>CM035124.1:112418835-113743135 GCA_020205555.1 Panax stipuleanatus
AACGCAAATCAGGTAGGGGTATGATCTATACGAGCTACTGATGAGTAAGACATCTGTAGAACTGTATCACAAGAACATCCAGGGGTTAATTCTAACTCATCAATATAAATGCATATCCTTGACATAGAATGCATGCATCATGATAAATGATAATATGGTGCAATAAATTGAAAGCATTGTATATACATCTCTAAATAGATCATCTGATAAAGATAAAAAAAGCAAATACATCATCTCTGTTCTACAACTAAAATAAAAAGTATAGGAAAATAGGGCACAGCTGCCCAACAGCTAACAAAGGCCTATCAAAAGAGATAACAAGAGCCTATCAAAAGAAATCTATGGTATCTACATCATCCAGCCGGTCAACCTACTGTAACTCCTCCTGAGTCACCGTATCTCCACCAAAGGTAATATCGGGTCGATACAAAATGGGATTTGCTCCAGTGAAACGATCAGAGTATTGGCCACCTGAGGGACCAGCACTAAAGCTGGAAGGATCAAAAGAATCTGCCTATGATGGATCTCTACCTAAATGTCTAAGGAAAAGATGCACCCGGTCCAACTGCTGGGTCAAGCTAGCAATATTCTCCAAGTGGGTAGGCTCTCTAACACATGCAATTCAGTCTGTCATCATCACAGACCCAGGAACCATATATCCCAAGAACTGGCACGGGTCTGAGCCCCAATGGTACGGGGAGTCCACTAATGATAAAAAGCATCCTGAGTATAAGGACCATCTGATAAAGTAAAGCCATCCAAGCCCATCGGGGGAATCTTTGTGACTGGCTGAGACAAACACCAATAACGTCTAGCAGAAGATAGATATGGAATGAGTAGTACAAGTGACCTCAGACTTGAGATCATCATAGTATCTTGTGTATAATGAATTATACTTTGACTTATTCCTTAAGACCTTTAGAATATATCAAAGGCTATGATTGGGTGTAATAAGTTATATATGGAGATAATGAATAATCAATAAAGAATCTACCGCTTCTAGTAAAAAAGAGATATGTCCTATGTGATTCGATAAATGACAACCCAAGAATCCTTGGCTAAGGTGAAATAAAATTATAAAAGAGTTTCTAATTTGCATTATTTGGAGTTGTGCATTTTGGAATCAAAATACATATAATTAAATAAAAACTTGACAGTAATTCCATGTCTTATATTTAATTGCGACATTGTATGCTGGAATGATTGAATTATATGGCTATTAACTCTAAGGTTCTTTTATGATTAATGTTGAAATCTATATTATCTGGAAAGTCGTTGATCGCTAAGGAGGCTTATCCTTATTGTAGAATAAATGTTATTTATTTAAATAAATTATTAGTTTAATTTATTTATTTAAATAAGATTAGAATTGTTCTAATTGATTCATTCACAACCGGTTTAATATGGCTAACCTAAAGGGTCACACCATAAAAGGAAGAATATTTATTTAAGAAGCAAATGACATAATCGTAATAATAAGTTAAGTGTATTTAATTTAATCTATGGTGATAGAATAAATTAAATAGCTTAATATTTATTGTTTAATATTTTAGAAATATTAAATATAAATTAATAAGAGAGTCTTATTATTATTATTATTTAATTTCTAAAGGATTTGGGAATTAATTAATAAAATACTCTCTCTCTCTCTCATATATATTCCTAATAAGATTATGAGGTTAATTAATTAAAGGAGTTTAATTATTCCTAATTGGATTGGGAAGCCTAATTAATTAAAATAGTTTAATTAATTAATATGCAACCCTAATCCTAAATAGTTTAGGAGGGTTGTCTACATCTATAAATAAAAAAGTCATATTATTGAACAAGGTTAGACATTTTAATTGCAAGAGTTGGGAGATCACTTCTTTTCTAGAAAGAAGGAAACTAGGGTTTAGCCAAACACCCTTCTTTTTGAATTCTTATTCTTTCTTGGTGGATCACCTCTAGAGACCAAACACTTGGGTGGCTAACGTTGATCAAAGGAAGGAATCAACCCAGTGGATTCAAGTAGAACGCAAAAAGAATTTGGAGTTGAACTTATACCTGAGGAAGCTAGAATCTTCAATGATATGAATACTAATCTCCATCTTTTTGTTTAATTAATAATTGCGCATAAAGGATGATACGAGTATATGGTTTGTAAAATTTTAAAACTCTGATTTACCATGCTTCTACTTATTTAATACAATTTGATTGCGCCATGAATCTTACAAACCTAATAGTGGCATCAAAGCCAAACATTTATGCATGTTATTAATTTTTCAGATTTGATATGTGTTTATAACAATTTATTGGGCATAATTTGCTATATAGAATCATATTTTTTGGAAGAAAGGATCAAAAATCGTGATTTACAAGAAATTCAGAATTGAATTTTATGCTAACTAAAATTGCCCATTAAATCGATATCAATGTATATATATTGAATGTTTAATATTCATGAGAAAAATATTTTATTTATTGATGCATATGTTGATGTGTATTATAATAAATGAGGTTGATTATGAACTATTGACCAATGTGACTGGATTTTATTTTAGTTGGATGCTTGAATGTTTGTGTTTTATAAATGGGGTCTGCGTACCTCGTCTTCTCTGATTTTTTTAATATAAATTCTGTCCCCTCCTATGTACTTCCCTTGACTGCTGATTAAGATTTCTATTTATAGTAAATAGTTTTTTTTGTAATAGGAATAGTTAGAATAAAATTTTGAAGAATTGGAGACTATAGAGCAAGGAGCTCGTGAAGACCCATTTGTAATGAAGCCCGTGATTTAAATGTAATAGTTATATTTAAATTTAATTCTTGCACCCTAGGTTTGACCTTTTGGTTCACTTGGTGGCTCTAGTGAACCAAACTAGAATAAAGTCCATAATCAATCCGGGTAGAATATAGTATTTTATATGTGCATACTAGTATTATATATTATATTTTATGCAAACATGCTTCACATGTTTAATAAAATGACGCGTATTTTATATATATATGTGCATGCGCGCTAAACAATCTGACACTAATAATAACAAACCCCTCAAAGAAATTATTTTAAGTCTAAAGCGTTCAAAGATATTTGGAATATCGAACGTCACCTTCTAGCATGATAAAATTACTAGAGCATTAAATATTTAATATGAGTTTGTTGTGTTTTCCACAAAGCAAATATTAAGTATTTAAGATGTTAATTTATCACATTTGATACTTATAAGGAAAATTGAACAATATTGTTTTGTTGTGCTTTCTACAAGGACATTATTATTATTTTTTGAATATATGGAAGTGCTAGGTTGGACTTAACTCAGATAATTTTAATTCGATGTACTACCACTTGATCAAAATAATTTGAGAGGCATAATAAAAGGAGTTACATGTTGATGTAATTGACAAAGAGTTGTCTACCTATTTATTTATATATGGTTTGTTGTGCATCCACAAGGCCATATGTATTTAAAATAGGATCCTTATTCTCACTAGCAAATATTTAATTAGATTTTGCCGAACTATATATATGAGGTAATATAGTTTGAAGAAAATAGTGGGAGATACCAATTTAAAATAAGATCTAATGTATCTTGGTAATTAATAAAAGAATGTATGCTAAATGTTGTTAATTACAAATTTATTTACAGAATTTTACAATGTCTAAATTACTATCACTGCGTAGCATATTAAGATGCTAATTAACCGAACCGAATTAAACAGATTGGCTAAGAAATTTGAGAATAGTTCTCAAGGCTAAAAGCTATCTTATGTCCTTAATACACCTATCCCTGCAATGGTTGCAGACAATGCCTCTGAGGAAGAGATTGCTACTTTTAGAAAGTAGCAAGATGATGCATAGTTGGCTCAATGCATCATGCACACATCCATGAGTAAAGAGCTTCAGCTTCAGCATGAAACTATGGATGCTCCTACTATATTCCTACACTTCAAAGAGTTAAATGCTGAGGAAAGTAGGACTAATAGATATCAGATATCTAAGGAGCTCTTCCAATCTAGAATGACCGATGGTAATACAGTAAAGACACATGTCCTTAAGATATCAATCTGATTGAACAAATAAGACAACTAGGTTTTGTTATGGATGGAAAATTGAGCCAAGATTTGATTTTAAAGTCACTCCCGGACTCCTTCTCACAACGTTTGAATTTTTAGATGGACAAGCTAGATGTCAAGCTCGCTGATGTGCTTAAACATGTTAAAACTGTTGAGAGTCACTTTCCAACCAAGAAAGACCAAGTCTTACTGATAGGGACCAAAAAGATCTTCTGAAAAAGAAGAACGATTCAAAGAAGGTAAATAGAAAAGCAAATACAAAGGATAAATAAGACCTAAACTGATACAGATAGCATATGAGTTGCTTCCACTGCAATAAGCCTGGACACTGGAAAAGAAACTGCGAGAATTATTTTCAGAGGCTAACCAGAAGAAGCTTAGTAAAGCTTCAGTTACAAATAAAGGTTTGTTCATAATTGAAATAAGTAATCAGTAAGTAAAATTTCTACTTGGGTATTGGATACCGGCTGTGGTTCTCATAAATACAGATTATGAAGGACCAAACAGATAGTAGAAAGCTAAACAAAGGAAGTCTTCCTGCGTATGGGAATAGAGCAAAGGTTGGTCCATTAAATATAGGAACTTATTGTTTAGCGCCGCCCACGGGCAAGTCCATTAGTTTAAATAATTAACAATTTACTTAATGGACTTTACATACTTGTCTTACATGAAAATAATTTTAAATTGAACAAACTAGTAAAAGAAAAGGGGATGATCATTCAAAGAGTTGAATATTTATATTTGGTAAAATACAAGTCTGAATCATTTGAAAGGTTCAAAGAATTCAAAAGTAAAACTAATTGGCAAGGTATTATGATTCTTCGATTGGATCGAGGAATAAATACTTGTGCAATAAGTTTTAAGATCATCTTAAATGGTTTTTCTCACAATGGACGCTTCCTGATACACAATAGTTGATTGGTGTATCTAAAATGAAAAATAATACCTTGTTGGACATTGTGCAGTTTATAATGATTTTACCGACATTCCATTATCCTTCTAGGGTAATGCCTTGGAAACTGCTACATATCTATAAAATAAGGTAACCTCAAAATCCGTCCCCAAGAATTTATAGGAGTTATGGACACGGAGGATTACTAATCTTAAGTATGTTAAGATAAAGAGATGTCCAACTTATATGAAAAAAGGTTTCAAAGGATAAGCTTAGGACAAAAATTTGACAAGTACAAATTTATGGGACATTCTAAAGTAAGTTTAGGGTATATGTTCTATAATCCTACTTAGCAAAAGGTGTTTGTTGCGAAACACGCTGCCTTTTAAGATAAAGGTATTTTTCATTTAAGGGCTAGTGGGATGATAATAGATCTTGAAGGAGTTCAAGAACTACAAATCACTATTAGTCAAAAAAAGGAACCTGTAGATAGGCCTATTGTATCATAACCGAATCGTAAATCTGGAATAGTATCGAAGATACCTAGGAGGTATGGATTCATCATAGATGATGATGATGAGGTATGCATCATAGAGGATGATGATCCAGTTATATACGATAAGGCTAAGAGTTATAGACAATCAGAGAAATGGTAAATGACCATAAAATCCAAAATGGATCTTTGAAGCAATGCTTAACACCATTCGAATTTTACTTGTGATTGTAGCTTAATATTAGTATATCTGGCAAATGGACGTGGAGATGCCCTTCCTCAAATATATATTATTAGAGGAGAATGCATGTATGATAAAGCCAGATGAATTTGTTTCAATGGTTGAAGCAAATCATGTATATGAGCTACACCAATCCATTTATGGATTGAAGCAAGCTTCTCAAAGATAGAACATTCATTTTGACGAGACAATCAAAAGAGTTTGATTTTATCAAAAACGAGAATGAACCTAGTGTGTACAAAAGGGTCAATGGGAGCGCTGTGACATTATTAAGTATTATATGTTGATATACTACTGATAAGGAATGACATACCAGTGCTATAATAAGTAAAGATAAAGTTGTCTAAACATTCCTCCATGAATGATTTGGGTAGAAGATCTTAAGTTGGGGATATAAATCCATATAGATAGATTTAAAAGGATGCTCGGCTTAACCCAAGAAACGTATATTCATTTGATGTTAAAGGAGTTTAGCATGGCAAACTCTAATAAATGTCTCATGATGATGAGCCATGGAGTGTATCTCTCTAAAATTTTCCTCAATAAAAGAGAGATCGCATGAATAACTATCATGTATGCAATGAAATGTTAGAGACTTGATGTTGATCAATCATATTCTGGAGAAGATCACTATAAGACAATGATAAACATCTTAAATACTTAACTGACACTAAGAATGTGACCATAATTCATGATGGGTCTGAATTAAACTAGAGGACTAAACAGACTCAAGTTTTTAGACTGACCAAGACGACAACAAATCCACTTTAGGGTAAGTCGTTACCTTGAAAGGTGGTGCAGTGAATTGTTGCTGGTTTAGTTATAAAGACAAAGTATATAACTGTAAGTGAAGCTAAAAGTTGATGTTTCAGATGAAAAGTTCATTACAGAACTAGGAATAGTTCCTAAGTCTCATCTTGGATCCAAACATATGTTGCGGCACTTTTATTTGATTAAAGAAATCATTGAAAGAGGAGAAGTCACTATAGAGATAGTGAACTCTCAAAAATGACATTGTATATCCATTTACTGAAGCTATACAATAGCAGGATGATCGTCACTTAGAGAAGAAGGGTATGCGATACCATTGCGATTGGCTTTCGTGCAAGTGGGTGATTGAAAGTAGTATGCATACAAGCCAAGCATGTTTGTTGATAAAGCATATACTTTGTAACAATCTTATTCATTTATTAATAAAAGTATTATTTAATTAAAGATATTTATTTATCTACATAGTATTGTTTTTATAATATGTGATAAACCCATAGTTTTAAGCAATTCTTTTAGAATCATGATGATGATCATGCTAATGAGATCTAAATTCTTAGATAGCTTAAAAACTAAAATTGTTCCCAATCATTGGATTACTAAAAAGGGGATTAGTGAATCCGGATAGATTGGTAAATACGTTGCTTGCTCATTGGATGAGGACGACTGATCTCATGATCATTTGTGTGGAGACACTGAAGTAAGTATATACGTAGGTGCTTATTGCAGAATGAGTACACTGAACGTGACTCGCTAAGGAATACATAATGGAGTTTTACTCGTCTGTCAATAGAAATTCGTAATGTGATAGTAGTACAAGTGATCCTCAGACTTGAGATCATCATAGTATCTTGTGTATAATGAATTATACTTTGAATTATTCTTTAAGACCCTTAGGGTCTATAAAAGGGTATGCTTGGGTGTAATAAGTTATATATGGAGATAATGAATAATCAATGAAGAATCTACCACTTCAAGTAAAGGAAGAGATATGTCCTATGTGATTCGATAAATAACAACCCAGGAATCCTTGGCCAAGGTGAAATAAAATTATAAAGGAGTTTCTAATTTGCATTATTTGGAGTTGTGCATTTTGGAATCAAAATACATATAATTAAATACAATAAGACTTGACAATAATTCCATGTCTTATATTTAATTGGGACATTGTATAATGGAAGGATTGAATTGTACGGTAACTATTAACTCCAAGGTTCTTTTATGATTAATATTGAAATCTATATTATCTGGAAAGTCATTAATCGCTAAAGAGGCTTATCCTTATTGTAGAATAAATATTATTTATTTAAATATATTATTAGTTTAATTTTTTATTTAAATAAGATTAGAATTATTCTAATTGATTTATTCACAACCGGTTTAATATAGAGAACCTAAAGGGTTAAACCATAAAAGGAAGAATATTTATTAAAAAAGCAAATGCCATAATCATAATAATAAGTTAAGTATATTTAATTTAATCTATGGTAATAGAATAAATTAAATAGCTTAATATTTATTATTTAATATTTTGAAAATATTAAGTATAAATTAATAAGATGAGTCTTATTATTATTATTACTATTATTATTATTATTATTATTTAATTCCTAAAGGAGTTTGAGAATTAATTAATAAGATACTCTCTCATATATACATTCCAAATAAGATTAGGAGGCGAATTAATTATAGAGTTTAATTAGTTATTCCCAATATGATTGGGAAGCCTAATTAATTAATGGAGTTTAATTAATTAATATGAAACCCTAATCCTAAATAGTTTAGGAGGGTTACCTACATCTATAAATAAGAGGAGTCTTATTTTGATTTGGGGTTAATGATCTTTCCAAGAGTTGGGAGAATACACATAATTCTATAGAGATTGGAACTAGGGTTTAGACAATCATCTTTCTTCTTGAATTCTTGTTCTTTCTTGGTGGATCACCTCTAGAGGCCAATCACTTGGGTGGCTAACGTTGATTAAAGAAAGGAATCAACCCGGTGGATTCTGTGACACCCCCAAATTCGGGTTCACTAACCCCGATTCGGTCATCACGATACAATACAAATATCCACCTCTAAACAACATACAACAACTAAATGCTAAAAATAATAAACGTATGTCGTTCATTCAAAAGGTGTTACTAGTCCCAAGATTCGATAACCTTAATACAACTATACAAACATACCCTAGAATAGTCATTAGGGTTCATATTACATAACAATAATTAAACTAATCATAAAGTAAAGTCTACTCCTTGCAAACTACTACAACATCTTTCATTTACCTTTGTCCTTCCCTGAAGTCTTGGGCTGGGCTTAACTGTAATAGAAGTCATGATATTGCAAGAATGAGCAACAAGTTTGCTCAGCAAGTTTAAATACAACAATAAAGGATATATCACGATGAACGGAATATATCTGACAATGAATTCAACAATATGAATATTGTAAGCAAGGATAATAATTGCTTTTAGAATAACTGATAGTCAAGTAGACTTTGAACTATAAAACTCCAATAGAATTAATAGCTGATTGACCCTTTGGTTACTGGCTACAGAATAAGTACTTGAGGGGATCAGCCTCGCGTATGCTATGTATATGCATAACATTCAACTCTGCTATTTGTATCTTATATTAGATACCTGGGGTACTCCCCTATAATATCAGGGGTGTTCTCTCTTCAGTCTAAGAATCCCTACCATCAATTGGTCTGGATAGCTTTTATAAAAATTTTATACAATTGTCTGACCGAACAAGGGTTCAGACTCTATTTGACGCAGTTCAAGAATTATAGAACTTTAAATAAGGTACAAGTCCAAGACTGTATGAACTCATGTGCACCAAGTGCGAATATCAATAAGATCGATATGGAATAATTGAAAAGTAATTAAACCACCTAAAGCATGCATGGACATAAAGTTCACGCTTAAATAATAACTTGCAACACAATAATAACCTACTCAATATAATATGAGAAGGATAGGGAACTTGCACAAAATAAAGAGTGAAGTTCAAAAACTTGCTTTTAATATATCAATCAAATGAAGTTAGGAAACTTGCACATTTTTCGAGTTTGTGTAAGTTAAAGAACTTGCGTTCAAATCATAGATTCCTTGCATAAAGTAAATGCATAGGATAGGATACTTGCAACACCATGAAGGTAGGGTTCGGATACTTGCCTGTTTGCTCAGCTACAAATAATTCTAGCTTTAATTAAACTACGTTGAAATGACCTAACATTCACAAGTCGGTCTTTCAATTAGCATGTGTAAACTAATATGAGTCTACACTAACAAGAATCTAATCATCATGCCACATTGTCATTTCATGCTGTTGAAAAATCTGAGCATAATCTTTAACATTCAAACCACTGACATTAATCAATATACATGCTCTATGGTTATAATTTTAAATTCAAAAACCTAGCATGCTCATTCTATACCCATTTCAAAATTATATTTTTTCATTTTGGTGACCTTAAGCTAATCAAGTTCATGTCTCAAGTGTCAACTACTAAAGTCATAGTACCATATAACGAGATTAACAATACTTAGTAAGCATGCTCGTGCGTATACTACTCATGTATACTTTAATCCACATAGCTCATGCCTTAAAAATTCATTTTCTACGAATATGCGTTTATATGTGAAATCCATGTATGATGCTCCTGCCAACACATCTATAGGCATAATGAAATCTTAATACTCATGCTTGCATGATTATAACATAACTCACACAATGTTTGATGTTATTACCTTTCAAATCCTAAGTTTTCTTTGAAAATTGCACTAAGTCCTTTTTGTACATGCAAGGCATCTCGACATATAATTCATATGCATTTGAAACACATATTAAAGCCACATAAACATACTTAAATGGTCAGAATCTAAAAGACATAAGTCTTGGTCAAGTTTGCTTCAAAAGTCTTTAAGTTTTTCCTTTGAAAACCTTTGAATCTTTCAATTATGTATGCTAGTGTGTTCAACACTTTAAACATGCATTTCTTCTCAATATAGACCATACGGTCATCCTCATGAAAATCAAAATATATACATGCTACGTAAACGTCAAAGTTCAAATCCAAATACTATAAGTTTTATTTTAAAACCATAAGTTTTTCATTAATCGTGTGTACTAACATCGTTATACATTCTCATACTACATGAATATACTTATATGTGTGTGTTACTCTAGTTCACATGCTTGCTCTAAGTGATATTACATGATAGCATATAACAGGTCTGTAGCAGAAATCAAGATTCAGCAAACAGGTACTGGTGCAACTGCGCCACTAGATAGTACAAAACTGGCGCAGCTGCGCAGGCGTGCGGCCAAGCCTGAAGCTGCACTGCTTCGGCAATAACATTAGCCCATCTCAAAAATTTATACGAAAACTATTCTAAGTTACTGCAATAAGGTTCTAACATGGTAGTAAACTATCATAGCAACTAATAAGCATGCTTCAATCAAGTTATCAACAATCCATGCTTAATTCAAGAATTAAGGAGTTAGCAATTTACAGAAACTGAAGATCATGAAAATAAAGTTATACCTCTGTTAAAGAAATGGACTTGCTGCAATATTTCTCTCCCTCAACTCAATTGAATTTTCAGAATACAAGCTCAATTCTATACTTAGAGAAAATCTCAGCAAAAACAAAGAAGAAGGAGAGAGCTCATTATATAGACAATTCAATACACGGTTGAAAGATTTGCTCACCATATCAAACCATAGGATTGCAATATTGTATAATGGTTTACAAGAAGTTGGTAAATCAAATCATGAAACCCACTCCCCCTACAATCATTATTTTTATGTTGTTGAAATTGAGAGAAGGAGTAGAGTAGTATAGTAGCCATGTGGGAGTTCACGTGAAGAAGGAGTTGGGCACTCAATGTGAGACTCAGCAACTTGCAAGTGCAATACATAATACTAATGTAATATATATATATATATATATATATATATATATCCTGTCATGCTTACTAAGGCTACATTATGTATACATATTACATATCATATAACTTAGGTTATAAATAAATTAAAGTCACAATTTCAATGAGCAATTAATAAAATAATGTATCAAATAAGGGTACATATATATTAACATATAATCCACAACATTTTTCTTAATACCAACTATAATTTAATTGAGTATTATTATTACTTATTACCGTAACTTTTATTATTATAATCATAATAACTTAATGAAATCATTATCAAATCACAATTGATTATTGATGTTAATATAAGGTGATAGGGTATACACTAGGTTTTACCCACACACATTATGGCACATAAGCAATAATATGTAACTCTCATAATGTAATTATTCTTACTATATAGTCCATACATACAATATAATATATAGACATTAATGTGTCACCTTGTACTATATATAATATATAGCTAACTACCATATATTAAAGGTTTAATATGTCGCATGCTTGTATAAAACAATTAATCAAGTAAATATAATCTCATTATATTTATTAATCCTTTGTTCAATAATATATTATTTATCCACAATAACAATAAATCAACACGTGTAAATCCTTTCATTATATTCAAATAAATTGAATATTTAATTACTAATTATCTTATCAATTCTTTTGATATAAAACTTAGGGCTACTCCACTAATTTAATTAGGCCATTAGTGACTCCCTTTAATATAATCCTAGCATTCATTCGCATAGGCTCAACTCACATAATCACATAACCACATAAGGTTTAAATATGCTCACAAGACTAACTCATTAATATTTAAATCACATATTAAATTAATAATAAAGTTTAAAATTCACGGTCATTACATCCCTCCCCCCTTATAAAAATTCCATCCTCGGAATTGTAAAAATAAGGGTACTCAAATAAAAACGGATAATTTGCTTTCATCTTCTCTTCTAATTCCCAAGTAGCTTTTTTGACTGCGTGATTTCTCTAGAGAACCTTGACGAAATAGATGATCTTATTCCTCAGCTTCTGTTCCTTCCTATCTAGTATATGGACAGGAACTTCCTCGTACGATAAGTCTTTCTCGACTTGGACTAGTTCATAGGAGATAACGCGCTTATAGTCCGGTTTATACGGTCGCAACATTGACACATGAAACACGTTGTGAATGTGCTCAAGTTCAAGAGGTAACGCTACCTCGTACGCCACTTCACCAACTCACCTCCGAATCTCGAACGGTCCTATGAACCTAGGGCTCAACTTGCCCTTCTTCCCAAAATGAATCTTCCCTTTCCAGGGAGATACTTTTAAGAATGCATAGATTCCTAATTCAAAATCTCTCTTTTTGCGATGTAAGTCCGCATACTTCTTCTGGCGACCTTGAGCTGCTACCAATCGTGCTCTTATCACCTTAATGATCTCTATAGTCTGCTGTACCAGTTCTGGTCCCAGCAGTCGACGTTCACCTACTTCATCCCAACATAAGGGCGTTCGACATTTCCTCCCATACAATGCTTCGTACGGTGGCATTCCGATACTAGTGTGATAACTATTGTTATATGCGAACTCTACTAATGGAAGGTGATCCTCCCAACTACCCTTGAAGTCCATCACACAAGCTCGGAGCATGTCTTCAAATGTTTGAATCATTCTCTCGCTCTGCCCATCGAACTGCGAATGATACACGGTACTCATTCGTAGTTGTGTCCCCATTCTTTCTTGAAGACTCTTCCAGAAGTTTAACGTGAATCGCGGATCTCTATCCGATACAATAGATACTGGCACCCCATGTCTCGAGATAATTTCCTTGACATATAATTTGGCTAGCTAGTCCAAACTATACTTAATCTTAATTGGCAAAAAGTGAGCTGACTTGGTAAGACGATCTATAATCACCCATATGGCGTCGTGCCAATTCTGCGTTGCTGAAAGTCCCACCACAAAGTCCATTGTGACGTGCTCCCACTTCCATTCTAGAATCTCTAACGGCTGTAGTAACCCGCTTGGTCGTTGGTGCTCTGCCTTGACTCTCTGACAAGTTAGACATCTGCTTACATATTCCGCAACGTCTCTCTTCATGTTTGGCCACCAGAAGTGGTGACGCAAATCTTGGTACATCTTTGTGCTTCCTGGGTGTATAGAGTATCTCATACTATGCGCTTCTTGCAAAATCTCTTCTCTTAGTTCTAGTACTAACGGTACCCAAATTCATCCTTCAAATCTTAGCAGTCTAGTGCTATCACTCTTGAATTTCAATTCATTACCTTCAGCCAATCGCTTCTTGATGTTATAGCATTCTTCATCCATCTCTTGTGCCTCTTTAACCTTATCAAATAAAGTCGGGCTCGCTATCACTGTTAATAATTATTCGTTGTTCTCCATCGGATACTTAACCTCCAAGTCTAGTCTCTCAAAATCTTTCACCAATTCCTCTTGAATGGTCAACTTCAATAACTTCTCTCTCCCTTTTCTACTCAAAGCATCTGCCACTACATTTGCTTTTCCTGGATGGTACAGAATCTCACAATCATAATCTTTGATCAATTCTAGCCATCGGTGCTACCTCATGTTTAGCTCCTACTGCGTAAAGATATACTTAAGACTCTTATGAGCCGTATATATCTCACACTTCTCACCATACAAATAATGCCTCCAAATCTTCAAGGCAAAAACTACTGCTTCTAACTCCTAGTCATGAGTCGGATAGCCTTTCTCATAATCTTTCAGTTGACGTGAAGCGTACGCAATGACCCTATCGTGCTGCATCAGTACACAACCAAGACCCTTGTGTGACGCATCACTATACACTACAAACCCTCCTGTGTTGTCCGGTAAAGCCAACACAGGTGCTTGACTAAGCCTCTTCTTCAATTCTAGGAAACTCTCCTCACATTTCTTCGTCCAAACAAATTTAATTGCATTTCTGGTAAAATTGGTTAATGGCGACGCTATCTTCGAAAAATCTTAGATGAATCTTCGATAGTATCCCGCTAATCCTAGGAAACTCTTGATTTCTGTTGGCGTCTTTGGCTGCTCCCAATTGATAACTGCTTCTACCTTTGCTGGATCCACCGAAACACCATTCTTATAGATAATGTGCCCCAAAAACTGTACTCTCTGCAACTAAAACTCATACTTGGAGAATTTTACATACAGCTTCTCCCTCCTTAATGTCTCTAACACTATCCGAAGATGCTCGGCGTGTTCTTCCTCTATCTTTGAATACACTAGAATGTCATCGATGAATATGACAACGAACTTATCCAAATACTATTTGAACACTCTGTTATTCAAGTCCATAAATGCTGTCGGCGCGTTCGTCAATCCAAATGACATTACCAGAAACTCAAAATGTCCATACCGAGTTCTGAATGCCGTCTTTGGAATGTCCTCTGGCCTCACCTTTAGTTGGTGATAACTGGTCCTCAAGTCAATCTTTGAAAAGTATTTTTCCCCCTTCAACTGATCAAACAGATCATCGATCCTGGGAAATGGGTACTTGTTCTTAATGGTGACCTTGTTCAACTCTCGATAGTCGATAAAAAGCCTTAACGACCCATCTTTCTTCTTTACAAATAAGACTGGTGCTCCCCACGATGATACGCGCGGTCGAATGTATCCCTTATCTAACAACACTTATAATTGAGCCATCAGTTCTTTCATTTCTACTGGAGCCATACGATACGGCGCTTTGTATACCGGTGCTGTCCCTGGTGCCAAATCAATAACAAACTCAATCTCTCTATCCGGTGGCAATCACGAAATCTCGTCTGGGAAGACATCGGCGAATTTCCTTACAATAGGTATCTAACCCAATTCACCCTCGACCCGTCGAGTATCAACCACGTGAGCCAAATAACCTATACAACCGTTCCTAAGCAATTTCCTTGCTTGCATCATCGTCAAACAACAAGAGTGTGACGCCCCCAGAATAGGTTCAGTCAACCCAACCCATTCTGAGTCGCCAAATACATAGTACAGAATTCAAATACAAACTTTTATATAACACGGTCGTGCAAAATACGACCACATAACTGCGAGTGTCAATACAAATATGTAAAAAATATTAATATTTAAACTAAGTCCTCATTACAATTATTATCACACTATTTATTATACATAGTGAGGACTACTACTGCTCTAACTCGGACCATCACTCTGTCCCCCGACTAGATCCTGCAACATTCTCATTTCTTGAAGAGGACAATAGATGAAAAGGGTGAGCTCAACTAGCTCAGTAAAGAATATTTTGACTAAGATAATGAAAAATAAATTATCGTTAGTCTTCAACAATTCAGATAAAATATTATTGACAACAAGTTTTAGATCAATATTCGCAGCGAAAATAACAATTCATTAGAAGAGTTAAGTAGAGAATGAAGTCTACTATCTTCTATGATTTAAAAGTCCATCATTAATATTTTATCCCTATAACATCAATCAATATACATCTCAAATCAATTATTCATCTTTGCACTACGGGCCAAAGATATTCATTTGTATCACCAGTGGTCATGTTCATCTCAACACCTGTCCATCTTTGCACTACGACCAAAGATATTCATCAGGTAATCATTCATCTTTGCTCTACAGGCCAAAGATATTTAGTTATATCACCTTTTAGGACTGAGGATGATGAAAAAACATTTTAAAGAATGAATCCAGTGAGATAAAGGACAAAGACTAAGGATTCGTATTTTAGTTTATCCAATTCAAAAATACTTCGTAATAATCAATTGTGGAGCAAAATTCAAGAATAAAGCTCAAAACTTAGATCTAATCAAAGATAGGAACCTTAACAAGCAATTTGGACAAACATAAGAAAATTTAATTTTTTCCGTGAATAGTGTCGTATACGTGAATAGTAACCCCGACGAAAAAAGTAAGAATTTCATAATAAAATCTATGACAATATTTTGGTATAATGATATTGAAAAGAATAACATCATTTATAAAAGAAAATAACATCCCTTACCTCAAAAGAATAGTACTTCTGACTGGAATATCGGATATAAGGCTGAAGAAAACTTGCACTGAATAGCAACACTCAAAGTATCTAAATACTCACAAAAATACACTCGATATTATAGAGAGAGAAAACTTCTGATTCTGGTGTGATTTTCAATTCTAACCTAAGCACCCTATTTATAGGAAAGCTTAGGATGCCAAAGTAGAGTTTTTAATAAAATAATTTTTTTTAAAAATTCCAGCCACCTCAAAAGCCATCAGCCACCAGCCACCAGTGGGACCCACCTCCTATAAAAAAATATTTACTTTCTAAAACTTCAATAATTCATAATAAATAGCCCTTTTGTCAGAAATATACAAATTCTATGTTCTTTCCATAGAAAATTTAATTCTCTACAACTTTGTAGAAGGAAGTTTTTCCAAATTCCAAACATAAATTATCCGAAATCCATAAACGGATGATTTTTCACACCAAAATACTGATAAAAACACATCAGCACTAATTCCTTCTTTTATATCCACAAAATAAATATTTTTTTATCATATAAATCAATAATTAATTATTCACAAATAATATTACAGAACTACAATATTGACAACCAGGTCGTTCCCAAGAAAGAGGGGGCCTTCCGATAAGGACTTCTCCTTACTAGCGAGCAATTAAATAACCCCTCCTAGACATAACTTCCTTAGACATTGTCAATAATGCTATCTAATAATATTATTCAACTCTGCGATCTCTCTTTTCATATTGCTCCACCAAAATGTATGTCGAAGATCACGATACATTTTGGTACTCCCATGATGGATTGCAAATGGTGTGTTGTGTGCCTCCATCATGATTCTATGCTTCAAGTCAGAATCGTTAGGAACACAAAGTACGGAGTTGACTCGTAGTATTGCCTCTTCATCTATTCTTTCTTCATCTATTCTTGCTTCTGGAATGACACCTTCTTCTTCATATTCATCAGCTCCAGATCCGTAGCTTGAGCAGCTTTAACTTTATCAATCAAAGCTGGTTCTACGCGTATACTTGACATCATCGCACTCGTTTCTGCATATGATCTTCTACACAACGTGTCAGCTACCACGTTCGCTTTTCCAGGATGGTATTAGATGGTATGATCGTAATCTTTCAACAGCTCAAGCCAACGTCGTTGCCGCATGTTGAGTTCCTTCAGAGTGAAGAAATATTTAAGGCTCTTATGATCCTTATAAATCTCCACTTTCTCTCCGTACAGGTAATGTCTCTAGATCTTCAACGCAAAAACGACTGCTGCCAACTCTAAATCATTAGTAGGATAATTCCTCTCATATTCTTTGGGTTATCGCAAGACATAGGCTATGACTTTCCCATGTTGCATGAGAACACAACCTAACCCTTTGCCCGAAGCATCGCTGTAGATAACAAATCCATCCGAACCAGATGGTATTGTCAGAACAGGTGCCGAGATAAGTCTTCTCTTGAGCTCTTGGAAGTTCTTCTCGCATTCCTCGCTCCAAACGAATTTTGTATCTTTCCGAGTCAACTGAGTTAATGGAGTAGCGATTCGAGAAAATCCCTCTACGAACCTCCGATAATAACAAGCTAAGCCCAGAAAGCTTCGTACTTCGATCACCGACTTAGGTTGCTCCCAGCTTTGTATTGCTTCAATCTTCGTTGGGTCAACAGATACTCCACGTTTCGATACCACGTGCCCAAAAAATGCTACTTCCTCAAGCCAGAACTCGCATTTCTTCAGCTTGGCCTATAGCTTGTTCTCACGAAGCTTTTGAAGTACCAGCTTTAGGTGGTGCTCATGATCTTCACGGCTTTTAGAATAGATGTGGATGTTATCAATAAAGACAACAACGAATTGATCTAAATATTCCTTAAATACACGGTTCATCATATCCATGAAAGCAGAAGGAGCATTAGTCAATCCAAAAGATATGACTAAGAACTCATAATGCCCGTACCGAGTTCTGAAAGCAGTCTTTAGAATATCCTCAGTTTTAATCTTCTGCTGATGATATCCAGAACGAAGATCGATCTTTGAAAACAATTGTGCAGCTTGCAACTGGTCGAACAGGTCATCAATACGAGGTAGCGGATACCTATTCTTGATGGTGGCATGGTTCAATTCCTGATAGTCAATACAAAGTCGCATACTCCCGTCTTTCTTATTTACGAATAAAACAGGAGCACCCCAAGGAGACGTACTAGGACGAATAAAATCGATGTCTAACAATTCTTGTAGTTGGACCTTTAACTCCTGAAGTTCAATAGGAGCCATTCGATATGGGGTTTTAAAAATGAGTTTTGTACCGGGTTCAAGGTCAATAAAGAATTTAACTTCACGTTCTGGGGGTAGACCGGAAAGTTCTTCGGGAAATACATCAGGAAACTCCTTAACAACGGAAATATCATTCAAACCTAATGTATTCTGGTTTAGACCAGTGACATGTGCTAAGAAAGCTTGACATCCGTTTTTCAATAAACGAATAGCTTTGTGACTTGAAATGATATTGACTGATTTTAGTGGTTTGGTGGTTTGAATTCGCACAACAGGTTGATTAGGAATATGAAAACTAACAACCTTACGAAAACAATCAATTTTGGCATGGTAAGTGGTTAACCAGTCAATTCCTAAAATCACGTCAAATGCAAGTATTTTCAAAGATATAAGATCAACAGGTAAGGTAAGGGTACCAATCTGAATCAAGCAAGATTTGTAAACTGTGGATGTAACAAAGGTTTCTCCCAACGGAGTTTCAACAGATAAGTCAAAGTCTAATTTATCAGAAGTCAAGTTCAAACGTTGAGCACAAGCAGGTGAAATAAAGGAATGGGTAGCACCGGTATCTAACAAGGTGTAAACTTCACAAGAGTTTATGATTAGCTTACCCGTAATCATCTCGTGTGGATTTCTTGCATTTTGGGCTGTCACGACAAACGCTCTTCCAGGAATCACCGACTTTGACTTGTCCGAAACCGGCTTTGGAATCACCACCCCCACTGGATTTGGTTTCACAACAGGACAATCTCGAGCTATATGTTCTTTTTTTCACAGTTATAGCATGCTTTGAATTATTGTGGGCAGCTTGGGCTGATGTGTCCCTCTTTCCCGCATTAATAGCATATGACCGATGGTCGTTCTCCTCCCCTAGAAACAGTTGATGCTGGTGCTGATGTTGACGTCTTCACGTTCTCATTGTTCTACCTTCTCTTCTTGAAATCTCCCCTCGATTAGCTTTTTCTACTATCATGGCCACGATTACCACCGGAGTGGTTACCGCTTATGTCATACTTTCCTCCCCGTTGGTTGTCATTACTCCGATGACTGCTGCCACCGGTACGACCTTAGTCATTGTCCCTTGGTTGAATATAATCACTATCTCGTTCTAACAACTGGGCCCTGTTCACTACATCCTAATATAGAAAAAATTTATGAGAAATGAGGTATTGACGTATTTCGGGTTTCAAACCTCTCAGAAACATCCGCGTCATACGTTCCTCATTCTCCACTAAACGAGGTGCAAACCTGGACAGCTCACCGAACTTAGCCTCGTACTAGGACACAGTCATGTTGTTTTGTTCTAGTTTGATAAACTCTACCTCCTTCATATGACGAATACTTTCAAGAAAGTACTTGTCATTGAACAGTTTCTGAAACACTTCCCAAGACATCTTGAGTGCGGCAGGCTGGGTACTCTTCACAGACTCCCACCAGTAATCTGCCTATCCACGAAACATAAAGGTGGCAAATGGAACCTTCTGTTCCTCCATGCATCCCAAGACATCAAATATCTTGGTAATTTGCTTAACCCACGTCTCCGCCTTGATCGGATCCGGCTTTCCCTGAAATTCTGGTGGTCCCAATTCTTTGAACTGCTTGGCAGTGACAAGCTGCGAGTTGTTATTATCTCCACCTGTATTTTGCACACGAGTCTCCCTCGTCTGGTTTTGCATGAACTGCAGAAAACTTCTAAACATCTCATCGTTTATGGTCTGACCAGCGTTGTTTTCAGGATGAACATTGCCTTCTTGTTGCACGTTCTCCTGGTTGGTGATTTAAGGTGTCTCCACGGTCTCATTCACTTCATTGTTAACATTCTCAGCTGCCATTCTCAAATACTGCCATAAAACAAGGGTTAATTAAACAAATTAACATACCACATATTAACCCTATGCTCTGACTGACCAATTAAATACCACATAAGCTTAGGTAGGATATACTAGTGAAGGATTTACTCGTCTCTCCCCTCCTAGTTCTATTCCCCGATCTCCGCCAGAGACCATATCCCTAAGCTCTGATACCAACTGTGACGCCCCAAGAATAGGTCCAGTCAACCCAACCCATTATGAGTCGCCAAATACATGGTACAGAATTCAAATGCAAACTTTTATATCACACAGTCGTGCAAAATACAACCACACAACTGTGAGTGTCAATACAAATATGTAGAAAATATTAATATTCAAACTAAGTCCTCATTACAATTATTATCACACTATTTATTATAAATAGTGAGAACTACTACTGCTCTAACTCGGACCATCACTCTGTCCCCCGACTAGATCTTGCAACATTCTCATTTCCTGAAGAGGACAATAGATGAAAAATGTGAGCTCAACTAGCCCAGTAAAAAATATTATGACTAAGATAATGGAAAATAAATTATCATTAGTCTTCAACAATTCAAATAAAATATTATTGACAACAAGTTTTAGATCAATATTCGCAGCGAAAATAACAATTCATTAGAAGAGTTAAGTA
The DNA here is from genome assembly GCA_020205555.1 of Panax stipuleanatus. Lineage (NCBI taxonomy): Eukaryota > Viridiplantae > Streptophyta > Magnoliopsida > Apiales > Araliaceae > Panax > Panax stipuleanatus. Next base: position 112,439,972 of record CM035124.1, read on the forward strand.
GAGAATGAAGTCTACTATCTTCTATGATTTAAAAGTCCATCATCAATATTTTATCCCTGTAACATCAATCAATATACATCTCAAATAAATTATTCATCTTTGCACTACAGGCCAAAGATATTCATTTGTATCACCAGTGGTCATGTTCATCTCAACACCTGTCCATCTTTGCACTACGGCCAAAGATATTCATCAGGTAATCATTCATTTTTGCTCTACAGGCCAAAGATATTCAGTTATATCACCTTTTAGGACTGAGGATGATGAAAAAATATTTTAAAGAATGAATCCAGTGAGATAAAGGACAAAGTCTAAGGATTCGTATTTTAGTTTATCCAATTCAAAAATACTTCGTAATAATCAATTGTGGAGCAAAATTCAAGAATAAAGCTCAAAACTTAGATCCAATTAAAGCTATGAACCTTAACAAGCAATTTGGACAAACAGAAGAAAATTTAATTTTTCTGTGAATAGTGCCATATACGTGAATAGTAACCCTGACGGAAAAAGTAAGAATTTCATAATAAAATCCATGACAATATTTTGGTATAATGATATTGAAAAGAATAACATCATTTATGAAAGAAAATAACATCCCTTACCTCAAAAGAATAGTACTTCTGACTGGAATATCGAATATAAAGCTGAAGAAAACTTGCACTGAATAACAACACTCAAAGTATCTAAATACTCACAAAAATACGCTCGATATTATAGAGAGAGAAAACTTCTGATTCTGGTGTGATTTTCAATTCTAAGCTAAGCACCCTATTTATAGAAAAAGTTTAGGATGTCAAAGTAGACTTTTTAATAAAATAATATTTTTTTAAAAATTCCAGCTGCCTCAGCCGCCTCAAAAGCCATCAGCCACCAGCCACCAATGGGGCCCACCTCCTATAAAAAAATATTTATTTTCTAAAACTTCAATAATTCATAATAAATAGACCTTTTGTCAGAAATATACAAATTCTATATTTTTTTCATAGAAAATTTAATTCTCTACAACTTTGTAGAAGGAAGTTTTTCCAAATTCCAAACATAAATTATCCGAAATCCATAAACGGATGATTTTCCACACCAAAATACTGATAAAAAGACATCAGCACTAATTCCTTCTTTTATATCCACAAAATAAATATTTCTTATCATATAAATTAATAATTAATTATTCACAAATAATATTACAAAACTACAATATTGACAACTAGGTTGTTCCCAAGAAAGAGGGGACCTTCCGATAAGGACTTCTCCTTACTGGCGCGCAATTAAATAACCCCTCCTAGACATAACTTCCTTAGACATTATCAATAATGCTATCAAATAATATTATTCAAATAATATGAATTATTGAGTTGATAATGTGAAATACTGTGCAGTGACAATCATTGAATCAATCATATAAAATAGCAACGTAGCAATTATTGATATAAAATATCAACGTAGCAATTATTGAACCAATAAAATATCATACAATTATTGAATCAATAATATAAAATATTGAACAGTAATTACTGTAACAATAATTGAGTAAGTGCCTTCTTACGTAAGAATCAATAATTCGAAATACTGTGCAATACCGTGTGCTACTGTGCACAACGCGTATTACTGTATTTTTATCACCGGGTATTTCAACAGTTTAACCGTAACAGTTTTACCGTTATTTATAAAAAAAAAGTTATTTCTGTCGCTTTCTATATCCGAAAGTTATTCCGTTGTGGGGCCCACAAATAGCTGTGTCGTCGTACGAATATTCCCCGACAATAAGAATATTCCACGACCAAACGAATATTCCCCGACAACAATGAATATTTTATAACCACTTGCTTATTTTGAAATATTTGCACATTTCACCCATAATTTTTCACATTTATCAAATCAACACCTTACTATTTTAAAATAATATATAAAGAGAATTAAATCTTTATTCATAAAAGTTGGGGTCTTACAAAGATTGTCTCGGCGATTTACTACCATAAAATACCACCTTCGACTTGTTCGGAGTCTTAAGATGTACACACTTCTTCTTATAGTCGATAACTGCTCCGTGATTGGATAACCAATCCATCCCAAGGATTACATCGAACTCACCCAAACGAATCGGTATCAAATCCACGTTGAGCTTAAATCCTCGCAATTCGGTATAACAGTTCCTATGAATGTATTCTACGGGGATAATTTCCTTGTTTGCTACTTCTACATTCATAGGGTGTTCTAATCTTTCACGGGGTAAGTCTAACTGTTTAGCAAATTCTTCGGAAACAAAAGAGCAGGTAGCACCCGAATCAAATAACACATAGGCATCTATATTGTTGATTGGGATGATACCTGACAATACGTCCTTAGACTCCACCGCATCTTGTACGGTCATATTGAACGTGCGTGCCGCTGGTCTGTTGGCTTGGCTAGCTGGCCCTCCGATGCTCAGCCCATTGTTTTTGTTGTTGCGGTTGCCGCTAGTTGCATCGCCCTTTCTCTTCGGGTAGTCCCTAATCTGGTGATCTGGGGCTCCATACGAGAAACATTCTCCTTTTTGCTTGTTTGGACACTGAGGAGCCACGTGCCCCGGTTGTCCACAACGATAACAAACACTCTTTCCCTTTATGCACTCCCCCGAGTGATTCCTCTCGCAGTTGTTGCACTTCACACTTTTCTTGGCCTCTCCCCGGACTTGTTACCTCTAGAGGATTGGCTCTCCATCGATTTATGCTTGTTGGGCCCCCCTTCTGTCCTTCATGTCCGGTCTTCTTTTCTTGTTTAAATTGTGCTATGGCTTCATTGCCTCCTTCTGTAATGATAGCCCTTTCCAGTAGATCAGAGTAAGTTTTAATCTTCAATACCGCGACTGCTTTTTGCACCCATGGTTTCAGTCCTAATTCGAACCTTCTTGCCTTCCTGGCCTCCGTGTCCACCTGATGTGAAGAGAATCGGGCCAACTCATTAAATTTTTTTGCGTACTCTTCGACTGTCATACTACCTTATTTCAGTTCCAGAAACTTAACTTCCATATCCTGTTGCGTATTCTCCGAGAAGTAATTCTCGAGGAATAGCTCCTTAAATCTATCCCAAAGAATAACTCTTTCGCCTGCTCGTCCCTTATTGGCTTTCCACCAATAGTTAGCTTCGCCATTCATCATGAAAGTGGAAAAACTCGCCTTCTGTGCTTCGGCCACCCGTGCGACCTCAAACACTTTCTCCATCTCTTCTATCCATGTTTGGGTTTTAATTGGGTCTAAGGTTCCTCGAAATTTTGGAGGTCCTACCAACTTAAAATCTTTGAAGCTAGCCCAGTGCTGTCCTGGCTGCCCTGCTGGCTGGTTTTGTTAATAGGTCAACGAAGTTTTGCATCAGATCTGCATTTCCCCCTCCGTTGTTAATGGATCCTTCCTCCCTCTGGTTTTGTAGTAGTCTCCTTGGCGGCATGATCTGATGAAAGGAAGAAAACTTTAGGTTTTACGTGATATGCTATTCATGTTAGCATTAAGAAGTTAGGACGTCTATCAATCATATTTGATTCAAATAAACAACTTCAGTATCATAATAAAACTCGTTGGATCTCCTCAACCCATCACTTACAGACTCTATTTGAGTTTTCTTCTAAGGTTATAACCTAGGTCTCGCATTTCTAACGTTTAACACCTACTTCTTTGATACCATCTTGTGACACCCCCAAATCCGGGTTCTCTAACCCCGATTCGGTCGTCACGATACAATACAAATATCCAACTCTAAACAACATACAACAACTAAATGCAAAAAATAATAAACGTATGTCGTTCATTCAAAAGGTGTTACTAGTTCCAAGATTCGATAACCTTAATACAACTATACAAACATACCCTAGAATAGTCATTAGGGTTCATATTACATAACAATTATTAAACTAATCATAAAGTAAAGTCTACTACTTGCAAACTACTACAACATCTTTCCTTGACCTTTGTCCTTCTCTAAAGTCTCGGGCTTAACTGCAATAGAAGTCATAATATAGCAAGAATGAGCAACAAGTTTGCTCAGCAAGTTTAAATACAACAATGAAGGATATATCATGATGAACGAAATATATATATCTGACAATGAATTCAACAATATGAATATCGGAAGCAAGGATAATAATTGCTTTTAGAATAATTGATAGTCAAGTAGACTTTGAACTATAAAACTCCAATGGAATCAATAGCTGATTGACCCTTTGGTTACTGGCTACAGAATAAGTACTTGAGGGGATCAGCCTCGCGTACGCCATGTATATGCATAACATTCAACTCTGCTATTTGTATCTTATATTAGATACCTGGGCTACTCCCCTATAGTATCAAGGGTGTTCTCTTCAGTCTAAGAATCCCTACCATCAATTGGTCTGGATAACTTTTATAAAAATTTCATACAATTGTCTGACTGAACAAGGGTTCAGACTCTATCTAACGCAGTTCAAGAATTATAGAACTTTAAATAAGGTACAAGTCCAAGATTGTATGAACTCAAGTGCACCAAGTGCGAATATCAATAAGATCGATGTGGAATAATTGAAAAGTAATTAAACCACCTAAAGCATGCTTGGAAATAAAGTTGAAGCTTAAATAATAACTTGCAACACAATAATAACCTACTCAATACAATATGAGAAGGATAGGGAACTTGCACAAAATAAGGAGTGAAATTCAGAAACTTGCTTTCAATATATCAATCAAATGAAGTTAGGAAACTTGCACATTTTACGAGTTTGTGTAAGTTAAAGAACTTGCGTTCAAATCATAGATTCCTTGCATAAAGTAAATGCATAGGATAGGATACTTGCAACACCATAAAGGTAGGGTTCGGATACTTGCCTGTTTGCTCAGCTATAAATAATTCTAGCTTTAATTAAACTGCGTTGAAACAACCTAACATTCACAAGTCGATCTTTTAATTAACATGTGTAAACTAATATGAGTCTACACTAACAAGAATCTAATCATCATGCCACATTGTCATTTCATGCTGTTGAAAAATCTAAGCATAATCTTTAACATTCAAACCACTGACATTAATCAATATACATGCTCTATGGTTATAATTTCAAATTCAAAAACCTAGCTTGCTCATTCTATACCCACTTCAAAATTATATGATTTTCATGTTGGTGACCTTAAGCTAGTCAAGTTCATGTCTCAAGTGTCAACTACTAAAGTCATAGTACCATATAACGAGATTAACAATACTTAGTAAGCATGCTCGTGCGTATACTACTCATGTATACTTTAATCCACATAGCTCATGCCTTAGAAATTCATTTTCTATGAATATGCGTGCCTATGTGAAATCCATGTATGATGCACCTGCCAACATGTCTATAGGCATAATGAAATCTTAATACTTATGCTTGCATGATTATAACATAACTCACACAATGTTTGATGTTATTACCTTTCAAATCCAAAGTTTTCTTTAAAAATTGCACTAAGTCCTTTTTGTACATGCAAGGCATCTCGACATATAATTCATATGCATTTAAAACACATATTAAAGCCATATAAACATACTCAAATGGTCAGAATCTAAAAGACATAAGTCTTGGTCAAGTTTGCTTCAAAAGTATTTAAGTTTTTCCTTTGAAAACCTTTGAATCTTTCAATCATGTATGCTAGTGTGTTCAACACTTTAATCATGCATTTCATGTCAATATAGACCATACGGTCATGCTCACGAAAATCAGAATATATACATGCTACGTATACGTTAAAGTTCAAATCCAAAACTATAAGTTTTATTTTAAAACCATAAGTTTTTCATCAATCGTGTGTACTAACATCGTTATACATGCTCATACTACATGAATATACTTATATTTGTGTTTTACTCTAGTTTACATGCTTGCTCTAAGTGATAATACATGATAGCATATAACAGGTCTATAGCAGAAAGCAAGATTCAGCAAATAGGTACTGGCGCAGCTGCGCCGCTGGCCAGTACAAAATTGGCGTAGCTGCGCAGGCGTGCGGCCAGGCCTGAAGATGCACTGCTTCGGCAGTAACTTTAGCCCATCTCAAAAATTCATACGAAAACTTTTCTAAGTTACTGCAATAAGGTTCTAACATGGTAGTAAACTATCATAGCAACTAATAAGCATACTTCAATCAAGTTATCAATCAATCCATGCTTAATTCAAGAATTAAGGAGTTAGCAATTTACAGAAACTGAAGATCATGAAAATGAAGTTATACCTCTGTTAAAGAAATGGACTTGCTGCAATATTTCTCTCCCTCAACTCAATTGAATTTTTAGAATACAAGCTCAATTCTATACTTAGAGAAAATCTCAACAAAAACAAAGAAGAAGGAGAGAGCTCATTATATAGACAATTCAATACACGGTTGAAAGATTTGCTCACCATATCAAACCATATAATTGCAATATTGTATAATGGTTTACAAGAAGTTGGTAAATCAAATCATGAAACCAACTCCCCCTACAATCATTATTTCTATGTTTTGAGAGAAGGAGTAGAGTAGCATAGTAGCCATGTGGGAGTTCACGTGAAGAAGGAGTTGGGCACTCAATGTGAGACTCAGCAACTTGCAAGTGCAATACACAATACTAATGTAATATATATATATAGCCTATCATGCTTACTAAGGCTACATTATGTATACATATTACATAACATATAACTTAGGTTATAAATAAATTAAAGTCACAATTTCAATGAGCAATTAATAAAACAATGTATCAAATAAGGGTACATATATATTAACATATAATCCATGTACATTTTCCTTAATACCAACTATAATTTAATTGAGTATTATTATTACTTATTACCGTAACTTTTATTATTATAATCATAATAACTTAATGAAATCATTATCAAATCACAATTGATTATTGATGTTAATATAAGGTGATAGGGTATACACTAGGTTTTACCCACACACATTATGTCACATAAGCAATAATATGTAACTCTCATAATGTAATTATTCTTAGTATATAGTCCATACATATAATATAATATATAGACATATTAATGTGTCACCTTGTACTATATATAATATATAGTTAACTATCATATATTAAAGGTTTAATATGTCGTATACTTGTATAAAATAATTAATCAAGTAAATATAATCTCATTATATTTATTAATCCTTTGCTCAATAATATATTATTTATCCACAATAACAATAAATCAACACGTGTAAATCCTTTCACTATATTCAAATAAATTGAATATTTAATTACTAATCATCTTATCAATTCTTTTGATATAAAACTTAGGGCTAGTCCACTAATTTAATTAGGCCATTAGTGCCTCCCTTTAATATAATCCTAGCATTCATTCACATAGGCTCAACTCACATAATCACATAACCACATAAGGTTTAAATATGCTCACAAGACTAACTCATTAAAATTTGAATCACATATTAAATTAATAATGATGTTTAAAATTCACGGTCATTACAGATTCAAGTAGAACGCGAAAAAGATTTGGAGTTGAACTCGTACCCGAGGAAGCTAGAATCTTCAAGGGTATGAATCTTATTCTTAATCTTTTGTTTAATTAATAATTGTGGATAAACAAATGATCCGGGTATAAGGTTTGTAAATTTTTAAAACTCTGATTTTTCACGCTTCCGTTGTTTATATGCAATTTGTTACATGCTCATTATTATTACAATCCTAATAGAATGCCTGTGTAAACTACCATCCGAGTAGACATCAAGATAGTTCAGTGGAGACCATCATTGACGACTCCATCTCGAGTAAAAAAGGGCAGAAGTAGTCAGTGATAGAATATCGTTGGAAGTAACTCCAAACAAAAACGTTCAGAGTCCATAACATAGCATATCATGCATTGCTTTACATTTGCATGTCTCATATTTCCAGTGTCTAGAAATCTTTATCCTATTCATTCCATTGCATTGCATAATATTATAATTAAAGAGGGGCATCCGTAGACACTCAAAATTTTGCATTCCTGTTACTAACCATGCATGAGGGCAAAATCGTCTTTTACCTTCTAAAGACAACCCTGGAAGTCTAAATCATCAAGTCAAACCCCAGCGACAACCCCAGGAAATTAAGTTAAACCTCGACGACAACCCCGGGAGATCAAGTCAAACCCCGGGAGACCAAGTTAACCTTCAGAGACGACCCTGAAGCATCAAATCAATCCCCAGAGACAACCCCTTAATATCAAATCAACCCTCGGAGATGACCCTGAGGAAGAACAGGATCGACTGGGATCAAACCTCGGAGATAACCTTGAGAAACAGTTGAAAGCCTTGGCAACCCGGGAGATAACCCCCGGTAGGGCAAAACCATTATTTGGCCAACTCAACAGCAAAACAAGTCAAATCACTACCATGAAGGTCATGCAGAACTATAACGTCAATCCCGAGTGAAAACAGCACAAGACAGCTCAATGGACGGACTGTGAAGACTCAAAGATTTGATCATGGACCTATCTTCCCATATTCAGAAAAGATCAAATCACATGTCATTGTGTAGTTCTCGGATAGGTCTTTCTGAAAAGGTATAGCACGCCTCCATCAGATTCCCGAATTGAAAGTTACGAAGGTTCAAGCAGACAGCGTATTGGTCGGAGTGTACGTACTTCGAGACGATGGGAACCACTAGCTTGGGCCCACCCAGGTCAGCCACAGGTAGACCCGCGGCTGCCGTGCATTGACCCGCGGCTCCTTTAGTCTATAAATAGACCCCTCCATCAGTCAAAAAGAAAAGAAAAAAGCAAGAAAAGAGAGGAAATTCCTCCCGTTTCAACCCTTAACCCTTCCATCAGTGTTCCAAACTTCAATATTGTTCTTTGTAAACACTTCTATACGTATATATACTAACATATCAAGTTTTAACATATGGAAACGGAGTTTTCAAGCTACAAAAGCAGTTTAAAGCCTTCCTCGCTGTACACTGTGAGATTTCTTCAGATCTGAAACTTTTAACTACTTTAATATATATATATATATATATATATATATATATATATTTATAGTTCTTAGTTATGCCTGGAGATTGCAAACCCATGGCTTTTTTAGCTTTAATATATGTATATATGAGTATATATATATATATATATATATATATATAGATATATATATATATTTGTAAGTATCATTTAGCTTGAATTATATATATATATATATTTATATTAATTCGTTTGGCTTGGATTGCTAATTTGTGGTCTTTTCAGCTTTAATATATATATAAGCATATATATATATATATATATTTATATTGATGAGTCACGCCTGGATTATGAATCCGTGACTTTTTCTTGCTTTAATATATATATAAGTAATATATATATTAGTTATTTAATTTGATTAAATATCAGTTTTAACTTTCATTTGATGCAAATATGTACTAATAAAGAGTTTGTGGACTAGATTTATCTAAATCTAGCCATATCTAACTTTTAACCGGTTTAAAGGTTGTAAAACTGGAACCGTTGAGCTAGAATGGTTAAGATTTATTTAAACATAGTTTTCTTTCTAGTTTTGTAAATATTAAGCGACTACGCGACCCTATATCTGTATCTAAAGGTAACGAGAAGCTTGGCTACGCACATGCAAGGATTTAACTGATGAATCCTTTATTTTGCGACGTCTATATTTTAATTTGCAATCTAGTTCAATATAGCTACCATGTAAGCTTGTAAATGATATTGTGTGAGCCTAGGAATCACGGGATCTACAATTAATTACATGGATCTAGATCCGATTACCATGATGGAAAAATTTGAAATGTATATAAAGCTTTCAAGGCTTTTTGTAAATGTAAATAAGAGGGACCTTAAAACGGTTATCCGGATTTAAGGTCTCAACATAGTAAAAACGTTGTTTGTGGAGCTCGGGTCACTTCGATGGCTTTCATGCTCAAAAGGAGCCGACACCTATATGTATATTATTTTGTTGAAGATTCTTCACATCAAATCAAGCCGAATATGGAATAAAATGGAAGTATCAAAAGGCTTCAATTCATATGCAAGCGAAAGGGTTTGAAATCTCTTTTCAAAAAATCACTTTCATATCTTGTCTAAAAATAAACTTTTCAAATAAATCAAACCCTTCGTATATAGGTCTAACGAAGCACAACACTACTTTCAAATCAAGTACTTAGGCCCAATTAACTACAATATACACACACACATACATAATGATTAAGGAATTGAAAAGACATGGTAACCGTGTTTAACGGAAGTCAGGGGGTGCCTAACACCTTCCCCCCGCTTAATCAAGCCCCCGAACTCTATGAATTTCAGTTTCCAAGACCAATTAAACAGAGTCCAGTAATTGGACCATATTGCAAAATCTTTTAAAACTCGGTTGAGTTGGTACAACCATTTAACTCAAACCAACTAGCGACTCTGTCTAATTTGAACCAATAAAATCAATCTTTTCAAAATTATCGACATTATATGTCGGTCTTTTCCTGAAAATTCACCCTCAGATTAATCAAATCAGAAATAGAAAACATAAAAGGGTAGAAATACATAGGAAAAGAAACCAAGATTTTTCTCGACGTCGACATATATGAGCTACAACAATCCATTTATGGATTGAAGAAAACTTCTCAAAGATGGAACATTCATTTTGATGAGACAATCAAAAGAGTTTGATTTTATCAAAAACGAGAATGAACCTAGTGTGTACAAAAGGGTCAGTTGGAGAAATGTGACTTTCCTAGTATTATATGTTGATATACTACTGATAAGGAATGACATACCAGTGCTATAATTAGTAAAAATAAAGTTATCTAAATTCACGTTCTTATACTTTCTCTATGAAAATCAATTTTGAGTTCTCTATGACTAAAGTTATCAATGATTATTGATTATATGTGTGTATATATGTTAATATATGACCATAACATATTTTTTATAATCTATGTATGTTTTAAAACAATCAATTTCATGTAATTATGTTGTATTTAGATATTTGAAAGTTATAGAGCATGAATAACATGAATATGGCCCTTATGTACAATTTTTCATGCTTTAATTGTTTACTTAACTTAAAATTGATAGTTGGGTATGATTATACATTTTTAAACAAACAAAACAAAATTCAAACCGACAGATTCGGAGTTATAACGAATCTGTAAAGTTGAATTTCATGAATTGTCTCGAAACTTTGCAAAATACCCAAAAACAATGAGTTTAAGATTTTTAATCTGAGTGATTATGTGATCTACAGTGTTAAGAGCATGCTAGAATCATTGTATGATGTCTTTGTGAAGTTTATACTTCTTGGGTAATATTAAAAAATCGTCGTGTTGGTTTAATTTGGATTTATTTATGCTGCAAACTGTGAAATTCGCGAACTACTGTTCCTCAAAGTGTAGGCACCCGCCCCAGCTGACTTAAAACTCACCTCAACGGGCCTCTTACCGAGCCCATACCTGCCACAGTGGGCTAATACCCGCCCCAGCGGGCTTCCTTGCTGTCCAAAATGTATTTTGTGTGTTTTAAGCCCTAACATGATGAACTAATTGTATGTAATGAACCTAATGACATGTTAAGTGTATGAAATAATATTATAACATATTGTTGACATGTATGAGACAATTTGAAGTCTTGTCGACGTCGGAAAAAATGGGTCGGGTCACAACCCGGATCTTTCTCTCTTCCTAAGTTATCTTTACCCTCACTCTTTTTATTGCGAAAAAGGTTTTAAAGGGTTTTTTAGGAAAAGGCCAACATATATTATGTCGACGATTTAAACGTTTTACAGAGTCGCCAGTTAGTAGATTTGAAATGGTTGTAGCAACTCAACTGAGTTTTGTTTGAAAGAGGCACAATTGCTGGACACTATCAAAACTTAATCTTTGAAACTGAAGTTTTGAGTTCGGGGGCTTGGTTAAGTGTGGGAAAGGTGTAAGGCACCCCAGGACTCCCGTGTAAACACGGTACCGCATCTTTTCAATATTTCTCTTAAAACTAAAATGTGTGTGTGAATGTTGTTTGTAAATTGGGTCTATGTTTGATTGATTGAAAGTAGTACTTTGCTTCGTTGAACCTATATACGAAGGATTTGATTTGATTTGCAAAAATCTTTGATTTGATTTGCAAAAGTGTTTAATTTGGTTTGCAAAAGCTTTTCTTTTGATTGAATTGAAAATGATGTTTTGAAAACGGGTTTATCAAACCCTTACGCTAGCATAGGAATTAAAGCCTATTGATACTTCCATTTTTTATCTTTATAGCCTTAAGGCTTGCATTTGAACGGTGATTTATCGGGCTGCGAAGCATCCACGACCACAAAATATATACAAGTGTCTGTCTCCTCATGGGAATGAAAACCATCGGAGGGACTCTGACACAACAAACCATATTTTTCACTATGTTGAGACCTTAAATTCGGATAACCATTTTAAGGTCTTTGCATGTACATTTTATAGAAAAACTGGCAGGGTACATTTGTAAAGCGGAGTTTGTCCATCGTGGGAATCAGATTCTCATCGATTTGATCATGAATCCCACGATTCCTAGGCTCACATGAGAGTAGCCAATAAACCTGTACAGTTCAAATTTGTACAAAAACATATATATATATATATATATATATATATATATATATATCCCAATATTGCCAGAACAAAGGATTCATCCGTAAATCCTGGTTCGCACCTGGCTGAAGTGACTCGTTCCCAATAAATAGCGATTTAAGGGACGTGAGGTTGCTTTTGTGACTAAAAAATACCAATTCATATCGAATGAATATTTAAAGCATTAATTTAAAGAAAAGGAAGTAAAGCCAAGACATATACACAGTTATATATATAAAAGCTGTAAAGGGCGATGGATTTTCACACCGGTGCCTGGACTAGAATTAAAATATATATATATATATATAGACAGAAAAGTAATCAACCAAGACTGGGAAGAGAACCCAGTGGTGGTGAAGGCTGCTTATATATGCACAAATATATATAAAAGTAGTAAACTGGCTCGGATTTGACATCCGGGCATGACAGAATTGAAAAGTTAGTATATATACAGTTAAATATATACAAAAAAAGCCAAACTCGGACTATGAAGATAACTCAGTCCGGCGAAGTTCCTTATAACGAAGATGCAACTATGCCGAAGCTACTGGAAGCGACGGATCGTCAATCCGAGTTGTAGAAATGCCAAAAATTGAGTTTATGTACAAAAATGTACCAAATTTTGACGAAAACGGCCACAGAACTAAGTTCCGGGCATATTTAGAAAATGAAATTTGATATGCAAGTGCAAAACAGTGCAAAGAAGTAGGAATCACTTTCTGATCATAAAAATACTTAAAATGGACTGCTACACGGGCTTTTTGCCAAATCGTAGGCCTTAAACGTCAGAATCTATCGGTTATTTTTTGATATGTGGTAGTATGTGGGTATATTCACGTGTTAAAGTGAAAAGATTTGGGCTTAGAAGAGGTGAAAAAGTCACAAAATCAAATAGGCAGAGGTTCGCTGCATTTTGGAATTATAAAAAATAAGGGGGGTGCACGTTTATTTATAGGCTAGGGAGCCTCAGCTCTACCTTCTACTGCAGTAAGTGCGGCTCCCTTGTTGGGGTCCACGTGTCTATTTTAGTTATCTCGAAGTACGTGCACTCCAAGCAACGCGAGGTCGAAGTTAAAACTTTTTAACTTTAGATCAGAGTGTCCGTTTGGGGCGTGCGATACCTTTTCGATAATCCCTCGCCGAGAGTGTCACAATGACATGGGATAAAACATTTTTTGGATCCAAGAAGATGGGTTCATAACCAGGTTATGGATTTCCTGCAGTTTGTCCGTTGAATTGTCTTGTGTTGTTTGCACTAGGGATCGTCATTATGGTTTGTTCTAACCTTGGTGGCATCAATTCAACTTAAGTTTGACCAAATTGGCTTGAGATTGGTAAAATAACCATTTTTCCCCTCCTAGGGGTTGCATTCAGTGTCGACATGGCCTTTGGTTGACTTCTAGGAGTTATTTCCAAGACTTGGATCTCATTCGAGTCTGTCTGTCCTCAGTGTAATCTCTAAAGTTGACTTGGTCATTCCAGGTTATCTTCTGGAGATGTTGTGGAGCTTTAGGTTCATTCCCGAAGTTAACTTGACTTCCCGGGTTGTGACCGGGGCTGACCTGTACCTCCCGGGCTGAGACCGGGGCTGAGTTGTACCTCCCGAGACTGGTGTTCGAGGCTGTGGTTGTCCCGATATTAGTGACCGGGGTTGATTGGAAAGAACCAATATTGAAATTGGGGTTGATCTGGCGGTCCGATTGGAGATCGAAGTTGATTTGATGGCCTGATATTGAGATCGGGGTTGATCTGACGGTCCGATTGGAGATCGGAGTTGATTTTATTGCCCGATAATGAGATCGGGGTTGATTTGACAGTCCGATTAGAGATCAGAGTTGATTTGATGGCCCGATATTGAGATTGGGGTTGATCTGAAGGTACGATTGAAGATCGGAGTTGATTTGATGGCCCGATTATTGAGATCGGGGTTGATGTGACGGTTCGATTAAAGATCGGAGTTGATTTGATGGCCCGATATTGAGATCGGGGTTGATCTGACTGTCCGATTGGAGATCGGAGTTGATTTTATGGCCTGATATTGAGATCGGTGTTGATCTGACGGTCCGATTGGAGATCGGAGTTGATTTGATGGCCCGATATTGAGATCGGGGTTGATCTGACAGTCCGATTAGAGATCGGAGTTGATTTGATGGCCCGATATTGAGATCGGGGTTGATCTAACGATCTGATTGGAGATCGGAGTTGATCTGACGGTCCGATTGGAGATCATAGTTGATTTGAAGACAGTTTTACCCTCATACAGTGTTAATATCAGGGCAGGAAATTCTGAGTGTCTATAGATGCCCCTCTTTATCATGCTTAGGAAATGTAATGGAATTAGCATGATAAAGATTGTTAGACACCTAAAATGCAAAGATATCAATGTTGCAATGCAATGAATGTTGTAATGTTTTTGCAGATCGCAGGTCGCACTTCGCATCGCAAATCGCTTCACTAATCGCATCGCAAATTGCTTCACAAATCGCATCGCAGATCGCATTGTAAATTATTTACCTTTATCGGTGCTTGTGTTGGGGCTGATACCAACGATTTAATTCCTATCAGTGTTGTCGATGTTTGTTTTGATGATGACAAACTAAAATATTTTCTAGATTTCTGCTAGGATGACGTCATTCATGATAGCCTAGGGTGGACGTTGTCAGACGATCACTAATTGTGGAACCACTGACGTGCTTGTCAGAGATGAGCTGTCACAGATTGTTCTTGTCTTGCTCTGCTGGGGATGACGTCCTTTGCAATAGCTTTATTAATTTAGCTGGGGATGATACCATTGATGCTACCTTGGTTTGAGACCAATGGCTTCTCTGTCTGGCAGTATTCGTTGCAGTGTTGATTTCCCTTCGGTCGGTGCTGTTGCACATTTTAAAGGCTCATCTGCTGGGAATACTAATTGATTACCCATTTTCTTTAAGGGATGCTTTCGATGCATACCCTGATGACAGTTTACATCAGAATTTTGTTGAATCACCAATTCTTCTTGGTGCTCCTTTTGAGGATGTGTATAACAGATTCCATCATCGGGGATGGACTATTATATGGTTTCCATCACCGGATCACTTCAGAGGCTTCGCGGAGGTTGCTCTGACGGATAAGACATCGCTGGGGCTTAACCAACGGCTGAATTGAACTCGGTCTGTAACCAATACTTCGCTGGGGCTGAACCAAGGCTGAATTGGATTCGGTCTGTACCCGATACTTCGCTGGGGCTGAACCTACGGCTTTATTGGATTCGGTCTGTAACCGATACTTCGCTGGAGCTGAACTAACAGCTGAATTGGATTTGTTCTGTACTCGATACTTCATTGGGACTGAACTAACGGCTGAATTGGATTCGGTCTGTACCCGATACTTTGTTGGGGCTGAACCAACGGCTGAATTGGATTCAGTCTGTACCCGATACTTTGTTGGGGCTGAACCAACGGCTGAATTAGATTCGGTCTGTAACCGATACTTTGTTGGGGCTTAACCAACGGCTGAATTGGATTCGGTCTGTACCTGATACTTTGTTGGGGCTGAACCAACGGCTGAATTGGATTCGGTCTGTACCCGATACTTCGCTGAGGCTGAACTAACAGCTGAATTGGATTCGGTCTGTACCCTATACTTCGTTGGGGCTGAACGAACGGCTGAATTGGATTCGGTTTGTACCCGATACTTGCTGGGGCTGAACCAACGGCTGAATTGGATTCGGTCTATACCCGATACTTCGTTGGATTGAAGCCAACGGCTAGATTGAACTCGGTCTGTACCCAACGCTTTGTTAGATTGAAGCCAACGGCTGGATTGAACTCGATCTATACCCGACGCTTTGTTGGATTGAAGCCAACAACTGGATTGAACTCGGTATGTACCCGATGCTTTGTTGGATTGAAGCCAACGGCTGTATTGAACTCAGTCTTTACCCGACGCTTTGTTGGATTGAAGCCAACGGCTGGATTGAACTCGGTCTGTACCCGACGCTTTGAAAATGACAATTTTTGGCAGTTTTGCACAGTTTTTCATTGTTGATCCCTGAATATAACTGTGGGATGAATACCAAGGTTTTCCAGAGTGTCCCCCTTTCTGTCAGGATTACGCTGCTTAAACGAAGGATTTTAGGACAAACCGTACAATCGCGTAGCGATTTTTCTTCAGATTTGGCTTGGTAGCACATATAAACTCCATTTCAAACAGAACCGAACCGAGCCCGGAGGAGTACCTAAGGAGCCGTAGGTGGAGATACGACAGCCGCAGGTGGGTCCGCTTCCACCTATGCTTTAAATTGGGCTGCGGGATTTCATAATTTTGAAGTTTCATTTCGAGTTTCAAACGGAATCCAATCTTCTTTTTCAGATCTACGGAGCTTGGACAGCTGTTTTCTGATTTCGTCAGTTCTTACGTGTTCAGCGCAGCGCAGGTAACGTTTTACATCCTTTTTTTGCAAGTTTTGACCGTTAAAAGCATTTGAACCAAGTAGGGGGCTTTTAGACGCAATATATGAAATTTGTATACCTATATAATCTATTAAAAATTTTATGACTACATATGTATGCATATCTCACTATAATACATGTTTGGATGTAAGAAAATTCAGATTCTGAGACAGTCAATTTTTGCTCTTTTTGATCAGTTTACTCATCTTTTTTGAGGCCTAGTGAGTCTGGATTTTCAACTAAAAATGTCCATGGTAATTGAGCTACCATGCGAAGTTGATATTTGATTTCATTTCATAAATATGAATTATTCTTATTTTTGGGAAGGTGTGCTACTTAATGGCCACCTAGACATACCTATGTGCATGCGAACAGTCCATTTTATAAAGGAGACTCTGGCAAAAAATTTTTAAAACCCGAGCATTTAATAAAAATGCAATTTTAACTCTACTGGGAATTTTTCACTGACCCATGCATGTTTTTAGGATTTATATTTTGAAAAACGTCCAGTTTTGACTTTACTGGGTATTTTTGACTAACCCATACATGTTTTAGGACTTAAAGATGCATAGAATACTGATTTAAAATAATAAGCCACAAGTTTTAGGCTTACCACACCCTTTCTGAGGTGATTTAGAGACTTGGCACATGTGATGGACCGTGACAGACCTGGCATTGCTAGCAGAGTCGTTTCAAGCGTCAGACGTAGGAGGGCCTCTGATGTTCCTCAGCTATGTCCGGCTAGACCACCTCGCAGGTTGGTAGAGTTGGTGATTCGTCCAGCTCAGAATGAACCGCCGATTGACATTGATGATGAGCAGGCTGCTTTTGCTGCTCCAGCTCCAGCCCAGGCTCCACGTGCAGAGGTTCCAGGCATTATAGTGCCTACCCAGGAGCTGCTGGGCGACTTGAGTCGCCGTCCTTCGAGATATCTCCACACCAATGAAGTGACTTGAAGTTTTTCTCTTCTTGGATTATTTTTCTTTCTTTTGCCATTCTCGGGGCATAAGTTTTTGACATGGATTGGTTTTTGATGCAGGTTCCCGACTTTACGTAGCCTCGAGGGAACTGGTTGAATGTGCACTCCCTGTATCATACTTTGTACGAGGATTACAGGGATATTTATGATGACTGGGGGTTCCAGGCTTTCTTCTCCATTCTTCCCCGCCGTTGTCCCTGGGGGTATATGAGGGCTTTGTCTAAGCGCTGGTTCCACCAGACTCAGTCCCTTCATCTGCTAGACTGTGAGGTGATGATGACCCCTATGGACTGGAGCTTCATCACCGGCATTGAGTTTGAGGGTGAGCCAGTGCCTGTCGTGGCTGACATTATTCCCACTTTTGTTTGGTCCCTACTGGGAGTTCCTGCGATGGCGCTCAAGGGTCTGTCGGTCTGATCTGGCCCCTTGAGTATAGATGCCAAGAATGGGGCTTTGCTGGAGCCTCCACCTGATGATCGGAGGGTTAGAGATCGCATTCTAAGGCGATTATTTTTCGTGATCATCAGGGGTTGTTTTGTGGCTGACAACTCATCTACTGTGTCCTTCGCTCTGGTTAGCGCTACCCGATATGTAGAGCGGCTCAGTGACTTTAATTGGGGTTTCTACACCTTTGCCTATTTTCTCCGGGGCATGCGCTTGCTTTCGAGGGGTTTGACGGAGGATTGGTTAGGGTTCTACCCGTTTCTGCTGGAGAGTACATCTTTCTTGTACCTTTTTAATTTCAGCATTTATATTTGTCAGTCTTGATCAGTGAGGACTTTTGATATTAACATGGCCAGTTCTGGGCATTTGAGAGGCTTCCTTGCCTACGGCCCGCCACTGCTTTAGGTTTGGAGATCTATCCTCAAGGACGGCGTTGGCATCACTTGACTTTGACGTAGGTCTCTGTTGCTGAGGAATTTACACATGCTCGCTTATAGTTGGAGCTTTTGACTGCTGGATTGATCTCTTGGGTGCCGTATACCTCCGAGTTTTTGATCGTCAGATTCGAAGGAGGCTTTCCCACTGGTCAAGAGTTTGTATTATTGACCCGCAATGTCCCGATTTTGATAGAGGGAGGCTGGGAGCTCTATTTGGGAGAGTGTGCCATCAGGAGTATTACGGGTGAGATCCGCATTCCCATTGCTCCTCCTTCTTGGCATCAATGTCCTTTGATCATGCCACTGACAGAGATTCCCATGGAGGGCATAGATGGCTTCACCCTATCAGAGGGCAAGGAGGCAATTAGTAGATGGTGGAGTCCTCGCACTAATGGAACTCAGACTTGGGCCACCCAGTTCATGGAAGACATGGAGCCAGGGTCCGTGATGATGACGAACTGGATATCTTGCCTCCGGGAGCCGACTCATTTAGACCAGATTACAGATCTGACCCGGGAGTTGGATATGGCTTGCTTCTTTATCAAGCACCTTGGCCGAGATCCGTTAGAGGCATCTTCTTTTGACCCGTCTAGCTTAGGAGCGGGCCCCTTTTAAGGTCCATTTAGCAGCAGTTTTGCATGGGCATACCTCCCTTATACCGCCCAGACATGCCTGATGACCGCAACTTTGTATCTACAGCGGAGATGGAGCAGGTTGATCACCTGGAAGTAGATTATCTAGATCTCTTCTAATAGTTGTGGCAGCTATATTTTTGGTCAGCCACTGTTATGGCTATTTGGGCGGTTGTGCCATCATTTTGATATACCATTGTTAGTAGTTGGGTGGTGGTGCCCCATTTTCCTGCACTTCTTTATTTTGCTTTGTATTATCAGGCAGGGACGATGCCCGTAGTAGATAGCTTGTTGTATATGCCCATGATATTTCCTATCTATCGCATCATGTTTATATTTGTCATCATGCATGTATTATGTCATATGTATGCATTTAGACAGATGAGTTCAAATTTAACCCCTGGATGGTCTTGTGGTACGGTGACACAGATGACGTCGTCTGCGGTTAGTCATATCGAGCAATTGCCACAGTCTGAGGTGGCTTTATCATTGTGGTTGTTATACGAGAGCCTGCCTTTCTCAGCCAGAGGGACAGTTGACCAGATATTGGGGCATTCGCTGGGCCTTGCAAATTTTTAGGTGCCATATGGGTTTGTGGATGGCATACTATCCTGCTGGATACCCGAGAGGCAGGTGTTTTGTATTGGGTGACATGAGCTGACGCCGACTTTGGAGGAGTACGAGTGGCTTATCGGCCTAGCTTTGGACTTGTCGTGCGGCTGGACTGCTGTTAGTGATATGCGGAGACCATTCCTGTGGATGTCCGGTCTTCATTAGAGGGTAGTCGCGGACGAGATCGTATCTGGGCGTGTGATCTCGATTGACTTCTTGATCAATCATTTTGGGGAGCTTGACAGCTACGATCGACATGTTGGGGACTTTATTATTTTCAGCAGAGGCGTGGCATCTGGCCAGGGTAGATATTCTGCTAATATGCATTGTGGCATATGTCTACATGCAGCTGCGCTTGGATCACCTGGACGTGGGATTTGTAGTTGTTGTTCGGGCCCTTAGACAGGTTAGCACTATTATCCCGATGATATTAGCTGAGACGCTGCGGTCAGCCACTTACTGTATTACCCACCCGAAGGGGTTCTTTCGAGGTAGCTCGATTTTGCTGTATGTATGGCTGATGTCCCATATCCGACCGATAGGATTTTTCAGGCCTCATGGATATTGCTTTACTCGCGAGGTAGCCACATATTACTCCTTTCAGCCTGTGGAGTATACTGATGTCGAGATATGGCCAGCATTTTTGTCAGATATTGAGCATCCGTTCTTATTTTTCCATGCTCAGGGTTAGCCTCCCCATATAGCTTCAATACTCATGCGCCTGGCATGGATTACTTGCCCCTAGCGGGTTTGAGGAGGGTTACTACATATCATCCTCTGGCTGTTATGAGCCAGTTTGATTAGTTCCAGAGCTTACACAGATTCAAGGGATCTGCTGATCAGAGGATGTCGGCATCTTCTATGTCATCGACCGATTTGATCAGAGTATATGAGTGTTGGACTCATAGAGAGAGGGCTGAGTTCTCCAGTAGCCATTCGGACTATTCTCCAGAGTACTTGGCATGGTTGGAGGCAGATTTGGTAGCAGCTGCATTTATTCCTTCAACTCCTATTGTAGATTCAGAAAAGGAGGAGCCTATGGAGGATTCTGACTCTCTTACTGAGGATGAGCTTTTCGTAGGTTTGACAGTAGCACTGGTCAGCGATCCACCGACTATTTCTGCATGCATAGATCCGGCTTTAGCGGATGCCCTATTCAGGATATCGCCTTATCTGGCAGAGATATAGATTTGGCTGAGAGGGACGCACTTCGAGTCGCTCAAGATGCTGGCTTGATAGAGAGAGAGGAGCTCCGATCTGCCAGAGAAGCAGCTGTTGGGGAGAGGTATGAGATCAGCTCAGCCAGAGATGCAACTTTTGATGAGATCGAGGAGACTTTGATTGCTAGGGACGCAGCTTTTGCTGAGAGGGATGAGGCTATAGCTTCCCGTGATTTCCATATTGCTGACAGTACTGCCCTTTGATCTTATACTCACGACCTGGTTACCGAGATGAGAGCATATATATTTATGACCACAGTGCCACACTACAGATGACTGTGGAGGTTTTGAGCCGTATAGAGGATGAGGGTGTCGCAATTGTAGCTGCTCCTCCATCTTTAGAGAGAGATGCCATGGTGGCATTATGGGCCCGCTTATCCTTGGGTCCATAGATTAGCTTTATTTTTCCTGCACATACTAGATCAGATCACCCATTTTGTCATGTACATGATACTATGTATATATCAAACAGTTTTATATCAGAGAAATATATTTTTTGATTCACTTCCCTGTTTGGAGATGTATTGTCATTGCTGAGTGATTACCACTTCCTTAATGACTCGCGGTTGTTGATGTATCTTGAGCTTATCCTTAATGGACTGACAGTTGAGATGTCAGGGAGTATCTCAGATGGGCCTGTTGACCAGGGTAGCTTCATAGGATTTAGCTTCTGTATGGCTTTCGGTGTCTTGGAACTGGTTTTTTATTGGTTTTTATTTTTCCTTGAAGGTCAAATCGCGCCGTAAATGGCTGCCTACGTACTCCCGAGTTGAGGGAGATCAGGTCATTCGTAGTTCTAACTTTGTATGAGAGAGGCTTGAAAAGTATTTGTCTTGGGTTTTGAGTTTGGTTTGATGAGTTTTTGAGTTTTTATTTGGTTTGACCGCACCAGAAATGGCTGCCTACGTACTCACGAATGGAGGGAGATAAGGCCATTCGTAGTTTCGGCTTTGTAGTGAAACCGAACCTGATTTGATTTGTAGGACCCGAATGCGGGTATGCATGTGCTTCAGACGTAGTACCTCTTCACGGTGTCTGAATTGATGAGTTGGGAAAATTCATTCCCGTCCATTTCTTGTACTCTGATAGCTCATCCCGTCAACACTTCCTTGACAATGAAAGGGCCTTCCTAATTTAAGGTGAACTTTCCTTTAGCTTCATCTTGATTGGCTAAAACTTTCTTTAGCACCAAGTCATTTACTTTGAATTGTCGTATTTGGACCTTCTTGTTGTAGGATCGAGCAATCCTTTGCTGATATAACTACCCGTGGAAAATGGTTGTAGCCCTCTTTTCATCTATCAGGGACAGTTGGTGGTATCGGTCTTGTAACCAGTGATCTTCGTCTAACTAAGCATCGATCAATACTCGCAAGGACTCTATCTCTACTTCTATGGGGAGGACTGCTTCTATGACATAGACCAATGAATAGGGGGTAGCCCCAGTAGAGGTGCGCATTGACGTCCTGTATGCTAACAGGGTTAGAGGCAACAGGTCAGGCCATTCTTTGTGATTGGCGGACATTTTCTCCATGATCTTTTTGATGTTCTTGTTGGCCGCTTCGACAGCATCGTTCTTCTTAGGCCGATAGATGACGAAATTGAGATGCTTGATGTGGAACTTGCTGTATAGTTCTCTCATTATTTGATTGTTCAGGTTCTTGGCATTGTCTGATATGATCACCTCTGGTTGTCCATATCGACAGACGACATTGTTTCTGATGAAACCCATGATGACCTCTTTCGTGACTTTGGGAAAAGAGGCTGCTTCAACCCATTTGGTGAAGTAATCGATCATAGTGAAGATGAATCGATGATCATTGCTGGCTTTTGGTCCCACTGGACCGATCACATCCATTCCCCACATAGAGAAAGGCCATGGCGAACTTATGTTGTGCATCTCATTTGGAGAAGCATGCATGGCATTTCCATGTACTTGGCATTGATACCACCTCTTGACGTGATCGTCGTAGTCAGCTCTAATCGAGATCCAGTAATGTCCTATTCTTAATATCTTTTTGGCAAGCAGATGACCGCTCATGTGTGGACTACAGACACCACCGTAGATTTCATTCATCAGTCTTTAGGCTTGTTCTTTATCAAGGCATCTTAACAAGCTTATTCTAGCATTACTTTTGTAGAGGGCATCTCCGCTTAGATAGAACTTCATAGCCATCTTATGAATCTGCTTTTGCGCAGATTGGCTTGCTCCAACGGGTGTAGATTCGTCTTGTAGATATTCCTTGATATTTTGATACTAAGGCTGCTTGATAGGAGGTATTTCATCTGATACTTCTCCAATGTAATTCCCGTATATCGGAGCTTTCTGAACTGTGAATTTGATGTTGGGAAACCCACTCCTTTTGAATATGAGGATTAATGAAGCCAACGTTGCCAATGCATCAGCAAAATAATTACTACTCCGAGGAATATGGTTGAAGGTTATGTCTTCAAACTCCAAGGATATTTTGATGAGCTGCCGATGGTAGGGCAGCAAATGCAGTTCTTTGGTGTGATAAGCCCCACTGGATTGTCTAATGACCAACTCAGAGTCTCTAAATACCAGTTGGTGTTTGATACCCATGGATTGGGCTAGTTTCAACCCCATTGTACAGCCTTCATACTCGGTCGTGTTTGTTATGTTTCCAAATTGAAGTTTGGTAGCCATAGGATATTGTTCTCCTGTACCAGAGATAAGGACTGCCCCAGCTCCGGCACCTTCCATGTTTACTGCTCCATCGAAATACATTTTCCATGGTTGGAGTGTATTCTTTTGCTGGAGTTGTTGAATTATCATGATTCCATCATTTGGGAAATAAGTCTCCAGGGGCTCGAACCCTCCTGAAGGTGCTTCAGCTAATTGGTCTGCAATGCCTTGACCCTTGATTGATTTTTGAGTCATGTAGACAATGTCGAATTATTGTAGAATCAACTGCCATTTGGACAGTCAAAAGTTCAATATTGTCTTGTTGAATACGTATTTAAGTGGATCCATGCGGGATATAAGGTAAGTCGTGTGCGCATGGAGGTAGTGTTGTAACCTCATTATGACCCATGCTAATGCACAGTATGTTTTCTCGATCAGGGTGTATTTCTGTTCACCACTGCTGAATCTTTTGCTGATATAGTAGATGGCTCTTTCTTTGCTACAATCATCTTTGTGTCCTAGCATGCAGCCCATTGCATTGGCAATGACGGACAAGCACATGAACAAGGGAACTCCATCCCTCGGAGGTACCAAAACTGGTGCTTCGATCAGCTGCTTCTTGATAGCAAGGAAGGCTTGTTGATAATCCTTATTCCATTTATTGGAGGAATTCTTCCTTAGTAGCTTGAAATGGGTTCACAAGTTACTGTGAGCTGGGAAATGAATCGGCTTATGAAGTTGATCCTCCCCAGAAACCCACGTATCTCCTTCTCTGTTCGAGGTATTGGCATCTCAGTGATGGCTTTGATCTTGGCAGGGTCTAGTTCGATGCCTCGATTACTCACCAAGAATCCTAGCAACTTACCTACTTTGACGCCAAAAGCACATTTGGTGGGATTTAGCTTGAGGTTGTACTTACGTAACCTGTTGAACAGCTTCCTGAGATGGTCGATGTGATCATCCTCCCTCCGGGATTTGATGATGATGTCATCCACATAGAACTCTATTTCTTTGTGCATCATGTCACGAAACAGGGCCATCATGGCTCGCTGATACGTGGCTCCGACATTGATGAGGCAAAAGGATAGTCGTCTATAGCAGAAAGTTCTCCAAGGAGTGATGAAAGCTATTTTCTCCCGGTCCTCTTCAACAACCATGATTTGATGGTTTCCAGCAAAGCAATCTACGAAGGAATACATGCCATACTGCGCAGTATTGTCGATCAGGATGTAGATGAAAGATACCTGGAAATTATCCTTAAGGAAAGCTTTGTTCAAATCCCGATAATCCACACACTCGTTCCTTTCCTCCGGGCTTTGGCATGGGAACTATGTTGGAAAGCCACTCTGGGTAAGTTGATACCATGATAATCACGGCTTTGAATTGCTTAACAACTTCTTCTTTGACTTTCAGACTCCATTCAGGTTTCAATCGCCTGAGCTTTTGTTTGACTGTCTTGAACCCGTCTTTGATAGGCATTTGATGGATGACAATGTCAGTAGAGAGGCCAATCATATCTTCATGTGACCATGCAAATACATCCTGGAATTGTGTTAGGAGTTCGATCAGGTCGACTTTTTGGTTTAATGCGAGGTATAAACCTAGCTAGATTTCTTTGATGTTTTCGGAGGTTCCTATGTTGATAGTGGTGGTTAGCTCGAGGTTTGGTTTGGGTTTTGCTTCGACCTATTCTTTGATCTCCTCAGGCACCCCACAGTCATCTTCCTCCTCTTGATTAATATCCATCAAGTCGAAGTTCAGTTCTACATCAAAGTCGTAGTCGTTTTGACAGGTTGGCATCTCATCAGCAGAGACAAACACATCCAACGCTTGAGTTCTAAAAATAAAAAGGCTTTCATCTTAGATATATACAACTGCTTAAATATACATAGCATTCTACAACGCATGACAAAGTTGCTGCTATAGCTGTGCAATCAAAAGTAAGCAGTAAATGAAAGTATGATTAAAGGGCAGATTAACTCTCTCTGCCCCTTTACCCTTTTTGACCGAGGCAAGGGACATTGCTCCAGTTATCCAAGGTCAGATCCTCATGAACCGGGAGGATCAGGGATTTGTGATTATCTGTCTCGTCTTGGATGACGACTGAGACATCCTCTACAATAGGGCAGGGGTTTTTCTTTGAACTGCCCCCTTTTTCCTTCTTGATGCGAGGAATTTGAATCGGATCATTGTCTTCACTGTTTAGGATCTCATCATTCATACCCTCGTAGTTTATAATGACCCGCATGTTAGCGAATGGGTCTCGTCCTTCGTACAAGATCTTTTCTTTTCCCTTTTCGCTATTTGCCTCGTGCTTGAGGGCTTTTCTTTCATTGACAGGTATAATTGGAGGAAACAACATGGCTGATACCGTAGTATGGATCTGCCTCATTGGTTTTACCCATATGGCATTAGTAAGATTTGGCAAAAGTATGGTGGAAGCATG
Organism: Panax stipuleanatus; assembly: GCA_020205555.1. Lineage (NCBI taxonomy): Eukaryota > Viridiplantae > Streptophyta > Magnoliopsida > Apiales > Araliaceae > Panax > Panax stipuleanatus. The sequence continues at coordinate 112,466,365 of CM035124.1, forward strand.
AGCCTTGGGATGCTTGTGTGGGTTCCGGTGGTTTAACTTGGATGAATATCCCAATCCTGCTCTCCCAGTTTGACTCGGGAATTGTATCGGGCTCTTGATACCTTGCTGATTCTTTCCTAACCCTTCTCCAGGTTGGAAACAAAAAGATACCATTTCCTATCCCACTGTCATTACTTTGGTGGAGACCTTAGGCATCAGGGCTAGTGCTCTGATAGGTAGATATTGCATATCGCTCACCTCCAGAGCTTGAAAATTTGCAGGTTCAATCCCTGCATCCAGGCTGATCACTTGCATGTCTCCTTGTATGCCGACAGGGTATTCTAGTTCAACATTGACCGTGATGAGGTTGTCGTTGATAATGTATTTGAGCTGTTAATGGAGGGTGGATGGCACTGCCCCTGCCATATGAATCCATGGCTTGCCCAGCAACAGGTTATATCCAGTGGCGATATTGAGCACCTGAAAGGATACGTAGAAAGTGTGTGGGCCAATCTCTAAGGGTAGCTCTATTTCTCCCATAGCTTGGCGGCGCAATCGATCGAAAGCTCGAATGACCATACGGATGGTTTTGATCTGGTTCGGGTTGATCTTCATTCTATCCAACATTTTCATAGGGACATATGTTAAGGGATGATCCTCCGTCGATGAGTACCCCTCCGATCACATACCTGGCAGACATCACAGCTATATGCAGGGACTTATGATGGCCAATTCCTTCTGCAGGAATATCATCATCAGTAAAAGATATCACATTGTTGTTGAAAATGTGTTCTACCATGTGACGGAATTTCTCGGCATCCACAGTATGTGGCAGATGGGCTTCTTCTAGTACTTTCACTAGAATGTTGCAATAATCTACTGAGGATAAGCTCAAGTCTAGGATAGACATTTGCTTGGGTGCGTCTTTCAGGTCTTGCACCACCTGGATTTCATTGTGTCCCATTTTGTTGAGAAACTCTTCGATTTTCTCATCGGTCACCTTTACTTTGGCTTTGATGACTGGTTTGATCACCCGCTGAGGTAGGTATAAGGGATTACCCTTTGGTACAACGGTAATGTTGTTTGAGGTGGAACCTTCGTCATTCCCGTAGTTCCATGGGACCCTCTTCAGACTGATAACTAGATATTGAGGTCTGAAAGGCAAGATTAAAGGCTCGAGTGTGGCCACCTTCACAGGATTTTGTGCTTCTTTGACCCCTTTCCCTAGCAGGACTAAGGGTGTGAAGGTCGACTCTCTATAGCAGGATATGACAGCTATGGTACCCTGATTCCATACAGTGGGGATCCAGAGAGTTTCTTCATCTGGGAGGTCGAGAACTTAATTTCCCCTTATCAGGTCACCATTTTCAACCATGTCTTGAATCAGGTTACGGAGCGCCCAGCAATCCTCAGTATCATGGTCGGGTGAATTGGAGTGGTATTAACATATTTGATCAAGTTTAAATTTTCTATCCCGAGGGTTCAATGGTGGTAACAAGTTTGCAACCATTCCCTCGTTGATTAGCATCTGGAGGATTTCTTCCATTGACTAGTTTAGGTTGGTGAAGTTCCTTTGAAATAGGAATTTTCCACTAGTTTGAACGCTTTCTTTTTCAACCCCTTGGTCAGTCCAGGATTCATGCTCATGAAACCGGTTATGATCCCTCATGGGATTGATCTCTGGTGTGGGAGGTTGATCGATATCAAACTAGTTGGCCCATTTGATCATTTTCCTGGCGATCTGATGATGGTAGACGACCAGTTCTGTTAATTGCTCGATTTGCTCCTTGATAGACTTTATTTCCTGTTCTATCAGAAACCTTCTTTTGGAGACTTCCCAACTATCTAGGATGCTGTTACTGGATGTAGTTGATTCTCTTATATAACGGAGGTACTTGGATCCTTCTCCACTTGTGGTGCTGATCATGTTGACATTCTCCTCTTTATGTAGTGGAAGAGGATTGTCCTGAACATGCGGTTGTTCAGGCTTTGTTACCACAATCTCTCCGTTGTCGATTAAGTCTTGTATTTTGTGTTTGAGAGACCAACAGTCTTGACTGTCATGGCCTGGAGATCCAGAGTGGTAAGCACACTTCTTGCTTGAGTCAAAATTTTATCTGCCGGTGTTGGTGGGTGGAAGGAGTTGGACAATCTCTTTCTTGAGCTGTCAGGAGTTTGAACAGGTTCTCAAGTGAATCCCCTAGAGGGGTGAAAGTTCTTCTACGCATGACCTCCATATTTTTCTGGAATGGAGGGTTTGAAGGCTGTGTTGGAGCTTGAAAAGGGGTATAGTTCCTCTTTTGAATCGGCATACCGCTTGACTCGCCCCTTCTCAGAAAATCGGCTAGTTCAGCTATCTAATTTCTCAATCCTTCGAACTCTTCCCTAGAGACAAAGGTGGATTCTGTTTGAGCACTCGAAGTCATGTCCGTGGATGGACGTAGTGCTGTCTTAGACTCAAGATCTAGTAACAGGACCAATTTTTCACCTACAACAAAACGTAGGCGTGTCAATTTCCTGAGGTAGGTAGGGATAGGATGCATGATGTAGTTTTTTAATTTTATCCTGCAAAATAGAGGTCAGTTGTTTTTTGATGACAGGATGACAAGATATAAATATTGAAAACGGGACATTGATTTGAAAGAGGAAGGCAAGAAGAAGCTTCCCATCGGATTTGGTTAATTAAAGGCTGACCTATCTTAGGCTACTCTCGCGGCTTTTTGCCATGAAGGTCCCCAGATCATCGCATTCTACTAGAGGGAAAATTAATCCGATCTTTCAACTGGAGCGAATCTGGATGGTGCATTTTCATGAGCCCTAGAGACTTAGCCGATCCCCAGAGACATTACTTATCACCGACGGGTTTTGCCTTCTTATGAGAGGAACACAACATACATTCACATACATCACTGTCACCGTATGCATATGATAAGAGTTGGTGCGAAGCACTAATATGGGTGTGATGCAGTAAAAAGCAAGAAAGCATTCATTCACATTCATTCAATGTAAAGACGTAGCATTCACGCATTCATTAATATGGAGACGCAGAATTCACACATTTATAGTTTTGAAAGGGAAATGCTTTGAAAAGATTTAAAAGCGGCCTAAGCCCTCTACTGTCCCCATCAGAGTCTCCACCTCTCGACGTTGGGAAAAAAATCCGTGGGTCGGGTCACAACCCGGATCTTTCTCGCTTCCTAAGTTATCTCTACCCTCACTCTTTTTATTGCGAAAAAGGTTTTGAAGGGTTTTTTAGGAAAAGGCCAACATGTATCATGTCGACAATTTGAACGTTTTACAGAGTCGCCAGTTGGTAGATTTGAAATAGTTGTAACAACTCAACCGAGTTTTGTTTGAAAGAGGGCCAATTGCTGGACACTGTCGAAACTTGATCTTTGAAACCGAAGTTTTGAGTTCGGGGGCTTGGTTAAGTGTGGGGAAGGTGTTAGGCACCCCACGACTCTCGTGTAAACACAGTACCGCATCTTTTCAATATTTCCCTTAAAACTGAAATGCGTGTGTGAATGCTGTTTGAAAATTGGGCCTATGTTTGATTGATTGAAAGTAGTGCTTTGCTTCGTTGAACCTATATACGAAGGGTTTGATTTGATTTGCAAAAATCTTTGATTTGATTTGCAAAAGTGTTTAATTTGATTTGCAAAAGCTTTTCTTTTGATTAAATTAAAAATAATGTTTTGAAAGTTGGTTTATCAAACCCTTACGCTAACATAGGAATTGAAGCCTGTTGATACTTCCATTTTTATCTTTATAGCCTTAAGGCTTGCATTTGAATGGTGATTTTGTCGTGCTACGAAGCATCCTCGACCACTAAATATATACAAGTGTCGGTCTCCTCATGGGCATGAAAACCATCGGAAGGACTCTAACACAACAAACCATATTTTTCACTATATTGAGACCTTAAATTCGGATAACCGTTTTAAGGTCTTTGCATGTACATTTTACAGAAAAACTGGGAGGGTACATTAGTAAAGCAGAGTTTGTCCATCATGGGAATCAGATTCTGATCGATTTGATCATAAATCCCACAATTCCTAGGCTCACATGAGAGTAGCCAATAAACCTGCACAGTTCAAATTTGTATAGAAACAGATATATATCCCAATATTGCCAGAACCAAGGATTCATCAGTAAATCCTGGTTCGCACCTGGCCGAAGCGACTCGTTCCCACTAGATAGTGATCTAAGGGCCGCGAGGTTGCTTTTGTGACTAAAAAATGCCAATTCATATCAAATGAATATTTAAAGCATTAATTTAATAAAAAGCAAGTAAAGCCAAGATCTATACACAGTATATATATAAGCTGTAAAAAGCGATGAGTTTTCACACCGGTGCCCGTACTGGAATTGGAATATATATATATATATATATATATATATATATATATATATATATATATATATATATATATATACAGAAAAGTAGTCAACCAAGATTGGGAGAACTTAGTGGTGGTAAAGGCTACTTATATATGCATATATATATATATATATAAAAGCAGTAAAAAGGCCACAGAATAACCCAGGCCGAACTGAAATATAAATGTACAGAAATATAGTCAACCAAAGATTGGAAAGATAACCCAGTAATGGTGAAGGGTGTAAAAGCAGTAAAAAGGCCATAGAATAATCCAGGCCTGATAAATATATATATATATATATATATATATATATATATATATATATATATTGACAGAAATGTAGTCAACCATGATTGAAAAGAGAACCCAGTGGTGGTGAAGGCTACTTATATATGAATAAATATATATAAAAGTAGTAAACTACCTTAGATTTGACATCCGGGCATGATAGAATTGAAAAGTTAGTATATATACAGTTAAATATATATGAAAAAAGCCAAACCCGAAATGGGAAGATAACCCAGTCCGATGAAGTTGCTTATAACAAAGATACAAGTATGCCAAAGCTACTAGAAGCGACGGATCGTCAATCCGAGTTGTAAAAATGCCAAAAATTAAGTTTATGTACAAAAATATACCAAATTTTGACAAAAACGGCCACGGAACTTTGTTATGGGCATATTTAGAAAACGAAATTTGATATGCAAGTGCAAAACAGTGCAAAGAAGTAGGAATCACTTTCTGGTCGTAAAAATACTTACAATGGACTGCTACAAGGGCTTTTTGCCAAATCGTAGGCTCTAAACGTAAGAATCTATCGGTTATTTTTTGATATGTGGTAGTATATGGGTATATCCACATCTTAGAGTGAAAAGATTTGGGTTTAGAAGAGGTGAAAAAGTCAAAAAATCAAACGGACAAAGGTTCGCTGCGTTTCATAATTAAAAAAAATGAGGGGGGGTGCACATTTATTTATAGGCCAGGGAGCCTCAGCTCTACCTGCTACTGCCGCAAGTAGAGGTGCGGCTCCTCTGGTGGGGCTCATGTTTCCGGTTGAGTCATCTCGAAGTACGTGCACTCCGAGCAACGCGAGGTCGAAGTTAAAACTTTCTAACTTTTGATCAGACTGTCTGTTTGAGGCATGCGATACCTTTTAGGAAAGCCCTTGATGAGAGTGTCACAATGACATGGGATAAAATATTTTCCAGATCCAAGAAAATGGGTTCATAACCAGGTCTTCGATTCCCCTCAATTTGTCCGTTGAGCTGTCTTGCGCTGTTTGCACTTGGGATCGTCGTTATGGTTCGTTCTTACCTTGATGGCATCAATTCGGCTTAAGTTTGACTGAATCTTCTTGAGGTTGGTAAAATGACCATTTTTCCCCTCCTGGGGTTGCCTTCAGTGTCGGCATGGCCTTTGGTTAACTTTTGGGAGTTGTTTCCAAGACTTGGATCCCATTCGAGTCTGTCTGTCCTCAGTGTAATCTCTGAAGTTGACTTGGTCATTCTAGGTTGTCTTCTGGAGATGTTGTGGAGCTTTAGGTTCGTTCCCGAAGTTGACTTGACTTCCCGGGTTGCGACTTGGGCTAACCTGTACCTCCCGGGCTGAGACCGGGGCTGATCTGTACATCCCGGTTTGAGATCGGGGCTGAGTTGTACCTCCCAAGACTGGTGTTCAAGGCTATGGTTGTCCCGGTATTGGTGACCTGGGTTGGTTAGAAAGGCCCGATATTAAAATCGGGGTTGATCTGACAGTCTGATTAGAGATCAGAGTTGATTTGATGTCTCGATATTGAGATCGGGGTTGATCTGATGGTTCAATTGGAGATCAAAGTTGATTGGATGGCCCAATATTGAGATCGGGGTTGATCTGACTGTTCGATTGGAGATCGGAGTTGATTTGATGGCCCGATATTGAGATCAGGGTTGATTTGACAGTCTGATTAGATATCGGAGTAGATTTGATGGCCCGATATTGAGATCAAGGTTGATTTGGAAGTTCGATTGGAGATCGGAGTTGATTTGATGGTCCGATATTGAGATTGGGGTTGATCTGACGGTCCGATTGGAGATCAGAGTTGATTTGATTGCCCAATATTTAGATTGGGGTTGATTTGACGGTTCAATTAGAGATCGGAGTTGATTTGATGGCACAATATTGAGATCGGGGTTGATCTAACGGTCTGATTAGAGATCGGAGTTGATTTGATGGCCCGATATTGAGATCGGGGTTGATCTTACAGTCCGATTCAAGATCGGAGTTGATTTGATAACACAGTTTTACCCTCCTATAGTGTTAGTATCAGGGCAGGAAATTTTGAGTGTCTACAAGTCTCATGTTATCAAGCTATGTGTGAACTTGGATATTGTTGTCGTAAGGTTGATTATTATAGTTTAAGAGTTCGTATTACGTGGTATGCATGTTGTTGTTCAGTATCACGTTATGTGGTTAGTTAACAAGTTAAGATTTGTGAACCAAATTGTTTAGTTGAACATAAGTGAAAAGTTCAATAGTTAAACGTAATGGTAATGGAACTAATCGATATTATAAACGTAATGTAATGTGTAGGACGTTGAGGAAATGAATTGTAATAGTAATTATAGCTTGTGCATGAGGGAAGTGTTCTAAACTCAAACTTTACTTTTATTGAGCAAGTTTTACTAACTACTCTTTAAACTGAGCAAGTATTTTATCCATAATTTACTATTGTGAAGCAAGTTTCCTTATCCTAACTCGATTACTATTACACACGCTTTCTAATTACACTATTTACATTGAGCATGTCTTAACTTTATATTCTTATACCGAACGAGTTCTTATCCTTGTTTATTCAAGTCAAGATTTCATATGAGATGTTATAATTCTTTTAAAGCATGATTTCAGTTATACAATACTTATTCGATTGTATACCTCTTGAGATTCATTATTCGATTTGATTATCAGTCTATTGTTGAACCTTGTAAAACTAGCGAACCCTTATCGATTAGACTAGTCCATAGTTGATGAGTGTTCTAAATTCTAGAACTGTTATTGAGTTTATCCAAACCAAACTTCCTTTAGTGTGGACTCTGATGTCAAACTGAGTTGAATAACCCTTTTATAGGAGATTATTTATGTTTTAGCGTTGAGATATTGTGCACAGTATGGTACTAAGGGCTGATCCCATTAAGTACGAGTAGTAGAGTCCATTTAGTCTTATGACTGTTAAAGGTCCAAAGTAGAAATACTTGACAACTTGGGACATAGTTCATGGTTTTATGACCCTCAGATGTACTTTTGATTCTTCTTGATTCAAAAGTCGAGCTTTCTTTATTCGAACTCGTTAATTCACTCGCATGTTATTATTACTGTCATATTGTTATACTTGTGGGCAATCATGCTCACTCTTGCATAATAAAATTGCAGTTAAGAGCGAGAGGTCTGACGAGCCTATTACTAGCAAAGGCAAGGGCAAGGTTAACAAGTGTTGAAGACTTGTTATGTAATTGTTAATGTTATGTTTAAGACTTTATTGAATAAGACTTATGTATTTGTTTATGTTTCTGCATTAATATTTAAGGTTAGTATGACCTAGGATTGATTCATTGTTATTCAGATGTTGTAACCCCATAAGGGGAGGATTTATTTCTATCTATTTCATGTTTTTCATTTATTATGGGTAGATAGATATATAATATTTGTACAGTAAACACCAAATCTTGTGAAAATTGAAGTACTCGAATTTGGGGGTGTCACAAGTTGGTATCAAAGTTGTAGGTTATGAACCTTAGGTGGGGGAAAACCTTAGGGTAGTTGCCTTCAATAACATAGTAATGATAACTCTTATCGAGTTCTAAGAAAGATAATAAATTACCTTATGTGCTATGTGTTTATATTTATTTACTTGCGCGAGTATCGATTAGCATCACGTAATAACGTAAGACTTAAAATTTTGATTGTCAGGATGTCGGATGTTAGAAGATCCAGTCAGCCTGGGGAGGTTGTACCCCGAGTGGCTATTGAGGAGGAGCCCCGAGACATTTATACAGTCTGAGAGCAATTGGTTCGTAGAGAGTCATCTCCTTTGATCACAGTTGTTGGTCGGGAGTATGAGCCAGTGTTAGACTCAGAGGAAGACTTTGAGGAGACTGAGATTGAGGCTGAGGCAGCTAAGGAGGAGGATGAAGACCCTAATGAGTTCCCACCGAACTCTATCAGTGCTGAGATGTACGACGAGCTGTATAACTGTAACATAGAGTTACAGGATATTGTTCGGGAGCTGAAGCAGCAGGCAGTTACTCAGCAGAGTACCATCGAGCAGAAGAATGGTGAGGTTGAGACTCTGTATAGACGTCTTGGAGACGTGGAGTGGGAGTTGGTTCATGAGAAGGGCCAAGGTGAGTAGAAGTCAGAGGAGATAGAAAAGTTGAAGAATGATTTGCATGAGGAATCAGCGAAGCTTGCCATAGCAAAGGATGCTTGGATGAGGGCTTCACGACGTTTAGATCTTGCTGAGGATAACGATCGGGTAAAGAAGGCTAAGATCGAGAAGACAGACTATACGTTTCAGACCGCAATTTATAAGGCCCAGGATCAAGTTATGTGCTATCCAGTTCAGTTCAAGGATCTACCTTGGTATATGCTGGATTGCAGGATGATGTTTCGCTTTATGGAGGAAGAGCGCAGCAAAGCTGTTCGACGCCTTAGTAGGCCGTGATAGGAAAAGTATGCTTATGTGAATATTTTATCTTATTTAATAATGTAAATTTCGATGTGATTATAAATAAAGGAATATTTTGATTATTTAAATCCTGAAGATTCTTTATCTCGGGATAGTTGATGTAAATAGCAGCGATGCTATCTTATTTTGTTTAAAAACTTTTGATTAAATAAAATATCAGAGTTTACTTGAGATGATATGTGTTAAGTGATTGTCTTAAAATGTTTAAGTTAAGTCTTAAATATTAAAGAAATGAATAAAAATCTAGTAAGCGTATATCTTAACAAAAATATGCCACCGAGAAGACGCCCTAACCGTCAACCAACCCAAGAAGGGTCTACTAATAACGACGACGCCAATGCCAACGCCAACCCCGTCCAGCAGTTGGTGAATCTTTTGACTTGAGCTCTGAATAACCAGTCGCAAGCTCCACCAAATACGTCATTCAAGGACTTCAAGCTGTAGGACCGCCAGAATTTAAGGGATCTATGAACCCAATTGAAGCACAAACTTGGGTTATGGAGATGGAGAATGTTTTGACGTCGCTAGGGTCAGTGAGGATCAGAAAACCACATACGCAACATTCATGTTGAAGGCAGAGGCTAGTTATTGGTGGCAGGCAAACAAGGTCAGGGGAGGACAAGGTGTGATCACCTGGGAGAGGTTCAAAGAAATGTTTTTTGAGATGTACTTCCAGACAAACTCACAGAACCAAATGGAGGTTCAATTTATGGAGCTAAAATAGGGCAACATGTTTGTACCAGACAATGCGGCAAAATTAAATGAGCTGGCTAGGTTTGCCTCATACCAAGTGCACACTGATAATAGGAAGGCCAGAAGATTCGATTAGAGACTAAAGCTCTGGTTGTATAGCAAGGTATCAATGTTCCAGTTGAACACCTTCGCGGGAGTATTGGAGAAGGCTATCATCGCTAAAGGTGGAAGCGATGCTATGACCAAGTACAACCAAGAGCAAAAGAAGAAGAGAAAAGTAGAAGGTAACAAGGCGAGTGGCAGCAACACTGGTGGAGGTAGTAGTCAGAGGAGAAGGTGGAATGATAGCACACCAACTGGAAATCAACAAGGAAGCTAGAAGAAGAGGGTTGAAACATGTCTGACCTATGGGAAGAACCACCAGGGGGTTTGTATGAAAGGAAAATGGGTCAACTACAATTGTGGTCAGGAAGGCCATATAGCACTTAACTGCCCTAACCCTAAAAAGGGTGCCTGCTTCACATGTGGGTCGAAGGACCATCTGGCCAGGGATTGCCCCAAGAAAGTATCTGGAAGGGCAGGATCAAGTGGGAACAGGGGAAACAGTGGTGGCAACGCTCTGACAATTATAGGACTAACCACAACAAACCGACCTATCGTCAGGACATTCAACATGACAGTGAAGGATGCTGTGCAGTCTCGCGATGTGGTGTCAGGTATCATTCCGATCAATAAAGTTAATGTTTATGTATTATTTAATTCGGGTGCTACTTGCTCATTTATATCCGATGACTTTGCTAAGAACTTAGAATTGCCTATGGACGAGTTAAATATCCTATGAACATAGAGATTGCGAATAGGGAAGTGATTCCTGTTAAGTATGTACACAAGAATTGTAGTGTGGATATTAAGGGTAATGTGATGAACGTAAATCTTATTTTGATTAGACTTGGGGAATTCGACGTTATTCTGGGAATGGATTGGTTATTCAATTATAGGGCAATAATTGATTGTCAGAGGAAGTGTATTAACCTTATGACTCTGTTAAAGGTTGTGTTTTATGGCAGTAAGTCGCCTAGACAAGCGAGTTATCTGACGATGATGCAGGCCAGGAAGTTATTGAGACAAGACTATGTAGGATATTTAGCCTACATAGTCGATAGTCGTAAAGAGAACCCGAAGTTGGAGGAAATACCAGTCGTGAGAGACTTCGTGGACGTATTTCTGGATGATTTTCCAGGACTTTCGTCAGATAGGGAAGTAGAGTTCGTGATTGATTAGGCGCCAGGAACCGCTCCAATTTCTAAAGCGCCGTACCGTATGGCTCCGATAGAGATGAAAGAATTGATGGTACAACTACAAGATCTTTTGGACAAGAAATACATTCAGCCAAGCGTATCGCTGTGGGGAGCGCTGGTGTTATTTGTAAAGAAGAAGGATGGGATGATGCGGGTATGCATAGACCATAGAAAGTTAAATAAGGTCATGATTAAGAATAAGTATCCATTGCCAAAGATTGACGACATGTTTGACCAATTGAAGGGGGCGAGATACTTCTCGAAGATAGACCTGAGAAGTGGTTATCATCAGTTGAAGGTGAGGACAGGGGATGTTCCAAAGACAGCATTCAGGACTCGATATGGTCACTACGAATTTCTGGTGATGTCATTTGGCCTAACGAATGCTCCTGCAGCATTTATGGACCTAATGAACAGAGTATTCAAACCATTTCTGGAAAAATTCATGGTGGTGTTTATCGATGATATTTTGTTATATTCGAAGACCAAGGAGGAACACGTAGAGAATCTGAAGGTGACGTTAGAAGCATTGAGAAGGGCGAAGTTGTATGCCAAACTTTTGAAATGCAAATTCTGGATTGAGAGGGTACAATTTCTCGGACATGTGATTCATAAGGACGAAATTTCGGTAGATCCCTCCAAGGTCAAAGCTATAATGAATTGGGATCAGCCGAAGACACCATCGGAAGTGCGAAGTTTTCTTGGATTGGCAGGATATTATAGAAGTTTCATTCAGAACTTTTCCAAGATCACAACACCACTGACGAATTTGACTAGGAAATCGGTGAAATTCGTTTGGACGAAAAAGTGTGAGGAAAGCTTCCAAGAGCTTGAGAAGAGGTTGAGTACGGCACCTATATTATCTCTTCCGGATAGTACATAAGATTTTATGGTGTATAGTGATGCGTCGCATAAAGGACTAGGCTGTGTGCTCATGCAAAACGACAAAGTCATTGCGTATGCGTCACGACAACTGAAGGATTACGAGAAGGGGTATCCGACCCATTACTTTGACTTGGCCGCGGTGGTATTTTCTTTGAAGATATGGAGACACTATCTCTATGGGGAGAAGTGTGAAATATATACAGACCATAAGAGTCTGAAATATATTTTTTCAAATAAGGATTTGAATATTCGCCAGAGAAGGTGGTTGGAATTGATAAAGGATTATGATTGCGAAATCTTATACTATTCGGGTAAAGCGAATGTGGTTGCCGACACCTTAAGAAGAAAGGGTCGGGAGAAGTTGATGATGTTGACTGCCTAGAAGGAGCTAATTTTAGCAATGGAGAAACTAGAATTAGAGGTGAGATGTCCTATGGAACCCGACAAAAAGTTATTCCAGCTGGGAGCTGGTACAACTTTACTGGATAAGGTTAAAGAAGCATAACTTCAGGATGAAGACTGTGAGAAGATTAAGAAGAAGATATCCAACGGGAATGAACAGAAATTCAAGGTGGACAGTGAAGGAATGTTGAGATTTGAGAGTAGAGTTTGGGTACCGCCAGTACCAAAGATTAAGGAGGACATTTTGAGCGAGGCTCATAGTTCACGGTATTCGATCCACCTCAAAATTACCAAGATGTACCAGGATCTCCGATAGCATTTCTGTTGGCCAAATATGAAGCAAGATGTTACCGATTGTGTTGCCAATGCCTGACATGTCAGAAAGTAAAGGCAAAACATCAGAGGCCAAGTGGGTTGTTACAACCACTAGAGATCCCAGAATGGAAATGGGAACATATTACTATGGATTTCGTAGTTGGCCTTCCAACAACTCAGAAAGGCTACGACGCAGTATAGGTTATCGTTGATCGAATGACGAAATTAGCACACTTCCTTCCAATCAGGATCTGATTTAACCTAGAGCAATTAGCAAAGTTATATGTGAAGGAGATTATTTCAAGACACGGAGTTCCAGCGTCAATTGTCTCCGATCGAGATCTGCGCTTCACATCGAATTTCTAGAAGCGACTACAAGAATGCATGGGGATGCTGTTGAGAATGAGTACAGCATATCACCCTTAGACTGACGGGTAGAAGCGATTCTGGGGATAGAATCTTTGTAAGGGAGGGAGAATGTAGCGGAACAAAATTAATAGAACCGTGATTCTGGGGACAGAATCCTTTTAAGGGGGAAAAATGTGACTAACGAGAATTTTGTAATTTAATTTGAATATTTATTGAATTAAATAAAGATTTTGACGATTTATTTATTGAGTTATCAATATTTTAATTATTTAGTTAAATAATTATGTGATGGAATTGTGGTAGAATAATTTAATTATACGTGTTACATTGATTAAATTAATGTGGAGAATTTTATAATTCGAAGTATGTATTTAATTGAGCTTATTTGATTAAATGAATTATTTAATAAGCATAATGTTATGCTAATTAATTTAACAATTAATTAGAGATTTAAGGATTTCACATAATTAATAAATGAGAATTTTAATTATGTGATGATGTGATTTAATGTGGATTATTATATTTTATTTTATTAAATTTAAATAAGACTATTTGATTAGTTAAAAGTGTGACAAATAAACTATATACTAAATAAGTTAATTAAATTAAATGGGAAAGGAACTCCTTTGTATGCTAACCAAACAAGGCCTTAGTGAGTGGGAGCAGTTAATTTATGGTGGGAATTAACAGATGACCCACTAAACATCAGATAACTTCCTATACGTATTACACTATACATATATTATATCTATATCAGTCTCTTCATATATTCATATCAGAGAACTTCTGAGAGAAAAGTAAAGAGAAAAGAGAGAAAATTGAGAGGGAATTGTGAATTGAAGAAAAAGTAGAGAAGATTTTCATCATCCTTGAATCATCTTAACAAGTAGCAAAGGGTAATCCATCATCTTAATTTCTAAATTCATGTTCTTATGCTTTCTCCATGAAAATTAATTTTAAGTTCACTGTGACTAAAGTTATCAATGATTATTGATTATATGTGTGTATATATGTTAATATATGATCATAACATATTTTCTATCATCTATGTATGTTTTAAAACAATCAATTTCATGTAATTATGTTGTATTTAGAAATTTGAAAGTTATAGAGCATGAAGAACATGAATATGGCCTTTATGCACAATTTTTCATGCTTTAATTGTTTACTTAACTTAAAATTGATAGTTGGGTATGATTATACATGTTTAAACAAACAAAACGAAATTTAAACGGACAGATTCGGAGTTATAACGAATCTGTAACGTTGAATTTCATGAATTGTCTTAAAACTTTACAAAATACCAAAAACAGTGAGTTTAAGTGTTTTAATCTGAGTGATTATGTGATATAAAGTGTTAAGAGCATACTAGAATCATTGTATGATGTCTCTGTGAAGTTTATATTTCATGGGTAACATTAGACAATCGTCGTGTTGGTTTAATTTGGATTTATTTGGGCTACGAACTGTGAAATTCGCGAACTGTTGTTCCTCAAAGTGTAGACACCCGCCCCAGTCGACTTAAAACTCTCCCCAGTGGGCCTCTTACAGAGCCCATACCCACCCCAGCGGGCTAATACCCGCCCCAGCGGGATTCCTTGTTGTCCAAAATGTATTTTGTGTGTTTTAAGCCCTAACATGATGAACTAACTGAATGTAATGAACCTAATGACATGTTAAGTGTATAAAACAATAATATAACATATTGTTGACATGTATGAGATAATTTGAAGTCTCATGTTATCAAGCTATGTGTGAACTTGGATATTATTGTCGTAAGGTTGATTATGATCATTTAAGAGTTCATATTACGTGGTATGCATGTTGTGGTTCGGATTCACGTTATGTGATTAGTTAACAAGTTAAGATTTGTGAACCAAGTTGTTTAGTTGAACTTAAGTGAAAAGTTCAACAATTAAACGTAATGGTAATGGAACTAATCGATATTATAAATGTAATGTAATGTGTAGGACGTTGAGGAAGTGAATTATAATAGTAATTGTAGCTTATGCATGAGGCAAGTGTTCTACACTCAAACTTTACCTTTATTGAGCAAGTTTTCCTAACTATTCTCTTTAAATTGGGCAAGTATTCTATCCCTAATTTACTTTTGTGAAGGAAGTTTCCTTATCCTAACTCGATTACGATTACACAAGCTTTCTAATTACATATGCATGAATACTAAATGATATGCATGCTGATCTTGCGAAAGTGTCAACATGGCTTGACTACATACGATAAGAACTTTGAAGTTGCTTTGTATGTGTTAAATTGCGTTGTTCAAGTTTAAAATGGTTTCAATAGAAAACTTAGATATGTTTTCGAACCAAGTGCATTACGTATGAGTAGTTAAGTTCTTAGAATGTAAAATGACATGTTTACATTCATTATGTCTCTAAGCATGACTCTTATATGTTTGATATAACGGTAGTAAACCAAGCATGAGTATAGGTATGTTTTAAAGTAATGAACAATGCTAGTTATGAATAAATAATGTGAACACTATAAGGGTGTGTATTAACAGATTATGTGACATCTATGTAAACATATAGCCGAGTTATAAAGCATGATAACCACATGGCTTTTCTATCCCTTAATACCATGTAAAATGTAAGTTAAAATTTATGACAATGAACTCAAGAATGGTTATATGCTACGATGTTACTTGAACCCGATTTTGACGGTTAACTTATGGGAATGTCATAACTTGCTAAAATAAAATATATTTAGTATTGATTGTGATCTTATGTGATATTAATAAATATGAGAGTATGTTGCTAGTTGTTGCAATATTATATGATATGAGAATGTGTTTTAACTCAAAAGGAGGAACGTTAATGATAGAAATTAGATACTAAATAACTGTGTAGGTAGGTTAAAACTTAGCTTATGTGTTGATCGTATATTCGAAGATAAAATGTGAAGTTAAATTATATGACTAATGAATATCATATATATACGTAACTATATTACGATAGAAATTCGAAAGTGTTGATTTGCTTTACGCTAGTAAACTACGCATAAGGCAAGTATCTAAACCTTATCTCTTTGGATGCAAGTTTCCTAACTTACACTCTTTTACGGTGCAAGTATTCTATCCTTGTATATTGCGAACTAGTTCTTTACTGAATCGTTTGAATTGAATTAGCATACTTGAACTCTTATTTCATTAAAGCTATTATTCATGTTGAACTTGGTATTGTTCTTGAATATTGTGAAAGTGTCTATGCCATTTGATTCGGCTAGACTTATATTATTGAAAAGCGACCCAAACCAATTGATTGGTGCGGGCTCTTGTATTTGACTGAGAAGAACAAAATATAACTGTCGGAGAACCGACGCGCACACATTAGTATGATTGAGTGTTATGCATAACATAGGGTACTTTAGGCTGATCACCT
Organism: Panax stipuleanatus; assembly: GCA_020205555.1. Lineage (NCBI taxonomy): Eukaryota > Viridiplantae > Streptophyta > Magnoliopsida > Apiales > Araliaceae > Panax > Panax stipuleanatus. Next base: position 112,482,809 of record CM035124.1, read on the forward strand.
GTTGTACTTGTTTTTGTTGAATTTTCAGTTTATTACTGTCAATTCTTGTGGAAGTTCAAAGTCCTTAGTGACTGCTCAGTATTCAGTTATCTTGAAATCTTGAATTAATTTATTATTGAATCACATTGATATTATTCTATCCTTAGCGACTGTTATTGAAAACTGTTCATATTCTTGTTATCCTTGAACTATCAAACCTTGCTATACCCTTTCAAGAATTAAGAATTATATTGCAAACCATTATTGTATATTACTTGCTGAGCAATTTGTGCTCATTCTTGCTTTCTCTAAAAACATTTTAGTTAAGGCCGAGCAGTGCGGACCCTCGAGTACCGACAAGGGCAAGGGAAAGGCTACTGAGTAGCTTTGTTTATGTAGGACTTTATGATTGCAATAAAGAACTTATGATATTATGTACTAGTTAAGGTTATTTATGCTTAAGATATGTCTAAGCTATGTAATCACTGTTTAAGTTACAAGACCTTAGGACGTAAATAAATTATATTATTTAAATATAATCTATTCGGTATTAGTTGTGTATTATTCTGTTGTGCGATGCGACATTTAGTCGTATTATTATTGTGATGTATTACCATGAGCACGTGACGAACCGAATTCAAGCGACCCCGTGACGGTCCTGGAATTTGGGGGCGTCCCAGGTTGGTATCAAAGCCGTAGTTATAAACCTTAGGAACGAGTGTCCTTAGACTATAACTTAGGCGAACTTAGAAGTTGGAAATGTGATAAAACTCACATAGAGTTTTCCCTAGAGCGAGACTTAGCATGTTATGAAATGTAACTTCATTCTATACAATGAACTTATGTTTTATTTAACATTCTAATAGAGTTTCTTTTTGTTCGTCTTGTATTTGTGATTGTAGGATGACAGAAACAGGTGTACCTAGTAGTGTGGCAGAGGAGGAGCCCAGGGATATACATGTAGTATACGAGGCACCTCTAGAGGCTACACCAGTGTAGGCTGTTGCACCGTTTGAGTATGACGACGAGGACGAGATTGAGATAGAGTCTGATCCAGAGGACGAGCCGATGGAGGATGAGCCAGTAGAGGACTCTGATGAGGCTACTGTAGAGGAGCAGATGCTAGGAGAGTATGAGGAGTGGATCCTAGAGTTAGACTGCAGGAGCTGGAGGCCGAGGCCCATGAGAGAGAGTTTGAGTTCTAGAAGCTGAGGGATGAGGACCACCAAAGGAAGCTTGTGATGCCCCCAAATCTATACACACGCGGTATCCGATTTGGTGCTCACGTAATTACTCAATTGATGTAACGCCCCAAATCTGTACACCCGCGGTATCCGATTCGGTGATCACATCTAACTGAATTAACGATATTTACTCGATAAGATATAATTCTTATCCATCCAACGTTCACAGTATCCCATAATAGATGGTGATCCTTTTTCAGGACTATACATAGTTGTGTTTGGATACCCTCATTTGGATGTGTATAGACTGTATCTGATGAGTTTTTATTATTCATATTACTTACACAACCGAAATCCAGAATATCGACAATAACATGATCAGTCCATATTGTCAATATTCTCACTCAGAATGTGTAAAGACTGCATCATATGAATATCTATTATCCCTAAGACTTATATAGCCAAAATCCAGAATATCGACAATAACATGATCAGTCCATATTGCCAATATCCTCACTCGGGTAGATAGTTCTTAGGGATGTTGTACTAATTCTACTATACTATTCGATCATCTAAAAATATAAAGAAACTCGGTTGCGGAAGTAAAAGATGATAATTTTTATATTAAGTTTGAATACATGGTTCTCAATATAGAGTACTGAATTACAAAACAAAGGTCTTTAAAAGACTTTACAACATTAAAACGATAATTTAACTAATTAGCACAAGGCATCTTCCCCTTATTTATTCCAGATGTTCCAGGGTTACCGTCTAGCACTGCAAAGAAAATAATTTGCAAGAATGAGCTACGACACGCTCAGCAAGTTTATAATTATAAACACAATATTTGATTTGAAGAAATAATAGTTCAACAAGTAATTTTAACTGAGGGTTGATAACCGAATCGGAGTCATATCAACCATTTCCGTCAGTCACAAGGACTTAGAAATATATATCTATTTCATTCGGATATGATATAGGGGATCTGCCTCAATATCCTAGGAGTATGCATATCATCCTAACCGTGCCCACGTGCACTTCAAGTGTTTTACTAACACTATACAAGTCCCCTTTCAGGGTAATTTTATCTCAGTATAAGATATCTTTCCAAAACAATTTGGTTTGACCAATAGTTTATGCTTAATAAACAATAATATAATATTGACTGAATAAGTAATTCATTTCTTAAGTCATGTTGAAACAATAGCAATAACTTCACAATAACTGGTAACAACTTGGTTCGGTATAATAGATTGAACAGAATTTAAATAGGGTTTAAGTATGTGCATAAAGTAAATTAATAGGGTTTAGAATACTTGCCTAACCGAAGAACGATTATAAAACGCTACTTGAAATTTTGGAAACACCTAGATATGTTAAAACATATTTATATAATTCGTTAGTATCGATAGCAATACCTAACTACTTAAACTATTCAAGTTCAGTCTAAGTTTGACACGATTTCGGTGTCTTAAAACATTTCTATGTATTTATTATGTCAACTTTATAGTTAAACTTTATTTATAATCTTTAGTATTATTTTTGATAATTTATTTATCATTTATAATAATTTCTAAAGGCTTTAAAATATTTATTAAACATTTAATTATTTATTTAAATAATTTTTAAATCATTTATTTTATTTATAGATAATTAATATTTATTCTAAAATAATTTTTAAAGCCTTAGTTTTATTTTTAAATTATTAATAGTCATTTATTATATTTTTTAGAATATGAATATCATTTTTAAATAATTTATTATTATTTTTAAATGATTTATTTAATTAAATTATTAATAATTTAATTATAAATAATAAAATATTTATTAAATTTTATGCTAAAATATCAAAAGTTAATTTTTGTAATTTAAAATATTTTTTAAAATTGATTTTATAATTATTTATATTTATTTTAATTTTTTGAAAATATTTTTGATTCTGTCCGTCGCTATAGGTCTTTCGTGACGGAAAGCGTAGCCTTAGGTGTTCTTCATTTTTGAAGAACCAGCTTGGTCAACGTCGGGTAGCCCGTTTGACCATCACGATTCTTGTTGGTTTAATCTGTTTCTAGGTTGCTAAGTGCTTCAGTCGTGTAATATTCATGTAGTACTACAACTTAGTATCACTTCGGAACTCTAAGTGTAACATAACAATACGTTATTAATGGTCAAAGTCTTTGCCAAGCCTATTTATCAGTTTCTGGGTAACCCAGAAATGTGGTCAACATCGGTCAACGTTCTTATGGCTCCTAGATCTTTCGGTTTGTGTGATATATTTGTGTTTTGATTGTTGTGGGTTGTAGTCTATATACCAAGTTACATGTAGGTGACACTTACTTGGACAGATTATGTTCCTAAGGTCTAGATCTAAGTCGGTTAAAGTACACCCAAAGGTTTTTCTTCGTGTTCTTCAGATCTCTGGAAAACTCAGAAAACTCGGTCAAGCTCGGTCAACACTTTTTGACCATTAATTCCAATAATCCTATGATTTCCTTATGTGCTAGAGTGCTTCAGTGGTGTACTCTATATGTCAGACTATAACATAGATACAAAAGATAACATAAACAATATAAAGATTGAGATATATATGTCGGTCAAAGTACCTTGCTCGGCTGTTCATAAGATTTTTGGGTAACCCAAAAATCAGAAATGAGCGAATCGAGTAGGCACTTTAAATCGATCATATCTCTCAACCTGTTGATCCGTTTAACATGATTTCACTTCTAGTTTACTAAGCTCATATATTACTACAATTACAATACAACTAACACATCAATTCATTAACATACACGGATCTACAGGCCCTAACATTCGACTGTCAGACCTGTTTTCCCCAGAATTTTTAACTTGCTTAAAACTTCATTTTGATGCATCTAAACGTTATGGAAACATGTTCTATGAACCCAGATCAATTACTAACATGTTATTATGTATTACTAAACATCTAAACAACAATTTTTTTTATAGCATCAAAGATCTAGTATAAAGTTAGGGTTTTTACCTTTCTTTCTTGATTTCCTCTTTCTAGCTACTAATTCTGATCTTTTGATTGCTTGGGCTTGTTATGGCATGTACTATGAGTGTTGTAGCTCCAGAATTTCGTGGGTTTTGGCCAGAATATGGGCTGCTATTTATAGAACTTAGAAGCTAGGGTTTTTGGTCCTTTTTACCTACTTGCCTCCAAATATATCCTAGCCATGATACTTGTGCTGCTTTGGGGAGGATTTTTATCTGATAGCAAGTTCATTGCACCTGGTCCTACGTGTTGGCACCTACTTGTGAGCTAGTTCACCTTAATTAGTAGCTAAATCCTACTTTAATTAAGCCTAATTGCAATTAGGATTTTGTTTTTCATTTTTAGGATGTTATAATTATGTAATTAACACCTAATTAGGGTTTAGTTAACATAATTAGAGTTAAAGATAATCTAATTTAGGTTTGTAACAAGTAATTAGGGTTAGGGTTTCCTAATTTAAAATTAGGGTTTCCTAAACTAGGGTTTGTATATATCCTAATAAGCACGACAAAGCGTTTTGTCAATGCAAGCACGACAAAGTAGCTTGAAAAATCAAATGTATTGAAAAGTCCGAATAAGGAGAAAAATTTTAAGCACGAGGTGTCAAGCACGTCAGTTTTCGGACAAAATTTTATTTGACCTAATTCTTAATTAGAGTATATAATAACACAATATACATTTAGGACGGAGAGATTTTATTTAATAATCACAGAATTTACATAACGGGCTTCTTATTAGGGTTTCGGGATCTTACATTCACCCCCACTAATAAGAATTTCGTCCTCGAAATTTACAATACAAGTTAAGTAAATAATTGGGGATAGTTCTCTGGCATTTTACTTTCGAGCTCCCATGTAGCCTCTTCAACGTTCTGATTTCTCCAGATCACCTTAACCGATGCTATGACTTTATTTCTTAAGACTTGCTGTTTTCGGTCGATGATCTGAACAGGTTCTTCTATGTAAGATAAGTCCTTCTCGATTAGAATAGGCTTGTAGTTGATAACGTGTTTATAATTAGGTTTATATGGTCGTAACACGGACACATGAAATACATTATGGATATGGTTTAATTCTGGCGGTAATGCTATTTCATAAGCTACATCACCTATCCTTCGCAAAACTTCAAAGGGTCCAATGAATCTTGGACTTAATTTTCCTTTCTTTCCAAAACGTATCTTTCCTTTCCAAGGGGATACTTTTAAAAATACGTGGCTTCCTACGCTAAAGTTTTGTTGTTGTCGGTGTGAATCCGCATACTTCTTCTGTCGATCTTGAGATGCTTGCAATCTCCCGCGTATAACTTGGATGGTCTCAGTTGTTTGTTGGATTATCTCGGGTCCTAACATTTGTCTTTCCCCGACCTCGTCCCAACAAAAATGTGTTCAACACTTCCTACCATATAGGGCTTCATAGGGTGGCATACCTATGCTAGTATGATAACTGTTGTTGTAAGAAAATTCTACCAAAGGTAACCGATCTTCCCAACTTCCCTTAAAGTCCATAACACAGGTCCTTAACATATCTTCTAAAGTTTGAATGGTTATTTCACTCTGGCCATCTGTTTGTGGGTGATACGCGGTACTTAATCTTAACTGAGTCCCTAAGTGTTTTTGAAGACTTCCCCAAAAATTTGAAGTAAACCTAGGATCTCTATCTGAAACTATGGAAACAGGAACCCCATGCCTATAAATAATTTTGTTTATGTATATTTTAGCTAATTTATCTAGATTATCAGTAATTTTAATAGGTAGAAAATGAGCTGATTTAGTGAGTCTATCAACTATTACCCAAATGGCATTGTTTCCCTTTTGTGTAATAGGAAGACCTACCACAAAATCTAGGGTTATGTGTTTCCACTTCCACTCGGGTATAGGTAAGGGTTGTAATAGTCCACTTGGCTTTTGATGTTCAGCTTTAACCTTTTGACACGTGAGACATTTACTTACCCATTTTGCTATTTCTCTTTTCATATTTGACCACCAAAAATGTCGACTTAAGTCTTTATACATTTTCGTACTATCCGGGTGCACAGTAAATTTAGAATTATGGGCTTCTTTTAAAATTTCATCTTTTAATACTTGATTTGATGGAACCCAAATTCTATCTTCATATCTCAATACCTCTTTCTTATCTATTCTGAATTTAGCATTCTTGAGTTGAGTTATTCCAGATTTACACTTTTGACATTCTTCATCCTTTTCCTGAATGTCTTTAATTCTATCTAGACGAGTTGAAACACCTTCTAGAATGAACAACTTTTGGGTAGAGGTAGTTGGATCTCTTACCTCTATCTCAAGTTTATTAAATTCCTCTATTAGAACCTTATTGATAATTATTACGTTTAATTTCTCTTGGTTCTTTCTGCTTAATGCATCTGCAACTATATTGGCCTTTTCAGGATGATATAAGATTTCACAGTCAAAATCATTTATCAGTTCCACCCATCTCCTCTGTCTCATGTTTAATTCCTTCTGTGTAAAAATATATTTTAGACTTTTGTGATCTGTGTATATTTCACACTTCTCTCCGTATAGGTAATGCCTCCAAATCTTCAGGGCAAATACTACAGCGGCTAATTCGACGTCATGAGTAGGATATTTCTTTTCATAATCTTTTAGCTGCCGTGATGCATAAGCTATCACTTTTCCATGTTGCATCAACACACACCCTAATCCTTTGTGTGACGCATCACTATAGACTACCAGACCGCCGGTATCATCTGGTAAAGATAACACTAGTGCCATACTTAGTCTTTTCTTCAACTCCTGGAAGCTTTCCTCACATTTATCTGTCCAGACGTATTTCACTGTCTTTCGAGTTAAATTGGTTAGCGGGGTTGCTATTTTTGAAAAATTTTGTATAAAACGTCGATAATAACCCGCTAAACTGAGAAAACTTCTTACTTCAGTTGGAGTAGTTGGTTGTTCCCAATTCACAACTGTTTTGATCTTTGCTGGATCCACCGAAATTCCATTTTTGTCAATTACATGACCAAAAAACTGAACCCGTTCTAACCAGAATTCACACTTGGAAAACTTTGCATAAAGTTGTTCCTTGCGTAATATCTCCAATACGCTTCTTAAATGTTCAGCATGCTCTTCTCGTGTTTTCGAATATATCAAGATATCATCGATGAACATGACAACGAATTTATCTAAGCATGGTTTAAACACTCGATTCATCATATCCATAAATGCTGCTGGTACATTTATTAATCCAAAGGACATTACAAGGAACTCATAATGTCCATAGCGTGTCCTAAACGCTGTCTTTGGCACATCTTCTTTTCTTACCTTTAACTGATGATAACCTGACCGTAGATCAATTTTTGAAAAATGTTCAGCTCTTTTTAACTGGTCAAATAGATCATCAATTCTAGGTAAAGGATATTTATTCTTTATGGTTAATTTATTCAACTCCCGATAATCTATACATAACCTCATGCTTCCATCATTCTTCTTTACAAACAACACTGGTGCTCCCCAAGGTGATACACTAGGTTGTATGTACTTTTTGTCTAAGAGTTCCTGTAATTATACTAGCAACTCTTTCAATTCCACTGGTGCCATTCTATATGGTGTTTTAGAAATTGGCGGCGTCCCTAGTGCAAGATCAAAAACAAATTCAATCTCCCTATCGGGTCGAAGACCTGGTAAGTCATCTGGAAACACATCGGGAAACTCCCTAACTACAGGTATTTGTTCAAGTTGTACCTCTTCTTTCCAAGTATCTATGATGTAGGCCAAATATCCCGTACAACCTTTTCTAAGTAATCTTTCGGCTTGGGTTATAGTCAGATATTGAGACTTCTTAGGTGAGCAATCTCCATTGAATACTACTTTTGACTTTGATGCGGTTGATAGATTTACTCGCTTATGGTGACAGTCTATCATAGCGTTATGAGTCACCAACCAATCCATTCCTAGGATTACATCAAATTCCCCTAGCTGTATTGGAATAAGGTTCACAAGAAACTTATGCCCCTTAATATCCATACTATAATTTCTATAAATAGTTTTAACAGGAATTTTTTCATTATTCGCAATCTCTACGCAAAATGGTACATCTAAGTTTTCACATGGTATATTCAAATTTTTAGAAAAACTATTACATACAAATGAACAAGTAGCACCAGAGTCGAATAACATATATGCGTTTAAAGTGTTGATAGGGATGATACCTGTCACCACGTCCTGTGAAGCAACAACATCCCTCACCGACATATTAAACGTTCTGGCAGTCGATCGACTCTGCTCTCCAGCTGCAGCTACTGTTGATTTGTTGTTATTTGCTGTCCGGTTTACCCATCTACTCTAGTCTTTTGGTTTTGGGCAGTTTCTAACTTTGTGATCCAAAGAACCACAGTTGAAACATCTAACCTTATTAGGACACTGAGGAGAATAGTGTCCTTCCTGACCACAGGTATAACAATTGTCCTTCTTCATCCAACACTCCCCTTTATGCATTTTTCCATAGGTGATACAAGGGTCAATTTTAACTTAATTGTTCTTGTTGTTAAAGTTGTTATTAACATTACTCACTTTCTTCGCAGAATTGCTTGAAAAGGTATTATCCCATTTCCTTTTGTTGTTATTAAACTTATCTGAATTGGGTTCTCCCTTATATTTTCCTCCTTCATCCTTGTGGAATTTAATAAGATTCTCATTTTTATTTTCAGCTATAATAGCTTTCTCTAAAATTTCTGGAAAAGTTTTTACTTGGAACACTGATATCTTGCTACGAATCTGAGTTTTTAAACCCTCTTCACACCTTGAGTCTTTCTTACTTCCATATCAACTTGATGCGAAGCAAATCTTGCTAACTCATTAAACTTTGCTATATATTGGGACACTGTAAGTTCCCCTTGTTTCAATTCCAAGAAACGTACTTCCATACGATCTTTTAATGATTGGGAAAAATAGTTTTCAATGAATAGTTCTTTAAACCTATCCCATGAAACTATATCAGTTCCTACTCGAACTTTTGTAGTTTCCCACCAATAATTTGCCTCCCCTTTTAGGAAAAAGGTGGTATAGACAGTTTTCTGATTTTCACTAACATTTGTTACTATGAAGAATTTCTCTATTTTTGTTATCCAGGTTTGGGCCTCTACGGGCTCTGTTGTACCCTTGAACTCAGGTGGACCTACTTGTTTGAAGTCTTTAAATAGGGTATGTTGATTAGTTTGTCTACCCTGAACCGTTCTTAACAATAAGTCTACCAATTTCTGTGTAGGGTTTTCCTCATTATCTACTTCCCTCTGAGGTCTTCTTCTTGGTAGCATATTATCTATAATCAAAAGATAAAAACAAGTATAAATGCAAGTACAGGAAATTCACATAAGAGTCTGATATTTCACATAGAACTTTTATTTATATTACAAACAAGAAATTACATAACCGACTAGTGGTTTATATATATCACCACTAGCTAGTACACATCAAAATTCATGCTCTTTATTTATACCACTACAGTAGTAGAGCACTTAGATTCCTATTTTATACCTAGAAATCTATGGTTTCATCAAAGGAATCCTGGATCATGTGGCATACCACTGATCAATCTATCATGTAGGCAGTCTTGTTATTCTCTACCGGATATCTGACTACTCGTCGCTGCAAACCGTCAAATGCATCCCGAGTCTCTCTAACATTCCTAGATACCCTTGTTAGTGCCTCCTACCTTCCCCTCTGAGCATTATGCAGTAATGTCCTCAGTCAGGTCGTATTACCCCTCTCATGCTCCAGCAAATTCTCAGCCACATGTGCCCTAAACTCAGCATTAGTAATGTAGATTTCAGATTATAATTCTATTGCTGTAATTACCTCATTGTGCGTTTCTATTCTCATTAATTGTCCAGCAACAGGATCTTGATCTTCTTCAGCATCTAACAATTCTTGGTCATGCACTATCTCCCCTTCTTTCGGATCACTATCTTGTTATGTCATTATCTGCGGTGGGTTTATAACTTCTGGCATATCCTCGGTATCTGAGTTGGCCATCCTATAAAATAATTTAATTTTGTTACTTTTTTTTAAAAGACTTTACACAAAACAATAGGCTTTTAATGTTATTTTCTGTGTATTTAATATTTTTACGGACTCAAATCTATATCCAAGATACCTCTAACTTAGAGCTATAGCTTACAACTCTGATACCAACATGTGACACCCCCAAATCTATACACCCGCGATATCCGATTTGGTGCTCACGCAATTACTCAATTGATGTAACGCCCCAAATCTGTACACCTGCGGTATTCGATTCGGTGATCACATCTAACTGAATTAACGATATTTACTCGATAAGATATAATTCCTATCCATCCAACGCTCACAGTATCCCATAACAGATGGTGATCCTTTATCAGGACTATACATAGTTGTGTGTGGATACCCTCACTTGAATGTGTATAGACTGTATCTGATGAGTTTCTATTATTCATATTAGTTACACAACCAAAATCCAGAATATCAACAATAACATGATCAGTCCATATTGCCAATATCCTTACTCAGAATGTGTAAAGACTAAATCATATGATTATCTATTATCCCTAAGACTTATATAGCAAAATCCAGAATATCGGCAATAACATGATCAGTCCATATTGCCAATATCCTCACTCGGGTAGATAGTTCTTAGGGATGCTGTACTAATTCTACTATACTATTCGATCATCTAAAAATATAAATAAACTCGGTTGCGGAAGCAAAAGATGATAATTTATATAATAAGTTTGATTACATTGTTCTCAATATAGAGTACTGAATTACAAAACAAAGGTCTTTAAAAGACTTTACAACATTAAAATGATAAGTTAACTAATTAGCACAAGGCATCATCCCCTTATTTGTTCCAGATGTTCAAGGGTACCGTCTAGCACTGGAAAGAAAATAATTTGCAAAAATGAGCTATGACACGCTCAGCAAGTTTATAATTATAAACACAATGTTAGATTTGAAGAAATAAAAATTCAACAAGTAATTTTAATTGAGGGTTGACAATCGAATCGGAGTCATATCAACCATTTCTGCAAGTCACAAGGACTTAGAAATATATATCTATTTCATTCGGATATGATATAGGCGATCAGCCTAGTCAATATCCTAGGAGTATGCATATCATCCTAACCGTGCCCACGTGCACTTCAAGTGTTTTACTAACACTATACAAGTCCCCTTTCAGGGTAATTTTATCTCAGTATAAGATGTCTTTCCAAAATAATTTGGTTTGACCAACAGTTTATGCTTAATAAACAATAATATAATATTGACTAAATAAGCAATTCATTTCTTAAGTCATGCTGAAACAATAGTAATAACTTCATAATAACTGGTAACAACTTGGTTCGGTATAATATATTGAACAGAATTTAAATAGGGTTCAAGTACGTGCGTAAAGTAAATTGATATGGTTTAGAATACTTGCCTGACCGAAGAACGATTTTAAAAAGCTACTTGAAGTTTTGGAAACACCTAGATATGTTAAAACATATTTATATAATTCGTTAGTATCGATAACAATACCTAACTACTTAAACTATTCAAGTTCAGTCTAAGTTTGACATGATTTCGGTGTCCTAAAATATTTCTATGCATTTATTATGTCAACTTTATAGTTAAACTTTATTTATAAGCTTTAGTATTATTTTTGATAATTTATTTATCATTTATAATAATTTCTAGAAGCTTTAAAATATTTATTAAACATTTTATTATCTATTTAAATAATTTTTAAATCATTTATTTTATTTATAGATAATTAATATTTATTTTAAAATAATTTTTAAAACCTTTGTTTTATTTTTAAATTATTAATAGTCATTTATTATATTTTTGGGAATATAAATATCATTTTTAAATAATTTATTATTATTTATAAATGATTTATTTAATTAAATTATTAATAATTTAATTATAAATAAATAAAATATTTATTGATATTTATGCTAAAATATTAAAAATTAATTTTTGTAATTTAAAATAATTTTTAAAACTGATTTTATAATTATTTATATTTATTTATATTTATTTTAATTATTTTAATTTTTTGAAAATATTTTTGATTCTGTCCGTCGCTATAGGTCTTTCGCGACGGAAAGCGTAGCCTTAGGTGTTCTTCATTTCTGAAGAACCAGCTTGGTCAACGCCGGGTACCCCGTTTGACCATCATGATTCTTGTCGGTTTAATCTATTTCTAGGTTGCTAAGTGCTTCAGTCATGTAATATTCATGTAGTACTACAACTTAGTATCACTTCTGAACTCTAAGTGTAACATAACAATACGTTATTAATGGTCAAAGTCTCTGCCAAGCCTAGTTATCAGTTTCTGGGTAACCCAGAAACATGGTCAACATCGGTCAACGTTCTTATGGCTCCTAGATCTTTCGATTTGTGTGATATATTTGTGTTTTGATTGTTGTGGGTTGTAGTCTATATACCAAGGTACATGTAGGTGACACTTATTTGGACAAATTATGTTCTGAAGGACTAGATCTAAGTCGGTCAAAGTACACCCAAGGGCTGTTCTTCGTGTTCTTCAGATTTTTGGAAAACCCAAAAAACTCGGTCAAGCTCGGTCAATGCTTTTTGACCATTAATTTCGGTAATCCTATGATTTTCTTATGTACTAGAGTGCTTCAGTGGTGTACTCTACATGTCAGACTATAACATAGATACAAAAGATAATATAAACAACATAAAGATTGAGATATATATGTCGGTCAAAGTACCTTGCTCGGCTGTTCATAAGATTTCTGGGTAACCCAGAAATCAGAAACGAGTGAATCGAGTAGGCACTTTAAATCGATCATATCTCTCAACATGTTGATCCGTTTAGCATGATTCCACTTCTACTTTACTAAGCTCATGTAATACAACAATTACAATACAACTAACACATCAATTCATTAACATACACGGATCTACAGGCCCTAACATTCGACTGTCAGACCTGTTTTCCCCAGAATTTTTAACTTGCTTAAAACTTCATTTTGATGCATCTAAACGCTATGGAAACATGTTCTATGAACCCAGATCAATTACTAACATGTTATTATGTATTACTAAACATCTAAACAACAATTTTTTTATAGCATCAAAGATCTAGCATAGAGTTAGGGTTTTTACCTTTCTTTCTTGATTTCCTCTTTCTAGCTACTGATTCTGATCTTGTGATTGCTTGGGCTTGTTATGGCATGTACTATGAGTGTTGTAGCTCCAGAATTTCGTGGGTTTTGGCCAGAATATGGGCTGCTATTTATAGAACTTAGAAGCTAGGGTTTTTAGTCCTTTTTACCTACTTACCTCCAAAAATATCCTAGCCATGATACTTGTGCTGCTTTGGGGAGGATTTTTATCTGTTAGCAAGTTCATTGCACCTGGTCCTATGTGTTGGCACCTACTTGTGAGCTAGTTCACCTAAATTAGTAGCTAAATCCTACTTTAATTAACCCTAATTGCAATTAGGATTTTGTTTTTCATTATTAGGATGTTATAATTATGTAACTAACACCTAATTAGGGTTTAGTTAACATAATTAGAGTTAAGGATAATCTAATTTAGGTTTGTAACAAGTAATTAGGGTTATTTCAAATTTAGGTTTAGGGTTTCCTAATTTAAAATTAGGGTTTCCTAAACTAGGGCTTGTATATATCCTAATAAGCACGACAAAGCATTTTGTCAGTGTAAGCACGACAAAGCAGCTTGAAAAATCAAATGTATTGAAAAGTCCGAATAAGGAGAAAAGTTTTAAGCACGAGGTGTCAAGCACGTCAATTTTCGGACAAAATTTTATTTGACCTAATTCTTAATTAGAGTATATAATAACACAATATACATTCAGGACGGAGAGATTTTATTTAATAATCACAGAATTTACATAACGGGCTTCCTATTAGGGTTTCGGGATCTTACAAAGCTGGCCATGCAGGAGTTAGAAGTAGAGATTGCTTATCGTAGGGAGGCAGGGATCCAGATGGGAACTTTATTCCACATGTCGGTGGCGAGAAACGAAGATCTGGCAGAGAAGCTGAAAGAAGTAGAACAGAGATAATTGAGTGAGAATACTGGGAAAGATGCACTCCGTACTCAACTAGAGTTGGAGGTGATGGATAGGATACACTTCGAGGAGAAATGGGAGGCTGCCTATGAAAGAGCTGACGACTTGGAGGATGAGGTCCGATGTAAGAAGAGAAAAATGAACAAGATAGGGAATGTGTTCCGTTCAGCTTTTGAGAGGGTGATTGATGGTGTGTACCACTACCCGGCAGAACAGGGACAGACTCTACATACCTTGAGTCGAGAGCTGGTTGCGTATATAGCGCAGATGGAGTACAAGAGCGCAATAGAGCGCGGGATGATGGGATGAGATTCCCTTAGTTAGTCTAGTGGTAGTACTTGTTGTGTCCTTTATGTGTTGTATATACTAGGTTGTAATCCTGATCTTTTGTGTAAGATGTGGGATAATGATGTAAACCCCGAGTTAGCTTTTGTTAGAGGGGTAGTATGGTAGTAGGTTGGTATATCCCTGTCTTTTGTGATATTAGGGGATACATGTGATAACATTTATAGCAGTATGCTAGGAAAATCATGTAATGAAACAATTTGGCATATGAATATAAATGAAGTTTATTTCAGAAACGTGTTATAAATTTATTCTTTTAGTATTAAGAGAAATACTTAAGTAATATACTTGAATAATAATAAAATGAAATTTGTGATGCAGATAATGCTGCCCAGACGTAGATTGACTGCACCCGAAGAATCTGTTAATAACGAGAGGGAACAAGTTGACCCGATCCAGAAACTGGTAGACTTGTTAGGAGAAGCCTTAAGGGGAAGGAACAATGAACCCGTTTGCCCAAACCCTCAGGCTGTGCCAGTAACAACCTTTAAAAACTTTAAGAGTGTAGGACCCGGAGTTCGACGGAACTACCGACCCAATCGTCGCACAAACGTGGATCAAGTAGATCGAAAAAGCGTTCACTATAGCTCGCGTAGGCGAAGATCAAAAAATGGTGTTTGCCACATACATGATGAGGGGAGAAGCAAGCTACTGGTGGGAGGCTAATCAACAAAGAGTTGGAGAAGGGATAATAGCTTGGGATAAGTTTAAGACGCTGTTTTTCGAGAATTACTTCCCGAAGAGTATGAATAATCGAATGGAGGTGAAATTCTTAGAGTTAAAACAAGGTGAGATGACGGTGGCACAATACGCAGCTAAGTTTAACGAACTAGCGCGATTTGCGGAGCACCAAGTTGGTGATGAAGAGAGGAAGGATAGACGCTTCGAACAAGGGTTGATGTCGTGGCTGTTCAATAAGGTATCGGTTCTTCAAATTGATTCCTTTGCAACATTACTGGAGAAGGCAATCATTGTGGAAGGTGGTAGTGAGGCCTTAAGTCTGTACAACAAAGAGAAGAAAGGAAAGAATGCTGGAGGAGAGAATCGTACTGGAGGAAGCAATTTGGGAAAGAGAAAGTGGGAGAATAACAACAGCAGAAACAATAATCAAGGTGGGAGTCACCAGGGAAACTTTAAAAAAAAGAGTGGAGCTTGTAATAAGTGTGGGAAAAGTCACCAAGGGGAGTGCTGGAAAGGTAAGGGCACGTGTTATAACTACGGCCAAGAGGGGCACATATCGCCAAACTATCCGAAACCAAAGAAGATACAAGGATGCTTTGTGTGTGGCTCGACGGAGCACCGAATTAAGGACTTCCCAAAGAAGGGAAGTGGCAGGGGTAGCAATCAGCAAGGAGGTAACAAACTGATGATCGGCGGACCGACACAATCCAACCGCCCAACCGCCAGAACCTTTAGTATGACCGTCCAGGACGCAGTGGCTGCGAAGGACGTGGTGTCAGGTATAATCCCAATCAATGATATAAATGCTTATGTATTATTTGATTCGGGTGCCACCTGTTCTTTTATATATGAAGAATTTGCTAGTAAACTGAGTACACCCCGAGAACTTTTAGAAAATCCTTTGATCATAGAAGTTGTTAATAAGGAAGTGATCCCTGTAGAATACGTTTATCTCAATTGTCACGCAAACATTAGAGAACATGAACTGAGCATAGACTGGATTCCTATTAGATTGGGAGAGTTTGATGTGATACTGGGAATGGATTGGTTGTATAACCATGCAGTGATAATTAATTGTCAGAACAAATGTGTGAACCTTCAGACTCCGAGTAAGTCTAAGGTAGTGTTTTATGGTAGCTCATCGCTTCAACAATCGTGTTGCGTTACGATGATGCAGGCCAAGAAATTGTTAAGGAAAGGATGTGTAGGTTATTTAGCTTACATCGTTGATACTCGAAAAAAGGGAGTAGAAATTAAGGAAATATCCGTAGTTAATGAATTTCAAAATGTGTTTCTGGACGATCTGCATGTTCTTTCGCCAGATAGAGAAATCGAATTCGTAATAGACTTAGCATCGGGAAGGACACCAATTTCGAAAGCTCCATATCGTATGGCGCCAGTAGAAATGAAGGAATTGATGATACAATTGCAAGAATTATTGGATAAGGGTTACATACGACCGAGTGTGTCTCCTTGGGGAGCACCAGTGTTATTCGTTAAGAAAAAGGATGGATCGATGAGGCTCTTTATCGATTATCGAGAATTGAACAGAGTAACGATCGAGAACAGATATCCGCTACCAAGGATAGACGACTTATTTGATCAACTGAAGGGAGCAAGGTGTTTCTCAAAAATCGACCTACGAACAATATATCATCAACTAAAAGTGAGGGATGAGGACATACCAAAGACTGCGTTTCGAACCCGTTATGGACACTACGAGTTTTTGGTAATGTCATTTGGATTGACTAATACTCCGGCAGCATTTATAGACTTGATGAACCGAGTTTTCAAGCCATACTTGGATAAATTTGTAGTGGTTTTTATCGACGACATTTTGATCTACTCGAAGACAGAGGAAGAACACGCCGAACATCTGAAGATTGTTTTGGAGGCACTAAGGAAGGAGAAGATGTATGCAAAATTTTCAAAGTGCGAATTTTGGATGGAGAAGGTTCAATTCTTAGGCTACGTGGTGGATAAGAATGGAATCGTTGTAGACCCTACAAAGGTTGAAGCATTAAGTAATTGGGAACAATCGAGAACACCGACGGAGTTGAGAAGCTTTTTAGGGTTAGCTGGGTACTATTGAAGATTCGTCCAAGATTTTTCTAAGATAGCAACCCCATTGACCAATTTGACTAGAAAGACGATGAAATTTGTATGGAGCGACAAATGCGAAGAAAGTTTTCAGGAGTTGAAGAAGAGATTGAGCGAAGCGCCTGTGTTATCACTATCAGATGATGCGGGAAATTTTGAGGTGTATAGTGATGCATCGCACAAGGGGCTTGGCTGTGTGCTCATGTATCACAGCAAGGTCATTGCATATGCATCACGACAACTGTAGGATTACAAAAAATGATACCCTACTCACGACTTAGAGTTAGCGACAGTCGTTTTTGCGTTAAAGATATGGAGGCATTATTTATATGGGGAAAAATTTGAGATATACACGGACCACAAAAGTCTGAAATATATCTTCACACAGAAGGAGTTGAACATGTGTCAGAGAAGGTGGTTAGAATTAATCAAAGACTATGACTGCGATATTCTTTATCACCCGGGGAAGGCAAACGTGGTTGCCGACGCTCTGAGCAGGAAAGGAAAGGAGAAATTGTTTAATTTGACGACTCAGGAAAAGTTGATAAGAGAGATGGAGAAATTAGAAATAGAAGTGAAGGGACCCGAGAGGTCTGGAGAAACGTTGTTTGTGGTGGAAGCTCATTTGACATTGTTGGATAGAGTGAAGGAAGCCCAGGAAAAGGATGAAGAGTGTGAGAAAATCCAAAAGAGGATCACAAAAAATAAGAGAAATTTCGAATGGATAAAGACGGTATTTTGAGATTTGAAGAAAGAGTATGGGTACCAGTGGTAACCGAGTTGAGGGAAGAGATTTTGTACGAGGCACATAATATGACATATTCCGTTCATCCGGGAGGCACGAAGATGTACTGAGATCTAAGGCAACATTTTTGGTGGCCCAATTTGAAACGGGAAGTCGTAGAGTGCGTTAGTAGATGTTTGACTTGCCAACGCGTTAAAGCAGAGCATCAACGGCCGAGTGGTTTACTACAACCATTGGAAATATCGGAGTGGAAATGGGAGCATATTACGATGGACTTCGTGGTAGGACTTCCACTTACACAAAAAGGTTATGATGCTATTTGGGTTATTGTGGATCGACTAACAAAGATCGCACATTTTCTACCGATCAAGATCCGTTATAGTTTAAATTAGTTAGCGGGTCTATACATAAAGGAGATTGTCTCACGACAAACGCTGGAGGACATGCTTAGGACTTGCGTGATGGATTTTAAGGGAAATTGGGACGACCACCTACCCTTAGTCGAATTTACGTATAATAATAGTAACCATGTGAGTATCGGCATGCCACCATACGAAGCTCTTTACGGAAGAAAGTGTAGAACGCCATTATGTTGGGACAAAGTCGGAGAACGACGAATACTCAGACCAGAGCTAGTACAACAAACCGCAGACGTGGTGACAATAATAAGAGCCAGACTAGTAGTGTAAGAACCGTGAATTTCATGAATAATTAAAAATTTTCTTTTATTTGATATAATAAGAAAACGAATACGTATTGGAACAGAAATGTTTATGAGTTATGAGATAAGTAATTCGATTATATTAAATTGAATTTAGAAGAAAATATGGAGGAATTCAACGAACTTGTAGAATGCCTTATGTGGCGTGAGAAGAGAAATGGTGGTGATTTAATAAATTAAATGATGAAGGAATTAATAAGTGAAGGATTAATTATTATTACATTATTAATTAATGGTCGTAATTAGTAATAGCATATTAATAAGTAATTATTTATAATACGTCATTATGAGTAACAAAACATTTGCAAGTAAATAATTGATGTGTATAATAAGAGTTGTAATTAATTATTGATGATTGCAATACATGTTATTAAGAATAATAACTGGTTAAAGAATAAATAAAGATATTAATGGAAATGAGAATTTATTTGAATATAAATAATTTTGTGAGTTAACTCAATTATATTAAATTAAGTAATTGGAGTTTATAATAAACTCGTGAAAGCCTTGTGTGGCATAGTGATGAAGAATATTACTGATGATATTAATTGACGAAGGACTTAATAAGTGAACAATTAATCTATATTAACTGTTAATTGTTATTGTTGAATATTAACTAATTGTTATGGAATATTAGTAGCAATTAATAATACGTCAATTATTATTATTTCAAGCAATGAAATAATAATAAACCACCTGTTTATAAATATGCTGAGATTTATATTTGTTAATGTGATAATTAATCCTATGATTATGAATTAAGTGTTATTAATAATTACGAAGAATGGATTAATTAATATTATTAATTAAGTGATAAGATAAGAAAATTATTTACTTCTATGTGCGAGCATGCGAATTAAAAAGTATAAAGTATAGTAACTAACTATATATTATAATGTGACTATGTTATAGTAGGGTTATTAAATTATATGAGTTACATGAAATGCCTATGTGACGATGTGAATATACATTAAAGTGAGACATCATAAATATATGGTAGGTAATTTAATAAATAAGGGATACAGTGTAATGAGATAATATCCGATTAAATTATACCGGTAAGATAAATGTATCATGAATATAAATAATAATTGTTGATTAATAAAATGTAATAATAAAGGAGATAATGTTATATGATAAAAGGTACATGGATTATATATGTATGAATTACATTTACTACATTGAAATGTTACTTATTCATTGAAATACATTGTGACATTACATTATAACCTAGGTATACATTATATAACCTAAGTAGACTTATATATGTAACCTTAGTATATGAGATTTGCAAAATGCTGAAGATATGTTGCTTTGTCCCAATATGAGAGTCACAATTTTTCCTCACGTGAAATACTCAAAGTCTAAGCCTACTCTTTCTTCTCAATTTCAACAAACTCTCATAGCTTCATAGCTCATGATGGGCAAGGGAGTGGGATTCATGATTTCCTTCACCAACCATATACCAACTCCTTCTTAACCACCATGTAATCTAACATTGCCATTGGTTTAATTTGAAGAACAAATACATTGTCTGTGTAATTGAAATTCTATAAATGTAGCCTCTTCTCCTTCAATTTGATTTGCTGAGAATTTTCCTAAGTGTAGAAATGAGAGAAAATTATATATTAGTAATAAGCATTCTGAGAATCGAAGGAATTGTTAGCATCAGAGGTATAATCACATACTATTGTTCTTCATTTTCATTCTCTGTCAAAACTTCCTATTCTTGAATTTTAATTATGCCAAATTGGAATATAATTAGGTTGTAGAACACTTATATAGTTGTTATATGAATTTATATGCATGTTGGGATTGTAATATGGCTGCTTAAAACTATTGTTGTGAAGGAATTTTGAGGTTTGGCCTGAAACCTGCCGAAGCAGGAAAAATTCTGGCTTCAACTGCTTACGGCGCAGCTGCGCCGGTACCCTGCACCAATTTTTGATTTTTGTTTCTTAATCTGATCAATTCTAGCGTACTGATATGACTTGAAACATGCATGGAAATAAGTTTAACAAGACTATTTAGGTTCCTTGGCATAGCATGAATGAGTTGGTTGGTGTTAGTATGCATGAAAATAGGCTTGAATGAAACTAATGAACTTAAGTTCTAATTTTTGTAAACATGTGTACATAGGATAGCATGCGCATGATTTCTGAAAATAAATAAGCATGAGTTGTGGTCCTTTATTCATGACCAAGTGGTTAATGTAATACCCGAGAATTTCCTAATATTATTAAATAAATATATTAATGGAAATGAGAATTTATTTGAATATAAATGATTTTGTGTTATGAGAATGATTAATTCAATTATATTAAATTAAATATCTATGACAATTGAGAAAAATGTGGAGTTTGCGATAAACTCGTTGAGAGCCTAGTGTGGCACAGTGATGGGAAATATTAATAATTATATTAATTGACGAAGAATTTTTAAGTGAACAATTAATTAATTGTTAATTGTTATTAGAGAATATTAATTGATTGTTGTGGGATATTAACTATGGTTGATTAATAATATGTGATTATTATTATTGCAAGAAATATAATACTAATAATCCACTTGTTTATAATTGTGCTGAGATTTATATTTGTTAATGTGATAATTAATCCTATGATTATTAATTTGGTATAATTAATAATCAATGAGGAATAAATTAATTAATATTATTGTTAATTAATCAACGAGATAAATAGTTTATTTATTTGACATTATGAATAATAAAATAAATAAGTGAGTGATTAACATAATAAGATTATATTAATTGATATGTGCAAATGTGCAATACTTGAATATATAAAGTATATGGAATACAACTATATTATATAGTGTAGAGAGACACTTAAGTGTGACCATGCATGTATATACATAAACTATGTTATATAATGCAATGCGAATATATTACATATAGAAACCATATATTACATGAAGCATAATGTTATTATGTTAAAACTATATGTTATGAATGCATGATAATACTTATGTGACAATAAATATGTGGGTATACACTGTATAATATATCATGAACATATTGTAAACTATTAATTTTAATAAAGTGAGACATCATGAATATATGGTGAACAATTTAATAATACATGAGATAATGTAATGTGATAACATCCGATTAAATTATACCGGTATGATAAAAATGTACATGAATTATATGTGTACAATTCACACTTACTACATTATGTGAATCCATGTTAGTATCATTAGAATTACATTGTAACTATAATTGTGGCCTAATTATATAGTATATATACATGTAACATATTTTGGCATAAGTGTTGTGTATATATACAAATTCTAGAATGCTGATATATGGCCTTGTCCCAATATGATAGTCACTCTCCTTCTCCTTCGCGTGTATGGCAAAAAGGCTAAGGCCTATTCTCCCCATTATTCTCCCAAGCTTAGCTAGCAATAATTATATGAGGAGTGGCTCTAGTGATGGCTTTCAACAACTATCTACCAACTTCCTCTTATCTAGCATGCAATTCAAATTTCTGTTAGTTTGAAATGGTAGGCAATTGCATTGTCTGTATTTTGTTTTCTCTATAAATATGGCTTCCTTCCTTCTCATTTCTCCTTGCTGAGATTTTGTTTGAGTTGATAAGTTGAGAGCATATACATATATCAGTATAATAGCATTGTGAGATAGCAGCAAGCTTAATTCATAGCAAAGGTATAATTACATGATTCATGTTCATTATTTTCATTTTTCTGTCAAAAAATTCAATTTCTGATTATGCCAAATTGGACTATAATTGGATTGAAGGAAGTTTGTTTAGTTGCTATATGGCTTATATACATGTTTGAACTGGAATGTAGTTGTTTAAAAACTATTTTCGTGAAGCCATTTTGTGAGTTGGGCTAGAAACTGCCGTAGCTGCCTGTTGTCTGGTGCGAACCAGTAGTGGCCCAGCTGCGCCGGTTTAAGCCTGGGATGCAGCGCAGCTGCGCCGGCACCCTGCTCCAGTTTTCTGCAATCTGCTTAAATCCTGTTGTGTGTTAAGTAATTGATATGGCTTAAACCAGCATGCTAGCTTGTGTAACATATATATATAAACATAATGAGGCAATGTAAGCATGTTTTAGTATATTAGCATGCATGGTTAACAAAACAACATGTAGTTTGGAAACGCACTTACAGTTTTCAAAGGGAACATAAGGTTTATAAACGGACGTTAAACATATATGACGCATGTTAATATTCTGACTTTCGAGACACGTTAGTACCATCTAGAAACATATGAAATGAATGTTAACTTGTGTATACGTGTTTCATAGTATGACGTGAGCATGCTAAACCTCGATCAGTAAACATTTCGAGCGAAAATATAAGTTTTTAAAGGCAAACCTTGACATATAAAGATCATATATATAATCTGATTTTCGGGTATGTTTATATGGCCTTGACATACATGTCGGACACATTAACTTACGTATATAAATTTCATAATGTAGCATGAACGTGTTAGAGCGTATTAACAAACTTTATTAATGAAAGTATAAGTGTTGAACGTGAACGTCGACATGTTACATTGAGATTTGAATTTCGATAGTTATGAACATGTTTGATAGAACTTGTAGACTTGCTAAGGTATCATTCATGTTTTCCTACTATGTTACATGTAGTGAAATCAAATTTGCGTAAATAAAACTAATGATAATGATAGTTGCATATATGTGATATGAAAACTCATGAACATGTTTAATGCAAGTTATGTGAATAATTTAAGTGTTTAAAAAAGCGAGCATGTTAGACCTTATGAGTTCGTATCCTTGAATGGCTTTAAGTTATTGAAGGTATTGACTTAGAATCCATATTATATATATTTGAAACGAGAAAAGGTTGTACAAACATAAAAGTATCTTTTAATATGTTTATATGCTATGTGGTGTTGTTGGCTTGCATGACCGGAAAGAAACCATAAGGCACAGCTCAGCCTTGGCTTGGCTAGAAGGCTGCGCAGCTGCGCTGGCCCTAGGCTTAGCCATGGCGCAGCTACGTCGGCCTGGAATCAGAAGCCATGTAGTTTGACAATCTGATTTTTGGACAGATAGCTTATATGATGCCTACATTGCTAGAAATGGTTTACACCCTACTGATATGTGTACATAGGTGATGATTAAGTAACAAGATAATCTTTAACTTATATAATGGAAGCCCATTGGTCAAAGGATCATAGCTACTTGAACATGATGAGTTGCTATAATATCATTTATGTTATAACTATGTACTTGATTCGTAATAACATATTATCTGATTTCATGTCATATGAGAATAAGTATGACATGTGACTAAGATAGTAACATGTATGTATATTGAGTAATAAGTTGTGTAACTGATGTGTTAACTAATGAAAATCCTATACATGTAATACATCATAAATAGGATTCCAAAGTGTTGGCTAGCTTTACGTGAGTAAACTACGCATAAGGCAAGTATCCTAAACCCTTGCATTACTTTATTCAACGGATATCGTAAGCGAGTATCTAAAACTTATCTCTTTGGATACAAGTATTCTATCTTTGTATATTGCGAACTAGTTTCCTACTTAATTGTTTGAATTGAATTAGCATACTTGAACTCTTATTTCATTAAAGCTATTATTCATGCTGAACTTAGTATTGTTCTTGAATATTGTGAAAGTGTCTATGCCATTTGATTCGGCTAGACTTATGTTATTGAAAAATGACCCAAACTAATTGATTGGTGCGGGATCTTGTATTTGACTGAGAAGAACAACCTTCTTTGAAGGGAATATATAATTGTCAGAGAACCGACGTGCACACTTGAGTATGATTGATTGTTATGCATAACGATGGTACTTTAGGCTGATCACCTGTTGTACCTGTTTTTATTGGATTTTCAGTTTATTACTGTCAATTCTAGTAGAAGTTCATAGTCCTTAGTGACTGCTCAGTATTCAGTTATTTAAAATCTTGAATTGACTTATTATTGAATCATATTG
The DNA here is from genome assembly GCA_020205555.1 of Panax stipuleanatus. Lineage (NCBI taxonomy): Eukaryota > Viridiplantae > Streptophyta > Magnoliopsida > Apiales > Araliaceae > Panax > Panax stipuleanatus. Next base: position 112,507,628 of record CM035124.1, read on the forward strand.
ATATTATTCTGTCCATAGCGACTATTATTGAAGACTGTTGATATTCTTGTTATCCTTGAACTATCAAACCTTGTTATACGCTTTCGAGAATTAAGAATTATATCACTTACCCTTATTATATATTACTTGCTGGGCAATTTGTGCTCATTATTGCTTTCCCTAAAACATTTCAGTTAAGGCAGAGCAGGGCGAACCTTCGGGCGTTGATAAGGGCAAGGGCAAGGCTACCAACTAGCTTGTCTCTTTTATGTTTTTTTTTATATTTTAATGTTGCATTAAGATGATGAAGTAAGACTGGATTTGATTATGTTTAAGCTTAAGTTAGATTATGTAATAAGTCGTTAATTGATATTATTATGTAATCTATTAAGTATTGTAGGATGCGAGTTTTGGGGGAATAATTATAATAAATCATTGTAAATTATTCTAGAATAGATTTTTCGCTGTGATTGTGTGATATTTAGTTATTATTATTGCGATGTATTACCATGAGCACGTGATGAACCGAATTCGAGAGACCAAGTGGCGGTCCTGGAATTTGGGGGCGTCACAGTTAAGCATTGAGCTAGCGAACTTTTTTAAAGAAAGAAACTTGACGATATCAAAGCTAATATGTATGAATATTACACGATATATGCTCTAACCTTGTAAGCGTGTTTGGGTGGTCTAGATATGCATGAAGATCATGATAACATGTGTATATATGTGTCATGAAGTAGCATGAGTATGTTTGGTTATGTTAGTATATAATTACTAAAGAAAGTATACGTTTTAAAAAAGAGACTTTGACATATAAGTATGATATTCATATTTTAACCATATGAGCATGATAATATACTTATATGACTAATTATGACCATAAGCTAGCATGATTAGCAATACATTGTTTCCTTGCTCGTGTCCAATTGTTTAAACTTAAACTAAATGGTTTTTCAAAGGAAACTTGATATATTTGAAACTAATATCTATGAATACCATATAAGAGATGTTCTAACCTTGTGAGCATGTAAATTTGACTTAACTACCTATGCAATGTGAATATGAGGTGTTGAGTTTACGCTAGTATATATGATTAAGTCGTAACGATTTCAAAAGCAAAGTTTGGACTTTTTGCAAACTAAGTTGCATGATCATAGTGTAATAACATCGCTAATATATCATGTATGTACACATACTTGTTAAAAACAATGCGAGTTAATCGAGTATGAGGTTGATTATGTTTTTAAAAACCAATAACGGTGCTAGTTATATATATGTGATGTGAATACTCGTGAGCATGCCTAGCTTGGGTTATATGACTACCGTATATGTCTAAATAGCAAGCATGATAACTTATGTGAATGTTGCATTCATGATCGGACAGAAACCACAAGGCAACAGCTCAGCCTTGGCTTGGCCAGAGGGCTGCGCAGCTGCGCCGGCCCTAGGCTTAGCCATGGCGTAGCTGCGCCATACTGGAATCAGGATTGAGTCATTTTGTTGATCTGATTTTTGACAGTTAGCTTATATGATTTCTTTAACTTGTAGTATATGACCAGTATGCTAAGTAATGTGTTAAGAGGCATGCTAAGTGATAGAATTGAACGTTTGATTATAAACTTCCCAATGATAAGTCTAAAAGGTGTTTGTGAACTATAAAGCAACGATTAGAAACTATGTTGATGACTTCATGATGTCTTATAATCTGATGTCGTGCTACGTGTGTACAAGTACGAAATGACATACTATGAAGATGTTTAAACTTAAGAGAGGAAATTTCATGGAGAATAATAACATAATCGGTTAAGCGTTATGATTTAATACAATGTTATATGTGGTATACCTATGTAGCAAGGATAAGAGTTATGTAAGCATTGCTTATATGAGGTTGTATATGTTGATTAACTGTGTAACTAATGGATATAATTATGTTACTTGATTCTGTAATGTCTTATAAACTAATTATGTGTTAAGTGTATGTGTAACTTACATATCGAGCTTGCGTACCGAATGTATTTAGCTAATGAATATTCTATACATGTAAATATGTTATAATAGGATTCGAAAAGTGTTGATAAGCTTTACGTTGGTAAACTACGCATAAGGCAAGTTCTCTAACTTACACTCTTTTAAAGTGCAAGTTTCCTAACTTACACTCATTTACAGTGCAAGTATCTGAACAATACTTTTATTGTGTTGTAAGTATCCTATTCTTGTGGTTACTTATTCGAGGAACGTCGTAACCAAGTTCCCTAACTTATACTCTTTCATTGTGCAAGTTTCCTTGAAACCGTTCTTGTATATTAATTGCAAGTATCTGACTACTCTTTTATTGAGCAAGTATTTGATTCATACTCTTTATTGAACACATATTCGAGCTTGTACTAACTTTGGTCGTACGAGTAAATAGGTGCTAGAATAATTCTTGCCTTACAAACTTATGTTTCATAGTTTGATTTAAATCACGATTATATTCTTCGAATTATTGTTGCGAATACTGAACTCAAAAATTGTTCTTATATACATTGTTGAAATTGTCTACGCCATTTAATTCGGCTAGACCAATATCATAAATTAGAAAGCAATCCACACCAATTGCCTTGGTGCGGACTCTTCTAAATTGACTGAGTTGAACAACCCTTGTAAAAAGGGGAACTATATAGTCGGGGTGCCGACAGTGGTGTGGTAGGTTATGCATAACTCCAGGTACGATAGGCTGATCCCCTAATTGTACTTGGTTGGATTACCAAAAATATTTTTGGTGATTCTAGTAGAAGTTCGTGGTTCTTAGCGACCACTCAGTATCCATTATTTATTTACTTGAAACTTTGAATTCTTTGGATTCTTCTATAAATCCTTGGTCCACAGCGACACTTAGTGATATCTATTCATTCACTTGAAATTGTTGAAACTTTTGAATCCTTTAATAACTCCTCGACCCGTAGTGGTCCTTATTCAACTTCACAAAATAGATTTGGAAGTCATTGCTATTTATTTTGTTCACAACATTCTTAATTGAAATCCTGAGTGATTAATTACCGTTTTACCCTTGAGATTTAGAACTGTATATATTCCTGTTCACATTTATTGGCATATTACTTGCTGAGCAAATTTGTTGCTCACTCTTGCTTCCCATAAACATTTCAGTTAGGGCAGGGCAAGGTGGAACCCCAGGACAAGACAAGTGCGAAGGCAAGGCTATGGAGTAGCTGTGCTTTTCTATCTTAGGATGTTTTCGTTATGTAGTATTAAGACTTATTTAAATGTTATGTATTAAGAAATGTTTGGTTTAAGTTATGAAGTGTATTAGTAATAGTTTCGAGACTTGGGACGAGAATATTTATGTTATATCAATGTAAATTATTCTGTTATTCCATTGTTTGAGATTTTAGTTGTTATTAGAATTAGTACGTGATGAACCGAATTCGAGATCAATGACGGTCTGAATTTGGGGGCGTCACAAGTAGCAGCTCAAGATCGCCAGAAGAAATATGTAGATTTGCATCGGCAGGACCGAGACTTCAAAGTCGCCAGTTTAGTATTCTTGACGGTATCTCCATGGAAGGGAAAGATCCGTTTCGGCAAGAAGGGAAAACTGAGTCCCAGATTCATAGGACCGTTAGAGATACTGAAGCGAGTGGGCGAAGTGGCATACAAAGTTGCGTTACCACCCGAGTTGGAGCACATCCACAACGTGCTCCACATTTCTGTATTGCGACCGTACAAGGCTGACTACAAGCACGTGATTTCTTACGAACTCATTCAAGTGGAGAAGAACTTGGCGTACGAAGAAATTCCTGTCCAGATATTAGATAGGAAAGAGCAAATTTTGAGAAATAAAATTATATCTTCTGCAAAAGTACTTTGGCGTAACCACGATGTCGAGGAGGCAACGTGGGAGTTAGAAGATAGGATGATAAGGTATTATCCCCATTTATTTGTGTAACCTTGTAGCAATTCCGGAACGGAATTTTTATAAGGGGGGGGGGGAGGATGTAATACCCGAGACTTTTCATATATTATTAAATGAATATATTAATGGAAGTGAATATTTATTCAAATATAAATAATTTTGTGTTATGGATGAGTTAACTCAATTATATTCAATTGAATATTTACAATAATTGAGAAAATATTGGAGCATTGTGTGGCACAGTAATGAGATATATTAATGATGATATTAATTAACAAAAGAAATATTAAGTGAAAATTAATTTATATTAATTATAGTACGTTGAATTATTATTAATGCGTGTGATAACATAATAATAATTGATAAGGAAATTCTGTGTGAACGATCAATCAGTATTGATTGATAAATTGTTAATTGTAGAATATTAATTAATTGTTATCGTAGAATATTAATTAATTATTATAAAATATTAATGATAATTAATGATGTGTGGATTATTATTATTGCAAATAATATAATAATAATACGCAATGTGTTTATAAATATAATAAGATTTATATTAAAGTGATAATTAATCATATAAGGGTTAATTAAATTGTTATGGAGATTAACAATTATATTGATTGATGAAGGATGGGTGTATATTATTAATTAATATTTAATTAATAAGATGGGTAATTCTATGTGCAAGCATGCGAATTAAATGTGTACATATAGTAGCTAACTATGTATTATATGAAGTGTAATATGACACTATTATATAGTAAGGTTTATTGAATTATGGGAGTTGCATGAAATGCCTATGTGAAAATGTGAATATACATTAAAGTAGGACATCATGATTATATGATAGATAATTTAATAATGCTTAACTATCTTATTTTATCTTCATTAATTATTAAAATGTGGAACCAATGTACATGGATTATATGTGCTCAAATTGCATTTACTACATCATGTGAATCCATGTTCGTATCATTAGAATTACATTGAAATACTATTTTATTGTGACATTTAAACCTATATAGGGATAAAATGTATACAAGATGTAACCTAAGACTACATTTAATATATAACATGTGTATACAAGTGTAGCATTTAGTCCATTTGCAATTGCTGAGACTTATCTTGCTTGTCCCATAATATAAGGCACTCATTCCCTTCACATGTGAATACTCATGAAGCTATCCTACTCCCTATTCTTCCTTAAACTCAACAACATAGGCTAGCAAATGATGAACAAGAGTGTGGCTATCATGATGGATTTCAACCACTAATACCAACCCCCTAATAACCTCCCTGCAATTCAAATTTCCATTGGTTTGAAATGGTAGGCAATTGCATTGTCTGTATAATGGGAGTTCTATAAATATAGCCTCATCTCTTCATATTTTTCTTTGCTGAGAATTGGTTAAGTTTGAAATTGAGGGCATATATACTTTAGCAATATCATTCTAGCAGAGGGAGATTTCAGTAGCAACAAGCTTAATTCATGGAAGAAGTATAAATCCTTCGTTCTTGGTTCATCATTTATTTTTCTGTCAAAGATTTCAATTGTTGATTATAGTTACCATTTATGCTAAAGTTGATTAGGACATTTTCTTAGTTGCTATATAGCCTTATAAGTATGTTTAAACTATAACGTAGTTGTGTAAAAATGAAATCGTTGTAAAATTTGGAAATTGGCCTAGTATTCTGTCATAGCAGACTGCTGTCTAGGTTGAACCAGTGGTGGCGCAGCTGCATCGGTTAACCTAGGGATGCTGCGCAGCTGCGCCGGCACCCAACTGCAGATTTTGAATTTTTAATTCCTGCTTGATTGCTGCTAAGTAATAGTTATTGAAATGAATTAGAACATGCATGCTGGTATGATTAATACATATATATGGACTTGTTAAAATAGTATGAGCATGTTACATTTGGATCACTTACGTGAACGATGAAGTTATAGATTTTCGAGATAAACTTAGTATTCTAGAAACAAACTTTGAAGTAATACTAGTTCTACAAGTTCTGAACTTAGTGATTCATACACATGATTGATTTCAAATATAAAGGAGCATGATATGGTGTTTATAGTGTTCTTGTTCATGACCAAACTTGTCAGACCTTGTGTTAGAGAAATTATTAAGAAAAAGCTTGATATGCTAAAGCTAATATGCATGAATACTAAATGATATGCACGCTGATCTTGCGAAACTGTTAACATGGCTTGACTACATACGATAAGAACTTTGAAGTTGCCTTGTATGTGTTAAATTGCGTTGTACAAGTTTAAAATGGTTTCAAAAGCAAACTTAGATAGGTTTTCGAACCAAGTGCATTAAGTATGAGTAGTTAAGTTCTTAGAATGTAAAATGACATGTTTACATTCATTATGTCTCTAAGCATGACTCTTCTATGTTTGCTATAACGTTAGTAAACCAAGCATGAGTATAGGTATGTTTTAAAGTAATGAATAATGCTAGTTATGAATAAATAATGTGAACACTATAAGGGTGTGTATTAACAAATTATGTGACATCTATGTAAACATATAGCCGAGTTATAAAGCATGATAACCACGTGGCTTTTCTATCCCTTAATACCATGTAAACTGTAAGTTAAAATTTATGACAATGAACTCAAGAATGGTTATATGCTACGATGTTACTTGAACTCGATTTTGACGGTTAACTTATGGGAATGTCATAACTTGCTAAAATAAAATATATTTAGTATTGATTGTGATCTTATGTGATGTTAATAAATATGAGAGTATGTTGCTAGTTGTTGCAATCTTATATGATATGAGAATGTGTTTTAACTCAAAAGGAGGAACGTTAAGGATAGAAATTAGATACTAAATAACTGTGTAGCTAGGTTAAAACTTAGCTTATGTGTTGATCGTATATTCGAAGATAAAATGTGAAGTTAAATTATATGACTAATGAATATCATATATATACGTAACTATATTACGATAGAAATTCGAAAGTGTTGATTTGCTTTACGTTAGTAAACTACGCATAAGGCAAGTATCTAAACCTTATCTCTTTGGATGCAAGTTTCCTAACTTACACTCTTTTACGGTGCAAATATTCTATCCTTGTATATTGTGAACTAGTTCTTTACTTAATCGTTTGAATTGAATTAGCATACTTGAACTCTTATTTCATTAAAGCTATTATTCATGTTGAACTTGGTATTGTTCTTGAATATTGTGAAAGTGTCTATGCCATTTGATTCGGCTAGACTTATATTATTGAAAAGCGACCCAAACCAATTGATTAGTGCGGGATCTTGTAGTTGACTGAGAAGAACAAAATATAACTGTCGGAGAACCGACGCGTGCACATTAGTATGATTGAGTGTTATGCATAACATAGGGTACTTTAGGCTGATCACCTGTTGTACTTGTTTTTGTTGAATTTTCAATTTATTACTGTCAATTCATGTGGAAGTTCATAGTCCTTAGTGACTGATCAGTATTCAGTTATCTTGAAATCTTGAATTAATTTATTATTAAATCACATTGATATTATTCTGTCCTTAGCGACTGTTATTGAAAACTGTTGATATTTTTGTTATCCTTGAACTATCAACCCTTGCTATACCCTTTTGAGAATTGAAAATTATATTACAAACCCTTATTGTATATTACTTGCTGAGCAATTTGTGCTCATTCTTGCTTTCCCTAAAAACATTTCAGTTAAGGCTGAGCAGTGCGGACCCTCGAGTACCGACAAGGGCAAGGGAAAGGCTACTGAGTAGCTTTGTTTATGTAGGACTTTATGATTGTAATAAAGAACTTATGATATTATGTACTAGTTAAGGTTATTTATGCTTAAGATATGTCTAAGCTATATAATCACTGTTTAAGTTACGAGACCTTGGGACATGAATAAATTATATTATTTAAATGTAATCTATTCGGTATTAGTTGTGTATTATTCTGCTGTGTGATACGACATTTAGTCGTATTATTATTGTGATGTATTACCATGAGCACGTAACGAACTGAATTCAAGCGACCCCGTGACGGTCCTGGAATTTGGGGGCGTCACAAACTTCATCCCAGTATAGCGGGGTTCTGCATTTTCTTCCGTACAATGCTTCGTAAGGCGGCAAGCTAATACTAGCGTGGTAACGGTTGTTGTAACCGAATTCCACAAGCGGTAGGTGGTCATCCCAGTTGCCTTTGAAATCCATAATGCATGCTCTTAGAATATCTTCCAATGTCTGGATCGTTCTTTCGCTCTGCCCGTCTGTCTGTGGGTGATAAGCCGTACTCATTCTCAACTGTATCCCCATGCATTCCTGTAGTCATTTCCAGAAGTTCGATGTGAAACGCGGATCTCTGTCGAAAACTATTGACATCAGAACTCCTTGCCTCGAAACAATCTCTTTCACATATAACCTTGACAACTGGCCTAAGTTGAATCTGATTTTGATCGGAAGGAAGTGTGCGAATTTCGTCAGTCGGTCAACGAAAACCCATATTGCGTCGTAGCCTTTCTGAGTCGTCGGAAGGCCAACCACAAAATCCATCGTAATGCATTTCCATTTCCATTCTGGGATTTCCAGGGGTTGTAGCAAACCACTCGGCCTCTGATGTTCTAGTTTTACTTTCTGACAGGTCAGACACTTTGCAACACACTCAGCAACATATCGTTTCAAATTTGGCCACCAGAAGTGCTGTCAAAGGTCCTGGTACATCTTGGTACTACCGGGGTGTATCAAATATCGTGAGCTATGAGACTCGCTCAAAATGTCCTCCTTAATCTCTGGCATTGACGGTACCCAAACTTTGTTCTCAAATCTCAGTAGTCCCTCACTGTCTATCTTGAATCTCGATTTGGTTCCTTCAGATATCTTCTTCTTAACCTTCTCACATTCTTGGTCCTAAAGTTGAGCTTCCTTAACTGTATCCAATAGGGTTGTACTAGTTTGCATCTGAAACAGCTTCTCGTTAATCTCCATCGGACACTTCACTTCCAATTCCAGCTTTTCCATTGCTGAAATTAGCTCCTCCTGAGCCGTCAACATCGTCAATTTCTCCCGACCCTTCTTGTTTAAGGCGTCGGCAACAACATTAGCCTTACCCGTATGGTATAAAATCTCGCAGTCATAGTCTTTAATCAACTCCAGTCACCTTCTCTGGCGCACATTCAAGTCCTTCTGTGTAAAAATATATTTTAGACTCTTGTGGTCTGTATATATATTTCACACTTCTCCCCGTAGAGATAATGTAACGACCAGGAATTTTAAGCTCCTTATTAATTTTATATGTGGTTTAAAATTTTTAGGAGTTAATTTTTCAAACTTGTTTAAACCTTATGTGGTTATGTGCTTATGTGGATTTAACCTATGCGAATAAATGCTAGGATTTTTATTAAAGGGAATCACTAATGATTATTTAAATTAGTAGATTAACCCTGAGACTTTTATATCAGAATATTGATAAAAGTGTTAGTAAATTATATATTCAAATTTCTTGAATATGGTGTAGAGATTTAATCGGGATTAATTATTTATATTTGAGTAATTAATTGATAACGTATGAAATTATTATTGTTGTTAATTTATAATTATTATGAATAAATCATAATTAATTAATTGAGAGTAATTAATTGATAATGTGATGATTAATTATTATTTTGAATAAATAATAATTAATGCGTAAGAAATTAATAAATATAATAATATATTTACTTGGTTAATTGTTTTATACAAACATGTGTTATATAAATGGTAGTTAACTATAAGGTGACCTTTGATAAGGCTATTATATATAGACTATATAGTAATCTTAATTGTATTATATGAGATTGATAAGTGTAATGTGTACTTAGAGCATGTGACATGATGAGGGTAGGAAAACTATTATGAATACCTTACATTAATATCAATATCATTATTAATTGATAATGTTTTCCCATAAGTTATTATTATAATAACAGTTATTATTATAAACAATAATGAAACACAATTATATTATATTTAGTGTTAGTAGAAAATGTACATGGATTATATGTGGTGTATATGTACTTACTTGATACATTGTTTTATTATTTACTCATTGAAATTGTAACTTTAAATTAATTATAACTTAAATATATACTATGTGTATATATATAATCTAGTATATTTATTGACTAAGTGTTAGACTTATACACCCATTTGCAAGTTGCTGAGTTAAATAGCCTCTCCACTTCTTCTCTTCATGTGAACACAATAAGCTAGCTACACTATAGCTCTTCTCAAATTCAGTAATATAAGAATAATGATTGTAGAAGATGTGGGATTCATGATTGAATTCACCCACTCTCACCAACTCTCTCTAATCTATTGTACATTCTTTCAATCCATGGGTTTGATGTGGAAGGTAATTGGATTGTCTGGTTATGGGATTGGCTATATATAAGAGCTCTCTCCTTATTCTTTGTCTTGCTGAGATTTTTATAAAAGTATAGAATTGATAAGTAGAGCTTGTATTCTGAGATTTCAATTGAGTTGAGGGAGAGGATTATTGCAGCTAGTCCATTTCTCACAGAGGCACAATTTCGTTTCCATGTTCTTCATTGTTCTGTTTCTGAGATTTCTAGATTTTGAGCTCAATTGAGCTTGGATTGATTGTTAAGTTGATTGGAGCATGATTATGAGGGGGTATATTATTTATTATACATGTTAAAATTATGTTAGAAATCGTCTGGAACGATTTTGGTTGGAAAATTTTTGATTTGGGTAGCTCACTGCTGAAACTGCACAGCTTCAGGCCTGTCCGCCAGCCTGCGTAGCTACGCCAGTATTACACTGGACAGCGGCGTAGCTGCGCCAGTGCCTGTCTGCAGAAAATTTTTCCTTTTTGCAATCTATTCATGCAAACTTATGGTACTAGTTTGGATTAAGCATACTAGCATGAGTGATATATATATATATATATATATATATAGATGTATTGAGGCAATGTAAACATGTGTCACTAATAATTGCACAAGTAATTATAGTTTGAAATAAACTTAGTGTTTCATAAAATAACTTCAAATATGGAAACAAACTCGATATATATACTTTCCATGATAGTATTCTGACCTTGCAAGCATGATAGCATGACTTAGAATTGTATGGGAGACATGTTGACTTAGGTATGCGGGTTTCATAATAGAATATGAGCATGTGAACCCCACTATTGAACATTTCTAACGAAACATATAAGTTTCAAAGGTGAACGTTAGCATAAAAGTATTGTATATACATTCTAATTTGGCGAGCATATTAATATTCATGATTAGAGTATTAAACGCACTAGCATACGTGTTTGAAAGACTCAAAGGTTTACAAAGAAAAACTTATGTTTTGAAAATAAAGCTTATAGTTTTGAATGCGAACTTTGTCATATAAGTAGCATGTCTATAGTTTGATATTATGAGCATAATAGTATGTTTACATTGACATAAAATACGCGTTTAAAGTGTTGAACACACTAGCATTCGAGATTGATGGATTTAAGGAGTTTTCAAGGAAAACTTAAGAACTTTGAAAGTAAACTTGACCAAGAATTTTGTCATTTAGATTCTGACCATATGAGGATGTTTACGTGGTTTAGATATACACTCTATTACATGTGAGTCATGACTATGAGATGCTTTACTTGTACTATGATACCTTTGTTGATTTAGTACAACTTTTGATGAAAACGTAGAGTGTGAAGAGTAATAACATAAATGCCATGTGAGACATGTTGTGAGCATACGAGTATAAATATTAAGATTTCATTAGGCCTATAGACGTATTAACTTGAAACTCATTTGTTTATATGCAGATTTCACAGATGCATGCTTAATCGTAGAAATTGAACTTCAACTATGTGATTAGAGTATATGTGTGTAGTATACTTGAGCATATATATTAAGTATTGTTTGGTCTCGTATGAGGTAGTATGACAGGAATAGCGAACCTTTGAAGTATGAACTTGTTTAACTTATGGTTTACCGACATGAAAACAAATGACTTTGAAATTGGATTAGGACGAGCATGCTAGTTTCGAATGGGAGATTATAACTTGATAAGTATGTGTATTGGTTTAATGGCAATAGTTGCATGCTAGAGTTACGCCGGGACACTTTCAAACCTGAACAATTTGCTTAAGTCGAATTTTAACAGTTAACATATTATGATGCTATAAATGGTATGTTTGATATTGAACGTGATCTTATGTGATAGATTTATATAACGACTAGATTCTAGTATGTGTGAACTTATATTAGTTTATACTAATTAGAGAGATCGACTTGTTATTATTAGGTCATTCCAACGCCATTTAAATTAAAGCTAGAATTATTTGTAGCTGAGCAATCAGGCAAGTCTCCCTAACTTTACTCAAATTTATATCGAGCAGGGTATTATTATATTGCAAGTTTTCCTGAACTACTCTTTTATTTGAGCAAGTTTTTCTTGACTTAGAATTATTTATTGTACAAGTATCCCGACTCTATTGTGCAAGTATTCTAAATTCTTGTACTACCTTATTCAATGAACCGTGTAAGCGAGTTTCTAAACTTCACTTGTTTTTGGTAAAAGTTTTATATCCTTCTCATATTGTATTGAGCAGGTTATTATTGTATTGTGAAAGTTCCTCGAACTTCACTCTTTGAGTATTGTGAAAGTTCCTCGAACTTCACACTTTGAGTATTGTGAAAGTTCCCCGAACTTCACACTTTAGTTATTGTGAAAGTTCCCCGAACTTCACACTTTGGTTATTGTGAAAGTTCCCCGAACTTCACATTTTGAGTATTGTGAAAGTTCCCCGAGCTTCACACTTTGGTTATTGTGAAAGTTTCCCGAACTTCACAATTTGGTTATTGTGAAAGTTCCCCGAACTTCACATTTTAAGTATTGTGAAAGTTCCCCGAACTTCACACTTTGGTTATTTTGCAAATTCCCGAACTTCATTTCTTTATTATGCAAGTTCTCTAAACTTATACAAACTCGTATATTGTGCAAGTATCTTATCTTTGTGTTTACTTTACTCAAACAACGTTATAAGTAAATGTCCTAACCTATGCATTTACTTTATGCAAGAGATCTATTATGGTGAAATTCCCCGAATTTTACTCTTTGATGTTGTAAGTGTCTAAGCCTATGTATTTATTTTATGCATCGCATCTATTATCGTGCAAGTTCCTCGAGCTTCACACGTTGAGTATTGTGCAAGCTCCCCAAACTTCACACATTGAGTATTGTGCAAGTTCCCCGAACTTCACACATTGAGTATTGTGCAAGTTCTTCGAACTTACACAAATTCATATATTGTGTAAATTCTAAACTTCACTTTGTGCAAGTTCTTTATCCTTCTCATATTGTATTGAGTAGGTTATTGTTGAATCGAAAGTTGTTTACTTAATTGCTTGAACTTTATTTCCAAGCATGTTATTTAGTGGTTTAATTACTTATCAATTATTCTTCATTGATATTATTGATGTCCGCACCTAGTGCATTTGAGCTCGTACAGTCTTGGACTTGTACATTATTCAGGGTTCTAAATTTCTTGAACTATGTCAGTAAAAGTCTGAACCTTTGCTCGGTCAAACTAGTGTATGAAGTTTTCTTTAAAGCTATCCAAACCAATTGATGGTAAGGATTCTTAGACGGAACAGAACACCCCTAATATGTAGGAGTGTGCCCATGTATCTAATATATATGATACGAGTAAGCAGATATAAATGTTATGCATATTCACGTTGTACCCGAAGCTGATCTCCTCGAGGTACTAAGTTTCTGTAGCCAGAAGCCAGTAATCCAAAAAGGGTCAATTAGCTATTGAACCCATTGGAAAGTTATAGTTCAAAGTCTACTCGACTATCAGTCATTCTAAAGGCAATTATTATCTTTGCTTTTAGTAGTCAGATTATTGAATCTTTCAGATATTCATAGTGTTGAATCATGCAGGTTGTTGAACCTTACAGATATTCATATCGTTGAATCATACAGATATTCATAGTATTGAATCATACAGATTGTTGAATCATTCTAACATTCATATTGTTTAATCTTTAAGATATTCATTTTGTTGAAATCATTGTCAGATATTTTTCCATTCATCATGATATATCCTTTATTGTTGTATTTAAACTTGTTGAGCAAACTTGTTGCTCATTCTTGTTATAGCATGACTTATATTGCAGTTAAGTCCGAGCCCTCAAGGAAGGACAAGGGTAAAGGAAAGATATAGGATGTTTTGCAAGGAGCAGACTTTGTCTTTGTGATTTGTTTAATTATTATTAATGTAATATGAAACCTAATGATTATTCGAGGGTATGTTTGTAAGATTTTATTTAAGGTTATCGAATCTTGGGACTAGTAACACCTTTTGAATGAACGACGTACGTTTATTATTTTCTGCACTTTTAGTTATTGTATGTTGTTTATAGGTGGATGTTATTATTGCTTCGTGACGATCGGACCACGGTCAGAGGACCCGTATTTGGGGGTGTCACATATAGTGTCTCCAGATCTTTAAGGCAAATACCACTGCTGCTAATTCCAAGTCATGGGTCGGATACCCCTTCTCATAGTCTTTCAATTGTCGTGACGCATACGCAATGACCTTGCCGTTTTGCACAAGCCCAGAGCCAAGTCCTTTACGCGACGCATCACTATAAACCATAAAATTTCATGTGTCGTCCGGAAGAGATAACATAGGTGCTAAACTTAACCTCTTCTTAAGCTCTTGGAAGCTTTTCTCATACTTCTCCGTCCAAACGAATTTCACCGATTTTCTAGTCAAAGTCGTCAGCGGAGTTGCGATCTTGGAAAAGTCTTGAATGAATCTTCTATAATAGCCCGCTAATCCAAGAAAACTCCTCACTTTCAACGGTGTTTTCGGCTGATCCCAGTTCATCACAGCTTCGACTTTAGAGGGATCTACCGAAATTCCATCCTTGTCGATCACATGTCCAAGAAATTGCACTCTTTTAATCCAGAATTCACTTTTCAAAAATTTGGCATACAACTTCTTTCTTCTCAACGCCTCTAATGTTAACTTCAGATGTTCTACATGTTCTTCCTTGGTTTTTGAGTATACCAAAATGTCGTCGATAAAGACCACCATGAATTTGTCCAAAAACGGCTTCAACACTCCATTCATTAAGCTCATGAATGCTGCAGGAGCATTCGTTAGACCAAATGACATTACCAAAAATTCGTAGTGACCATATCGAGTCCTAAATGCTGTCTTCGAAACATCCTCTGGCCTCACCTTCAGCTGATGATAGCCACTTCTCAAGTCTATCTTTGAAAAGTACCTTGCACCCTTCAATTGGTCAGACAGATCGTCGATCCTCGGTAATGGATATCTATTCATAATTGTGACCTTATTCAGTTCTCTGTAGTCGATGCAAAGTCGCATCGTCCTGTCATTCTTCTTCACAAACAACACTGGCGCTCCCCACGGTGATACGCTCGGTTGGATGTACTTCTTGTCCAGTAACTCTTGCAGTTGTACCATCAACTCTTTCATCTCTATCGGAGCCATCCGGTATGGTGCCTTCGATATTGGGGCCGTCCCTGGCGCCAAATCGATCATAAACTCAACCTCTCTGTCTGGCAGAAGTCCTGGCAGATCATCCTGAAATACGACTATGAAGTTCCTCACGACTGGTATATCTTCCACTTTTGGGTTTTCTTTACTACTATCGACTATGTAGGCTAAATATCCTACACAGCCTTGTCTTAACAACTTCTTGGCCTGCATCATCGTCAGACAACTCGCTTATCTAGGTGATTTGCTACCATAAAACACAACCTTTGACGGGGTCATAAGGTTAATACACTTCCTCTAGCAATCTATTACAGCCCCATAATTGAATAGCCAATCCATTCCCAGAATAACATCGAATTCTCCAAGTCTAATCGGGATAAGATCTACGTTCATAATGTTACCCTTAATATCCACCCTACAGCTCTTGTGTACGTACTTAATAGGGATCACTTTTCTATTCACAATTTATATGTTCATGGGGTATTCTAACTCGTCCATATGAAGTTCTAAGTTCTTAGCAAAGTCATCGGATATAAATGAACAAGTGGCACCCGAATCAAATAGTACATAAGAATTAACTTTATTGATCGAAATGATATCTGACACCACATCGCAAAATTGTACAGCATCCTGCACGGTCATGTTGAAGGTTCTGGCGGTTGGTCGGTTGGTTGCAGTTGGTCCCGTGATAGTTAGAGCACTTCCACCGCTTTTTCCCTTGTTCCCTCCTAATCCTTCCCCTCTAGATCCCGTCATGGGACAGTTCCTTGCCAGATGGTCCTTTAAGTCGCAAGTGAAGTAAGCGCCCTTCTTTGGGTTAGGGCAGTTAGGTGCTATGTGGCCTTCTTGACCACAATTGTAGCATACTCGTTTTCCCTTCATATAGATTCCCAGGTGAGCTTTCCCGCAAGTTGGACAAGCTTCGATCCTTTTTTTCTGACCTCCTTGATGATTCCCAATTGATGAGTTATCACTGATAGTAGTGTGCATACAAGCCAATCATGTATGATGATAAAGCACGTACTTTGTAAACAATCTTATTTATTTATTAATGAAATATTCATTTATTACAGGCATTTAATTATCTACATGTTGCTGTTTTTATAATATGTAAATAACCCATAGTTTTAAGCAATGCTTTTAGAATCATGATGATGATCATGCTAATGAGATCTAAATTCTTAGAAAGTTTTAAAACTTAAATAGTTCCCAATCGTGGGATTACTAAAAAGGGGATTAGTAAATCCGGATAGATTGGTACATATGTTGCTTGCTCATTGGATGAGGATGATTGATCTCATGATCATTTGTGTGGAGACACTAAAGCAAGTATGTAGGTGCTTATTGAAGAATAAGTTCACTGAACGTGATTCGCTATGGAATACCTAATGGAGTTTTACTCGCATGTCAATAGGAATTCCTAATGTGATAGTAGTACAAGTGATCCTTGGACTTGAGATCATCATAGTATCTTGTATGTAACAAATTATACTTTGACTTATTCCTTAAGACCTTTTAAGGCATATATAGGGTATGCTTGGGTATAATGAGTTACATATGGAGATAATGAATGATCAATAAAGAATCTACCACCTCTAGTAAAAGAGGAGATATGTCCCATGTGATTCGTTAAATGACAACCCAGGAATCCTTGGCCAAGGTGAAATGAAATTAGAAAGGAGTTTTTAATTTGCATTATTTGGAGTTGTGCATTTTCTAATCGAAATACATATAATTAAATAAAATAAGACTTGACAGTAAATCCATGTCTTATATTTAATTGGGACATTGTATGGTAGAAGGATTCAATTGTATGGTAACTATTAACTCACAGGTTCTTTTATGATTAATGTTGAAATCTATTTTATCTGGAAAGTCGTTGATCGCTAGGGAGGCTTATCCCTATTGTAGAATAAATATTATTTATTTAAATAAATTATTAGTTTAATTTATTTATTTAAATAAGATTAAAATTATTTTAATTGATTTATTCACAACCGGTTTAATATGGAAAACCTAAAGGGTCACACCATAAAAGGAAGAATAATTATTTAAGAAGGTAATGGCATAATCGTAATAATGCATTAAGTATAATTAATTTAATCTATGGTGATAGAATAAATTAAATAGCTTAATGTTTATTATTTAATATTTTGGAAATATTAAATATAAATTAATAAGAGGAGTCTTATTAATATTATTACAATTATTATTATTTTAATTTCTAAAGAAGTTTAGTAATTAATTTAATATTTAGTACTCTCATTTATTCCTAATAAGATTAGGAGACAAATTAATTAAATGAATTTAATTAATTATTCCCATGTGGTGGGAAGCCTAAATTAATTAAAGGAGTTTAATTAATTAAAAGAAATCCCATGTCTAATAGGATTAGAAGGGTTGACCAATGTCTATATAAGAGAAGTCTTATAATAGATATTAGATTGATGTAATTCCAATTGTTGGAGAGTACTCCTTTTCTATAGAGGATAGAAAACTAAGGTTAAGCCAAACACCCTCCTTCTTGATAATTCATCTTCCTTGGTGGATCACCTCTAGAGGCCAAACACTTGGGTGGCTAACGTTGATCAAAGGAAGGAATCTAATCCGGAAATTCAAGGAGATCACGAAGAACAAGGAGTTGAACTAGTACCTGTGGAAGCTTCGTTCTACAAGGGTATGATTCCATAACTTCTTATTTATCGTTTTAAATTAATAATTTGCATAAAGGATGATCCGGGTAATGGTTTTGTAGAAATTTTTTAAACTCTGATATACCATGCTTCCGCTAATTTTTGCAATTTGATTGCGTCACGATTTCGTACAAACCCAACAGTGGCATCAGAGCCAAATCTTTATGCAATTATTAATTTATTTTTGATTTCATATACATATGGGTATGTATTTAAAATAATTTATTGGGCATAATTTTATTGTATAAAATTATATTTTTTAAGAAAAAAAAATGACTTTTTTTGGGACGAATCACAATTTTTTTTTTTTTTTGTGCTAATCTTGAATTCTGCAAAGAAAAGGTGTTGTCTCTTTCTTACTCCAAAAAAAAAAAAAAAAAAAGGTGACCCATCAGGAAAGGACTTTTTTAATAAACCTGCAGGACTCTTTTAATAAAAGAAGGTGATTTTTTTTTTTTAAATAAATATGATATATTTATATATTATATTCTAAATAATTTTATAATTAAAGCAAAGAGTTTATTTTAATCTTGAAATTGGATTTCATGCAATTTAAAATTGCCCATTAAATGATACTCATATATATATGGAATGTTTTAATTCATGAGATGAATATTTATTTATTGATATATATGGTGATATGTATGAAAATAAATGGGGATTGATTATGGACTATTTGACCAATGTGATTGGATTTTATTTTAGTTGAATGCTTGAATGAATGGGTTTTATTAAATGGGGTCTGCGTACCTCGTCTTCTCTAAATTTTTTTCTTCTTGATGTAAAATTCTATCTCCCTCCTATGTACTTCCCCTTGACTGTTGATCAAGGTTTCTATTTAAATTAAATAGTTTAATGTAATAAGAATAGTTAGAATTATCTTGAAGAAATTGGAGACCAAGGAGCAAGGAGCGCGTGAAGACCCGTTTGTATGGAGCCCGGGTTTAAATGTAATAGTTACGTTTAAATTTAAATTCTTGCACCCCTAGGTTTGACCTTTTGGTTCACTTGGTGGCTCTAGTGAACCAAACTAGAATAAAAGTCCATAATCAATCCGGGTAGAATATAGTATTCTATATTGCATGCTAAATATTATATATATTATATTTTATGCAAACATGCTTCGCATGTTTAATAAAATGACGCGTATTTTATATATATATGTGCATGCGCGCTAAACAAAGATGAGACTAATAATAACAAATCCCTCAAAGATATAATATTAAGTCCGAAGTGTTCAAATGATATTTGGAATATCGAACGTCGCCTTCTAGCATGATAAATTAATAGAGTATTAGATATTTAATATGAGCTTGTTGTGCTATCCACAAGGCGAGTATTGCGTATTTAAGATGTTAATTAATCACATTTGATGCTTATCAAGAAAATTGAACGATCTAGTCTTGTTGTGCTATCCACAAGGACGAACATTTTTCTTTTTTGAATTTATGAAAGTGCTAGGCTGGACTTAACTTAAATTATTTTAGTTCGGATGTGCACACACTTGACCATTATGATTTAAGAGGCAAAATAAAAGGAATTACATGGTGATGTAATTGACAAGAGTTGTCTACCTATTTATTTGTATATCGCTTGTTGTGCTATCCACAAGGTTATATACATTTGAAATGGGATCCTTATTCTCACTAGCAAATTTTTAATTAGATGTTGCCGAACTATATAAGTGAGGGTAATATAGTTTGATAAAAATAGTGGGAGATACTAATTTAAAATAAAGACCTAAATTTATTTTGGTATGCAAAATTAATAAAATGAATGTTTGCTAAAATGTTGTTTTTCACATGCAGAATTTTAAAAATGTCAAAATCACTAATTTCACTGCGAAGCATACTTGATGCTAATAAGCTTACCGGGCCGAATTATACGGACTGGCCAAGAAATCTGAGAATAGTTCTCACTACTGAAAAGATTTCTTATGTCCTAAACTCACATGTCCCTGGAACTGTTCCAGAAACAACTTCTGAGGAAGAGATTGCCACCATTGTAAAGTGGCAAGATGATGCATCTGTAGCTCAATGCATCATGCTCGCATCCATGAATAACGAGCTTCAGCGTCAGCAAGAAAACATGGATGCTCCTACTATGTTGATTCACCTCAAGGAGTTGTATGGTGAACAAAGTAGGACTGCTAGATATGAGATATCTAAGGAGCTCTTCCGATCTCGGATGACCAAGGGCAAGGTGAACATAAAGGAACAAAAGAAATCTGATCCAGCTAGCAAAGGAATGTGCTTCCATTGCAACGAGCCGGGTCATTGGAAGAAAAACTGCAAGAAGTTTCTGGCAGACAAGAAGCTTGGAGAAGCTTCGACTTCCAATCAAGGTTTGTTCATGATTGAAATTAATTTTTCAGAAAGTCAAAATTCTACTTGGGTATTGGATACCGGCTGTGGTTCTCACATATGTAATAATGTGAAGGGACTGGTCAGAAGTAGAAAGCTGAACAATGATGAGGTGATCCTACGAGTAGGGAATGGAGCAAAGGTTGTTGCATTAGCTGTAGGAACTTATTATTTAGCAATGCCTTCGGGCAAGTCCATTTATCTTAATAATTGTTATTATGTTCCGAATATTATTAAAAACATTATTTCAATTTCTGTATTGGATATGGAAGGATTTAACGTTGTTATAAAGAACAATAGTTGTTCTATTTATAAAGACGATGTTTTATATGGTATTGGAAATTTGCGAAATGGACTTTATACACTTGACTTACAAGAAAATATATTTCAAATTGAACAAACTAAGAAAAGGAAAAGAGATGATATTAATTATACCTACATGTGGCACTGTAGACTCGGTCATATCAATGAAACAAGATTATCCAAGTTGCATAAAGATGGGCTCCTCGAGCTATCCGATTATGAATCATATCCAACTTGTGAATCTTGTCTCATGGGTAAAATGACTAAATCTCCTTTTAGTGGAAGAGGAGAAAGAGTTACAGAGTTGTTGGCATTGATTCACACAGACGTTTGTGGGCCTATGACAACAAGTGCACGGGGTGGGTATTCTTATTTTATTACTTTCACTGATGATCACTCAAGATTTGGATATGTGTATTTAATGAAATACAAGTCAGAATCATTTGAAAAGTTCAAAGAGTTCAGAAGTGAAGTAGAGAAACAAACGGGCAAGAGTATAAAGATACTTCGATTAGATCGAGGCGGAGAATACTTAAGCGGTGAGTTTCTCAATTGTCTCAAAGAAAATGGTATAATCTCACAATGGACTCCTCCAGGTACACCACAGTTAAATGGAGTATCTGAAAGGAGAAATCGAACACTGTTAGACATGGTTCGATCCATGATGAGTTTTACCGACCTTCCAATTTCCTTCTGGGGATATGCCCTAGAAACGGCTGCATACCTACTTAACAAGGTACCTACCAAATCCGTCCCAAAGACTCCATATGAGATGTGGAAGGGGAGGAAACCAAATCTTAAGCATGTTAAGACTTGGGGTTGTCCAGCTTATGTCAAAAAGTTTGAACATGATAAGCTGCAGACTAAATCCGAAAAGTGTAGATTTGTGGGATACCCTAAAGAAACTGTAGGGTATTATTTCTATCATCTAACTGATCAAAAGGTGTTTGTTGCGAAACATGCTGCCTTCTTGGAAAAGGAGTTTATCCATGAAGGGGTCAGTGGGAGTAAGATATATCTTGAAGAAGTTCAAGAACCACAAATTACCACGGATCAAAGTCAGGTACCTGACCAAGTAGAAGAACCTACTATACCACACCCTGTTCGTAAATCTTGGAGAGTACCGAAGATACCTGAGAGGTATGGATTCGTTATAGAGGATGACGATGAGGTACACATCATGAATGATGATGATCCATTGAATTACGAACAGGCCATGAGTAATAAAGACTCAGGGAAATGGCTTGAAGCCATGAAATCCGAAATGGACTCCATGTATGAAAACAAAGTATGGACTTTGGTTTCACCACCTGAAGGCATTAAGCCTATTGGGTGTAAATGGGTCTTTAAAAGAAAGACTAGAGCGGACGGCAAGGTGGAGACCTATAAGGCCCGACTGGTTGCAAAAGGTTTCAAACAAAGACAAGGAGTTGATTATGATGAAACCTTTTCACCAGTAGCTATGCTCAAGTCCATTCGGATTTTGCTTGCGATTGCAACTTATAACGACTATGAGATCTGGCAGATGGACGTGAAAACGGCCTTCCTCAATGGGAAACTTGAGGAGGATGTGTATATGACACAGCCAGAGGGATTTGTTTCAAAGGTTGGAATAAATCAAGTCTGTAAGCTGCAACGATCCATTTATGGATTGAAGCAAGCTTCTCGTAGATGGAACATTCGTTTTGATGAGACAATCAAAGAGTTTGATTTTATCAAAAATGACGATGAACCATGTGTGTACAAGAAGGTTAGTGGGAGCGCAGTTTCATTCCTTGTATTATATGTTGATGATATATTACTGATAGGGAATGACATTCCTATGCTACAATCAATTAAAATCTGGTTATCTAAACACTTCTCCATGAAGGACTTGGGAGAAGCATCCTATATTTTGGGGATAAAGATCTATAGAGATAGATCTAAAAGGATGCTTGGTTTATCCCAAGGAACGTACATTGATGCAATGCTAAAGAGATTTAGCATGGAAGATTCCAAAAGAGGACTCATGCCGATGAGCCATGGAATACATCTCTCCAAGAAACAGGCCCCAAAGACACCTGAGGAGAGAGACCGAATGAGTAAGATCCCTTATGCTTCTGCAATAGGATCTATCATGTACGGTATGATATGTACTAGACCGGATGTTGCTCATTCACTTAGTGTAATGAGCAGATACCAGTCGAATCCAGGAGAAGAGCACTGGAAGGCAGTGAAGAATATCCTAAAATACTTGAGAAGGACTAAGGATATTTTTCTTGTCTACGGTGGGTCTGAACTAAAACTCGAGGGCTTCACAGACTCAAGTTTTCAAACGGACCAAGATGACAGTAAATCTGTTTCGGGGTATGTTTTTACCTTGAACGGAGGCGCAGTGAGTTGGAAGAGTTCCAAGCAGCAAACAGTTGCTGATTCAGTGACAGAGGCAGAGTATATAGCTGCAAGTGAAGCTGCAAAGGAAGCTGTTTGGATGAAGAAGTTCATAACTGAACTTGGTGTGGTTCCTAGCATTGGAGAAGCAGTTCCCATTTACTGTGACAACACAGGAGCAGTTGCACAGGCTAAGGAACCGAGGTCTCATCAGAAATCTAAACACGTGTTGCGGTGATTTCATTTGATCAGGGAGATCATTGAAAGAGGAGACGTCACCTTGGAGCGTGTAGACTCTCAAGACAACATTGCAGATCCATTTACTAAAGCTTTAACACAACAGCAGTTTGATCGTCACTTAGAGAAGATGGGTATGAGATACCATGGCGATTGGCTTTAGTGCAAGTGGGAGATTGATAGTAGTGTGCATACAAGCCAATCATGTATGATGATAAAGCACGTACTTTGTAAACAATCTTATTTATTTATTAATGAAATATTCATTTATTACAGGCATTTAATTATCTACATGTTGCTGTTTTTATAATATGTAAATAACCCATAGTTTTAAGCAATGCTTTTAGAATCATGATGATGATCATGCTAATGAGATCTAAATTCTTAGAAAGTTTTAAAACTTAAATAGTTCCCAATCGTGGGATTACTAAAAAGGGGATTAGTAAATCCGGATAGATTGGTACATATGTTGCTTGCTCATTGGATGAGGATGATTGATCTCATGATCATTTGTGTGGAGACACTAAAGCAAGTATGTAGGTGCTTATTGAAGAATAAGTTCACTGAACGTGATTCGCTATGGAATACCTAATGGAGTTTTACTCGCATGTCAATAGGAATTCCTAATGTGATAGTAGTACAAGTGATCCTTGGACTTGAGATCATCATAGTATCTTGTATGTAACAAATTATACTTTGACTTATTCCTTAAGACCTTTTAAGGCATATATAGGGTATGCTTGGGTATAATGAGTTACATATGGAGATAATGAATGATCAATAAAGAATCTACCACCTCTAGTAAAAGAGGAGATATGTCCCATGTGATTCGTTAAATGACAACCCAGGAATCCTTGGCCAAGGTGAAATGAAATTAGAAAGGAGTTTTTAATTTGCATTATTTGGAGTTGTGCATTTTCTAATCGAAATACATATAATTAAATAAAATAAGACTTGACAGTAAATCCATGTCTTATATTTAATTGGGACATTGTATGGTAGAAGGATTCAATTGTATGGTAACTATTAACTCACAGGTTCTATTATGATTAATGTTGAAATCTATATTATCTGGAAAGTCGTTGATCGCTAGGGAGGCTTTTCCCTATTGTAGAATAAATATTATTTATTTAAATAAATTATTAGTTTAATTTATTTATTTAAATAAGATTAAAATTGTTTTAATTGATTTATTCACAACCGGTTTAATATGGAGAACCTAAAGGGTCACACCATAAAAGGAAGAATAATTATTTAAGAAGGTAATGGCATAATCGTAATAATGCATTAAGTATAATTAATTTAATCTATGGTGATAGAATAAATTAAATAGCTTAATGTTTATTATTTAATATTTGGAAATATTAAATATAAATTAATAAGAGGAGTCTTATTAATATTATTACAATTATTATTATTTTAATTTCTAAAGAAGTTTAGTAATTAATTTAATATTTAGTACTCTCATTTATTCCTAATAAGATTAGGAGACAAATTAATTAAATGAATTTAATTAATTATTCCCATGTGGTGGGAAGCCTAAATTAATTAAAGGAGTTTAATTAATTAAAAGAAATCCCATGTCTAATAGGATTAGAAGGGTTGACCAATGTCTATATAAGAGAAGTCTTATAATAGATATTAGATTGATGTAATTCCAATTGTTGGAGAGTACTCCTTTTCTATAGAGGATAGAAAACTAAGGTTAAGCCAAACACCCTCCTTCTTGATAATTCATCTTCCTTGGTGGATCACCTCTAGAGGCCAAACACTTGGGTGGCTAACGTTGATCAAAGGAAGGAATCTAATCTGGAAATTCAAGGAGATCACGAAGAATAAGGAGTTGAATTAGTACCTGTGGAAGCTTCGTTCTACAAGGGTATGATTCCATAACTTCTTATTTATCATTTTAAATTAATAATTTGCATAAAGGATGATCCGGGTAATGGTTTTGTAGAAATTTTTTAAACTCTGATATACCATGCTTCCACTAATTTTTGCAATTTGATTGCGTCACGATTTCGTACAAACCCAACAATCACTCCACCTCCTCTTCTGATTATTACTCCCTCCCGTGTTGCTACCACTAGCCTTGTTAATTCCTTCACCTTCACTCTTCTTCTTTTTTTGATCTTGGTTATACTTTGTAACAGCGTCACTCCCGCCCTCAGCGAGAATGGCCTTCTCCAACACTCCAGCAAAAGTGTTCAATTGGAACATTAATACTTTGTTATATAACCAAGGCTTCAGACCGTGTTCAAACCTCCTTGCCTTCCTCTGATTGGTGTGCACTTGATACGTAGCAAACCTAGCCAACTTATTGAATTTTGCCGCATATTCCGCTACGGACATATTCCCTTGTTTCAGTTCCAGGAACTGGACCTCCATTTGATTCTGTGAGCTGGTCAAAAAGTACATCTCGAAGAACATCTCTTTGAACCTCTCCTAGGTAATCACACCTTCTCCTCCAATAACTAGCTTTGGATTTCAGCATGAACGTTGCATAGGCGGTTTTCTGGTCTTCTCTGACTCTGGCGACGTCGAAAACTTTTTCCATCTCTATGACCCAGGTTTGAACTTCTATCGGGTTCATGGTGCCTTTAAACTTTGGCGGTCCCACCGCCTTGAAGTCCTTGAACGTTGTGTTCGGTGGAGCTTGAGGTTGGTTGTTAAGTGCTCCAGCAAGTAAGTTCGCCAACAGCTGAACGGGGTTAGCATTGGCGTCGTTGCTGTTGTTCATTGACCCTTTCTAGGCCTGTTGACGGTTAGGTCATCTCTTTGGCAGCATTTTTCTGTTAAGAAATACGCTTATTAGACCTTTATTCAATTCTCTTAATATCCAAGGCTTAACTTAAACATTTAGACACCATCAGTCAACATATTATCTCAAATAAACTCTAATATTTTATTAAATTAAAAGTTTTAACATAACACGATAGCATCACTACTATTTACATCAATTATCCTGAGATAAAGAATCTACAGGATTTAAAACATAAAATATTCCTCCGTTTATAACACATTGGAATTTACATTATTAACTACCAGATAGGTTTCGCAAAATCAAATGTTCCTATCACTGCCAATTAAGGCGACGAACAACTTTGCCACGCTCTTATTCCTTAATCCGGGACATCGTCCTGCGATCTAGAATGTATGACGGTAGTCCTTCGAATTGAATTGGGTACCTCATAACCCGATCCTGGGCCTCGTCAATTGCATACTGAAGCGTAGAGTACGTCTCCTCAAGCTTGGCCTTCTTCGCCCGACAGTTATCTTCTGCGAGATCTGCTCATCTTGATTCCCTTACCCAGGCCTCCTCTGCTATGGCCAGCCTTGCTGATTTCTCTTTCAATTCATTCTTTAACTCCTTTATTTCCTCTGACATCTGCTCGGTTTGGCCCTTCTCGTGAACCAAATCCCACTCTACGTCTCCCAGAAGTGTGTGAAGAGCCTCAACCTCTCCATCCCTATGCTCGATGGTAGACTGTTGAGTAACTGATCGTTCCCTCAGCTCCTGAACAGTCTCCCTCAGCTCCTGAACAAAATCACATAACTCTATGTTGCGGTCATACAGCTCGTCATACATCTTAGCACTGATAGAGCTCGGTGGGAACTCTTCAGGGTCTTCCTCCTCCTCTTCGGCTGTCTCAGCCTGAACCTCAATCTCCTCATCCTCAGAGTCCTCCTCTGAATCAGACACCGGCACATACTCATGACCAATGACTGTGATCAAGGGTGATGGTTCTCATCGGACTAACTGTTCCCAGACAACGTGGATGTCTCGGGGCTCCTCCTCTCTAGCCTCTAGGGGTACAAGGTCCCTGGACTGACTAGGTTCTCCAGCATCTGTCATCCTGACAAATAAAATTTTAAGTCTTAGTTATTACGTGATGCTAATCGATACTCAAGTATATAAGTATAAGCACATAGCACATAAGATAAGTTATTATCTTTCTTAGAACTCGATAAGAGTTATCATTACTATGTTCTCGATCTCAAAAAGGCTACTATACTAAGGTTTTCCCCCACCTAAGGTTCATAACCTACAGCTCTGATACCAACCTGTGACACCCCCAAATCCGGGTACTTCAATTTCCACGGGACTTGGTGTTCACTGTACAAATATCATCTATCTATCTACCAATAATAAATGCAAACCGTGAAATAAATAGAAATAATCCTCCCCTTATGGGGTTACAACATCTGAAAATAAATACATCAATCACAGGTCATACTAACCTTAAACATCTGTGCGGAACATAAACAAATAAATAGTCTTACACAACTTTAACATAGAGCTGAAACATAAACATATAAAATAAACAACAAGTCTTCATCACTTGTTGACCTTGCCCTTGCCTTTGCTAGTAGAAGGCTCTTCGGACCTTTCTTTCTTAACTGCAATGTTATTATTACGCAAGAGTGAGCACGATTGCCCACAAGTATAACAATATGACAACAATATAATAACATGCGAGTGAATCAAAGACATCTGAATAAAGAAACTTAACTTTTGACTCGAGGATAAATAACAGGAATCAAAAGAACATCTGAGGGTCATAAGACCTTGAACTATGTCCTAGGTTGTAAAGTGTTAAACTTCAAACCTTTAACAGTCATTAGACTATGGACTCTACTTCTCGTACTTAGGGGGATCAGCCCTTAATATCATATTGTGCACAATATCTCAACGCTAAAGCGTAAGTAATCCCCTTTACAGGGTTGTTCATCTCAGTTTTGACATCAGAGTCCGCACCAAAGGAAGTTTGGTTTAGATAAGCTCAATAAGTTTTCTAGAATTTAGAAAGTACATCAACTATGGACTAGTCGAATAAATAAGGGTTCACTAGTCCTATAAGTTCAACAATAACATCGATATTCAACTTGAATGGTAAATCTCAAGAGTATACAATCGAATAAGTATTGTATAGCTGAATCATGCTTAAAAGAGTTATAGCATCAAATATGAAACCTTTGAACTTGAACAATTAAAAACAAGAGCTCGCTCGATATAGAACACAAGTCTAAGACTTGATAAATGAATAACTTAGAATTTTAAGAAACTTGCTTAATAACAATAAGTTAGAGATAGGATACTTGCTCAATGTAAAAGTAAGGTTTGAGTTTAGAAAACTTGCCTCGTGCGTAAGCTATAATTATAATTCACGTTCCCCAATTAATCCTACATACCATTTAAAGTCACAATACCAATTAATTATAACAATACTAGCATCATGAGTATATTCTCTTTCATTTAACTCAACTCTAAATCTGATTATATCAACCATATACACAAACCTTAACTCTTAAACACATTATTAAACTTCACGAATAATGAGTTTAAGTACTCATTCAACTCATCAATTAATCACGTAAAACCTTCATTGGAATGTTACTAATCTATTTTAACATCTAATTATATGATTATTACATTTCCGTGTTCATTAGATTAGGTTACAATTACATTTCCTGGACTTGAACAATTAAAATCTCATTTCTGGGCAAAATCTGCCAAGTGGCGCTGCAGCTTCACCATTTGAACTAAAAATGGCAGCTCGGACTTTAAGCTTAAGTCTGGCGCTGCAGCTCCACTGGCGCTACAGCCCTAATCTTAGGCTTAAAGCTGGAGCTGCAGCTCCACTGGCGCTGCAGCTCCACTCTTAGACTTAAAGTTGGCGCTGCAGCTCCACACGCCAGTTTCAGAATCTGCAGTTCACGAATAACAGAGAACCAGGCCCATAATTCACCATTTAATGCTACCACAACAATTTAATTGCTACCCATGAAGTATGGACTTCACAGAAACACAATATAACATTTCTAGCATGATCTTAGCATTCTAAATCACGTAATTTCACAAGTTATAGCAATCAAATTCACTATTTTTCATACTTTATAAAGTTTTGAAAGAAAAACAAGAAATTCAACATTACGGATTTGTTATAACACCGAATCCGTTCGTTTAACTTCCGATTTGTTCGTTTAAACGTGCATAATTATATGGCATCATCAATTTAAGTTAAATAAACGTGTAAGGTATGTAAATTTGGTACATAAGGGCCATATGGGCCATTCTTACGTTCTGAAACTTTGAAAATCTCAATTACCACATAATTACATGAAATTAACCACTGTAATTTATGCATATATGATATACAACATGTTATGAACATCAATTAATATATATATAGCCATACCATCAAGCATTGACAATTTCCCATACACAGAGAACCTCTAAAACACATACATGGGAAAACATAACTCTGTAACTTCACAAGAATTCAATTAATATATATATGTATGAAATTGACTGTTTTAAAACATGAATATACGATAGAAAACATGTTATGGCTAATTAGTAACACTTATATCATTACTATATGTGATAATCACAAATTATATATATACAGAGAACTTGAACATACGTTAATGGAAACTTTAAGAACTTGAATTTAAAAACATAGGAGGAGGGATTACCCTTTGCTACTTGTTTAGATTAGATTATAATAGAATGATGGAAGCCTCCTTTGATTCTCCAAATTTAATCTCACATATTTTCTCTCTCAATTCTTTCTGATCTTTCTCTGATAAAATATACGTTATATATATATATATATATATATATATATATATATATATATATATATATATATGTAGTATATATGAAATATAAATATACGTGTATATGTGAACTGACAACATAATGGTCAGTTAATCCCATAATGGGCTAACTTCCCAACTCCCTCCAAGGCCTTGTTTGGCTAGCTCCTTATATTCCTTTTCTATTTATTTTAATTAACTCTTATTATATAGTTAATTAATGTCACACCCAATTTAATCAAATAATGTTATTTAAATTAATTAAATAAAATAGCATAAATCCACATTAAATCACATAGTCACATAATTAAAATTCTTATTTATTAATTATGTCAAATCATAAATCTCTAATTAATTATTAAATTAATTAGAACACATTATGCTTATTAATTAATCTATTAAATCAAATAAGCTCAGTTAAATGCATCATTGAATATAAAAATTCACCACATTAATTTAACTAATATAACACATATAATTAAATTAATCTACCACAATTTCATCAATTAATTATTTAACTCAATAATTAAATCATCGAAAAATATTTATTTAATTCAATAAATATTCAAATTAAATTTCAAAAATCTCGTTCGTCATAACAGTACCGATAAATCATCAAACCAGACCCCCGACAACAGCATTGGGAAATCATCAAACCAGACCCCCGACAATAGCACCGGGAAATCATCAAACCACACCTCGGCAACAACACCGAGAAATCAACCAGACCCCCGGCAACAGCACCAAGAAACCATCAAACCAGACCCCGACAACAGCACTGGAAAATCATCAAACTAGACCTCGACAACAACACCAAAAAATCATCAAACCAGACCCTAAGCAACAGCATCGGGAAATCATCAAACCAGATCCCGACAACATCACCGAAAAATTATTAAACAAGACCATCGGCAACAACACCAAGAAATAATCAAACCAGACCCCCGGCAACAACACCGGGAAATCAAACCAATCCTCAAAGAAAACCCTGAAGCATCAAATCAATCCTCTTAGACAACCATGAGGAAAAACAAAAACGATTGTGATCAAACCTCGGAAACAACCCCGAGAACCAGTCGAAAGCCCCGTTAACCCTAGAGACAACCCTCGAAAGGGAAAAATGGCTATTTTGACAAGTTAATGTCAACAACTTCAATAAAGCTGCAAATAAAGTTATAAAGAGCCATTGCAACATTTTCGAGCACAGACCCATCTTCCCGAAGATGCCATTGTGGTCACAGACCCATCTTCCCAAATTCAAAGAAGGGTAAACCCTATGTCATTGCGTAGCTCGTTGAGAGAGATTTCTGAAATGGAATGGCACATCTCCATCGAATTCCCGGATTACAAGTTACAAGCGTTTTCAAAGACTGCACGCCGATCGAGATTGCACGTATTTCAAAACAACGAGACCCACTAGAGACTTCCGCAGGTGTACCTGTAGAATCTGCAGGTGTACCTACAGAATCTGCAGGTCTACTTGCAGAATTTGCAGGTTGATGAGTGGATTTTATACCTACTCATCGGTATTCGTTATAGCGTGATTCTTGTTGTTTTGAAGTAAGTTTCCTATCATTTTTACTTGATTTATACTCTTGTGTGTAAGTAACGGAATGGATGCGAAAGTGGCATAAAAAGAGATGTGGATGATAAATTTAGGACCAATTGGGCTGAACCCAATTCGGCAATTGATGGACCAAGGGATCATGCTAAGCAAGTAATCAAATTATGAAGGGTACGGTTCGGTTGTCATGATAATTATCAACCACGAAATGGGCAGCATATGGGTCCTTAAATATCATACCAAGTGAAGCTAAAGGCTAAAGTATGGGTAAGATGTGGGCCACGATTTGGAGTTCTAGCATCTGGCAAATGACATTGGTCACGAATTTGACAAGAGGAGGAGCAGCTTATGCATGCAAGGGAAGAGGTAGGCATTCAATAAGAAAGCACGTGGGCCTTCATGGTATGAGCAGCTCACGGTGTGGGTTTGGAATTAGCAAGTGGGCATGATATGGAAGTTGCTAGGATATAAAAAGAGGGCTGATATTTATAATATAAAAAGGAAATTGAAGAAGCTTATAAAGTCGACCCATGGCATGATCCAACCTGCTGGAGCGGTTCCCAAGAGAAGCATGGTTGCAGCATCCGAATTCGAGTAGTTCGGCTGGACAGTAAGTCTTCCCGCTAGGGCGAGGCTTTAACGAAGAAACTCCCCGCTGGGGCGGGGACGCGCGAGTGGGTCGGCTGAAATCCTTTTTCGAATTGGATTGTGACACAAGTTGGAGCATGATTTAAAAAGGGGATCGAACTTCATGAAGGGGGGATGATCTAGTGGGCTACGAATTATAAATGGAAACAGACTTCACCTGTTATAAAAGGAGGCTGGTGGGTATAAATATATATATTAGATAGCTTAGTGGAGGATTCCACCAGATGAAGATTATTAGATATATATTAGATTAATAGCTTAGAGATTACTCATTTCGTCCCAAAATAACTGCTCAGTTTTAATTTTTTTTAGTAAAATTGACTATTTTTAAAATTAATAATTAAGCTTGTATAAATATGTTTTTAACATTATAAAAATTGGTATTAGTAGTAAATTGTATATACTTTTTTTTTGTTATAACCTCTGCACCTATATTTTGACAAAAATGGTATAAAATATAGTTTTAAAAAATAGTCACTTTGACTTTAAAAAGTCAAAATTAAGCAGTTATTTTGGGACGGAGGAAGTATATTAGGGAGGATGAGCAGCTTATATATATCATATTAGATTAGTATTATTATTATTATTTTATTAGTTTAGTTTAGTTTTTAATTAAAATATAAACCCTAGTTGAAAGGGGATTTGGAAAATTGAAGTACTTGGAGGCCATTGGAGATCCAGATTAAGAACAAGAAGGAGGACGAATTTGCTGGCGACAGATTCAATTCTTTTCCTTAATCTATTTTTTTTATCTTTTAATGTGTATTCAAGTGTGGATTCTTAGTTTTAATTCACTGAACTAATTTTTTGTTTAAGATTGCAATGTATCTTATTTTGTAGTTTATTTTAATATGCTTCTTTATCAATTATTGTGATCTATTATTGTGAATTGTCTATTATGATTTGGAATAATTGTTTAGTTGACTCATTCTCAATTACCGTGATAATCTATATGAAATCGAGAGATGAGTATATATTTAGATCTGATCATAATAGCATGTGTTTGTGATTTCTGCATAGATGGAAGTCATGATTCGTGTTTAGGGTAGAAGTATGTATTTACGCCATATGTAATTTTACAGAGAACTTGTGATTAAATTCTTTTTAATTGTAATTCACATAGAAATATAGTGGTTTAGTTAATTAGGGTGTCTTGCTTAATTCTATCAATTGTAGATTTGAGTGAGTATGGTATGATGCATCGTGAGGTGGTTATATTTGTTTTTGTGTTCTTGATTAACAATTCAGAATAGAGAGAATAATTGATGAGAAGTATGTTAACTTAAATGAAGCAATAAATGAAATTATGATCTTAAATCTCCGTAATCTTAATTTAACTAGTAGTGAATAAAAGTAGTTTAATTATATAATTTGAAATTCATTCGTTTAAATAAGATTGAGTTGGTTACGGGTTAGTACTTGGTGATTCTTAGAAAATAATTCCTCGTGGGAACGATACTTTACTTTCACTTTATTACTTGTTGACCACGTATACTTGCGTGTTGTGTGTAACTAGATTTTATCCAACAAGTTTTTGGTGCCGTTGCCGAAGACTTAATTTAATAATTATTTAACAATATTAATTTCAATCAAATTAATCTTAATTAAAAAAAAAATTTAATTTTAATTATCTTCCTATATTTCTCTCTTTTAAGGTACATTGGCTGAATTCAATTATCAATGGCCATATACGAACATGACTCAACCAAGAGAAACAGGGATTGATGAATTTATATTAGCATATATTGAAGAACTTTTGAGGAAGTTGGATGTTATTGCAGCCCAACGGAGTCGAAGGATAGCAATTACGTGTGATTATTATGCTGGCAACCATCAAAGTCATCAATGCACCGTCAGTTTTGAGCCGGTACAATATAGTGGTGATTACCTCAACAACTATGCTACAACTATGCTGATCCTAACTATCACCAAGATTAGGGGTATCACCCGAATTTTTCATCGAGCTACAATTATGAAGACCAATACTACGCTCCAAATTCATCTGACACACCGGAATTTTCATGTCCACCTCCAGTGCCACAAGAAGAAGATAATTCAATGCTGGGGGAATGGTCCAAGTTCTTAGCACACCAAGAGGAGAGGAGGATTTTATTTAATAATCAAATAGAGCAAATGAACAACGCCTCAAACAACTGTCCTCCAAGTACTTGGATTGATACGGATTCCGAAACTGATGGAGAGCCAAAATTAAATCTACTATTGGATGAGCCACAAGAAGAAAAGTCAAATATGGAGGAACTCATGTCAAACGTCATAGCAGATCAAGAGGAGGGGAAGATTATTCAAGAGTTGTCAAGTCAAGATCTTAATAATCAGATGGAGTAACTCATCACTGCCACACCAAATGATCCTAATTACATGGATTCCAAAACAGAAATAGATAATTCAGAGCTGAGGGAATGGTGGCTCAAGTTCGTAGCAGATATAGAGGAGAGGAGGATTAATTAAGAGAGTTCAATTAGATATCAGGAGTTATCAACTCAAATTCTTAATAATCAGATGGAACAACTCACCAACTCCTCAAACAACTGTCCTCCAAGCACTTGGCGTACTGACATGGATGACAAAACTAACGGAGAACCCGAACCAAATCTACAGCTGGATGAGCCACAAGATATCGAAAGTGTGGAGACAAATGGGGATAATAAAATAGAGTTCGACGAAGATCTAAATGGGTCTCCACCAAAGATCAAAGAGTCAGTCAGATTTGCAAAACCCTGCCCGCTTGGTAGTCATGTCGTCAGCAAAGCTCTTTATGACATAAGAGCGAGTACAATTTTGAAGCCATGGTGGGACGAGAAAGAGAAGATAGATGAAGAGCCCATTGTGTGTAACAAGCTTCCATGCCCCAAAGTGATCACATACACAATGGAGAAAACACCTAGCTATTGGACCGTATTAATGAAGATTAGACCGAATAAGAGTATGCTAGGTGACTTTGATGCACTGGCCATTGACTGTGGGAACCTCCAAAAGGACAATTTGCTACTGATGGATGTAGGGTTCCTCAACTTCCAAAGAGGAATTGGCTAGCGGTGACCAGACAAAGTCCGGCTGAAGGACTATAAATCAAGTGCTTATTGGGAGGCAACCCAAGTTTAAGTTTTTTTTTAGTTTTTTTTTAGGTTTTATATTATTTGATAGATTTTTCATTTTTTTTAGGATTTAATAAGCTTGCTTCTATTGTGTTCACAGATTAATCAAGTCCAACTCAAGTGTGGTGCCCGATTCATTCCAATGAGCTAGCTTATTCTTCAGACTTAGCAGACAAGGAGGAACATTGCTATATTTTTAGGAAAGTCCTCTCTTTTAATTTTTTCTATCTTAGCCATTGAGGACAATGTCTGTTTTAATTTTGGGGGTATTTATCATGTTTAGTATTCACTTAGGCAATGTTTACTTGGGCAATGTTTTGATGAAAATTTGATCTTGGCCAATGATAAGTGAGTATTTAATGTTTTTAACTCTTGCGGAAGTGATGAGCATGCTTAGTCTATATTTCAACTCATTAGTTAGTTTCACAATACTTGCAAACTTTTTGAAAATTTACACATATCCATTTGTTTAGCCAGTTGGGGTTGAAAATTTTTAACTAAATACTTATGAAAGATACCATTTCAACTTGAAGAATCTTATTTGAGCATCATTCAAAGTGAAAATTAGGCACTCACATAAGTTTGGGGGAAATCTTGGGATATTTTTGAAAAAAAAAAGAAAAGAAAAATTGGAACTTTCCCAAGTTGAATAATTGAAGCATGTGGTGGGTCGAGATGGAGCATAAAACGCACTCTCCATAAACACAGGCACGAGATGGAGCATAAAACGCACTCGTTCAATGAAAAGTGAAAAGTGAGATGGAGCGTAAAACGCACTCACTAAAAAGAAAAAAAAAAGAAAGAAAAAGAGTAACTCTGAAGTACTTTGGAGGGTTCATATGTGCTTAAATGCTTAAATATCCGGTTGATCCTCAAGAAAAATTTATGCTTTGTCTATATTAGCAGTGATTAGAAGTTTTGAGAGTTGTTTTTGAAAATCTTTTATGAGTATTGGTTGATCTTATTTAAATCATGACTAGTTTGAACATGTGGATGAATACATGCACTTAAAGGATCCCGAGTAGTTGTGGAAATAATGAAAGTTGTTGAATTTTTAGACATGGCATTGTTTTGAAATTTTCTGTGGGTTATTATTTGTTGTAACCTTTGAGGCCATTGTTCAAATTCATATTGACTAATTGCCTGAGTGGATCATTGCTAGAGGATGAACTTTTCTAAATTGTGTTTTGCTTTAGGACAAGCAAAGTCTTAAGTTTGGGAGTATTTGATGAGTGGGTTTTATACCTACTCATCGGTTTTCGTTATAGCTTGATTCTTGTTATTTTTAAGTAACTTTCCTATCATTTTTACTTGATTTATACTCTTGTGTGTAGGTAACGGAATGGATGCGAAAGTGGCATAAAAGGAGATGAGGATGCTAAATTTGGGACCAATTGGGCTGAACCCAATTCGGCAATTGATGGACCAAGGGATCATGCTAAGCAAGTAATCGAATTATAAAGGGCACGGTTCGGTTGTCATGATAATTATCAACCACAAAATGGGCAGCATATGGGTCTTTGAATATCATACCAAGTGAAGCTAAAGGTTAAAGCATGGGTAAGATGTGGGCCACGATTTGGAGTTCTAGCATCTGGCAAATGACATGGGTCACGGATTTGACAAGAGGAGGAGCAGCTTATGCATGCAAAGGAAGAGGTAAGCATTCAATAAGAAAGCGCGTGGGCCTTCATGGTATGAGCAGTTCACGGTGTGGGTTTGGAATTAGCACGTGGGCATGATATGGAAGCTGCTAGGATATAAAAAGAGGGCTAAAATTTATAATATAAAAAGGAAATTGAAGAAGCTTATAAAGTCGACCGATGGCATGATCCAACCTGCTGAAGCGGTTCCCAAGAGAAGCACGGTTGCAGCATCCGAATTGGAGTAGTTCGGCTGGACAGTAAGTCTTCCCACTGGGGCGGGGCTTTAACGAAGAAACTCCCCGCTGGGGCAGGGACGCGCGAGTGGGTAGGCTGAAATCCTTTTCCGAATTGGATTGTGATGCAAGTTGGAGCATGATTTAAAAAGGGGACCGAACTTCATGAAGGGGGGATGATCTAGTGGGCTACGAATTATAAATGGAAATAGACTTCACCTATTACAAAAGGAGGCTGGTGGGTAAAAATATATATATTAGATAGCTTAGTGGAGGATTCCACCAGATGAAGATTATTAGATATATATTAGATTAATAGCTTACATATTATATTAGGGACGGATGAGCAGCTTATATATATCATATTAGATTAGTATTATTATTATTATTTTATTAGTTTAGTTGAGTTTTTAATTAAAATATAAACCCTAGTAGAAAGGGGATTTGGAAAATTGAAGTACTTGGAGGCCGTTGGAGATCCAGATTAAGAGCAAGAAGGAGGACGAATTTGCCGGCGACAGATTCAATTCTTTTCCTTAATCTTTTTTTTATCTTTTAATGTGTATTCAAGTGTGGTTTCTTAGTTTTAATTCAATGAACTAATTCTTTGTTTAAGATTGCAATGGATCTTATTATGTAGTATATTTTAATATGCTTCTCTATCAATTATTGTGATCTATTATTGTGAATTGTCTATTATGATTTGGAATAATTGTTTAGTTTACTCATTATCAATTACCGTGATAATCTATATGAAATTGAGAGATGAGTATATATTTAGATCTGATCATAATAGCATGTGTTTGTAATTTCTGTATAGATGGAAGTCATAATTCGTGTTTAGGGTAAAAGTATGACTTTACGCCATATGTAATCTTATAGAGAACTTGTGATTAAATCTTTTTTAATTGTAATTCACATAGAAATATAGTGGATTAGTTAATTAGGGTGTCTTGCTTAATTCTATTAATTGTGGATTTGAGTGAGTATGGTATGATGCATCATGAGGTGGTTATATTTGATTTTGTGTTCTTGATTAACAATTCAGAATAGAGAGAATAATTGATGAGAAGTATGTTAACTTAAATGAAGCAATAAGTGAAATTGTGATCTTAAATCTCCGTAATCTTAATTTAACTAGTAGTGAATAAAAGTAGTTTAATTATATAATTTGAAATTCATTCGTTTAAATAAGATTGAGTTGGTTACGGGTTAGTACTTGGTGATTCTTAGAAAATAATTCCTCGTGGGAACGATACTTTACTTTCACTTTATTACTTGTTGACCACGTATACTTACGTGTTGTGCATAACTAGATTTTACCCAACACAGGTCAAACTGCGGAATCCTCAGGTCTACTTGCGAAATTCATGGCTTTATATACAAGCCTCCCACCAGCTTGTGGGAGAAGATGAAGAAGAAGAAAAAAAAAAGAAAGAGAGAAAAGAAAGAGATTTTATGCCAAAAATCCTTTGATTCTTGATCCTAAACTTGTAAACCTCATTTGTAAGCTTTCATATACGAATCTATTGCTATATATCAAGATTTAACTTGTGAAAATCGGGTCTAAGGGCGTTTAAAGCCGTTCGATAGCCAGTCTCATGCAAAACTGTAACGTTTCTTCAAATCTTCTTTTTTTCTTACTAATATACATATATATGAGTAATATATATGTATATTAGTTAGTTTTACTGTTTAAATATCAATTTTTAGCTTTTCTTTGCGTTACTATATATAAATATATATTTAGCTCTATATATATAGCAGTTGGGCCTGGATTTCATATTCGTGACTTTTTATTGCTTTATTATATATATAAGTATATATATATATATATATATATATATATATATATATATCCATGGCTTTTATTTCTTTAATATATATATGTGTGTGTGTGTGTGTGTACATTAAAGCGATAAAAAACCACGGATCTGCTATCCAGGCAAAACTTAATTTTATAAATATATATACTTATGTATTTATATATATATATATATACTATTCAGCTTGTCTGGATTGCAAATCTGTGGCTTTTTATTGCTTTATTATATATATAAATAATATATATATGTATATATATTTAATTATTGTGATTAAATATCAATTGTAAACGTTCATACGATGTAAATCTGCAATATTTAATGTGTGTTAACTATATTTATATAAATCTAGCCATATCCAATTTTTAATCGGTTCAAAGGTTGTGAAACTTGAACCGTTAAGCTAGAATGACTAAGATTTATTTAAATCTAGTTTTCTTTTAGTTTGTAAATATTTGGAAATTACGGGACCCTAGATTCGTGTCTAGAGGAAACATTAAGCTACGGCTACGCGCATGTAGAGATTTAACTGATGAATCTCTTGTTTTGTGACTCCTAGAATTAAATATGCATGTTATTTTAAGTTATGCATTGTGCAAGCTTTTGAATAGTCTTCTGTGAGCCTAGGAATCATGGGATCTATGGTTTAATCCATGAATCTAGGTCTGGTTCCCATAATAGACATGTTCAAGTTGTAAAGTTAGCTTGCAGCCATTTGTAAATGTAAATGAAAGGAGCTTAAAACGGTTATCCGTATTTAAGTTCTCAACATAGTAAAAGTATTGATTGTCGTGTTTGGGTCACTTCGATGACTTTTATGCCCATAAGAGGCCTGACACACACACACACACGCACAAACACACACAAAGATATATATATATATATATATATATATATATATATATATATTAAAAGATGCTTCGCATCTCAAGTAAAATCAAGATAAGCCGAATATGGAATAAAATGGAAGTATCAAAAGGCTTCAACTCTTATGCAAGCGAAAGGGTTTGAAAACCACATTTCAAAACATCATTGTCATATCTTGTCTAAAAAGGACTTTTCAAATAAATCAAACCCTTCGTATATAGGTCCAACAAAGCACAACACTACTTTCAAATAAAGCACTTAGGCCCAATTACTACAATACACACACACAAAAATTAGGGAATGAAAGCACGATAAGCGTGTTTCACAGAAGTCGGGGGGTGCCTAACACCTTACCCCCGCTTAATCAAGCCCCCGAACTCTGTGAAATCTCGGTTTGCAAGACCAATTAAACATAGTCCAGTAATTGGGCCATATTGCAAAACCTTTCAAAACTCGGTTTAGTTGGTACAACCATTTCACTCATACCAACTGGAGACTCTGTCTAATTCAGACCAATAAAATCAAACTTTTCAAATCTTCGACATTAAATGTCGGCCTATTCCTGAAAATTCACCCTTCAGATCAAACAAAACCAAATATAAAACATAAAGGGTAAAAACACTTAGGAAAAGGGAACCCAAATTTTTCCCAACGTGGACAACTACCGGTAAGAAAGTTCTATCATAGTCAACTCATTGACTTTGTTTGAAACGTTTTTGTAACCAGTCTGGCCTTATTGGTCTCCACCTTTCCATTTGCTCCAGTCTTTCTCTTAAAGACCCATATACTCCCTTTAGGCTTTATACTTACCGAAGGGTTAACCAAAGTCCACACTTGGTTTTTCATACATGGAGTCCATTTCAGATTTCATGGTCATCTGCCATTTCTCTGAGTGTCTACTACTCATAGCCTCATCGTATGTAACTAGATCATCATCCTCTATGATGCGTACATCATCATCATTATCTATGATGAGTCCATACCTCCCAGGTAACTTTGGTACTTTTCCAGATTTATGACTCGATTGTGGTAGAATAGGTCTATCTATAGGTTCCTCTAGTTAACTTATAGTGCTTTATGGTACTTGAACTCCTTCAAAATTTATTATCCTTTTACTAGCCCCTTCAGTGATAAACACCTTTATCAAAGAAGGCAACATGTTTCCCATCAAACACCTAATTCCTAATAGGATTATAGAAATAATACCCTAAACTTACTTTAGAATATACCACAAATCTTCACTTATCAGATGTTTTCCCAATCTTATCCTTTTGAAACTTTTTCACAAAAGCTAGACAACCCCTAATCTTAACATGCTTAAGACTAGGTTTCTTCCCCGTCCATAACTCATATGGAGTCTTGGGGATAGATTTTAAGGGTACCTTATTTAGTAGATATGCAGCAGTTTCTAAGGCATAACCCCAGAAGGATACTGGAATATCAATAAAAACATGTCATGGACCGTACCACTTCCAACAAGGTACGATTTTTCCTGTCAGATACACCAATTATTGCGTATCAGGAAACGTCCATTGTGAGAGAAAACCATTTGAGATGATCTAGAAACTTATTGCATAAGTATTTCCTTCATCGATCCAATCAAAGAATCCTAATACTTTGCCAATATATTTCACTTCTGAATTGTTTGTGCGACGCCCCCAAATCCGGGTTCTCTAACCTTGGGTTCGATGCTCACGATTCATCACCATCATAAGCATTCTATGAACTATTTTAGAATAATAAATATATATTGTTCATTACATTAAAGTCTTACAAACATATCCCAAGGTCTAACACCTTAACTTAGCATACCTTAGTTACATATAATAACACAAAAGGTTTATAGAACCATCAAATATAGTATCTCATGATACATAAACATTTACATTAACTACTCTTGAACTTTGCCCTTGCCCTTGTCTTTCTTACTCGAACTTTCGGGCTTAGCTGAAATAAATGTAATGATATAACAAGAGTAAGCAACTAATTTGCTTAGCAAGTTTAAATATGAAGGAGATATATCATGATTATAAAAGAATTTAAATTTCAATGTTCCAACCGATAAATTGATTATGAGAGAACATGAATCAAAACTCAATAACTGAATATTTGAATAATTGAATAACAGAAGCTGAGTGGTTTAAAATAACCATGAGCGTATACTAAGGTTGTCAGTAATTAAATTGGTCCTTTTAATAAGATTTGGTAGTCAAGGGGATCAGCCTTTCATACCCTGTGAAGTATGCATAATCACTCAATATACTAACAATGATTGTTTTCCAATAATACTTTAATAAAATTGTTCTTTTCTTAGTCATGAGTTCTTACCAAGTCAATTGGTTAGGCACCGCTTTCAAAACATATTTGATTTAACAAATTTAAACATGTTTGATCTAGCTGATACAACTAGCATAGATCCATATCATAAACAGTTCATGAATGAAAGAACTTTAAACAATTCACAGTTCAATAATAATAGAACAAGAATTCAATTGCACAAAGTGCGAATATCAACAATCATTATAAATGTGTATAATCATCAATAAGTATTCACTAATATGCTTTAAAAAATATAACTCAAGTTTGAGTTAGAGAACTTGCCTCAATCGCGATCTACTAGTACGCAATTTAGTTTAACTTCTTAGAGAAAAGACCTATAATAGATCTTTCAATCAGTCATAACATATACTCACTTATAATCTCAGTATTTTATATTAAATTGTCTAACATTTAATCATATAATTAAGCATTAGACATTACGTTAAAGTCTTAGTGTTATTGTTACTCTTCGACCACCTTTTAATCACTTCATTGCTTAATCCCTCCTTATATAAGCTCTTCTTTATGACTGAGTAAGTTAAATACCCAATCTAACAAACTGGATTCCAAATCCAGCAACCCAAATGTCAATCCAACAACCTAAATTCAAATTGGATTACAATATAGCAAACTAGATTCAAATTGAATTTCAATCCAGCATCCTGGATTACAATTCCAGCAACCCAGATGTTAATCCAGCAGCCTGGATTCATGCTGGATTCTATTTTAATCATTCTAAAATGTCATAGAATATTATATCTCCTCCACAATGACTAAAACCCCTATCCAAAATATGTATAGATCATATTTAGGGTTCCTAAGTCATAAAATCTCATTTTCCATATTTTTATTATCACATAATTAATTAAATTCATTTATCCCTAATATCATCATTTATATAAAAAATAGCAAAACATCTCCAAAATTATTTATTTTCTGGAAAGCAACTATATATAGTCCACTCATGAAAATATTTTTTTTTAAAATTTTAAAAATCCATTTACTATATTTAAATAGTCCATAATGGCCTAATACTGTCAAAATTTTCATAAATCGAGATTACCTTCAAAAAATTCTAAAATTTTAAGGGTAATCTCCTGTTACATACATGT
This sequence comes from Panax stipuleanatus, assembly GCA_020205555.1. NCBI lineage: Eukaryota > Viridiplantae > Streptophyta > Magnoliopsida > Apiales > Araliaceae > Panax > Panax stipuleanatus. The sequence continues at coordinate 112,550,938 of CM035124.1, forward strand.
ACTTCCAGTAAATATTTCATAATTTTTGGACTCACACAGAGAGTTATTTCGTTAGATATTTAAAAGTAGCCCTTCGCCGTAAAATGCATAACTCTCAAACCGTACGGCCAAAAATTCTCAAATTATTACAGGACTTACACAACTTCACACATTATCCCTCCAAAGTTTTCCATAATTTTTAAAGTAACATAAGTTGACTAACAAGCCCTTGTGGCTGACTGATCTGTACTTTATTTTTACTTTTTGTCCATTACACGGACTATTTTCACTACAACTAACACCACGACTTTTAAACACCTTGTTTTTGAGTGCTACGACTTGAGTTTACTAGTAACTCATATATCTAGCACCTCTCTTTTACGGATCGCAAAAAGAATGTGTAAATTTAAAATAGTAATTGATCAACGGGAGAAAAAGCTAAGATTTTCTAACACTTTAGAAACCTAGTTTCTTTTCTTCCATTTGTTCAACTTTCTAACACTCAAATGTGTTAGATATAAACATGGAATACTATAAATCATGTATATTTATAGTTTCAAAGTTAGAAAACACAAACTCCATATTCCATTTTCTTATCAAAAGAAGTGGATCAAAAGTTCTAAATTTAAGATTTATACCTTGATTTGTGAGCTACCTTCCTTGTCCAACCACAATATGTAATGAATCTAGGATGCATTAAGAGTAGAACTCTTCCTCTTTCTTCTTTCCTTCCCACCGATTTTTTCTCTCTCTCTTACCCTTTTTCTAGCTTTTGTTAGTTAAGTAAAAAAAATAAGATGAGAGAGATAGCTTTATTGGTTTGTTTATAAAAATATATATATATAAATAAGTATACTTAAGATTCATTCACCACCATCATGCTTTTTCTCTCTCTCATTTATTAGGCTATTACTAGCAAGAATGTATAAAATGGTGGCTTGCTTTAAAGTGTGACACATGTGGGAGTTGCTCACATAATAAAGTGAGTAATCATCACTTACATTCCCCCTCCTTTTCCTACTCTTCTTGGCCGGATATGCTAGCTCATTTTCCCCCAAATTTTATTTTGCTTTTATTTTTTTATTTAGCTTTATTAAATGTCCAAAATGACCTCCTTCAAGTGGGCTAAGTTTGGGCCATTTTATTTAATGTTTTGGGCTAACATTTAATTAATTTGGGCCATGTAAATCACTATGGTTTCATTACTTTTAATTTATCTTACTCTAATTATTTAATTAGGGTTTCCATTCCCCACGTTTGTAATTTAATTTATTACTCCTGTTCATTTAATTTCATAACCCAATTAGACTTGCTTGAATTATGTTATAAAATTAATTAGTTAAGACATATATAAAATAAATCTCTTAGGGTTAGTATATATTTTTAATAATAACATTCTTCCATACCATAACCCTTAGGTTATTCAATTCTCATACCTAATGTAAAAATTAGGTTATGTAATCTTTCTTCTTAATTTTCTTTCTATAAAATAAATGAACACCTATACATAATTACAGTACACATATTCATTTAGCATATTATTCATTCCACACATGTAACAATGTTTTCAATCTCATTAATATTTAATTAATATATCTATTTACAAAGTGACTTAGAATTCTTAGTTATTACATTCTCCTCTCCTTATAAGAATTCCGTCCCCGGAATTTCAACTAAGGTTAATTAAAAAGATTCGGATAATTCTTCCTCATCTTTTTCTCAAGTTCCCACGTAGCTTCCTCAGCGTTGTGGTTCCTCCACAGAACTTTGACAGAATATATAACCTTATTCCTTAACTTTTGCTCTTTCTTATCCAAAATTTCTACAGGAATCTCCTCGTATGATAAGTCCTTCTCGACTTGAATTGGCTCATATGATATTACATGTTTATAATCTGGCTTGTACGGACGTAACACTGACACATGTAACACATTGTGAATATGTTCCAGTTCAGGAGGTAGAGCTACCTCGTACGCCACTTCACCTATCTTCTTTAGTATTTCAAGTGGTCCAATAAATCTCGGACTCAGTTTACCTTTCTTCCCAAATCTTATCTTCCCCTTCTAGGGAGATACTTTTAGAAATGCATAGCTTCCTACTTCAAAGTCTCTTTTCTTGCAATGAATATCTGCGTACTTCTTTTGTCGATCCTGAGCCGCTACCAGTCGAGTTCTTATCACTTTGATGATCTCCAAGGTCTGCTGCACTAATTTCAGTCCCAACAGTCTTCGTTCACCTACCTCATCCCAACATAAGGGCGTTCTGTATTTTCTTCCATACAGAGCTTCAGACGGCGGCATTCCAATGCTTGCATGATAACTATTATTATATGCAAACTCTACCAATGGAACATGATCTTCCCAGCTTCCTTTGAAGTCCATCACACAGGCTCTAAGCATATCTTCTAGTGTTTGAATTGTTCTCTCGCTTTGCCCATCGGTCTGTGGATGATACGCGGTACTTAACCTTAGCTGTGTCCCCATACTTTCTTGAAGAATCTTCTAAAAGTTAGACGTAAAGCGCGGATCTCTATCAGATACAATTGATACTGGCACTCCATGTCTCAAAATTATTTCCTTGATATACAATTTGGCTAACTGGTCCAAAGTATACCTGATCTTGATCAGCAAAAAGTGTGCTGACTTTGTAAGACGATCGACAATCACCCATATGGCATCATAACCCTTCTGTGTCGCTAGAAGTCCTACCAAAAAATCCATTGTGATGTGTTCCCATTTCCATTCTGGAATCTCCAACGGCTATAAAAGTCCACTTGGTCGTTGACGCTCTGCCTTGACTCTTTGACAAGTTAAATATCTGCCGACGCATTCAACAACTTCTATCTTCATGTTTGGCCACCAATAATGTTGACGCAAATCTTGATACATCTTCGTGCTTCCTGGGTGTATTGAGTATCTCGTATCATGCGCTTCTTGTAAAACCTCTTCTTTTAACTTTGGTACTGCAGGTACCCAAATTCTTCATTCAAATCTCAGCAATCTAGTGTCATCGATCTTATACTTCAAATCTTCGCCTTCAGCTAACCGCTTCTTGATGTTACCACATTATTCATCATTCTCTTGTGATTCTTTCACCTTATCTAATAAAGTCGAACTTGCTTCCATTTCTAGTACTCTATCCGAATCTATCGAATTTTTCACCTCCAACTCCATTTTTTCCATTTCCCTTACTAACTCCTCTTGTTATGTCAATACAAATAAATTTTCTCGACTCTTACTGCTCAAAGCATCTGCCACTACACTAGCCTTCCCAGGATGATATAGAATATCACAATTATAGTCCTTGATCAATTCTAACCATCTCCTCTACATCATATTTATCTCCTTTTGTGTAAAGATATATTTCAGACTTTTGTGGTCTGTGTATATCTCACATCTTTCTCCGTAGAGGTAATGTCTCCAAATCTTAAGGGCAAACAGTACCGCAACCAATTCTAGGTCATGGATAGGGTATCCCTTCTCATAGTCCTTTAATTGTCGTGACGCGTACGCAATGACTTTACCATTCTGCATTAACACGCAACCTAGTTCCTTGTGTGACGCATCACTATACACTGTAAAACCCCCCCTGCACTATCTGGTAAAAGATAACACAGGTTCTTCACTCAATCTTTTCTTCAATTCTTGAAAACTCTGTTCACACTTTTTTGTCCACACATATTTAACAGTCTTCCTCGTCAGATTAGTCAATGGTGTCGCTATCTTCCAGAAATCTTGAATAAACCCTTGATAATATCCTGCTAATCCCAAGAAACTTCTTATCTCTGTCAGTGTCTTCGGTTGCCCCCAATTTTTCACCTCTTCAACTTTCACTGGATCAACAGAAATTCCCTCGTTATCGATGACATGTCCCAAAAATTGCACCCTCTTCAACCAGAACTCACACTTTGAAAATTTAGCATATAATTTCTCTTTTCTTAATATTTCCAATACAATTCGTAGATGTTCGGCATGCTCCTCTTCAGTCTTCAAATACAACAAAATGTTGTCAATGAACACAACCACAAACTTATCCAAGTACGGTTTAAATACTCTGTTCATCAAGTCCATAAAAGCAGCTAGCGCATTCGTCAGTCCAAATGACATCACTAAGAACTTGTGACACCCCCAAATCCGGGTACTTCGTTTCCACATGATTTGGTGCCCCCAAATCCGAGTACTTCGTTTTCACATGATTTGGTGCCCCCAAATCCGGGTACTTCGTTTCCACATGATTTGGTGTTCACTTTCTAATATAACATATATCTACCCAATGAATAATGCAAAATAAACTACAACTTAAATTAAAATAACTAAATCTCCCTTAAAACAAGGGTTACAACCTTCTCAAAATCAATCCCAGGGTTACTCTAACCTTGACATGAATATAATAAAGTGCGGAAATAAAACATAACATTCAATTATTACAATCATTCTCAATTAAATAAAAAAAATAAGTCTTCACTTGCTTTGCTTTCCCTTGCCCTTACTTGTAGACGGAGCATCAGCGTTATCAACCTTAACTGAAATTGTTATTTAATGCAAGAGTGAGCAAACCACAGCTCACTGGAGTTTAACAATAATATAGACATGAAAGAATATCTTTAAGAAAATCTGAACAACTTAGCTTGCTTCAATAATAAAGAATTGAATAATAATTCTCTATCAATATTAAAATTTGGATATAGAATTTATCTGAGGGTCATAAGACCTTTGAACTCTTGTCCTAGGTTATAAATATTTCTATTTAAACCTTTTACAGTCAATAAGACTATGGACCTTAACTCGTACTTAGGGGGATCAGCCCTTCGTACCATGTATTGTGCACAACCATCTTAACGCTATGCGTGGTAACCTCCCCTAGTAAATAGGGTTGTTCAACTCAGTAATTTGAATTCAAGTCCGCACCAAAGAAAGTTTGGTTTGGATAAGCTTACAAGGGTAATTTAGAATTCACGTTCATCAACTAAGGATTAGTTGAATCGACTTCCAATAATTCAAAATAAAAGAATTATGAATTAACATCTGCTTTAGAAGTAAACCTAAAGCATTTAAAATAATAATTGGATCTTACTTGAACAATAAGTTAAGACCACTTCAATTAAATAAACAATTGTCCAATACTGAAATGGAAAGGACATTCTCAACAATAAATATATGAATTCAAGAGATCATATAAAATCAATACAAGATTAGGGTTTAGAAAACTTGCGTAAAATTAACGAGTCTAGGGTTTAGAAGACTTGCCTCAAGCGCAAGCTACTTAATACAATTCACGTACTTTAATACTTCCTACACATATATATTCAATCACAATAACCTAAATTAGTTAACACGTAACTAATTCACATAAGTGGTTAACCCTCATGGTTAACTCACATTCTGATTAAATAGTAATAATAATCAACCATCACATAGTTAATTACATCACCTACATATTCACATAATTAAATTAATTATGTATTTAACTCAATTATAATTAAACAATTATAATTCAAACACTTAATCAAATTATAATTACTTAAATTATCATTACCTTTTAAATTATAAATAATTTATAATTTAAAATTAATTAAACCACATTCATGCATTTATAATTATACAATTTATAATTAATCATGTATTTATCAATTATAATCAATAATTAATTAAACTATAACATGTATTATAATTACACAATTTATAATAAATCATGTAATTATCAATTTAAAATCCACAATTAAACATGCATTTATTAAATTATAATTTAAATTAACATCTAATTGATTAAAATAAATCAACTTCTATACATTATAATTTCATAGAATTATAATTTAAATTAAACATTTACTCTTAATTATAATTAATCAAATTATAATTAAGTAACTTATTTTACAATTAAACAATTATAGCTTATAATTTAAATATTATATTATGTTTTCAAAACTTCCTTTTTTTCTCAAATTATGAAATTACCAACTTCGTGTTAACACATGTTATAGAAGCTAGATATATGTTCATTATCTTAGCAATAATGTAACTTAGGCATGAAAATAATCTGCACAATTGTTTAAAACACACTGCCACTGCACCGAACCCGGTGCAGCTGCGCAGCCAGCTGCCTTAAACCCGGCGCAGCTGCGCAGGTAAAGGCTCTGGTAAAAGCAAGCGACGCAGCTGCGCTGCTCCTGGCCTTGCTGCCTGCGCAGCTGCGCAGAAGCTTGGCCAGACGCAGACAGCCACGACTCCCTACTTTACCGGACAACCCATACAAGCCAAAAATACAGTAACATAGACACTGTAAATCATATATACGCTGTAATACATATGTCTAACATGCACTCAAAACATAAACTCATTTAAACAACGAGAATCAATAGTTTTAAAAATCCAATTTGGCCATTTTCATGAAAACTCATATTTCTCCATAAAATAATCTACTGTAATATAATTTCTCAAGTAATTCAACTTATAACACATGAAATCTCTTCATAATTGAATATAACATCATAACCAATTCTAATTAGACATACTAACACATACAAATTCCTAAATTTTCCATTCTAAAACCAATCAATATACATAAAACAATATGAACAAAACTTTTCCATGAAACTTGTTTTAAACAATAATTTAATTCCTAAAAATCCTCTTATATCATACAATTACCACAATCAACACATGGATACAATACATACATATAAAATTCATGATTTCATAACTTTCATAAAAACTAAATTTTTGACAGAGAATAAAATATAAAGAATATGGATTTCTAACCTTTCTAGCTATGAGTGTAAAGAAAAGATTATTATGAGCTTGCGTTCTACCAATTCTTTCTCCTTCTTTTCTTCTCTAATAATCTCTGCTCTTTCTCTCCTTCTCTTTTCTTTGTTTAGACTTAGGATTATAACACTAACGTATATACAATATACATATAATAGAATAGGTAACTCCCATATCATAATTATACACTAACTACTACTAATTATGTAAGTTACAAAATTCAAAAGCCAACTTGGCTTGTTTGGCTACAAGAAAATTAGAAACTAGTTTACTAACTTAGGCATGGTTTAAGTAAATTAGGTTTAAGCTAGTGTAAGGGCCCTGTTTGGCAATAGTCTTTTAAAACAAAAGCAAGGGCCTTGTTTGTTTAAAATCATTTAAAATATTTTTTCTTTATTTTAATAAATCATTTGACGCATACTTTAATGTCACATTTTAATTAATTAAATATTAATCAACTAATTTAATCAATTAAAATCTAACATCAATAAATCACATAAAATTGCCACATAATTATAATTACTCGCTAATTATAATTCATGTAACACTTCATCACATAATTCATCTAATTTAATTATCTCAATTAAATTAGAACTATAATATAAAATTAATGTACATTAATTAAATAAGCATTACACATTCAATTAATTAATATATACACTTAATTAAATCACTCCATAAATCACATAATTTATTTATTTAACTCAATAAATAAATCACATAAAATATTTATTTAATTCAATAAATATTTAAAATTAAATATAAAATCACAATCGTTACAGAACTCATAATGGCCGTAACGAGTTCTAAATGTTGCCTTTGGTACATCCTCCGTCCTCACCTTCAACTGATGATTACCAGTCCTTAAGTCAATCTTAGAAAAACATCTCGCTCCTTGAAGTTGATCAAACAGATCGTCTGTTCTTGGTAACGGATATTTATTTTGATTGTCACCTTATTCAACTCTCTATAATCCATACACAACGTCATCGAACCGTCTTTCTTCTTTACAAACAACACTGGTGCTCCCCACGGAGATACACTAGGTTGAATGTACTTTTTGTCCAATAATTCTTACAGCTGGATCATTAACTCTTTCATTTCTACCGAAGCCATTTGATACGATGCTTTCGATATCGGCGCTGTCCTTGGTACTAAATCAATCACAAACTCTAACTCTCTGTCTGGCGGAAGTCCCAGAAGTTCTTCTGGAAAGACATCCCCAAACTCATTAACTATAGGTATCTGTCCCATATTTGATTTCACCACCCGTGCATCCACTACATGAGCCAAATAACCTTCACATCCTTTTCGTAACATCCTCCTGACCTGCATCATTGTCAGACAACTCGTTTGTCTTGACGACTTGCTACCATAAAATACAACCTTAGACTTATTTGGTGTCTTAAGGCGTATACTCTTCTTCTGGCAATCTATAAGTGCCTCATGGTTAAAAAACCAATCCATCCCTAGGATAACATTAAATTCTCCTAAGCGTATCAGAATCAAATTGACTCTTAACTTAAGTCCCTTTATCTCCACACCATAATTGTTATGGACAAACTTTACAGGGATCACTTCTTTGTTTGCAACTTCTATATTCATTGGGTTCTTTAACTTTTCACATGGTAAGTTTAATCTTTTAGCAAATTCATCAGACACAAATGAACAGGTAGCTCCCGAATCGAATAATACATATGCATTTATATTATTGATCGGAATTATACCTGACACCACTTCCTTTGATGCCAATGCGTCTTGCACAGTCATGTTGAACGTTCGGGCTGCCGGCTTGCTCTTCTGTGTTGACCCTTCAATTGTTAACTTTGTGGTGCTGCTCTTGTTTCTGCTTCCTCCATCAGTATTCTTCTTAAATGGACAATCCTTAAATCGATGCCCCGTTCCCCCCACATGAAAAACAACATCCCTTCTTTGGTTTAGGACAATTTGGTGAAATATGTCCTTCCTGACCGCAATTATAACAAACATTCTTCCCCTTCATACACTCCCAGAGTGATTCTTTCCACACTTTACACATGTTGGCTTCTTCTGTGGTGTACTCCCTTGTTGAGTTCCCGAGTCATTACCACTGTTCCACTTGCGCTTCTTAGTGTTACTGCCCCCACTGCTGGCACCTTAATGTCCACCTTCAATCTTCTTCTTATTCTTCTCTCGGTTGAATCTAGATATTTCCTCACTACTACCTTCTACAATGATAGCCTTTTCTAACAGTGCTGAAGATGTAGCAATTTGTAACACTGCGACTTTGTTGTGTATCCACGGCTTCAGCCCATTTTCAAACCTACGCGCCTTTCGTACTTCTGTATCCACCTAATGAGGTGCGAATCTGGCTAACTCATTAAATTTTGGTACATATTTGGCAACTGTCGTGTTCTCTTGCTTCAATTCCAAAAACTTTACCTCCATCTTGGCTTACATGCCCTCTGAAAAGTAGCTTTCAAGGAACAACTCCTTAAACCTTGTCCATGCAACTACTTCTGTTCCGGCTCTAGCTTGGTTCGACTCCCACCAGTAATTAGCCTCACCTTTCATCAAGTAGGTAGCAAAAGCCGTCTTTTGCTCTTCGGCTACCCTAGAAATGATAAAGGCCTTTTCCATCTCCTTCACCCATGTCTGAGCTTTGATGGGGTCCGTGGTTCCGCTGAATTCTGGGGGTCCTACATCCTTAAAATCATTAAAATTTGCTAATCTATTATTCACTTGATTCCTTGTCGCAGTTGCATGAGTTCGCATAGCTTGAGCTATTATATTTGCAAAGTTCTGCATTGGGTCAGCTTGATCTCTTTCATTGTTCACAGAACGTTCCTCCTTCTAGTTACGATTTTTGACGTCTTGGCGGCATTATCTGGTTAAACAAAACCATACATTATTCCTTGAGTTTCTTTATATATCATATCTTATTAGTGTTAATATTTAAAACATATTACGTAACTTAAACTCAGGTAATCATAATGGTTTTATATTAACAATCCAGCTTGCTGCATTCACAGTTCAGCTTTACAATTTTACAATGCAGCTTACTTGATTTCAATTCAGCATTATTAGATTACTATTCAGCTTACTGGATTCATATTCAGCTTGCCGAATTTACATTTAGCTTGCTGGATTTACATTTTGGGATTACTGGATTAACAATAATCAGATAGAAAGCTTACTACCTTACTTTCTCATATCTTATTTACTTAATCACACAAATATAATAATAATATTTCATTTATATTCATATACCAAATTTTTTAGTGTCGCACACATGCCTGACATATTTTTATAAATGCTAACTATCCCATTCTAAACATCCAGATATAGGATCTATCAAAAGGTATACTCCCCTACACAACTAAGATGGGAATACATCCTATTTACATACAACCTCACTAAACTTAGAGGTTTACATCATACATATTTGACCCTGCTACACAAAAAGGGTACTATTGCATCTATATACATCACTACCAACCAACATCTCACTAGCTGTCAGGTACAACTTGGGCATGCTTCTGCTCCTGCAGTGCATCTCCCATCACACGACGTCGCACCGACCAACTAGACTAGTCGATCTCGAAACGCAACCTCACCTGACCAACCCTAGGACCCACATATGCTGCATCTAAGGCCTGTCCCAAAGACTCTAGTCTGACTTCCTTCTCTTCCAGAAGTAACTCCAGCTGGTCCAACATATTTGCTGCCCTAATCCATGCCTGCTCAATCCTGATCTTATCTGCAATCTCAAGATCGAACTCAAATTGCATCAACTCATGCTCAACTTTTAACACTCCTAGCTTTATCTCCTTTTGATTTAGTCTCTCCCTCAGCTCAGCATTCATAGTAACTATCTGTTGAGCCGAGGTTGTCTGTCCCTGCAATTGTATCTTCATCTCAGTAAGCTCTAACTGAGCCTGGTACGCCAACTCCTTGTATTGAGTTTTAGTAAATGGATGAGTGGCGTTCTCCTGCTCCAACTGTGTCACTCTATTCTTCAGTGCCATGTTCTCTTCGAACAAGTCTTCCATCATATTCTCATCATGCTCGTCACTATTAGCTTGATCCTCTACCGGATCTATCAGTTCTTGCTCAACTGTATGGCTACCTTGCCCTTTCTCAGGCATCCTATAACCAAACAAACACAACATTAGTATCACAATAAAATATATTAATTGATAAAATGAAACAATATTTTATTATGCACAGTCTATACTAGATGAATCTCCCCAATCCATCTCCTAGCATACTCTATACGAGTTTTCTTCTAAGGTTATAACCTAGGTTTCGCATCCTAATGTTTATAACCTATAGCTTTGATACCAACCTGTGATGCCCCCAAATCCGGGTTTTATATGACGCCCCCGAATTCGGGCCGCCAATGCCTCGAATCCAGTTCTTCACTTTCTCATGATAATAACTAAAAATATACAATCACAGCGGATATCTAGAATAATATACAATGATTTATTGTATTTATTCCCCCAAGTCTCGCAACCTACAGTACTTAATAGATTACATAATAGTATCAAATAACGACTTATTACATAATCTAACTTAAGCTTAAACATAGTTCCAAATCAGTTTTAATACATCATCTTAATAAACATAACACAACATCATAATATTTAGAACATAAAAGGGGCTAGCTAGTCGGTAGCCTTGCCCTTGCCCTTATTGACTCTCGAAGGTCCACCCTGCTCTACCTTAAATGAAAATATTTTTAGGGAAAGCAAGAATGAGCACAAATTGTCCAACAAATAATATACAATAAGGGTGAAGAGTTTTATGAGTTTGAAATACCAAGGTATAATCTTAATGATAATTCAGAAGAATAATGTCATGAATAACGAATATCAACAATTCTCTAATCAAATCCTTGGAATATAAAATGATAGTTCAATATAGATGAACAAATAGGTATGAATTCAAAGGCAATCAACGTATCCAACTGGATAAAATAATTTATACTGAGCAGTCACTAAGGACTATTGAACATCTACTAGAATTATCAATATTAAACTGATAACCCAAAAGAAATAAGTACGATAGATGATCAGTCTACAATACTTTATGTTATGCATAACTGTTGGGTTTGTACGAAATCGTGACGCAATCAAATTGCAAAAATTAGTGGAAGCATGGTATATCAGAGTTTAAAAAAATTCTACAAAACCATTACATGGATCATCCTTTATGCAAATTATTAATTTTAAACGATAAATAAGAAGTTATGGAATCCTATCCTTGTAGAACAAAGCTTCCACAAGTACGAGTTCAACTCCTTGTTCTTCGTGATCTTCTTGAATTTTTGGGTTAGATTCCTTCCTTTGATCAACGTTAGCCACCCAAGTGTTTGGCCTCTAAAGGTGATCCACCAAGGAAGAGGAATTATCAAGAAGGAGGGTGATTGGCTAAACCTAGTTTTCTATCCTCTATAGAAAAGGAGTAATATCCAACAATTAGAATTTCATCAACTGATATCTATTATAAAACTCCTCTTATATAGATATTGGTCGACCCTTTTAATCCTATTAGACATGGGATTTCATTTAATTAATTAAACCCTTTTAATTAATTTAGGCTTCCCACCACATTGGGAATAATTAATTAAATTTATTTAATTAATTTGCCTCTTAATCTTATTAGGAATAAATGAGAGTAGTAATATTAAATTAATTACTAAACTCCTTTAGAAATTAAAATAATAATAATTGTATTAATATTAATAAGTCTCCTCTTAATAATTTATAATTAATATTTTCAAAATATTAAATAATAAACATTAAGCTATTTAATTTATTCTATCACCATAGATTAAATTAATTATACTTAATGTATTATTATAATTATGCCATTATCTTCTTAAATAATTATTCTTCCTTTTATGGTGTGACCCTTTAGGTTCTCCATATTAAACCGGTTGTGAATAAATTAATTAGAACAATTATAATCTTATTTAAATAAATAAATTAAACTAATAATCTATTTAAATAAATAATATTTATTTTACAATAGGGATAAGCCTCCCTAGCGATCAACGACTTTCTAGATAATATAGATTTCAACATTAATCATAAAAGAACCTATGAGTAAATAATTACTGTACAATTCAATCTTTCCACCATATAATGTCCCAATTAAATATAAGACATGAATTTACTGTCAAGTCTTATTTTATTCAATATGTATTTCGATTAGAAAATGCACAACTCCAAATAATACAAATTAGAAACTCCTTTCTAATTTCATTCCACCTTGGCCAAGGATTAATGGGTTGTCATTTAACGAATCACATAGGAAATATCTCCTCTTTTACTAGAGGTGGTAGATTCTTTATTCATCATTCATTATCTCCATATGTAACTCATTATACCCAAGCATACCCTTTTATATACTCTAAAGGGCTTTAAGGAATAAGTCAAAGTATAATTCATTACATACAAGATACTATGATGATCTCAAGTCCAAGGATCACTTGTATTACAATCACATTAGGAATTCCTATTGACAGGCGAGTAAAACTCTATTAGATATTCCATAGCGAGTCACGTTCAGTGAACTTATTCTCCAATAAGCACCTACATACTTGCTTTAGTGTCTCCACACAAATGATCATAAGATCAATCATCCTCATCCAATGAGCAAGCAACATATGTACCAATCTATTCGGATTTACTAATCCCCTTTTTAGTAATCCCACGATTGGGAACTATTTTAGTTTTAAAGCTTTCTAATAATTTAGATCTCATTAGCATGACCATCATCATGATTCTAAAAGCATTGCTTAAAACTATGGGTTATTTACATATTATAAAAACAACACCATGTAAATAATTACATGCCTTTAATAAATGAATATTTTTATTAATAAATAAATAAGATTGTCTCCAAAGTATATGCTTTATCATCACACATGATTGGCTTGTATGCATACTACTTTCAATCTCCCACTTGCACTAAAGTCAATCGCCTGGTATCTCATACCAACTTCTCTAAGTGACAATCAAACTGCTGTTGTGTTATAGCTTTAGTAAATGGATATGCAATATTATCTTGAGAGTCTATATGCTCCTCTTTCAATGATTTCTTTAATCAAAGTGCCGCAACACATGTTTAGATTCAAGATGAGACTTAGGAACTATTCCTAGTTCTGTAATGAACTTTTCATCCGAAACATCAACTTGCAGCTTCACTTACAGTTATATACTTTGTCTTTATCACTAAAGCAGCAACCTTTCGTTGTTTGGAACTTTTCCAATTCACTACACCATCTTTCAAGGTAACGACTTACCCTAAAGTGGATTTGATATCGTCTTAGTCAGTCTGAAAACTTGAGTCTGTTTAGCACTCTAGTTTAATTCAGACTCATCATGTGATATGATGACATCCTCAGTGTCAGTTAAGTACTTTAAGATGTTTATCACTGTCTCACAGTGATCTTCTCCAGAATATAACTGATCAACATCAAGTCTCGTATATTTCATTGCATACATGATAATAGCTCATGCGATCTCTCTTTTATTGAGGATAATTTTAGAGAGATTTACTCCATGGCTCATCATCGTGAGACACCTTTTAGAGTTTGTCATGCTAAACGCCTTTAGCATCTAATGAATATATGTTTTCTTGGGTTTAGCCGAACATCCTTTTAAATATATCAATAAATATTTATATCCCCAATGTGGGATGTTCTACCCAAATCATTCATGGAGGAATGTTTAGATAACTTTATTTTGATCGATTTTAGCATAGGAATTTCATTCCCTATCAATAATATATCATCAATATATAATACAAGGAATAAAATAGCGCTCCCATTAACCTTCTTGTACACACATGGTTCATCCTCATTTTTGATAAAATCAAACTCTTTGATTGTCTCATCAAAACGAATGTTCCATCTACGAGAATCTTGCTTCAATCCATGAATGGATTGTTGTAGCACATATACATGATTTGCTTTAACCATTGAAATAAAAAACTATCTGGTTTTATCATACATACATTCTCCTCTAATAATGTATATTTGAGGAAGGACATCTCCACGTCCATTTTGCCAGATTAAGCAATAATAAGCTGCAATCGCAAGTAAAATCCAAATGGACTTGAGGATAGCTTCAAAATCCATTTTAAATTTTATGGTCATCTACCATTTCTCTGAGTCTTTATTTCTCATAGTCTGTTCGTAATTCAATGGATCATCATCATCCATAATGTGTACCTCATCATCATCCTCTATGACGAATCCATACCTTTCACGTATCTTGGGTACCTTTCTAGATTTACGAATAGGGTGTTGTACAGTAGGTGTCTCTACTTGGACAGGTTCATCCACTTGATCTGTAGTGGTTTGTGGTTGTTGAATTTCTTCAAGATCTATTTTTTTCCCACTAGCCCCTTCAAGGATAAACTTATTTTCCAAGAAGGCAACGTATTTCGCAACAAACACCTTTTGTTTAGTAAGATTGTAGAAATAGTATCCCAAACATTCTTTAGGATATCCACAAACGTGCACTTATCAGATCTTGTCCCAAGCTTATCATTTTGAAACCTTTTCATATAAGCTAGACATCCCCAAATCTTAATATGCTTAAGACTAGGTTTCCCCCCTATCCACATCTCATATGGAGTCTTAGGGACGAATTTGGTGGAGACCTTATTTAGTAGATATGTAACCGTTTCTAGGGCATGACCCCATAATAAAATTGGAAGATCAGTAAAACTCATCATGGAACGAACCATGTCCAACAATATTCGATTTCTCCTTTTAGATACTCCATTTAACTGTGGTGTACCTGGTGGAGTCCATTGTGAAATTATACTATATTCTTTGAGACAATCGAGAAACTCACCGCTTAAGTATTCACCACCTCGATCTGATCGAAGAATCTTAATACTCTTGCCCGTTTGTTTCTCTACTTCACTTCTGAACTCTTTGAACTTTTCAAATGATTCTGATTTGTATTTCATTAAATACACATATCCAAATCTTGAGTGATCATCAGTGAAAGTAATAAAATAAGAATACCCACCCTGTGCATTCGTTGTCATAGGTCCACAAACGTCTGTGTGAACCAACGCTAACAACTCTGTAACTTTTCTCCTTTTCCACTAAAAGGAGATTTAGTCATTTTACCCATGAGACAAGATTCACAAGTTGGATATGATTCATAATCGGATAGCTCTAAGAGCCCATCCTTATGCAACTTGGATAATTTTGTTTCATTAATATGACCGAGTCTACCGTGCCACATATAGGTATAATTAATATCATCTCTTTTCCTTTTCTTAGTTTGTTCTATTTGAAGTATATTTTCATGCAAGTCAAGTATGTAAATTCTATTTTGCAAATTACCAACACCATATAAAATATTGTTTTTATAAATAGAACAACTGTTGTTCTTTATTATAATGTCAAATCCATCCATATCTAATACGGAAATAGAAATAATGTTTCTAATGATATTCGGAATAAAATAATAATTATTTAAATAAATGAACTTGCCCGTAGGCTGTGCTAAACAATAAGTGCCTACAGCTAATGCAGCAACCTTTCCTCCATTTCCCACTCGTAGGACAACCTCATCCTTGTTCAGCTTTCTACTTCTGACCAGTCCCTTCACATTATTACATATGTGAGAACCACAACCGGTATCCAATACCCAAGTAGAATTTTGACTTTCTAAAAAATTAATTTCAATCATGAACAAACCTTGATTGGAAGTCGAAGCTTCTCCAAGCTTCTTCTCTGCCAGAAACTTCTTGCAGTTCCTCTTCTAATGACCCGGCTCATTGCAATGGAAGCACATTCCTTTGCTAGCTGGATCAGGTTTCTTTTGTTCCTTTATGTTCACCTTACCCTTGGTCATCCGAGAGTGGAAGAGCTCCTTAGATATCTCATATCTAGCAGTCCTACTTTGTTTATCATACAACTCCTTGAGGTGAAGCAACATAGTAGGAACATCCATGTTTTCATGCTGACGCTGAAGATCGTTATTCATGAATGCGAGCATGATGCATGAGCCACAGATGCGTCATTTTGCCACTTTACAATGGTGGCAATTTCTTCCTCAGATACTGATTCTGGAACAGTTCCAGAGACAGGTGAATTTATAACATAAGAAATCTTTTCAGCAGTGAGAACTATTCTCGGATTCCTTAACCAGTCCGTATAATTTGGTCCGATTAGTTTATTAGCATCAAGTATGCTACGCAGTGAAATTAGTGATTTTGACATTTTTTAAATTTCTGTATGTGAAAAGACAACATTTTAGCAAACATTCATTTAATTAATTTTGCATACCAAAATAAATTTAGATCTTTATTTTAAATTGATATCTCCCACTATTTTCATCAAACTATATTACCCTCACTTATATAGTTCGACAACATCTAATTAAAGATTTGCTAGTGAGATTAAGGATCCCATTTCAAATGTATATAGGCTTGTGGATAGCACAACAAACGATATATAAATAAATAAGTAGACAACTCTTGTCAATTACATCAACATGTAACTCTTTTATTTTGCCTCTTAAATCATAATGGTCAAGTGTGTGCACATCCAAACTAAAATGATTTAAGTTAAGTCCAGCCTAGCACTTCCATAAATTCAAAAAAGAAAAATGTTCGTCCTTGTGGATAGCACAACAAGACTATATTATTTAATTTTCTTGATAAGCATCAAATGTGATTAATTAATATCTTAAATACGCAATACTCGCCTTGTGGATAGCACAACAAGCTCATATTAAATATTTAATACTCTATTAATTTATCATGCTAGAAGGCGACGTTCGATATTCCAATTATCATTGAACGCTTCGGACTTAATATTATTTCTTTGAGGGGTTTGTTATTATTTGTCTCATCTTGTTTAGAGTGCATGCACATATATATATAAAATACGCATAATTTTATTAAACATGCGAAGCATGTTTGCATAAAATATAATATATATAATACTTAGCATACACATATAGAGTACTATATTCTACCTGAATTGATTATGGACTTTTATTCTAATTTGGTTCACTAAAGCCACCAAGTGAACCAAAAGGTCAAACCTAGGAGTGCAAGAATTTAAATTTAAACGTAACTATTACATTTAAACCCGGGCTCCATACAAACGGGTCTTCACGCGCTCCTTGCTTCTTGGTCTCCAATTTCTTCAAGATAATTCTAATTATCTATATTACATTAACTATTTAAAATTATATAGAAATCTTGATCAGCAGTCAAAGGGAAGTACATAGGAGAGAGATAGAATTTTACATCAAAAAAAATCAGAGAAGACGAGGTACGCAAACCCCATTTAATAAAATCCATTCATTCAAGCATTCAACTAAAATAAAATCCAATCACATTGGTCAAATAATATATAATCAATCCTTATTTATTATCATACATATCACCATATATATCAATAAATAAATATTCATCTCATGAATTAAAACATTCCATATATATGAGTATCATTTAATGGGCAATTTTATATTGCATGAAATCCAATTTCAAGATTAAAATAAACTCTTTATTTTAAATATAAAATTATTAAGAATATATATATATATATATATATATATATATATATATATATATATATATATATAACCTTAATATATATATTATATAATATATTAAGGTAATCATGGGTTACCTTTCTTTTAAAACTTCCTACACGTTTCAAAAAGCTTGTAGAAACTTTTTTGTTTTGAATTGAATAACTTTTCATTTAAAACAATTAATATCACTTTCTAAGGCAACGTGAGTCAGCTTTTAAAAAACAAATTCGGTAGGTTCCCTATTAAAAAAAAATCGACAGTCACCATTTTGTGATCAATTCGCGGACACAGCGAACCAAGAAGAAAAAAAAAATTGTTTCTGTTAATTTTTTTTTTCTTTCTCCCATAAAAAAATAATTTTATACAACTAATTATGTCCAATAAATTATTCTAAATGCATACCCATATGTATATGAAATCAAAATAATTAATAATTGCATAAAGGTTTGGCTCTGATACCACTGTTGGGTTTGTACGAAATCGTAACGCAATCAAATTATAAAAATTAGCAGAAGCATGGTATATCAGAGTTTAAAAAATTTCTACAAAACCATTACCCAGATCATCCTTTATGCAAATTATTAATTTAAAATAATAAATAAGCAGTTATGGAATCATACCCTTGTTGAACGAAGCTTCCACAGGTACGAGTTCAACTCATTGTTCTTCGTGATCTCCTTGAAATTTTGGATTAGATTCTTTCCTTTGATCAACATTAGCCACCCAAGTGTTTGGCCTCTAAAGGTGATCCACCAAGGAAGAGAATCATCAAGAAGGAGGGTGATTGACTAAACCTAATTTTCTATCCTCTATAGAAAAGGAGTAGTCTCCAACAATTGAAATTTCATCAACTGATATCTATTATAAAACTCCTCTTATATAGATATTGGTCAACCCTTCTAATCCTATTAGACATGGGATTTCATTTAATTAATTAAACTCTTTTAATTAATTTAGGCTTCCCACCACATTGGAAATAATTAATTAAATTCATTTAATTAATTTGCCTCCTAATCTTATTAGGAATAAATGAGAGTACTAATATTAAATTAATTACAAAACTCCTTTAAAAATTAAAATAATAATAATTGTAATAATATTAATAAGTCTCCTCTTAATAATTTATATTTAATATTTCCAAAATATTAAATAATAAATATTAAGCTATTTAATTTATTCTATCACCATATATTAAATTAATTATACTTAATGCATTATTACGATTGTGCCATTATCTTCTTAAATAATTATTCTTCCTTTTATAGTGTGACCCTTTAGATTCTCCATATTAAACCGGTTGTGAATAAATCAATTAGAACAATTCTAATCTTATTTAAATAAATAAATTAAACTAATAATCTATTTAAATAAATAATATTTATTCTACAATAGGGATAAGCCTCCGTAGCGATCAACGACTTTCCATATAATATAAATTTCAATATTAATAATAAAAGAACCTGTGAGTAAATAGTTACCGTACAATTCAATCCTTCTACCATACAATGTAACAATTAAATATAAGACATGGATTTACTGTCAAGTTTTATTTTATTCAATTATATGTATTTCGATTTGAAAATGCACAACTCTAAATAATGCAAATTAGAAACTCCTTTCTAATTTCATTCCACCTTGGCCAAGGATTCCTGGGTTGTCATTTAACGAATCACATATGACATATCTCCTCTTTTACTAGAGGTGGTAGATTCTTTATTCATCATTCATTATCTCCATATGTAGCTCATTATACCCAAGCATACCCTTTTATAAACCCTAAAGGGCTTTAAGGAATAAGTCAAAGTATAATTCATTACATACAAGATACTATGATGATCTCAAGTCCAAGGATCACTTGTACTACTATCACATTAGGAATTCCTATTGACAGGCGAGTAAAACTCTATTAGGTATTCCATAGCGAGTCACGTTCAGTGAACTTATTCTCCAATAAGCACCTACATACTTGCTTTAGTGTCTCCACACAAATGATCATGAGATCAATCATCCTCATCCAATGAGCAAGCAACATATGTACCAATCTATCCGGATTTACTAATCCCCTTTTTAGTAATCCCACGATTGAGAACTATTTTAGTTTTAAAGCTTTCTAAGAATTTAGATATCATTAGCATGATCATCATCATGATTCTAAAAATATTACTTAAAACTATGGGTTATTTACATATTATAAAAACAGCACCATGTAGATAATTAAATGCCTTTAATAAATGAATATTTTTGTTAATAAATAAATAAGATTGTCTCCAAAGTATATGCTTTATCATCACACATGATTGGCTTGTATGCATACTACTTTCAATAACACCACAATAATTTTCACGCGTGTGTTGGGCTTCCAACAATATATACACTCCCCTTACCATAAAGGTTGTTCAACTCAGTTTTCAAAGATTTCGCACCAGTCAATTGGTTTAGACAGTTTTCTAGATATGCATATAGTCTAGCCAAATCATATGGCTTAGACACTTTCACGATATTTAAGAACAATACTAGGTTCAACGTGAATAATAGCTTTCATAAGACTCAAATGAAACAAGAGTTTATTCAACAAGCATACTAACTCAATTTAAACGAGTAAGTAAGAAAACGTGCTCTTACAAGGATCCATTGCAAGGGTTAGGAATACTTGCAATTAACAATACAAGAATGAGTTTAAGGAAACTTACACAATAAAAGAGTGTAAGTCAGAGAACTTGCTTACAATATCCGTTGAATAAAGTAATGCAAGAGTCTAGGATACTTGCCTTATGCGTAGTCTATCCACGTAAGGCTAATCAACACTTTCGAATCCTATTTACAATATTTACATCTTAGATATTCATTAGCTAAGTACATTCAGTACACAAGCTCAATATGAGAGTTAACTATACATAAGGTTCTTCTTTAGTCATATAATCTCTTATACATTTGTCATCACGTACTAGTACATAATACTTACACAAAATTAGTATATAAGTTGCTACGAAATCAAGTAACACAATTTACATTATGTATGGTGATATATCAATTCATAATACTATATTGATTATGTCTTTCTTTGCTCATGGAGTTCTGTTTATAATTTAAGTATCATCATGCTTCACTACCAATACTTGTAAACATATATCAATAGAGATCTGACCAAGTTTTAACGGCTTAGGCATCAAATAGGTTAACTGTCAAAATAAGATTAACAAACTGCATGAATTCTAATTCTAGACTGGCGCAGCTACGCCATGGTCAAGCCTAGGGGTGGCGCAGCTGTGCTGCCCCCTGGCCAGACCAGGGTTTGGTTGCTACCTGCTGTTTCAGTCCATTTCATCAACATATAACGCAACATAGTATGTAAACACGTTAAAGGTCCTTTTCGTGTTTTCAAGTCCATCTAAGTTCCATCTTCGGTGATATTAGTCTAAGATTATCATCTTAGGTAATTTAAGTCCCTGAAATCACATAGTCCATCATGCTTGTCATTTAAACATATGAGGTGATCACATAGCTTTTTTTAGGCATGCTCACAAGTATCTATATCATACATATATAACTAGCATCGTTACAAGCTTAAAGCATGCCTCATTCGTGCTTAAATAGTTTTTATGGCATCTAACATAGTATATATACATGTATGATATATTAGTGAGGTTACGAGCACTCTTACGCATGTTAAAATTTTAGAACACTAAGAACTCGGTTCATACCACTTTAGTTTTCAAAAACTTTCAATTTTAGCCTTTGAAAGAGTTTAAAACGCAAACCATGTATGCTAGTGAAATCACAACACCTTAGACTAACTTTTCATGCGTAATAAACCATATAATCATGCTCGCAAAAATCCGAATGTAGATATGATGCTTACATGTCAAAGTTCGCCTTCAAAACTTATATTTTCTCAGTAATATTCACTAATGAGGTTAAACATGCTCATGTTACATTATAAAATATATATACACAAATTAACATGCTTTTCATGCATTCTTAAACCATATACTCATGCTTACCAAGTCAGAATATCAATATGGATATAACATGTCAAAGTCCCTTTTTGGAACACTAAGTTCATTTTGAAAATTATAGGTCGTTTCATCAATCGTGCATGCAAACATAGTAAAATATGTTCACATTAGGTCTAGGTATACCACTACACATGTTAAACCAGTCATCAAGCTTGTTTAAACTTATTTGAACATGTTATTGCTTAACAGATTGCAGCAGAAATCAGAATCTGGAACCAAGGACTGGCTCAGCTGCACTGTGCCCTAGTTCAAATTTGGCTCAGCTGTGCCGGGTCTCGGCCAGAATTGAACAGGTTCTGCTTCGACAGAAGGCTGACCCAAACACAAAAATTCTCTACGAATCAATTAAAAACCAACTACAATGCCTTACTAACATATGTATTAGCTTATATAACAACTAACCAACATTATCTAATCACACAATCATGAATTCCAACCAAAATCAAGAATCTACGAATTTGACAAAAAACAAGAAATGAAGAACATGGGAATGTGATATACCTCTGCAACTTGCTGCTATATTCACTTCTTTCCACTGATATCTCACTATCTCAGAATGTTATCACTATGCATATATTGCTCTCAACTAAAAACTTAAGAAAATCTCAGCAAATGAATTTGAAGGAGAAGAGGCTATATTTATAGAGAAGTTAGTATCCAGATAATGCTAATTTCCACCAATTCAAACCAATAGATTGTAGAATTGTTTGAATGTTAAGGAGAAGTTGGTGGTGGGTAGTTGAGATTCACTATTGAGGCCACTCCCTTGTGATGATTTGCTAGATAGCTATGGAAGTTTGGTGAGTTTTTGTGAATATAGGCTTAGGCCTCATAATGCTATTCACGTGAGGGAGAATGAGAGCGACTATCACATTGGGACAAAGAAAATAACTCAGCATTCCATCTAGCAAGTGTTGTACAATACAATTTTATAACATATATGCCTACCATATATTATATACACTTAGGCATTGGTGTTACAAGATAATTTCATTAAATGAGAAACATTACAATGTAGGTAATTCAACTTGCACATATAATCCATGTACATTTTGTTAGCACCGAATGTAATTCAATTGTGTATTATCTCTTCACTATATTATTCTAGCTATATTATTCAATTATCTTAAAGATTGAAATAATCATCAATTAGAAATTGTTTACTATATATTCAAGAGATACTAATTTAATGTCCACACACTCATATTATCACATAGTCTCATGACGTATTCATATACTTTTTTAATTAGTCATAACATATATAGTATAGTCACATTAATGCGTCACATTGCACTATATAATATAGTTGTAGCTTTGATATATTATATGTTCAATATCTTATAACATTGCACACACAATTAATATAATCTCATTATATTAATAACTTATTTGTTTGTTTTATTATTCACAATGTCAAATAAATCAATAATAATTAACTACTCATCTTATTAATTAATTAACAATAATATTAATTAATCTATCCCTCATTAATTTACCCTTATCAATTATTATTATACGATAAATTATCATATTCCTCAACAGTTTAATAAATACAAATCTTATTATATATATAAAAAATTCACTTATCATTATACTATCATTTGCAATGATAATAAATCAACATACTATTATTATATTTCTCGTAATAGCAATTTAATAATTAATATAGATTAATTGTTCACTTAATGATTCCTTCATCATCGAATTAATTAATTCATCATCGTTTCTGTTCTCGTGCCACACAAGGCATTTTAACGAGCTTATCATAAACTCCTTATTTTTCTCAATTATTATATATATATATATTTAATTTAATATAATTGAGTTAACTCATCTCATAACACATACATATTTATATTTAATTAAATATTCGACTTTCATTAATATCAATATAAATCTTTATTCATGAAAATTCTCGGGTATTACATCCTCTCCCCTTATAAAAATTTTGTCCCGGAATTGTTACAAGGTTACACAAATAGATGGGGATAATCCCTCATCATCCTATCTTCTAACTCCCACGTAGCCTCCTCGACATCGTGGTTACGCCAAAGTACTTTTACAGATGAAATGACTTTATTTCTTAATATCTGCTCTTTCCTATCTAGGATTTGGATAGGAATCTCTGCATACGCTAGGTTCTTCTCCACTTAAATGGGCTCATAAGAAATCACGTGCTTGTAGTCGGCCTTGTACGGACGTAACACGGAGATGTGGAACACGTTGTGGATGTGCTCCAACTCAGGTGGTAATGCAACTTTGTATACCACTTCGCCCACTCGCTTCAATATTTTGAACGGTCCTATGAATCTTAGACTTAACTTTCCTTTTTTTGCCGAATCGTATTTTTCCCTTCCAGGGAGATACCTACAAAAATATGAAACTGCCGACTTTAAAGTCCCGGTCTTGTCAATGCAAGTCTGCGTACTTTTTCTAGCGATCTTGAGCTGCTACTAGTCTGGCTCTTATCATTGTCACCACGTCCGCAGTTTGTTGTACTAACTCTGGTCCGAGTATTCGTCATTCTCCGACTTCGTCCCAACATAATGGCTTTCTGCACTTTCTCCCGTAAAGAGCTTCATACGGTGGCATGCCGATACTCGCATGATAATTATTGTTATACACAAATTCTACTAGGGGTTAGGTGGTCATCCCAATTTCCCTTGAAATCCATCACGCAAGTCTTAAGCATGTTCTCTAGCGTTTGTATAGTTTGATCACTCTGTCTGTCTGTCTGAAGATGATAAGCGGTACTCAACCTCAACTGTGTTCCCATTCTCTCTTGCAAGCCTTTTCAAAAGTTTGACGTGAAGCGCGGATCTCGATCAGAGACAATTGACACCAGCACTCCATGTCGTGAAATAATCTCCTTTACGTAAAGGTTCGCTAACTGATTCAAACTGTAGTGGATCTTGATTGGTAGAAAATGTGCGGTCTTCGTTAGTCGATCCACGATAACTCAAATGGCATCATAACCTTTCTGCGTGACAGGAAATCCTGTAACGACCCCAAAATTCATACAATATAATTCTCATCCTCGATCATTAGAAATACATCTTTAATCTATCTTTACATCATTATTCGATATTAAAATCACTAAAAATGCAGAATATTTAAAAATTTTATAAACTTTCTTTCTATATTGCCCTGAATCGCAACCTTAACATTACAAATATTTGATTCAATTCTATTACATGAATCGCTACAACGAAAGGACTATACAAAGTCTTACAATCACTAAGCAATATCCATTATACGTCGGATAGCTCAACTTACAACTTAACAATTAAGTTACAATGAAAACATAAACTACAATTTGAAATTTAACAAAATTAATATTCTTTAACATTGATCTCTATAAATCACTTAACACGTATCTTTACTTTGCATCCTTGACCTGCAAAAATGGTTATTTGCAAGAGTGAGCTCGACAGCTCAGCAAGATCTAACAGTTTTCATGCATCACATAGCACATAATTAACATGCTCAATATTAAAGTAACATGGCATACATGCTTTAATCACATAACAAATATAAAGATTGAGTTCCTTACTCAATCAACATTATTAAATCAATCAATGTAGTCATAAATTGACTTTAACATTTCATGCTTGCAACATATACAACATAGCATACTCTTTGCAATACAATTTAAAACAGTTCATAATATCATCAAGTTCACATAGAAAATAGGAACCGAAAGACTTGCCTTGATCGTTATTTACCAATAACAGTTTAACAGCTTACAGATATCTGCAGTTCACGTGCCCTACACAATTATATAATCATTCACATAAACTATTAGTCACATAGCAAAGCATATTAGTTATAATGTAAACTTTACTCTACTTCTCATAACCCTTCCTATTATCAATACACAATGTTCAACTTGATTGTGTTAACTATCGACTTATATTTCACTATATTTCTTTTTCGTAATATTTGAAATTTATTCAAGTATTTATATCTTGCTAGGACTAATTATTGGTTTTATACTAACCCCATTTTATATCTTATAATGTTCATTTCATTAGAATCGAAATACTATTTAAGTGTATTACCACATTATACGGCGTTTCGACGTTTATACGTCACACGCCTAACTCGCCTCTTTTGCATGTGCTTTGCATGCTCCTAGATTGGGTTACATTACTCTATAATATTTTATTCTTATTAAAAACATAATATTAAACAAGGTCATACACACTCGTTGCGGCGTTGAAACGCTTGCACGTCCGTATGCCAAACTTGCCTATTCGAACGCCCAAACGACACGCATTTGCGCATGCTTAACACACCCAACCGAATTGTCTAATACTCACGGGTTAATGCTAAGTATCATTATAATACCTAATAGTCATTTTATGAAAGTTAGAACATCATTTTCCATGGTCGGGACCATTACATGTGCTTACGTGCATGCCCGACGCCCCCCGATTGCCTTCAAAAAACATCAGTCCCATAAATGACCATTTTTACTCTGTCTAACGACCTCAAATTGAAAAACTTAAAGAACGAAAGTTGTAGGTCTACTCGTGCGCGTTCCGGATCATCTTGAATCGCCTCAATCGGAGTTCGTATGAAAACGTTATGGCTATTTTACCAGAGGAGGTCAAAACAGTCCCGGGCTAACTTTTCCTCCCGGCGCAGCTGCGCCCCAACCAGCCTTGGGGGCAGCGCAGCTGCGCCCCTGGCAGCGTGTTACGCGACTTTTTCCTTCAGTATGTTATTCTAACGAATTTTCTAACCCTTTCCTCCTTCCAATCATCATAAATCAAGCTATACACATCCAATTGAGTCCGTTTTCGACTCTATGGATTCGTAATTCATAGAACTACACATCTACATGATAATTATAACACTTCAAAAATATTAACAATTCCTTTTAAGGGTTCCAATTCAGTGTTCATGCCAATTCTTCATATTTTACATATATTTAGCGAATTCAATTACTACGAATTCGTTTTACATCCGTTTTGACTCGTTCAACTTGGGTTATTTTCGTTTTTTCGACTACTATCATGATACATCATCAATTTTCATTCTAAAATTCAACCAAAACACATAAACCCATAAGAACACAAATTCTCCATTAGAAACTTGTTTTTACAATACTTTGATTTCTGAAAAATCGTTTATAGTATATATGTAAAGGATTACAACATCTATCAATTCATTCATAAAAACTCATGAACAAGTTATGTATATATAATCATGTATATACCAATTTTCATAGAAGTTCAATTAACATAGAACTAACAATGAAAAATATAAAACAAACTATTTAAAAATACAAGGGTTCAAACCATACCCTTAATGCTTAGTGAGGAAGAAGATGGTGAGATTTAGCAATGACTCTCTCAAGGCCTTCCTCCTTTCCTCTTCTTCTTCTCTCTTTTTCTTCCTTCTTTTCTCTCTATCTTTTCTCTGTATTTCTTTTTGTTTCTAACACTGACTATTTTCTCTAACTCTTGTTTTAATCTAACGTTTATTGTAGTATACATATATCTATATACTTATAATACAATCATAAATATAAACATAATAATCCTTATTAACTATAATAATTACAATTAATATATAAGTTACAAATTTGAATTTTAAAAGCATTAAGGCTTGTTTGGCAAAACAAGTTATTTTAAAAACAGATTTTAATAGTTATGGCCTCGTTTGGCAATACGGATTTAAAATAATGCAAGGGTCTTGTTTAGAAAAACGGTTTTAAAAACTCTTTTTATTCTTTTAATAAATCCTTTAACACATCTTGTTAATGTTATACTTTAATCAATTAAATCCTAACATTCTAATTTAATTAATTAAAAGTCTAACATCAATTAAGCATATAAAATTGTCACATAATTATAATTAATTACTAATTATAATTACGTGTAACACTCATCACATTACTCATCTAATTTAATTATCTCAATTAAATTAGAACTATAACATAAAATCATTATATCAATTAAATTAAATACTAAATATTCATTTTATTAATATACTACACTTAATTACATTACTCCATAATAATCACATAATTATTTATTTAACTCAATAAATAATTCAATTAGAATATTTATTTACTCCAATAAATATTAAAATTAGCATTCAAATTATCTTCACATAAATTCACATATTTCACCATATATGACACGTATTCACATACTCAAACTCAAAATATCAGATAATAAGAATTTTATTTATTAAATTCTCATTTAAAAAAATTCTAAAAATCTGGGATGTCACAAATCCCACCACAAAGTCCATCGTAATGTGCTCTCATTTCCACTCTGGTATTTCCAATGGTTGAAGTAAACCACTCGGCCGCTGGTGCTCTGCTTTGACGCGTTGGCAAGTCAGACATTTGCTAACGCACTCTGCGACTTCCCGTTTCAGACCACCAAAAATGTTGCGTCAAGTTTTGGTACATTTTAGTGCCTCCCGGATGAACGAAATGTGTTGTATTATGTGCCTTATGCAAAATTTCTTCCCTTAACTCGGTTACCGCTGGTACCCACACTCTCCCTTCGAATCTCAAAATACCGTCTTTATCCATTTAGAATCTCTCTTCTTCATTTTCTGCAATCCTCTTCCTGATTTTCTGGCACTCTTCATCCTTCTCTTGTGATTCCCTCACTTTATCCAACAAAGTTGGACGAGCTTCCATGATAACCAATTTTTCTTCAGACTTCTCCAGTCCCTTTTCCTCTATTTCTAATTTCTCCATCTCTCTTATCAACTCTTCCTGAGTCGTCAAGTGGAACAGCTTCTGTGATAACCCGAGAATTTATAAAATCTTGAATTATTAGAATAAAGGTTAAATAATAAAACCTAGATGAGAATTTGAGGATTTATTTAAAATTTTTAAGTAAAACCTATATGGTCTGATATTCGAATGAGAATAAAGAAAATATGGGATTACAAAATTCCAAACCCTAGAAAGGAGTTATATGTATTTGAAGGAATGTTAAGAATAAGGTATTGTGATACCTATAAATTCAATGTGGATTGAATAGTGTTAGAAATGTGATAATGATATACGTGGACATTTATTAAGGAAATAAAATTTTTCATGAAGAGATACTATGAGGTTAAACGAAAATGAGTATATGTATAGAAAGATATATATATATATATACATACATATATATACTTAGTAAGGTGCTATATATTTTAACAAGAGGAATGATGAATTAAGTTAATTAAGGATATAAGAATCCAGATAAAACTATGTCAGTAATTAACATATGGTGAATGTTGGCCTTGACTGGCAAATAAGAAGTGGAATAAGTTGAAAGTTATTAGCTAATATAATTAGCAATAAAAATGGAGTAGGTTAAAATTCAAAATTTGAGTTAGAGATAGAATATTGAAGCACGGACTGCTCGGTTGGGTCCAGAACATCAAGTTTAGTTAGAAAGAACAATAAACACAAAATGTGTAAGGGTTTGACTTTTTGGTCAAAGTCAACAGTTGACTTCTATGGAGAAAATTCTAATTGGGTTATGTAAGTTAATTGATATTATTAATATATGAGAATATGTTTATATTAATAATAATGTATAAGAGCCCAAATGATAATTTATTTCATGGACTAAGGAGAATAAATGGTTTAAACAAGCCTATTAGTTTAATTAAGCATGGGACTTGTAGATAAAATGATTAAGGGCAATTAAGTTATTAAACTAGCCCAATATATCATGTATGGGACAAGAATTATGATGCCCCAATTTAATTGTTAGTGGAAGCCCAAGTTCATATTAACTAGTAAGCAAAATAGAATTAATTTGCAAGCCCA
The DNA here is from genome assembly GCA_020205555.1 of Panax stipuleanatus. Taxonomy (NCBI): domain Eukaryota; kingdom Viridiplantae; phylum Streptophyta; class Magnoliopsida; order Apiales; family Araliaceae; genus Panax; species Panax stipuleanatus. The sequence continues at coordinate 112,581,062 of CM035124.1, forward strand.
AAGTGAATTAATCAAAGCCCAAACTCTTAGCCCAATTAAGAGAGGACTTATTGGACTTCTTATAAGCTAAATGAGGAATTAAAAATTAAACCAAAGGGGGAAGAAGTGCCCAAAAATTCGGCCCTATGGGGGTAAAATGGGGAGAATTTGTAATTTTATTAAGCTTACCCAAAATCTTGGTTATAATCTTTTGGAACCAACACCCATGACATGTGTCACTCTCCTAGCATGTCCAACACTTGTGTTTAGTGACTAAGCAACCAAGTAATGATTAAGAAAGAGAATTAGTGGAATAATACTTACACTTTCAATTATACCCACTCCATTAACTTATTTTATTTCATTTCATTATTCTTCCAAGTTCATTAGCTAGAGAAAGAAAAAGAAAATATCGAGAGAGAGAAAGAGAGAGGGAGGTTTGGCCACTTCAAGAAGGAGAAGAGGGTCTTGATCTTCATGCATGCTAAGTATTTAAGCTATTTTTGGAAAGATAAGAAAGATAGCAAGAAGAACTAGGTATTGATTCACTTCATTTTTAAAGTTTTGATTTCTTATTTGTGGGGTTTTGATAAAACAAAGAGTCTTAAGTTTGATCTTTGAAAAAACTCTTCATCTATATGTGTATAAATATTTTATATGATGATAAAAACATTTTTGAAATTGAAAAAAAGATCAAAAGAGAGATTTGTACCAAATGGATAGAGAAAGGCACATGCATGCATGCACTAAGTAATTTTACGTTAGATTCTTGTGATGCATGTTGAATATGGTTAATATCATGATTAGAGTGTTAGATCTTGAGTTTAACAAATGAGACTTGTGGATTTATATGAGTTCATGTGGTGAGAATTGGAAAAAGGATGTTAAATGGATTTTGGAAGAAATTTTTATTTAACTAATATGCTATAACATGTGCATGTTGAAATCTATAAGTGATATTTAAGGTTTTCTTTCTTGGTATGCTAGATGCATGAGTTAAGGGAAAAACCCATTTGGAATCACTAAAATATGTGTTAAAATGAGCAAGTTATGAATTAAATCCCAAACTACCCAACTGTTGAGAGCGTGTTACTGATCAGTCACTTTTGGACTATTTTTTTTATAACCAAAATAAACTCAAATTTGGTGTTTGATTTATGTAAAATGTAGTTCGGGAAGATACGAATCCAACGATATCAAATGAACCTAAATCTGAGATGTAGATCTCCATATATAAGCGTTTCCGTAAAGGACCCCAAATCTGGAAAACGAAATAACTGTTAGGAATGTCCTTGCGGATCAGTCCACTTTAACACTGATTTCTGCAACATAAATAGAACAAAACGTGATGTTTAATAAATGAAAATTGGAATTCGGGAAGATATGAATCCAACACCTCTGACAGAATCAAAATCCGAGTTGTAGGCTTCGTTCTACAAGCGTTTCCGTGAAGGACCCCAAATCTGAAATTTTGGGAGAAAATTAGAGTATCATTATGAAGCGAAATGAAAGTAAGCTATTATAATAAATAACTTTAAAGCCACTAATGGGCTAGTAAGTTAATTACATATAGAATAAAATGTAATTAATTATTTAATTATTATTTAAATGATGTTAAGTAATAATTAAAATGAGTTAGTGTTAATAAAATAACTACTTATTATTTAATTAAGATTAAATAATAAATTGAGTTAATCAATTAATTAATTATTATTTAATAATGATTAAAAGAGTATTTAAGTAAGATTAAGTAATAATGAAGTAATTACTTACTTACTATGACATAAAAGTTTATAGGATTAATTATTTATTATTTGAATAATAAATAAAGATGGATATTAATTAATTATTCTTTTAATTATATTAAGGAATGATTAAAGAAGAATGAAGTGAATAAATCAATTATTATTATTCAAAGATGAGAGAGTTATTAATTATTATTTAAAGGCAAATAATAATTTAATTATCCATTATTTAATTGACATTAAATAATGAGGAGTTATAATTGGTTATTAGTAAGTAATAACTAAAGAAAAATAGTTAATTACTATTTAACAAATATTAAATGGTAATTGAAGCAAGAGGGAGTTAACAATTGAAGAAAATTAAATAACTCCTTAATTAAACAATTAAAATGAATTGTTTAAAGAACTAATAAGTGATTATCACTTAAGGAAAGCCTTATTAATTATTAAATCATTAACCTAATATCAATTAAATATCTTATAAGATTAATTATAGTACATTACATGTATGTACTATGTGAATGTATTATTGGTTAGATAATAATACAAGTGAGCGTATTGATGAACAAATATAGGTAGTACTAATTGATAGATCTACATTATCAATGATAGGTCATTCAAAGAGTGTTAATTAAAACTAAAAAGTTGTAGCTCGTCAAATAGGCAAGTTTCCTAACTCAAGCTCGAGTTATTCTTTTTCAAGCATGTTGGTGGATAAATATTGTTGATTATTCCACATCCTGATGAATTATTGTGAATCGCACTTTGTGCAATTGAATTCCTGTTCTACTATTTATTGAACTGCGAATGGATTAAAGTTCTTTTATTCATGAACTGCTTATGAGATGGATCTATGCTAGTTGTGTCAGCTAGATCAAGCATGTTTAAAATTTGTTAACTCAAATTCTTTTTGAAGACTTAGTGCATGTTGCGTATGTTTATCAGGTATGAAAGGCTGATCACCTTCATTACCATAGGGTCCAGTTGAATTTGTTCATATTCATTGTTGGCCATTCATCATTATTGACTCGGTCATTCAGTTATAAAAAATTGATTTATATTCTTTCACAACTATCATATTGTTCAAAGTTTGTCAGCTTACTATTCTTTTCAATCATGATATATCTTTATTTGAACTTAAACTTGCTGAGCAAACTTGTTGCTCACCCCTTGCTATATCATGATAACCAATTTCAGATTAAGACGAAGGCTTGAAGAAGGGCACAGTCAAGAGAAAAGTACAATAGTATAATATTGTTATGCACGGATAACTATTTAGTTATCTTATGTAAACCTTTTTGATTAATAAATGTATGTATTCAGTTAAGGTTAATAAATCTGGGAAAATGTTATAGAAACATGTGAAATAAACAATATAAGTTTATTTGTTCCGTAATAGATAATAGAATGTGTATGAAGATGAAGTATCGTAACGCACCGAATCCGAGGTTCTTGGGACCCGGGTTTGGGGGCGCCACAGGTTGGTATCAGAGCTGATAGGTTATAAACCTTAGGTAGGTGTACCTTAGGCTATAACCACAAACATGAGGATGAGGAATAAACTCAAATAGAGTTTAAGAGATAAGAAATGAATTCAGAAAATTCATTATCAAGTTAAGAAGATGATAAATAAGATTCAAAGAAGAATCTTGAAGAGTTATAAAGATGAGAAATTAGAGTTACCTGAATCCAATAATAAAGATGAAAGTGATAATAAATAGACAATGTATGATAAGTAGGTTTTATACCTACTTATTGGACGCCAACTTACTCTAATTATAGCTTAAACTCAAGCACTTTAGTGTCTTTTAATGTGTTTATCTTTGTTTTGCATGTTTTAGGTAGGAAACTCCAAAAGGCAGGGAATGGTGTGATAAAGGCATGAAATGGCATGAAAATGAGCATATGGCATGAACTCGACAACAAGGCTGGTGGATTGGCATGAAGACGGGCAAAGTGGCATGGTATGGGCAAAAGCAAGCTTGTTGAGTTGGTGGAGAGCCTATGTGAAGCAAAGGAGAGCTTAGCATGAAGATGGCTTAGGGTGAGGAACATATGATAATGGCCTTGATTCACAGCACAAGTGAAGGGCAAAGAAGCATAAGAGAAAGCAAAGGATTGTGCATGAAAGCCAAAGGCTAAAAAGTGCATCAGCTGCAAAACATGGCTCGCGCGGTCACGCCTGAAAACCAATGAGCATCCGCGCACCCGCGCTGTGTTGCAGACCAGAGAGGCGTTCTGGGTATTGGCACGCCCGCGCCAGGAAAGCCTAGCTGGGGGCGCACGGCCGCGCCGGTCAACATTGACTTCTCATTTTTGTTTTCTCAGCTGCTTGTAATGGATTTAAGGCTTGTGTTTTGAAAAGAAACGATATATCACTCAACACTTATCAGAATTATTATTTGTAACTTTCAAGTTTAGTTCCTATATTGTAGGGTTAGAGAGTGTGAAGGTTTTAGAGGCTTCTCTTCTTCTTCCTTCTTGCTCTAGTAGTATTACATTTCTAGGGTTCATTTTGGAATTCATTTGTGGTCCAGATTTGAGTTTTCTATCTTCTATTGAAAGGGGGAAACCACAAGATTTGCACTTTCTTTCTCTCTTTTCTCTCATTTCATAGTTGCTCAATGCTTGGTTTGAATCCCATAATGGTGGGAGGTTCAGTGATGAAATAACTTCCATTATGGGATTCTAATGGATTCTATTTGCTAAATCTAGGGTTTATGTCTCTTTGATATAGATGGATGATAATATATGGTTTGCCTAACATGGTTGCTTGTATGCCTAGATGCTTGATCAACATCTACTCTAATAGTTTATATGAACTTGAAAAAATGAAGTGTAAACTTAGATTTTTCCATGTTAGCATATGTTTGTGAAAATTGCATTGGCTGAGTTTTATGATTCGCTAGCTGGATAGAAATATACCGTATGGCCGTATGTAGTCTAATGGGAGCTTGCGCGTAAATTGGTTTAGCTTGTAAATCGCATAGAAATATAGTGGTTTAGGCTTTACTGATGTTCATGTGATTTCTATCTTAATTGTGGATATTATATGATTTGGACTTGGTGTATTGAAAGATAGCCAAGTCTCACATTCGTGCTCCCGATTAGCATTCCTATATGATTATCCGTGTATGATTTGAGGTGTGGTTAACCTAGATGATGCTTTAGATGAAGTTAGGATCCCATATCCCTCTAATTTGAACCCTTTGCTTATTAATTGGTTAAGTCTAGTTTAAATTTAGTATAATTAATTAAAGAACATTGTGACAACCGTTTAAGCAGACAAAGATAATTAATGGACTGGTGCATAATAGATTAGGCCTGACTCCATTCTTTGTGGGACGATCTCGACTTATCGAGTTATTACTTGCCGACCGTGTACACTTGCACGTGTTTTTGTGTCCATTTTTGTTAACACGTAAACGGCGCAACAAGTTTTGGCGCTGTTGTCGGGGACACGATTTTAGTTGAATCCTATTGACATCAGTTTTCGTTAAATTTGACTAACTTGAACAAATCTCTTCTTACCTCATTTCTAATTTTATTTTTTACTTGTGTTTCAGGTACTCGTGATAGTTTATGCACACTCGAGCCTCACATCCTGAATTAGTGCCTCACCAAGAGCACATCAACGGTCGAGCGTGAGAGCTAATATCCGCAACACCAATCCTCGAGAAGAACCTGAACCACTTCATCAATGGCTGAAGAGCAGAGGGCCTTGCAAGAATATTCCATGCCCAAAACTCACCGATCTGCAATCAAGTATACTGAGGCCAGCAATTGCGGGCGACCACTTTTGAGATAAAGCCAGGAACATTGCAGATGATACAAAACAATCTCCAATTTGGGGGTTTGCCTTCCGAAGATCCCAACGAGCATATTATGAGCTTCATAGAAATATGTGACACGTTTAAATATAACAACGTCCCTAATGATGCAGTGAAACTTAGTATATTCCCTTTCACCTTGAGGGATAAGACAAAAAGTTGGTTGCACTCACTGCCTTCACGGTCAATAACTATATGGGAAGACTGTGCTCAGAAATTCTTGACCAAGTTCTTTCCTATGGCCAAGACTGCTGCAATGAGGAGAGACCTGAGTACTTTTGCACAGCATCCAGAGGAAACATTATATGAAGCTTGGGAACGTTATAAGGAAATGCTCCGGAAGTGTCCACACCATGGCATGCCAGAGTGGATGGTGATTAACTCTTTTTACAATGGTTTCGAATGGCAATCAAGGCCAATTATTGACGCTGCATCGGGGGGAAGCTATCTGGACCTAAAGATTTTTCTAACAGCGTATGAGCTCTTTGAGACCATGGTGGCAAATGAGTATCAGAATCCAACAGCCAGGATGGTACAGCCGAAAGTTACAGGGATGTTAGAAGTGGATGCCATTACTGCATTGTCTGCCCAGATGGCAGCCATGCCAAAGAAGATTGACTCATTGGCGGAAGAAAAAGTCAAGACAGTTGCTTGTGTCTGTAAGATTTGTGCAGGGTCACATCAAACATACCAATGTGCAATTAGTACAGAATCAGTACAGTTTATGAGCAACTACCAAAAACCCCACAATCAATTTCAAAATTCTTACAGTCCCAACAATAGGAATCATCCTAACTTTAGTTGGAGTAATACCCAGAATGTCCAACATCCCCATCCTCAAACATCTCAGCCACAATACCATACATCAAACCAACAACACCAATATCAATCGGCTCAATCACAACCACAACAATTTCAATCTCAACAACAATATCAACCACAGCAATCTCACCACCAGTATGCACCAAAACCCCCTACCTTCCTAGGTTTTCAACAACAACATCATCCCCCACCTGTACCTCAGCCAGGAAAAGAAGTCGGACTAGAGAGTGGAAATTGATGAACTTAAGTTAATCGTGAAGAGCCAAGCTATATCTCTCAAGATGATGGAGACTCAAATTGGTCAAATTGCCAATGCGATTCTCAATCGACCTCAAGGGACTCTTCCTAGTAATACAGAGATGAATCCAGGGAAAAGGGAGGGAAAGGAGCAGTCCCAAGCTATCACCCTAAGGTCTGGGAGGCAGACTTCAGATTGGAGGCTGGCGCGGCCGCGCCCCAGGAAGGCCAAAACCTAGCGCGGTGCGCGCCAAGATGCAAAGAATCCTGAGACAATGTTGGCTGATGGAAATGATGGAGGAAAGATTGTTGCGGCAGATAAGGAGGAAACCACTAGAAACTCATAACCAAGCCATCACCTGTGTACCCTACTGTTCCTTACCCATAGAGATTGCACAAGCAAAGGGACGACAGACAGTTCGCTAAGTTTTGGAGGTGTTTAAGAAACTGCAGATAAACATACCCTTCGCAGATGCATTAGAACAAATGCCAAGTTACGTGAAGTTCATGAAGGGTATTCTGTCAAGGAAGAAATGATTAGAGGACTTTGAGACAGTGGCCTTAACAGAAAGTGCAGTGCAGTATTACAAGCTAAATTACCTCCAAAGCTTAAGCACCCGGGCAGTTTCACAATTCCTTGCTCCATTGCAAATTTGTCTTTCAGCAAATGCCTCTGTGACTTAGGAGCTAGCATAAATTTGATGCCTCTGTCTGTGTTCAATTAATTGGGATTGCTGGCTCCCAAGCCGACAAATGTATCACTACAACTTGCTGACAGATCCTTCACTTATCCTAGGGGTATTGTTGAAGATGTTTTGGTTAAAGTGGACAAATTTATCTTCCCAGCTGACTTCATCATTCTTGTTACGAAGAAGATAGAAATATCCCAATCATCCTTGAGAGACCTTTCCTTGCCACAGGGCGAACTCTTATAGATGTCCAGAAGGGAGAGTTAACAATGAGAGTGCATGATCAAGAAGTCACTTTCAACGTTTTTAAAGCTATGAAGTTTCCCACCGGCGAGGAAGAGTGCTTCCGGATTGATTTGATAGATAGAGTGATGAATGAAGGAGTTAGAAATCTGGTGGATACTGAGCCTTTGGAGAGTGCTATATTGGGAGATTCAGATACTGAGGATACTGAAGTTGCTGAATACGTGCAAATTCTTGACACATCACCAAAGATGAGAAAGTTTAGGATGCCTATCGAGCCACTAAAACTTGCTGGGGAGACATCAGAACGACTCAAGCCTTCTCTTGAGATGCCTCTAGATCTTGATCTTAAACCTCTTCCAGATCATTTAAGGTATGCATTTTTAAGTGAATCTTCAAAGTTGCCTGTTATTATTTCTGCTGCGCTACATCTTGTCAGGAAGAACAACTGTTACGGGTACTAAGAGAGTTTAAATCAGCAATTGGATGGACCATAGCAGATATAAAGGGGATCAACCCCAGCATTTTGTATGCATAAAATCCTGCTAGAAGACGATAGCAAACCATCAGTGGAGCAACAACGTATATTAAATCCTATCATGAAGGAATTGGTTAAGAAGGAGATTTTAAAGTGGTTAGATGCAAGGATTATCTATCCAATATCAGACAGCTCTTGGGTGGGCCCGGTGTAGTGTGTGCCCTAAGAAAAGAGGGTACGACCGTGGTATCCAATAAACATAATGAACTAATTCCTACCAGAATAGTGACGAGGTGGAGGAGTCTGCATTGGACTACCGCAGACTAAATAAGGCTACTAGGAAAGATCATTTTCCCCCTCCCGTTCATTGATCAGATGCTAGATAGGCTGGCCGGTCGTGAATATTACTGCCTTCTAGATGGGTACTCAGGATACAATCAAATAGTGATAGCCCCAGAAGATCAAGAAATGACTACCTTTAGTTGTCCATATGGTACATTTACTTTTAGAAGGATGTCTTTCAGTTTGTGCAATGCCCCGACTACCTTTCAGAGGTGTATAATGGCCATTTTCTCCGATATGGTTGAGCAAAATGTTGATGTCTTCTTGGATGATTTTTCTATTTTTGGAGACTCCTTTGACCTATGTTTGGAGAATTTGGTGATGGTGTTTAAAACAGTGTGCCGCGACGAATCTTGTACTGAATTGGGAGAAGTGCCATTTTATGGTACAAGAGGGTATCATTTTGGGACATAAGGTTTCGAAGGAAGGATTAGAGGTGGACTAGGCTAAGTTGGAGACTATTGAGAACTTACCTCCACCTATTTCTATAAAAGGTGTTCGTAGCTTCTTGGGACATGCAGGCTTCTATCGTGGTTTATAAAGGACTTCTCGAAGATTACTAAAGCCACTTTGCAGTTTGTTAGAAAAAGATGTCCTCTTTAAATTTGATGAGGAATGCCTGATTGCATTCGAGCACTTGAAGAAGAAGTTAACTACGACACCAGTGATCACATCTCCGAATTGGGCCCTTCCATTTGAACTGATGTGTGATGCCAGCGATTTTGCTGTGGGAGCTGTATTGGGCCAGCGGAGGGACAAGGTCTTTCATGTTATATACTATGCTAGCAAGACCCTTACTGATGCCCAATTGAACTACACTACTACAGAAAAAGAGCTTTTGGCAGTGGTGTACGCATTCGAAAAATTTTGTGCTTATTTGATTGGGACTAGAGTGATTATGTACACCGACCATTCAGCGATCCGATATTGTATAGCAAAGAAAGATGCCAAACCCCGTCTGATCAGGTGGATCCTTCTTTTGCAAGAATTTGATCTAGAAATCAAGGATAGAAAAGGGACTGAGAACCAAGTGGCTGACCACTTGTCACGATTGGAAAATTCGGGAAGGGATGCAAATGACAAAGTTATGATAAATGAATCCTTCCCAGATGAGCAATTGTTTGTGGTGAAAGGTGAAGTGCCATGGTTCGCAGATTTTGTAAACTTCCTAGTAGGCAATATCATTCCTTCTGACTTGACTAGGCATCAAAAGAAGAAGTTTCTACATAATGTGAAATGGTTTATTTGGGATGAACCGTACTTGTTCAAGCAGTGTGCTGATTAGATGATTAGAAGGTGCATTCCATTTAGCGAGACGGAGAGTGTGCTGCAGGATTGCCACGCATCAATGTTTGGAGGCCATTATGGAGGTGAAACGACAGCGGCCAAGGTCTTGCAAGCAGGTTTTTATTGGCCTACTATCTTTAAGGTTGCTTACAGCTTTGTTCAAAGATATGATAGATGTCAGAGGGTAGGAAATATATTGAAGAGAAATGAAATTCCCCTGAGTACAATCCTCGAGGTGGAGATCTTTGATGTCTGGGGGATAGACTTTATGGGGCCGTTCGTTCATTATGTGGGAACTTGTACATCCTTCTGGCAGTCGATTACGTATCTAAGTGGGTGGAAGTGGCAGCTCTACCGACAATGATGCTAGGGTGGTTCTGAGGTTTCTACAAAAGAGCATTTTCACGAGGTTTGGAACTCCCTGGGCTATCATTAGCCATGAGGGCACCCACTTTTGCAATCGCCAGTTTACAACTTTGTTAGCTAAGTATGGGGTAAATCATCGAGTAGCTACAGCTTATCACCCCCAAACCAATGGCCAAGCTGAAGTGTCAAATCGTGAGGTAAAAAGAATACTGAAAAAGATTGTGAACCCCACAAGGAAAGATTGGTCACTGAAGTTGGATGATGCAGTATGGGCTTACAGGACTGCCTATAAAACATCACAGGGAATGTCACCGTTTCAGCTTGTGTATGGAAAGGCGTGTCACCTTCCTCTGGAGCTTGAACATAAAGCCTATTTGGCAATCCATAAGTTGAACTTCGACTTAAAGGCTGCAGGGGAGAAACGTCTACTCCAACTCAATGAATTGGATGAATTTCAATTGCAGGCTTATGAAAATTCCAAATTGTACAAGGAAAAGGTGAAAAGGTTGCATGATCGCAAGATTATGGAAAGAACATTCGAGCCGGGGCAAGCAGTGCTATTATTCAATTCCAGACTTAGACTCGTCCCAGGAAAGCTCAAGTCAAGGTGGTCTGGGCCTTTCACTATCAAGACTGTATATCCACACAGTGCAATAGAGATTTTCGATAAGGACCCAGATAACCCCTTCAAAGTCAATGGACAAAGGCTGAAGCATTACTATGGTGGAGAGGTTTCAAGACAGGAGGTCACCTCAATCCTTTCGATAACTTGACCGAATCTGACAGAGTCTAGCTTATGGAATGTAAACAAGCGCTAGATGGGAGCCACCCCATCATCTCTATCTCTTCCTCTTGTTAATTCTTGCATTGCTTTTTTATACATTTATCTCCCCTATTTAATTCTGGTGACTTATCTCTACAATTTCTCTTTCCTCGTTTAATTCTAAGCATTTGGAAAAAGTTTACCAATTTTTGAACATTGTGGGGGTTAGAATGCTCATCGCCTACATTTTTGAACTTTAGGTATGTAGCATGAAATTTTTGGGAGTTAAATACACTTTATATATACCTCTATGGGATTTACATGATTCATTGCCTACTTATTTGCAATTAGCCATAGTTGCACAGAATTTTGGAGCTGGAAGCTCTTTGAACATATATTGGACATGTTAGCATTCTGCATAGAAACCTATAGCAATTGTTTTGGGAAATTACATAGAAACGATTCATACATAGCATTGCTAAGGAATAGCAGTTCATTCATCTTACTCTTGCACATTGGATACTGGAATCAAGCAATGTTTAACTGTGGTTGCTTTATGTGTAGTTGAGATAAAGGGACCAAGTTACTTCTTATGCCTTCACTAAGTTGCTGCAGAATAGGAACAAAAAGAAAAAAAAATTGGCGAGGTTAAGGGGTAGCGCGCCCGCGCCAACCTCAGGGTGTTTACAGAAGTGCCCGCGCCAATATTCAGCAAGCCAGAGAACAGCCCTAGCCTGCGCGGTCGCGCGGCACACCATGTCTACATAGGCGCGCCCGCGCCCTCGCCCGCGCCCGCGCCCGAAGCCATTCGGCAGTTTTAATTTTAAATTAGCCGTTCCAACCTTTCAAGCGCTTTTATACCTTATAGCTTATACCCCCCGCCCTCCACTATCATATCATAAGAACCTTCTCAGTTATATCCCCCTCCCTCTCCACACCCTAATTCATGTTTCCATTACTCAATCCTCTCTATCCCCTATCCGATTTCGTCCACTTGTCATCAACCAAGTTAGGGTTTGAGTATTGTTGCAGAGATTTTCATCACCAGTTGGGGGAAGTTTTATCAATTAAGGATTTGTTCTTCAAAGTGGGCAAATAGGGTTTGTGGAAGTAGTGGCAGCCATACAAGTTTGGGGGTTGTTGTTCTTCAGTATTCTTCATCAAGGGTTCTAGCCAAGTTCTGAGCAATTCGCCATGGGTCCAAAACGATCACGCACAGCCGCTTCCTCTTCAGCTGCTTCGCCCGATCGCAGTGGCTCTGACAACGACATCCCCGTCGATTTGACCAAGTTCATTAGCATTGAAGCCTAAATAACATACTATAGGATCGCGGCTAAGTCAGTTGTTAAGGAAAGAGGATTAAAGCCGACGAAGGAGGACGGAGACATAAGGGCTATGATTCATGAGATGGGCTGGCAAGGCGTTTGTGCCACTCCACCACCGGTGCTGTTGGCATTGGTCCGTGAATTCTACGCAAATATAAGTATCACGAAAAGCGGTCGGTCCTTTGTTAGAGGCCAAACTGTCGACTACCGCCCATCTGCAATTCGGGAGGTTCTGAATTTGCCATCAGTGCCGGCTGGGCAAGTGAATTGGGTCGAGGCCAATAGATTCGAGACTGATTTGGATCAGGTGATTAGGGACTTATGTGCGCCTGGCACAGTGTGGAAGATAAAAAAGGACACCACTGATGAATATACCACATTTCCCGCCTCTAGACTGAACTGCTACGCTAAGGCGTGGAACTTGTTCCTTTGTGCCAATCTGATGCCATCCACTCATCAACATGAAGTTACTGTCGAGCGAGCCATCATCTTATGGGACATTATCACGGGCAAATACATTGACGTTGGCCATTTGATTAATCAGAACATGCTACGATTTATGAGAGGAAGTATCACAGGCGCTATCCCGCACGCATCCATTATAGCCCATCTTTGTGTGAAGGCAGGGCTCGAATGGCTCGATGAGCAGATTCAGATGCCCAATGGGGATGTCACACACAACACAATCAAGCATTTTCATAATTTGGCAGGGGGCACAGCACACCCGAGGGGGAAAGGGTTTATTATATCAGCTCCTCTGACAGTCCCGCCCCCGCAGCCAAAGCCAGAAGAGGCAGCAGCCCCTCCTCCCGCAGATCATGGTCGACAAATACGGTGTATTGAGAGGAAGATCGAAGCCCTGCACGGAAACTTTGTTGTGTTCGCTGATGGGTTGACACGTGCGCTTTTTGAGGCCTTTGCACATCAGGGCACCATGCTGGAGTGGCCCGTATTTGCTTCCAAGATGCCATACCCTCCGCCAGATACACCACCCGAGGAGGGTGGCCATGCCGAGCAGTAGGGGAGTTTTCTAGCCCTTTACCTTCAATGGGGACATTGAATAGTTCTAGTTTGGGGGTATTGGGTGTAGTTAAGTAGTTTGTTGCATATAGTTAAATGTCTGCATCTAGTTTTATTGCATTTAGTTAATTTGCTTCGTAATTGCATGTAGTTTTTTATATAAGTTGCATATAGTAGTTGCATTGCATTCCAGTATAGTTTTAGTTAAATGTTGCATAAGATTTTTCAGTTTTTAGTTTATTTATTTCATTTTGTTGAATTAGTAAGTGTTTAATTGCATTGCATTGCATAATCCCTTGTTTTAGTCTGTTGAATTCTGATCTGGCCAGTGATGACATCGAGATATGGTGGATTATTGAACTCTGTTAGTAGTTTAGGCTTAGTTATATTTTATACATGATGTAATCTAAATCTGTTGCTTAGATGTTACCGGATAGCACATTGTGTCTTCTGTTGCTTGTTGGCTAGATTAAAACATGCTTGTCTTCTAAGAGGAATTTTTTTGTTTTTAATTGCTAGAATGGTGTAATAAAAGCAATAATGACCTTAAAAACACTGGAATACAAGTCTGATGAAAAACTTTGGGTATGCATGTTGTAAGGAGAGATGGAGCGTAAGACGCACTCTCCTTTTAAAAGAAAAAGAAAATAAAATAAATTTTGAAAAAAGAATACAAAAATAGAATAAACACCTTGGCTAGCGAAGTCTTGTGGCCTTTGATACTCGAGCAAGTACGCCCTAGGGGATTGTCTCTGCACCCAGCGCCCTAAGGCCGTCTGGTCTGGGAGTCGTTGGTCGAAAGCTTATTAAATGGGTATCATTGAAAAGCCTAAGAAGGCCTAGCATTGCACAGTCCGGTGAATAAAATCATAATAAGCCCTTGTTGCGCTTCAACTTGTATCTTTGTGTTGGTTTGGTCATTGTTTGGTCTTTATGAGAAATTCTTAACTTAAAACCTCAATTTTTCCTTCCTTAGAAGTATAGCATGTGAAATCTTTGCCTTTATCAAGCCTGTTCATGACATTACACTCATACACTACATCTGAGTAACAGGTTGTGATTTATAGATTGTATGTCTATATAACTGTAGCTTGAGCCGATACATTGATCATTGTTCTTATTATCTCTCTGAGGCGAATCTAATTGGAATTCATATGATGGCTGTTACTTTGGGATGCATTTTCATGTAGTTAGTTTCATATAATGTAGTTGCATTTGTGTTTTTGCTTGAGGGCAAGCAATAGTTCAAGTTTGGGGGTATTTGATAAGTAGGTTTTATACCTACTTATTGGACGCCAACTTACTCTGATTATGGCTTAAACTCAAGCACTTTAGTGTCTTTTAATGCGTTTATCTTTGTTTTGCATGTTTTAGGTAGGAAACTCCAAAAGGCAGGGAATGGTGTGATAAAGGCATGAAATGGCATAAAAATGAGCATATGGCATGAACTCGGCAACAAGGCTGGTCGATTGGCATGAAGACGGACAAAGTGGCATGGTATGGGCAAAAGCAAGCTTGTTGAGTTGGCGGAGTGCTATGTGAAGCAAAGGAGAGCTTAGCATGAAGATGGCTTGGGGTGAGGAACATATGACAATGGCCTTGATTCACAGCACAAGTGAAAGGCAAAGAAGCATAAGAGAAAGCAAAGGATTGTGCATGAAAGCCAAAGGCTAAAAAGTGCATCAGCTGCAAAACATGGCTCACGCAGCCGCACCTGAAAACCAAAGAGCATCCGCGCGCCCGCGCTGTGTTGCAGACTAGAGAGGCGTTCTGGGTATTGGCGCGCCCGCACCAGGAAAGCCTAGCTGGGGCGCGCAGCCGCGCCGGTCAACATTGACTTCTCATTTTTGTTTTCTCAGCTGCTTGTAATGGATTCAAGGCTTGTGTTTTGAAAAGAAATGATATATCACTCAACACTTATCAGAATTATTATTTGTAACTTTCAAGTTTAGTTCCTATATTCTAGGGTTAGAGAGTGTGAAGGTTTTAGAGGCTTCTCTTCTTCTTCCTTCTTGCTCTAGTAGTATTACATTTCTAGGGTTCATTTTGGAACTCATTTGTGGTCCAGACTCGAGTTTGCTATCTTCTATTGAAAGGGGAAAACCACAAGATTTGCACTTTCTGTCTCTCTTTTCTCTCATTTCATAGTTGCTCAATGCTTGGTTTGAATCCCATAATGGTGGGAGGTTCAGTGATGAACTAACTTCCATTATGGGATTCTAATGGATTCTATTTGCTAAATGTAGGGTTTATGTCGCTTTGATATATATGGATGATAATATATGGTTTGCCTAACATGGTTGCTTGTATGTCTAGATGCTTCATCAACATCTACTCTAATAGTTTATATGAACTTGAAAAAATAAAGTGTAAACTTAGATTTTTTCATGTTAGCATATGTTTGTGAAACTTGCATTGGCTGAGTTTTATGATTCGCTAGCTGGATAGAAATATACCGTATGGCTGTATGTAGTCTAATGGGAGCTTGCGCGTAAATTGGTTTAGCTTGTAAATCGCATAGAAATATAGTGGTTTAGGCTTTACTGATGTTCATGTGATTTCTATCTTAATTGTGGACATTATATGATTTGGACTTGGTGTATTGAAAGATAGTCAAGTCTCACATTCGTGCTCCCGACTAGCATTCCTATATGATTATCCGTGTATGATTTGAGGTGTGGTTAACCTAGATGATGCTTTAGATGAAGTTAGGATCCCATATCCCTCTAATTTGAACCCTTTGCTTATTAATTGGTTAAGTCTAGTTTAAATTTAGTATAATTAATTAAAGAACATTGTGACAACCGTTTAAGCAGACAAAGATAATTAATGGACTGTTGCATAATAGATTAGGCCTGACTCCATTCTTTGTGGGACGATCTCGACTTACCGAGTTATTACTTGTCGTCCGTGTACACTTGCACGTGTTTTTGTCTCCGTTTTTGTTAACACGTAAACGGCGCAACAAAGTCTATAAGATGAAAAGTGTAAAATCATAATATAATATGATTAAGGGAAAGTAGATCGTAAAATAGAACGATCATGAGATAGAAAAGAATCGTAATATAACACGATTGTAAGATAAGATCACAACGTGATCCGATGAGGTCCTAGGAGGACAGATAATCGATCTATTGATTAAAGACTTTATAGTAGAAGGGCTATACAAATATGGTACTATAAAATAGTACGAGTTAAACTAAAAAGAGTTGAAAAGGATGATATACGGATTAAATGAAATTCGTATTGAGCAAAGAAGAGAATATACTATGAGATAGTACGAGATAAACTCACGAGGAGTTATAAATGATGAGATACAAAAAAAAACTATATCGAGTATAGGGCAAGAAGTTAAGAGCAAGATAGAGTTATGTGAGATTTCAATTGAGGACAAATGTTAGAAGCTAAGTTGTATGGTTCCTTGTATGTGCGAGGAGTTTATGCTTGGTTTTAGAACCACTTAGCTTCCTATATTGATATAGTGGTTGAGTTGAACAATTCCTTGGATGGGCAGGGAGTTGTCCTTGGTCTAACAAACCGCTTAGCTTCCTATATTGATTAGTGGTTGAGTTGAACAGTTCCTTGTATGGGCAGGGGGTTATGTTTGGTTCGACAACCACTTAGCTTCTTATATTGATAATCATTAAAATGTTATTGTCGCATTATTCGCTATATGTATGCTGAGAAGGTGATTTTTTTCTCATGTGTATGACGGATAGGTAGAGAATATAAGAATAGGTGTGAGTTCTTGGAACTCATACTTATGGTAAGTTCGAGACTCATAATTGTATGGTATGTTTTTGAACCCCTAAGCGTATGGACAGTTCCTGATTAGTTGTTGAACTACGTATTGCTAGGATAAGTTCCTAAACTCATATTATTGTGGAAAGTTCCTAAACTCATAACGTGTGGTATATTTGATGAACTATACTGGGGTATAGAAAAGTGATGGATGAAGAAGGAAGAATTGTTAAATTCTAATGGTGATAGAATAGATAGAATGATTAAGCAAATGATCATTACAGGAATTGAAGTTGATGATGGAAGCATAGGTACTCCAAATCTTCTAACTGTGCTAGACTTTAGATTTTTAACATCAAGCTAAATTCGCACTGATGTGCCTTTCGAAATAACATCAAAAGTGATTTTCAATGGTTTTGAGCTGTTTAAAGAAGAGTCTATGCTAATTTGTTTCGGCTAGACAACAATAATTTGAGATGTCAAAATGTATTTTATATATCAGCAATGCATTATTGAACCTGATGCAGAATGATAAAATAATGGAGTTATCAATACAGAATTACCTAAGGTTGAATGTGATCTAAGGATCGTCAGGCCACTATGGTACGATGTAGTATGACGAGTCATAAAATGACGAAATCCTCAAACGGACTGTGAATATAGTGCGGTATCATGACGTCATAAAATGATTTTTAGAATTCTAAAGAAAAGTTGAGTGCCAATTGGATTTGGCCAAATATATGTTTCGATTGATGTTCGAATTATTGGGATGTTCGAATTATTGGTATACGTCGGTTGATGATATATTCCAATCTATAAATGCATATAGTCGTTCTGAAAACTAAGGTGCACTAGGCTGATAACCTAATGTACCCGACTAGGTAGTTTACCTTCTTCGTGATTGTAAACATACCTAGTAGAGAATGTTTACGGTATGAAGTACGGTGGTCAAGTACCGTTAATCTTTTCAGAGGTAGAATACTTTTTTTTCGTAATTGAAAAAGGTAGCAGGTAGTGATACCCCTAAACCTCAAAGTTCATGGTCTATATGACCCCTCACCATGATATGAAAATTCTTACTCCTCAGAGTGATGGGGTGACAGTATGTGATGATGGGTATGAAATAGTGTAAACTCATTACCTATGGGTAGAATCTAATATAATGGAATAAAGGTTATTGTGAAAACCTGGTTGTGATGAATAAATGGGGATATATTGGTTGATGATATATTCCAATCTAAGAACGCATGTAGCCGTTCCGAAAGCTAAGGTGCGATAGGCTGATAACCTAATGTACCCGACTAGGTAGTGTACCTTCTTCGTGATGGTAAAGAATACCTAGTAGAATGTGATGATAGAAGAAAAATCCTCAGAGGAGGAAATTGTAAAGGTTAAATGAATAACCTAGTTTTGATAAACAGAATGAGTAGTGATTAGTAGACTGTAATTTCGAGAACGAAATTCTAGAATCAAGGGTGAATGTGACAACCCGAGAATTTATAAAATCTTGAATGATTAGAATAAACGTTAAAGAATAAAACATAGATGAGAATTTGAGGATTTATTTAAAATTTTCAAGTAAAACATATATGGTTTGATATTCGAATGAGAATAGAGAAAATATGGGATTACAAAATTCCAAACCCTAGAAAAAAGTTATATATATTTGAAGGAATGTTAAGAATAAGGTATTGTGATACCTATAAATTCAATGTGGATTGAATAGTGTTAGAAATGTGATAATGATATACGTGGACATTTATTAAGGAAATAAAATTTTCCATGAAGAGATTTTATGAGGTTAAACGAAAATGAGTATATGTATAGAATGATATATATATATATATATATATATATATATATATATATACTTAGTAAGGTGCTATATATTTTAGCAAGAGGAATGATGAATTAAGTTAAGGATATAAGAATCCAGTAAAACTTTGTCAGTAATTAACATAGTGTGAATATTGGCCTTGACTAGCAAATAAGAAGTGGAATAAGTGGAAAGTTATTAGCTAATATAATTAGCAATAAAAATGGAGTAAGTTAAAACTCAAAATTTGAATTAGAGATAGAATTTTGAAGTACGGACTGCTCGGTTGCGTCCGGAACATCAAGTTTAGTCAGAAAGGACAATAAACACAAAATGTGTAAGGGTTTGATTTTTTTGGTCAAAGTCAACAGTTGACTTCTATGGAGAAAAGTCTAATTGGGTTATGTAAGTTAATTGATATTATTAATATATGAGAATGTGTTTATATTAATAATAATGTATAAGAGCCCAAATGATAATTTATTTTATAGACTACGGAGAATAAATGGTTTAAACAAGCCCATTAGTTTAATTAAGCATGGCAATTATTGATAAAGTGATTAAGGGTTAAGTTATTAAACTAGTCCAATATATCATATATGTGACAAGTATTATGATGGCCCAATTTAATTATTGGTGGAAACCCAAGTTCATTTTAACTAGTAAGCAAAATAGAATTAATTTGTAAGCCCAAAGTAAATTAATCAAAGCCCAAACTCTCAGCCCAATTAAGAGAGAACTTATTGGACTTCGTGTAAGCTAAATGAGGAATTAAAAATTAAACCAAAGGGGGAATAAGTGCCCAAAAATTCAGCCCTATGGGAGTAAAATGGGGAGAATTTGTAATTTTATTAAGCTTGTCCAAAATCTTGGTTATAATATTTTGGAACCAACACCCATGACATGTGTCACCCTCCTAGCATGTCCAACACTTGTGTTTAGTGACTAAGCAACCTAGTAATGATTAAGAAAGAGAGTTAGTGGAAGAATACTTACACTTTTAATTATACACACTCCATTAACTTATTTCATTTCATTATTCTTCCAAGTTCCTTAGCTAAAGAAAGAAAAATAAAATATAGAGAGAGAAAGAGAGAGGGAGGTTCGACCACTTCAAGAAGGAGAAGAAGGGTCTTGATCTTCATGCATACTAAGTATTTAAGGTATTTTGGGAAGATAAGGAAGATAGCAAGAAGAACTAGGTATTGATTCTCTTTATTTTTAAAGTTTTGATTTCTTATTTATGGGGTTTTGATGAAACAAAGAGTCTTAAGTTTGATCTTTGAAAAAACTCTTCATCTATATGTGTATAAATATTTTTTATGATGATCAAAACATTTTTGAAGTTGAAAGTAAGATCAAAAGAGAGATTTGTACCAAATGGGTAAAGAAAGGCACATGCATGCATGCACTAAGTAATTTTATGTTAGATTCTTGTGATGCATGTTGAATATGGTTAATATCATGATTAGAGTGTTAGATCTTGAGTTTAACAAATGAGATTTGTGGATTTATATGAGTTCATGTGGTGAGATTTGGAAAAAGGATGTTAGATGGATTTTTGAAGAAATTTTTATTTAACTAGTATGCTATAACATGTGCATGTTGAAATCTATAAGTGATATTTGGGGTTTTTTTATTTGTATGCTAGATGCATGAGTTAAGGGCAAAACCCCTTTGAAATCACTAAAATATGTGTTAAAATGAGCAAGTTATGAATTAAATCTAAAACTACCCAACTGTTGAGAGCGTGTTATTGATCAGTCAGCTTTGGACTATTTTCGGTAACCAAAACAAACTCAAATTTGGTGTTTGATATATGGAAAATATAGCTCGGGCAAATACGAATCCAACGATACTAAATAGACCTAAATCCGAGATGTAGATTTCCAGATATGAGCGTTTCCGTAAAGGATCCCAAATCTGGAAAACGAACTAACTGTTATGAATGTCCTTACTGATCAGTTTCGTTGAACACTAATTTCTAGGACCTAAACAGAACAGAATTTGATGCTTAATAAATGGAAATTGGAATTCGGGAAGATATGAATCCAACGCCTCTGACAGAATCAAAATCCGAGTTGTAGGCTTCGTTCAACAAGCGTTTCCGTGAAGGACCCCAAATCTGAAATTTTGGGCGAAAATTAGAGTATCATTATGAAGCGAAATGAAAGTAAGTTATTATAATAAATAACTTTAAAGCTATTAATGGGCTAGTAAGTTAATTACATATATAATAAAATGTAATTAATTATTTAATTATTATTTAAATAATGTTAAGTAATAATTAAAATAAATTAGTGTTAATAAAATAACTACTTATTATTTAATTAAGATTAAATAATAAATTGAGTTAATCAATTAATTAATTATTATTTAATAATAATTAAAGAGTATTTAAGTAAGATTAAGTAATAATGAAGTAATTACTTACTTACTTTGACATAAAAGTTTATAGAATTAATTATTTATTATTTGAATAATAAATAAAGATGAATGTTAATTAATTATTCTTTTAATTATATTAACGAATGATTAAAGAAGAATGAAGTGAATAAATCAATTATTATTATTCAATGATGAGAGAGTTACTAATTATTATTTAAAGATAAATAATAATTTAATTATCCATTATTTAATTAACATTAAATAATGAGGAGTTATAATTGGTTATTAGTAAGTAATAACTAAAGAAAAATAGTTAATTATTATTTAACAAATATTAAATGCTAATTGAAGGAAGAGGGAGTTAACAATTGAAGGAAATTAAATAACTCATTAATTAAACAATTATAATGAATTGTTTAAAGAACTAATAAGGGATTATCACTTAAGGAAAGACTTATTAATTATTAAATCATTAACCTAAGATCAATTAAATATCTTATACGATTAATGATAGTACATTAGATGTATGTACCTTGTGAATGTATTATTGGTTGGATAATAATACAAGTGAGCGTATTAATGAATAAATATACACAGTACTAATTAATTGGTCTGCATTATCAATGATAGGTCATTCAAAGAGTGTTAATTAAAGCTAGAAAGTTGTAGCTCGTCAAACAGGCAAGTTTCCTAACTCAAACTCGAGTTATTCTTTTTCAAGCATGTTGGTGAATAAATATTGTTGATTATTCCACATCTTGATGAATTATTGTGAATCGCACTTTGTGCAATTGAATTCCTGTTCTACTATTTATTGAACTGCGAATGGATTAAAGTTCTTTTATTCATGAACTGCTTATGAGATGGATCTATGCTGGTTGTGTCAGCTAGATCAAGCATGTTTAAAATTTGTTAACTCAAATTCGTTTTGAAGACTTAATGCATGTTGCGTATGTTTATTAGGTATGAAAAGCTGATCACCTTCATTACCATAGGGTTCAGTTGAATTTGTTCATATTTATTGTTGACCATTCATCATTATTAACTCGGTTATTCAGTTATGAAAAATTAAATTATATTCTTTCACAACTACCATATTGTTGAAAGTTTGTCAGCTTACTATTCTTTTCAATAATGATATATCCTCATTTGAACTTAAACTTGTTGGGCAAACTTATTGCTCACCCCTTGCTACATCATGATAACCAATTTCAGATTAAGACAAAGGCTTGAATAAGGGCACAGTCAAGAGAAAAGTACAATAGTATAATATTGTTATACACGGATAACTATTTAGTTATCTTTTGTAAACCTTTTTTGTGATAACCCGAGAATTTATGAAATCTTAAATGATTAAAATAAAGGTTAAAGAATAAAACCTAGATGAGAATTTTTAAGTAAAACCTATATGGTTTGCTTTTTGAACAATGAATTATGTTAGGGATATGAAAAATCAAGATAAAACTATGTTAGTAATTAGCATAGCTGGAATGTTGGCCTTGAATGGCAAATAAGAAGAGGAATAAGTATAAAGCTAATAGCTACTATGATTATCAATAAAAATAGAGTACGTTAAAACTGAAAATTCGAGTTAGAAATAGAATTTTGAAGCACGGACTGCTCGGTTGCGTCCGGAACTTCAAGTTTAGTCAGAAAAGCCAATAAACACAAAATGTGTAAAGGTTGACTTTTTGGTCAAAGTCAACAGTGGACTTTTATGAACTAAAGTCAAAATTAGAATTAAAAGTGGTATATGTGATGACTTATGTGAATAATGAAATAGATTGAATAAATATACATTATATAATGTGTATACATTCAATATATATTTTAGGAATGATAATTAAATAACCTAAGTAAAGCAAATCTAATTGGATTTTGAAATTGAAGATACATGAGTAAGAATTTAAATTACGAATGTGTGCATTGGAAACCCTAATTAAATAATTAGGGTATGATATAATTAAAATTAGTGGACTATGTTAATTTACATAGCCCATTTATTTTATTATCAAGCCAAAAAGAATTATTAGGTAGCCCGATGAGGATTTATTTAGTAACCCAAAATAATGGGATATGTGCTAGCAGAATAACTATGGTTAGGAACTAACCATACTTGAGTTAAATGTAGGAAAAGTGTTGGCATAGGCCCCACTAGTAATGATGGGTGATGATTGTTAAGAAATTTCCTAGGAAATTTCCTTGAAGTGGCAAAAGACTATTTTGCCCTAACAGAAAATTATTAATGACTTTTGTATCCTAAGAAGGAAATTGCAAGGAAGTTTGCTTGTAATAGGGAAATGATAATTTTGCCCTAAGAGAAATTTGTTAATGACCATGGAATCCTTGAAGAAAATTTCTAGGAAATTTTCTAATTGAAGTAAGATGACAATTTTGTCCTTAAAAAAAATTATTTATGACCAATATGTCCTATAAGGAAATTTCCAGGAAATTTCCTTAAGAGGACTTAAAGACCATTTTGCCCAATCCTAGTAATGGTTAAAGACTACTTTGCCCTTGGTCTTAATTTTTATACTAACTAAACAAAACAAAAATTTGTGGGAAGAAGGCTAATGGAGGGGTATTTTGGTCATTTCATAAAGCAAATAAGGAATAAAAAAAATAAAAGAAAAATAGAATGGATAATAAGACCACATGGCCGGATAAGTAAGGAGAGGAAGAAGGGGTGGTGAATGTAATTATTACCTAACTTTAGTAGGTAAACAACTACGCTAGGTGTCAGCCTCCCATTCGTCCACTACTTTTATCTACTCTTGCAAGTTAACTAAGCTGATAAGGATGAGAAAGGAAGTAAGATTGTGTGGGATATTGTTGATAGATATACAATCTATATCTGTTCATATTTACTAAATACTTAAACAATTTTCATAATTAGTAAAATATTTTTACTAAGTTCAATCCTTATCTCCTAGTTAACTAACCAAACTAGAAAGAGAAAGAAAGAGAGAACAAAAGAAGCTAGGGAAAGGAAGAGAGAGAGAGAGAGAGAGAGATTCGGTGGCAAAGGAGAGGAGAAGAAGAGGATAGATCCATATGCATCCTAGATTTATAACATACTTTGGTTGGAAGAGAAAGATAGCTAGCAAATCAAGGTATAAACCTATTTCTAAGCTTATTTCTCCTTTCTTTTAATGGTTTGATGGAACAAGGGATTTATGATTTGAAGTTTTAAAACTCTTAAATCTACATGTTTTCTATGATTACATGTTTAGATCTAACCTATTTAAGTGTTAGAAAGATGATAAAGAAGAAGTAAAAGAAACTATGTTCAAAAGTTAGAAAAAAAAACCCCTAACTTTGTGTGTTTTGTATATTTTTATATTAGATCCATGAATTTAAAGCTTTAAATGGCTAGAAACATGCTCGAATGATATATATAGAGTTTAATGGGTTTAACTTGGTTATTGATATTTGTTTATGTTGAAGAGTTTGGTAAAACACATGAAAAGGAGTTTTTCCATAAGTATTGATTTTTAAGGTGTGATATATATTTTTCATTTTGAAACCTACAAAGCGTTTTTGTGGGTTTCTTTCTTGGTATGATAGATATATAAGTTAAGGACAAAATCCCTTTGGAATCACTCAAAAATGTGTTAAAATGAGAGAGATATGAATTTTGTGCCAAAACACTCTAAAGGTTGGAACCCTTGCAAAACCAGTCCACTTCCGGCCACTTTTCAGTGTGCAAAACGGGTCCAAATTTAAGGTTTGATAACTGAAAACTGAAGTTCGGGAAGATACGAATCCAACGAGTCAGATTGGGCCTCAATCGGAGTTATAGATTACATTCTATGAAGGTTTTAGTAAAGGACCCCAAAACTGAAAATAAAACAAAAAAGTTAGAAAAATTAAAGAATTATTGACCGGTTCAGTTTTTCGGCGAACCGGCGGAACTTTCCGGCGGCCGGTTCACCACTTTTCCGGTCGGTTCTTGGAGTGGGTCTTGGACCTAAAATTTTCTATAATTGTGAAGAACATTAAGATATTTTATTCAAAATGTTTATGGTTAGTTATGTAATTGTTAAGTAATTAATGGTTTAAACTCATTTAAATAATTTAAAACTTACTAATTAATAATTATTGATACTATTAAATGATTATTAAACTAATTAACATACAATTTAAATGTAATTAACTACTTAATTATTAATTAAGTGATATTAAGTGATAATTAAGTAGATTTAGTTTTAATAAAATAACTAGTTATTATTTAATTATGATTAAATAATAACTAGAGTTAAACAAATAATTAATTATTATTTAATTAATATTAAATAATAATTAAAGAATATTTAAGTAAGATTAAATAATTACTTACTTACATTGACATAAAAGTTTATAAAATAATTATTTATTATTTAATTAATATTAAATAATAAATAAGGACAAGTAATAATTAATTATTCTTAATTAATAAGAAAAAATAATTAAAGATTTAGTTAATTGAATTAATTATTTATTATTTAATTAATACTAATTAATAAATAAGGTTAAATGTAAATTAATTATTCTTTAAATAATAATAAGGAAGGATTAAAGACTAATGAAGTAAATAAATCAATTATTTACTATTCAATGATAAAGAATTAATTGATTATTATTTAATTAATATTAAATAATAATTAAAGAGAAATAATGATTTGATTATACATTATTTAATTAACATTGAATAATGAGAAAATTTATTTGGTTATTATTTATAATTACATAATAACTAAATGTCATTAATTAATTACTATTTAATTAATGCTAAATAGTAATCAAATGAAGATGGAGTTAATAAATAAAGAGAATTTAATTAACTTATTAATTAAACAATTATAATAAATTGTTTAAAGCATCTAATGAGTGTTTATCACTTAAGAAAAATATTATAAATGAATTAAATCATTAACCTATGATCAATTAAATGTCTTATAGGATTAATGATAGTACAATATATTATGTATACTTTGTGATTGAATTATTTGTTAGATAATATCATAAGTAAGAGTATAATCATACAATTATACGCAGTACTAATTAATAGACCAACATTGTCATTGCTAGGTCGTTCAAAGAGTTCTAACTAAAGCTAGATAGCAGTAATCAACGGTGCAGGCAAGTTCCTATAACTCTTTTATTGAGCAAGTTTTCTAACTCGAACTTGAGTTGTTATTGTAAAGCATGTTCGTGATTAATCATTATTGATTATATCACATCTATGATTCATTGATTCGCATGTTGTGCATATTATATATGTTCATCTGGTATGAAAGGCTGATCACCTTCATTACCATTTGGTCCAGTTGACTTATTCATGTTCATTATTGACCATTCATTTTTATTGTCTCGGTCATTCAGTTATGTAAATTTGATTCATGCTATTTCACAATTATTATATTGTTGAAAACTTGAAAGCTTATTGTTCATTCTTTTCAATCATGATATATCCATTTTATATTTAAACTTGCTGGGCAAACTTGTTGCTCACTCTTGCTATATCATGAAAACATTTTCAGATTAAAGCGAAGGCTCGAAGAAAGACAAAGGCGAGGATAGAATCCAATAGTAGATGATTATGCACGTTAACTATTTGATTATCTGATGCAAATTATTATGTAAACCTTTAAGTAATTAAGGTATGTATCAAGATAAAGGTTGTAGACGTTGGGATTATGTTGTTAAAACTTATTGTATAAACAATTTATGTTTATATCTTCCGCATTAGTTATAGAATATGTTTCAAGATGAAGTACCGTAACGTACCAGGTCCGAGGTTCAAGGGACCCGGATTTGGGGACGTCACAGTTGGTATCAAAGCTGTAGGTTATAAACCTTAGGTAGTGTTACCTTAGGCTATAACCGTAGAGGTGAGGATAAGGAATAAACTCAAATAGAGTTTGAAATTTAAACGATGAATTTGGGCAAGGTATTGGTAAGTCAATAAGATTCAAAGAAGAATCCTGACAAGTAATAAAGATCCAGAGTTATCTAACTCTGATGATAAAGATGAACAGTAGTAATGAATAGATAGAGTCTAAAAGACTAAAAGTATAAAGGGAAAGAAGATCGTAAAATAAAACGATCATAACATAAAAAAAATCCTAATATAATACGATTATAATATGAGATCACAACGTGATCTGATGAGGTCATAAAAGGATAGATGATCAATCTATGGATTGAAGACTTTATAACATAATTGCTATACGAATATGGTACTATGAAATAGTACGAGTTAAACTCGGGAAAGAGTTGTGAATTGTAGATACGGATTAAATAAAATTCGTATCTAGTAAAGAAAGAACTAGGAATAAGTGGGATTTCAATTGAGGACTCATGTCAGCAGCTGAGTTGTATGATTCTTTGTATGGGCGAGGAATTTGTACTTGGTTTTAGAATCACTTAGCTTCCTGGTTGATATAGTGGTTAAGTTGAACAATTCTTTATATGGGCGGGGAATTGTCCTTGACTTAACTTCCTATATTGATTAGTGGCCGAGTTGGTTCGACAACTACTTAGCTTCTGGTATTGATAGTCATTGAAATGTTTGTGTCACGCTATTTGCTATATACATGTTGAGAAGGTGATTTTTTTCTCATGAGTATACCAGATAGGTAGAGAATATAAGATTAAGTTGCGAGTTCTTAAAACTCATACTTATGGTAAGTTCGTGACTCATAATTATATGAAATGTTTTTGAACCCCTCAGCGAATGGACGCCAATGGTCTGTCTATAGGACAAGTTCTTAAACTCATATGATTGTGGAAAGTTCTTGAAAACATACGTGTGGTAAGTTTGACGAACTGGGTATAGCTATGTGTGAAATGAAGGATTGAGGATAATAGAAATAGATAGAATTATTAAGCAATTGATCATTAGAAAAATTGATGTTGATGATGGAAGCATAGGTATTCCAAATCTTCTAGCTGTGCTAGACTTCGAAATTTTTGGCATCAAGCTAAATTCGCACTGATGTGCCTTTCGAAATAAAATGAATTTTGTTATCAGCAACACATGGTTACAAGTGTGTAGTGGGCTTCGAACCATTAACACATCGTTACCTGTTGCGACATGATAACGCCAAAAAGGATTTTTCAATGGTTTTAAATTTTTTAAAGAAGAGTCTATCCTAATTGTTTCGGCTAGACAAAAATGATTTGAGATATCAAAATGTATTTTATATATCATTAATGCATCATTGAACCTGGTGCAGAGATGATAAAAGGATGGAGTTATCAATGTAGAATTACTTAGTGTTGGATGTGATCTAAAGATCGTCAGCCTACTATGGTATGATGTAGTATGACAAAGTCATAAAATGACGGATTCCTCAAACGGACTGTAAATACAGTACGGTATCATGACGTCATAAAATAATTTTCAGAATTTTAAAGGTAAATTATTGCCAACTGAATTTGGACAGACATGTTTCGATTGAAATTCGAATTATTGGTATAAGTCTAAGCTATTTGATTCAGCTAGACAAATGTTTATGACAATTCAAAGTATTCTTTGAGAATTTATCCCAAAGCAAATTGTTTTGGTGCGGAATCATATGATAAGACTGAGGTGAACTATGTTGTCTGGATAAAATAATCCAATCTAGTAGCGAAAATATTCGCTAGACATGATTGATACGTTATACATGACGTAAGCGTACGATAGGCTAATCACCTAAAGTACTAGCAGTTGTAGTTTACATTCTTTGTGATTGTAAACATACTGTTAACCATTGTAAGGGGTCGAGTACCTTTTTCTTAATTGAAATAGGTCGCAGGTAGTAATACCTATAAACCTCAATAGTTCCTGGTCTATATGACTCGTCAGCATGATTTGAAAATTTTAACTCTTGGGAGTGATGTTTCGGGTAGCATGGGATGATGTGTATGAACTCGTCGTGAACGGGTAGAATCTAATATGATTGAATAAAGGTTAACTTGAAAACCTAGTTTTGATGAATAAAAGGAGTAGGGATTAGTAGGCTATAATTTCGAGGACGAAATTCTTAGAAGAAGGGGTGAATGTGATAACCCGAGAATTTATAAAATCTTAAATGATTAAAATAAATGTTAAAGAATAAAACCTAGATGAGAATTTTTAAGTAAAACCTATATGGTTTGCTTTTTGAATGATGAATTATGTTAGGAATATGAAAAATCAAGATAAAACTATGTTAGTAATTAGCATAGCTGGAATGTTGGCCTTGATTGGCAAATAAGAAGAGGAATAAGTATAAAACTAATAGCTAATATGATTATCAATAAAAATAGAGTACGTTAAAACTCAAAATTCGAGTGAGAAATAGAATTTTAAAGCACGGACTGCTTGGTTGCGTCCGGAACGTCAAGTGTAGTCAGAAAAGACAATAAACACAAAATGTATAAAGGTTGACTTTTTGGTCAAAGTCAACAGTGGACTTTTATGGAGAAAAGTCAAATTGGAATTAAAAGTGGTATATGTGATGACTTATGTGAATAATGAAATAGATTGAATAAATATACATTATATAATGTGTATACATTCAATATATATATTTGGAATGATAATTAAATAACCTAAGTAAAGCAAATCTAATTGGGTTATGAAATTGAAGATACATGAGTAAGAATTTAAATTACGAATGTGTGTAATGAAAACTCTAATTAAATAATTAGGGTAGGATATAATTAAAAGTAGTGGACTATGTTAATTTACATAGCCCATTTATTTTATTATCAAGCCTAAAAGAATTATTAGGTAGCCCGATGAGGATTTATTTAGTAACCCAAAATAATGGGATATGTGCTAGCAGAATAACTATGGTTTGGAACTAACCATACTTGAGTTAAATGTAGGAAAAGTGTTGGTATAGGCCCCACTAGTAATGATGGGTGACGATTGTTAAGAAATTTCCTAGGAAATTTCCTTGAAGTGGCAAAAGACTATTTTGCCCTAACAGAAAATTATTAATGACTTTTATGTCCTAAGAAGGAAATTGCTAGGAAGTTTGCTTATAATAGGGAAATGATAATTTTGCCCTAAGAGAAATTTGTTAATGACCATGGAATCCTTGAAGGAGATTTCCTGGAAATTTCCTAATTTAAGTAAGATGACAATTTTGTCCTTAAAGAAAATTATTTATGACCAATATGTCCTATAAGAAAATTTCCAGGAAATTTCCTTGAGAGGACTTAAAGACCATTTTGCCCAATCCTAGTAATGGTTAAAGACTACTTTGCCCTTGGTCTTAATTTTTATACTAACTAAACAAAATAAAAATTTGTGGGAAGAAGGCTAATGGAGGGGTATTTTGGTCATTTCATAAGGCAAATAAGGAATAAAAAAAATAAAAGAAAAATAGAATGGATAATAAGACCACATGGCCGGATAAGTAAGGAGAGGAAGAAGGGGGGGTGAATGTAATTATTACCTAACTTTAGTAGGTAAACAACTACGCTAGGTGTCAGCCTCCCATTCGTCCACTACTTTTATCTACTCTTGCAAGTTAACTAAGCTGATAAGGATGAGAAAGGAAGTAAGATTGTGTGGGATATTGTTGATAGATATACAATCTATATCTGTTCATATTTACTAAATACTTAAACAATTTTCATAATTAGTAAAATATTTTTACTAAGTTCAATCCTTATCTCCTAGTTAACTAACCAAACTAGAAAGAGAAAGAAAGAGAGAACAAAAGAAGCTAGGGGAAGGAAGAGAGAGAGAGAGAGAGATTCGGTGGCAAAGGAGAGGAGAAGAAGAGGATAGATCCATATGCATCCTAGATTTATAACATACTTTGGTTGGAAGAGAAAGATAGCTAGCAAATCAAGGTATAAACCTATTTCTAAGCTTATTTCTCCTTTCTTTTAATGGTTTGATGGAACAAGGGATTTATGATTTGAAGTTTAAAACTCTTAAATCTACATGTTTTCTATGATTACATGTTTAGATCTAACCTATTTAAGTGTTAGAAATATGATAAAGAAGAAGTAAAAGAAACTATGTTCAAAAGTTAGAAAAAAACCCTAACTTTGTGTGTTTTGTATATTTTTATATAAGATCCATGAATTTAAAGCTTTAAATGGCTAGAAACATTCTCGAATGATATATATAGATTTTAATGGGTTTAACTTGGTTATTGATATTTGTTTATGTTGAAAAGTTTGGTAAAACACATGAAAAGGAGTTTTTCCATAAGTATTGATTTTTAAGGTGTGATATATATTTTTCATTTTGAAACATACAAAGATTTTTTGTGGTTTTCTTTCTTGGTATGATAGATATATAAGTTAAGGACAAAATCCCTTTAGAATCACTCAAAAATGTGTTAAAATGAGAGAGATATGAATTTTGTGCCAAAACACTCTAAAGGTTGGAACCCTTGCAAAACCAGTCCACTTCCGTCCACTTTTAAGTGAGCAAAATCTGTCCAAATTTAATGTTTGACAACTGAAAACTGTAGTTCGGGAAGATACGAATCCAACGAGTCCGATTAGGCCTCAATCAGAGTTATAGATTTCATTCTATGAAGGTTTTAGTAAAGGACCCCAAAACTGAAAATAAAACCAAAAAGTTAGAAAAATTAAAGAATTATTGACCGGTTCAGTTTTCCGGCGAACCGGCAGAACTTTCTGGCGGCCGGTTCACCACTTTTTCGGCCGGTTCTTGGAGTGGGTCTTGGACCTAAAATTTTCTATAATTGTGAAGAACATTAAGATATTTTATTCAAAATTTTTATGGTTAGTTATGTAATTGTTAAGTAATTAATGGTTTAAACTCATTTAAATAATTTAAAACTTACTAATTAATAATTATTGATACTATTAAATGATTATTAAACTAATTAACATACAATTTAAATGTAATTAACTACTTAATTATTAATTAAGTGATATAAGTATATAGTAGATTTAGTGTTAATAAAGTAACTAGTTATTATTTAATTATGATTAAATAATAATTAGAGTTAAATAAATAATTAATTATTATTTAATTAATATTAAATAATGATTAAAGAATATTTAAGTAAGATTAAATAATTACTTACTTACATTGACATAAAAGTTTATAAAATAATTATTTATTATTTAATTAATTATTAAATAATAAATAAGGACAAGTAATAATTAATTATTCTTAATTAATAAGAAAGAATAATTAAAGATTTAGTTAATTGAATTAATTATTTATTATTTAATTAATATTAATTAATAAATAAGGTCAAATATTAATTAATTATTCTTTAAATAATAATAAGGAAGGATTAAAGACTAATGAAGTAAATAAATTAATTATTTACTGTTCAAGGATAAAGAATTAATTGATTATTATTTAATTAATATTAAATAATAATTAAAGATAAATAATGATTTGATTATACATTATTTAATTAACATTGAATAATGAGAAAATTTATTTGGTTATTATTTATAATTACATAATAACTAAATGTAATTAATTATTACTATTTAATTAATGCTAAATAGTAATCAAATGAAATGAATGAAGTTAATAAATAAAGAGAATTTAATTAACTTATTAATTAAACAATTATAATAAATTATTTAAAGCATCTAATGATTGTTTATCACTTAAGAAAAATATTATAAATGAATTAAATCATTAACCTAAGATCAATTAAATGTCTTATAGGATTAATGATAGTACAATATATTATGTATACTTTGTGATTGAATTATTTGTTAGATAATAGTATAAGTAAGAGTATACTCATACAATTATACGCAGTACTAATTAATAAACCAACATTGTCATTGCTAGGTCGTTCAAAGAGTTCTAACTAAAGCTAGATAGCAGTAATCAACGGTGCAGGCAAGTTCCTATAACTCTTTTATTGAGCAAGTTTCCTAACTCGAACTTGAGTTGTTATTGTAAAGCATGTTCGTGATTAATCATTATTGATTATATCACATCTATGATTCATTAATTCGCATGTTGTGCATATTATATATGTTCATCAGGTATGAAAGGCTGATCACCTTCATTACCATTTGGTCCAGTTGACTTATTCATGTTCATTATTGACCATTCATTTTTATTGTCTCGGTCATTCAGTTATGTAAATTTGATTCATGCTATTTCACAATTATTATATTGTTGAAAACTTGAAAGCTTATTGTTCATTCTTTTCAATAATGATATATCCATTTTATATTTAAACTTGCTGGGCAAACTTGTTGCTCACTCTTGCTATATCATGAAAACATTTTCAGATTAAAGCGAAGGCTCGAAGAAAGACAAAGACGAGGATAGAATCCAATAGTAGATGATTATGTACGTTAACTATTTGATTATCTGATGCAAATTATTATGTAAACCTTTAAATAATTAAGGTATGTATCAAGATAAAGGTTGTAGACCTTGGGATTATGTTGTTAAAACTTATTGTATAAACAATTTATGTTTATATCTTCCGTATTAGTTATAGAATATGTTTCAAGATGAAGTACCGTAACGTACCAGGTCCGAGGTTCAAGGGACCCGGATTTGGGGATGTCACAGTTGGTATCAAAGCTGTAGGTTATAAACCTTAGGTAGTGTTACCTTAGGCTATAACCGCAGAGGTGAGGATAAGGAATAAACTCAAATAGAGTTTGAAATTTAAGCGATGAATTTGGGCAAGGTATTAGTAAGTCAATAAGATTCAAAGAAGAATCCTGACAAGTAATAAAGATCCAGAGTTATCTAACTCTGATGATAAAGATGAACAGTAGTAATGAATAGATATAGTCTAAAAGACTAAAAGTATAAAGGGAAAGAAGATCGTAAAATAAAACGATCATAACATAGAAAAGAATCGTAATATAATACGATTATAATATGAGATCACAACGTGATCTGATGAGGTCATAAAAGGATAGATGATCAATCTATGGATTGAAGACTTTATAACATAATTGCTATACGAATATGGTACTATGAAATAGTACGAGTTAAACTCAGGAAAGAGTTGTGAATTGTAGATACGAATTAAATAAAATTCGTATCTAGTAAAGAAAGAACTAGGAATATGTGGGATTTCAATTGAGGACTCATGTCAGCAGCTGAGTTGTATGATTCTTTATATGGGCTTAGCTTCCTTGTTGATATAGTGGTTAAGTTGAACAATTCTTTGTATGGACGGGGAATTGTCCTTGACTTAACTTCCTATATTGATTAGTGGCCGAGTTGGTTCGACAACTACTTAGCTTCTGGTATTGATAGTCATTGAAATGTTTGTGTCACGCTATTTGCTATATACATGTTGAGAAGGTGATTCCTTTTCTCATGAGTATACCAGATAGGTAGAGAATATAAGATTAAGTTGCGAGTTCTTAAAACTCATACTTATGGTAAGTTCGTGACTCATAATTATATGAAATATTTTTGAACCCCTCAGCGAATGGACGCCAATGGTCTGTCTAGGACAAGTTCTTAAACTCATATGATTGTGGAAAGTTCTTGAACACATACGTGTGGTAAGTTTGACGAACTGGGTATAGCTATGTGTGAAATGAAGGATTGATGATAATAGAAATAGATAGAATTATTAAGCAATTGATCATTAGAAAAATTGATGTTCATGATGGAAGCATAAGTATTCCAAATCTTCTAGTTGTGTTAGACTTCGAAATTTTTGGCATCAAGCTAAATTCGCACTGATGTGCCTTTCGAAATAAAATAAATTTTGTTATCAGCAACACATGGTTACAAGTGTGTAGTGGGCTTCGAACCATTAACACATCGTTACCTGTTGCGACATGATAACGCCAAAAAGGATTTTTCAATGGTTTTAAATTGTTTAAAGAAGAGTCTATGCTAATTGTATCTGCTAGACAAAAATGATTTGAGATATCAAAATGTATTTTATATATCATTAATGCATCATTGAACCTGGTGCAGAGATGATAAAAGGATGGAGTTATCAATGCAGAATTACTTAGTGTTGGATGTGATCTAAAGATCGTCAGCCCACTATGGTATGATGTAGTATGACAAAGTCACAAAATGACGGATTCCTCAAACGGAATGTAAATACAGTGCGGTATCATGATGTCATAAAATGATTTTAGAATTTTAAAGGTAAATTATTGCCAACTGAATTTGGACAGACATGTTTCGATTGAAATTCGAATTATTGGTATAAGTCCAAGCTATTTGATTCAGCTAGACAAATGTTTATGATAATTCAAAGTATTCTTTGAGAATTTATCCCGAATCAAATTGTTTTGGTGCAGAATCTTATGATAAGACTGAGGTGAACTATGTTGTTTGGATAAAATAATCCAATCTAGTAGCGAAAATATTCGCTAGACATGATTGATACGTTATACATGACGTAAGCGTACGATAGGCTAATCACCTAAAGTACTAGCAGTTGTAGTTTACATTCTTTGTGATTGTAAACATACTGTTAACCTTTGTAAGGGGTCGAGTACCTTTTTCTTAATTGAAATAGGTCGCAGGTAGTAATACCTATAAACCTTAATAGTTCCTGGTCTATATGACTCATCAGCATGATTTGAAAATTTTAACTCTTGGGACTGATGTTTCGGGTAGCATGGGATGATGTGTATGAACTCGTCGTGAACGGGTAGAATCTAATATGATTGAATAAAGGTTAACTTGAAAACCTAGTTTTGATGAATAAAAGGAGTAGGGATTAGTAGGCTATAATTTCGAGGACGAAATTCTTAGAAGAAGGGGTGAATGTGATAACCCGAGGATTTATAAAATCTTAAATGATTAAAATAAATGTTAAAGAATAAAACCTAGATGAGAATTTTTAAGTAAAACCTATATGGTTTGCCTTTTGAATGATGAATTATGTTAGGGATATGAAAAATCAAGATAAAACTATGTTAGTAATTAGCATAGCTGGAATGTTGGCCTTGATTGGCAAATAGAAGAGGAATAAGTATAAAGCTAATAGCTAATATGATTATCAATAAAAATGGAGTACGTTAAAACTGAAAATTCGAGTTAGAAATAGAATTTTAAATCACGGACTGCTCGGTTGCGTCCGGAACGTCAAGTTTAGTCAGAAAAGACAATAAACACAAAATGTGTAAAGGTTGACTTTTTGGTCAAAGTCAACAGTGGACTTTTATGGAGAAAAGTCAAATTAGAATTAAAAGTGGTATATGTGATGACTTATGTGAATAACGAAATAGATTGAATAAATATACATTATATAATGTATATACATTCAATATATATATTAGGAATGATAATTAAATAACCTAAGTAAAGCAAATCTAATTGGGTTATGAAATTGAAGATACATGAGTAAGAATTTAAATTACGAATGTGTGTATTGGAAATCCCTAATTAAATAATTAGGGTAGGATATAATTAAAATTAGTGGACTATGTTAATTTACTATAGCCCATTTATTTTATTATCAAGTCTAAAAGAATTATTAGGTAGCCCGATGAGGATTTATTTAGTAACCCAAAATAATAGGATATGTGCTAGCAGAATAACTATGGTTAGGAACTAACCATACTTGAGTTAAATGTAGGAAAAGTGTTAGTATAGGCCCCACTAGTAATGATGGGTGATGATTGTTAAGAAATTTCCTAGGAAATTTCCTTGAAGTGGCAAAAGACTATTTTGCCCTAACAAAAAATTATTAATGACTTTTGTGTCCTAAGAAGGAAATTGCTAGGAAGTTTGCTTGTAATAGGGAAATGACAATTTTGCCCTAAGAGAAATTTGTTAATGACCATGGAATCCTTGAAGGAAATTTCTAGGAAATTTTCTAATTGAAGTAAGATGACAATTTTGTCCTTAAAAAAATTATTTATGACCAATATGTCCTATAAGGAAATTTCCTTGAGAGGACTTAAAGACCATTTTGCCCAATCCTAGTAATGGTTAAAGACTACTTTGCCCTTGGTCTTAATTTTTATACTAACTAAACAAAACAAAAATTTATGGGAAGAAGGCTAATGGAGGGGTATTTTGGTCATTTCATAAAGCAAATAAGGAATAAAAAAAATAAAAGAAAAATAGAATGGATAATAAGACCACATGGCCGGATAAGTAAGGAGAGGAAGAAGGGGGGGGGGGTGAATGTAATTATTACCTAACTTTAGTAGGTAAAAAACTACGCTAGGTGTCAGCATCCCATTCGTCCACTACTTTTATCTACTCTTGCAAGTTAACTAAGCTGATAAGGATGAGAAAGGAAGTAAGATTGTGTGGGATATTGTTGATAGATATACAATCTATATCTGTTCATATTTACTAAATACTTGAACAATTTTCATAATTAGTAAAACATTTTTACTAAGTTCAATCCTTATCTCCTAGTTAACTAACCAAACTAGAAAGAGAAAGAAAGAGAGAACAAAAGAAGCTAGGGAAAGGAAGAGAGAGAGAGAGAGATTCGGTGGGATAGGAGAGGAGAAGAAGAGGATAGATCCATATGCATCCTAAATTTATAACATACTTTGGTTGGAAGAGAAAGATAGCTAGCAAATCAAGGTATAAACC
The DNA here is from genome assembly GCA_020205555.1 of Panax stipuleanatus. Classification (NCBI taxonomy): domain Eukaryota; kingdom Viridiplantae; phylum Streptophyta; class Magnoliopsida; order Apiales; family Araliaceae; genus Panax; species Panax stipuleanatus. The sequence continues at coordinate 112,618,622 of CM035124.1, forward strand.
TATTTCTAAGCTTATTTCTCCTTTCTTTTAATGGTTTGATGGAACAAGGGATTTATGATTTGAAGTTTTAAAACTCTTAAATCTACATGTTTTCTATGATTACATGTTTAGATCTAACCTATTTAAGTGTTAGAAAGATGATAAAGAAGAAGTAAAAGAAACTATGTTCAAAAGTTAGAAAAAAACCCTAACTTTGTGTGTTTTGTATATTTTTATATAAGATTCATGAATTTAAAGCTTTAAATGGCTAGAAACATGCTCGAATGATATATATAGAGTTTAATGGGTTTAACTTGGTTATTGATATTTGTTTATGTTGAAAAGTTTGGTAAAACACATGAAAAGGAGTTTTTTCCAAAAGTATTGATATTTAAGGTGTGATATATATTTTTCATTTTGAAACATACAAAGAGCTTTTGTGGTTTTCTTTCTTGGTATGATAGATATATAAGTTAAGGACAAAATCCCTTTGGAATCACTCAAAAATGTGTTAAAATGAGAGAGATATGAATTTTGTGCCAAAACACTCTAAAGGTTGGAACCCTTGCAAAACCAGTCCACTTCCGGCCACTTTTCAGTGAGCAAAACGGGTCCAAATTTAATGTTTGATAACTGAAAACTGTAGTTCGGGAAGATACGAATCCAACGAGTCCGATTAGGCCTCAATCAGAGTTATAGATTTCATTATATGAAGGTTTTAGTAAAGGACCCCAAAACTGAAAATAAAACCAAAAAGTTAGAAAAATTAAAGAATTATTGACCGGTTCAGTTTTTCGGCGAACCGGCAGAACTTTTCGGCGGCCGGTTCACCACTTTTCCGGCCGGTTCTTGGAGTGGGTCTTGGACCTAAAATTTTCTATAATTGTGAAGAACATTAAGATATTTTATTCAAAATTTTTATGGTTAGTTATGTAATTGTTAAGTAATTAATGGTTTAAACTCATTTAAATAATTTAAAACTTACTAATTAATAATTATTGATACTATTAAATGATTATTAAACTAATTAACATACAATTTAAATGTAATTAACTACTTAATTATTAATTAAGTGATATTAAGTGATAATTATGTAGATTTAGTGTTAATAAAGTAACTAGTTATTATTTAATTATGATTAAATAATAATTAGAGTTAAATAAATAATTAATTATTATTTAATTAATATTAAATAATGATTAAAGAATATTTAAGTAAGATTAAATAATTACTTACTTACATTGACATAAAAGTTTATAAAATAATTATTTATTATTTAATTAATATTAAATAATAAATAAGGACAAGTAATAATTAATTATTCTTAATTAATAAGAAAGAATAATTAAAGATTTAGTTAATTGAATTAATTATTTATTATTTAATTAATAAATAAGGTCAAATGTTAATTAATTATTCGTTAAATAATAATAAGGAAGGATTAAAGACTAATGAAGTAAATAAATCAATTATTTACTGTTCAAGGATAAAGAATTAATTGATTATTATTTAATTAATATTAAATAATAATTAAAGATAAATAATGATTTGATTATACATTATTTAATTAACATTGAATAATGAGAAAATTTATTTGGTTATTATTTATAATTACATAATAACTAAATGTAATTAATTAATTACTATTTAATTAATGCTAAATAGTAATCAAATGAAGATGGAGTTAATAAATAAAGAGAATTTAATTAACTTATTAATTAAACAATTATAATAAATTGTTTAAAGCATCTAATGAGTGTTTATCACTTAAGAAAAATATTATAAATGAATTAAATCATTAACCTAAGATCAATTAAATGTCTTATAGGATTAATGATAGTACAATATATTATGTATACTTTGTGATTGAATTATTTGTTAGATAATAGCATAAGTAAGAGTATAATCATACAATTATACGCAGTACTAATTAATAGACCAACATTGTCATTACTAGGTCGTTTAAAGAGTTCTAACTAAAGCTAGATAGCAGTAATCAACGGTGCAGGCAAGTTCCTATAACTCTTTTATTGAGTAAGTTTCCTAACTCGAACTTGAGTTGTTATTGTAAAGCATGTTCGTGATTAATCATTATTGATTATATCACATCTATGATTCATTGATTCGCACGTTGTGCATATTATATATGTTCATCAGGTATGAAAGGCTGATCACCTTCATTACCATTTGGTCCAGTTGACTTATTCATGTTCATTATTGACCATTCATTTTTATTATCTCGGTCATTCAGTTATATAAATTTGATTCATGCTATTTCACAATTATTATATTATTGAAAACTTGAAAGCTTATTGTTCATTCTTTTCAATCATGATATATCCATTTTATATTTAAATTTGCTGGGAAAACTTGTTGCTCACTCTTGCTATATCATGAAAACATTTTCAGATTAAAGCGAAGGCTCGATGAAAGACAAAGACGAGGATAGAATCCAATAGTAGATGATTATGCACGTTAACTATTTGATTATCTGATGCAAATTATTATGTAAACCTTTAAGTAATTAAGGTATGTATCAAGATAAAGGTTGTAGACCTTGGGATTATGTTGTTAAAACTTATTGTATAAACAATTTCTGTTTATATCTTCCGCATTAGTTATAGAATATGTTTCAAGATGAAGTACCGTAACGTACCAGGTCCGAGGATCAAGGGACCCGGATTTGGGGACGTCATATTTTTTATTGATAAAGGTATGTATTCAGTTAAGGTTAATAAACCTGGGAAAATGTTATAGAATCTTGTGAAATAAAGAATATATGTTTATATGTTCCGCAGTAGATGATAGAATGTGTATAAAGATGAAGTACCGTAACGCACCGAATTCGAGGTTCTTGGTACCCGGGTTTGGGGGTGTCACAGATTCTCCCTTCCTTTTGTGCTCAGAGCGTTGGCAACCACGTTTGCCTTACCCGGGTGATAAAGAATATTGCAGTCATAATCCTTGATTAATTCTAACCACCTTCTCTTACGCATATTCAAGTCATTCTATGTGAAGATATATTTCAGACTCTTGTGATCCGTGTATATCTCACATTTCTCTCCGTATAAATAGTGCCTCCATATCTTTAACTCAAAAACTACCGCCGCTAACTCTAAGTCGTGAGTAGGGTATCATTTTTCGTAATCCTTTAATTGTCGTGATGCATACGCAATGACTTTACCGTGATGCATTAGAACACAACCAAGTCCCTTGTGCGATGCGTCACTATACACCACAAAACCTCCCGCATCGTCTTGTAATGACAACACAGGCGCTTTGCTCAATCTCCTCTTCAATTCCTGAAAACTCTCCTCGCATTTGTCTGTCCATACGAACTTCACCGTCTTCCTCGTCAGATTGGTCAACGGGGTTGCTATCTTAGAAAAATCTTGGTTGAATCTTCGATAGTACCCAGCTAAACCTAAGAAACTTCTCACCTCCATTGGTGTTCTTGGCTGCTCCCAATTACTTACTGCTTCGACCTTTGTAGGGTCTACTGAGATTCCATTCTTATCCACCACGTGTCCTAAGAATTGAACCTTCTCCATCCAAAATTCACACTTAGAAAATTTTGCATACATCTTCTCTCTTCTTAGTGCTTCCAAAACAATCTTTAAATGTTCGGCGTGCTCTTCCTCTGTCTTCGAGTAGATTAAGATGTCGTCGATGAAAATTACTACGAATTTATCCAAGTATGGCTTGAAAACTCAGTTCATCAAGTCCATGAATGTTGCTGGAGCATTAGTATATCCGTATGACATTACCAAAAACTCGTAATGTCCATAACGGGTTCGAAATGTAGTCTTTGGTATGTCTTCCTCTTGTACTTTTAGTTGGTGATAACCTGTTCGTAGGGTCTATCTTTGAGAAACACTTCGCTCCACTCCCTTCAGTTGATCAAAAAAGTCGTATATCCTTGGTAATGAATATCTGTTCTTGATCGTTACTTTGTTCAATTCTCGATAATCGATACAGAGCCTCATCGATCCGTCTTTTTTCTTAACAAATAACACTGGTGCTCCCTAGGGAGACACACTCGGCCGTATATAACCCTTATTAATAACTCTTGTAGTTGTATCATAAACTCCTTCATTTCTACCGGTGCCATACGATATGGGGCTTTTAAAATCGGTGCAGTTCCCGGTGCTAAGTCTATAACGAATTCAATTTCTCTGTCTGGCGGAAGACAAGGCAGATCGTCCGAAAACACATCTTAAAATTCATTCACTACGGATATATTCTTAATTTCTACTCCCTTTTTTTGAGTATCTACAATGTAAGCTAACTAACCTACACATCCTTTCCTTAACAATTTCTTGGCCTGCATCATCGTAGGACAACACGATTGCTTAAGCGATGAGCTACCATAAAACACTACCTTAGACTTACTCAGAGTATGAAGGTTCACACATTTATTCTGACAGTCAATTATCGCTGCATGGTTATACAACCAATCCATTCCCAATCTAATAGGGATCAAATCTACGCTCAGTTCATGATCTCTAATGTTAGCACGATAATTTCGATAAATGAATTCTACAGAGATTACTTCCTTATTCACAACTTTTATGTTTAAGGGATCTTCTAATCATTCTCGGGGTGTATTAAGTCTATTAGCAAATTCTTTAGATACAAAAGAACAGGTGGCACCTGAATCAAATAATATATATGCATTTATATCATTAATTGGGATTATACCTGACACCACGTCCTTCTCAGCTACTGCGTGCTGGATGGTAATGTTAAAGGTTCTGGCGGTTGGACAGTTGGATTGTGTCAGCCCGTCGATCATCATTTTGTTACCTCCCCCTTGTTGGTTGCCTCCACCACTTCCTTTTTTTGGGAAATCCTTGATTCGGTGCTTCGTCGAGCCGCATGCAACGCACCCTTGAATCTTCTTCGGCTTCGGGCAGTTGGGTGAAAATTGCCCCTCCTGGCCACAGTTGTAGCAAGTGCCGCATCCCTTTCAGCACTCACCTTGGTGATTGCTCCCACACTTATTACAAGCTTCACTCCTTTTCTTAAATCCTCCACCAAAATTCCCTGATTGATTATTGTTGTTCTTTTTGTTGTTGTTATTCTCCCACTTCCTTTTTCCCAAGTTACTACCTCCACTGCTGCTTCCTCCAGTACGATTTTCTCGTCCAGTATTCTTTCCTTTCTTCTCTTTGTTGTACAGACTTAAGGCCTCACTGCCACCTTCCGCAATTATCGCCTTCTCCAGCAATGTCGAGAAGGATTCAATTTGAAGAACTGATACCTTATTAAATAGCCACGGCTTCAGCCCTTGTTCGAATCGTCTCGCCTTCCTTTCCTCGTCTCCAACTTGGTGTTCTGCAAATCGCACTAGTTCATTAAACTTAGCTGCGTACTGCGCCACCGTCATATCACCCTACTTTAGTTCTAAGAACTTCACCTCCATCCTATTCTTCATGCTTTTTGGGAAGTAGTTCTCAAAAAATAGAGTCTTAAATCTTGTCCAAGTTATTATTCCTTCTCCAGCTCTCTGTTAATTTGCCTCCCACCAGTAGTTGGCCTCGCCTCTCATCATATAAGTAGCAAACACCGTCTTCTGGTCTTGTCCCACTCAAGCGATGGTGAAAGCTTTCTCTATCTCCTTGATCCTATGTCTGCGCAATGATCGGATCGGTAGTACCCTCAAACACTAGGGGTCCTACACTCCTAAAAACTTTAAAGTTTGTCACTGGTACTGTTTGAGGATTGGGGCGAACGGGTTCGTTGTTCTTTCCCCTAAGAGCCTCTCCTAACAGATAAACTAGCTTCTGGATCGAGTCTACTTGTTCCCTCTCATTGTTAAGTGATTCCTCAGGTGCAGTTAATCTACGTCTGGGCGGCATTTTCTACATCACAATTTTTTTCATTTTATTGTCATTCAATTATATTACTTAAGTATTTCTTTAATATTAAAGAGAATAAAATTTATCACATGTTTCTGAATAAGCTCCATTTATATTCATATGCTAAATCATTTCATTACATGATTATCCCTAGCATACTGCTATAAATGTTATCACACATCCCCTAATATCACAAAAGACGGGCAAAACACTAACACACTACCCCTCTAACAAAAGCTTACTCGGGGTTTACATAACTATCCCACACTTTACACAAAAAGTTGGGATTATATCACAGTATATACATCACAAAAGAAAGCTACATAGGCCACTGCTAGTCTTGCTAAGGGTCTCATCCCATCATTTCACGCTCCATAGCGCTCTTGTACTCTATCTGCGCTCTTGTACTCTATCTGCGCTATGTACGCCACCAACTCTCAGCTCACAGTGTGTAGGGTCTATCCCTGCTCCGCTGGGTAGTGGTATACACCATCCATCACCCTCTCAAAAGCTGAACGGAACACATACCCTATCTTGTTCATCTTCCTCTACTTGCATCTGACTTCATCCTCTAAGTCGTCTGCCCTCTCATTCGCTGCTTCCCACTTCTCCTCGAAGTGGATCCTATCCATAACCTCCAACTCTAGCTGAGTACAGAGTGCCTCTTTCTCTATCTTTTTGCTCAGTTCCCTCTACTCTACCTCTTCCAACTTCTTGCCAGATCCACATTCCTAGCCACCGACTTGTGAAACAAGGTACCCATCTGGATCCCTGCCTCCCTACGGTATGCAATCTCCACCTCTAACTCCTGCATAGCTAGCTTCCTCTTATGGTCCTCATCCCTCAGCTTCTAGAACTCGGACTCTCTGTCCTGGGCTTCAGTCTCCAGCTCCTGCACTCTGCAGTCCAACTTTAGAATACGCTCCTCGTACTCTCCCAACATATGCTCCTCCAGGTTAGGCTCGTAAGAGTCCTCCATGGGCTCCTCCTTTATAGGCTCGTCATGAACAGGATCGTCCTCCTCTGGATCAAACTCCACCTCGATCTCATCCTCATCAGTCAAACTCGGATGGTGCAACTGCCTACATAGGCACAACCTTTAAAGGTGCCTCGTATACTACGTGTATATCTCTGGGCTCCTCCTCGGCCACTCTACTAAGTACTCCTGTGTCTGCCATCCTACAATCACTAACACAAGACAAACAAACAGCAACTCCATTAAAATGTTAAATAAAATATAAGTTCATTGTATAGAATGAAGTTATATTTCATAACATACTAAGTCTCTCAAGGAAAACTCTATATGAGTTCTATCTCCTTCTAACTTCCTAAGTTCTTCTAGGTTATAATCTAAGGACACTCGCTCCTAAGATTTATAACTACACCTTTGATGCCATCCTATGACGCCACCAAATTCGGGCCGCCAATGCCTCGAATCCAGTTCGTCACTTTCTCACTATAATAACTAAAGATATACAATCACAGCAGATATCTAGAATAATATACAATGATTTATTATATTTATTCTCCTAAGTCTCGCAACCTACAGTACTTAATAGATTACATAATAGTATCAAATAACGACTTATTACATAATCTAACTTAAGCTTAAATATAGTTCCAAATCAGTCTTAATACATCATCTTAATAAATATAATACAACATCATAATATTTAGAACATAAAAGGGGCTAGCTAGTCGGTAGCCTTGCCCTTGCTCTTATTGACTCCCGAAGGTCCACCCTGCTCTGCCTTAACTGAAAATATTTTTAGGGAAAGCAAGAATGAGCACAAATTACCCAGCAAGTAATATACAATAAGGGTGAAGAGTTTTATGAGTTTGAAATACCAAGGTATAATGTCAATGATAATCCAGAAGAATAATGTCATGAATAACGGAATATCAACAATTCTCTAATCAAATTATTGGAATATGAAATGATAGTTCAATATAGATCAACAGATATATATGAATTCAAAGGCAATCAACGTATCTAACTGGATAAAATAATTTATACTGAGCAGTCACTAAGGACTATTGAACATCTACTAGAATTATCAATATTAAACTGATAACCTAAAAGAAATAAGTATAGATGATCAGTCTACAATACTTTATATTATGCATAACACCACAATAATTTTCACGCGTGTGTTGGGCTTCCAACAATTTATACACTCCCCTTACCATAAGGGATGTTCAACTCAGTTTTCAAAGATTCTGCACCAATCAATTGGTTGGGACAGTTTTCTAAAAATGCATATAGTCTAGCCTAATCATATGGCATAGACACTTTCACGATATTTAAGAACAATACTAAGGTTCAACATGAATAATAGTTTTCATAAGACTCAAATGAAACAAGAGTTTATTCAATAAGTATACTAACTCAATTTAAACGAGTAAGTAAGAAAACTTGCTCTCACAAGGATCCATTACAAGGGTAGGAATACTTGCAATTAACAATACAAGAACGGGTTCAAGGAAACTTGCACAACAAAAGAGTGTAAGTCAGAGAACTTTCTTACAATATCCGTTAAATAAAGTAATGCAAGAGTCTAGGATACTTGCCTTATGCGTAGTATATCCACGTAAGGCTAATCAACACTTTCGAATCCTATTTATAATATATTTACATGTAGGATATTCATTAGCTAAGCTCAATATGAGAGTTAACTATACATAAAGTTCTTTTTTAGTCATATAATCTCTTATACGTTTGTCATCACGTACTGGTACATAATATTTACACAAAATCAGTATATAAGTTGCTACGAGATCAAGTAACACAGTTTACATTATGTATGGCGATATAGCAATTCATAATACTATATTGATTATGTCTTTCTTTGTTCATGGAGTTCCGTTTATAATTTAAGTATCATCATGCTTCACTACCAATACTTTTAAACATATATCAGCAGAGATCTGACCAAGTTTTAACAGCTTAGGCATCAAATAGGTTAATTGTCAAAATCAGATTAACAAACTGCATGAATTTTAATTCTAGACTGGCGCAGCTGCGCCATGGTCAAGCCTAGGGGTGGCGCAGCTATGCTGCCCCCTGGCCAGACCAGGGTTTGGTTGCTACCTGCTGTTTCAGTCCATTTCATCAACATATAATGCAACATAATATGTAAACATGTTAAAGGTCCTTTTCGTGTTTTCAAGTCCATCTAAGTTCCATCTTCCGTGATATTAGTCTAAGATTATCATCTTAGGTAATTTAAGTCCCTATGCTCACAAGTATTTATATCATACACATATAACTAGCATCGTTACAAGCTTAAATCATGCCTCATTCGTGTTTAAATAGTTTTTATGGAATCTAACATAGTATATATACATGTATGATATATTAGTGAGGTTACGAGCACTCTTACGCATGTTGAAATTTTAGAACACTAAGAACTCGGTTCATACCACTTTAGTTTTCAAAAACTTTCAGTTTTAGCCTTTGAAAGAGTTTAAAACGCAAACCATGTATGCTAGTGAAATCACAACACCTTAGACTAACTTTTCATGCGTAATAAACCATATAATCATGCTCACAAAAATCAGAATGTAGATATGATGCTTACATGTCAAAGTTCGCCTTCAAAACTTATATTTTCTCAGTAATATTCACTAATGAGGTTAAACATGCTCATGTTACATTATAAAACATATATACACAAGTTAACATGCTTTTCATGCATTCTTAAACCATATACTCATGCTTACCAAGTCAGAATATCAATATGGATATAACATGTCAAAGTCCCTTTTTGGAACACTAAGTACATTTTGAAAATTATAGGTCGTTTCATCAATCGTGCATGCAAACATAGTAAAATATGTTCACATTAGGTCTAGGTATACCACTACACATGTTAAACCAGTCATCAAGCTTGTTTAAACTTATTTGAACATGTTATTGCTTAACAGATTGCAGCAGAAATCAGAATCTGGAACCAAGGACTGGCGCAGCTGCACTGTGCCCTAGTTCAAATTTGGCTCAGCTGTGCCGGGTCTCGGCCAGAATTGAACAGGTTCTGCTTCGACAAAAGGCTAACCCAAACACAAAAATTCTCTACGAATTCAATTAAAAACCAACTACAATGCCTTACTAACATATGTATTAGCTTATATAACAACTAACCAACATTATCTAATCACACAATCATGAATTCCAACCAAAATCAAGAATCTACGAATTTGACAAAAAATAAGAAATGAAGAACATGGGAATGTGATATACCTCTGCAACTTGCTGCTATATTCTCTTACTTCCACTGATATCTCACTATCTCAGAATGTTATCACTATGTATATATTGCTCTCAACTAAAAACTTAAGAAAATCTCAGCAAATGAATTTGAAGGAGAAGAGGCTATATTTATAGAGAAGTTAGTATCCAGATAATGCTAATTTCCACCAATTCAAACCAATAGATTGTAGAATTGTTTGAAGGTTAAGGAGAAGTTGGTGGTGGGTAGTTGAGATTCACTATTGAGGCCACTCCCTTGTGATGATTTGCTAGAGAGCTATGGAAGTTTGGTGAGTTTTTGTGAATATAGGCTTAGGTCCTCATAATGCTATTCACGTGAGGGAGAATGAGAGTGACTATCACATTGGGACAAAGAAAATAACTCAGCATTCCATCTAGCAAGTGTTGTACAATACAATGTTATAACATATATGCCTACCATATATTATATACACTTAGGCATTGGTGTTACAAGGTAATTTCATTAAATGAGAAACATTACAATGTAGGTAATTCAACTTGCACATATAATCCATGTACATTTTGTTAGCACCGAATGTAATTCAATTGGGTATTATCTCTTCACTATATTATTCTAGCTATATTATTCAATTATATTAAAGATTGAAATAATCATCAATTAGAAATTGTTTACTATATATTCAAGAGATACTAATTTAATGTCCACACACTCATATTGTCACATAGTCTCATGACGTATTCATATACTTTTTTAATTAGTCATAACATATGTAGTATAGTCACATTAATGCGTCACATTGCACTATATAATATAGTTGTAGCTTTGATATATTATATGTTCAATATCTTATAACATTGCACACACAATTAATATAATCTCATTATATTAATAACTTATTTGTTTGTTTTATTATTCACAATGTCAAATAAATCAATAATAATTAACTACTCATCTTATCGATTAATTAACAATAATATTAATTAATATATCCCTCATTAATTTACCCTTATCAATTATTATTATACGATAGATTATCATATTCCTCAATAGTTTAATAAATACAAATCTTATTATATATATAATCAATTCACTTATCATTATACTATCATTTGCAATGATAATAAATCAACATACTATTATTATATTTCTCGTAATAGCAATTTAACAATTAATATAGATTAATTGTTCACTTAATGATTTCTTCATCATCGAATTAATTAACTCATTATCGTTTCTATTCTCGTGCCACACAAGGCTTATCATAAACTCCTTATTTTTCTCAATTATTATATATATTCAATTTAATATAATTGAGTTAATAACATATACATATTTATATTTAATTAAATATTCGACTTTCATTAATATCGATATAAATCTTTATTCATGAAAATTCTCGGGTATTACGTTCTCTAACCTCGGGTTCGGTGCTCACGATTCATCACCATCATAAGCATTTTATGAACTATTTCGGAATAATAAACATATATTTTTCATTACATTAAAGTCTTACAACCATATCCCAAGGTCTAACACCTTAACTTAGCATACCTTAGTTATATATAATAACACAAAAGGTTTATAGAACCATCAAACATAGTATCTCATGATACATAAAAATTTGCATTAACTACTCTTGAACTTTGTCCTTGCCCTTGTCTTTCTTACTTGAGCTTTCGGGCTTAGCTGAAATAAATGTCATGATATAACAAGAGTAAGCAACTAATTTGCTTAGAAAGTTTAAATATGAAGGAGATATATCATGATTAGAAAAGAATTTAAATTTCAATGTTCCAACCGATAAATTGATTATGAAAGAACATAAATCAAAACTCAATAACTGAATATTCGAATAATTGAATAACAGAAGCTGAGTGGTTTAAAATAACCATGAACGTATACTAAGGTTGTCAGTAATTAAACTGGTCCTTTTAATAAGATTTAGTAGTCAAGGGGATCAGCATTTCATACCTTGTGAAGTATGCATAATCACTCAATATACTAGCAATGATTGTTTTCCAATAATACTTTAATAAAATTGTTCTTTCCTCAGTCATGAGTCCTTACCAAGTCAATTGGTTAGACACCGCTTTCAAAACATATTTGATTTAGCAAATTTAAACATGCTTGATCTAGCTGATACAACTAGTATAGATCCATATCATAAACAGTTCATGAATGAAAGAACTTTAAACAATTCACAGTTTAATAATAATAGAACAGGAATTCAATTGCACAAAGTGCGAATATCAACAATCATTATAGATGTGAATAATCATCAATAAGTATTCACTAATATGCTTTGAAAAATATAACTCAAGTTTGAGTTAGAGAACTTGCCTCAATCGCGATCTACTGCTACGCAATTTAGTTTAACTTATTAGAGAAAAGATTTATAATAGATCTTTCAATTAGTCATAGCATATACTCACTTATAATCTCTATATTCTATATTAAATTGTCTAACATTTAATCATATAATTAAGCATTAGACATTACGTTAAAGTCTTAGTGTTATTGTTACTCTTCGACCACCTTTTAATCACTTCATTGCTTAATCCTTTCTTATATAAGCTCTTCTTTATGACTCAGTAGGTTAAATACTCAATCCAACAAACTGGATTCCAAATCTAGCAACTCAAATTCCAATCCAGCAACCTGGATTCAAACTGGATTACAATACAGCAAACTGGATTCAAATTGGATTTCAATCCAGCAGCCTGGATTTCAATCCAGCATCCTGGAATACAATTCCAGCAACCCAGATGTTAATCCAGCAGCCTGGATTCATACTGGATTCCATTTTAATCATTTTAAAATGTCATAGAACATTATATCTCCTACACAATGACCAAAACCCCTATCCAAAATCTGTATAGATCATATTTAGGGTTCCTAAGTCATAAAATCTCATTTTTCATATTTTTAATATCACATAATTAATTAAATTTATTTATCCCTAATATCATCATTTATATGAAAAATAGTAAAACATCTCCAAAATCATTTCTTTTCTGGAAAGCAACTATATATAGTCCCCTCATGAAAATATATTTTTTCTGAAATTTTAAAAATTCATTTACTATTTTTAAAGAGTCCATAATGGCCAAATATTGTCAGATTTTTCATATATCGAGATTACCTCCAAAAATTCTAAACTTTTCAGGGTAAGCTCCTGTTATATACATGTACTTTCAGTAAAACTTTCATAATTTTTGGACTCACACACAGAGAGTTATTTGGTTAGATATTTAAAAGTAGCCCTTCGCCGTAAAATGCATAACTCTCAAACCGTATGGCCAAAAATTCTCAAATTTTTACAGGGCTTACTCAACTTCTCATATTACTCCTACAAATGTTCCCATAATTTTTAAAGTAAAATAAATTGAACAAGCGCTCGTGGCTGACTGATCTTAACTCTATTTTTACTTTTTATCCATTATGCTGACTGTTTTGACTAAAACTAACACCACGACTTTTAAACACCTCGTTTTTGAGTGCTACCACTTGGGTTTACTAGTTAACTCATATATCTAGCACCTCTCTTTGACGGATCGCAAAAAAAATATGTAGATTTAAAATACTAATTGATCAAAGGGAGAGAAAGCTAGGGTTTTCTAACACTTTAGAAACCTAGTTTCTTTTCTTCCATTTGTTCAACTTTCTAACACTCAAATGTGTTAGATCTAAACATGAAATACTATAAATCATGTAGATCTATAGTTGCTAAGTTAGAAAATACAAACTCCATATTCCATATTTTTTTTTATCAAAAGTAGTGGATCAAAAGTTCTAAATTTAAGGTTTATACCATGATTTGTGAGCTACCTTTCTTGTCCAACCACAATATGTAATGAATCTAGAACTCTTCCTCTTTCTTCTTTTCTTCCCACCGAATTTTTCTCTCTCTCTCTCTTACCCTCTTTCTAGCTTTTGTTAGTTAAGTAAAAAAAATAAGATGAGAGAGATTGCTTTATTGGTTTGTTTGTAAAAAAAAATATAGATAAGTATACTTAAGATTCATTCACCACCATCATGCTTTTTCTCTCTCTCATTTATTAGGCTATACTTGCAAGAATATATAAAATGGTGGCTTGCTTTAAAGTATGACACATGTGGGAGTTGCTCACCTAATAAAGTGAGTAATCATCACTTACATTCCCCCTCCTTTTCCTACTCTTCTTGGCCGGATATGCTAGCTCATTTTCCTCCAAATTTTATTTTGCGTTTATTTCATTATTTAGCTTTATTAAATGTCTAAAATGACCTCCTTCAAGTGGGCTAAGTTTGGGCCATTTTATTTAATGTTTTGGCTCACATTTAATTAATTTGGGCCATGTAAATCAATATGGTTCCATTACTTTTAATTTATATTACCCTAATTATTTAATTAGGATTTCCATTACCCACATTTGTAATTTAATTTATTACTCATGTTCATTTAATTTCATAACCCAATTAGACTTGCTAGAAATTAGGTTATAAAATTAATTAGTTAAGACATATATAAAATAAATGTCTTAGGGTTAGTATATATTTTTAATAGTAACATTCTCCCATACCATAACCCTTAGGTTATTTAATTCTCATACCTAATGTAAAAATTAGGTTATGTAATCTTTCTTCTTAATTTTCTTTCTATAAATTAAATGAACACCTATACATAATTACAGTACACATATTCATTTAGCCTATTATTCATTCCACACATGTAACAATGTTTTCAATCTCATTAATATTTAATTAATATATCTATTTACAAAGTGACTTAGAATTCTTAGTTATTACAGTTTGAACCTTTCAAATGATTTATACTTGTATTTTATTAAATACACATATTCAACTGTTGAATGGTCATCTCATTTTCTTTTATTAAGTTTGTTCAATTTGCAAATTATTTTCATAAAAGTCAAGTATATAAAATCCATCAAGTAATCTTCCAGTTCCAAACAAAAACATTATTATTATAAATAGAACAACTATTATTCTTAAATATAATACCAAAACATTCCTTGTCCAATAAAAAAATATAAATAATGTTTCTAACAAGAACTAGAACATCATAACAACTTATTAACTTTATAGACTTGCTTGTAGGCAATGCTAAACTATAAGCTCCTACAGTTAATGTAGCAACCATTGCTCCATTCCCTACACGCGTGATTTCTTTCCCTTTGTTTAGCTTTCTAATTCTGCTTGGTCTCTACATAAAACTATATTTATGAGAACCACAACCGATATCTAATACCCAAGTAGAACCTTGACTTACAGAAAGATTTATTTCAATCACGAATAAACTTATGCCTATAACTGAAGCTTCACTAAGCTTCTTCTAGTTAGCCTCTACAAGACACTTCTTGCAGTTTCTTTTCCAGTGTCCAAGCTTATTGCAGTGGAAGCAAACTCCTTCGCTATCCGTATCAGTTTTGTTCTTATTATCCTTTGTTTTTGCCTTTTTATTTACCTTCTTTGAATTATTCTTCTTTTTAGAAGCTCATTTGGCTCTTTTTCGCATCCTGGAAGTTTCATCTACCGGTAAGACTTAGTCTTTCTTGGTTGGAAAGTGACTCTCACCAGTTTTTCATCATGTTAAGAAAATCAAGCAGGCTGATTTCTAGCATGTTCATGTGAAAAATTCACAAAAATTAAGAAAGAGAGTTCGGGAGTGACTGCAAAATCAAATCTTTGCTCAACTCTTCATCCATTAAAATACCGAGTTGTCCTAGTTGTATAATCAAATTGATCATCTTATGGACATGTGTCTGTACTGTAGTGCCATCGGTCATTCTAGATCAGAAGAGCTCCTTAGATATCTAATATCTAGCAGACCTACTTTTCTCACCATTCAACTCTTTGAGGTGCACGAGTATTGTAGGAGAATCAATGTTATCGTGCTGACGCTAAAGCTCGTTACTCATGGATGTGACCATGATGCATTAAGCTATAGTTGCATCATCATACCACTTTCTAAAAGTAGCAATCTCTTTCTAAGAGGCATTGTCTACAACCGTTGCAGAGAGTGGCATAGTAAGGACATAAGATAGCTTTTCAGCTTTATGAACAATTCTGAAATTCCTTAACCAATCTGTATAATTAGGTTCGGTCAATTTAAAAGCATCTAATATACTCAGTAGTGATAGTGAATTAGACATTTGTAAAATTCTGTAAATGAATATGTAATTTAACAACATTATCATGCATTCATTTTATTAATCACCAGATTAATTTAGGTCTTTATTAAAATGGTGTCTCCCACTATTTCTTCAAACTATATAACCCTCTTTAGTATATAGTTCGGCAGATTTTGTATTGGTGACTTTGTAAAATCTGTTTAGTGAGAAAAGATGTGACAACTCGAAAAATCGGATTGTCCTGAAAGTTAAGTTTAAAGAATTATTAAAATAGATTGTTATTATTATATTATGTGTTTATTAGTCGTTCTATGACCTATGATGATTATAAAACGGGAGGAATTCTGGCTATGTGCTAGAATAAACGAATAAGCATTTTTAAGACTGAAATAAAAAATTTTGAGGAAATAAATTTTTCTGAGAAAATGACGAAATATGCACTATTCACCTTATTTAACCTAAGGGTTTAGGGTTTGAATAACCTAGGTCATTTTGAGAGATCGGTATGTCGGAATGACATTCTGTTTGAAGATTTGTCGGTAATAAGTCGTGAAAAGTCATATTAGACAGTAAAAGTTTTCTCGAAAAACAGTGCAGAAATTCGACGAAATAAAAACTACTAAAAATATTATTATCCATTTTTCGATCAGTTTAGCTATGTTTCGGGAAGAGGGCACAGAAAACACTATTCATTAAAAAGTTTTTTTCAATTTTTTGATATTTCGAAGAACGCATAAAGTATAGAATGACGAAGAAAGACAGAATATCCAAAAATATTTTAATCTGAGAAACGTAGTTTTTCCACTGTGTAATAATTAAAGAGATTTAAGTAATAAGAATTCAAATATAATACGAATTATTATACGAGAAGGATACGAGAAGAATATGCGTATAATACGAAAATTATACGATATATATACAAAAAGTCAAAGTCAACAAATGTGGCTAACCTTTGCACTTTCCTACCATTTAACCACACTTGGTTTAATATTTAATCAAGGATGATTGAGTTAAGAAAACTTGAGAGCATCTTTTCAATTTATGACAAATGCGTAAAAGTTAATCTGTAGAGGAAAGATGGAATATCTAAAAAAAATTAGATTATGAGAGTATAGTTTTTTAAACTGTCAGATGAATTTGGAAATACAAAGTAGCGAATCCTCCAAGAGAAGCTTGGTTGAGGAGGTTTGGTGAGGAGGTGAGAATAGTTAAAGTAGGGGATGTTTTGTAAGTTTTTCAAACCTAAAGGTTTGGACTATACAAGACCATAACCCAAGTGACCAAATTGTACGATGGTGAAAAGTTATAGAAATGACCAAAGTGCCCTCACTCTTGGTTTTTTATATATACAAAGGTTTATCTTCATTTGTTTTTTTTGACAAATGGAGAGCAAAGGCAATAATAGAGAGAAAGAGAGCTCGGATTGAAGAATATGAAGAAACAAACAAGCTAAACTAGCAAATCGCAAGCTTTGTCAAGAGGAAGAAGAATATGGAAGAAAAACTAAGAAGAAAGGTATCAAAACCTATCTTTAATCCAATTTTTCTTTAAGGTTTTATATGAAATCATATAGATTAATGAAAATGGATGTATAAGATTATAAGGAATGATTTTCATATGGTTTAAACCATAAGAAAATTATCTGACATATACTTCTTATTAAGGATGAGTATTCGGTTATAACCGAATATCGAATTTCAATTTAAAAACTAAAATGAGAATATTTTATCAGTTACAAAATTTAATTCAATTTAGTAATTCGATTTTACACGTTTGTTCATAAGTCGTACTTCTTAATATATGTTATGCCCATTTAAAAAAATATAAAGGTATTACAAGCTCGTTCGGCACAACTTATTTTAAAATAACTTTAAGTTAAAATTTAATTTGAGTTATAAGTCATTTTAAGTTGCGAATTATAAGTAAAAGTGTTCGTCGTCAAATTGACTTATAAGTCAAAAATTAAGTTAAAACAAGTTGTGAAGGTGTTCGACTAATAATGACTACATCTGATTCTGTTAGAGTATGTATGATTAATTTGATGGTGAATGAGCTTAATGTATATTTGTACCAATATGATTTGTACAGTCCTTATAAATAGTTGATATATTGTACAAGGACTTAGAATAGAAAAGATCAAATAATGTCATGTTGATCTTAAAAGAGCTTAGTTGATGTATAGCTGATAGGATCGTAAGGTTACCTTGCTATTTGAGGAACACGATCGCATAAGAAGCACAAAGTCACACATACATCAAGAGGATCGTCGAACTACCAGGAGCAACTAAAAACATAAATTTACCCCAATTCATTAAATGGACAAGTGATCATCTTAGCATTCTAAACGATCGTTAAAATAAAATCGATCGTAGAATAGTTAAGTCTGACAAACTGACTTCGCAGCATTGAAAGTTGAAGGTCCCAATGCAACATCAAAATATCCTTGGCGAAAATCGAAGATCAGGGTATGTGTCTACTACGTTACCTGTTGAATAGTGACATGTCAAGCGTGTTAGGTGAAAAAAAAGTAGGCTGATGTGACGGAGCAGAAAAGGATCTGTCTCACAGGTTCAAAAATGTTAACATCAAGCTTCCTAGTACTACAGAGCATTTAATGCTGCAACGGGCATATCACAACAGGAAGATTTCTCAGCAGAGTATAAAAGGTTACAAGGATCCAATTTTGGGAGTGCTGAAAATCTTTATCAAAAAGCCATATACTCTGCAAAATTATAAAGAACGAACTCAACGATTCAATACACAAAGTTCGAGTTGCTAAGTATCTGAGAAGAAAAGTTTAACACCAACTTAGCAGCACCTCTCAACAAACATCAATCATTTAAGCATCTGAGGGCAAGAGTACCCTTGTCTTTGTGACTAAATATCCAAGTCTACGGGACTTGAATAAGGCAAGAGTGTCCTTGTCTTTATACTAAATATCCAAGTCTGATGAGCTTGAAGAGGAAAAGAGTGTCCTTATCAGCTGTAACTAAATATTCAAGTCTGATAGGGCTTGAAGAGGACTAAGTGTCCTTGTCCGTGTGAATAAATTTTAGTCGATTTATAGTCAAGGAGTAGAAGAGTGGAGTAGGAGTTATTCAGTCTCTGAACTATTTAAAACCACCTCTGCTGTTACCTATTGTTCTTGTTGTTTAAATTGTTTGACTATTATTCTTCATTGCTTAAACCCAAAACAATTATTTGTTTCAGATCTCTATGGGGTTTCTTTTCAATGACCATATTCCGTTGTGCTTATTTAAATAAGTTTATTATTTATCAGTGAAAAAGAATTTTTAAAGATATATTCAAACCCCCTTCTATATCTATAAGTGCCTTTCGAAAATAACAAGTGGTATCAGAGAAGGTTCTCACGAACACAAAGCTTACACTTTGAGTAGATCCATGGCACAAAATAAAAAGGGTTCTGAGCTTGGTGGTGGAAGTAAGCCACCTCTTCTTATTAGAGAAAAATTTTCTAACTGGAAAGTGTGTATACAGGCATATATGGATGCTATAGATGATGATATGTTTGATGATATTCTCACTGGTCCATATGTTCCCACAAAGATGTCTCCAACAACTAATGATCCCAACAAGAAGGTTATAAAGATGCGTGAAGAATGGACAGAAAATGAGGAGAAGTGAGTTCTGATAGATAAAAAGGCAAATAAACATTTGCTCACGGCTTTGGAGGATGAACTCTTCGAAAACGTTATAAACTTCTCTAATGCTAAGGAAGTATGGGAGGCATTATTGGTAATGCACGAAGGAACAGAAGAAGTCAAAGAAAGCAAGAAATCTCTCCTAACTCAACAGTACGAGATGTTCACTCATGGTCCTGGTGAAAATCTTACAGCAACATATGAAAGATTCACTGTCCTCTTAAATGCTCTAAAGTCATATGGAAAGATGTACCCAAATAAACATCTAAATATCAAATTTATGCTAGCCCTACCAAGTAAATGGGATGCCATGACTACCGCAGTTCGAGAATCAAAGAATCTACACAAAATAACTATGCAAAAGCTTTGAGGTAATCTTTTTGGGTATGAGTTGGAGCTAAAACTATGTCTGAAAATAAAAGAAAAGACAAAGGACTTTGCTCTTAAAGCCTTTGAATGAATTTCAAAACCCTCAATCGAAGCCAAAGAAGATGATCAAGAGAGTTTCGATGGCGATGATGATGATGTTGCTCTGCTTGCCCGAAGATTGAGAAAATTCATGAGAAAAGGTAGACTCTAGAGATAAAGAAGAAATTTTAACAAAGGAAGCAGTAGCAGAGAACAAGAAAAGGACTTGTTCTTCAACTGTAAGAAGCCTGGTCACTTTATAACAGAGTGTAACAAACCTCTACGAGAAGATCTCAAAAATCACAAGCAGAAGCAAGACAAGAAGAATGAATACAAAAACTACAAGAAATCTCACAAGAAGGAAAGAGGCTTAGTAGCTGACAGCTCATGAACGACTCAGATGATGACTCCATCTCAGACTCAAGTGATGATGAATAACCACAAGTAACCAATCTATGTCTGATGGCCATAGAAGGAAAGTCCAACTCAACCACTGATCGTCAAGAAATTGACATCAGTGAGGTATTTGATTTTAACTCTCCTAATGTTGACATGAATGATCTTAGATTTGCTTTAAATGATATTACATTTGAATTACATAAATATATGAAAATATTCAGGGTTCTATCAAATGATTATTCTCTTCTACAAGAGGAAAAAGAGAATGTGAAAGTAAAATTAGATACTTCCCTATGAAACACTGCCTCTATATCCAAGCTTGAAACAGAAAATAAGAATTTGAGAAAAATAACTGAATTAAACACTTCAAGAGAATCTAATCTAAAGTCCAAAATAGAAGAATTGGAAAAGAAAATCTCTTCGTGGAATCAATCTTCCTCATCTATGAACTCAATGATCACAAGTCAAAGAGTAGTTTCTGACAGATCAGGATTAAGATTTGATGGTCTTTCTTCATCAAACCAAAGTATGGAAAAGTATTTAGAGACAAACAGAAATAGTGTTTCCTAATCCAATAGAAACATTGTGTTTGTGAAATCCATAGCTAACACTAAACCAAGTATGTCTGAGCTATCAATCTCTGACCAAATTGTTATGCTAAAAGATAACATGTCACACACTGGTTTGGGCTTTGTGAAATCACAATGTAAGTTTAAAACTGCGATCATATCTTGAAGAGCCGTAGGGTTTAGAAACAATCCTACAGGCAAGTCTGGAAACAATCGTAGAACTGATTCTCACTTTATGACACTCTAAAATCGTAAAACTGTGTGTAGGCAGAGAGGTAAGTCAGAAAGAAAGGTATATCAATCGTATCAAGTTCAAATGAGAAGAAATACATTCACATAAGGCACAAACAGTAATGCATTTCAGAAATATATACATAACTTCCTTGATTACTTCACTATATATTATCAACTCAAGGTCAGGCAAATCTGGGTACCCAAGATAACTAGCACTAAAGGACCCAAAAGGGTATGGGTACCAAAATAAACAAATTCATACATGTACCAAAGATAAATGAATCAGTTTGGTATCTCAATAGTGGATGCTCAAGGTACAGGACTGGCAATAAGGCTCTTCTGATCAAATTTTAAAGATAAAGATGGTTGAGTTGTTATCTTTGGAGATAACAACCCAGGCAAAACCATAAGAACAAAATTTTATTAGTACAAATATATGTTGATGATATTATATTTGGCTCTACTGATGAAAAATATTGTGAGAGATTTGCTAAGTTAATTGTGACGCCCCCAAATTCAGATACATGTACCTCGAATATGGTGCTTCACATGCTAATTCTAATAACATACTAAAATCACATGCAACAGAATAATAGAATAATTTACATTGATTTAATATAATTATTCCTTGTCCCACAGTCTCACAACCATTAACTTAATACATAACTTAACTCCAAACATTACTTAGTACAAAATATGAAATAAGTGTCATTACAACAAAATAATAAATCTTCTAACAAAGAAGAACAAAGCTATGCCATAGCCTTGCCCTTTCCCTTATCCGTGCCAGAGAGTCCGTACTGTTCTGTCTTAACTGAAATATTTAAGAAAAACAAGAATGAGCAACAAATTTGCTTAGCAAGTAATATAACAATAAGGGTAAGCATAATTATAGAGTCAATAATATCAAATATATAATGTCAAAGGATAACTCAAGAGTTTAAGGAATAATGTTGTAAACAAAGTAATAACAATATTTCCAAAACTATCCTTTGAATTGTAAACGGAAGGTCATTATGGACCGAAGCATTATCAAAAGGATTCAAAGATTTCAACGTTTTTTCACAAGATAAAGTGTAATACTGAGCAGTCACTAAAGACCAAGAACTCCTGCTAGAATTAATAGTGTTTTGCTAAAAATCTGATATAAACAAGTACAACAGGTGATAAGACTAAAGTACCCTATATTATGCATAATATTTACATGCTATTTGTGCGCACGTCGGTTTCCCGACAGTTATATAGTTTCTCCTTCAATGAGGATTTTTCATCTCAGTAGATTTGTAAGATTCCTCACCAAAGCAATTGGTTTGGATCGCTTTCTAACTCATAATATTGGTCTAGCCGAATCAAATGGCGTAGATAACTTTTACACCGTATATAAGAACAATTTATAAGTTTAATACTAGCAACATGATTTGAAGAATATAATCGTGATTTAAATCAAGCTATTAAATATTAATTTATATGACAAGAATTATTCTAGCAATTATTTACTCGTACGATCAATAATAGTACAAGCTTAAGTACGTGCTCAATAAAGAGTAAGGTTCGAATACTTTCCTGAGTCGTTGACTAATTTCGACCTTGACTTCTTATCCTCTAAATAACCTACTATTATTATAATGGTTAATCTCTATCAACTCATAAACATATAAACCTTAATTAGTTTAACACACTAGCCTTAGGTATCTAAGACTTCTTAAAATAATATATATTTTATTCATTGTTTCCCAAATTATTATCTCCTTCATTCCATCTTAATCTTGCACTTTATTAGATAATATTTTATTATCCTTATTATTCGATTATGGGTCTATACCTCATTATATTTATAAGGGATCCTTACTTAATTATTATTTGAGTAATTCCCTTAATCATCATTAGTTAGGAATATTCATGTCTCATTGGTCCTGCAATTAAATAATCTTCAAAAGTATTTAATTGCTTATTAATATTAAGATAATTATCGTCTACAATTAAAATGTTCATTAATGTCACTTTAATTGTTCACACTTTATTAATTACACAATTAGAAATAGTCTTCACTATTACCATATAAATATCAAATGGTTTAAGTTTTATTGATTTACAATTAAGTACTATCTTAATTGTTTATTCGTTTCTCAATTAAAACCTTATTTAGTTTTAATTGTTTATAATTTAGGAAATTTAAAAAAATCCTAAATATTAAAATAATTATCACTTATTGATTTACAATTAAAATTATTTTAATTGTTTAATCTTCTTCAAGTAAAATAAATCTTAAACTTTTAATCACAAATTATATTTAATTAATTCACAATTAAATTACTTTAATTGTTTAATTATCTTTAATTAATAAAATCTCTTAATATTAATATAATTAAGTATTATTATTATTTAATTAATTATTATTTTAGTTTTATTTTATTTCAGAAAAATTTTATGGTCTGACCCGGTTTGACCCTACCCAGTTCACCATGACCCGACCCGATTTGACCAGGATCCGGGTCAACTGTCAAACAGGCCTGGCGTGGTAGCGCCGGGTTTTGTACTACAGATGGCGCGACAGCGCCGGTCATGCAGAAACTTTTGCTTTGGTGTGGCGCGGCAGCGCCTTGATTTGTACTAAGGATGGCACTGCAGTGCCGGTCATCCAGAAATTTTATCCCTTGAGATGGACATGGCGCGACAACACCAGTTCCAGTTCTTTGGGAGGCGCGGGAGCGTCGGCCCGGTAGATTCCATAGACTTGAAGTTTTTCAATATTTGATCTTTTACCACTTTTGATTCAATCTTGCATAACTTGTTCATTTTACATCTAAATGAGTTGAAACCACTTTCATTATCTCATAAACTTGCATATCTTCAATATATGATATCTTAAACAATTTTCTAAAGTATTTATTTAATTAAATTTATTGCTTTTTCAAGCTAGGCTTTACATTTTGACACGCTTTACGAAAAGTTCCGTTACGAGTTCATTTTATGTCCGATTCTTACGATTCCACTTACGTTATATCCGTATTTCATAGAGGTTTAAAATAACTTTCTTGAATTATATATATGGCTTATACATTTTATGACATTTAACTAAACATCTCATGTTAACAAGTATTTTAACTTAGATATCATGCTTACGTGCATTTCTACCTACACTAACTTAGCTTGACAAAAGAAAATGAAGCTAGATGATGACCTACCTCTTCGATGCTTTCATCCTTCTTGAGATGAACTTCCAATAGGCCTCCACCTTGTTCCTTCTTTTCTAGTGCTCCACCAAAATGCAAGAGCTCTCCTGGCTTTCTTCTTTTCTCCCAATTTCTCTCTAACTCTCTATAGCTATTTATATTCTCCAACACTTAGGATTTTATTGCAAATGAGTAAATGAAATAGGAGGCCTCTATTTATAGAAGAACTAATATTCAATAATTTGGACATTAACCACGAGTAAAAGTGGAGTTGGTGAAAGTTCCACCAACCCACACTATTCCTACACTATTCCTAGTACTTCATAATCATTCCCCCCCCCCCATATGGACTGTTCTTGCATGGTTTTAAGGAGGAAAAATCAGCATTCTTGGCCAAAAGAGAGGGGGTGGGCGGCTAGGAGGTAATATATATATACATATATTGCATTCCTTAGGTCTTATACTAGCTACTACATATACATATACACCTATATGTATATATACCTATACATATACTGCCACATACATACATATACTCACATATATACTTATAACTTCATATACATATGTAACCATATCCTATATACCATTTCACATTGGGTTAGTCTCAAGACAAATCAAGTTGGGCTAGGCACAAATACTAATACACAATGGAGCCTAACATTAACCTAGCACATACATTGTTTGGGCCACACCACCTAACTCTTACAAGCATGTCAGATAAATAATATTGGGCTTGGATATAACCTAAGTCCAATAATTCATTAACATCATGACCCAACTAGTCCAATTAGGAAATTAATTATGCCACACAAGGCTTAACACTTAAGCTTAATTAATTATAACAAAGCTTATCTTCCTTATCAATATACTTCTTAATCATTTCATACATGATTCACTTTAAATTAAATTATTAGTCTCATGTCACACACACGCACACACACACACACATATATATATATATATATATATATATATGCACACAAATAATTGCAAATACCTTTATTACTAACATTATTTATAAAATTCTCGGGTATTACATTAACGCAGAATAAATTTGAGATGAGCATGATGGGTGAGCTTAATTTCTTCCTTGGACTTCAAGTCAAGCAATCTGAAGAAGGAATTTTTATCAATCAAGCTCAGTACATTAAAGACTTTCTGAAGAAGTATGGGTTAGAATCAGCCACCCCCATGAAAAATCCTATGGCCACTGCTGCCAAACTTAATAAAGATGAAAAAGGTAAAAGTACTTGATATCACTCAATACAGAGGTATAATTGGATCTCTCTTATATCTAACTACATTGCTAGTAGACCAGACGTCATGTTCTCAACTTGCATTTGTGCTAGATTTTAAGCTAATCATAAGGAATCTCATCTAATAGCTGTAAAAAGAATTTTTAGATATCTCAAGGGCACTCCTTACCTGGGCTTGTGGTACCCCTAGGAGTCCCCCTTTAATGTGATAGGATATTCAGATGCTGATTTTACAAGATGTAAGATAGATAGGAAAAACACTAGTGCAATATGTGATAAGTCGATTTTATACCTACTTATACGGTATATATTACTTGAATTAGTTGCTTAAACATATGTTTCGTAGTTACTTTTCATGCATTTTGTGTTCATTTTGTAGATGTTATGCTTGGGAACTGTGTGAGCAAATATTAGTATAAAAAGGCAAGGAAATACAATCCGGACATCGTTGGGATTTCTTGTTCATAAATTGGAACTTGGGTTTTATTGTAGAGCTTCTTCTTAGCTTTCCGAAACATCTTGAATCATCATAATCGGAGTTCGGATGCGAGAGTTATGACCTTTGTACCAATGGACGTTGAACTTCAATGTTTTGGGTTGCCATTGCAAAGAAGTCACTTCCTAGCACAATTTCGAACTTCATCCGTCCATTATTTCTCAATTCTAAAAGAATGAAAGTTGTAGATCTCTTCAAAATCTTAGATTTGACAGGTGGGAGGCCCCGTAACTCCTCCTGCATCAAAAGTTATGGTTATTCTACTAGACGACAGTGCAGCAAAAAATCTAGGGCGCGCCCACAGCCCATTTCTAGTTCATTTGGAAAAAATGCTATACTACTTGAGCGCGCCCGCGCCCAACTCCAGGCTATTTTCAGCGCAGCTGCGCCACTTCAGAAGCTGACCAGAGTTGACTTTTTCATTAAATAGTGCAATTAAAGCATAACTTGAACAAGGAGTCATACTAGAACTTATAAATAAAGACATATCAGTATGTAATAGTATATTCCATTTTTTGGGATCATCATCTTGTATATATCATCATTAGATATTCTACTCTTCCATTAAATTAGAAAAACCCTAGATTAGATTAGATCTTTGGAGATTGAAGCTTTTGAAAAACATTGGAGATTCAGATAGGAAGCAAGAGAATTTAAATTTGCTCATCTCAAACCCTAAAATCTCTTCATATCTCTTTGTATCTTTCAATGTTTATTCAATTGTGGATTATATATTTCACTTCCATCATGAATTAAACTCCATTTTGAGATTATATTGGATCTTGTTGTGTAGTTCAATTTGATACGCTTCCTTGTTAGTCTTATTAATTGGTATTGGATTGTCTATTGTGATTTATGTAGAAATGCTTAATTGCCTATCTAACAATTATCGTGATAACCCATACGAAATTGAGCAACGGATTATGGTTTTAGATCTGATCATAATAGCATGTGTTTATGTGTTCTACATGACGTTGTAATTCATGATTCGTGCCTAAGATAGAGATATACTGAAGCACCACATGTAATCTAATAAGAACTTGCGCTTAAACCCTCTTTAATTGTAATTCGCATAGAGATATAGTGAGTTCGTTAATTAGAGTGTTCATATTGATTTTATCATTTGTGGATTTTATTTGATTTGGGTATGGTACATTTAGAGATGGCCATATTTTACCTTCGTGTTCTCTATTAATAACCCATGATAATTAATTTGGCTTAACGGAAAGTGTATTGATTTAAATGAAACAATAGGTGAATTTGTAGTCTCATGTCTTCATTATCTAGTTTTATTCTAGGAATTGTTAGTATTAGTTTAATTGCATAATATTATTCAAAATACTAAATCCATCGTTTAAATAAGATTAAGTTGATTACGGGTTAGTGTTTGGTAATTCTTGTTAAATAATTCTCCGTGGGATCGATACTTTACTTATTATATATTACTTGTTGACCACGTACACTTGCGTGTGTGTGTTGTTTTGATTAACACCCAAACAACCCAACAAGTTTTTGGCACTGTTGCCAGGGAATTAGTTTAATAATTTTTGCCAACATTAGCTTCAATCAAATTAGTCTTAATTTAAATATTTTATTTTATTTTATTTTTAATTCTCTTCCTATATTTCTATCTTTTCAAGTAGCATGGATGACTTTGCTTATCAATGTCCATACACGAGAATGACTCAGCCAAGGGAAATAGGGATTGATGAACTCAACGCAATTTATGCATTATCAGCACAACTTGAGACACTTTCGAGGAAGTTGGACGTTGTTGTAGCCCAATGTATTCAAAAGATAGCAGTTACTTATGATTATTATGTTGACAACCATCCGAGTCATCAGTGCACCGTCATGGTTGCTGAAGAAGACCAGGAGAAAACAGCTTTCATTACTCCTTGGGGAACCTTCTGCTATAGACGATTGTCCTTCGGCCTCATCAATGCTGGAGCCACATATCAGCGAGCCATGATGGCCCTGTTTATGACATGATGCACAAGAAGATAGAGGTTTATATGGACGACATCATCATCAAATCCCTGAGGGAGGATGATCACCTTGACCATCTCAAAAGGCTGTTCAACAGGTTGCGTAAGTACAACCTCAAGCTGAATCTAGCCAAATGTGCTTTTGGCGTTAAAGCAGGCAAGTTGCTGGGATTCCTAGTGAGCAATCGAGGCATCGAGCTAGACCCTGCCAACATGTTGGGTATTTTTATATGCGCTACACGCAAGTGTACATGATCAACAAGTAATATAATGATAAGTTCAGATATCGTACGCACAGAGACAATAATTCCTATTTAGTCAAACAAGTACCAATTTTATACTATTTCAGCTTTATCAAACTTGTGATTAAAAGATGAGTTTCTAATTAAACTACTACTTAAACCAATTTTACCACTAACTCAAGATTTTACCAAGTTTTAGAGAATCAAACCTACAACTTCACTTATTATTTCACTTCAGATAATATCCTTTTCTTCAGTTTATGTCAATTACTCCAGATTATTAATCAAGAACACTAAAGCAGATATAACCATCTCTCAATGCATTATACTCATACTCACTTGCATCCACAAATGATAGAATTAAGCAAGACACCTTAATTAACTAATTCGCTATATCTCTATGTGAATTACAATTAAATAAAGTTTATAATCAAGTTCTTATCAGATTACATACGATGCATAGATATCTCTATCATATACATGAATTCTGAATTCCAACTACGCAGAAATCACGAACATATGTCACTATGGCTAGTTCTAATCCCATATGTCATCTCTCGAATTCATATGGGATAACAGATAATTGTTGATCAGGCAATTATATAAATTACGCACAACTCATAGCAAATAATCTAGAGATAATGTTTATAAACTGAATTAAAAACTATTTAATCATCCACTACATAAAAAGATCCGCCTAGGCTTAAATAGAAAATTAGTTCATCAAAGATGAAACAAAATCCATAATCCACTTAATAAAAACCATTCTAAATACAAGATATAGAGAAAGAGAGAAAATAAACTATGAAGTATATCACCGCTCTCTGCTCCACGATCTCGCGTTCTTCGTGATCTTGGAAAGCTTCAATTCTCGTCCAAGTTGATCTTCAAAAGCTAGGGCTTTTATATGGCTTCCTCCGTCCCACATACTCCTCTAAGTCTCTTATATATCATTATAATCGCAGCCTTTTTCATGCCCTCATCTTCCTTTCAATTCCTAACCGATCAAGGAAAGGTATCAAACTATCGCGTCTCCCTGCCCCAGCGGGGCCCTTGGCTCCACAACACCCGCCCCAGCAGGGTTGCTCTCTATTCGGCATGCTGAAAGTCTCCAAGACCCGCTCCAGTGGGTGGCTTAACTCTATGGGACCCGCCCCAGCGGATGTACACCTTAAGTATGCTGAAAATGAAGCATTTTATACTACTATCCATCCAATCCATTTCCTGCGCATGAAATTATAAATTCAAGTAAAATGATAAGAAAAATACTTGAAAATACCAAGAATCAAGCTATAATGAATACCGATTTGTAGGTGTTAAACCCACTCATCACAAGATCAAAGCCATCTCTGAGATGCTAGTACCTCAAATAGAGAAAGAGATACGTGGGTTCCTGGGGAGAATCAATTTCATAAGCCGATTTATTTCCTAGCTCACAACAACCTGTGAACCCATCTTCAAGCTACTAAGGAAGAATTCCTCCACCAAATGGGATGAGGATTGTCAAAAAGTCTTCCTTGCCATCAAGAAGCAGCTGATCGAAGCACCAGTATTGGTACCCCCAAGGGATGGAGTTCCCTTATTTATATACTTGTCCGTCAATGCCAATGCAATGGGCTGTATGCTGGGACAGAAAGATGATAGTAGCAAGGAGAGAGCCATCTACTACATCAGTAAAAGATTCAGCAGTGTTGATCAGAAATACACCCTGATCGAGAAAACATGTTGTGTATTAGCATGGGCCGCCAAGAGATTACAACAATACCTCCATAGGCACACGACCTATCTCATATCTCGCATGAATCAGCTAAAGTATGTATTCAAAAAGCCAATATTGAATTGTCGACTGTCCAAATGGCAGTTGATCCTACAACAGTTTGACATTGTCTACGTAACTCAGAAGTCCATCAAAGGTCAAGGCATTGCAGATCAATTAGCCAAAGCACCATCAGGAGGGTTCGAGCCCCTAAAGACTTACTTCCCGGATGATGGGATCATAAAAATTCAATAACTCCAACAAGAGAATACAGTCCAACCATGGAAAATGTATTCCGATGGAGCGGTAAACATGGAGGGTGCCGGAGTTGGGCATCCCTTATCTCTGGTACAAGAGAACAATATCCTGTGGCTACCAAATTGCAATTTGGCAACACCAACAACACAGCCGAGTATGAAGGCTGCATAATGGGGTTGAAGTTAGCCCAATCCATGGGTATCAAACATTTACTAGTCTTCGGAAACTCGGAATTGGTTATGAGATAGACCACTAGGGCATATCACACCAAAGAACTGCATTTGCTGCCCTATCACCCGCAGGTCGTTAACATAGCTCTGGATTTTCAAGACATAACCTTCATCCATATACCTCGGGGTCGGAATGACTTCGCTGATGCATTGGCGACGTTGGCTTCCTTGATCCACATATCTAATAGGAGTGGGATTCTTTGCATCAAATTCACAAGTCAGAAGGTCCCGACATACGGGAATTACATTGGAGACATATTAGATGAGATACCTCCTATCAAACAGCCTTGGTATTAAGACATCAAGGAATATCTCTGAGATGGGTCTACACCCGGTGGGGCAAGCCAATCCGAGCGAAAACGGATTCACAAAATGGCTATTAAGTTCTATCTGAGCGAAGATGCATTATACAAAAGGGATACTGGAATAGGCCTGTTAAGATGCCTTGATAAAAAGCAATCCCAAAGATTGACGGATGAAATCCACGACGGAGTCTGTGGTCCACCATGAGCGGTCATCTGCTAGCCAAGAAGATATTAAGAATAGGACATTATTGGATCTCTCTCAAAGCTGACTGTGACGATCATGTCAGGAGATGCTTTCAATGCCAAGTGCATGGAAATGCCGTACACGCTCCTCCAAATGAGCTACAGAACATGAGTTCACCATGGCCTTTCTCCATATGGGGAATGGATGTGATCGGTCCAGTAGAACCAAAAGCCAGCAATGGTCATCGATTTATCTTCACCATAATCGATTACTTCACCTAAATGGATTGAAGCTGCCTCATTTCCTAAAGTCTCCAAAGAGATCATCATTGGTTTTATCAGAAACAATGTCGTCTGTCGGTATGGACAACCGAAGGGGATCGTATCAGACAACGCCAAAAACCTGAACAATCAGATGATGAGAGAACTATGCAGCAAGTTCCACATCAAGCATCTCAATTCCGTCATCTACCGGCCCATGATAAATGGTGCTATCGAAGCGGCAAACAAAAACATCAAGAAGATCATGCAGAAAATGTCCGCCAATCACAAAGAATGGCCTGACCTGCTGCCTCTAACCCTGTTAGCATACAGGACATCAATGCGGACCTCTACTGGGACTACCCCCTATTCATTGGTCTATGACATGGAAGCAGTCCTTCCTATAGAAGTAGAGATGGAGCCCTTGTGAGTGTTAATTGACGATCAGATGGACGAAGATCAATGGTTGCAAGACAGGTACCACCTATTGTCCCTGATAGATGAAAAGAGGGTTACAACCATTTTCCACGGGCAGTTGTATCAGCTAAGGATTGCTCGATCCTACAATAAGAATGTTTGAATCCAGCAATTCAAAGAAAACTACTTGGTACTAAAGAAAGTCTTGGCCAATCAAGACGAAGCCAAACGAAAATTTGCCCCAAATTGGGAAGGCCCTTTCATTGTCAAGAGAGTGTTGACAGGAGAAGCTATCAGACTGCAAGAGATGGATGGGAGCGAATTTCCCTAACTCATCAACTCAGACACCATAAAAAGGTACTATATGTGACACGCATGTATACCCGCATCCTAGTCCTACAAATCAAATCAGGTTCGGTTTTCACTAGAAGCCGGAACTATGAATGACCTGATCTCCCTCCACCCGGGAGTACGTAGGCAGCCATTTCTTGTGCAGTCAAACCAAACAAAAAATTTAAAAACTCATCAACCAAACTTAAAACACAAGATAAATACTTTTCAAACCTCTCTCACACAAAAACTGAACTACGAATGACCTGATCTCCCTACACCCGGGAGTACGTAAGTAGCCATTCATGGTGCGGTTTGACCTTCAAGAAAAAATAAAAACCAGCTCCAAGACACCGAAGCCATATGAAACCTAAAAACCTATCAAGCCTCCTTGGTCAGCAGGCCTCTCTGAGATACTCTCTGACATCTCACTGTCAGTCCATCAAGGAGAAGCTCAAGATACATCAACAACAGCAAGTCATAAAAGAAGTGGTAATCACTCAGCAATGACAATACATATCCAAACAGGGAAGTGAATCAAAATATATTTCTCTGATATATAATATTATTTGATATATACATAGTGTCCTGTACATGACAAAAATGGCTGGTCTAATACTGTGCAGGAAAAATAAAGCTAGTCTATGAACCCATGGATAAGCGGGACAACAATGCCAACATGGCATCTCTCTATGAAGATGGAGGAGCAGTTGCAAGTGCAATACCCTCAGCCTCCATACGGGTCAAAACATCCACAGTCATCTGTAGTGTGGTAATGTGATCATCAATGTATGCACTCATCTCGGTAACCAGAGCATGAGTATAAGATTGGAGAGCAGTACTATCTGCGATGTAGAAATCCCAGAAGCTATAGCCTCATCACTCTTCACAAAAGCAGCATCTCTGGCAACCTCCTCAATTTCCTCAAAGGCTGCATCTCTAGCAGATCAAATCTCATCCCTCTCCGTAAAAGCTGCATCTCTGGAGATCAAAGTCTCCTCAATATCGATAAAAACAACATCGCGAGAAGACTGAGCCTCGTCTCTCTCAATCAATGTCATATCCTGAGCGGCTCGAGCAAGCATCCTTCTCAGCAAAAGCTATATCTCTGCCAAACTATGGCAGTCAACATCAGTGCTCTAGCCTAATCTCTCGTCAAGGGTCATCCTAGCTAGTGAGTCTGCCAAAGCGAGATCTGTCCTGGCAGGAATGATAGGCGGATCACTAACTAAAGCTGCTGTCAGACCCATAAATAACTCATCCTCAGTAGAAGACTCAGGATCCTCCACAGGCTCCTCCTCGTCTGAATCCACTATCAGAGCTGACTGGATGAATGCAGCTGATGCTATATCCGCCTCCAACCATGCTGAGTACTCTGGAGAACAATCAGGATGGCTACTGGAGAAATCAGCCCTCTCCCTATGAGTCCAACACTCGTACACTCTAATTAAATTGGCGGATGACATAGACGAAGCTGACATCCTCTGATCAATAGCCCCCTCAAACTTATGCAGGCTTTGAAACTGATCGAACTAGAGCATAACAGCCAGAGGATGGTAAGTAGTCACTTCCCTCAATCCCGCTAAGGGCAAGTAGTCCATGCCAGATGCGTGGGTGATGAAGCTATAGGGGGAGACTAGCTCTGAGTAGGGTAGAATTGAGAATGGATGCGTAATATCAGACAGAAATGCTGACCATATCTCAGTGTCGGTACGCTCTGCAGGCTGGAAGGAGAGTGACAGGGCTGTCTCATGGGTGGAACAATACCCCTGGTGTCTAAAAAATCCAATTGGTCATAGATAGGACATGACCCATACGTACAGGAAGACCGAATTGCCTCTAAAAAACCCCTCCGGGTGGGTTTTGCAGTGGGTGGCTGATCTCAGCGTCTCAACCAATATCATTAGAAGAATAGTGCTACCCTGTCTAAGGTCCTGAACCACGACTATCAATCCGACATCCAGGTGGTCCAAGTGAAGTGGCATATAGACGTAGGCTACTATGCACATCAGCAAAATGTCTTTCCTGGCCAAATGTCATAACTCTGCCAAAATAATAAAATCTCCAGCATGTCGATCGTAACTATCAAGCCTACCAAAATGATCGATTAAGAAATCTATAGAGATCACACGTTTATAAATGATTTTATCTGAAATGACACTCTGACGTAGACCAGACATCCTAAGAAACGGTCTCCTCATATCGCTGATCGCAGTACGAGCGCAGGGCAAGTCTAAAGCCAAACCAGTGAATCGCTTATACTCTTCTAAAGTCGGAGTCAGCTCGTGCCGCCCAAAGCGGAAAACCAATCTCTAGGGTATCCAAAAGGGTAAAAGGACATCTACGAACGTGTATAGAACCTGAAAGTCTACGAGGGCTAATAAATGCTCTAACATCTGATCCTTTGCCTCTATGGCTGGGAAGGGCAGTCTCTCATACCACGATCTCAAGGATGATGCCACCACAGATGGTGGTAAAATCTCAATACGACTGACGGTGGACGACGACATCTGTATCATCGTATCACAAGACCATCCAGGGGTCAAATCTGAACTCATCTGTCTAAATACATAGACATGATATAATACATGCATAATGACAATGATAAACATGATGCAATAGATAGGAAATATCATGCATATCTACAGTAAACTATCTACTGTAAGCATCATCTCTGTCTGATAAATACAAAATAAAATAAGAAGGACAGGAATCTGGGGCACCACCACCCAACTACCAGCAGTGGTCTATCAAAATGGGGCACAGCCGCCCAAAAGCCAAAACAGTGGTCGTCCAAAAGATATGGCTACAATAGTTATCCAAAAAGATCCAAAACATCTACGCTAAGGTGGTTAACCTGCTCTATCTCCTTCGTGGACACAAAGTCGCGGTAATCACGCATGTCTGGGCGGTACAAGGGAGGATTAGCCCCTGCAAAACTGCTAGAAAATGGACCTGATGAGGGACCCGTTCCTGAGATGGAAGGGTCAAAAGAAGATGCCTCTGACGGATCTCTGCCAAGATGCCTGATGAATAAATGAGCTCTCTCCAACTGCTAGGTCAGCCCTATGATCATGTCCAAGTGCGTAGGCTCCTTAAGGCAAGCTATCCAAGCTATCATCATCATAGACCCAAGTACCATGTCTGCCATAAACTGGGTAGCACGAGTCTGAGCTCCAATCGTGTTAGGGCTCCACCAACTGTTGAATTCCTCATGGCTGTAAGGGCCCTCTGATAGGGTAAAACTGTCTACGCCCTCCATAGGGATATCTGTTAGTAGCTGGATTAATGGCCAATGATGCCAAGCAGGAGGAACAATGGGAGTGCGAATTTAACCTATGATACTACGAATGACACGCTCTCTAAGATAAATCTCTTAACCTCCCTCTGTCAAAAATGGGACTCTGCTGGTCTATAATGCAAACTCTAGACTAGTGGGGAAGCCTCCCTCAAATCTAACAGTCAAAAACTCAGAGGTATATGGTATCCACAAGATCGCTCCGGCTGTCAAAAGCATCAACTGCATGCGGGAATGAGTAAAACCCTCAGCAATAGGGACCTCCGTCAGAGTGGAGTGATGCCAACGTCGTCCTCGGGAATATATCTCCAGACCTAAAGTAGTGGCGGGCCGTAGGCAATGAAGCCTCTCATACACCCAGAACTGCCCATGTAAGTATCAAAAGTCCTCAGTGACCAGGACTGACAAATATAAATACAGGAATCAAAAAGGTATAAGAAAGATGTACTCACCAGCAGAAATGGGTAGAAACCTAACCAAGCCTCCGTCAAACCCTCCGAAAGCATACGCATGCCTCGGAGAAAATAGACAAAGGTGTAGGAACCCCAATTAAAGTCACTGAGGCGATCTACATGTCGGGTAGCACTGACTAGGGCAAAGGACACAGTCGATGAGTTATCCACCACAAAATAACCCATGATGATCACCAAAAACAATCGCCTCAAGAAGCGATCCCTAACCTTATGGTCATCAGGCAAAGGCTCAAGTAAAGCCCCACTCTTGGCATCTATGCTTAAGAGACCCGATCAGACTGTCCGACCCTTGATCGACGTCGCAGGGACTCCTAGTACGGATCTAACGACAGTGGGTGTAAGGTTAGCCACATCAGGCACGGGCCCTCAAACTCTATGCCGGTGATAAACCTCCAGTCCATAGGCGTTATTGTAATACCCGAGAATTTCCTAATATTATTAAATAAATATATTAATGGATATGAGAATTTATTTGAAATATAAATGATTTTGTGTTATGAGAATAATTAATTCAATTATATATAAAATTGAATAATTATAATAATTGAGAAATTGATGGAGTTTGCGATAAACTCATTGATAGCCTTATGTGGCACAGTGACGTAATATAAGAATGATTATATTAATTTAAGCGAATAATTAATTTATATTAATTGTTAATCGTAGAATATTAATTAATTGTCATCATAGAATAATTGTTATAGAATATTAATGGTGATTAATTAATAATATGTGATTATTATTATTGCAAGAAATATAATAATAATAATAATAAGCAATGTGTTTATATTATAATAAGATTTATATTCATTTAATGTGATATTTAATCATATAAGTGTTAATCGATTATTATGGAAATTAATAATCAGTGAGGAATGGATTAATTAATATTATTATTAATTAATCAATGAAATGAATAATTTATTTATTTGATATTATGAATAATAAAATAAATAAGTAAGTTATTAATATAATAAGATTATATTCATTGTTATGTGCAAGCATGCGAATTAAATGTGTAACATACATTAGCTAACTATGTATTATGTGAAGTGTAATATGACACTATTATATGGTAAGGCTTATTAAACTATATGAGCTACTTGATTAATAGCCTATGTGACAATATGTATGCAAGTATACATTAAAATATTGTATCATAAATATAAATAATAATTAATGAATATTTATATATATAATGGAATAATAAAATTTAATAAAGGAAATAATGTGATGTGATTATATCCGGTATTAATAAATGTACATGGATGATATGTATGCTACATTGCCATATCACATCTACTACTTTGAAATATTAAGCATGTGACTTACATTATAATGATAATTATAATCTAAATATATAGTATGAATGTATATGTAATAGCCTAAGTGTATGATATATGTATATATGGCCTTAGTGTTAATACACTTCATGTTGCAAAATGCTGGATACTTAGAAGCTTGGCCCATGCTGACAAACACAATCCTTATACATGTGAACAACTCAAGCTAGCCTACTCCCTATTTCTTCCTCAAACTCAGCATTGCATAGCTCATGATTATGGAGGGAATGGGATTCATGATGAATCCAACTACCATCTACCTACTACTCTTTAACCCCCATGCAATTCACAAATCTCGTTGGTTTAATTTGTTGTACAATTACATTATCTGGGTCTTGGCTTTGCTATTTATATGGCCCCTTCTCCTTGAATTTCATTTGCTGTGAGTTTACATAAGTGTTGAGTTGAGAGAATACATTGATAGTATAGCAGCATTGTAAGTAGTAGTATAGCAGCAAGTTCAATTCACAAACTAACAGAGGTATAATTCCTCTCCTTGTTCTTCATTTTCATTTCCTGTTTTTGTTACTACAATTGCTTAAATTCTTGATTATGCAAAATTGGATTGCAATTAGATTGTAGAGCACTTATTTAGTTGTTATGTAAACTTATATACATGTTTAAATTATAATGTAGTTGATTATAATCAAATTCGTGAAGTAATTTGGCATTTGGCCTGGAAGTCTGCCGACGCAGGCTGTTCTTGAACTGAACCGGACGCAGCGCAGCTGCGCCGGCATTACACTGCGGCGCAGCGCAGGTCCCCTGCTGCAGTTTTTGATTTTCTGCTTGCTTCCTGCTATATGATAGTTCTTGCATTGACGTACATGAAGCATGCTAGCATGACTAACTTACATGTATAGATACGTAGACCTAAAATGATCATGTTCTATTACGCTTGTGTTCATGGTTGATGAAAAGTATAGTTTTCCAAAACAAACTTAGAACTTTAATACAAGACTTTGACATGTGTGTATGATATCAATGTTCTGACTTATACGGTATCTTGACCTTGCAAGCATATTATTATGATCTAGGAAATCATGAAAAGCATGTTAATAGATGTATACATGTTTCGTAAGGTATCATGAGCACTTGGATTGCGTTAAATGAACTTTACTAGTGAAAGTATAATTTTTAAACCTAAATCTTGACATGTCATATCGAAGTCTAGATTCTGATCATTATGAACATTTTGGATAATGTTTTTAACCTCACTAATGTGTCATACAAACACGTGTGTACACACCATGCTAGGTGCCATAAAGACTAAATGAAGCATGATTTCAAAACCAATAGCAATGCTAGTAATATGTATGTGGTAAAGATATTCATGAACATGCCTAGAACACGTTACACGACCACCTTATGTGTGTACATAACAAGTATGATAGCTTCGTGGTTTCCTGACCTTGAATGGCTTTAAGTTATTGAAAGTATTGACTTAGAATCTTTATCACATATATTTGAAACGAGGAAAGGTTGTACAAACATAAAAGTATCTTTTAATATGTTTATATGCTATGTGGTGTTGTTGGCTTGCATGACAGGACAGAAATCATAAGGCACAGCTCAGCCTTGGCTTGGCCAGAGGGCTGCGCAGCTGCGCTGGCCCTAGGCTTAGCCATGGCGCAGCTGCGCCGGTCTGGAATCTAAATTGTTGAAATCTACTTGTTCTGGTCATGTCAGTTAGTGTAAATTGTTGTTCAAAACTGCTAGAAATGGTTTACACCCTACTGATATGTGTATATATGTGATGATTAAGTACTAAGATAATGTTTCACTTATATAATGGGTCAAAGGATCATAACCACTTGAGCATGATGAGTTGCTATAGTATCAGTTATGTTATAACTATGTACTTAATTCGTGATAACTTATAATTTAATGAGTATAAGTATGAGATGTGACTAAGATAGTAACATATATGTACATTGAGTAATAAGTTTGTGTAACGGATGTGTTAACTAATGAAAATCCTATACATGTAATACGTTATAAATAGGATTCCAAAGTGTTGGCTAGCTTTACGTGAGTAAACTACGCATAAGGCAAGTATCCTAAACCCTTGAATTACTTTATTCAACGGATATCGTAAGCGAGTATCTAAACCCTATCTCTTTAGATGCAAGTATTCTATCTTTGTATATTGCGAACTAGTTTTCTACTTAATCGTTGAATTGAATTAGCATACTTGAACTCTTATTTCATTAAAGCTATTATTCATGTTGAACTTAGTATTGTTCTTGAATATTGTGAAAGTGTCTATGCCATTTGATTCGGCTAGACTTATATTATTGAAAAGCGACCCAAAACCAATTGATTGGTGCGGGATCTTATATTTGACTGAGAAGAACAAACTATAATTATCGGAAAACCGACGCGCGCACTTGGGTATGATTGATTGCTATGCATAACGATGGTACTTTAGGTTGATCACCTGTTGTATCTGTTTTTGTTGGATTTTCAGTTTATTACTGTTAATTCTAGTAGAAGTTCATAGTCCTTATCGACTGCTCAGTATTCAGTTATCTTAAAATCTTGAATTGATTTAATATTGAATCACCTTGATATTATTCTGTCCTTAGCGACTGTTATTGAAAACTGTTGATATTCTTGTTATCCTTGAACTATCAAAATTTGTTATACCCTTTCGAAAATTAAGGATTATATCACTTACCCTTATTGTATATTACTTGCTGGGCAATTTGTGCTCATTCTTGCTTTCCCTAAAACATTTCAGTTAAGGCAGAGCAGGGCGAACCTTCGGGCGTTGATAAGGGCAAGGGCAAGGCTACCAACTAGCTTGTCTCTTTTATGTTTTTAAATATTTTATTGTCGTATTAAGATGATGTTGTAAGACTGATTTTGATTATGTTTAAGCTTAAGTTAGGTTATGTAATAAGTAGTTAATTGATATTATTATGTAATCTATTAAGTACTGTAGGTTGCGAGACTTGGAGGAATACTTATAATAAATCATTGTAAATTATTCTAGAATAGATTTTCCGCTGTGATGTGTGTTGTTTAGTTATTATTATTGTGATGTATTACCATGAGCACGTGATGAACCGAATTCGAGAGACCAAGTGGCGGTCCTAGAATTTGGGGGCGTCACAGGTTGGTATCAAAGCCGTAGTTATAAACCATAGGAACGAGTGTCCATAGACTATAACTTAGGCGAACTTAGAAGTTAGGAAGGAGATAAAACTCATGTAGAGTTTTCCTTGAGAGACTTAGTCTGTTATGAAATGTAACTTCATTCTATACAATGAACTTATGTTTTATTTAACATTCTAATGGAGTTGCTGTTTGTTTGTCTTGTGTTTGTGATTGTAGGATGACAGACACAGGTGTACCTAGTAGAGTGGCAGAGGAGGAGCCCAGGGATATACATGTAGTATACGAGGCACCTCTAGAGGCTGTGCCAGTGCAGGCAATTGCACCATCCGAGTTTGATGACGAGGATGAGATCGAGATTGAGATAGAGACTGATCCAAAGGAGGAGCCGATGGAGGATGAACCAGTAGAGGACTCTGATGAGGCTACTATAGAGGAGCAGATGTTAGGAGAGTACGAGGAGTGGATCCTAGAGTTAGACTGCAGGGTCCAGGAGCTGGAGGCAGAGGCCCAAGAGAGAGAGTCCGAGTTCCAGAAACTAAGGGACGAGGACCATCAGAGAAAGCTGGCTATGCAGGAGTTAGAGGTGGAGATTGCCTACCGTAGGGAGGCAGGGATCCAGATGGGGACTCTGTTTCACAGGTCAGTGGCTCGGAACGTGGATCTGGCAGGAAAGCTGGAAGAAGTAGAACAGAGAAAATTGAGTGAGAAGACTGAGAAAGAGGCACTCCGTACTCAGCTAGAGTTGGAGGTGATGGATAGGTTACACTTCGAGGAGAAGTGGGAGGCGTTCATTGAGAGAGCTGACGACCTAGAGGACGAGGTCAGGTGTAAGAAGAGAAAGATGAACAAGATGGGGTATGTGTTCCGTTAAGCTTTTGAGAGGGTACTTGATGGTGTGTACCACTACCCGGCAGAGCAGGGACAGACCCTACACACTATGAGCCGAGAGCTGGTTGCTTATATAGCATAGTTAGAGTACAAGAGCGCAGTGGAGCGCAGGATGATGGGATGAGATTCCCTTAGTCAGTCTAGTAGTAGTTTAGTAGAATTTCTCTTTATGAGTTGTACATACTATGTTGTAATCCCAATCTTTTGTGTAAGATGTGGGATAATGATGTGAACCCCGTGTTAGCTTTTGTTAGAGGGGTAGTTTGGTAGTAGGTTGGTAGATTCCCCGTCTTTTGTGATATTAGGGGATATATGTGATAACATTTATAGCAGTATGCTAGGAAATCTTGTAATGAAACGATTTGGCATATGAATATAAATGAAGTTTATTTAGAAACGTGTTATAATTTATTCTTTTAGTATTAAAAGAAATACTTAAGTAATATACTTGAATAATATTAAAATGAAAACTTGTGCTGCAAATAATGCCGCCCAGACGTAGATTGACTGCACCTGAGGAGTCAGTGAATAATGAGAGGGAACAAGTAGACCCGATCCAGAAACTGGTAGACTTGTTAGGAGAGGCCTTAAGGGGAAGGAACAATGAACCCATTCGCCCAAACCCTCAGACTGTGCCAGTAACAACCTTTAAAGATTTTAAGAGTGTAGGACCCCTGGAGTTCGAGGGAACTACCGACCCAATCGTCGCACAAACCTGGATCAAAGAGATCGAAAAAGCTTTCACTATAGCTAGCGTAGGTGAAGATCAGAAGACGGTGTTTGCCACGTACATGATGAGGGGAGAAGCGAACTACTGGTGGGAGGCTAATCAACAAAGAGCTGGAGAAGGGATAATAGCTTGGGATAAGTTTAAGACGCTGTTTTTCTAGAATTACTTCCCGAAGAGTATGAAGAATAGGATGGAGGTGAAATTCGTAGAGTTGAAACAAGGTGAGATGACGGTGGCGCAATACGCGTCTAGCTTTAACGAACTAGTGTGATTTGCGGAGCACCAAGTTGGTGATGAAGAGAGAAAGGCTAGACGCTTCGAACAAGGGTTGAAGCCGTGGCTGTTCAATAAGGTATCAGTTCTTCAAATTGATTCCTTTGCAACATTACTAGAAAAGGCAATCATTGCGGAAGGTGGCAGTGAGGCCTTAAGCCTGTATAACAAAGAGAAGAAAGGAAAGAATGCTGGAGGAGAGAATCGTACTGGAGGAAGCAGCAGTGGAGGAAGTAATTTGGGAAAGAGAAAGTGGGAGAATAACAACAAAAACAACAATAATCAATCAGGGAATTTTCGTGGAGGTGTCAAGAAGAAGGCTGAAGGATGCCCAAAGTGTGGGAAGAATCACCAGGGCGAGTGCTGGAAGGGACGTGGCACTTGCTACAACTGCGGACAGGAAGGGCACATCTCGCCCAACTATCCGAAATCAAAGAAGATCCAAGGGTGTTTTGCTTGCAGCTCAACTGAGCACCGTATTAAGGATTGCTCGAAGAAGGGAAGTGGCGGAAGTGGTAGCCAACAAGGGGGAGGAAACAAACTGATGATCGGTGGACCGGCACAATCCAACCGCCCAACCGCCAGAACCTTTAACATGACCATCCAGGACGCCGTGGCTGCGAAGGACGTGGTGTCAGGTATAATCCCAATCAATGATATAAATGCTTATGTATTATTTGATTCGGGTGCCACCTGTTCTTTTGTATCTGAAGAATTTTCAAGTAGACTTAGTACACCCCGAGAACGATTAGAAAATCCTTTAATCATAGAAGTTGCTAATAAGGAAGTGATCCCTGTAGAATACATTTATCGAGATTGTCACGCAAACATTAGAGAACATGAACTGAGCGTAGACTTGATTCCTATTAGATTAGGAGAAGTTGACGTAATACTGGGAATGGATTGGTTGTATAACCATGCTGCGATAATTGACTGTCAGAACAAATGTGTGAACCTTCAGACTCTGAGTAAGTCTAAGATAGTGTTTTATGGTAGCTCATCGCTTAAGCAATCATGTTGCGTTACGATGATGCAGGCCAAGAAATTGTTAAGAAAAGGATGTGTAGGTTATCTAGCTTACATCGTTGATACTCGGAAAAAGGGAGTAGAAATTAAAGATATATCCGTAGTTAATGAATTTCTAGATGTGTTTCCGGACGATCTGCCTGGTCTTCCGCCAGACAGAGAAATTGAATTCATAATAGACTTAGCACCGGGAACGGCACCGATTTCGAAAGCTCCATATCGTATGGCGCCAGTAGAAATAAAGTAATTGATGATACAATTGCAAGAGTTATTGGATAAGGGTTACATTCGACCGAGTGTTTCTCCTTGGGGAGCACCAGTGCTATTCGTTAAGAAGAAGAACGGATCGATGAGACTCTGTATTGATTATCGAGAATTGAACAGAGTAACGATCAAGAACCGATATCCGCTACCGAGGATAGACGACTTGTTTGATCAACTGAAGGGAGCAAAGTGTTTCTCGAAGATCGACCTACGAACAGGATATCATCAACTGAAGGTACGGGATGAGGACATACCAAAGACTGCGTTTCGAACCCGTTATGGACACTACGAGTTTTTGGTAATGTCATTTGGATTGACTAATGCTCCGGCAGCATTTATGGACTTGATGAACCCGGTTTTCAAGCCATACTTGGATAAATTTGTAGTGGTTTTTATCGGCGATATTTTGATCTACTCGAAGACAGAGGAAGAACACGCCGAACATCTGAATATTGTTTTGGAGGCACTAAGGAAGGAAAAGATGTATGCAAAATTTTCAAAGTGCGAATTTTGGATGGAGAAGGTTCAATTCTTAGGCCACGTGGTGGATAAGAATGGAATCTCTGTAGACCCTGCGAAGATTGAAGCAGTAAGTAATTGGGAACAACCGAGAACACCGACGGAGGTGAGAAGCTTTTTAGGGTTAGCTGGATACTATCGAAGATTCATCCAAGATTTTTCTAAGATAGCAACCCCGCTGACCAATTTGACTAGAAAGACGGTGAAATTTGTATGGACCGACAAATGCGAAGAATGTTTTCAAGAACTGA
The DNA here is from genome assembly GCA_020205555.1 of Panax stipuleanatus. Taxonomy (NCBI): domain Eukaryota; kingdom Viridiplantae; phylum Streptophyta; class Magnoliopsida; order Apiales; family Araliaceae; genus Panax; species Panax stipuleanatus. Next base: position 112,663,183 of record CM035124.1, read on the forward strand.
AAAGGAGATTGAGCGAAGCACCTGTGTTATCCTTACCAGATGATGCGGGGAATTTTGTGGTGTACAGTGATGCATCGCACAAGGGACTTGGCTGTGTGCTTATGCAGCACGGCAAGGTCATTGCATATGCATCACGACAATTGAAGGATTACGAAAAACGATACCCTACTCACGACTTAGAGTTAGCGGCAGTAGTTTTTGCGTTAAAGATATGGAGGCATTATTTGTACGGAGAAAAATGCGAGATATACACGGAGCACAAGAGTCTGAAATATATCTTCACACAGAAGGAGTTGAATATGCATCAGAGGAGGTGGTTAGAATTGATCAAGGATTATGACTGCGATATTCTTTATCACCCGGGAAAGGCAAACGTGGTTGCCGACGCTCTGAGAAAAAAAGGAAGGGAAAAGTTGTTTAACTTGACGACTCAGGAAGAATTGATAAGAGAGATGGAGAAATTGGAAATAGAAGTGAAAGAACCAAAGAAGCCTGGAGAGAAGTTGTTTGTAGTGGAAGCTCATCCGACATTGTTGGATAGAGTAAAGGAAGCCCAGGAAAAGGATGAAGAGTGTGAGAAAATTCGAAAGAGGATCACGGAAAATGAGGAAGAAAAATTTCGAATGGATAAAGAAGGTATTTTGAGATTTGAAGGAAGAATGTGGGTACAAGCGGTAACCGAGTTGAGGGAAGAGATTTTGCACGAGGCACACAATACGACATATTCCGTTCATCCGGGAGGCACTAAGATGTACCGAGATTTGAAGCAACATTTTTGATGGCCCAATTTAAAACGGGAAATCGCAGAGTGCGTCAGTAGATGTTTGACTTGCCAACGCGTTAAAGCAGAGCATCAACGGCCAAGTGCTTTACTACAACCGTTAGAAATACCAGAGTGGAAATGGAAGCATATTACGATGGACTTCGTGGTAGGACTTCCAGTTACGCAAAAAGGTTATGATGCTATTTGGGTTATCGTGGATCGACTAACCAAGACCGCACATTTTTTACCAATCCAGATCCGCTACAGTTTGAATCAGTTAGCGAGCTTATACGTAAAAGAAATTGTCTCACGACATAGAGTGCCGGTGTCAATTATCTCTGATCGAGATCCGCGCTTCACATCTAATTTTTGGAAGAGTTTGCAAGAAAGAATGGGAACGCAGTTGAGGTTAAGTACTGCTTACCATCCTCAGACAGACGGATAGAGTGAGCGAACAATACTAACGCTGGAGGACATGCTTAGGACTTGCGTGATGGATTTTAAGGAAAATTGGGACGACCACCTATCCTTAGTAGAATTCGCATATAATAATAGTTACCATGCAAGTATCGGCATGCCACCGTACGAAGCTCTTTACGGAAGAAAGTGCATAACGCCATTATGTTGGGACGAAGTCGGGGAGCGACGAATACTCGGACCAGAGTTAGTACAACAAACCGCAGACGTGGTGACAATGATAAGAGCCAGATTAGTAGCAGCTCAAGATCGCCAGAAGAAATACGCAGATTTACATCGGCAGGACCGAGACTTCAAAGTCGGCAGTTTCATATTCTTAAAGGTATCTCCCTGGACGGGAAAAATCCGTTTCAGCAAGAAAGGAAAATTGAGTCCAAGATTCATAGGACCGTTCGAGATACTGAAGTGAGTGGGAGAAGTGGCATACAAAGTTACGTTACTACCCGAACGGGAGCACATCCACAACGTGTTTCACATTTTCGTGTTGCGACCGTACAAGGCCGACTACAAGCACGTGATTTCTTACGAGCCCATTCAAGTGGAGAAGAACTTGGCATATGAAGAAATTCCTATCGAGATATTAGATAGGAAAGAGCAAACCTTGAGAAATAAAATTATTTCATCTGTAAAAGTACTTTGGCGTAACCATAATGTCGAGGAGGCAACGTGGGAGTTAGAAGATAGGATGATGAAGGACTATCCCCATCTATTCGTGTAACCTTGTAGCAATTCCGGGACGGAATTTTTATAAGGGGGGGAGGATGTAATACCCGAGAATTTCCTAATATTATTAAATAAATATATTAATGGATATGAGAATTTATTTGAAATATAAATGATTTTGTGTTATGAGAATAATTAATTCAATTATATATAAAATTGAATAATTATAATAATTGAGAAATTGATGGAGTTTGCGATAAACTCATTGATAGCCTTGTGTGGCACAGTGACGTAATATAAGAATGATTATATTAATTTAAGCGAACAATTAATCTATATTAATTGTTAATCGTAGAATATTAATTAATTGTCATCATAGAATAATTGTTATAGAATATTAATGGTGATTAATTAATAATATGTGATTATTATTATTGCAAGAAATATAATAATAATAATAAGCAATGTGTTTATATTATAATAAGATTTATATTCATTTAATGTGATATTTAATCATATAAGTGTTAATCGATTATTATGGAAATTAATAATCAGTGAGGAATGGATTAATTAATATTATTATTAATTAATCAATGAAATGAATAATTTATTTATTTGATATTATGAATAATAAAATAAATAAGTAAGTTATTAATATAATAAGATTATATTCATTGTTATGTGCAAGCATGCGAATTAAATGTGTAACATACATTAGCTAACTATGTATTATGTGAAGTGTAATATGACACTATTATATGGTAAGGCTTATTAAACTATATGAGCTACTTGATTAATAGCCTATGTGACAATATGTATGTAAGTATACATTAAAATATTGTATCATAAATATAAATAATAATTGATGAATATTTATATATATAATGGAATAATAAAATTTAATAAAGTAAATAATGTGATGTGATTATATCCGGTATTAATAAATGTACATGGATGATATGTATGTTACATTGCCATATCACATCTACTACTTTGAAATATTAAGCATGTGACTTACATTATAATGATAATTATAATCTAAATATATAGTATGAATGTATATGTAATAGCCTAAGTGTATGATATATGTATATATGGCCTTAGTGTTAATACACTTCATGTTGCAAAATGCTGGATACTTAGAAGCTTGGCCCATGCTGACAAACACAATCCTTATACATGTGAACAACTCAAGCTAGCCTACTCCCTATTTCTTCCTCAAACTCAGCATTGCATAGCTCATGATTATGGAGGGAATGGGATTCATGATGAATCCAACTACCATCTACCTACTACTCTTTAACCCCCATGCAATTCACAAATCTCGTTGGTTTAATTTGTTGTACAATTACATTGTCTGGGTCTTGGCTTTGCAATTTATATGGCCCCTTCTCCTTGAATTTCATTTGCTGTGAGTTTACATAAGTGTTGAGTTGAGAGAATACATTGATAGTATAGCAGCATTGTAAGTAGTAGTATAGCAGCAAGTTCAATTCACAAACTAACAGAGGTATAATTCCTCTCCTTGTTCTTCATTTTCATTTCCTGTTTCTGTTACTGCAATTGCTTAAATTCTTGATTATGCAAAATTGGATTGCAATTGGATTGTAGAGCACTTATTTAGTTGTTATGTGAACTTATATACATGTTTAAATTATAATGTAGTTGATTATAATTAAATTCGTGAAGTAATTTGGCATTTGGCCTGGAAGTCTGCCGACGCAGGCTGTTCTTGAACTGAACCGGACGCGGCGCAGGTGCGCCGGCATTACACTGCGGCGCAGCGCAGCTGCGCAGGTCCCCTGCTGTAGTTTTTGATTTTCTGCTTGCTTCCTTCTATATGATAGTTTTTGCATTGACGTACATGAAGCATGCTAGCATGACTAACTTACATGTATAGATACGTAGACCTAAAATGATCATGTTCTATTATGCTTGTGTTCATGGTTGATGAAAAGTATAGTTTTCCAAAACAAACTTAGAACTTTAATACAAGACTTTAACATGTGTGTATGATATCAATGTTCTGACTTATACGGTATCTTGACCTTGCAAGCATATTATTATGATCTAGGAAAGCATGAAAAGCATGTTAATAGATGTATACATGTTTCGTAAGGTATCATAAGCACGTGGATTGCGTTAAATGAACTTTAATAGTGAAAGTATAAGTTTTGAACCTAAATCTTGACATGTTATATCGAAGTCTAGATTCTGATCATTATGAACATGTTGGATAATGTTTTTAACCTCACTAATGTGTCATACAAACACGTGTGTACACACCATGCTAGGTGCCATAAAGACTAAATGAAGCATAATTTCAAAACCAATAGCAATGCTAGTAATATGTATGTGGTAAAGATATTCATGAACATGCCTAGAACACATTACACGACCACCTTATGTGTGTACATGACAAGTATGATAGCTTCGTGGTCTCCTGACCTTGAATGGCTTTAAGTTATTGAAAGTATTGACTTAGAATCTTTATCACATATATTTGAAATGAGGAAAGGTTGTACAAACATAAAAGTATCTTTTATTATGTTTATATGCTATGTGGTGTTGTTGGTTTCCATGACCGAACAGAAATCATAAGGCACAGCTCAGCCTTGGCTTGGCCAGAGGGCTGCGCAGCTGCGCTGGCCCTAGGCTTAGCCATTGCGCAGCTGCGCCGGTCTGGAATCTAAATTGTTGAAATCTACTTGTTCTGGTCATGTCAGTTAGTGTAAATTATTGTTCAAAACTGCTAGAAATGGTTTACACCCTACTGATATGTGTATATATGTGATGATTAAGTAATAAGATAATGTTTCACTTATATAATGGGTCAAAGGATCATAACCACTTGAGCATGATGAGTTGCTATAGTATCAGTTATGTTATAACTATGTACTTAATTCGTGATAACTTATAATCTAATGAGTATAAGTATGAGATGTGACTAAGATAGTAACATATATGTATATTGAGTAATAAGTTTGTGTAACGGATGTGTTAACTAATGAAAATCCTATACATGTAATACGTTATAAATAGGATTCCAAAGTGTTGGCTAGCTTTACGTGAGTAAACTACGCATAAGGCAAGTATCCTAAACCCTTGAATTACTTTATTCAAAGAATATCGTAAGCGAGTATCTAAACCCTATCTCTTTAGATGCAAGTATTCTATCTTTGTATATTGCGAACTAGTTTTCTACTTAATCGTTGAATTGAATTAGCATACTTGAACTCTTATTTCATTAAAGCTATTATTCATGTTGAACTTAGTATTGTTCTTGAATATTGTGAAAGTGTCTATGCCATTTGATTCGGCTAGACTTATATTATTGAAAAGCGACCCAAAACCAATTGATTGGTGCGGGATCTTATATTTGACTGAGAAGAACAAACTATAATTGTCGGAGAACCGACGCGCATTTGGGTATGATTGATTGCTATGCATAACGATGGTACTTTAGGCTGATCACATGTTGTACCTGTTTTTATTGTATTTTCAGTTTATTAATGTTAATTCTAGTAGAAGTTCATAGTCCTTAGCGACTGCTCAGTATTCAGTTATCTTGAAATCTTGAATTGATTTAATATTGAATCACCTTGATATTATTCTGTCCTTAGCGACTGTTATTAAAAACTGTTGATATTCTTGTTATCCTTGAACTATCAAACTTTATTATACCCTTTCAAAAATTAAGGATTATAACACTTACCCTTATTGTATATTACTTGCTGGGAAATTTGTGCTCATTCTTGCTTTCCCTAAAACATTTCAGCTAAGGCAGAGCAGGGCGAACCTTCGGGCGTTGATAAGGGCATGGGCAAGGCAACCAACTAGCTTGTCTCTTTTATGTTTTTAAATATTTTATTGTCGTATTAAGATGATGTTGTAAGACTGATTTTGATTATGTTTAAGCTTAAGTTAGGTTATGTAATAAGTAGTTAATTGATATTATTATGTAATCTATTAAGTACTGTAGGTTGCGAGACTTGGAGGAATACTTATAATAAATCATTGTAAATTATTCTAGAATAGATTTTCCGCTGTGATGTGTGTTGTTTAGTTATTATTATTGTGATGTATTACCATGAGCACATGATGAACCGAATTCGAGAGGCCAAGTGGTGGTCTTGGAATTTGGGGGCGTCACAGTTATCATCACCTCCCAGTATAATAAGTGAAGGGACAGAGCCTGGTGGAACCAGTGCTGAGACAAAGCCCTCATATAACCCCAAGGGCAACGGCGGGGAAGAATAGAGATGAAGGCTTGAAACCCCCAGCCATCAACAATATCCCTGTACTCCTGGTGCAAATTGTGGTATAGGGAGTGCATGTTGAACCATTTCCCTCGAGGCTGTGTAAAGTCGAGAACCTACATCAAAAGATAACCCATGTCAAAAACCTGTGCCCTGAGAATGGCAAAAGAAAGAAAGAGAATCCAGAGAGAAAAAGATTTCAAGTCACCTCATTGGCATGAAGAAAACTCGAAGGATAACGGCTCAAGTCTCCCAACAGCTCATGGGTGGGCATAACAATGCCTGGAAGCTCCGCACGTGGGGCCTGACCTGGGACAGGAGTAGCAAAAGGAGCCTCCTCATCATCTATATCAATCGGCGGCTCGTCCTGAGCTGGACGAAACACCGACTCTGCTAATATGCGAGGCGACCGAGCTGGATGTGGCTGAAGAACATCGGAAGCTCGCCTCCGTCTAACGCTTGAAACTACCCTGCTAGCACTGTCGGGTCTGTCTCGGTCCATCACCTGCATAAAGTCTCCAAATCACCTCAGAAAGGGTGTGGTAAGCCTAAAACCTGTGGCTTATTAATTTAAATTAGTATTTTATGCATTTCTTAGTCCTAAAACATGCATGGATCAGTCAAAAATCCCCAGTAGAATCAAAACTGCATGTTTTTCAAAAAGCTAAATCTAAAAACGTGGATGGGTCAATCAAAAATCCCCAACATAGTCAAAATTGCATGTTTATTAAATGCTCGGGCTTTTAAAAAAAATTCTCCAGAGTCTCCTTTGTAAAATGGACTGTCTGCATACACACCGGCACACCTTCCCAAAAATAGGAACATTTCATATTTATGAAATAAAATCAAAAGTAAACTTCGCATGGTAGCCAAATTACCATGGACATTTTTAGTTGAAAATCCAAGCTCACTAGGCCTCAAAAAGGATGAGTAAACTGATCAAAAAGAGCAAAATATGACTGTCTCAGAATCTGAATTTTCTTACAGTCAAAACGTGCATTACAGTAAGATATGCATACTTATAAAGTCAAAAAAAATTTAGCATGTCATATAGGCATACTATTTTTCATACATTATGTCTAAAAGCACCCGGCGTGGTTTACATGCTTTTAACGGTCAAAACTTGTGAAAAAAGGACGTAAAACGTTACCTGCGATGCGTTGAACGGCGTGGGAGCTGACGGAATCTGAAAAAGGCTGCCCGAACTCCGTAGATCTGGAAAAGAAAATCGAATTCCATTTGAAACTCGAAATGAAACTGATTTCAAATGAACTCCCGCGGCCAATATAAAGCCACAAGTAAAAGTGGTCCCACCTAAGGACTACTGCACCTCTACATATGGCTCCCCTAGGTGGTCCCCGCTCTCTTTAGTTCTGTTTGATTTGAGTTAAAACGGAGTTTATATGAGCTGAAAAGTCAAATCTGAGAAAAAATCGCTACGTAATTGAGCGGTTTGTCCTGAAATCCTGCGTTTAAGCAGCATAATTAATCATGACATAAAGGGAAACTCTCTTAAAACCATTAGTATTCATCCTAAAGCAATGTCTGGGGATCAATGCAAAAACACTGCGCAAAATTGCTGAAAACTACAACTTTCGAAGCGTCGGGTACAGACCGATGACAGTTCAGTCGTTGGTACAACCCCAGCGAAGCATCAGGTACCGAATGATGACAGTTCAGCCGTTGGCACAACCCCAGTGAAACATCGCGTACAGACCGATGATAGTTTAACTGTTGGCATAACCCCAGCGAAGCGTCGAGTACAGACCGGTGAAAGTTCAGCAGTTGGCACAACCCCAACGAAGCGTCGGGTACATACCAGTGATAGTTCAACCGTTGGCACAACCCCAGCGAAACGTCGGGTACGGACCGGTGACAGTTCAACCATTGGCACAACCCTAGCTAAGCGTCGGGTATAGACCGGTGATAGTTAAGCCGTTGGCACAACCCCTGCGAAGCATCGGGTATAGACCGTTGATAGTTCAGCCCCCAGCTAGCATCGGGTACTGACCGGTGACAGTTCAGCCGTTAGCACAACCCCAACAAAGCATCGGGTACAGACTGGTGATAGTTCAGCCGTTGGCAAAACCCCAGTGAAGCGTCGGGTATAAACCGGTGACAGTTCAGCCATTGGCACAACCCCAGCGAAGCATCGAATACAAATCGATGACAGTTCAACCGTTGGCACAACCCCCAGCGAAGCGTCGGGTACAGACCGGTGACAGTTCAACTATTGGCACAACCCCAGTGAAGTGTCGGGTACAGACCAAGGACAGTTCAGTCGTTGGGCCAACCCCAACGAATTATCAACCGTTGGCTCAACACCAACGATGTCTCAGCCGTTGGTGCAACCCCCGCGAAGCATCGAAAGTGATCCGGTAATGGAAGCAATATAATAATCCATCCCCGATGATGGAATCTGTTATACACATCCTCAGAGGGACCACCGAGAAGGATTGGTGATTCAACCCCTCTATTGCAAACTACCGGTGTAAATTATCATCAAGATAGGCATCGGAAGCACTCGCTGAGGTACTCGGTAACCGAGATATATCCCCGGGGGAGAAACCGACAGAAAGATATGACGACATCAGCCAGGAAGGAAAATATGCCTTGTGAAGAGTCTCGACAGACATGGAAAACCATTGGTCTCAAACCAAGGTAGCATCAATAATATCATCTTCATCAGAGTTGGCAGGATCATCACGGATAACGTCATCCCCAGCAGAACGAGATAAGAACAATTTGTGATAGCCTAACTCGTATAACCTGTCAGTGGTTATCCTACCAGTAATCGTCTGATAGTGCCGCCCCATGGGATATCATGAATAACGTTATCCCTTACAGAAGCTAACGTAATTAATCAGTGATATCCTTACCCCCTTGAAGGTATCTGACATTCATGACATACCCTACCATGCATTACCTGCTCTTGGCATTTGAATTTCCCGTGTCTACTAATCTTTATCCTATTCATTTCATTACATTACATGAATATGATAAAGAGGGGCATCTATAGACACTCAAAATTTTAGTTTTCCTGTTACTAACACTGTAGGAGGGCAAAACTGTCTGTTTAAATTAACCCCAGTCTCAATACCGGGTTATCAAATCAACCCCAGTCTCAATATCGGGTCATTAAATCAACCCCGGTCTCAATATCGGGCTATCAAATCAACCCCGGTCTCGATATCGGGTCATCAAATCAACCCCAGTCTCAAAACCGGACCATCAAATCAACCCCGGTCTCAACCTGGGAGGTACAGGTCAGCCTCGGTCTCAACCTGGGAGGTACAGTTCAGCCTCGGTCTCAACCCAAGAGGTACAGGTCAGCTCCGGTCTCAACCCGAGAGCTGTAGGTCAGCCCCGATCTCAACCCAGGAGGTACAGGTCAGCCCCGGTCTTAACTCGGGAGTTACAGGTCAGCCCCGATCTCAACCCAGGAGGTACAGGTCAGCCCCGGTCTCAACTCAGGAGGTACAGATCAGCCCTGGTCTCAACCCTGGGAGGTACAGGTCAGCCATGGTCTCAACTCGGGAGGTCAGGTCACCTTCGAAAACAATCCTGAAGCATCACAACATCTCTAAAGGAAAACTTGGAGGGACCAAGTCAGCCTCAGAGACAACACTGAGGACAAACAGACTCGAATGGGATCCAAACCTTGGAAACAACCCCAAAAAGCCAGCCAAAGGCCATGCCAACACTGAAGGAAACCCCGAGAGGGGCAAAATGGTAATTTTACTAGATCTAATTCAATTCGATCAAACTCAAGCCAAATTGATGCCACCAAGGTCAGAACGAACCATACTAATGATCCCGAGTGCAAACAGCGCAAGATAGCTCAACAGACAAACTGTAGGGAATCAAAGACCTGGTTATGAACCCGTCTTCTTGGACCCAAAAAATATTTTATCCCATATCATTGTGACACTCTCGGCGAGGGCTTTCCAAAAAGGTACAACACGCCTCAAACGGATGCTCCGATCAAAAGTTAGAGAGTTTCGAACCTGACATCGTATTGCTTAGAGTGCACATACTTCGATGTAACAGGACCCGCCACGTGAGCCCTGCCACCGTGGAGCCGCACCTCTACCTGCGATAGCAGCAGGTATAGTGGAGGCTTCTGGGTCTCATTTAAGAATTCAGAAACGCTCTAAACCCTTGCCCGTTTGGTTTTCAAGCTATTTTTTTATCTTCCAAACCCAAATTTTTTTCACTCTAACATGTAGATATATCCACATACTACCACATATAAGAAAATAACCGGTAAATTTGGACGTTTAAAGTCTACGATTTGGCAAAAAGCCCGTGTAGCAGTCCATTGTGAGTATTTTTATGATCAGAAAGTTATTATTACTTCTTCGCACTTTTATACACTTGCATATCAATTTTCGTTTTCTAAATATGCCCGAAACTTAGTTCCGTGGCCGTTTTTGTTATCTTTTGGTACATTTTAGTACCTAAACGAATTTTCTGGCATTTCTACAACTCGAATTGACGATCCGTTGCTTCCAGCAGCTTTTATATACTAGCATCTTCGTGTTGAGCAACTTCGCCGGACTAGGTTATCTTCCCAGTCCAGGTTTGGCTTCTTTTTTTTGTATATATTTAACTGCATATATACTAACTTTTTAATTCTGTCAAGCCCGGATGTCAAATCCGCAGTAGTTTACTACTTATATATATATATATATATATATATATATGCATATATATGCAACATTCAACATACTGGGTTATCTTTCCAGTCCTGGTTTGACTACTTTACTGTCTATATTTAACTTTATATATATATATATATATATATATATTTATATTTATATTTCAGTTTGGCCTGAATCATTCTGTGCCCTTTTTACTGTTTTTGACACCATTCACCATATTGGGTTATCTTCCCAGTCCTGGTTCGACTACTTTTCTATCTATATTTAACTATATATATATATATTTACATTCTGTCTAGCCTGGATCATTCCGTGGCTTTTATACAGCTTTTATAAATATATATTTATATTTTAGTCCGAGCCTCGGAGTGAAAACCCACCGCCCTTTACTGTTTTTCTATGCATATTTACATTATGTCTAGCCTGGATCATTCCGTAGCTTTAATACAGTTTATATATATATATATATATATATATATATATATATATATTTACATTTCAGTCTAGGCACCGGCGTGAAAACCATCGCCCTTTACAGCTTTCGTATATATAATTATATATATATATATATATATATATATATTCCTTTACTATTTTTTATTAAATTATTGCTTTAAATATTCATTTGATATGAATCACCACTGACATTTCTACGGGCGAACTATATTTATTTAAATCTCGCCAAGTCTAGCTTTCAAACGGTTCAAAATAGGTCCAGACAGAACCGGGAAGCTAGAATGGCTGAGATTTATTTAAATCTAGTATTTTTCTAGTTTTAGTTATAAAAGCTACCTCGCGGCTCTTAGATCGTTATCTAGTGGGAACGAGATGCCTTGGCCATGTGCGAATCAGGATTTACTGAATGAATCCTTAGTTCTTGCGATATTTGGATATATTTTTGTACAAATTTGAGTTGTATAGGTTTATTGGCCTCCCTATGTGAGCCTAAGAACCGTGGAATTCATGATCAAACTGATCAGAATCTGATTCCCACGATGGATAAACTCCACTTTACAAATGTAACGATTTGAAAACCTTCTTTTAAAAACATCATTTCAATAATCTTATCGAAAAAAGAAGCTTTTGCAAAACAAATCAAACACTTTTGCAAATCAAATCAAAAAACTTTTGCAAATCAAAACAAACCCTTCGTATATAGGTTCAACGATGCATAAACATACTTCCAATCAAGCATAGGCCCAATTTTCTTCTAGCATTCACACACATTTCAAATTTAAAAGGGAAATATTGAAAAGATGCAGTACCGTGTTTACACGGGAGTTGTGGGGTGCCTAACACCTTCCCCACACTTAACCAAACCCCCGAACTCAAAACTTCGGTTTCAAAGATCAAGTTTCGACAGTGTGCAGCAATTGGGCCTCTTTTGAAACAAAACTCGGTTGAGTTGGTACAACCATTTCAAAATCTGCCAACTAGCGACTCTGTAAAACGCTCAATCATTGACATGATACATGTTGGCCTTTTCCTAAAAAACCCTTCAAAACCTTTTTCACAAATAAAAAGAGTAACGGTAGAGATAACTTAGGAAGAGAGAAAGATCCGGGTTGTGACCCGACCTGCAGATTTTTTCCCGACGTCGACAACAAAAATAGAAATAATATTTCTAATGATATTCGGAATAAAATAACAATTATTTAAATAAATGGACTTGCCCGTAGGCAGTGCTAAACAATAAGTGCCTACAGCTAATGCAGCAACATTTGTTCCATTTCCCACTCGTAGGACAATCATATTCTTGTTCAGCTTTCTACTTCTGACCAGTCCCTACACAATATTACATATGTGAGAACCACAGCCGGTATTCAATACCCAAGTAGAATTTTGACTTTCTGAAAAATTAATTTCAATCATGAACAAACCTTGATTGGAAGTCAAAGCTTCTCCAAGCTTCTTCTCTTCCTAAAAACTTCTTGCAGTTCCTTTTCCAATGACCCACCTCGTTGCAATGGAAGCACATTCATTTGCTTGCTGGATCAGGTTTCTTTTGATCCTTCACTTTCTCCTTGTCCTTAGCCTTCTTAGATTTCTTCTTTTTAGAAGATACCTTGGGCCTTTTTCCTTTTCTTGGAAGAATCCACCATTAAAACATGGTTCTTCTTGGATGGGAAGTGACTGCAAGATCAAGTCTTAACTCAACTCCCCATCCATGACGAACCCAAGTTGTCCAAGGCGTTCAATCAGATTGATCACCCTTAGGACTTGAGTCTCAACGGCAGTGCCCTCGGTCATCCGAGATCGAAATAGCTCCTTAAATATCTCATATTTAGCAGTCCTACTTTGTTCACCATACAACTCCTTGAGGTAAAACATCATAGTAGGAGCATCCATGTTTTCATGCTGACGCTGAAACTCGTTATTCATAGATATAAGCATGATGCAATGAGCCACAGATGCATCATCTTGCCACTTTACAATAGTGGCAATTTCTTCCTCGGAGGCTATTTCTCAAACAGTTCCAGGGACAAGTGAATTTAGGACATTAGAAATCTTTTCAGCAGTGAGAACTATTCTCAGATTCCTTAACCAATCCGTGTAATTTGGCCCGGTCAGTTTGTTAGCATCAAGTATGCTACGTAGTGAAATCAGTGATTTCAACATTTTTAAATTTCTGTATGTGAAAAGACAACATTTTAGCAAACATTCATTTAATTAATTTTATATACCAAAATAAATTAGGTCTTATTTTAAATTGGTATCTCCCACTATTTTCTACAAATTGTATTACCCTCACTTATATAGTTCGGCAAAATCTAGTTAAAGATTTGCTAGTGAGAATAAGGATCCCATTTCAAATGTATATAGCCTTGTGGATAGCACAACAAACGATATATAAATAAATAGGTAAACAACTCTTTGTCAATTACATCAACATGTAACTCCTTTTTATTTTGCCTCTTAAATCATAATGATCAAGTGTGTGCACATCCGAACTAAAATGATTTAATTTAAGTCCAACCTAGCACATCCATAAATTCAAAAAAGAAAAATATTGTCCTTGTGAATAGCACAACAAAACAATATTGTTCAATTTTCTTGATAAGCATCAAATGTGATTAAATTAATATCTTAAATACGCAATACTTGTCTTGTGGATAACACAACAAACAATATTAAATATTTAATACTCTATTAATTTATCATGCTAGAAGGCGACTTTCGATATTCCAAATATCATTGAACACTTTAGACATAATATGATTTATTTGAGGGGTTTGTTATTTTTTGTCTCATCTTATTTAGCGTGCATGCACACACACACACACACACACACACACACACACACACACACACACACACACACATATATATATATATATATATATATATATATATATATAATACGCGTCATTTTATTAAAATATGCGAAACATGTTTGCATAAAATATAATATATATAATACTTAGCATGCACATATAGAATACTATATTCTACCTGGATTGATTATGGACTTTTATTCTAGTTTGATTCACTAGAGCTACCAAGTGAACCAAAAGGTCAAACCTAGGAGTGCAAAATTTAAATTTAAATGTAACTATTACATTTAAACCCTAGGCTCCATTACAAACGGACCTTCACGCGCTCCTTGCTCCATGGTCTCCAATTTTTTAAAGATAATTCTAACTATTTGTATTACATTAAACTGTTTAATTTAAATAGAAATCTTGATCAGCAGTCAAGAGAAAGTACATAGGAGGGAGTGTTGGTCGTATTCCCGATAAATATATGCGTGAAAGTATACACGGTCAACAAGTAATAAAGAGTAAGTAGAGTATCGTCCCACAGAGAATTAACTAATAAAATCCACCAAGCACTAGCCCATAACCATTTCAATCTTATTTAAACGAATGATTTGATATTATGAATAAAACTATGCAATTAAACTGATATTAACTAACCCTAAACTGAAACTAGATAATGAAGATATGAGACTACAATTTCACTTATTGTTTCAGTCTAAATCAATACACTTCCCGTTAAGCCAAATTAATTATCACAAATTGCTAGTCGAGAACACGAAAGCAAAACATGGTCATCTCTCAATGTACCTAAGTCCATATCACATATAATCCACAAATGATAGAATGCACGTGAACACCCAAATTACATAAATCACTATATGTCTATGTGACTTAACATTAATAAGGTTTAAGCGCAAGTTCTCAAATGACTACAAGCGGTGCTTCGGTATATGTCTATCCGAAGCACAAATCATACATTCCAATGCCATGTAGAACATACAAACACATGCTATTATGATTAGATCTAAACCCATATTTCGTTTCTCAATTTCATATGGATTATCACGGTAATTGATGGTCAATCAAGTAAGCAAATAAGTATAAATTATAATAGACAATACAATACAAAGTAATAAGACTAATCAAGGAAGTATATCAAAATAAACTACACAACAAGATCCATTATAATCTAAAAATAGGGTCTAACTCATACTTGAATCAAATCCCACAATCCACAATTGATTACACATTAGAAGAATACAAATAGAAGTAAAGAGAAGTTAGGAATTAAGAAACGCAAATCTGAGTTTTTCTCTTGCTTCAAATCTGAACTTCCAAGGATCTTCAATTGCTTCAATCCCCAAATCTAATCTAGTCTAGGGTTCTAATCTAATCTAATCTAATGGAAGAGTAGACTATCTAATGATGATATATACACGATGATGATCCCTTAGGATGGAATTCCTCTATTACCTCTAATATATCCTAATTTATAAGCCCTAATATGACTCTTCTTCATATTACGCTTCAATTGCACTATATAATGAAAAAGTCAACTCTGGTCAGCTTCAGGAGTGACGCGGTCATGCTCTAAATGGCCTATAAAATGGCACGGCCGTGCTACAAAAAATCTGCTGCAGTGACATCTGGTAGAACAGTTATAACCTTTGATTCGGGAGGAGTTTCGGGGCCTGCCACCTGTCAAATCGAAGATATCGACAAGATCTACAACTTTTTTTCTTTGAGAATTAAGAAATAATGGATGGATTAAGGTCAAAACTAGGCTCCAAGTGACAGCTGTGCAATGGCAACTCAAAACCGTGAAGTTCAACGTCCGTTGGTACAAGGGTCATAACTCTCGCCTCCGAACTCCGATTGGGATGATTCAAGATGTTTTGAAAAGCTTAGAAGAAGCTCTACAATAAAATCCAAGTTTCAAGCCAAGAACATAAAATGAACATGAAAGCCCAAACAATGTCAGGATTGCATTTCCTTGCCTTTTCATACCAATAGTCGCTCACACAGTTCCCAAACGTAAGATCTACAAAATGAACACAAAATGCATGAAAAGTAACTAAGAAACATAGGTTTAAGTAACTAATTCAAGTAGTAGATATCGAATAAGTAGGTATAAAATTGACTTATCAAATATCCCCAAACTTGAACCGTTGCTTGTCCCCAAGCAACACAACAAAATGCAAATGCAATATACTAAACACAATGCAATCTAATCTAAATGCTAACGAATCTAAATATCAGGTAGATATAAAGCTCACAAGAATTGCATCAGAGAACCTACAAAATCTTCAAATAGAGAATCCAACAAAGAACAAGGCCATAATGCATATTATTCTACAAATCAAAACCTGTCATCACTGATGTAGTGTGTGTGTGTGTGTGTGTTTAGCAACCATTAAACTTGCTACAGAATAAATACTTCACATAATATGCTTCTTAAAGGGAAAAAAATACAGTTTTAACTCAAGAAAGTCACTAAACAAATTAAGCTCCAACCAAGACTACACATCAACTAAGCTAAGAGTCAACAAGGGATTTTGTATGCTTTTATTTACTCACGAGGGCGATATTTGCACTTTCCTGTGTTTACACCTGACTGTGCCATGTATAGCTCTCTTAGGCTTTTCAGTGATACCCGTGTAGCGAGCTTTCGACCAACGACTCCCAAGCCAGATGGCTTTAGGGCGCTGGGTGTAGAAACATCCCCTAGGACATACTTACTCACGTATCAAAGGCCACAAAACTAAACTAGCCAAAGTGTTTATTTAACATATTTTTCTTTTCTTTTCTTTTTCTCATTTTTTTATATATAGCATGCATACCCATTTTCCCCCCAAACTTAAGCTTTTACATTATCTAGCCATTGCTAACTATCTACTAAATCTCTATCACTAAAACACAAATTTCCCAAAAGAAGACAATTATGTGACCATTTAAACTGAGCAAATCGTAATGGATACTCTAAAGTGCTATTCGATTACATCAGTTTCAAACAGATTAAAATTCACATCATGCTATAATATTACAACCAAGCCTAAGTAATCAAAACTGATCAAAAATAATGCAGTTCCAATCTCCTCATAAGACAAATGAATTTCACACAAACTGAAAACTTGGATTCATGCAATATGACCTAACTAAATACAACAATTGAAAACAAATATTTTTGAATTTTTTTTCAATTTATTAGATGCAACATATTAGTAAAAACTAAACTATATGCAATACATATGAATATACTAATATGCACCCTAAAGAAGAACAATCCCCCCAAACTTAAAACAAACAATGCCCTCATTGTAATAAAAAGTGAAAGATTACTCCCCTAAGTGGCATTGTCATCTTCGTCCTCCTCCTCATGATCCGATGGTGTATCAGGCGGTGGATAAGTTTGGATGGATCCAAAAGTTGGGAACTGGGCATTGACTTCTCTAATGCCTTGGAAATTCGGCCTGCAATCCCCCCAAACTTATTTGGCACTCCAATTTAGTCTTTCAGCACTTTTTTGAAACACTTGCAGTCCGCTTTATTTTTGACTTCTATTCTGGCCATTCATCCTCATAGCAATTGAATTGAACCTGAGAGGATCACAAAATAACCTATTAATACTACTATAATCTACTAAAAATTCTACTTACTATCAAAACTACGAAGAATTAAACATAGAGGGAGAAATAAGTGAATGTGTAATTAAGAATTGAACAAGGAGGGAGAAAGATTGGATGGGGTGCCTCCCATCGACCGCTTGGTTTATAGTCCTTTAGCTGGACTTCTTCTTATCAACGTTATCCAATTCCTCTTCGATAACCTGAGGAACCCTCCATCTATCAGGACCAATGTATGCTTTGAGAGGTTCCCATTAGTGATACCTTCAATTTTAAGTCACCTAGCTTGCTTCTTGTAGATAAGTTCCCAATTTCCAATGTCGAATAGCTAGGTGCTTCCGCCGTTGTGTTTATGAATAGATTGGGGTGTTAACTAAGACCGGATTTTAGAGTGTGCTGACATGGCAGCGCAGCAGCGCCAGTTTTGAGTGTAACTGGAGCACTGCAGCGCTAGGCCTGCAGAACCCCTGATGACGTGGCACGGCGCCGCAGCGCCAGGCTGTAGTTCATTATGTGGCGCTGCAGCGCCACCTATGCAGATTAGCCAGAAAACTATATTTAAATGTATAATTTTATGAGAATGTCAATGCAATAAATATAAAAGCATTTTAATAAAATTATATGCTAATTGGACAGTATTAAATCATATATTTAAATATGAAATATATGATTTTAAATTATAATTCTATTAATTATAAAGTGTGATGTGAATGTGTGATTTAATCATGTTATGTGATAATTAGTGATTAAATCTAATAACAAAAGAATGATAAGTTAACCTAGATGGGTTAACTAATGATGTGAATTAGCTATATGGTAACTAATTTATACTACTATTGTTAATTACGTGTACGTAGGATAATTGTGGAACGAGTTGTAAATTTCTAGCTTGCGCGCGAGACAAGTTTTATGGAACGAGTTCATTATTAAAATAATGTAACCTTGACTTAATTGTTCAAGCAAGGATTTAATTATATCTTTCAAATTCTTTAAGTTTTTTTCTAAAGCATGACTGTTGAATATGATGTCAATTTTTATGACTCATAGCTATTTTATAATTCTTTGTTATCGAATTCTTAATTACTGTAAGTTGATTCAACTACTCCTTAGTTGATGATAGTTGAACTCTAAATTACCCTTTTAGCTTTTTCAAACCAAACTTTTTTTGGTGCAGGACTCGTTAATTAAACTGAGATGAACAACCCTAGTAATAGGGGATTACCATGCGAAAGCAGTAAGATGTTTGTGCACAATACATAGTACGAAGGGCTGCTCCCCCTAAGTACGAGTTAAGAGTCCATATAGTCTAACTAATGTTAAAGGTTTAAATAGAAATGTTTATAACCTATGACTTAGTTCAAGGTCTTTTGTCACTCATATGAATTCTAAATTCTATATTCATTTCTTGATTATCGATGATAGAAATATTATACAATTTAGTTGAAGTTATTATGTATTATGTCATCATTATTGATTGTTATTTCAGGTGAGCTCTTGTTTGCTCACTCTTACATTTATAAAACCATTGTAGCCAGAGTTGAGAAAGTTGACGAACCGTCAACTAGCAAATGAAAAGGCAAGATGAACAAGTGAAGACTTGTTCATATTTGATATGATTTTTATAATAAGACTTTAATTCTTATATGATGTTTTATTTTCTACATTGATAATGTTTAAGGTTAGAAACCTTGGGAATGATTTGTTAAGTTGTAATCCTTTTTGAAGGAAGATTTTTATTGATTAAGGTTGTAATTTATTTTGCATTCCTTATTTATGGGTAGTTAGTTATGTTTTATTTATATAGTGAACACCAAATCCTGCGGTAATGAAGTACCCGGATTTAGGGGGCGTCACAAGTTAGTATCAGAGCTTTAGGTTATGAACCTTAGGTGGGGAACCTTAGGAAGTAGCCTTATAAGAGATTAAAAAGATAGTGATGATAGTTAAAGATAATAAACTACCGTATGTGCTATGCGCTTATGTTTAGATACTCTCGAGTAATATTGAGTGACGAGGGGTGTCGATCGATGTCATATAATAATTAAACTTTAAAATTTTATTGTTAGGATGACGAATGTTGGAGAGTCCAGTCAGGCTAGGGAGGAGTTACCCCAGATGCCTAGGGACGAGGAGCCCCGAGACATCCATACTGTCTGGGAGCAGTTGGTTCAGAGAGAGCCATCTCCATTGATCACAGTAGTGGGTTAGGAGCATGAGCCAATCTTTAACCGAGACGATGAGGATGAGTCAGAGGAAGAGGAGGAGGATCCTGAAGAGGAATTTCCACCTAACTCTATCAGCGATGTGATGTACGAGGAAGTCTACGACCGCAACATTGAGCTGCAGGGAGAGCTAGAGGAGCTAGTGGATGAGAGCCAGACCACCATACAGCAAGAGGAGGAGACGATTCAAGAACTGGACGATCATCTTGGAAATGTGAAGTGGGATTTAGTTCACGTGGAAGGTGAAAGGGATGATGCACTGGCTGAACTAGAGAAACTGAAGAACGACATTAAAGAGGAGTCAGTGAAGCGTGCCAGAGCAGAGGATGTGTGTTTGAATGCTATTCAACGTGCAGATCGTGCTGAGGACGAGGTTCAAGTGAAGAAGGCTAAGATGAAGGAGACAGACTATGCTTTTCATTCAGCTATAGACAGGGCCCAGGATCGTGTCCTTTTATTACCCAACTCAGTTCAAGGATTTGTCGTGGTATATGGTGGATAGCAGAACAGTGTTTCGGGTGATGGAAGAAAACGTGGAGAGGCTGTGCGACGTTTTAACATGCCTAGAAAGTAGAGTAATAAACTATGTGTTTATTTATGTATTAAATAATTGTAAATCCCAGAAACTAAGATAATAATGGGATAAGATGATGATGTAATCCTGCAACTTATTTTCAGTTCAGGAAAGATGATGTAAATAGCAAAAAATGCTATCTATTCTACATTTTAAAAACTTTAAATGAATAAAATATTGAAGTGCTATGTGTTCAAGTGTGAATTTATATTGTTAAATGTTTAAGTTTGAACTTAAATATTTAAGAGATGAGTAGGAATCTAATAAGAGTATGTCTTAAAATAAAGATGCCTCTTAGAAGAAGACCAGTACGACAACCACAAGAGGGTTCTACAAATAACAATAACAACGATGAGGCTAACGCCAATCCAGTTCAGCAACTGGTGAATTTACTTATGGAAGCGCTTGCGAATAAGCCACAAGTTCAAGTCGCGACGTTCAAGGAATTCAAAGAGGTTGGACCGCAGGAATTCCAGGGATCCGTGAATTCGATAGAGGCCCAAACATAGGTGATGGAAATGGAGAAGGTCTTCGATGTGGCCAGAATTAATGACGACCAGAAGATGGCTTTCACGACATTTATGCTTAAGTCGGAAACTAGCTACTGGTGGCAGGCTAACAAGACTCGAGGAGGGGAAGGTGTGATAGCATTGGACCGATTCAAGGAGATGTTTTTTAACATGTATTTCCCAGTAAGCTCGTAGAACCAAATGGAGGTTCAGTTTCTAGAGCTGAAGCAGGGAGTGGTGACAGTGCCAGAATATGCTGCAAAGTTCAACGAGCTGGCAAGGTTTGCAACATACCAGGTCAGTACTGACGAGAGGAAGGCAAGCAAATTTGAACAGGGGTTGAAGCCCTGGTTGTATAGTAAGGTCTCCATGTTCCAGCTGAATACGTTTGCTGCAGTATTGGAAATAGGAACATCGCGGAAGGTGGGAGCGACACCTTAACCAAGTATAATCAAGACCTAAAGAAGAGGAAGAATGAGACTGAGAACAAGCCTGGTGGTAGTGGTGCCAACCAAAAGATGAAGTGGAACAATAACACATCTGCTGGGAGTTAATAGGGAAGCCAGCAGAAGAGAAGAATTGAAGCATGTGCTACATGCGAGAAGAATCACACTAGGGTGTGCTTGAGGGGAATGCGTGTATGTTTCAATTATGGGCTTCACATGCTGGTCTATGGATTATATGGCCCTAGATTGCCCAAAGAAACTATCTAGAGAGTCGACTGGGAGAAGAGGAAATAGCAACGGCAGCACTTTGACTATCGTTGAACCACCGCAGTCGAGCCGACCTACCGCCAGAACATTCAACATGACCATACAGGATGCTGTGCAGTCAAAGGATGTGGTGTCAGGTATTATTCTGGTTAATAGTATTAATGTTTATGTATTATTTGATTTGGGTGCTACTTGTTCGTTCATATCTAATGACTTTGCTAAGATTTTAGACTTTCCTAAAGAGGAATTAGTTTACCCCTTGAACATAGAGATTGCTAATAAGGAGGTTATTCCTGTTAGGTTTGTACACAAGAACTATAGATTGTTCATTAAGGGTCATGAGCTAGTGGTAGATTTGATTCTGATTAAACTTGGGAAATTCGATGTTATACTGGGTATGGATTAGTTGTTTAACCATGGGTCGATAATTGATTGCCAGAAGAAGTATGTGAACCTTACGACTCCATCGAAGGTAGTATTTTATGGTAGTAAATCACCTAGACAAGCGAGTTGTCTGACGATTATGTAGGCCAAGAAGTTATTGAAGCAAGGCTGTGTAGGGTACTTAGACTACATAGTGGATACTCGTAAGGAGAGTCTAAAGATGGAAGAGGTATCAGTGGTTAGGGAGTTTGTGGACGTGTTTTCCGAGTAATTTTCCAATACTTTCGCCGGATAGAGAGATAGAATTCGTGATCGACTTAGCACCGGAGACTACTCCGATATCGAAAGCCCCGTATAGAATGGCTCCAGTTGAGATGAAGGAGTTGATGGTTCAACTGCAAGAATTACTGGACAAAAAGTATATTTAGCCGAGCGTATCACTGTGGGGAGCGCCGGTATTGTTCGTGAAGAAGAAGGATGGATCGATGCGGCTTTGCATTGATTATAGGGAGTTGAACAAAGTCACGATGAAGAATTAATATCCTTTACCTAGGATCGATGACTTGTTCGATCAACTGAAGGGTGCTAGATACTTCTCAAAAATAGATTTGAGAAGCGGGTATCATCAGTTGAAGGTCAGAAGAGAGGATGTGCCAAAGACGGCATTTAGAACTCGGTATGGACATTACAAGTTCTTAGTGATGACATTTGGTCTAACAAATGCACCAGCAGCATTTATAGACTTACTAAATAGGGTGTTTAAGCCATTTCTAGACAAGTTCGTGGTAGAGTTCATAGATGAAATTTTGGCAGTATTCCAAAACTAAGGATGAACACACTGAACATTTGATGTTGGCATTGGAATCTCTGAGATGGGAGAAGTTGTATGTGGAATTCTCAAAGTGCGAATTCTGGTTAGAACGTGCGCAGTTTCTTGGTCACGTGATTGACAAAGATGGGATTTCAGTAGATTCGTAGAAGGTTGAAGCTATAATGAATTGGGATCAGCCGAAGACACTGTCAGAAGTGAGGGGTTTCTTAGGATTAGCAGGTTACTACAGAAGATTTATTCAATACTTTTCTAAAATCACAACTCCGTTGACGAATTTAACTAGAAAAAAGATGAAGTTTGTTTGGACGAAAAAGTGTGAGGAGGGTTTTCAAGAACTGAAGAAGAGGTTGA
The DNA here is from genome assembly GCA_020205555.1 of Panax stipuleanatus. Taxonomy (NCBI): domain Eukaryota; kingdom Viridiplantae; phylum Streptophyta; class Magnoliopsida; order Apiales; family Araliaceae; genus Panax; species Panax stipuleanatus. The sequence goes on from CM035124.1 coordinate 112,686,477, forward strand.
GTACTGCGCCTGTGTTGTACTTTGCCGGATAGTACATTAAATTTCGTGGTATACAGTGATGCTTCTCATAAAAGATTAGGCTATGTGCTGATGCAGAACGGCAAAGTCATTGCTTATGCATCACGTTAGTTAAAAAATTATGAGAAAGGGTATCCGACCCATAACTTGGAATTGGTGGCAGTACTGTTTGCTTTGAAGATATGGAGACACTACCTTTATTGAGAAAAGTGTGAGATATATATACAGACCATAAGAGTCTGAAGTATATCTTTACACAGAAAGATTTGAATATGCGCCAAAGGAGATGGTTGGAGCTTATCAAGGACTATGATTGCGAGATTCTTTATCATCCGGTTAAAGTGAATGTCGTTGTTAATGCCTTAAGCAGAAAGGGTCGTGAGAATTTAATGTTGCTAACTGCTCAGGAACAGTTGGTAAATGAGATGGCTAAGTTGGAGCTGGAGGTTAAGTGTCCAAAGGAAGCAAATGAGAAACTGTTTCAAGTAACTACTGGTTCAACCTTGGTGGATAAGGTGAAAGATGCGCAATTACACGATGAGGAATGTGAGAATAGCCAGAAGAAAGTAATCGATGGTGAAGAAATGAAGTTCAAGATTGATAATAATGGACTGCTACGGTTTGAAGGGGGAATCTGGGTACCACCAGTACCAGAAATTAAAGAGAAAATTTTGGACTGAAGCTCACAGTTCGAGATATTAATTTCACCTTGGGAGTACGAAGATGTACCAGGATCTCAGACAACATTTCTGGTGGTCGAATATGAAGAGACACGTTGCTGAATGTGTGGCGAAGTGCCTAACATGTCAGAAAGTCAAAGCAAAACACCAGAGACCTAGTGGATTGCTACAACCGTTGGAGATTTCGGAATGGATGTGGGAGCATATCACAATGGATTTCGTGGTTGGTTTTCCAACGACTCAAAAGGGTTATGATGCAGTATGGGTTATAGTAGATCGACTGACGAAGTCAGCGCATTTCTTACCTATCAAGATTAGATTCAATTTGGATCAGTTGGCGAAGCTATACGTTAAGGAAATTATTTCTAGACACGGCATTTTGGTATCAATTGTGTCAGACAGGGATTAGCGTTTCACGTCAAATTTCTGAAAGCGATTACAGGAATGATTGGGAACGTAATTGCGAATGAGTACGGCATACCATCCTCAAACTGATGGCCAGAGCGAGAGAACGATTCAGACTCCAGAGGATATGTTGAGAGCTTGTGTTATGGACTTCAAGGGAAGCTAGGATGATCATCTACCGTTAGTGGAGTTCGACTACAACAATAGTTACCATGCAAGTATTGACATGCCGCTTTACGAAGCATTGTACGGAAGGAAATGCAGGACTCCACTATGCTAGGATGAGGTCGGTGAGCAAAAATTGTTAGGACCGGAATTGGTGCAACAAACTGCTGAGATCGTCAAGCTGATCAGAACGAGATTGGTTGCTGCTCAAGACAGACAGAAGAAATATGCCGATTATCATCAGTCAGAATCAAGAGTTTGAAGTAGGAAGCTTCGTTTTTCTGAAGGTATCTCCCTAGAAGGGGAAGATTCAATTTTGCAAGAAGGGGAAACTAAGTCCCAGATTCATTGGACCTTTTGAGATACTGCGAAGGGTTGGCGAGGTAGCTTACGAGGTTGCGTAACCTCCGGAGTTAGATCATATTCATAACGTAATCCATATTTTTGTATTGCGACCGTACAAACACGATTACAAGAATATGATAGAGTTTGAGCCGTTACAGTTCGATAAAGACTTAACATATGAAGATGTTCCTATTCAGATAGTTGACAGTAAGAGCAAGTACTTAGAAATAAAGTGATACCTTCTATGAAGGTGATCTGGAGGAACCACAATGCTGAATAAACTACGTGGAAACTCGAAGATGTTATGATGAAAACTTATCCCCAATTATTTGTTTAATTTCTTGTATAACGATTCTGGGGACAGAATTTTTTTAAAAGGGGAAGAATTTGACGAATGAGATTTTTTTTAGTTGTAATTCTGGGGACAGAATCCTTTTAAGGAGGGAAGACTAACAAACGAGATTTTTGTATATTAATTTTTTAATATTTATTAAATTAAATAAATATTTTAATTGATGTGATTTATTTATTGAGTTGAATAAATAATTGATGTGATTATGTTGTGAAGTAATTTAATTAAGTGCAATGTATTAATTAAATTGATGTTAGTATTAAATTGATATGTAAGTAATTTTGTGATGAAATTCTAATTTAATTGAGATAATTAAATTAGATGAATATTATGTGGTATTTGTTAGTATGGATTTAATAATTTAATGAATAATTATAGTAATGTCTAATTTAATTTAAAAATAAATTAAAGATTTACTATTTTGTTATATTGATTTATGATTAATGAATAAATTATAATTGTGTAGCAATTTAATTTATGTGGCAATTTTATTTAATTAATTGATGTTAGCTTTAGTTTAATTAATTTGGAATATTGAGATTTAATTAAATAAAGTGTGACATTTAAACTATGTGATAAAAGAGTTATTAAAATAAACAAAAAGGGTTTTAATTCAGTGTTGCCAAACAAGGCCCTTAAGTCTATTTTAAATTAGTTTTACCAAACAAGACCTTAGTTCTAAAAATCTATTTTCTTTAATTGGTTTTGCCAAACAAGCCTTATAGCTTTTGATTTTCAAAATAAAACTAACTGATATAATAGTTAATAGAGATATTATGTTATATCAGTTATTATATTATATATCTATCAGTTATATGTATATTATATGATACGTTAAGTAAGAATGAGTAGAATATCAGAGTAAGAAAAGAGAAAAAACAGAGAAAGAAAATTAGACAGAAAAGAGAAAAGAATGAAGAAGGAGAAAACTTGTGAATTCAAAAACCCATCTACACCATCTTCATCTTCTTCTTCTAGAATCAAAGGGATAATTAATTTTTAAATTATGTTCTTCATAGTTTACATCTCTATAATTTGGTTCTTCATGATAATTGTGAGTATATGATCTATGTATGTTAAACTATGTATATAAACTGTTATATATGAGTTATATGATAATTTAAGTGGTTCAATTCATGTAAATATGATGAACATGAAGAAATCATGTTCATAGCAATTTACAGTGAACTATTTTTAAAACAATGGTGTTTTCTGCAAAAGCATATAATTAAAGGTTTTTAATTGATTGTTGTAATGTTTTATATGTGTTAAAACATGTTAGAAGCATAAAGTTATCATTTTATAAAGCTTTATATGCATTATGTGAGTTAAATTCTGAGTTTGGTGCGAGAAAATAATACAAATTGGCTTTTTCCTGCATAGTTCGCGAAGCTGTCTGCGTCTGACTGTGATGTGGCGCCGCAGCACCACTGCAGAGTCAAGTGACGTGTCACAGCGTCGCAACGCCTGTTATGTTTGTTAACTGCAGCGCTACAGCGCTAAGAACGAATTTTAGAGTGTGCTGACGTGGCAACGCGAAAGCTCCAGTTCTGAGTGTAACTGGGGCTCTGCAGGAGCGTTGCAGCGCTAGGCCTGCAGAGCCCCTGATGACGTGGCACGGCGCCGCAGCGCCAACTGTAGTTCATTATGTGGCGTTGCAGCGCCACCTATGCAGATTAGCCAGAAAATTATATTTAAATGTATAATTTTATGAGAATGTTAATGCAATAAATATAAAAGCATGTTAATAAAATTATATGCTAATTGGACAGTATTAAATCATATCTTTAAATATGAAATATATGATTTTAAATTATAATTCTATTAATTATAAAGTGTGACGTAAATGTATGATTTAATCATGTTATGTGATAATTAGCGATTAAATCTAATAAGTAAAGAATGATGAGTTAACCTAGATGGGTTAACTAATGATGTGAATTAGCTATATGGTAACTAATTTATGTTATTACTGTTAATTACGTGAACGTAGGATAATTGTGGAATGAGTTGTTAATTTCTATCTTGCGCATGTGGCAAGTTTTTCTTAATTCTACTTTTACTTATGCAAGTTCTCTTACCCTAACTCGGTTATGTTTTCTTTTACATTGTGCAAATTTTCTAACTATACCTTTGTTTGAGCAAGTCTTTTTATTCTGCAATGGACAAGTATTTTATTGAAGTTCATTATTTAAATAATGTAACCTTGACTTAATTGTTTGAGCAAGGCTTTAATTATATATTTCAAATGCTTTACGTTTATTTCTAAAGCATGACTGTTGAATATGATGTCTATTGTTATGACTCATAGCTATTTCATAATTCTTTGTTATCGAATTCATAATTATTGATAGTTTAATGGAATATAGAGTTTGTGTTCTCTAACTTTAAAACTCTTGATCTACATGATTTAGAGTGATAAATGTTTGGATCTTACATATGTGGGTGTTTAAAAGTTGATCAAAAGGAAAGAAATGAAAACTAGGTTTTTAAAAGCTAGAAAATCGTAAAAAAAAAATCACTTTGAATGTTTACTGTTTTAGATCTACACCTTCTTTTTGCGATCCGTCAAAGAGTGGTGCTATATATGTAAGTTAAATCTTAAACCCAAGTGGTAGTACTCAAAAAGGATGTTTTTACAAGCCATGGTGACTGTTTTTGTCAAAACAGTCCAGATAAATAAAAAGTGGTAAAAGGATGTTATAGGTCAGTCCCTTCCAAGGATTTTTTTTGTCTTTTTTCTATGTTTTAAAACTTCTGAGAAAATTTGGGGTGTTAATATGATAAGTTAACTGAGTCCTGTAAAAAGATGGGAATTTTGGATCTATATAATGAGAGTTATGAATTTTACAAGAAATGACTATTTTAAAAATAAACCAAAATAACTCTTTGTGGTTAACTCCAAAAATTGTGAACTTTTTACTGGAAGTAGATGTATACGATAGGAACATACCTTGAAAATATCAGAAGTTTTGGACAAAGTTTCGATTCATGATAAATGTAGCAAGATCCGGCTGATTTGGACTGTTTAAAAATAGTAAATGAATTTCCAAAATGCAAGGAAAAATATATTTTCATAAGGAAACTATATTTTATTGATTTTCAGAAAAGAAATATTTTTGGAGATGTTTTGGTATTTTTCATATAAATGATTATGTTATGGATAAATGGGTAAAATTAGTGATGTGATGTTGAAAATTATGAAAATAGGATTGTATGGCCTAAAAACCCTATATATGATATATGCAGGTTTTTGAAGGGTGTTTTGGTCATTGTTTATGAGATATAATATTTATGGCATTTTAGGATTATTAAATGAATAAATTAGTAAAGGGTAAACAATTAAATAAATTATTTATTGATTTAATAAATGATTAAAATATTATTAAAAGACTAATAGTATTAGATTAAAATATTATTAATATAATTAATAATATTAGACTAAAATATTATTAAAAGATTAATAATATTATATTAAGATATTATTAAATGATTAATAATGTTAGTGAAATAAATATATTATTAAATAATTAATAATATTAAACGGGAGACTAAGAAGAATAATATGGAGAAGTTAAATTATTAGTATATTGAATTGGACATTCAATATGCTACATTGAGTATATAGTATGCTGAAAAAGGGAAAACAATTTGCTGGATTAGCATTCGGTTTGCTGATTTAGCATTCGATTTGCTAGATTAAGCATTCGGTTTGCTGGATTAGCATTCAACTTGCTGTATTAGTATTCGGTTTACCGAATTATAAAGAAGAACTTATAAAATAAAAGATTAAATGATGAAGTGGTTGAAATATTATCAAAGGATGATAAGAATACTAAGACTGTAATGTAATATCTAATATTTAACTATGTGACTGAATGTTAGACAATTTAATATAGAGTAATGATATTATAAGAGAGTATATTCTATGACTAATTGAAAGATCAATTATAGGTCTTTTCTCTAAGAAGATTAAACTAAATTTCATAGCAGTAGACCGCAATCGAGGCAAGTTCTCTAACTCAAACTTGAGTTATTACTTTTAAAGCATGTTAGTGAATAATTATTATTGATTATTCACATCTATACTAATTATTGATATTCGCATTTTGTGCAATTGAATTCCTATTCTATTTTTATTGAACTGTGAATTTATTAAAGTTCTTTTATTCATGAACTGTTTATAAGATAGATCTATGCTAGTTGTATCAACTAGATCAAACATGTTATAAATTTGTTAAATCAAATATGTTTTGAAAGCTGTTCCTAACCAATTGATTTGGTAAGGATTTTAGACTGAGAAAAAGAACAATTTTATTAAATCACTTTATTGGAAAACAATTGTTGCTCGATTATTAAGTGTTTATGCATAATTCACCGGGTATGAAAGGCTGATCCCCTTGATTATCAAAACGTAATAAAAGAACCAGTTTAAATACTGACAACCTTATTATATATTCATGGTTATTTCAAACTACTCAGCATCTATTATTCACTTATTCGAATATTCAATTATTGAGACTTAATTCATGTTCTTTCACAATTGAGTTATCTTGTTGAACATTGAAAGCTAAATTCTTTTCTAATCATGATATATCTTATTTGTATTTAAACTTGTTAAGAAAATTAGTTGCTTACTCTTGCTATATCATGACATTTATTTCAGCTAAGCCAGAGACGTCCAAGATGGACAAAGGCAAATGAAAAGTCCAGGAATAGGTAATGTGAATGTTTTTGTATTATATTACATTATGTAAAGTGGTATTGTGAACCTTTTGTGTTACTAAGTGTAACTTAAGTAAGGTATATATTTAAGTTAAGGTTAAGATGTAGAACTTTAATGTAATAAACAATATATGTTTATTATTCTGCAATAGTTATAGAATGCTTATGATGATGATGGATCGTGAGCACCGAACCCGAGGTTAGAGAACCCAGATTTGGGAGCGTCACAGTATGTGGTCTACACATGAGCGGTCCCTTACTTGCCAAGAAGATATTAAGAATAGTGCATTACTAGATTTCTCTCAAAACTAACTGTGATGATCACTTTAAGAGATGTTATTAATGCCAAGTCAATGGAAATGTCGTCCACGCTCCTCCAAACGAACTACACTATATGAGTTCGCCATGGCCCTTTTCATGTGGGGGATGGATGTGGTCGGGCCAATAGAGCCTAAAGCCAACAATGGTCATTGGTTCATCTTCACCATAATCGACTACTTCATCAAGTGGGTAAAAGCTGCCTCCTTTCCCAAAGTCACCAAGGAGGTAATCATCAATTTCATCAGAAATAATGTAATCTGTCGATACGGACAACTGGAGGTGATTGTATCAGACAATGCTAAGAATCTGAACAACCAGATGATGACAGAATTATGCAGCAAATTCCACATCAAACATCTTAATTTTTTCATCTATCGTCCCAAGATGAACAGTGTTGTCGAAGCAGCTATTAAAAATATCAGAAAGATAGTGCAAAAGATGTCCACCAATCACAAAGGATGGCCCGACTTACTGCCTCTTACTCTATTAGCATAAAGAACATCAATGCGCACTTCTACTGGGGCTACACTCTACTCATTGGTCTATGGTATAGAAGCAGTACTTCCTATAGAAGTAGAAATGGAATCATTAAGAGTATTAATAGACGCTCAGATGGAAGAAGACCAATGGTTACAAGACCGGTACAACCAGTTATCTCTAATAGATGAGAAAAGGATTGTAGCCATTTCCATGATTGGTTATATTAGCAAAGGATTGCTCAGTCCTACAATCAGATGGTCGGACTTCAGCAATTGAAAGAAAATGACTTGGTGCTGAAAAAATCCTCTCCAATCAAGATGAAGCCAAAGGAAAATTCACCCCAAATTGGGAAGGCTCTTTCATTATCAAGGAAGTATTGTCAGGAAGAGCCATCAGATTGCAAGAAATGGAAGGTGAAGAATTTCCACAACTTATCAATTCAGACACCGTGAAAAGGTACTATGTCTAAACGTCCTGCAAACCAGCATCCTGGTCCTCAGTGAAAAAAGAATCAATCAAAACAAGTCTTTATAGTTAAGCTTGAACTATGTAAGACCTGATCACCCTTATACCCAGGAGTACATGGGCAGCCATCTATGGTGCGGTATAACCTTCAAAAGAAAAATAAAACCCTTTATCTTAATTCAAATATCTAGCTAAAAATACTAGTCCCAAGACACCAAATCCTACATACAACCCAAATCATATAAAACCTTCAAGGTCAATGACCCATTCTGAGATACCCTCCGACATCTCAGTGTCAGTCCATCAGGAAAGAGTTCGGGTGCATCAAGACAGCAAGTCACGAAGAAAAGTGGCAATGATCAAACAAAGATCAAAATATATCCAAAAGGGAAGTGAACTAAAATATATTTCCTTGCCATATGTTACTATTTAATATATACAAAGTGTCATATACATGACAAAAATGGCTAACCTAGTTTATGAAGTAAATAAAAGCTAATCTTTAAACCCGTAGTCAAACGGGTCAACAAATCCAGCATCGCATCCCTCTCTGAAGATGGAGGTGTATCTCTAAGATCTTGTCATGCGGTCTCAATACGAGTCAGAAGATCTACGGCAATATGCAGAGTACTACCATGATCATTCATAAACACACTCATATGTGCGACGATGTCCTCAGTGTAGGATCTGAGAGAAGCACTCTCAGCAATGGCAGCATCCCTAGCAGCTCGGGCCTTATCCCTCTCTAAATAAGCAGCATCCCGACCAAATAAGGTCATCAAAATCAAAGCTCGAGGCTGACTCTCTCAAAAGTCAGGAGATGTGTTAAGTTTTCACGTAGCGCAATTACGAAATCAAATTGCATAAATAAATCGAAAGTGCAAAGAGGGAATTTTAAAATTTTAATGCAAACCATCACCATGATCATCCTATATGCTTAGTTTTCAATTCATACATGAAAGAGAGGAAGATAAGAATCATACCCTTGTAGATCTAGCTTCCTCAAGGTACAAGTTCTACTCCGATTGCTTTCACGTTCAACTTGAATCCACGATCTTGATTCCTTTCTTTGATCAATGTAAGCCACCCAAATGTTTGGCCTCTATAGGTGATCCACCAAGGAAGAAGAAGAACTAAGAAGGTGGGTGTTTGGCTAAACCCTAATTCTATCTCTATAGAATATCTGTACTCTTGCAACTCACAGAAAAGTATGTAACCCTTTTCTATAAAAAGACTTTCTTATTTATAGATGTAGGCAACCCTCCTAAACTATTTAGAATTATAGTTTCATATTAATTAATTAAACCCTTTTAATTAATTAAGCTTCGCAATCCTATTGGGAATAATTAAACTCCTTTAATTAATTAGTCTTCTAATCTTATTAGGAATATATATGAGAGAGAGTATCTTATTAATTAATTTCCAAACTCCTTTAGAAATTAAAAATAATAATAATAATAATAAGACTCATCTTATTAATTTAATATTTCCAAAATATTAAATAATAAATATTAAGTTATTTAATTTATTCTACCACCATAGATTAAATTAAATATACTTAACTTATTATTACGATTATGCCACTAGCTTTTTTATTAATTATTCTTCCTTTTATGGTGTGACCCTTTAGGTTCTCCATATTAAACCGGTTGTGAATAAATTAATTAAAACAGTTCTAATCTTATTTAAATAAATAAATTAAACTAATAATTTATTTAAATAAATAATATTTTTTCTACAATAAGGGTAAGCCCATTTAGCGCTCACGACTTTTCAGATAATATAGATTTCAACATTAATCATAAAAGAACTTTTGAGTAAATAGTTACCGTACAATTCATTCCTTCTACCATACAATGTCCCAATTAAATATAAGACATGGATTTACTATCAAGTCTTATTTTATTTAATTATATGTATTCCGATCCTAAATGCACAAACTCCAATAATGCAAATTAGAAACTACTTTCTAATTTCATTTTTATTTGGCCAAGAACTACTGAATTATCATTTATTGAATCACATATGACATTCTCTTCTTTTACTAGAAGTGGTAGATCCTTTATTGATCATTCATTATCTTTATATATAATTAATTATACCCAAGCATACCCTTTGATATACTTTTAGGGTCTTAAGGGACATGTCAAAGTATAACTCATCATACATAAGATACTATGATGATCTCAAGTCTAAGGATTACTTGTACTACTATCACTATAGGAATTCCTATTGATGGGCGAGTAAAACTCCATTAGGTATTGCTTAGTGACCCACGTTCAGTGTACTTATTCTCCAATAAGCACCTACATACTTGCTTTAGTGTTTTCACACAAATGATTATGAGATCGATCATTCTCTTCTAAAGAGCAAGCAACGTATGTACCAATCTATCCAGATTCACTAATCTGCTATTTAGTAATCCATTGATTGAGAACTATTTTAGTTTTAAGCTATCTAAGAATTTAGATCTTATTAGCATGATCATCATCATGATTCTAAAAGCATTGCTTAAAACTATGGGTTTATCACATTTAAATATAACAGCGTTATGCAGATAATATAATCTCCTTTAAATAAACAATTCTTTTATTAATAAATGAATAAGATTGTTACAAAGTATATGTTTTATCATCATACAAGATTGACTTGTGTGCATACTACTTTCAATCTCCCACTTGCACTAAAGCCAGACGCCATGGTATCTTATACCCATCTTCTCTAAGTGACGATTAAATTGTTGTTGTATTAAAGCTTTAGTAAATGGATCTGTAATGTTGTTTTGAGTGTCCGCACGCTCTAGGGTGACATCTCCTCTTTTAATGATCTCTCTAATCAAATGAAATCGCCGCAACACGTGTTTTGATTTCTAATGAGACCTGGGTTCCTTGGCCTGTGCAACTGTTCCGGTGTTGTCATAGAATAAAGGTATTGATCCTCTAATGGTAGGAACCACACCAAGCTCAGTTATGAACTTTTTCATCCACACAGCTTCCTTTGCAGCTTCACTTGTAGCTATATACTCTGCCTTTGTCACTGAATCAGCAACTGTTTGCTGCTTGGAACTCTTCCAACTCACTGCGCCACCGTTTAAGGTAAATACATACCCTGAAACATATTTACTGTCATCTTTGTCCGTTTGAAAACTTGAGTTTGTATAGCCCTCTTGTTTCAATTCAGACCCACCGTAGACAAGAAATACATCCTTAGTTCTTCTTAAGTATTTTAGGATATTTGTCACTGCCTTCCAGTGCTCTTCTCCTGGATTCAACTGATATCTACTCTTTACACTAAGTGCATGAGAGACATCTGGTCTAGTACATATCATATCGTACATGATAGATCCTATTGCTAAAGCATATGGTATCTTACTCATACAAACTCTCTCCTCAGGTGTCTTTGGGGCCTGTTTCTTGGAGAGATGTATTCCATGGCTAATCGGCATGAGACCTCTCTTAGAATCTTCCATGCTAAACCTCTTTAGCACTGTGTCAATGTACGTTCCTTGGGACAAGCTAAGCATCCTTTTAGATCTATCTCTATAGATCTTTATCCCTAAAATATAGGATGCTTCTCCCAAGTCCTTCATGGAAAAGTGTTTAGATAACCAGATTTTAATCAACTGTAGCATCGGAATATCATTCCCTATTAGTAATATATCATCAACATATAGTACAAAAAATGATGCAGCGCTCCCACTAACCTTCTTGTACACACATGGTTTATCCTCATTTTTGATAAAATTAAATTCTTTGATTGTCTCATCAAAACGGATGTTCCACCTTCGAGAAGCTTGCTTCAATCCATAAATGAATCTTTGTAGCTTACGGACTTGAATTGTTCCAACCGTTGAAACAAAACCCTCTAGCTGCGTCATATACACATCCTCCTCAAGTTTCCCATTGAGGAAGGCCGTTTTCACGTCCATTTGCAATCACAAGCAAAATCTGAATGGACTTAAGCATAGCTTGTTGGCTTGTTTCGGTGTTAATCAAATCAAACACACACGTGCAAGTATACACGGTCAACAAGTAATATAGTGTAAGTAGATGATCGTTCCCACGGAGAAAAATGAATATTTATAATCTAACATGCAACAGTTTTGTAGTTCTTTCGGGCTGCTTAAACGATTAATCAACAGGTGATTTATCTAACACTAAAGATTAACAAATACTAACTAATTATCAAGTAAATGATTCATAAAAGGAAGATATGGAATTCCAACTTCACTTAATGCCACATTCAGATTAAATACCTCTTGTTAAGCCTATTTGATTACTTTGGATTACTAGCCGAGAGCACGAAAGTGAGACAAGGACATCTCTCGATGTACCAAATCCATATCACAAACAATCCACAAAAGAGATAGAATATATGTGAACATCCAATATTACCTAAACCACTATATTTCTATATGACTTAATAGCAATACAGATTTAAGTACAAGCTCTCTCAAATGACTACACGAGGTAATACGGCATATGTCTATCCGGATTACAAATCATAAAGTCTATCACATGTAAAAATCATAAACACATGCTAATATAGTCAAATCTACACTTATAATTCATTTTCCCATTTCATATAAGTTCTTAGGGTAGTTGGTGATCAAGCAACTAAACAAGCAAAACAAGCCATATTAGGCAATCCATACATAATCAATTAGAGCTCAACATAGACGCATACAAATCTGAACTTAAGCAAAAAGATCCATTAAAACCCCATAATGGAGATTAGTTCATAACTGAAGCAAAAACCATTATCATAACTTGTTCATACATTGAAAAGCTATTAAAGAAGTAAAGAGAAGCTAAGAGATAGAAAATGTAAATCTGAAATCTCTACTTTAATGATTAACCATCAATGTGGAGCCAAGTTCTTCAAACATCCAATCCAAACCCTAATCTATGCAAAATGTAAGATAATCCAAGAGAAATCAAGAGAGAAGCCAAAGATAAAGAAGAGTAGGCTACAAGCTCACTCTATCTCTCTAAAACCCTAAAACAGTAAAAATAACGATTCAAAGACCAGTCTATAACATCTTAATACACCCTTATAAGGAAAAACACGCAAACATGATTTTTAATGAAAAGTCAAACTCTGGTTAATATTTGCCTGGCGCGGTCGCGCCACCCTGTAGGCAAAACAGGGCGCGGGCACGCTGCTGCTGGGCGACTTCTCCTCCTGGCGTGGGTGTGCCGTTTCAAAGCCTGATAGGGGCACGGCTACGCTATACTGATTTCTTGCAAAATTCTTTCATTTTTCTGCTGGTGTTCTGCTATCCTGTTGCTGCAAGCCTTTGCTTCATAACTCCTTTCAATTCATATGCCACAATCACATGCCATCTTCACTTGTGCACTCCACCATAATTCCCTTGCTCGCTATCAAGTCGGTTTATGCCATTTCCACCACTACGCCATCAAGAGAGAGAGTTTCCACTATGCGATCTACAAAATGAAGATAAAATGCATGAAAATGAACTAAAACACATGAAAGTAACCAATAGTTATAGTGAGTTGATAGCCAATAAGTAGGTATAAAACCTACTTATCAAATACCCCCAAACTTAAACTATTGCTTGCCCTCAAGCAACAAACATAAATGCAAACTACGTGCTATGCAAACTACGCTACCATGAAGATGAATCCCAAATTTCAATCAAAAATGAATTCCAATAGGAGATTCCTCAGAGAAATCACTAGATATAAATAAACAAAGCATCAAACCAAGCAAAAGTCATAAAGACATACAATCTAAAAATCAAAACATGTTGACAATGATGTAGCGCGTGTGTGTGCTAATATCCAAAAATAAGCTTGATAAAGGTAAAAATTCCACATGCTATGCTTCTAAGAAGGAAAAATAAAGCTTTAAATCAAGAAAACTGAGAACATATGAAGCAACAACCAATCCCACACATCAATCCAAACTAAGGGTCAACAAAGGGCTTATTATGCTTTTATTTACACACGAGGGCGATATTTGCGCATTCCCATGGTTACACCCGACTGTACAATGATAAGCCCTCTTAGTCTTTTTAATGATACCCATGTAATGAGCTTTTGACCAATGACTCCCAAACCATAAGGCTTTAGGGTGCTGGGTGTAGAAACAATCCCCTAGGGCGTACTTGCTCGAATATCAAAGGCCACAGGACTCAACTAGCCAAGGAGTTTATTCTATTTTTTTCTTTTTCTTTTCTTTTTTTAGCATGCATACCCAATGTTTTCCCCCAAACTTGAATTTTTGTGTCATTATGATCATTACTCATTTTCTACACAATTCTATTCTTAAAAACAAATTTTTCCCCTCAGAAGACAAGTAAGTGCTAATCTAAACCACAAGCAAATAATAACAATACCGTGCTATTCGGTAACATCAAAGCAACAGGAAAAGATCACATCATGTATAAAATTATGACTAAGCTTAAGCTATCAACAGTGTTCAAAAATCTAAACAATTCCAAAATCATCATCGGCCAAGCTGGAATTCAACAGACTAAAACATGGGATCATGCAATGCAATGCAACTAAACAGCTAACTAATCAACAAAAATAATTATATAAAAAAACATTGACAAAAAACTAACTAAAACATGTAATACAAACTAACACATACTAAAATACAAACTAAACATGCACTACTACTATATGCAACTAACTAACTAACTAACTACAACCCAATACCCCCAAACTTAAAATATACATTGTCCTCAATGTAAGTAAAGGGTTAAGAAAACTCCCCTAGGCATCCTCGTTGCCACCCGACTGTGACTCGGGTGGTGAATCTGGCAGTGGATATGGCATGGCGGAGCCGAAGACTTAAAACTGCACAAGTGTCCCCTGCTGAGCAAAATCCTCGACTAGGGCACCTGACATCCCATTAGCAAAAGCTTTGAAATTGAAGTGCAGCGCGTCCTGCAAATGCCTCAGCTGGCGATTATGTCTCGCTGTACTGGCTGACGGAGGCCCGACTGCCTCGGAAGACTGTCGTGGAGCCTCTGGTGTACGGGCTGGATGGGGAGGCAATATGTAACCACGTCCTCAAGGATGTACCTTGACACCTGCCCACTCTGAATATTTCTTGATCGTGGCATGGTCTATATCCTTGCTGGGCATCTGAACCTGCTCATCACCCCACTCAACACCCGCCTGTGCATAAAGTTGCGTCACCACTGAAGCATGCAGAATCCCACCTGTCGTACCTCCTCGCATATAGAGGAGCATCGACTGATGAATCAAGTGGCCGACATCAATGTACTTGTCGGAGATGATCCCCCAAAGAATAATGGCTCTGTCAACCGTAACATCATGCTGGTGAGTATAAGGCATCAAATTCACGCATATGAAGTTATTCCAGGCCATGGCATAACGATTCAGTGCGGCATGTGGAAAGTTCGTCTTCGTATCCGTGTTAGGCTTGATAGCCAACTTGGTGCCTGGCACGCAAAGTTCTCTGATTACTATATCCAAATTAGTCTCAAAATGCTCAGCAACAACCCAGTTTTCTTGGCCCGCAGGGAGGTCAAGCAGATGGAACACTTCACGGATCGCCGACAGAAGATAATTGACTTGCTTGCCCCGTACGAATGAGATGCCGCTCTGTGTCTCCCTGGCGTTTGCATAGAATTCCCGTACGATTGCCGAAGGCACAGCCAAGGGAGTTTCCACAACTCTAATCTAACCCCTCTCTCTGATAATAGCTAGCATCTGCCCATCCTCATTGGTTGGCTTGAGACCTTGTTCCTAAACAAAAGACTTGGGCACCAACTTTTGATACTGATTCTGGGCCGACAGGTTTATGAACCTAGATGTGTCCAGCATATCCTCACCTTGGCTACTGCTAGAGGATGAAGATGGAGTGACTGATCTAGATTTTTTTGGTCCCATAATATTCTGCAAAAAATTTCACTTGCAAACCCTTAACTTGTGAGTCCAAAAGAACAAACCCCAAACCCTAACTAATGAAGATTGAACCCCAAAACCTCCTTTGAGACCCTTCTGTGTCAGGAAACCCTAACTCTGCTACTAAAATTGGAGATGGAATGATTGTATTGTGGAGGTTATGGTTAGGGTGTTGAGTGAGAATGTGGACCGAGAACGTGGGAGATAATGATAGGAAGTAGGGAGGTTATGGAGAGGTGGGATTCGAATGAGATTAGGTTAGGTTTTGAGAGAAGATGAAGTGCAAACAGAGGGTTTGTATATTGTTATGTGCTGGTGTGAGGAATTCGGTTAATTAGATATAAGAGATAAGGGGTCGGGTCAGTTTTTAAGAATTTTAATTCGGCAGATTTCTTGGTATTGGCGCGGGCGCGCCGTGATGAAAGCTTGAAGAGGCGCGGCCGCGCTTGAGGCAAAAAGTTTCTGCATAAAATTTGTCTAGCGCGGGCGTGCCATTTTTGACCTGATGAACAGCGCGGCCGCAGCTTCTTTGGTGCCTGCACTTAAATTTCTACAGCAACATGGAACTAAGCAGCAATCTAACACTTAACTCTTTTCCTGCAATAAAGGCATTCACAACATGAGACCTACTTTTATTCCATAACTAAAAATTGGACTATGTTAGCTATATGCATCTATTATCCAAAAATGTTATATTTTTCAAATTGCTATGCTATGTCCAACATGTACTCAAACTCAAAATATTTTAGAATTAAACATGGGGGAAGAAATAAATATAGCCACGTAAAAAGAATTAAACAAGAGGGAGAAAAGAGTGGATGGGGTGCCTCCCATCGAGCGCTTGTTTATAGTAAATTAGCTCGACTTTCTCATATATGCTCATGTAGTGGAAAGGATTAAGGAGGCTTTCTGTCGGTCGACTTCACCCCCAAAGTAGTGTTTTAACCTCTGTCCATTACCTTGAACGGCTTGTCCGGGTCTTGACCTATGATCTCGACTGCACCGTGAGGATACACGGTCTTCACCGTTAATGGCCCCGACCATATAGACTTAAGTTTGCCCCATAAAAGTCAAAGACATGAGTTAAACAACAGCACGGCTTGCCCCGGCTCAAACTCCCTATCTATAATTTTCTGGTCGTGCCACTTCTTCACCTTCTCTTTGTACATCTTCGCGTTCTCATAAGCCTACAATCGGAATTCATCAAGTTCATTTAGTTGGAGAAGTCTTGCAATAGACGAGAATTTTTTTTATGTGTGATTCTGGGGACAGATTCCTTTTAAGGAGGGAAGAATGTAACGATTGTGATTCTATATAATAATTTGAAATATTTATTGGGTTAAATAAATATTTTATGTGATTTATTTATTGAGTTAAATAAATAAATTATGCGATTTATAGAGTGATTTAATTAAGTGTTATATATTAATTAAATTTAATTTTATATTATAGTTTTAATTTAATTGAGATAATTGAATTAGATGAATATGTGATGAAGTGTTACATGAATTATAATTAGCGAGTAATTATAATTATGTGACAATTTTATGTGATTAAGTGATGTTAGATTTTAATTGATTAATATTTAATTGATTAAATTATGACATTAAGGTATGTGTTTAAATGATTTGTTAAAATAAAGAAAAAAGATTTTAAATGATTTTATTAAACAAACAAGGCCCTTGGTTTTGTTTTAAAGGACTGTTGCCAAACAGGGCCCTTACACTAGCTTAAACCTAAATTATCTAAACCATGGTTAATTTAATAAAATTAGTTTTAAAAACTACATGTTGCCAAACATAGCCTTGTGGCTTTTGAATTTTGTAACTGCTAATTTAAATTATAGTATTAAGTAATAGTTAATACGTATTAGTGATATATCAGTTATATATTGTTCATATACTACGTTAGATTAGAAGTTAGTCTGTATAGCTAAGAACAAAGAGAGAAAAGAAGAGCAGAGAAGTTAGAGAAGAGAAGGAAGAAGAAACTTGTGAAGGCTAGAGTTAATCTTTGTATTCTTCTCCAATCATCAAAAAGGTAATTACTATATTATAGTTTTAAAGAATTGTAATTAGTTGTTCTTCCTTGTTTTGGATTTCTGTAAATTTAGTTTTCTGTGAATTTCATGAAATTGTAAAATCATGAATTTAATATATGTATTGTATCCATGTGTTGATTGTAGTAATTGTATGATATAAGAGGATTTTCAGAAATCAAATTACTGTAGAAATATATTTTAACAGAAAATTTATATTTATATGAGTTCATATGGAATTTCATGAGTGTGGTTAATTTTAATTGAGAAATTCATGCAATTGGTATGTGTTAATATGCTTATTAAGTAATTACTTGATGCTATCTTCAACTTCGTATATAATACATATATATAAGTTCGAATTGATGGCGAAAAATAGTTACAGTAGATTATTTTTGAGAAAATATGAGTTTTCATGAAAATTGCCAAATTGGATTTTCAAACTTGTGATTATCATTATTTAGATGGTTATTATGTTGTAGAAACATGTTGTGTTATGTATTATTGCTTATGTATGGAGTTGCAGTGGCTACGTTACTGTAATTTTCCATTTGTTGGCTTGTATGGGATGTTCGATAAAGCAGAGAAGTGTGGCTGTTTGCATCTGGCCGAGTTGCTGCGCAGCTGCGCCGGAAGCAAGGCCAGGAGCAGCGCAGCTGCGCCACTTGATTTTCCCAGTTTTGACCCCTGCGCAGCTGCGTCGGTACCAAGGCTGCTGGCTGCGCAGCTGCGCCGTGCACAGTGTAGTGGCAATGAGTTTTAGTCAAGTATGCAGTGTGTTTTTATGTTTCCATTACATTATTGCTAAGATAATGAACATGTATCTAGCTGCTATAACATGTGTTAACATGAAGTTGATAATTTCATAATTCGACAAAAAGAAAGTTTTGAAAACTTAATATAGTATTTAAATTGTAAGATATAATTGTTTAATTGTAAAATAAGTTACCTAATTATAATTTGATTAATTATAATTAAGAGTAAATGTTTAATTTAAATTATAATTCTGTGAAATTATAATGTATAGAAGTTGATTTATTTTAATCAATTAGATGTTAATTTAAATTATAATTTATGTAATTATAATTTAATAAATGCATGATTATTATAAATTATAATTGATAAATACATGACTAATTGTAAATTGTGTAATTATAATTCATGATATAGTTTAATTAACTATTAATTATGAAATTTTGATAATTTAAGAGGTAATTATAATTGAGTAATTATAATTAGATTAATTGTTTAAATTATAATTGTTTAATTATAATTTGACTAAAATACATAATTAATTTAATTATGTGAGTATGTGTGTGATGTAATTAATTATGTGATGGTTGATTATTTATTTAATTAGAGTGAGTTAACCATGAGGGCTAACCACTTATGTGAATTAGTTATGTGTTAACTAATTTAAATTTTTGTGACTTAATATATATGTGTAGGAAGTATTAAAGTACGTGAATTGTGTTAAGTAGCTTGCGCTTAAGGCAAGTCTTCTAAACCCTAAACTCGCAATTTCTACGCAAGTTCTTTGATGTTCATATTTTCATTGTTGAGAATGTCTTTTTCATTTCTGTACTGGACAATTATTTACTTAACCGAAGAGATCTTGACTTATTGTTCAAGTAAGATCCAGTTTATTATTTTAAATGCTTTAAGTTTACTTCTAAATCATATGTTAATTCATAATTCTTTTATTTATGAATTATTGAAAGTCGATTCAACTAATCCTTAGTTGATGAACGTGAATTCTAAATTACCGTTGTAAGCTTATCCAAACCAAACTTTCTTTGGTGCGGACTTGAATTCAAATTACTGAGTTGAACAACCCTAATTATTAGGGGAGGTTAGTACGCATAGCGTTAAGATGTTTGTACACAATACATGGTACAAAGGGCTGATCCCCCTAAGTACAAGTTGAGGTCCATAGTCTTATTGACTGTTAAAGGTTTAAATAGAAATATTTATAACCTAGGACAAGAAAAGTTCAAAGCTCAAATAAATTCTATATTCGAATTTTGATATTGATAGAGAAATATTATTTAATTCTTTATTGTTGAAGTAAGCTAAGTTATTCAGATCTTTGTAAAGATATTCTTTCATGTATTTATTATTGTTAAACTCCAGTGAGCTGTTGTTTGCTCACTCTTGCATTAAATAACAATTGCAGTTAAAGTTGATAACGTTGATGCCCCGTCTACGAGTAAGGGCAAGGGAAAGATGAACAAGTGAAGATTTGTTTAATTATTTTGAAATGATTGTAATAATTTTAGGTCATGTTTTTATTCCGCACTTTATTGATTATGTCAAGGTTAGAGTAACCCTGGGATTGAGTTTTGAGAAGGTTGTAACCCTTGTTTTAAGGGAGATTTTATTATTTTGAATTAAAGTTGTAATTTATTTTGAGATATATTGGGTAAAGGTATGTTATAGATAGAAAGTGAACACCAAATCATGTGGAAATGAAGTACCCAGATTTGGGGGTGTCACAGGTTGGTATCAGAGCCGTAGGTTATGAAACCTTAGGAGGGGGAAAACCTTAGGTAGTAGCCTTATGGTAAGATCGAAAAGATAGTTGTGATAGGTAAAAGATAATAAGCTACCTTATGTGCTATGTGTTTACATTATAGTATTCGAAGAGTGTCGATTCGATGTCACATAATAATGAACTTTAAAAAATTCTTTTGTCAAGATGTCGAACGTTGGAGAACCTAGTCAGGCTAGAGAGGACGTGCCTCAGGTGCCTAGAGATGAGGAGTCCCGTGACATACATGTTGTTTGGGAGCAGCGGGTTAGGAGAGAGCCATCTCCAGTGATCACCATAGCTGGTCGAGAGCGTGAGCTGACACCTATTCCAGGAGATGAGAACGAGGACGAGTCTGAAGAGGAGGAAGAGGAGGAAGAGGACCCCGAAGAGGAATTCCCACCTCACTCTACTAGTGCTGAGATGTACGAGGGAGTCTAAGATAGCAATGTGGAGCTTCATGGACGAGTAGGAGATCTCGAAGAAACCATCCAGCAGCGGGATGAGACGATCGAGGAAATGGCAAGTGACCTAGGAGATGCACAGTGGAACCTGATACATATGGAGGTTAATAGAGATGCTGCTCGATTTGAACTGGCAAAGCTGAAGCAAGATATCCAGGAGGAGTCGAGGAAGCGTGCCAGAGCTGAAGAGTCAAGCTTGAGAGCTAATCAACGAGCCGATCGAGCTGAAGGTGAAGCTGAAGCCAAGAGGGCCAAGCTGAGGGAAACAGAATATGCCTTCCATACAGCGATAAAAAGAGCTCAGGACCGTGTTTTCTACTACCCAGCTCAGTTCCAAGGTTTACCGTGGTATGTGGTGGACCGAAGAACGGCGTCTCGGGTAATGAAAGAGGAACGCAGAGAGGCTGTGCGACGTATTAATATGACTAGGCAGTAGCAGTAGCAGTAGCAGTAGTAGTAGTAACAGTAGTAGTAAAGCTTTTGTTTATGTGTTATTTTTTGTAGTAAATAAAGTAAATCCCATAAATTGAAATAAGAATGGGATAAGTTAATAATATAATCCTGCAACTTTTCTAGTTCAGGAAGGATGATGTAAATGGCAGAAATGCTATCTGATTGATGTTTTTAAAACTACGACTAATAAATAAAAGAAGTTTATTGACATGCTTGGTGTTCTATGTGAACTGAATTGTTTAGAACGTTTATGTATGAATTTGAATATTTAAAAATTGAATAAAGGGTCTAATAATAATATTTTCTTAACAGAAAATGCCTCCTAGAAGAAGAATAACACGTCAAAACCCCGAGGCGAACAACAATAACGATGGGATGAATCCCAACTCGGTTCAGCAGTTGGTGAACCTGTTGAGAGGAGTTCTTGCGAATCAGCCGCAAGTACAGGGTACCACGTTTAAGGAATTCAAGGCAGTAGGACCGCCTAGTTCACAGGGTCGACTAACCCTATTGAAGCTCAGACATGGGTAATGGAAATGGAAAAGGTGTTTGACGTGGCTAGGGTAGGGGAAGACCAGAAGACAGCATTCGAGGCTTTTATGTTGAAGTCGGATGCTAGTTTTTGGTGGCAGGCTAACAAGACCCGAGAGGGAGAGGGAGTCATCACATGGGAACGTTTCAAGGAAATGTTCTACGAGATATATTTTCCAGTGAGTTCCCAGGACCAGATGGAGGTTCAATTCCTAGAACTTAAGCAAGGAGGGATGACGGTGTCCGAGTATGTCTCTAAGTTCAACGAGTTGGCCAGGTTCGCTACTCACCAGGTCAGCACTGACGCTAGGAAAGAGAAAAGGTTTGAGCGAGGACTGAAGCCCTGGCTCTACAGCAAGGTTTCCATGTTCCAGCTGAACACCTTTGCGGCTGTGCTAGAGAAGGCCATACTTGCTGAGGGACGAAGCGAAGCGGTGACGAAGTTCAACCAAGATAAGAAGAAGAAGAATGAGGTAGAAACCAAGTCTGGGGGTAGCAGCACTGTGAACCAGAAGAGGAAATGGAATGACAAAACCTCTATTGGGAGTCAGCAAGGAAACCAGCAGAAGAGGAAGTTCGAAGCATGTGCTACATGTGGTAAGAATCACACTGGCGTGTGCATGAGGGGAAGCGGGTGTGCTTCAACTGTGGTCAGGAAGGCCACATTGCACCTAATTGCCCAAACCCGAAGAAGGGAGCTTGCTTTACATGTGGATCCAAGGATCACATGGCTCGCAACTGCCATAAAAAGCTGACAGCAAGGTCAACAAGGAGCGGAGGGAATGGAAGCTGCAGTTCCGTGACTATCATTGCACCATTGTAAGCTATTCGACCCACTGCACGGACATTCAATATAACGGTGCAGGATGCTGTGCAATCAAAAGACGTGGTGTCAGGTATTATTCCGGTCAATAGTTTAAATGCATATGTATTATTTGATTCGGGTGCTACTTGTTCATTCATATCTGATGATTTTGCTAAAACCCTAGACTTACCTGTAGAATAGCTAATTTACCCCTTGAACATAGAGATTGCGAATAGGGAAGTTATTTCTGTTAGGTGTGTTTATAAGAACTGTAGATTGGACATTAAGGGTCAGGAACTTAAAGTAGATTTGATTTCGATTAAACTTGGGGAATTCGACGTCATACTGGGTATGGATTGGTTGTTCAACCATGGGGCGATAATCGACTGTCAGAAGAAGTCGGCAAACCTTACGACTCCGTCGAAGTTAGTGTTTTATGGTAGCAAATCGCCTAAACAAGCGAGTTGTCTGACGACTATGCAAGCCAAGAAACTTCTAACGCAAGGTTGTGTGGGATATCTAGCCTACATAGTAGATACACGTAAGGAAAGCCCGAAGGTGGAGGAGATATCGGTAGTTAAGGAGTTTGTGGACGTTTTTCTGAGCGATTTGCCAGGGCTTCCACCAGATAGGGAGACAGAGTTCGTGATCGATTTAGCGTCGGGAACTGCTCCGATTTCAAAGGCTCCGTACAGAATAGCTCCAGTCGAGATGAAGGAACTGATGGTTCAACTACAAGAATTACTAGACAAGAAGTATATCCAACTGAGTGTTTCGCCGTGGGGAGCGCCTGTTTTATTTGTTAAGAAGAAAGATGGATCGATGTGTCTTTGCATTGATTATAGGGAGTTGAATAAAGTTACGATCAAGAATAGGTATCCTTTACCTAGGATCGATGACTTGTTTGATCAACTGAAGGGTGCGAGGTTCTTCTCAAAAATCGATTTGAGAAGCGGGTATCATCAATTGAAGGTGAGGAAGGAAGATATACCTAAAACGGCTTTTAGGACTCGATATGGTTATTACGAGTTCTTGGTGATGTCATTTAGGTCTCACGAATGCCCTAGCTGCATTTATGGACCTAATGAACAGGGTGTTCAAGCCATTTCTGGACATGTTCGTGGTAGTGTTCATAGATGACATCCTGGTTTATTCCAAGACCGAGGAGGAGCATGCTGAACACTTACGACTAACATTAGAAGCCCTGAGACGAGAGAAGCTTTACGCTAAATTCTCAAAGTGCGAATTTTGGTTGGAACGTGTGCAATTTCTTGGCCACGTGATTGACAAGGATGGTATTTCGGTAGATCCGTCAAAGGTTGAAGTTGTTATGAACTAGGAACAGCCAAAGACGCCATCTGAAGTGAGGAGTTTCTTGGGATTGGCAGGTTATCACCGTAGATTTATCCAAGACTTTTCTAGAATCGCAACTCCGTTGACGAATTTGACTCGTAAAATAGTTAAGTTTGTTTGGACGGAGAAGTGTGAGGAGAGTTTTCAAGAGCTGAAGAAGAGGTTGAGTACTGCGCCTGTATTGTCTTTACCGGATAGTTTGGGGAATTTCGTAGTATATAGCGATGCCTCACATAAAGGATTAGGTTGTGTGTTGATGCAGAGCGGCAAAGTCATTGCCTATGCGTTACGTCAGCTGAAGGATTACGAGAAGGGGTATCCGACCCATGATTTAGAATTGGCGGCAGTAGTGTTTGCCCTAAAGATTTGGAGGCACTACTTATATGGAAAAAAGTGTGAAATATACACAGATCACAAGAGTCTGAAGTATATATTTACCCAGAAGGATTTGAACATGCGCCAAAGAAGATGGTTGGAACTGATTAAAGACTACGATTGCGAGATACTTTACCATCCGGGTAAAGCTAGCGTTGTTGCCGACGCTTTGAGCAGAAAAGGTCGGGAGAAGCTGAACGTGTTAACTGATCAGGATCGATTAATAGAACAAATGGCTAGATTGGAGTTGGAGGTGAAGTTTTCGAAGGAATCGGATGAGATGTTATTTCAAGTTACCACTGGTTCTACTCTAGTAGATAAAGTGGAAGAAGCACAACTTCACGATGAAGAATGTGAGAAGATTCGGAAAAGGATAACTGATGGAGAGGAGTTTAAGTTCAAGTCGACAATGAAAGTCTGTTACGGTTTGAAGGTAGAATATGGGTACTACCAGTACCTGAGGTTAAAGAGGAGATTCTGAGCGAATCTCATAGTTCTGGATATTCTATTCACCCGGGAGTATGAAGATGTACCAGGATCTCAGGCATTATTTCTGGTGGCCGAATATGAAGAGAGATGTGGCTGAATGTGTTGCGAAATGCTTAACGTATCAGAAAGTTAAAGTAGAACACCAAAGGACCTAGTGGTTTGCTACAACCATTAGAAATTTCAGAGTGGAAGTGGGAACACATCACGATGGATTTTATGGTAGATCTTCCAACGACTCAGAAGAGATTTGATGAGATATGGGTTATAGTGGATCGACTGACGAAGTCAGCCCACTTTCTGTCGATCAGGGTTAAGTACAACCTGGATAAGCTAGCGAAGCTATACGTGAAGGAAATTATTTCTCGACATGGTGTTCCGGTGTCGATTGTGTCCGACAGAGATTCACGTTTTACGTCGAATTTCTGGAAGCATGTGCAAGAATGTCTGGGAACGCAATTGCAAATGAGTACAGCATATCATCCTCAGACTGATGGACAGAGCGAGAGAACGATTTAGACGCTAGAGGATATGCTGAGAGCTTGTGTGATGGACTTCAAAGGAAGCTGGGAGGATCATCTACCGTTGGTGGAGTTTGCCTACAACAATAGTTATCATGCGAGTATTGGCATGCCGCCTTACGAAGCATTATACGATAGAAAATGCAGAACTCCTTTATGCTGGGATGAAGTCGGTGACCATCAATTGTTGGGACCAGAATTGGTACAACAAGCCGCTGAAATTGTGAAGCTGATCAGAACGAGATTAATTGCTGCTCAAGACAGATAAAAGAAGTATGCCGATCTTCATCGACAAAATCGAGAATTCTTATCAGGAAGTTTCGTGTTCCTGAAAGTATCTCCCTGGAAGGGGAAGATTAGATTTGGTAAGAAGGGAAAGCTGAGTCCCAGATTTATTGGACCTTTTGAGGTATTACGAAAGGTGGGCGAGGTAGCTTACGAGATTGCATTACCTCTGGAGCTCGAGAATATACATAATATCTTTCATATTTCTGTGTTAAGACCTTACAAGCACTATTATAAACATGTGATAGAGTATGAACCTTTGCAATTTGATAAGGACTTAACATATGAAGAAGTGCATGTTCAAATAGTTGATAGAAAGGAACAAGTACTTAGGAATAAAGTGATACCTTCTATTAAGGTAATCTGGAGGAACCACAGTGCTGAATAAGCTACGTGGGAGCTCGAAGATGTTATGAAGAAATCTTATCCGCATTTTTTTGCTTAGTAACCCCTTGTGTACTGATTCTGGGGACAGAATCCTTTTAAGGAGGAAAGAATGTAATAGACGAAAAAAAAAATTATGTGTGATTCTGGGGACAGAATCCTTTTAAGGAGGGAAGATTGTAACGGTTGTGATTCTATATAATAATTTTAAATATTTATTGGGTTAAATAAATATTTTATATGATTTATTTATTGAGTTAAATAAATAAATTATGCGATTTATAGAGTGATTTAATTAAATGTTATATATTAATTAAATTAATTTTATATTATAGTTTTAATTTAATTGAGATAATTAAATTAGATGAATTATGTGATGAAGTGTCAAATGAATTATAATTAGCGAGTAATTATAATTATGTGACAATTTTATGTGATTAATTGATGTTAGATTTTAATTGATTAAATTAGTTGATTAATATTTAATTGATTAAAATATGACATTAACGTATGTGTTTAAATGATTTGTTAAAATAAAGAAAAATAATTGTAAATAATTGTAAACAAACAAGGCCCTTGCTTTTGTTTTAAAGGACTGTTGCCAAACAGGGCCCTTACACTAGCTTAAACCTAAATTACCTAAACCATGGTTAATTTAATAAAATTAGTTTTAAAAACTACATGTTGCCAAACATAGCCTTGTGGCTTTTGAATTTTGTAACTGCTAATTTAAATTATAGTATTAAGTAATAGTTAATATGTATTAGTGATATATCAGTTATATATTGTTCATATACTACGTTAGATTAGAAGTTAGTATGTATAGCTAAGAACAAAGAGAGAAAAGAAGAGCAGAGAAGTTAGAGAAGAGAAGGAAGAAGAAACTTGTGAAGGCTAGAGTTAATCTTTGTATTCTTCTCCAATCATCAAAAAGGTAATTACTATATTATAATTTTAAAGAATTGTAATTAGTTGTTCTTCCTTGTTTTGGATTTCTGTAAATTTAGTTTTCTATGAATTTCATGAAATTGTAAAATCATGAATTTAATATATGTATTGTATCCATGTGTTGATTGTAGTAATTGTATGACATAAGAGGATTTTCAGAAATTAAATTACTGTAGAAATATATTTTAACAAAAAATTTATATTTATATAAGTTCATATGGAATTTCATGAGTGTGGATTGAGAAATTCATTCAATTAGTATGTGTTAATATGCTTATTAAGTAATTACTTGATGCTATCTTCAACTTCGTATATAATGCATATATATAAGTTCGAATTGATGGAGAAAAATAGTTACAGTAGATTATTTTTGAGAAAATATGAGTTTTCATGAAAATGGCCAAATTGGATTTTAAAACTTGTGATAATCATTATTTAGATGGTTATTATGTTGTAGAAACATGTTGTATTATGTATTATTGCTTATGTATGGAGTTACAGTGGCTACGTTACTGTAATTTTCCATTTGTTGGCTTGTATGGGATGTGCGGTAAAGCAGAGAAGTGTGGCTGTCTGCGTCTGGCCAAGTTGCTGCGCAGCTGCGTCGGAAGCAAGGCCAGGAGCAGCGCAGCTGCGCCACTTGATTTTCCCAGTTTTGACCCTTGCACAGCTGCGCCGGTACCAAGGCTGCTGGCTGCGCCGCTGAGCCGTGCACAGTGCAGTGGCAGTGAGTTTTAGTCAGGTGTGCAGTGTGTTTTTATGTTTCCATTACATTATTGCTAAGATAATGAGCATGTATCTAGCTGTTATAACATGTGTTAACATGAAGTTGATAATTTCATAATTCAAGAAAAAGAAAGTTTTGAAAACTTAATATAGTATTTAAATTATAAGATATAATTGTTTAATTATAAAATAAGTTACTTAATTATAATTTGATTAATTATAATTAAGAGTAAATGTTTAATTTAAATTATAATTCTGTGAAATTATAATGTATAGAAGTTGATTTATTTTAATCAATTAGATGTTAATTTAAATTAATGTTTATGTAATTATAATTTAATAAATGCATGATTATTATAAATTATAATTGATAAATACATGATTAATTATAAATTGTGTAATTATAATGCATGATATAGTTTAATTAACTATTAATTATGAAATTTTGATAATTTAAGAGGTAATTATAATTTAGTAATTATAATTAGATTAATTGTTTAAATTATAATTGTTTAATTATAATTTAGCTAAAATACATAATTAATTTAATTATGTGAGTATGTGTGTGATGCAATTAATTATGTGATAGTTGATTATTTATTTAATTAGAGTGAGTTAACCATGAGGGTTAACCACTTATGTGAATTAGTTATGTGTTAACTAATTTAAATTTTTGTGACTTAATATATATGTGTAGGAAGTATTAAAGTACGTGAATTGTGTTAAGTAGCTTGCGCTTAAGGAAAGTCTTCTAAATCCTAAACTCGCAATTTCTACGCAAGTTCTTTGATGTTCATATTTTCATTGTTGAGAATGTCCTTTTCATTTCTGTACTGGACAATTATTTACTTAACCGAAGAGATCTTGACTTATTGTTCAAGTAAGATCCAGTTTATTATTTTAAATGCTTTAAGTTTACTTCTAAATCATATGTTAATTCATAATTCTTTTATTTATGAATTATTGAAAGTCGATTCAACTAATCCTTAGTTGATGAACGTGAATTCTAAATTACCATTGTAAGCTTATCCAAACCAAACTTTCTTTGGTGCGGACTTGAATTCAAATTACTGAGTTGAACAACCCTAATTATTAGGGGAGGATAGTACGCATAGCGTTAAGATGTTTGTGCACAATACATGGTACAAATGGATGATCCCCCTAAGTACGAGTTGAGGTCCATAGTCTTATTGACTGTTAAAGGTTTAAATAGAAATATTTATAACCTAGGACAAGAAGAGTTCAAAGCTCAGATAAATTCTATATTCTAATTTTGATATTGATAGAGAATTATTATTCAATTCTTTATTGTTGAAGTAAGCTAAGTTATTCAAATCTTTGTAAAGATATTCGTTCATGTATTTATTATTGTTAAACTCCAGTGAGCTGTTGTTTGCTCACTCTTGCATTAAATAATAATTGCAGTTAAAGTTGATAACGTTGATGCCCCGTCTACGAGTAAGGGCAAGGGAAATATGAACAAGTGAATATTTGTTTAATTATTTTGAAATGATTGTAATAATTTTAGGTTATGTTTTTATTCCGCACTTCATTGATTATGTCAAGGTTAGAGTAACCCTAGGATTGAGTTTTGAGAAGGTTGTAATCCTTGTTTTAAGGGAAATTTTATTATTTTGAATTAAGGTTGTAATTTATTTTGAGATATATTGGGTAAAGGTATGTTATAGATAGAAAGTGAACACCAAATCATGTGGAAACGAAGTACCCGAATTTGGGGGTGTCATAAGTCTATGTTCCCCTGCAGCTTTGAGGTCAAAATTCAGCTTTTTAATTGCCCAATATGCCTTGTGCTCAAGCTCCATGGGAAGATGGTAGGCTTTCCCATATACCAGCTGATACGATGACATCCCCAGCGGTGTCTTGTTACGCAGTTCTATAGGCCCACACTGCATCATCGAGTTTGAGTGACCAATCTTTCCTCGTAGGATTGATAATTTTCTCCAAGATCCTCTTTACTTCACGATTAGAGACCTCAGCTTGGCCATTAGTTTGGGAATGGTAGGCCATGGCGACATGGTGATTCACCCCATACATAGCCAATAACGCTGTAAATTATCTGTTGCAGAAGTGAGTGCCTTCGTCACTGATGATAGCTCTAGGCGTCCCGAATCTTGTGAATATGCTCTTTTGTAGAAATCTCAAGACTACCTTTGCATCATTAGTTGGCAAAGCCGTTACTTCCACCCACTTGGAAACATAGTCTACCGCCAGTAGAATATACAGATTCTCGCAAGATGAAACAAATGGCCCCATGAAGTCAATACCCCAAACTTCAAATATCTCAACCTCTAAGATCATGTTCAAAGGCATCTCATTCCTCTTGGAGATGTTTCCTACCCGCTAGCATCTATCACATTTCTGCACAAAATTATAGGCATCTTTAAACAGTGTTGGCCAGTAAAATCCTGCTTGAAGCACCTTGGTTGCTATCCTCTAGTCCCCCATAATGTCCCTCGTATACTGATGCATGGCAACCATGTAGAATACTCTCAGTCTCGCTGTGTGGAATACACCGTCTAGTCATTCTATCTACGCACTGCTTGAACATATATGATTCGTCCCATATGTACCATTTGACATCATGTAGAAACTTTTTCTTTTAGGGCCTTGTCAAATCAGGAGGGAGAATGTTGCTCACCAAAAAGTTCGCAAAATCAACAAACCATGGGATCTCACCTTGAACCCCAAACAACTGTTCGTCCGGGAAGGCCTCATTAATCATAACTCTATCGTCCGTGTCCTTCTCTGAATTCTCAAGTCGTGACAAGTGATCCGCCACTTGGTTCTCGGTGCCCTTTCTGTCCTTTATCTCCAAGTCGAACTCCTGCAGAAGTAGAATCCATCGGATCTGACGGGGCTTGGCATCCTTTTTCATAATCAAATACCGGATAGCAGCATGATCTGTATACACTACTACTCTCGTGCCAATCAAGTATGAACGAAATTTGTCGAAAGCATACACCACTGCTAATAACTCCTTCTTAGTGGTCGTGTAATTGAGTTGTGCATCCGTCAAGGTCTTACAGTATAATAGATCACATAAAATATCTTGTCCTTGCGCTGCCCCAAGACAACTCCCACTATGAAGTCACTAGCATCACACATCAACTCAAAGGGTAAAGTCTAGTCATGGGCTGTGATAATAGGTGATGTCGTCAACTTCCTCTTCAAATACTCAAAAGCTGCCAACCAATCTTCATCAAACTTAAAAGGGACATCCTTCTCCAGTAAACTACACAAAGGCTTTGTAATCTTGGAGAAGTCCTTTATAAATCGACGATAGAAACCCGTATGTCCAAGAAAACTGCGGACCCCCTTCACTGAAGTCGGTGGCGGTAGGCTCTCAATAGTTTCCAATTTAGCTTTGTCAACCTCCAATCCTTTCCCTGACACCTTATGCCCCAGGATAATTCCTTCTTATACCATGAAATGGCACTTTTCCCAATTCAGCACTACGTTGGTCTCAACATACCTCTTCAACACCATAACCAAATTCTTCAAACATATGTCAAATGAGTCCCCAAAGATTGAAAAGTCGTCCATAAAAACCTCCACATTTTGCTCAACCATCTCGAAGAATATAACCATCATACATCTCTGAAATATGGCCGGTGCATTACATAAGCTAAAAGACATCCTCCTGAAAGCAAAAATTCCATAGGGGCACGTGAAAGTAGTCTTTTCTTGATCCTCGGAAGCAATGACTATCTGATTATACCCCGAGTACCCATCAAGGAGGCAGTAATAGTCATGGCAAGCCAACCTGTCCAGCATCTGGACAATGAATGGGAGAGGGAAATGGTCTTTCTTGGACACCTTGTTCAGCTTGCGATAATCCATACAAACTCTCCATCCCGTGCCTGTTCTGGTAGGGATCAACTCATTATTTTCATTGGACACTATAGTCATGCCTCCTTTCTTTGGTACGCATTGCACCGGGCTCCCCCATGAGCTATCTAATAGAGGATATATGATGTCGGCATCTAACCACTTCAGGATCTCTTTCTTGACCACTTCTTTCATGATGGGATTTAATCTTCTCTAGTTTCTCCACTGTCAGCTTGCTGTCATCCTCAAGAAGTATTTTATGCATGCAGAATGAGGGGCTTATCCCATTGATATCCGCTATGGTCCACCCAATCACAAATTTAAATTCCCTTAATACTCGCAGCAGCTTACTTTCCTGACAAGATGTTAGCGCAGAGGCAATTATAACAGGTAACGTGGAAGAATTACCCAAAAATGCGTACCTTAGATGATTAGGAAGAGGTTTCAGATCCAATGTATGAGGCATCTCCAGAGACAGTTTTAAGCTCTCAGAGGACTCCCTTGTGTGTTCAAGTGGTTCAGCCGAGCTTTTGAATTTACCCATCCGTGGCACAATATTCAGAATTTGTATATACTCAACAACATCTATATCCTCCATGCCAAAGTCTCCTAGTAAAGCACTCTCTAAAGGGTCACTGCTCATCACTTGCATGGCCTCTTCATTCAATAGCCTATTGATTGCATCAATCCGAAACATTCTTTTTCATTAGTGGGAAACTTCATAGCCTTGAATACATTGAAAGTAACCTCTTGGTCCTGAACTCTCATCGTAAGTCCTCCCATTTGTACATCGAAGAGAGTTCGTCCAGTGGCTAAGAAGGGCCTACCCAGAATGATCGGGATATCCTTGTCTTCTTCATAGTCAAGAATAATGAAGTCGGCAGGAAATATAAAGTTATCCACCTTTACAAGGGCATCTTCTACAATACCCCTCAAATATGTGATGGACCTATCGGCAAGCTGCAATGATTTGTTTGTCGGCTTCGGAGCCAGCAATCCCAACTTTGTAAACACAGAGAGAGGCATAAGATTGATGCTCGCCCCCACGTCACATAGGCATTTGTTGAAGGACAATCCTCCACTAGAGCAAGGTATCGTGAAACTGCCAAGGTCCTTGAGCCTAGGAGGTAGCTTTCGTTACAACACCGTACTGCACTCTTCAGTTAAGGCAACTGCTTCATAATCTTCCAGTTTCTTCTTCCTTGATATAATACCTTTCATGAACTTAGCATAGCTCGGCATTTGCTCCAAAGCCTCTGCAAATGGTATGTTAATTTACAGCTTCTTAAACACCTCTAAGAATTTAGCAAATTATTTATCCAGTTTTTACTTTTGAAGCCTTTGAGGGTATGGCACAAGTGGGTATACAACTGGTGGTATGGCAAGTGGTTTCTCAGCTTTTTCTTGCTTCTCTGCCTCTACTACATGCTTTCCATCACTTTCCACATTCAAAATAGCCTCAGGATTTTCTGGGTATTGGCGCGCCCGCGCTGGTATTCCTTCTTCTTGGGGCGCGGCCGCGCTAGGGTTAATTCCTGCAGTCTGCTTTCCACTCCTTAGAGTGATGGCCTGGCACTGCTCCTTTCCGTCCCTTCTCGAATTTGCCTCCGTGTTACTTGGTAGAGCTCCTTGTGGTCTGTTAGTGAGCATATTGGCCATTTGGCCCATTTGGTTTTCCAAGTTCTTAATTGCCACAGCTTGGCTTTTTATTAACACTTCGGTGTTTGCCATATACTTCAATATTAACTCTTCCAGTTTCTGATTTCTTTTCCAGTTGAGGAGCTAGGAGCTGGAGGATGTTGATATTGTTGGTTCTGAAACCCTAGAGGGTAAGACGGTCTAAGAGCATATTGTTGTTGTGGGTGTTGTGGTTGTTGTTGAGGTTGGTGTTGTTGTTGAGAACCTTGATTGTAACTCCAACTAAAATTTGGATGATTTCTATTGTTCGGATGGTACGAGTTTTGGAATTGATTGGGTGGCCTTTGGTAGTTGCTCACAAATTGAACCGACTCTGCAGTGATAGCACATTGATCCGTCGGGTGCGATCCCGCACATAACTCATAGACGAAGGCAACTTGCTGTACCTTGGACTCAGCCATAGAATCAATCTTTTTAGACATCGCTGCTAGTTGAGCTGATAATGCCGTGATGGCATCCACTTCCAATACGCCGATAACTTTTGGTTGAGGCATTCTAGCTGACAGATTTTGGAAGTCATTTGCCGCCATGGTTTCTATCAAATCATAAGCTTCCTCATAGCTCTTTGCCCATAATGCTCCTCCCACGGCGGCATCAATGCTCGGCCGAGATTGCCATCCCAAATCATTATAGAATGTATTGATTACCATCCATTGCGGCATCCTGTGATGAGGGCACTTCCGTAGCATCTCCTTATATCTTTCCCAAGCCTCATATAAAGATTCTCCTTGTTGTTGCTTAAATTGAGAAAGAGAACTCCTCATCATTACAGTCTTAGCCATAGGAAAGAATTTAGCTAAGAACTTATGTGCTAAGTCCTCCCAAGTAGTTACGGAACCCAGTGGTAGCGAATGAAGCCAACTCCTTGCCTTGTTTCTCATGGTGAAAGGAAAGAGCCTGAGTCTCAATGCATCATCCGATACACTGTTATACTTGAATGTGTCATAAATTTCAATAAAGCTCAGAAGATGCTCATTAGGATCATCAGTAGCTGAACCCCCAAAATGAACCGTGTTCTGTACCATTTCGATTGTCCCTGGTTTGATTTCAAAGGTATTTGTGGCTATTGCTGGCCTAATTATGCTCGACTGTAGCTCATTAATTTTTGGCATAGAATAATCCCTTAAAGCTCTATGTTCTTCGGTTGCCATCTCTATCATTGTTTCAGTTTCCTCTTGCGTGTTAGCAGTACGTGTATTCAATCTCCAAGCTCTCCCGTTGATGTTGTCCTCTCTAGGCACCTAAAGTAGAATTTTTAGATTGAGTGCACATACACTAACCCAGAGTACCTGAAACAAAAGAAAAATAAAATAGAAATGAGGTAAGATGTGATTTGTCTAAGTCAGACCAATTTAACTTAAACTGATGACGAAAGTAATAAAAATAAACATTATCCCCTGGCAGCGGCGCCAAAAACTTGTTGGCTGATTTCGGTGTTAATCAAATCAAACACACACAGTGCAAGTATATACGGTCAACAAGTAATATAGAGTAAGTAGATGATCGTTCCCACGGAGAAAAATGAATATTTATAATCTAACATGCAACAGTTTTAGAGTTATTTCGGGCTGCTTAAACGATTGATCAACAGGTGATTTATCTAACACTAAAGATTAACAAATA
Organism: Panax stipuleanatus; assembly: GCA_020205555.1. NCBI lineage: Eukaryota > Viridiplantae > Streptophyta > Magnoliopsida > Apiales > Araliaceae > Panax > Panax stipuleanatus. The sequence continues at coordinate 112,721,406 of CM035124.1, forward strand.
CTAACTAATTATCAAGTAAATGATTCAGAAAAGGAAGATATGAGATTCCAACTTCACTTAATGCCACATTCAGATTAAATACCTCTTGTTAAGCCTATTTGATTACTTCGGATTGCTAGCCGAGAGCACGAAAGTGAGACAAGGCCATCTCTCGATGTACCAAATTCATATCACAAATAATCCACAAAAGAGATAGAATATATGTGAACATCCAATGTTACCTAAACCACTATATTTCTATGTGACTTAATAGCAATACAGATTTAAGCACAAGCTCTCTCAAATGACTACATGCGGTAATACGGTATATTTCTATCCGGATTACAAATCATAAAGTCTATCACATGTAAAAATCATGAACACATGCTAATATGGTCAAATATACACTTATAATCCATTTTCCCATTTCATATAAGTTATTAGGGTAGTTAGGTGATCAACCAACTAAACAAGCAAAACAATCCATATTAGGCAATCCATACATAATCAATTAGAGCTCAACATAGAAGCATACAAATCTGAACTTAAGCAAAAAGATCCATTAAAACTCCATAATGGAGATTAGTTCATAACTGAAGCAAAAACTATTATCATAACTTGTTCATACATTGAAAAGTAGTTAAAGAAGTAAAGAGAAGCTAAGAGATAGAAAATGCAAATCTAAAATCTCTACTTCAATGATTAACCATCAATGTGGAGCCAAGTTCTTCAAACATCCAATCCAAACCCTAATCTATGCAAAATGTAAGATAATCCAAGAGAAATCAAGAGAGAAGCCAAAGATAAGGAAGAGTAGGCTACAAGCTCTCTCTATCTCTCTAAAACCCTAAAATAGTAAAAATAACGATTCAAAGATCAATCTATAACATCCCAATACACCCTTATAAGGAAAAACACGCAAACATGATTTTTAATGAAAAGTCAAACTTTGGTCAATATTTTTCTAACGCAGTCGCGGCACCCCGTAGGCAAAACGGGGCTCGGGCGCGCTGCTAGCTGGGCGACTTCTCCTCCTGGCGTGGGCGCGCTGTTTCAAAGCCTGATAGGGGTGCGGCCGCGCTATGTTGATTTTCTGCATAATTATTTCATTCTTCTGCTGGTGTTCTGCTATCCCTGCCTGCTGCAAGCCTTTGCTTCATAACTCCTTTCAATTCATATGCCACAATCACATGCCATCTTCACTTGTGCACTCTATAAGAACCGTGAATTTCATGAATAAACATTAATATTGATATAATAAGAAAATGAATATTTATTTGAATATAAATGTTGATGTGTTGTGAGATGAGTAATTCAATTGATTCAAATTGAATTTATAATAATTGAGAAAAATGTGGAGTTTATGATAAGCTCATAGAATGCCTTGTGTGGCACGGTGATAAGAATTATAATGATTTAATTAATTAAAGAAGAAATTAATAAGTGGATGATTAATTAATAATATATTATTAATTAATAATTTTTATGAGTAATAGTAGATTAATGAAAAAATAATTAATTTATATAATAGATCAATGATTGTTCGATTAATTGCTAAGTGTAACGATAGGTAATCACATATTATATAGTAACTACATCTATATAATATAAAGTATAGTGTGACATTGTGATATGACTATGTAATATAGGAACTATATGGTAAAAGGGAGTAAGTCACATGAATTACATAAATGGACCCATATGAATACATGTTATGTGTATATTGTGCAATGTTGAACCAAACTATATTATAAAGTGTAGTGTGACACTTTAGTAAGACTATATAATATGAAAACTATATAGTAAGATTAATGAATGGTATAAACTACACAAATGATGTTTATGTGACCATGTGTTATGTGTAGTACATTAGTGTGTACTTTATGGAATATTAAATTAGACTATATAAATAATTGATATTATTAATTATTTCAATAAGTAAAATTATTAAAATAATAAGATTTATGATAATATGATATGTCACTACCTAATTAAATCATAATTTGGCATTATCAAAATGTACATGGATTATATATTGATGTGTACACATGTACCCCAATTTGCTACCATGTAATATTGTTATATCATTAAAATCCATGCATACACCCAAATAAATGTAAAACCTATATATATATATATATATATATATATATATATATGTGTGTGTGTGTGTGTGTGTGTGTGTGTGTGTGTGTAGGTGTATTAGCCTAAGTATTCATGTATGTATAATATATATATATATATATATATATGTGTGTGTGTGTGTGTGTGTGTGTGTGTAGGTGTATTAGCCTAAGTATTCATGTATGTATAATATATGCATGTGTAATAAAACCTTAAGTTGTAACATTACTTCAATTGCCAAATGCTGAGAATTAGTTTGTCCCTCAAAGAGTGTCTCATTTCTTCTCTTCACGTGTACACTCAATAGCCTAAGCCTAGCCATTTCTTACAAATCAAACTCAGCAATCTAGAGATCATGATGAGGGGGAGTGGGTTGATGGAGTTGTCAACACTATTGCACCAACTATCCAATGTCCATTCTATTCTCCTTCATTCCAATAGTTTGATTCATAGTGCAAGCAATTGTATGGATATTCATTCTTATATAAATAGCAAGCTCCTCTCCTCATTTATTTTTGCTGAGATTATTGCTAAGTTGCTAAAGAGTGTATTGAGGGAGAGTAATCAGAAGTAAGAGGAAACTCTGTCCATTTGAAAGCTTAAGAGGTATAACACTTGTTCATACTTTGAAATTTATAATTATCAATTCATAGGAAAGTTCATGAATTCTTGTTAATGGGATATGTAAGATGATGTTAGTAGAGTCCATACACTTGTTATATATGCAATATAGTAGTAATCCAGTATGATTCAAGAAGGATTTCTGAATTAGGTTGGAAGCTCTGCTATTGAAGAAGCTCTCCTGGCTGGAACCGGAGTGGCGCGACCGCGCCACTCCCAAGTACAAACAGCGGCCGAGCCCTTATGCAGAATCAAAAAATGATTTTTTGTGGGTTCTAAGATGTGGAGCATGCTACTATATTGTCATTGAGCCTATATAAGTCCTTGACGTGCTATTTTAAGGGACCTTGCATATAACCACTTACCATAAATTGGTTTCTAAAGGGAACTTGAGTTTTCAAAGTGCAAACTCAATGAGCCATGTATACTTGAAATTCTGAACTTGAAAACATGATTATATGATCTGATTACATATGTACATAAGCATGAAAGCATGATATAAAATATATGGACTTACCTTACATGCTGGAATAGTTTTGATGACCTACTAATTGAAACTTAGAGTTTAAAATACGAACTTGATAAACTATATACACTTTGAGTTAGGAACTTGTGAGCATGCTTATGTGGTCTACTTATGTGTATATGAAAGCATGATCTATAGTAAGTGAAGTAGCTTTGCATGCTTGATTGGTTAACATGAGATTTTCAAAAGAAACCTTAAGAGTTTGAAAACTAGTTTTGTCAATAACTACGTTACAAGTATTCTGAAATTTGACCATTATATTAGGGTCTGTTATTCCTATAGACATGATTGACACGAATGCCTAGCTAGTCATACGCATTGTAAACTAGTTGAGCATGGATTAGGATGAGTGTTAAAGAAGGTGGAACTTCATAACCTGAAATACATGACTAAACTAATGTGAGCATGTTTGATCCTCATAGCATATGTATAACGGCTAAAATGTAAGAGACTTTGTTAATTGAACACTTAAATCCTTGATTAAATGAGAATGGATAACGAACTATGTTAAAGACAAGTTATAGGGTCGAACTTAGTTATCAATATCCTGACATGTGTGTTTTGCATAATCCATCATATAAGTACGAATCGTGATGAGCTGGGATTATGCAGGGGCAACCATGTCTTGGTTTGAACCAGGAGCAGCGCGGCCAGCGCCACTCCTTAGTGAAAACCTAAGAGCGGCTGTGCTAATATACAGAATGGGCAGAGCCTGCTTAATTGAAATTTGAACTTGCTGCATATTTTTATTGTTATCCTAATCTATAATACATGTCCAATCCAGTATTCAAAGTGTCAATGACCATGCTAACGATAGAATCATAGATTTGATAAAGTGCTTATAAACTTCAAATGTTAAGTCAAGCAATAGTTACGAACCATGTTGTTTGACTTCATAGTGTCTCATAAACTGATTTTATATTATGTGTATGTAAAGTACGTAATGACTTACGTATAGGAGTATACGACTAAGTTAGAATTGTATACGTGTGTTTAACTTACATATCAAGTATGTATATTATGTGCGTAGCTAATGAATATCCTATATACGTAAATATGTTATAATAGGATTCGAAAAGTGTTGATAAGCTTTACATTGGTAAACTACGCATAAGGCAAGTATTCTAAACCCTTGCATTTACTTTATTCAATGAATCTTGTAAGCAAGTACTCGAACCTTACTCTTTATTGAGCATTACTTGAGCTTGTACTATTATTTGTTGTACAAGTAAATAATTAAAAGTATGATTCTTGTCTTATAACATAATGCTTCATAGTTAGGATAGAGTTGTTTATATTCTTTGAACTTTGATTTTGAGTATTGAACTTATAATTATTCTTATATACATTTAAAGAGCGGTCTATGCCATTTGATTCGGACTAGACCTAAATCATAATTTGAAAGCGATCCAAAGCAATTGATTGGTGCGGAATCTTATAATTGACTGAGATGAACAACCATTTTTAAGGGGAAACTATCTTTGTTGGGAGACCGACGTGCGCACCTAAGTACGATTAAACGATATGCATAACGTAAGGTACTTTAGGCTGATCACCTGTTGTACTTATTTTATTGGATTATCAGCATATTACTATTAATTCTAGTAGTTGATAGTCCTTAGTGACTGCTCTTTATTCATTATTCTTGAACTGTGAAAAGGTTAAACCTTGAATCTTATTGATATCTTTCTGTCCTTAGACGACTATTGTTGGAAAACTATCGATACTTCTTGCTACCCTTGAACTATCAGTTATTGTCATAACCTTGGGAATTGAAAACTATAATGTCCTCTTATTGCTATATTACTTGCTGAGCAAACTTGTTGCTCATTCTTGCTTTTTCCTAAAAATATTTCAGTTAAGACAAAGCAAGGCGGACCCTCGAGCACTGACAAGGCCAAGGGCAAGGCAACGGAGTAGCTTATTATTTATGTAGAACCTTTATGTTGATGTAATAAGATTTTATTATATTAGTTAAGTTTAAGTTATGTTTAAACTATGTGTAAGATGTTTAAGTTACGAAACCTTGGAACTTGAATGGTTATATAAAATAAATGTAATCTATTCGTATATGTTATTCTGTTGTGCGAGATATTATTATCGTATTAGTCATTGAATAGTTAGAACGTGATGAACCAAGTTCGAGACTGATGGCGGTCCGGATTTGGGGGCGTCACACACTCCACCATAAGTCCCTTACTCGCCATCAAGCCGATTCATGCCATTTCCACCACTATGCCATCAAGAGAGAGAGTTTCCACTATGCAATCTACAAAATGAAGATAAAATGCATGAAAATGAACTAAAACACATGAAAGTAAGCTTTAGTTATAGTTAGTTAATAGCCAATAAGTAGGTATAAAACCTACTTATCATAGCTACTGGTGATAAGGTTTCATCATAGTCAATTCCTTGCCTTTATTTGAAACCTTTTGCAACCAGTTTGGCCTTATAGGTCTCTACCTTGCCATCCGCTCCAGTATTTCTCTTAAAGATCCATTTGCACCCAATATGCTTAATGTCTTTAGATGCTGAAATCAAAGTCCATACTTGGTTTTCATACATGGAGTCCATCTCGAACTACATGGCTTCTTGCCATTTCTCTAAGTCTTTACTACTCATAGCCTGTTCGTAATTCAATGGATCATCATCATTCATGATGCGTACTTCATCGTCATCCTTTAGGACCAATCCATACATATCAGGTATCTTCGATATCCTTCTATATTTATGAATAGGGTGTTGTACAATAGGTTCTTCTACTTGGTCAGGTACCTGACTTTGATCTGTTGTAATTTGTGGGTCTTAAACTTCTTCAAGATATATCTTACTCCCATTGATCCCTTTAAGGATAAACTCCTTTTTTCGAGAAGGCAACATGTTTCTCAACAAACACCTTTTGATCAGTAGGATGATAGAAGTAATACCCTGAAGTTTCTTTAGGGTATCCCATAAATCTATATTTTTGAGATCTAGTCTTCAGCTTATCATTTTTAAACTTTTTGACATAAGCTAGGACAACCCCAAGTCTTAACATGCTTAAGATTTGGTTTCCTCCATGTCCATAATTCATATGGAGTCTTTGGAACGAATTTGGTAGGTACCTTGTTAAGTAGGTATACAGCCGCTTCTAGGGCATAGCCCTAGAATGATACTGGAAGATCGGTAAAATTCATCATAGAACGAACCATGTCCAACAATGTTCGATTTCTCTTTTTAGATACACCATTCAACTGTGGTGTTCCAGGTGGAGTCCATTATGAAATTATACCATTTTCTTTTAGATAATTGAGAAACTCACCGCTTAAGTATTCACCACCTCCATTCTATAGAAGAATCTTAATACTCTTGCCGATTTATTTCTCTACTCCACTTCAAAATACTTTGAACTTTTCAAATGACTCAGATTTGTATTTAATTAAATACACATATCCTTATCTTGAATGATCATCAGTGAAAGTAATGAAATAAGAATACCCTCCTCATGCATTTGTTATCATAGGTCCACATACATCTGTGTGTACCAACTCTAACAACTATGTAACTCTTTCTCCTTTTCTACTAAAAGGGGATTTAGTCATTTTATCCATGAGACAAGATTCACAAGTTGGATTTCATTCATAATCAGACAGCTCTAAGAGCCCATCCTTATACAACTTGGATATTTTTGTTTCATTGATATGACCGAGTCTACAATGTCATATGAAGGTATAATTAACATCATCTCTTTTCCTTTGATTAGTTTGTTCAATTTGAAATATATCTTCATTCAAGTCAATCATGTAAAGTGGATTCAATAAATTACCGACACAATATAAAATATTCTTATTATAAATGGAACAACTATTGTTCTTAATTATAATATCAAAACCTTCCATATCCAATACATAAATCGAAATAATATTTCTAATAAGTGTTGGAACATAATAACAATTATTTAAATAAATAGACCTGCCCAAAGGCAGTGCTAAACAATAAGTTCCTATAGCTAATGCAGCAACCTGTGCTCCATTTCTCACTCGTAGGACGACTTCTTTCTTGTTCAGCTTTCTACTTCTGACCAGTCCTTGCATAGTATTACATATGTGAGAACTACATCTGGTATCCAATACCCAAGTATAGTTTTGACTTTGAGAAAAATTAATTTCAATCATGAACAAACTTGAAGCTTCTATAAGCTTCTTCTGCTTTTGTTTCGCAAGGTACTTTTCACAGTGAAAGTAGTATGCATACATATCAATCATGCATGATGATAAAGCATATACTTTGGAGACAATCTTATTTATTTATTAATAAAAGTATTCACTTATTAAAGGCGTTTAATTATCTACATGATGCTGTTTTTATAATATATAAATAACTTATAGTTTTAAGCAATGCATTTAGAATCATGATGTTGATCATGCTAATGAGATCTAAATTCTTAGAAAGCTTAAAACTAAAATAGTTCTCAATCATTGGATTACTAAATATGGGATTAGTAAATCCGGATAGATTGGTACATATGTTGCTTGCTCATTGGATAAGGATGACTGATCTCATGATTATTTGTGTGGAGACACTAAAGCAAGTATGTAGGTGCTTATTGGAGAATAAGTTCACTGAACGTGACTCGCTATAAAATACCTAATTTAGTTTTATTTGCCTGTCAATAAGAATTCCTAATGTGATTGTAGTACAAGTGATCCTTGGACTTGAGATCATCATAGTATCTTGTGTATAATGAATTATACTTTGACTTATTCCTTAAAACCCTTAGGGTATATCAAATGGTAAGCTTGGGTATAATGAGTTATATATGGAGATAATGAATGATCAATAAAGAATCTACCACTTCTAGTAATAGAAGAGATATATCCTATGTGATTCGTTAAATGACAACTCAGTAGCCATTGGCCAAGGCAGAATGAAATTAGAAAAGAGTTTCTAATTTACATTATTTGGGGTTGTGCATTTTTCTAATCGAAATACATATAATTAAATACAATAAGACTTGACAGTAATTTCATATCTTATATTTAATTGGAACATTGTACTGGTGGAATGATTGAATTGTACGGTAACTATTTACTCACAGGTTCTTTTATGATTAATGTTGAAATTTATATTATTTGGAAAGTCGTTACTCGCTAGGGACGCTTATCCCTATTGTAGAATAAATATTATTTATTTAAATAGATAATTAGTTTAATTTATTTATTTAAATAAGATTAGAATTATTTTAATTGATTTATTCACAATCGGTTGAATATGGAGAACCTAAAAGGTCACACCATAAAAAGGAAGAATATTTATTTAAGAAGCTAATGGCAGAATCGTAATAATATGTTAAGTGTAATTAATTTAATATATGGTGATAGAATAAATTAGATAGCTTAATATTTATTATTTAATATTTTAGAAATATTAAATATAAATTAATAAGAGGAGTCTTATTAATATTATTATAATTATTATTATTTATAATTTCTAAAAGAGTTTAGGAATTAATTTCATATTAGTACTCTCATTTATTCTTAATAAGATTAGGAGGCAAATTAATTAAATGAATTTAATTAATTATTCCAATGTGATGGGAAGCCTAATTAATTAAAAGAGTTTAATTAATTAAATGAAACCCTATGTCTAATAGGATTAGAAGGGTTGACCAATATCTATATAATCTTATGTTAGATATCAGTTGATGCAATTCCAATTGTTGGAGAGTACTTTTTTTCTATAGATGATAGAAAACTAGGGTTTAGCCAACCACCCTCCTTCTTGATAATTCCTCTTCCTCGATGGATCACCTCTAGAGGCCAAACACTTGGGTGGCTAACGTTGATCAAAGGAAGTAATTTAATCCAAAAATTCAAGGAGATAACAAAGAACAAAGGGTTGGACTCGTACCTGTGAAAGCTTCGTTCTACAAATGTATGATTCCATAACTTCTTATTTATCATTTTAAATTAATAATTTGCATAATGGATGATCCAGGGTAATGGTTTTTTAGAAATTTTTTTAAACTTTGATATACCATGCTTCGCTTATTTTGTAATTTGATTGCGTCACAATTTCGTACAAACCCAAAGTGGCATCAGAGCCAAACCTTTATGCAATTATTAATTATTTTGATTTCATATACATATGGGTATGTATTTAGAATAATTTATTGGGCATAATTTAATTGTATAAAATTATTTTTATGAAAAGAAAGAAAAAATAATAATTTACGAAATCAGGTTTTTTTTCTCATTCGCTGCCTGCATTCCGTTGTGGGTCACGCTAAAAATTCGCTACATGGCTGCGTGGATTCAGCGGAGCAGGAATGTGATTAAATCTTAAAGTGATTCAATGTATATATATACAACAAAATGGGTTAGGAGTCCTGCAGATCACTTAGTACTATATACTATTTTATATATATATATATATATATATATATATATATATATATATATATATATATAAATATATTAACCATGAAAGGGATTTCAAGAGGTGTCCCATTATTTTTTTTAAAAAAAGGGACGGTTATATATATAATTTTATTAATAATTTTATAATTAAAATAAAGAGTTTATTTTATTCTTGAAATTGGATTTCATGAATTTAAAATTGCCTATGAAATGATACTCATATATATATGGAATGTTTTAATTTATGAGATGAATATTTATTTATTGATGCATATGATGATATGTATGGAAAAAAATGGGGATTGATTATGGACTATTGACCAATGTGATTGAATTTTATTTTAGTTGAATGATTGAATGAATGAGTTTTATTAAATGGAATTTGCATACCTCGTCTTCTTTGTTTTTTTCTTGATGTAAAATTATATCTTCCTCCTATGTACCTCCCCTTGACTGCTGATCAAGGTTTCTATTTAAATTAAATAGTTTAATGTAATAGAAATAGTTAGAACTATCATGAATAAATTGGAGACCAAGGAGTAAGGAGCGCGTGAAGACCCGTTTGTATGGAGCCCGGATTTAAATGTAATAGTTACATTTAAATTTAAATTCTTGCACTCCTAGGTTTGACTTTTTGGTTCACTTGATGGCTGTAGTGAACCAAACTAGAATAAAAGTCCATAATCAATCCGGGTAGAATATAGTATTCTATATGTGCATGCTATGTATTATATATATTATATTTTATGCAAAACATGTTTCGCATGTTTAATAAAATGACGCGTATTTTATATATATGTGTCTGCATGCGCGCTAAACAAGATGAGACAAATAATAACAAACCTCTCAAAAAAATTATATTAATTCAAAAGCATTCAAAGATATTTAGAATATTGAACGTCGCCTTCTAACATAATAAATTAACAGAGCATTAAATATTTAAACAAGTTTGTTGTGCACACACATGGCGAGTATTGCGTATTTAAGATATTAATTTAATCACATTTGATGCTTGTAAAGCTAATTGAACAATATTATTTTGTTGTGCACACACAAGAACTAATATTTTTCTTTTTCGAATATATAGAGTGCTAGGTTGGACTTAACTTAAATTATTTTAGTTCGGATTTGTACACACTTGACCATTATAATCTAAGAGGCAGAATACAAGGAGTCACATGTTGATGTGATTGACAAGAGTTGTCTACCTATTTATTTATATCGTTTGTTCTGCACACACAAAGCTATATACATTTAAAATAGGGATCCTTATTCTCACTAGCAAATCTTTAATTAGATGTTTTTCAAACTACATATATGAGGATAATATAGTTTGAAAAAAATAGTGGGAGATACTAATTTAAAATAAGACCTAATTTATTTTGGTATATAAAATTAATTAAATGAATGTTTGCTAAAATGTTATCTTTTCACATACAGAAATTTAAAAATGTCAAAATTACTAATTTCACTGCGTAGCATACTTGATACTAACAAACTGATCGGACCGAATTACACGGACTGATTAAGGAATTTGAGAATAGTTATCACTGCTGAAAAGATTTCTTATAGCCTAAATTCATCTGTCCCTAAAACTGTTCCAGAAACAGCCTGAGGAAGAGATTGTCACTACTTATAAAGTGGCAAAATGATGCATCTTGGGCTCATTGCATCATACTCGCATCCATGAATAACGAACTTCAGCTTCAGCATGAAAACATGATGCTCCTACTATGTTGCTTCACCTCAAGGAGTTGTATGGTGAACAAAGTAGGACTGTTCGATATAAGATATTTAAGGAGCTCTTCCGATCTCGAATGACCGAGGGCACTACCATTGAGACTCATATCATAAGGGTGATCAATCTGATTGAATGCCTTGGACAGCTTGGGTTCATCATGGATGGGGGAGTTGAGTTAAGACTTGGTTTTGCAGTCACTCCCTAAGACCTTCTCGCAGTTCGTTGTTAATTTTCACATGAATAAGTTAGATATCATCTTACCTGAATTACTTAACATGTTAAAAACTACAGAAGGTCACTTCTCATCCAAGAAGAACCATGTCTTAATGGCGGATTCTTCCAAGAAAAGGAAGAGGCCTAAGGTATCTTCTTAAAAGAAGAAATCTATGAAGGCTAACGACAAGGTGAACAGAAAGGATCAAAAGAAACCTGATCTAGCTAGCAAAAGAATGTGTTTCCATCGCAACGAGCCGGGTCATTGGAATACGAATTGCAAGAAGTTTCTGACAGAGAAGAAGCTTGGAGAAGCTTCGACTTCCAATTAAGGTTTGTTCATGATTGAAATTAATTTTTCAGAAAGTCAAAATTCTACTTGGGTATTGAATACCGACTGTGGTTCTCACATATGCAATACTGTGCAGGGACTGGTCAGAAATAGAAAGTTAAAAAAAGATGAGGTTGTCCTACGAGTAGGAAATGGAGCAAATGTTGTTGCATTAGCTGTAGGCACTTATTGTTTAGCAATGCCTAGTAACGATTGAGAATTTTATATGTTAATTATAAATATTTATTGAATTAAATAAATATTTTATGGAATTTATTTGTGAAGATAAATAAATAAATTGTGCGATTGTTGTAGACAATTTAATGAAGTGCTATATGATTAATTAAATTGATATGTTAGCAATGGTGTAGCATCATTTTAATTTAATGGGGAATAATTTAATTAGAGTTAATGTTATGTGCTAAGTGATAATAATTTGTTAGACGAATTATGTTTAATAAAGGAAATTCAATTGTGTTACAATTTGGTATTATGTGAATGTTAGTTTATTTAATTGAATTAGAGTGTTGTAATTTAATTAAATAAGTGTAATATTTAATCTATAGATTTAAAGAGTTATTAAAAGACTAGAAAAGAATTTTAAAGTGTTTTACCAAACAAGGCCCTTGTACTTGTTTAATCTTATTTTACCCAAACAAGGCCTTAGCACTAAAAACCTATTTTTCTAAGAGGTTGCCAAACATGGCCTTGGACTTTTCAAATTTTGTAACCTATGTTATTAATAAGAATTAATATGGTTATAAGTATTATATTTATTATATATAAGTTACATATCTATTATATATGTATATTGTATATTGTATAATATATGTTAAGTTAAAAGTTACGTTAGTTTTACAAAACAAAGAAAGAAAGAAGAAGAGGGTTAGAGAGAATTGTCAGAGAAGAAGAAGAGAGAAGAGGAAGAAAGGCTTGAGAAGGCATAAGAGGATCATCATCTTCATCATCTCTTCTCTTTAAGTAAAACTAGTAAGGTTATACCCTAACCCTTGTACTCAATTCTTATGTGTTGTAATTCTTTTTTATCAAATTAGATTTTTTCAATCATGAAATTATATGTATATATGGTGTTCATATGTTTTCATATGTAATTGTATGCCATGAAAGGGTTTTCAAAATACAATTGTTGTAAAAACAAGTTTTCAAAGCATATTCTTTTATGTTTTCATGGTTTTAGAACTCTATGTGAAAGTCTCTTTGTGAAAGCTATTTATTTTGATATGTGAATGGCATATGTATGTATATATATACATATATATATATATATATATATATGTTTACATGAGGGTTTCATAGTTGTTTAAGAATTTCAATTCATAAGTATATGATGAATACTATGAAATTCATGTTCATAGTGTTAGATTATGAATTTATGTTGAAAATTTCTTTAAATCCTTGATGTGAGCATGAATTATGTGTAATATGTGATATAACATGATTATATATGAGTTATATGGTTGTTCTAGCAATTCAATCAATGAATTTTTGATAAACAATAGGAAGTGTGTTCATAGTAATTTTCGGTGAAGTTATTTCTGAAAAATGACTTTTAAAACTATCAAATTGATGTTAATTTTTAGTCATTATTAAAATTGATCATGTATTAAGTTAATATGTTAAGAATATGAGTGATTACAATTGGAATCACTTGAATTGGATGAAAAACGAATTCGTAGTAGCAATTTTCGTCAAGAACGCTTAAAATTGTGTTTCTTTGAAAATCATGAAATCTTGTTTTGGATTATGTGTTTTATGGATTATATATGTTATGAGCATGTTAATAAGTTTAAAATATTGTTAGTATCAAGTTTTATGTTTATCATGTTGGAAAAAAATCGAATTCGGTGTGAAGGAATGAGCCAAAGCGGCTTAATTCTCCACCAGTTCGCGAACCAAGTGGTGCAGCAGGGGGAGCACCCACCCCAGCGGGTGTATTGCCCTATGGGGACCCGCCCCAGCTGGTGATGTTGCTGCCCAGAAAATTTTGAGTTTTGTTTTTGAGTTTTTATGCCCCGTTTGTTAAGCTAACTTGTTTCTAAGACTTGGAAAGTGAAAGGTGTAATAAGATAACATGTTTTTGATGTGTTTAAGTTAGATTGAAATATATTATGAATGTGTTACATGTGTGTGTGTGTGTGTGTTGCTTTCACAAGGCACACAACACAATTCATTGAGTTATAGGCTTATGAATGTATGCCGTGAGTATAGACTCACGTACTTGACTAATTAGCAACCAATGTGGTAAATTATATTGTGAGTTGGACTTAGATATGAAGTTCAATGGTTTAAACATTGTAGTTGGATACTAATAGATGGTTTGAATGTAATATAAATGTGAAGGGTGTTTGTGAAGTGGTTATAATTGTTAAAGTGTAGCTTGCGCTTAAGGAAAGTTCTCTTACCCTTATTCTCTTATGTTAAGTAAGTTTTTAAACTTGTTATTTATATTGTGCAAGTTCTTTAAGCTACTCTTGAATGCTATACAAGCCTATTCATTGTATATTTTCATTGTGCAAGTTTTCTAACCCTTGCTCAAGAAATCATAAAAGTTCATTCACGTTCCTTAACTTGTTATATGTGGTACAAGTTATACCACACTCATAAAGCGTAAGTATTAAAGCGTTATTTTAGTAATATGATCTTGACTTAGTTGTTCAAGTAAGATCTACTTAGTCTATCGAATGCTTTAAGTTGTTTCTAGAAGCATGCCTATCTATTATGAAGTTTACTGTCATATTTTGCAATTGGTTCATGATTCTTATATTATTGAACTGTAAAGAACTGAAAGTCGATTCAACTATTCCTAGTTGATGATAGTTGAACTCTAAAGTTCCCTTATCTATCCAAACCAAACTTTCTTTGGTGCGGACTTGTATTCAATTTCTGAGAAGGAACAACCCTATTAATTAGGGGATATTTTATGCGAAAGCGTTAAGATGGTTGTGTACAATTCATGGTACAAAGGGTTGACCCCCCTGAGTACGAGTTAATGTCTATAGTCTTATTGACTATTAAAGGTTTAAATAAAAATATTTATAACCTAGGACAATGGTTCAAGGTCTTATGACCCTCAGATGATTCCATATTCGAATTCTATATATTGATGAAAGAATTATAATTCAATTCTTTATATTGATGAAAGTAAAGTTATTCAAACTCTTTTGAAAAGATTCACTTATGTCATATCACTGTTGTATTTGCAAGTGAGCTTTTGTTTGCTCACTCTTGCCTGCTTTACCACCACTTGCAGTTGAGACCAAAAATGTTGACATACCATCAACAAGTAAAGGAAAAGGAAAGATGAATAAATGAAGGCTTGTTATGTTAAGTTGCTTTTGTAATAAGACTTAGTTGGTTATGTTTATGTTTCCGCATTTACGTTATCTGAATGATGTTAAGGTTTAGATAACCCTGGAATTTTATTGAACAAGTTGTCATTCTTTCTAGAGGGAGATTTTTATTAAGGTTTTATGAAGGTTGTAATTAGTTTGAAATTCTTTATTACTGGGTAGATGTATGTTTTAATAAGAAAGTGAACACCAAATCATGTGGACACGAAGTACCCGGATTTGGGGGTGTCACAATGCCTACGGGAAAGTCCATTTACTTAAATAATTTTTATTTTGTTCCGAATATCATTAGAAATATTATTTCTGTTTTCGTATTAGATATGGATGGATTTGACATTATAATAAAGAACAACAGTTGTTCTATTTATAAAGACAATGTCTTATATGGTGTTGGTAATCTGCGAAATGGACTTTATATACTTGACTTGCATGAAAATATATTTCATATTGAACAAACTAAGAAAAGGAAAAAGAGATGATGTTAATTATACCTATATGTGGCACTGTAGACTCGGTCATATCAATGAAACAAGATTATCCAAGTTGCATAAGGATGAGCTCTTAGAGCTATCTGATTATGAATCATATCCAACTTGTGAATTTTGTCTCATGGGTTAATTGACTAAATCTCCTTTTAGTGAAAAAAGAGAAAGAGTTATAGAGTTGTTAACGTTGGTTCACACAGACGTTTGTGGACATATGACAACGAATGCATGGGGAGGGTATTCTTATTTTATTACTTTCACTGATGATCACTCAAGATTTGGATATGTGTATTTAATGAAATACAAATCTGAATCATTTAAAAAGTTTAAAGAGTTCAGAAGTGAAGTAGAGAAACAAACTGGCAAAAGTATTAAGATTCTTCGATCAGATCGAGGTGGTGAATACTTAAGCGGTGAGTTTCTCTATTGTCTCAAAGAAAATAGTATAATCTCATAATGAACTCCACCAGGTACACCACAGCTAAATGGAGTATCTGAAAGGGGAAATCAAATATTTTTGGACATGGTTTGTTCTATGATGAGTTTTATCGATATTCCAGTATCATTCTGGGGTTATGTCCTAGAAGCGGCTGGATATCTACTAAATAAGGTCCCCTCGAAATCCGTCCCCAAGACTCCATATGAGATGTGGACAGGGAGGAAACCTGGTCTTAAGAATATTAAGATTTGGGGATGTCCAGCTTATATGAAAAGATTTTAAAATGATAAGCTTGGGACAAGATCTGATAAGTGCACGTTTATGGGATATCCTAAAGAGAGTTTGGGATACTTTTCTACAATCTTACTAAGCAAAAAGTGTTTGTTGTGAAACACAATGCCTTCTTTGAAAAAGGGTTTATCCTTAAAGGGGCTAGTGGAAGGAAAATAGATATATAAGAAATTCAAGAACCACAAACCACTACAGATCAATTGGATGAACCTATTCAAGTAGACACACCTACTGTACAACACTCTATTCGTAAATCTAGAATAGTAACGAAGATACCTGAAAGGTATGAATTCATCATAGAGGATGACGATGAGGTACACGTAATGAATGATGATGATCCATTGAGTTCCTAACAGGCTATGAGTAATTAAGACTCAGAAAAATGTTAGATGACCATAAAATCTAAAATGGATCTTTGAAGCAATGCTCAAGTCCATTTGGATTTTACTTGAGATTGCAGCTTATTATTACTAAATATGAAAAAATGGACGTGGAGACGCCCTTCCAGAAATATACATTATTAGAGGAGAATGTATGTAGATACAGCCAGAAGGATTTGTTTCAATGGTTGAAGAAAATCATGTATATGAGCTACAACGATCTATTTATGGATTGAAGCAAGCTTCTCATAGATGGAACATCCGTTTTGATGAGACAATCAAAAAGTTTGATTTTATCAAAAATGAGGATGAACCAAGTGTGTACAAGAAGGTTTGTGGGAGCGCTATTTCATTCAACGTATTATATGTGACTGATATATTACTGATAGGAAATTCATTCCTATGCTGCAATCGATCAAAATAAAGTTGTCTAAACATTCCTCTGTGAATGATTTGCGTAGAACATCCTAGATTGTGGATATAAATTTGTATAGATAGATTTAAAAGGATGTTCGGCTTAACCCAAGGAACGTATATTCATTAGATGCTAAAGGCATTTAGCATGGCAAACTCTAAAAAGGTGTCTCATGATGATGAGCCATGGAGTGTATCTCTCTAAAATTGTCCTCAATAAAAGAGAGATCGCATGAGTTACTATCATGTATGCAATGAAATATACGAGACTTGATGTTGATCAGTCAGATTCTGGAGAAGATCACTGTAGGACAGTGATAAACATTCTAAAGTACTTAAATGACACTAAGGATGTCATCATGACACATGATGGGTCTGAATTAAACTAGAGGACTAAACAGACTCAAGTGTTTCAGACTAACCAAGACGACAACAAATCCACCTTAGGGTAAGTCGTTGCCTTGAAAGGTGGTGTAGTGAATTGGAAAGGTTCCAAATAGTAAAAGGTTACTGGTTTAGTGATAAAAACAAAGTATATAATTGTAAGTGAAGCTGCAAGTTGATATTTTGGATGAAAAGTTCATTACAGAACTAGGAATAGTTCCTAAGTCTCCTCTTGAATCCAAACATGTGTTGCGGCACTTTGATTAAAGAAATCATTGAAAGAAGAGATAGTTAACTCTCAAGACAGCATTGCAGATCCATTTACTAAAGCTTTAACACAACAGCAGTTTGATCGTCACTTAGAGAAAATGGGTATGAGCTACCACGGCGATTGGCTTTAGTGCAAGTGGGAGATTGAAAGTAGTATGTATACAAGCCAATTATGTGTGATGATAAAGCATATACTTTGGAGACAATCTTATTTATTTATTAATAAAATTATTCACATATTAAAGACGTTTAAATATCTACATGATGCTGTTTTTATAATATGTAAATAACCCATAGTTTTAAGCAATACTTTTAGACTCATGATGTTAATCATGCTAATGAGATCTAAATTCTTAGAAAACTTAAAACTAAAATAGTTCTCAATCGTTGGATTACTAAATAGGGGATTAGTAAATCCGGATAGATTGGTACATATGTTGCTTGCTCATTGGATGAGGATGATTGATCTCATGATCATTTGTGTGGAGACACTAAAGCAAGTATGTAGGTGCTTATTGGAGAATAAGTTCACTGAACGTGACTCGCTATGGAATACCTAATAAAGATTTACTTGCCTGTCAATATGAATTCCTAATATGATATTAGTACAAGTGATCATTGGACTTGAGATCATTATAGTATCTTGTATACAATGAATTATATTTTGACTTATTCTTTAAAAACCCTTAGGGTATATCAAATGATATGCTTGGGTAGACTGAGTTATATATGGAGATAATGAATGATCAATAAAGAATTTATCACTTCTAATAATAGAAGAGATATGTCCTATGTGATTCTTTAAATGACAACCCAGTAGTCCTTGACCAAGGCAGAATGAAATTAGAAAAGAGTTTCTAATTTGCATTATTTGGGGTTGTGCATTTTACTAATCGAAATACATATAATTAAATAAAATAAGACTTGACAGTAATTCCATATCTTATATTTAATTGGGACATTGTATGGTGGAAGGATTGAATTGTACGGTAACTATTTACTCACAGGTTCTTTTATGATTAATGTTGAAATCTATATTATCTGGAAAGTCGTTGATCGTTAGGAAGGCTTATCCCTATTGTAGAATAAATATTATTTATTTAAATAGATTATTAGTTTAATTTTCTTATTTAAATAAAATTAGAATTGTTCTAATTGATTTATTCACAACCGGTTTAATATGGAGAATCTAAAAGGTCACACCATAAAAAAGAAGAAGAATTATTTAAGAAGGTAATGGCATAATCGTAATAATATGTAAAGTGTAATTAATTTAATCTATGTTGATAGAATAAATTAAATAGCTTAATATTTATTATTTAATATTTTAAAAATATTAAATATTAATTAATAAGAGGAGTCTTATTAATATTATTACAATTATTATTATTTTTAATTTCTAAAGGAGTTTAAGAATTAATTTAATATTAGTACTCTCATTTATTCCTAATAAGATTAGGAGAAAAAATAATTAAATAAATTTAATTAATTATTCCCAATGTGATGGAAAACCTAATTAATTAAAGAAGTTTAATTAATTAAATGAAACCCTATGTCTAATAGAATTAGAAGGGTTGACCAATATCTATATAAGAGGAATCTTATGTTAGATATCAGTTGATGTAATTTCAATTGTTATTGTTGGAGAGTACTCCTTTTTTATAGAGGATAGGAAACAAGAGCTTAGCCAACCACCCTCCTTCTTGATAATTCCTCTTCCTCGGTGGATCACCTCTAGAGGCCAAACACTTGGGTGGCTAGCATTGATCAAAGGAAGGAATCTAACCCTGAAAATTTAAGAAGATCACAAAAAACAAGGAGTTGAACTCGTACCTGTGGAAGCTTTGTTCTACAAGGGTATGATTCCATAACTTCTTATTTATCATTTTAAATTAATAATTTGTATAAAGGATGATTCGGGTAATGGTTTTGTAAATTTTTTTTAAACTCTGATATATCATGTTTCCGCTTATTTGTAATTTGATTGCGTCACGATTTCGTACAAACCCAACACACAGTTCCTCTTCTAGTGACCCGACTTGTTGCAATGGAAGTATATTCCTTTGCTGTCTAGATCAGGTTTCTTATTGTCCTTTTTCTTCGCCTTGCCCTTAGCCTTCTTGCTTTTCTTCTTTTTAGAATATACCTTGGGCCTCTTCCTTTTCTTGGAAGAATCATCTACCATTAAGACATGGTCCCGCTTGGATGGGAAGTGACCTTAGTAGTTTTTAACATGTTAAGTAACTCAGGCAAGCTGACGTCCAACTTATCCGTGTGGAAATTCACAACAAATTGTGAGAAGGTGTCCGGGAGTGACTGTTGAAAGTAGTATGCATACAAGCCAATCATGTATAATGATAAAGCATATACTTTAGAGACAATCTTATTTATTTATTAATAAAAATATTCATTTATTAAAGGCATTTAATTATCTACACGGTGCTGTTTTTTATAATATGTAAATAAACTATAGATATAAGCAATGCTTTTAGAGTCATGATGATGATCATGCTAATGAGATCTAAATTCGTAGAAAGCTTTAAAACTAAAATAATTCCTAATCGTGGGATTACTAAAAAGGGGATTAGTAAATCCGGATAGATTGGTACATATGTTGCTTGCTCATTGGATGAGGATGATTGATCTCATGATCATTTGTGTGGAGACAATAAAGCAAGTATGTAGGTGCTTATTAGAGAATAAGTTCACTGAACGTGACTCGCTATGGAATACCTAATGGAGTTTTACTCGCCTGTCAGTAGGAATTCCTAATGTAATAGTAGTACAAGTTATCCTTGGACTTGAGATCATCATAGTATCTTGTATGTAATGAATTATACTTTGACTTATTCCTTAAAGCCCTTTAGGGTATATAAAAGGGTATGCTTGGGTATAATGAGTTACATATGGAGATAATGAATGATCAATAAAGAATCTACCACCTCTAGTAAAAGAGAAGATATGTCCTATGTGATTCGGTAAATGACAACCCAGGAATCCTTGGCCAATGTGGAATGAAATTAGAAAGTAGTTTCTAATTTGCATTAAATAGAGTTGTGCATTTTCTAATCGAAATACATATAATTAAATAAAATAAGACTTGACAGTAAATCCATGTCTTATATTTAATTGGGACATTGTATAGCGGAAAGATTGAATTGTACGGTAACTATTAACTCACAGGTTCTTTTATGATTGATGTTGAAATTTATATTATCTGGAAAGTCGTTGATCGCTAGGGAGGCTTATCCCTATTATAGAATAAATATTATTTTTTAAATAGATTATTAGTTTAATTTATTTATTTAAATAAGATTAGAATTGTTCTAATTGATTTATTCATAACCGGTTTAATATGGAGAACCTAAAGGGTCACACCATAAAAGGAAGAATAATTATTTAAGAAGGTAATGGCATAATCGTAATAATGCATTAAGTATAATTAATTTAATCTATGGTGATAGAATAAATTAAATAGCTTAATGTTTATTATTTAATATTTTGAAAATATTAAATATAAATTAATAAGAGGAGACATATTAATATTATTATAAATATTATTATTTTAATTTCTAAAGTAGTTTAGTAATTAATTTAATATTAGTACTCTCATTTATTCCTAATAAGATTAGGAGGCAAATTAATTAAATGAATTTAATTAATTATTTCCAATGTGGTGGGAAGCCTAAATTAATTAAAAGAGTTTAATTAATTAAATGAAATCCCATTACTAATAGGATTAGAAGGGTTGACCAATATCTATATAAGAGGAGTTTTATAATAGATATCAGTTGATGAAATTTCAATTGTTAGAGAGTACTCCTTTTCTATAGAGGATAAAAAACTAGGTTTAGCCAATCACCCTCCTTCTTGATAATTCATCTTCCTTGGTGGATCACCTCTAGAGGCCAAACACTTGGGTGGCTAACGTTGATCAAAGAAAAAAATCTAATCCGAAAATTCAAGGAGATCACGAAGAACAAGGAGTTGAACTCGTACCTATGGAAGCTTCGTTCTACATGGGTATGATTCCATAACTTCTTATTTATCGTTTTAAATTAATAATTTGAGTAAAGGATTATTCGGGTAATGGTTTTGTAGAAATTTTTTAAACTTTGATATACCATGCTTCCGCTAATTTTTGCAATTTGATTGCGTCACGATTTCGTACAAACCCAACTAGTGGCATCAGAGCCAAACCTTTATGCAATTATTAATTATTTTGATTTCATATACGTATGTGTATGTATTTAGAATAATTTATTGGCCATAATTTTAATTGTATAAAATTATTATTTTTTTATAAAAGAAAAAAAAACGAAACCGAAACAGTTTTTTTTTCCTTTCTTTTCGGTGGTGATTTCGTGAAAACAAGGGAGGCCAATTCCGAACTTATTGCGAAAGCTTTTCTTTTTTTGGGGCTAAAATCGTCACAGGTTATATATATAAAGCAACTTGCGTGATGAATCAGATTATTTTTAAAAGGAGGCTAAGTATCAGATTTTTCCAAAAGAGATCCGTGCCATTATTAAAGGCGAAAATGATTCACTTTATATAATTATATAAAGTATCCAAGAATTGAATTTGGATCATGATTACCTTTTTCAAAACTAGAATATATAGATGATTGAAAAGTGGGATTGAAAAGTGTCCAGGATTGTTTTTAAAAGGAGACTAACATGATTCACTTTATATATATAAGATATACGGATATATATATATATATATATATTATATTTCTAATAATTTTATATTTAAAATAATGAGTTTATTTTAATCTTGAAATTGGATTTCATGCAATTTAAAATTGCCCATTAAATGATACTCATATATATGGAATGTTTTAATTCATGAGATAGATATTTATTTATTGATATATATGGTGATATGTATGATAATAAATAGGGATTGATTATGGACTATTTGACCAATATGATTGGATTTTATTTTAGTTGAATGCTTGAATGAATGAATTTTACTAAATGGGGTCTGCGTACCTCGTCTTCTCTGATTTTTCTTGATGTAAAATTCTATCTCTCTCCTATATACTTTCCCTTGACTGCTGATCAAGGTTTCTATTTAATTTTAAATAGTTAATGTAATAGAGATAGTTAGAATTATCTTGAAAAAATTGGAGACCAAGGAGCAAGGAGTGCGTGAAGACCCATTTGTATGAAGCCTGTGATTTAAATGTAATAGTTATATTTAAATTTAATTATTGCACTCCTAGATTTGACCTTTTGGTTCACTTGGTGGACTCTAGTGAACCAACCTAGAATAAAAGTACATAATCAATCCGGGTAGAATATAGTATTCTATATATGCATGCTTAATATTATATATATTATATTTTATACAAACATGCTTCGTATGTTTAATAAAATGACGCGTATTTTATATATATATGTTCATGCGCGCTAAACAAGATAAGACAAATAATAACAAACCCCTCAAATAAATTATATTAAGTCCGAAGCGTTCAAATGATATTTGAAATATCGAACGTCGCCTTCTAGCATGATAAAGTAATAGAGTATTAAATATTTAATATGAGCTTGTTGTGCTATCTACAAGGCGAGTATTGCGTATTTAAGATATTAATTAATCACATTTGATGCTTATCAAGAAAATTGAATGATCTAGTCTTGTTGTGCTATCCACAAGGATTAACAATTTTCTTTTTTGAATTTACGGAAGTGCTAGGCTGGACTTAACTTAAATCATTTTAGTTCGGATGTACACACACTTGACCATTATGATTTAAGAGGTAAAATAAAAAGAGTTACATGGTGATGTAATTGACAAGAGTTGTTTATCTATTTATTTATATATCGTTTGTTGTGCTATCCACAAGGCTATATACATTTGAAATGGGATCCTTAATCTCAATAGCAAATCTTTAATTAGATGTTGCCGAACTATATTAGTGAGGGTAATATAGTTTGATAAAAATAGTAGGAGATACCAATTTAAAATAAAGACCTAAATTTATTTTGGTATGCAAAATTAATTAGATAAATATTTACTAAAATATTGTCTTTTCACATACAGAAATTTAAAAAATGTCAAAATCAATAATTTCACTATGTAGCATACTTGATGCTAATATACTAACCGGACCAAATTATACGGACTGGTTAAGGAATCTAAGAATAGTTCTCCTTGCTGAAAAGATTTTTTATGTCCTAAATTCATCTGTCTCTGGAACTGTTCCAAAATCATCATCTGAGGAAGAAATTTCCACCATTATAAAGTGGAAAAATGACGCATCTGTGGCTCAATGCATCATACTCACATTCATGAATAACGAACTTCAGCGTCAGCATGAAAACATGGATGCTCCTACTATGTTGCTTCACCTAAAGGAGTTGTATGGTGAACAAAGTAGGACTGCTAGATATGAGATATCTAAGGAGCTCTTTCGATCTCGGATGACCAAGGGCAAGGTGAATATAAAGGAACAAAAGAAATCTAATCCAGCTAGCAAAGGAATATACTTCCATTGCAACGAGCCAGGTCATTGGAAGAGGAACTGCAAGAAGTTTTTGGCAGAGAAGAAGCTTGGAGAAGCTTCGACTTCCAATCAAGGTTTTTTCATGATTGAAATTAATTTTTCAGAAAGTCAAAATTCTACTTGGGTATTGGATACCGGTTGTGGTTCTCACATATGTAATAATGTGAAGGGACTGGTCAGAAGTAGAAAGCTAAACAAGGATGAGGTTGTCCTACGAGTGGAAAATGGAGCAAAGGTTGTTGCATTAGCTATAGGCACTTATTGTTTAGCACTGCCTACGGGCAAGTCCATTTATTTAAATAATTGTTATTTTGTTCCGAATATCATTAGAAACATTATTTCTATTTCCGTATTAGATATGGATGGATTTGACGTTATTATAAAGAACAACAATTGTTCAATTTCTAAAAATAATGTTTTATATGGTATTGAAAATCTGATTATATATACTTGACTTGCATGAAAATATACTTCAAATAGAACAAACTAAGAAAAAAAAAGATATGATATTAATTATACCTATATGTGACACTGTAGACTCGGTCATATCAATGAAACGAGGTTATCCAAGTGCATAAGGATGGGCTCTTAGAGCTATCTGATTATGAATCATATCCAACTTGTGAATCTTATCTCATGGGTAAAATGACCAAATCTCCTTTTAGTGAAAAAGGAAAAAAGAGTTACAGAGTTGTTAACGTTGATTCACACAGACGTTTGTGGATCTATGACAACGAATGCACGGGGTGGGTATTCTTATTTTATTACTTTCACTGATGATCACTTAAGATTTGGATATGTGAATTTAATGAAATACAAATCAGAATCATTTAAAAAGTTCAAAGAGTTCAGAAGTGAAATAGAGAAACAAATGTGCAAGAGTATTAAGATTCTTTGATCAGATCGAGATGGTGAATACTTAAGCGGTGAGTTTCTCGATTGTCTCAAAGAAAATGATATAATCTCACAATGGACTCTACCAGGTACACCACAGTTAAATGGAGTATCTGAAAAGAGAAATCGAACACTGTTGGACATGGTTCGATCCATGATGAGTTTTACCGACCTTCCAATTTCCTTCTGGGGATATGCCCTAGAAACGGCTGCATACCTACTTAACAAGGTACCTACCAAATCCGCCCCAAAGACTCCATATGAGATGTGGAAGGGGAGGGAACCAAATCTTAAGCATGTTAAGACTTGGGGTTGTTCAGCTTATGTCAAAAGTTTGAACATGATAAGCTACAGACTAAATCCGACAAGTGTAGATTTGTGGGATACCCTAAATAAACTGTAGGGTATTATTTCTATCATCCAACTAATCAAAAGGTGTTTGTTGCGAAATATGCTGCCTTCTTGGAAAAGGAATTTATCCATGAAGGGGTCAGTGGGAGTAAGATATATCTTAAAGAAGTTCAAGAACCACAAATTACTACGGATCAGAATCAGGTACCTGACCAAGTGGAAGAACCTACTGTATCACACCCTATTCGTAAATCTAGAAGAGTACCGAAGATACCTGAGAGGTATGGATTCATCATAAAGGATGACGATGAGGTACACATCATGAATGATGATGATCCATTGGATTATGAACAGACTTTGAGTAATAAAGACTCAGAGAAATGGTAGAAGACCATAAAATCTAAAATGGATTTCGAAGCTATACTCAAGTTCATTTGGATTTTACTCACAATTGCAGCTTATTATTACTTAATCTAGCAAAATGGACGTGGAGACGCCCTTCCTTAAATATACATTATTAGAGGAGAATGTATGTATACAGCCAGATGGTTTTTTGTTTCAATGGTTGAAACAAATCATGTATATGAGCTACAACAATCCATTTATGGATTAAAGCAAGATTCTCGTAGATGAAACATTCGTTTTGATGAGATAATCAAAGAGTTTGATTTTATCAAAAACGAGGATGAACCATGTGTGTACAAGAAGGTTAGTGGGAGCGTTGTTTCATTCCATGTATTATATGCTGATGATATATTACTGATAGGGAATGAAATTCTTATGCTACAATTGATCAAAATAAAGTTTTTTAAACATTCCTCCATGAATGATTTGGGTAGAACATCCCGTATTGGGGATATAAATCTGTATTAATAGATTTAAAAGGATGTTCGGCTTAACCCAAGGAACGTATATTCATTAGATGCTAAAGGCGTTTAGCATGGCAAACTCCAAAAGGTGCCTCATGATGATGAGCCATGGAGTGTATCTCTCTAAAATTGTCCTCAATAAAAGAGAGATCGCATGAGCTACTATCATGTATGCAATGAAATATACGAGACTTGATGTTGATCAGTCATATTCTGGAGAAGATCACTGTGAGACAGTGATAAACATCTTAAAGTACTTAACTGACACTAAGGATGTCATCATATGACATGATGAGTCTGAATTAAACTAGAGTGCTAAACAGACTCAAGTTTTCAGACTGACCAAGACTATAGCAAATCCACTTTAAGGTAAGTCGTTATCTTAAAAGATGGTGCAGTGAATTGAAAAGGTTCCAAACAACAAAAGGTTGTTGGTTTAGTGACAAAGACAAATTATATAACTGTAAGTAAAGCTGCAAGTTGATGTTTCGGATGAAAAGTTCATTACAGAACTAGGAATAGTTCCTAAGTCTCATCTTGAACCTAAACATGTGTTGCGGCACTTTGATTAAAGAAATCATTGAAAGAGGAGCATATAGACTCTCAAGATAACATTGCAGATCCATTGACTAAAGCTATAACACAACAGCAGTTTGATCGTCACTCAGAGAAGTTGGTATGAGATACCATGGAGATTGGCTTTAGTGCAAGTGGGAGATTGAAAGTAGTATGCATACAAGCCAATCATGTATGATGATAAAGCATATACTTTGGAGACAATCTTATTTATTTATTAATAAAAATATTTATTTATTAAAGGCATTTAATTATCTACACGGTGCTATTTTTTATAATATATAAATAACCCATAGATATAAGCAATGTTTTTAGAGTCATGATGATGATCATGCTAATGAGATCTAAATTCTTAGAAAGCTTTAAAACTAAAATAGTTTCCAATCGTGGGATTACTAAAAAGGGATTAGTAAATCCAGATAGATTGGTACATATGTTGCTTGCTCATTGGATGAGGATGATTGATCTCATGATCATTTGTGTGGCAACATTAAAGCAAGTATGTAGGTGCTTATTGAAGAATAAGTTCACTGAACGTGACTCGCTATGGAATACCTAATGGAGTTTTACTCACCTGTCAATAGGAATTCCTAATATAATAGTAGTACAAGTGATCCTTGGACTTGAGATCATCATACTATCTTGTATGTAATGAATAATACTTTGACTTATTCCTTAAAGCCCTTTAGGGTATATCAAAGGGTATGCTTGGGTATAATGAGTTACATATGGAGATAATGAATGATCAATAAAGAATCTACTACCTCTAGTAAAAGAGGAGATATGTCCTATGTGATTCGGTAAATGACAACCTAGGAATCCTTGGCCAAGGTGGAATGAAATTAGAAAGTAGTTTCTAATTTGCATTAAATGGAGTTGTGCATTTTCTAATCGAAATACATATAATTAAATAAAATAAGACTTGACAGTAAATCCATGTCTTATATTTAATTTGGACATTGTATAGTGGAAAGATTGAATTGTACGGTAACTATTAACTCACAAGTTCTTTTATAATTGATGTTGAAATCTATATTATCTGGAAAGTCGTTGATTGCTATGGAGGCTTATCCCTATTGTAGAATAAATATTATTTTTTTAAATAGATTATTAATTTAATTTATTTATTTAAATAAGATTAGAATTGTTCTAATTAATTTATTCACAACCGGTTTAATATGGAGAACCTAAAGGGTCACCATAAAAGGAAGAATAATTATTTAAGAAGGTAATGGCATAATCGTAATAATGCATTAAGTATAATTAATTTAATCTATTGTGATAGAATAAATTAAATACCTTAATGTTTATTATTTAATATTTTAAAAATATTAAATATAAATTAATAAGAGGAGACTTATTAATATTATTATAATTATTATTATTTTAATTTCTAAAGGAGTTTAGTAATTAATTTAATATTAGTACTCTCATTTATTCCTAATAAGATTAGGAGGCAAATTAATTAAATAAATTTAATTAATTATTCCCAATGTGGTGGGAAGCCTAAATTAATTAAAAGAGTTTAATTAATTAAATGAAATCTCATGTCTAATAGGATTAGAAGAGTTGACCAATATCTATATAAGAGGAGTTTTATAATAGATATCAGTTGATGAAATTTCAATTGTTGGAGAGTACTCCTTTTCTATAGAGGATAAAAAATTAGGTTTAGCCAATCACCCTCCTTCTTGATAATTTCTCTTCCTTGGTGGATCACCTCTAGAGGCCAAACACTTGGGTGGCTAACGTTGATCAAAGAAAAAAATCTAACCCGAAAATTCAAGGAGATCACGAAGAACAAGGAGTTGAACTCGTACCTATGGAAGCTTCGTTCTACAAGGGTATGATTCCATAACTTCTTATTTATCGTTTTAAATTAATAATTTTCATAAAGGATTATCCGGGTAATGGTTTTGTAGAAATTTTTTAAACTCTGATATACCATGCTTCCGCTAATTTTTGCAATTTGATTGCGTCACGATTTCGTACAAACCCAACAACTGTAAGATCAAATCTTAACTTAACTCTCCATCCATGCTGAACCCCAATTATTCTAGTTGGTCAATCAAATTAATCAACTTTAGACAATGAGTCTCAACAGTAGTGCCCTCGGACATGCGTGATTAGAAGAGCTCCCTAGATATCTGATACCTAGCAGTCTTGCTTTGCTCATGATCATATAATTCTTTTAGGTGCAGCAAAATAGAATAAGCATCTATTTTCTCATGCTGACGTTGTAGCTCGCTACTCATGGATGTGAGCATGATGTATTGTGCTATAGATGCATCATCTTACCACTTTCTAAAAGTAGCAATCTCTTCCTCAGAGGCTGTTTCTGTAATTTTTGCAGGGACAAGTGAATCTTGGATATAAGAAAGCTTTTCAGCAGTGAGAACAATTCTTAAATTTCTTTACTAGTCAGTGTAATTCGGTCCAGTTAACTTGGTAGCATCAAGTATGCTACGCAGTGATAGTAAGTGTGATATTTTTTCAATTCTGCATGTGAAATAAAATAATATTTTAGCATACATTCATTTAATTAATTACCAAAATAAATTAGGTCTTATTTTAAATTGGTATCTCCTACTATTTTCATCAAACTATAATACCCTCATAATATATGGTTCGACAAAACTATTTAAAGATTTGCTAGTGAGAATAATGATTCCATTTTAAATATATATAGTCTTGTGGTGACATAACAAACGATATATAAATAAATAGGTAGACAACTATTGTTAATTACATCATCATATAACTCCTTTTATGCCTCTTAGATTATTTTGATCAAGTGGTGACACATCCGAACCAAAATTATCTAAGTTAAGTCCAACCTAGCACTTTCATATATTCAAATAAAAAAATACCATCCTTGTGGTGACATAACAAAACAGTATTGTTCAATTTTGTTATAAGCATCAAATGTGATAAATCAATATCTTAAATATTTAATACTTGCCTTGTAGTGACACAAAAAACTTATATTATATATTTAATACTCTATTAAATTTATCATGCTAGAAGGCGACATTCGATATTCTAAATATCTTTGAATGCTTAAAACTTAATATAAACTATTTGAGAAATTTGTTATTAATTGTCTCATCTTGTTCAGCGCGCCTGCACACACACACACACACACACACATATATATATATATATACTATGCGTCATATTAATTGACATGCGAAGCATGTTGTATAATATATAATATATATGAAAGTAGTATGCATACAAGCCAATCATGTATGATGATAAAGCATATACTTTGAAGACGATCTTATTTATTTATTAATAAAATTATTCACTGATTAAAGACGTTTAATTATCTACATGATGCTACTTTTTATAATATGTAAATAACTCATAGTTTTAAGCAATGCTTTTACAATCATGATATCAATCATGCTAATGAGATCTAAATTCTTAAAAAGCTTAAAACTAAAATAGTTCCCAATCGTTATATTACTAAAAAGGGGATTAGTAAATCCAGATAGATTGGTACATATGTTGCTTGCTCATTAGATGAGGATGGTTGATCTCATGATCATTTGTGTTGAGACAATAAAGCAAGTATGTAGGTGCTTATTGGAGAATAAGTTCACTAAACGTGACTCGCTATGAAATACCTAATTTAGTTTTACTTGCCTGTCAATAAGAATTGCTAATGTGATTGAAGTACAAGTGATCCTTGGACTTGAGATTAGCATAATATCTTGTGTGTAATGAATTATACTTTAACTTATTCCTTAAGACCCTTAGGGTATATCAAAGGGTATGCTTGGGTATAATGAGTTACATATGGAGATAATAAATGATCAATAAAAAATCTACCACTTCTAGTAAAAGAAGGGATATGTCTTATATGATTCGTTAAATGACAACCCAGCAGTCATTGGCCAAGGCAGAATGAAATTAGAAAGGAGTTTCAAAATTGCATTATTTGGAGTTGTGCATTTTTTTTTATCAAAATACATATAATTAAATAAAATAAGACTTGACAGTAATTCCATGTCTTATATTTAATTGAACATTGTATGGTGGAAGGATTGAATTGTACGATAACTATTTACTCACAGGTTCTTTTATGATTAATGTTAAAATTTATATTATCTGAAAAGTCGTTGATCGCTAGGGATGCTTATCCCTATTGTAGAATAAATATTATTTATTTAAAAAGATTATTAGTTTAATTTATTTATTTAAATAAGATTAAAATTATTCTAATTGATTTATTCACAACCGATTTAATATGGAGAACATAAAGGGTCACACCATAAAAAGAAGAATAATTAATTAAGAAGGTAATGACATAATCGTAATAATACATTAAGTGTAATTAATTTAATCTATGGTGATAGAATAAATTAAAAAGTTTAATATTTATTATTTAATATTTTGGAAATATTAAATATAAATTAATAAAAGGAGTCTTATTAATATTATTACAATTATTAATATTTTAATTTATAAAGAAGTTTAGGAATTAATTTAATATTAGTACTCTCATTTATTCCTAATAAGATAAGGAGGCAAATTAATTGAAGGAGTTTAATTAATTAATCCCAATATGTTGGGAAGCCTTATTAATTAAAGGAGTTTAATTAATTAAATGAAATCCTATGTCTACTAGGATTAGAAGGGTTAACCAATATCTATATAAGAGGAGTCTTATGTTAAATATCAGTTGATGTAATTTCAATTGTTGGAGAGTACTATTTTTATATAGTGGATAGAAACCTAGCGTTTAGCCAATCACCCTCCTTCTTGAATAATTTTTTTCCTTGGTAGATCACCTCTAGAGGCCAAACACTTGGGTGCCTTACGTTGAATAAAGGAAGGAATCTAACCCGGATTATTCAAGGAGATCGCGAAGAATAAGGAGTTAAACTTGTACCTATGGAAACTTCGTTCTACATGGGATATGAATTCTATAACTTCTTATTTATCGTTTTAAATTAATAATTTGCATAAAGGATGATCTGGGTAATGATTTTGTAGAAAATTTTAAACTTTGATATACCATTTTTTTGCTAAATTTTTCAATTTGATTGCGCCATGATTTTGTACAAACTCAAAAGTGGCATCAGAGCCAAACTTTTATGCAATTATTAATTGTTTTGATTATATGTTATATGAATATGTATTTAAAATAATTATTGGTCATAATTTATTATATAAATTTTTTTTTATGAAAAACAAAATCAATTTTCGAAAGCCTTTATAAAAGCGCAAGCTGTATATCGCTTTTACGCTGTTCGCGGCTTTGATTTGTTTTTAAAAAGGGTTGGAGACCCACGAATTGATTTAAAAAGAATCATGCAACTTTGATTCAAAAAGGTCACCTGATCATATCAGGATTTCAAAAGGCTCCCTCCATGGTCACGTTAACATATATATATATTAAGTACCTAGACAGCAGATTGATTCCGTGAACCTGCAGGAAGGTTTAAAAAAAAGGTGATTCACTTTATATATATATATATATATATATTTTTAATAATTTTATAATTAAAATAAAGAGTTTATTTTAATCTTAAAATTAGATTTCATGCAACTTAAAATTACCCATTAAATGATACTCATATATATATATATAATATTTTAATTCATGAGATGAATATTTATTTATTGATGCATATGGTGATATGTATGATAATAAATGAGATTGATTATAGGACTACTGACCAATGTAATTGAATTTTATTTTAGTTGCATGCTTGAATGAATGAGTTTTATTAAATGGGACGTACCTCGTCTTCTCTAGTTTTTTCTTGAAGTTTGTAACTTCAAGAGGAGGTTTGATAGTGACGGGTTGAAGATTAGTAGTCTTGGGAATCATTTGACATTTATCATGTAAATGATTAACTTGATCTTCAATTCTGATTAACTGTTTTCCTACAGTTTAGAAAAATAAATTAGTGTAATTATTCTATTTGGTAATGTCTATATCAGTTTCCAGAAACCTTTACTCTGTAGCCATTCTACTAAAAATATTCCTTATAAATTGATTTTTCCGATTCTACTAGACATTCTGTGTTAGAACCTACAGAGTCAGTCTACCAGGGTTCTACCAAATTATCTAATAATGAATATGTAAAAATTAAAGATCATATTACAGGATTACATATTTCTGAAAATCAAATACCTCATGGTATTTATGGAACTAGTACCTCTAACAGAAGACCTAACAGTCCTACCGCTAGTGATATGCATTTTGAGTGTTAATGGATTTTACACCCAATAGTAAAATTCGAAACCTCTTAAATCAAGAGTTTATGCAAGATAAATATCAAGATTTTAGAACTTGGTATTTTAAAAATCATAATAAAGAAAAGTTAGCAGAATTAAAATCTGATTATTATTCTTACTTAAATAATAACCAGTGCTTAATATCATTTACCCAATGGTATTTTAATTTTGCTATAAAACCAGAATTCTGTGATAAAAATCAATTAAATGTTTTAACCGGTATTGCAAATCACTAATGCCGTCCCTACCAGACCTTTGGTTAGACAGTCCATAGAGAATGTTATCTAGTATGGTGACATTATATCCATAACCAAACAGAATAATTATACTAATTTGTTTTTTCAAACTGTAGGAAAACAGTTAATCAGAATTGAAGATCAAGTTAATCATTTACATGATAAATGTCAAATGATTCCCAAGACTACTAATCTTCAACCCGTCACTATCAAACCTCCTCTTGAAGTTACAAACTTTAAGATGAGATCTACTAAGATAGATGATGAATTTGTTGATAATCTTCTAAATAAAATGAAAATTTTTAAAATATCTACAGGATCATCCTCTCAAATTAATGTAATTTCTGATAAGTCATCTTCATCTTATAATATCAAAGATATTAATGAGTAAGATAATGATGGTGAGATTGATCTTACACATATTTTTGAGATCCAAAATAATTTTCAGGATATTGATTTTGTCAATAAGGTTGCTTACAGCCAAAAGCCCATTTAGAAAACTAGCTTCTCAGCACCCAATAGGTATTACTACCATAGACCTACACCTCAGGATATTCTTTATGAAGAAGATTTTCTTCAATCTCAGAAATCCTATTATGGTAAAACCATTTATGAATGGAACATAGATGATAAAACCGAATACCAAATCTTTGAAACCATACACCATATGATGATGCATGCTACTGTTTATAGGCAAAATAATAACACTGATCATCAGATCTGTAGATTCCTTGCTGCTGGTTTTACCGGTATTCTTAAAGGATGGTGGGATAATGCCATTACTGATATTCAAAAGGAAGAAATCTTGAAATCCTTCAAGATTGACATAAACCCTATTACTCGTACCGAAACCAAAAGGGAAGATGCTTGCTACACCTTAGTTTAATCCATCCTTCACCAATTTGTTGGACCTGGACTTATGAATGCCGATAGAGGCAGAGAACTTTTACAAAACCTCAGATGTTCTTCTTTAACCCATTTTAGATGGTATAATGATGTTTTTCTTATGAAGGTCATGCAGAGAACCGATGCTAACAGTGAACATTGGAAAGCCAAATTTATTGATGGACTTCCTACTTTCTTTGCTGAAAAAGTTCGCAAGAAACTAAGGGATAAACATGATCAAATGAGTATTCCCTATAACCAGTATCCCTATGGTCACCTTGTTGCCGTTATTATCGAAGAAGGATTATCATTATGTAATGATATGAAACTCCAGCATCTTATGAAACAACAGAATCTTACTAAAAGACATGAGTTAGGAGAATTCTGTGATTAATTCTCTTATAAGACTAAGATCCAGTATCCTTCTAAACCCAGGAAGCAACAGCACACTAAAAAGACTAAAACACACAGAAAATATTCTTCTTCTAAAAAAGGTACTTCAGGAAAACCCCCTAGAACGAAGAAGACTAGTGGTAAGAAAGATAAATCTACTGTTAAATGCTATAAGTGTGGTAAAACAGGATATTTTGCTAATAAATGTAGATCTAAGGTTAAACAAAAACTTAAGGAATTATCTCTTGATGAAGATGTTCAACTAGAGATTCTTAATTGCCTGTCCAGTAGTGATAATGAAGAATCCGATCAGGAGATTGCTGAGATATATTTTTCCTATGAAGAAGATGAAAACCAGGAATCCCAGCCTTGTGTTACCTGCTCCCCAGATGGCTGTAACACTTTAGCTGAAACCAATTACTGGAAAGCCATTGTTGAGATGAATGGTTTAGACATCGGAGGTCTTGCTGGCCCAAGCATAAATGTTTTAACCAATTCTCAACAATCTATACAGATTTGCGATTTAGACCGATATAAAACTTCTTTTACGATACCCTTTGGTCATTTTGAATGGAATATTTTACCATTTGGAGTTAAAAATGGACCATCTAAATTTCAACATATTATGAATGACATTTTTAACCCTTTTACAGAATTTGTTATTTGTTATATTGATGATGTCTTTATCTTTTCATCTTCAATAGAACAACATATTAAACATTTGAATATTTTCAAAAATGTTGTTATTAAAAATGGTTTAGTAGTTTTTGCACCTAAAATGAAACTTTTTCAAATAGCTATTCGTTTCCTTGGACATAATATTTCCAATGGAACTATTATTCCGATAGATAGGTTTATTGAATTTGCATCTAAATTTCCAGATGAAATTAAGGAAATTACTCAACTCAGAAGATTTTTAGAAAGTCTTAATTATATTCGAGATTATTATCCGAAGTTGTCACAAGACTCTTCTATTTTACAGACAAGGCTTAAAAAGAATCCTATGCCTTGGACTGATAAGCACACTCATGCTGTTCAGAAAATTAAAGAAAAAGTTAAACAGTTACCTTGTTTATCTCTTCCTAATCCTGAATGGAGGAAAATTATTCAAACGGATGCCTTAATAAAGGATATGGTGGGATACTTAAACAATATAACCCCATTACGAAAAGAGAAGAATTACTTCGCTTCGCTTCAGGAACATAGAAAGGGGCTGCTCTTAATTACCCCACTATAAAACAGGAATGCTTATCCATTGTTAAATGTGTTTTAAAATTTTAGGATGATCTTTTAAACCAGCATTTCTTGATTAGAGTAGATTGTTCTGCTGCTAAACAAATATTTAAAAATGATGTTCAAAATCTTGCTTCTAGGCAAATATTTGCAACATGGCAAAGTATTTTATCAGTATTTGATTTTGATATTGAATATATCAAGGGCGAACAGAATTCTTTACCCGACTTCTTAACCCATGAATATTTGCAGGGTTGATGTACAGCAGAGGCAGAGGCCGAGGCCGAGGCCGAGGCTAAGGCCTAGGCAAACAACAGTATTACACAGAATTTCGAGTTTAAATACTCCCAACAATACAACTCAGACTTCTTCTAGTCAAACATCAAAGGATGTTTTACTTTTACCAAAATAATATATTCCCAACAATAATATTGAAGAAACAATTTTTTTATTTAACCTAATGATGAGAAATGGATGAGGCGCTATTTAGTGATTCAACAATTTCCTACTCATTTCGACCAGTATCGATATATCTATGAGCAGATAATAATAGAAACAGTATCCATGGACATAAAGCATACGCTTCATGATCCAACTAAAATAACTAGCCCTATTTCTTACAGTAAAACTACTATCAAAAATATCATGCCCATTGCTAATTAGGGTATTCATCCTCACACTACCCGAACAATTGAATCCAGGAATTCAGAAACAAAATATAGTTATTGGAATTACATAGATTCCTTTATCTATAATTTCTATTATCAGAATCCTGTCCATAACCATTCTTGGTTTATTCGAATTTGTCCGGATGTCCTCAGAAACGAAATACCAAACTGGTTTTTCGTTTGGTGGGATAAATTTGGCATAACTATGGAAACTGTACCAGAATTTGTCCTAACAGCATTTAAGGATTGGCAAGTTGCCTACTCCCATATTCCAGTAAATAAAGATTTGTCTATGACAAAACCCTTTATTCATTTTATTATTCGCTTTCAAATTCCATGGATATAGAAGTGGGATTTAAAATGTGACTACCAGAATAAAATTCCTTTTTTAAAAAGGATTTTCTTTACCAGATGGTGGGACAAAGGACTTAACCCCACTTTACCAGAATTAATCAAATCCATCAATACTCACACTCAGGCCTGCTTTGATGCAGTCCCCAAAATTCTTCCAGCACAAACAGAAAATCCATTTATAAAAAATCAAGAGGATTTAAAACAGAAATTCCCAGATCTTACAAGGGAAGAATTAATCGTCAAATCCATGGACTTCATGAAAAATCAATTTTTAAGATCCATGGTACAGGAAAATGATGACTCATCAATGAAGAATGTAAGTTCTGATCAGGATGATGACGAATTTAGTGTTTTAGCCGGAGAAAGCCAAGAGCCTGATTAACCAGAATCGGTCATAAGAGATTTTTGGGATTCTCTTACCATAATAATTGCAGAGAAGATAGAGCAGGATAAAGGAATAAAAAAGGTTTGATGTTACCTGTCCTCCACTTGCTCTATTATCATAACAGACAACCAGCTCATTGTTGATATTGCTCCTCCACTCACTTAGCATTATCAGTAAAGGACAAACAGCTGTCCTCCACTCACCCTCCATTATCAGAAGCAGACAGCATCTTTTCCTTTTACAATCGCACAGCTGTCCAAGAAGATAAAGATAAAGCAGGACGTTCGACTCCACCATCTAGGACACGCCACCTGTTTTCCTTTATCTTTTCTTTCATCTATTTAAGGGAGCCTTCACCCTTATGTTAAGGCAGAACTTCTTTAAAGAATTTGAGACTCTCTCTCTATCTTACTTATAAATAAAAATCAAAGTTTGAAGATATTATCGTCTCCCTGCTCTCTGTAAGTAATTGCTAATATTAATTATTATGTTTTCTTAGTTGATTTATTGCATTACCATCAAGATAACAGTAATCGTTTTAGAACAGAAATTATTAACGCTGTAGATAATCATAATCGTTCTTATTTTATAGAAAAATTATCTGAATCAGAAATTTTGATTGATAAAACCAAAGAGACTATACAGGAAGAAACCTGTCGGTTGATTGTGGTGGGAAGAACCCCCACTCAACAGTAGTTTATGGGATCATATATGCAGTAATTTAGAATTTATATATTGTTAATATGACTTTAAAATATCCTTGCTATGCTGCTAACTAATTTAAGACTTGAATAAGTGGAACGTCACCCAAGTCGCGTTGAGGGTTTATGCCGTTGGCCGGGTTATGGTGTTAGATTGTTCCTCATAAATCGTTGACAGACGTGCTTATATTTTTATCTTAACCCCCACTTGGTATCAGAGTAGTTTGGTATTTCGTTTCTGAGGACATCGGGACAAATTCGAATAAACCAAGAATGGTTATGGACATGATTCTAATAATAGAAAACATAGGTAAAGGAATCTATGTAATCCCAATAACTATATTTTGTTTCTGAATTCCTGGATTCAAGAGTTCGGGTAGTGTGAGGATGAATACCCCAATTAGCAATGGGCACGATATTTTTGATAGTAGTTTTATTGTAAGAAATAGGGCTGGTTGTTTTAGTTGGATCATGAAGCGTATGCTTTATGTCCATGGATGTTGTTTCTACGATCATCTGCTCATAGATATATCGATACTGGCTTTGATACCAAGTGGGTATCAAACCCGGCGAACGACATAAACCCTCAACGCGACTTGGGTGACGTTCCACTTATTCAAGTCTTTAATCAGTTAGCAGCATAGCAAGGATTTTTTAAAGTCATATTGACAATATATAAATTCTAAATTACTGCATATATGATCTCATAAACTACTGTTGAGTGGGGGTTCTTCCCACCACAATCAACCGACAGGTTTCTTCCTGTATAGCCTCTTTGGTTTTATCAATCAAAGTTTTTGATTCAGATAATTTTTCTATAAAATAAGAACGAGTATAATTATCTACAACGTTAATGATTTCTGTTCTAAAACGATTACTGTTATCTTGATTGTAATGCAATAAATCAACTAAGAAAATATAATAATTAATATTAGCAATTACTTACAGAGAGCAGGGAGACAATAATATCTTCAAACTTCGATTTTTATTTATAAGTAAGATAGAGAGAGAGAGTCTAAAATTCTTCAAAGAAGTTCTGCCTCAACATAAGGGTGAAGGCTCCCTTAAATAGATGAAAGAAAAGATAAAGGAAAACAGGTGGCGTGTCCTAGATGGTGGAGTCGAACATCCTGCTTTATCTTTATCTTCTTGGACAGCTGTGCGGTTGCAAAAGGAAAAGATGCTGTCTGCTTCTGATAATGGATGGTGAGTGGAGGACAGCTGTTTGTCCTTTACTGATAATGCTAAGTGAGTGGAGGAACAATATCAACAATGAACTGGTTGTCTGTTATGATAATAGAGCAAGTGGAGGACAGGTAACATCAAACCTTTTTTATTCCTTTATCCTGCTCTATCTTCTCTGCAATTATTATGGTAAGAGAATCCCAAAAATCTCTTATGACCGATTCTGGTTCATCAGGCTCTTGGCTTTCTCCGGCTAAAACACTAAATTCGTTATCATCCTGATCAGAACTTACATTCTTCATTGATGAGTCATCATTTTCCTGTACCATGGATCTTAAAAATTGATTTTTCATGAAGTCCATGGATTTGACGATTAATTCTTCCCTTGTAAGATCTGGGAATTTTTGTTTTAAATTTCTTGATTTTTTATAAATGGATTTTCTGTTTGTGCTGGAAGAATTTTGGGGACTGCATCAAAGCAGGCCTGAATGTGAGTATTGATGGATTTGATTAATTCTGGTAAAGTGGGGTTAAGTCTTTTGTCCCACCATCTGGTAAAGAAAATCCTTTTTAAACAAGGAATTTTATTCTGGTAGTCACATTTTAAATCCCACTTCTATATCCATGGAATTTGAAAGCGAATAATAAAATGAATAAAGAGTTTTGTCATAGACAAATCTTTATTTACTGGAATATGGGAGTAGGCAACTTGCCAATCCTTAAATGCTGTTAGGACAGATTCTGGTACAGTTTCCATAGTTATGCCAAATTTATCCCACCAAACGAAAAACCAGTTTGGTATTTCATTTTTGAGGACATCGGGACAAATTCGAATAAACTAAGAATGGTTATGGACAGGATTCTGATAATAGAAATTATAGGTAAAGGAATCTATGCAATCTCAATAACTATATTTTGTTTCTGAATTCCTGGATTCAAGAGTTCGGGTAGTGTGAGGATGAATACCCCAATTAGCAATGGGCATGATATTTTTGATAGTAGTTTTACTGTAAGAAATAGGGCTAGTTGTTTTAGTTGGATCATGAAGCGTATGCTTTATGTCCATGGATGCTGTTTCTATTATTATCTGCTCATAGATATATCGATACTGGTCGAAATGAGTAGGAAATTGTTGAGTCACTAAATAGCGCCTCTTGATTTCCTATGGATCTTTCATCCATTTCTCATCATTAGGTTCAATAAAAAGAATTGTTTCTTCAATATTACTGTTGGGAATATATTGTTTTGGTAAAAGTAAAACATCCTTTGCTGTTTGACTAGAAGAAGTCTGAGTTGTATTGTTAGGAGTATTTAAACTCGGGAATTCTGTGTAATACTGTTGTTTGCCTAGGCCTTAGCCTCGGCCTCTGCCTCTGCTGTACATCAACCCTGCAAATAGTCACGGGTTAAGAAGTCGGGAAAAGAATTTTGTTCGCCCTTGATATATTCAATATCAAAATCAAATACTGATAAAATACTTTGCCATGTAGCAAATATTTGCTTAGAAGAAAGATTTTGAACATCATTTTTAAATTTTTTTAGCAGCAGAACAATCTACTCTAATCAAGAAATGCTGGTTTAAAAGATCATCCTAAAAATTTAAAACACATTTAACAATGGATAAACATTCCTGTTTTATAGTGGGGTAATTAAGAGCAGCCCCTTTCCATGTTCCTGAAGCAAAGCGAAGTAATTATTCTCTTTTCGTAGTGGGGTTATACTGTTTAAGTATCCCACCATATCCTTGTTTAGAGGCATCCGTTTGAACAATTTTCCTCCATTCAGGATTAGGAAGAGATAAATAAGGTAACTGTTTAACTTTTTCTTTAATTTTATGAACAGCATGAGTGTGCTTATCAGTCCAAGGCATAGGATTCTTTTTAAGCCTTATCTGTAAAATAGAAGAGTTTTGTGACAACTTCGGATAATAATCTCGGATATAATTAAGACTTCCTAAAAATCTTCTGAGTTGAGTAATTTCCTTAATTTCATCTGGAAATTTAGATGGAAATTCAATAAACCTATCTATCGGAATAATAGTTCCATTGGAAATATTATGTCCAAGAAAACGAATAGCTGTTTGAAAAAGTTTCATTTTAGGTGCAGATACTACTAAACCATTTTTATTAACAACATTTTTGAAAATATTCAAATGTGTAATATGATGTTCTATTGAAGATGAAAAGATAAGGGCATCATCAATATAACAAATAACAAATTCTGTAAAAGGGTTAAAAATGTCATTCATAATATGCTGAAAGTCAGATGGTCCATTTTTAACTCCAAATGGTAAAACATTTCATTCAAAATGACCAAAGGGTACTGTAAAAGCAGTTTTATATCGGTCTAAATCGCAAATCTATATTTGCCAAAATTCTGATTTTAAATCAAATTTTAAAAAGATGATTGCATCATGCAATCTATCAAGGAGATCTTTCTTATTAGGTATAGGATACCTAATCCATTGTAAATCCTCATTTAACGGTTTATAATTAATCACCAGCCTAGGTATTCATCTTTCAATTTCTGCATTCTTATTGACATAAAAAGCAGTGCAAGTCCAAGGGGAATTACTAGATCTAATGAGGTTCTTCTGTAGAAGAGACTCAATCTCGTTTTTACAAAGAATAAGATATTCCTTCTTCATCTGGCTTGGCCTTGATTTATTAGGAATATTTTTTTTATTAAAATCAGGTATATATGGAAGAGAAATAATATGCTTCTTTCTGTTCTAAAAAGCATTAGGAACATCACTACAAATTTCTGTTTGTAAAGTTTTCAAAAGAGATTTAATTTTTTTCCTGTAGAGAAGGCTGTAAAATCCTATGTTCTGTAGTGAGAAACTTTTACTTCTTTTTAAATAAAATTTATTTGTTTTTCTGTAGAATAAATCATTCTTTTAACTTGGTTTAATTATTTAGTATATGGTTCTATAATAAATTCAAAAATAATATTTCTGTTGTTAAGATTTGTATGAATACCCAAAGTATCAATTTTTGAAATAGGCATCAAAAGACAAAGAAAAGGAGTGCCTAAAATAATACTTTGACTCATATTTCTGATTAACACAAAAGAAGTAGGTAAACATAAACCTTGATTACAGATAAAAGCTTCTGGTAT
The DNA here is from genome assembly GCA_020205555.1 of Panax stipuleanatus. Lineage (NCBI taxonomy): Eukaryota > Viridiplantae > Streptophyta > Magnoliopsida > Apiales > Araliaceae > Panax > Panax stipuleanatus. The sequence goes on from CM035124.1 coordinate 112,763,992, forward strand.
TTTATACTTTATTTTCATAGTATTACCACTAGCACTGGTTAAAGACTGAGTGGTTTTCTGAAAATAATTTGTAGGGATCAACCCTTCCTGAATAAAGTTCATATCAGCACCACTAGCAACAAGAGCGATAACATCTTTTAGAATAAAGTCTGGTTTTATTATGAAAGTAATACGGATATACCATTTTTGGAAAATAACTTGATTCATAAGCATAGGATACTGGTTATCAGTAGCATCTTCTTTTTCTTTAGAAGATTCTGGTTTGGTTTTTAATTGCTATTTAATATTATTCAAATCAGTTGTTATAATAATATTAGCTGTTTGAAGTTGCTTAACTTCTGTTTTTAAAAGGTTTATCTCTCCTTTTAAATCCTGGATGGTAACAGGTTTATCAATGGTAGAAGCCTGTTGCATTCTTTTCATGACTTCTCGGATACTGTATTGTTCTACTGGGAGAATGCCATTTTCAATTTTATGATTCTTATAACAAGTTTCCAGAAATTTTAATTTAATTTCTGGATCTTTTATAAGATCAGCCATGTCAAGCATAGATTGTTGAGAATTGGTTAAAACATTTATGCTTAGGCCAGCAAGACCTCCGATGTCTAAACCATTCATCTCAACAATGGCTTTCCAGTAATTGGTTTCAGCTAAAGTGTTACAGCCATCTAGGGAGCAGGTAACATAAGGCTGGGATTCCTGGTTTTCATCTTCTTCATAGGAAGAATATATCTCAGCAATCTCCTGATCGGATTCTTCATTATCACTACTGGACAGGCAATTAAGAATCTCTAGTTGAACATCTTCATCAATAGATAATTCCTTAAGTTTCTGTTTAACCTTAGATCTACATTTATTAGCAAAATATCCTATTTTACCACACTTATAGCATTTAACAGTAGATTTATCTTTCTTACCACTAGTCTTCTTCGTTCTAGGGGGTTTTCCTGAAGTACCTATTTTAGAAGAAGAATATTTTCTGTGTTTTAGTCTTTTTAGTGTGCTATTGCTTCCTGGGTTTAAAAGGATACTGGATCTTAGTCTCATAAGAGAATTGATCACAGAATTCTCCTAACTCATGTCTTTTAGTAAGATTCTATTGTTTCATAAGATGATGGAGTTTCATATCATTACATAATGATAATCCTTCTTCGATAATAATGGCAATAAGGTGACCATAGGAATACTGGTTATAGGGAATACTCATTTGATCATGTTTATCCCTTAGTTTCTTGCGAACTTTTTCAGCAAAGAAAGTAGAAAGTCCATCAATAAATTTGGCTTTCCAATGTTCACTGTTAGCATCGGTTCTCTGCATGACCTTCATAAGGAAAACATCCTTATACCATCTAAAATGGGTTAAAGAAGGACATATGAGGTTTTGTAAAAGTTCTCTACCTCTATCGGCATTCATAAGTCCAGGTCCAACAAAGTGGTGAAGGATGGATTGTACTAAGGTGTAGCAAGCATCTTCCCTTTTGGTTTCGGTACGAGTAATAGGGTCTATGTCAATCTTAAAGGATTTCAAGATTTCTTCCTTCTTAATATCAGTAATGGCATTATCCCACCATCCTTTAAGAATTCCAGTAAAACTAGCAGCAAGGAATCTACAGATCTGATGATCAGTGTTATTATTCTTCATATAAATAGTAGCATACATCATCATATGGTGTATGGTTTCAAAGATTTGGTTTTCGGTTTTACCATCTATGTTCCATTCATAAATGGTTTTACCATGATAGGATTTTCTGAGAATGAAGAAAATCTTCTTCATAAAGAATATCCTGAGGTGTAGGTCTATGGTAGTAATACCTATTGGGTGCTGAGAAGCTAGTTTTCTGAATGGGCTTTTGGCTGTAAGCAACCTTATTGACAGAATCAATATCCTGAAAATTGTTTTGGATCTCAAAAATATGTGTATGATCAATCTCACCATCATTATCTTCCTCATTAATATCTTCAATATTATGAGATGAAGATGACTTATCAGAAATTACATTAATTTGAGAGGATGATCCTGTAGATATTTTAAAAATTTTCATTTTATTTAGAAGATTATCAACAAATTCATCATCTATCTTAGTAGATCTCATCTTAAAGTTTGTAACTTCAAGAGGAGGTTTGATAGTGACTGGTTGAAGATCAGTAGTCTTGGGAATCATTTGACATTTATCATGTAAATGATTAACTTGATCTTCAATTCTGATTAACTGTTTTCCTACAGTTTGGAAAAATAATTTAGTGTAATTATTCTGTTTGGTTATGGGTATAATGTCACCATACCTCATGCTTATCTGAAGGTTAGAATTTTCTTCAGAAATTTCTACATATGAATTTATAATTAAAGGTTTTAAATTTTCATTCCCTGGCCTTAGTTCTAAAGACTGAGGTGGGGGATGAACAGATTGAATAACACTACCATTGGTAGTTACCCAATCCTTTGGAATACCGGCTAAAACATTTAATTGATTTTTATCACAGAATTCTGGTTTTATAGCAAAATTAAAATACCATTGGGTAGATAATATTAAGCACTGGTTATTATTTAAGTAAGAAAAATAATCAGATTTTAATTCTGCTAACTTTTCTTTATTATGATTTTTAAAATACCAAGTTCTAAAATCTTGATATTTATCCTGTATAAACTCCTGATTTAAGAGGTTTTGAATTTTACTATTGGGTGTAAAATCTATTAACACTCAAAATGCATATCACTAGCGGTAGGACTGTTAGGTCTTCTGTTAGAGGTACTAGCTCCATAAATACCATGAGGTATTTGATTTTCAAAAATATGTAATCCTTTAATATAATCTTCAATTTTTATAGATTCATTACTAGATAATTTGGTAGAACCCTGATAGACTGACTCTATAGGTTCTGACACAGAATGTCTAGTAGAATCCGGAAAATCAATATTATAAGGAATACTTTTAGTAGAATGGCTACGGAGTAAAGGTTTCTGAAAACTGATATAGACATTACCATCACGAGTTTGGATAACATCCTCTATGGACTGTCTAACCAAAGGTCTGGTAGGGACGGCATTAGTGATTTGCCATTATTTTGGAAAAGTAATATCTTCCCAAGGAATCATTCTAGGAATAGCAACTTGGCTGCTAAAAAGATTAGAATCAATAAGGACAGTGTGGTCTTGTTGACTCTGTTTTCTAATATACGGGTTTAAAGTTGTTAAAACTTTAAGGTTGATTCTGAATAAAATAGCAAAAGGAGGGGATCCTGGTAAATACTCATATCCATGGGATATGATTCTCTTTTCTAAAACTTTAGACAAATTACTGTCAGTTAGAGAAATGCTCAGATTTGGGTAAATATTAAAATAAACGGGTCCATGAGCTAGACTAGTCTCAATAGCACCCATAAGAGATACTTTCCAATTAAGGCATCTTCCATCTCTTAGAGTACATTGAATACTGGTATTTTGACCAATTAATGTCAAAGGTTTAAAAGCAATTTGAACTAGTCCTATATGCACATATTTATATTTTTGCATGAAAGGATGCAGATCTTCAATATGCAGTAAGTAAACAATAGTATCATTATCCTGTAAGGGAACAACATGTTCAAAAGTTATGATAATCCGTTTACTGGTGAAATCCAAAGTTCCAATTTTGTAAATCATTTCTGGTTTGACTTTAGGAATGGTCCATCTATCTAAATCCTCTTTAACATCCTGATAGGCAATTTACTCAGTTGCTTCAGAAGTAGAAGCTACAGTATTAGCAATGGTTGTAACGGATGTAGACGAGAGATCAGTCATGTTGAAAAGTGATCATATATGCATAATTTAAAAGATATATATTTATCAATATGACAATAAACTAAAATGGCTTTGATACCAAGTGGGGGTCAAGACAATGCATAATCACTTTTCAACATGACTGATCTCTCGTCTACATCCGTTACAAGCGTTGCTAATACTGTAGCTTCTACTTCTGAAGCAACTGAGTAAATTGCCTATCAGGATGTTAAAGAGGCTTTAGATAGATGGACCATTCCTAAAGTCAAACCAGAAATGATTTACAAAATTGGAACTTTGGATTTCACCAGTAAACGGATTATCAAAACTTTTGAACATGCTGTTCCCTTACAGGATAATGATACTATTGTTTACTTACTGCATATTGAAGATCTGCATCCTTTCATGCAAAAATATAAATATGTGCATATAGGACTTGTTCAAATTGCTTTTAAACCTTTGACTTTACTTGGTCAAAATACCAGTATTCAATGTACTCTAAGAGATGGAAGATGCCTTAATTGGGAAGCATCTCTCATGGGTGCTATTTAAACTAGTCTAGCTCATGGACCCGTTTATTTTAATATTTACCCAAATCTGAGCATTTCTCTAACTGACAGTAATTTGTCTAAAGTTTTAGAAAAGAGAATCATATCCCATGGATATGAGTATTTACCAAGATCCCCTCCTTTTGCTATTTTATTCAGAATCAACCTTAAAGTTTTAACAACTTTAAACCCGTATATTAGAAAACAGAGTCAACAAGGCCACACTGTCCTTATTGATTTTAATCTTTTTAGCAGCCAAGTTGCTATTCCCAGAATGATTCGTTAGGGAAGATATTACTTTTCCAAAATAATGGCAAATCATTAATGCCGTCCCTACCAAATCTTTGGTTAGACAGTCCATAGAGGATGTTATCTAAACTCGTGATGATAATGTCTATATCAGTTTCCAGAAACCTTTACTTCGTAGCCATTCTACTAAAAGTATTCCTTATAATATTGATTTTCCCGATTCTACTAGACATTCTGTGTCAGAACCTACAGAGTCAGTCTATCAGGGTTTTACCAAATTATCTAGTAATGAATCTGTAAAAATTGAAGATCATATTAAAGGATTACATATTTCTGAAAATCAAATACCTCATGGTATTTATGGAGCTAGTACCTCTAATAGAAGACCTAACAGTCCTACCGCTAGTGATATGCATTTTGAGTGTTAATGGATTTACACCCAATAGTAAAATTCAAATCCTCTTAAATCAGGAGTTTATACAGGATAAATATCAAGATTTTAGAACTTGGTATTTTAAAAATCATAATAAAGAAAAGTTAGCAGAATTAAAATCTGATTATTATTCTTACTTAAATAATAACTAGTGCTTAATATCATTTACCCAATGGTATTTTAATTTTGCTATAAAACCAGAATTCTGTGATAAAAATCAATTAAATGTTTTAGCCGGTATTCAAAAGGATTGGGTAACTACCAATGGTAGTGTTATTCAATCTGTTCATCCCCCACCTCAGTCTTTAGAACTAAGGCCAGGGAATGAAAATTTAAAACCTTTAATTATAAATTCGTATGTAGAAATTTCTGAAGAAAATTCTAACCTTCAGATAAGCATGAGGTATGGTGACATTATACCCATAACCAAACAGAATAATTACACTAATTTGTTTTTCCAAACTGTAGGAAAATAGTTAATCAGAATTGAAGATCAAGTTAATCATTTACATGATAAATGTCAAATGATTCCCAAGACTACTGATCTTCAACCCGTCACTATCAAACCTCCTCTTGAAGTTACAAACTTAAAGATTAGATCTACTAAGATAGATGATGAATTTGTTGATAATCTTCTAAATAAAATGAAAAATTTAAAAATATCTACAGGATCATCCTCTCAAATTAAGTTAATTTCTGATAAGTTATCTTCATCTTATAATATCGAAGATATTAATGAGGAAGATAATGATGGTGAGATCGATCATACACATATTTTTGAGATCCAAAATAATTTTCAGGATATTGATTCTGTCAATAAGGTTGCTTACAGCCAAAAGCCCATTCAGAAAACTAGCTTCTCAGCACCCAATAGGTATTACTACCATAGACCTACACCTCACAGGATATTATTTATGAAGAAGATTTTCTTCATTCTCAGAAAATCCTATCATAGTAAAACCATTTATGAATGGAACAAAGATGGTAAAACCGAATACCAAATCTTTGAAACCATACACCATATGATGATGTATGCTACTGTTTGTAGGCAGAATAATAACACTGATCATCAGATCTGTAGATTCTTTGCTGCTGATTTTACCGGTATTCTTAAAGGATGGTGGGATAATGCCATTACTGATATTCAGAAGGAAGAAATCTTGACATAACCATGGAAACTGTACCAGAATCTGTCCTAATAGCATTTAAGGATTGACAAGTTGCCTACTCCCATATTCCAAGATTTGTCTATGACAAAACTCTTTATTCATTTTATTATCCGCTTTCAAATTCTATGGATATGGAAGTGGTATTTAAAATGTGACTACCAGAATAAAATTCCTTGTTTAAAAAGGATTTGCTTTACCAGATGGTTGGACAAAGGACTTAACCCCACTTTACCAGAATTAATCAAATCCATCAATACACACACTCAGGCCTGCTTTGATGCAGTCCCCAAAATTCTTCCAGCTCAAACAGAAAATCCATATGTAAAAATTCAAGAGGATTTAAAATAGAAATTCCTAGATCTTACAAGGGAAGAATTAATCGTCAAATCCATGGACTTCATGAAAAATTAATTTTTAAGATCCATGGTACAGGAAAATGATGACTCATCAATGAAAACTATAAGTTCTGATCAGGATGATAACGAATTTTGTGTTTTAGCCGGAGAAAGCCAAGAGCCTGATGAACCAGAATCGTTCATAGGAGATTTTTGGGATTCTGTTACCACAATAATTGCAGAGAAGATAGAGCAGGATAAAGGAAAGAAAAAGGTTTGAAGTTACCTGTCCTCCACTTGCTCTATTATCATAACAGACTACCAGCTCATTGTTGATATTGCTCCTCCACTCACTTAGCATTATCAGCAAAGGACAAACAGCTGTCCTCCACTCACCCTCCATTATCAGAAGCAGACAACATCTTTTCCTTTTGCAACCGCACAGCTGTCCAAGAAGATAAAGATAAAGCAGGACGTTCGACTCCACCATCTAGGACACGCCACCAGTTTTCCTTTATCTTTTCTTTCATCTATTTAAGGGAGCCTTCACCCTTATGTTGAGGCAGAACTTCTTTGAAGAATTTCAGACTCTCTCTCAATCTTACTTATAAATAAAAATCGAAGTTTGAAGATATCATTGTCTCCTTGCTCTCTGTAAGTAATTGCTAATATTAATTATTATATTTTCTTAGTTGATTTATTGCATTACCATCAAGATAACAGTAATTATTTTAGAACAGAAATCATTAACGCTGTAGATAATCATAATCGTTCTTATTTTACAGAAAAATTATCTGAATCATAAATTTTAATTGATAAAACCAAAGAGGCTATACAGGAAGAAACCTATCGGTTGATTGTGGTGGGAAGAACCCCCACTTAACAGTAGTTTATGAGATCATATATGAAGTAATTTAGAATTTATATATTATCAATATAACTTTAAAATATCCTTGCTATGCTGCTAACTGATTAAGACTTGAACAAGTGGAACATCACCCAAGTCACGTTGAGGGTTCATGTCGTTGGTTTTATAGCAAAATTAAAATACCATTGGGTAAATGATATTAAGCACTGGTTATTATTTAAGTAAGAATAATAATCAGATTTTAATTTTGCTAACTTTTCTTTATTATGATTTTTAAAATACCAAGTTCTAAAATCTTGATATTATCCTGCATAAACTCCTGATTTAAGAGGTTTCGAATCATATATATATAGAATGTTTTAATTCATGAGATGAATATTTATTTATTGATGCATATGGTGATATGTATGATAATAAATGAGATTGATTATAGGACTACTGACCAATGTGATTGAATTTTATTTTAGTTGAATGCTTGAATAAATGGGTTTTATTAAATGGGGCGTACCTCATCTTCTCTAGTTTTTTCTTGATGTAAAATTCTATCTCCCTCCTATATACTTCCCCTTGACTGCTGATCAAGGTTTCTATTTAATATAAATAGTTTAATGTAATAGAAATAGTTAGAATTATCTTAAAGAAATTGGAGACCATGGAGCAAGGAGCGCGGAAGACTCGTTTATAAGGAACCCGGGTTTAAATGTAATAGTTACGTTTAAATTTAAATTCTTGCACTCCTAGGTTTGATCTTGTGGTTCACTTGGTGGCTCTAGTGAACCAAATTAGAATAAAAGTCCGTAATAAATCTGGGTAGAATATAGTATTCTATACGTGCATGCTAAGTATTATATATATATATATATATATATATATATTATATTTTATGCAAAACATGCTTCGCATGTTTAATAAAATGACGCATATTTTATATATATATGTGCATGCGCGCTAAACAAGATGAGACAAATAATAACAAACTCCTCAAAGAAATCATATTAAGTCTAAAGCGTTCAATGATATTTGGAATATCAAACGTCGCCTTCTAGCATGATAAATTAATAGAGTATTAAATATTTAATTCGAGTTTGTTGTGCTATCCACAAGGCAAGTATTGCGTATTTAAGATATTAATTTAATCACATTTGATGCTTGTCAAGAAAATTGAACAATATTATTTTTTTGTGCTATCCACAAGGACAATATTTTTCTTTTTTGAATTTATGGAAGTGCTAGGTTGGACTTAACTTAAATCATTTTAGTTCGGATGTGCACACACTTGACCATTATGATTTAAGAGGTAAAATAAAAAGGAGTTACATGTTGATGTAATTGACAAAGAGTTGTCTACCTATTTATTTATATATCGTTTGTTGTGCTATCCACAAGGCTATATACATTTGAAATGGGATCCTTATTCTCACTAGCAAATCTTTAATTAGATTTTACCGAACTATATAAGTGAGGGTAATATAGTTTGAAGAAAAAATAGTGGGAGATACCAATCTAGAATAAGACCTAATTTATTTTGGTATATTAAATTAATTAAATAAATGTTTACTAAAATGTTATCTTTTCACATGCAGAAATTTAAAAATGTCAAAATCACTAATTTCACTATGTAGCATACTTGATGCTAACAAACTGGCCGAACCGAATTACACGGACATGATTAAGGAATTTGAGAATAGTTCTCACTACTGAAAAGATTTCTTATAGTCCTAAATTCACCTGTACCTGAAATTGTTCTAGAATTAGCCTCTGAGGAAGAGATTGTCACCATAACAAAGTCGAAAGATGATGCATCTGTGACACAATGCATCATACTCGCATCCATGAATAACGAGCTTCAGCATTAGCATAAAAACATGGATGCTCCTACTATGTTGCTTCACCTCAAGGAGTTGTATGGTGAACAAAGTAGGACCGCTATATATGAGATATCTAAGGAGCTCTTCTGATCTCGGATGTCCAAGGGCACAGCCGTTGAGACTCATGTCCTAAGGGTGATCAATATGATGGAACGCCTTGGACAGCTTGGGTTCGTCATGGATGGGCAGTTGAGTCAAGACTTAGTCTTGCAGTCACTTCCTGAGACCTTTCTCGCAGTTCGTTGTAAATTTTAACATGAATAAGTTAGATGTCAGCTTGCCTGAATTACTTAACATGTTGAAAACTGCAGAAGGTCACTTCCCATCCAAGAAGAACCATGTCTTAATGATGGATTCTTCTAAGAAAAGGAAGGGGCCCAAGGTATCTTCTAAAAAGAAGAAATCTAAGAAGGCTAAGGGCAAGGTGAACACAAAGGAACAAAAGAAACCTAATCCAGCTAGCAAAGGAATGTGCTTCCATTGCAACGAGCCGGGTCATTGGAAGAGAAACTGCAAGAAGTTTCTGGCAGAGAAGAAGCTTGGAGAAGCTTCGACTTCCAATCAAGGTTTGTTCATGATTAAAATTAATTTTTCTAAAAGTCAAAATTCTACTTGGGTATTGGATACCGGCTGTGGTTCTCACATATGTAATACTGTGCAGGGGCTGGTCAGAAGTAAAAAGCTGAACAAGGATGAGGTTGTCCTACGAGTGAGAAATAGAGCATAGGTTGCTGCATTAGCTGTAGGCACTTATTACTTATCACTGCCTATGGGAAAGTCCATTTATTTAAATAATTGTTATTTTGTTCCGAATATCATTAGAAATATTATTTCAAATTCTGTATTAGAAATGGATGGATTTGAAATTATAATAAAGAACAACAGTTGTTCTATTTATAAAAATAATGTTTTATATGGTGTTGATAATTTGCAAAATGGACTTTACATACTTGACTTGCATGAACATATATTTCAAATAGAACAAACTACGAAAAGAAAAAGAGATGATGTTAATTATACCTATATGTGGCACTGTAGACTAGATCATATCGATGAAACAAGATTATCCAAGTTGCATAAGGATGGGCTCTGAGAGCTATCCGATTATGAATCATATCCAACTTGTGAATCTTGTCTCATGGGTAAAACGACTAAATCTCTTTTTAGTGGAAAAGGAGAAAGAGTTACAGAGTTGTTAGCGTTGGTTCACACAGATGTTTGTGGACCTATGACAATAAATGTACGAGGAAGGTATTCTTATTTTATTACTTTCACTGATGATCACTCAAGATTTGGATATGTGTATTTAATGAAATACAAATCTGAATCATTTGAAAAGTTCAAAGAGTTCCGAAGTGAAGTAGAGAAACAAACTGGCAAAAGTATTAAGATTCTTCGATCAGATCGAGGTGGTGAATATCTAAGTGGTGAGTTTCTCGATTGTCTCAAAGAAAATGATATAATCTCACAATGGACTTCACCAGGTACACCACAGTTAAATGGAGTATCTGAAAGGAAAAATCGAACATTGTTGGACATGGTTCGTTCTATGATGAGTTTTACCGATCTTCCAGTATCATTCTGGGGTTATGTCCTAGAAACGGCTGCATATCTACTAGATAAGGTCCCCTCGAAATCCGTCTCCAAGACTCCATATGAGATATGGACAGGGAGAAAACCTAGTCTTCAGCATGATAAGATTTGGGGATGTACAGTTTATGTGAAAAGGTTTCAAAATGATAAGCTTGGGACAAGATCTGATAAGTGCAACTTTATGGGATATCCTAAAGAAAGTTTAGGGATACTATTTCTGTGACACCCCCAGAAGTAGGTCCAGTCAACCCGAACCCATTCTGAGTCGCCAAATACATGGTACATAATTCAAATACAAACTTTTATATCACACGGTCGTGCAAAATACGACCACACAACTGTGAGTGTCAATACAAATATGTAGAAAATATTAATATTCAAACTAAGTCCTCATTACAATTATTATCACACTATTTATTATAAATAGTGAGGACTACTACTGCTCTAACTCGGACCATCACTCTGTCCCCCGACTAGATCCTGTAACATTCTCATTTCCTTAAGAGGACAATAGATGAAAAGGGTGAGCTCAACTAGCCAAGTAAAGAATATTATGACTAAGATAATGGAAAATAAATTATCGTTAGTCTTCAACAATTCAGATAAAATATTATTGACAACAAGTTTTAGATCAATATTCGCAGCGGAAATAACAATTCATTAGAAGAGTTAAGTAGAGAATGAAGTCTACTATCTTCTATGATTTAAAAGTCCATCATCAATATTTTACCCCTGTAACATCAATCAATATACATCTCAAATCAATTATTCATCTTTGCACTACGGGCCAAAGATATTCATTTGTATTACCAGTGGTCATGTTCATCTCAACACCTGTCCTATCTTTGCACTACGGCCAAAGATATTCATCAGGTAATCATTCATCTTTGCTCTACAGGCCAAAGATATTCAGTTATATCACCTTTTAGGACTGAGGATGCTAAAAAAACATTTTAAAGAATGAATCCAGTGAGATAAAGGACAAAGACTAAGGATACGTATTTTAGTTTATCCAATTCAAAAATACTTCGTAATAATCAATTGTGGAGCAAAATTCAAGAATAAAGCTCAAAACTTAGATCCAATCAAAGATAAGAACCTTAACAAGCAATTTGGACAAACAGAAGAAAATTTAATTTTTTCGTAAATAGTGTCGTACACGTGAATAGTGCCGTATACGTTAATAGTAACCCCAACGAAAAAAGTAAGAATTTCATAATAAAATTCATGACAATATTTTGGTATAATGATATTGAAAAGAATAACATCATTTATGAAAGAAAATAACATCCCTTACCTCAAAAGAATAGTACTTCTGACTAGAATATCGGATATAAGGCTGAAGAAAACTTGCACTGAATAGCAACACTCAAAGTATCTAAATACTCAAAAAAATACGCTCGATATTATAGAGAGAGAAAACTTCTGATTCTGGTGTGATTTTCAAAAATAACCTAAGCACCCTATTTATAGGAAAAGCTTAGGATGCCAAAGTAGACTTTTTAATAAAATAATATTTTTTTAAAAAATTCCAGCCGCCTCAGCCGCCTCAAAAGCCAATAGCCACCAGCCACCAATGGGGCCCACCTCCTATTAAAAAAATATTTATTTTCTGAAACTTCAATAATTCATAATAAATAGCCCTTTTGTCAGAAAAATACAAATTCTATGTCCTTTTCATAGAAAATTTAATTCTCTACAACTTTGTAGAAGGAAGTTTTTCCAAATTCCAAACATAAATTATCCAAATTCCATAAACGGATGATTTTCCACACCAAAATACTGATAAAAACACATCAGCACTAATTCCTTCTTTTATATCCAAAAAATAAATATTTTCTTATCATATAAATCAATAATTAATTATTCACAAATAATATTATAGAACTACAATATTGACAACCAGGTCGTTCCTAGGAAAGAGGGGGACTTCTGATAAGGATTTCTCCTTACTGGCGCGTAATTAAATAACCCCTCCTAGACAGAACTTCCTTAGACATTGTCAATAATGCTCTATAATAATATTATTCAAATAATATGAATTATTGAGTTTATAATGTGAAATACTGTGCAGTGACAATTATTGAATCAATCATATAAAATAGCAACGTAGCAATTATTGATATAAAATATCAACGTAGCAATTATTGAACTAATAAAATATCATGCAATTATTGAATCAATAATATAAAATATTAAACAGTAATTGCTGTAACAATAATTGAGTAAGTGCCTTCTTACGTAAGAATCAATAATTTGAAATACTGTGCAATACCGTGTGCTACTGTGCACAACGCGTATTACTGTATTTTTATCACCGGATATTTCAACAGTTTAACCGTAACAGTTTTACCGTTATTTATAAAAAAAGTTATTTCTGTCGCTTTCTATATCTGACAGTTATTCCGTTGTGGGGCCCACAAATAGCTGCGCCGTCGTACGAATATTCCCCGATAACAAGAATATTCCACGACCAAACGAATATTCCCCGACAACAATGAATATTTTATAACCTACTTGCTTATTTTGAAATATTTGCACATTTCACCCATAATTTTTCACATTTATCAAATCAACACCTTACTATTTCGAAATAATATATAAAGAAAATTAAATCTTTATTCATAAAAGTTGGGGTCTTACAACCTCCTCTCCTTATGAAATTTCATTCTCGAAATTGATGTACGTACCTAGTATGTCGAAAAGGTGAGGATACCTCACTTTCATTTCTGATTCCAACTCCCTACGTCATTTCCTCAATAGCATGGTTTCTCCACAAAACTTTAACTTGAGGTATAATTTTCGAGCATAGGACATGCTCCTTCCTATCCAAGATCTTGACAGGTACCTCCTCGTACGTTAAATCTTCAGGTATCTCGTCTGGTTCTAACTCAATAATGTTGTTTGGATCTTTCACATATTTACGCATCACGGATATGTGAAAAATATTATGAACACGAGACATGCTTGGAGGTAAAGCGAGTCTATAGGCCACCTTTCCTACTGGGTCAAGGATCTCAAATAGACCAATGAATCGTGGATTGAGCTTTCCTCTCTTGCCAAACCTCGTAACTCCCTTCCATGGAGCAACACGTAATAACACATGGTCCCCAACATTAAATTCCACGTCCTTTCGATGAAGATCCGCATAACTCTTTTGTCGATTCTGTGCTGTTTGTATACGTTGTCGGATCATTTGGATCTTTTCTGTAGTCATACGTACTAACTCTGGTCCCAACAATGTTGCTTCACCCACCTCATCCCAGCATACTGGAGAGCGACACTTTCTCCCATACAATGCCTCGAATGGAGCCACACCTATACTTGCCTGATAACTGTTATTGTAGGAGAATTCCACCAATGGTAAGTACTTATCCCAACTCCCTTTGAAGTCTAGAACACAGAGTCTCAATAGATCTTCAAGAGTTTGAATAGTCCTTTCTGATTGTCCGTCTGTTTGAGGATGATAAGCCGAATTGAATCGTAAATTCGTGCCCATAGCTTTCTGCAAACTGATCCAAAATCGTGAAGTGAATCTTGGGTCACGATCCGAAACTATGCATACTGGCATGCCATGCAATCTCACAATCTTATTCACGTACATATGAGCAAGACGTTCAAGGGAGTAAGTCTTTCGTATCGGCAAGAAATGAGCAGACTTGGTTAATCTATCAACAATAACCCAAATCGCATCTATGCCTTGAGAAACCTTGGGAAGACCCGTAACGACATCCATCGTAATGTGTTCCCACTTCCATATTGGAATCTCAAGTGGTTACAATAGACCCTTCGGTACTTGATGCTCCGCATTTACACGTTGACAAGTTAAACATCTCGAAATAAACTCTGCGATCTCTCTTTTCATATTGCTCCACCAAAATGTATGTCGAAGATCATGATACATTTTGGTACTCCCAGGATGGATTGCAAATGGTGTGTTGTGTGCCTCCATCATGATTCTATGCTTCAAGTCAGAATCGTTAGGAACACAAAGTCTGGAGTTGACTCGAAGTATTCCCTTTTCATCGATTCTTGCTTTTGGAATGGCACCTTCTTGCACCTTCTTCTTCATCTTCATCAGCTCTGGATCCGTAGCTTGAGCAGCTTTAACTTTATCAATCAAAGCTGGTTCTATGTGATACTTGACATCATCGCACTCGTTTCTGCATATGATCTTCTACTCAACACGTCAGCTATCACGTTCGCTTTTCCAGGATGGTATTGGATGGTATGCTCGTAATCTTTCAACAGCTCAAGCCAACGTTGTTGCCACATGTTGATTTCCTTCTGAGTGAAGAAATATTTAAGGCTCTTATGATCCGTATAAATCTCCACTTTCTCTCCGTACAGGTAATGTCTCTAGATCTTCAACACAAAAACGACTGCTGCCAACTCTAGTACTAACGGTACCCAAATTTGTCCTTCAAATTTTAGCAGTTCAGTGCTATCAATCTTAAATTTCAACTCATCACCTTTAGCTAATCGCTTCTTGATGTTATCACAAACTTCGTCTTTCTCTTGTGCCTCCTTAACATTATCTAATAACGTCGGGCTTACTGACACTGTAATTAATTTCTCTTTGGTCTCCATCAGATACTTAACCTCTAAGTATAGTCTTTCAAAAATCTTTCACTAATTCTCCTGAATGGTCAACCTCGATAACTTCCCTCTACCTTTCCTACTCAAGGCATCTGTCACTACATTTGCCTTGTCGGGATGGTACAGAATTTCACAATCATAATCTTTAATAAATTCTAGCCATCGGCGCTGCCTCATGTTTAATTCCTTCTGCGTGAAGATATACTTCAGACTCTGTATATATCTCCCATTTCTCACCCTACAAATAATGGTTCCAAAACTCCAAGGCAAAAACTATTGCTGCTAAATCTCGTTTGGGAAGACATCCACGAATTCCCTTCAAATCAGTATAACAATTCCTATGAATGTATCCTACAGGGATAACTTCCTTGTTTGCTACTCCTACGCTCATAGGGTGTTCTAATTCCTCACGGGTGAGTTTAACTGTTTAGTAAATTTTTCAGAAACAAAAGAACAGGTGGCACCCGAATCGAATAACACATATGCATCTATATCATTGATCGGGATAATACCTGACACTATGTCCTTGTTGTTGCGGTTGCCGCTAGCTGCAACGCCCTTTCTCTTCGAGTAGTCCTTGATTTGATGGTCTATGGCTCTACACGCGGCTGCAACGCCCTTTCTCTTCGAGTAGTCCTTGATTTGATGGTCTATGGCTCTACACGCGAAACATCCTCCTTTTGGCTTATTCAGACATTGAGGAGCCATGTGCCCCGGTTGTCTACAACGATAAAATGCATTCTTCCCCTTCAAGCATTCCCCCGAGTGGTTCCTTCCACAGTTACTGCACTTTAAACTTTTCTTAGCCTTTCCCCCGGATTTGCCACCTCCGGATGATTGGCTCTCCATCCATTTACGCTTATTGGGGTTGCTGCCTCTGCCATTTCCCATATTCGGTCCTTCCTGGCCGGTCTTCTTATCTTGTTTAAATCACGCTATGGCTTCAATGCCTCCTTCGGCAATGATAGCCCTTTCCAAAATATCAGAAAAAGTCTTAATCTTTATTACATCTATTTCCTTCTGAACCCATGGTTTCAATCCTAATTCAAATCTCTCTGTTTTCCTGGCCTCCGTATCCCCCTATTGCGAGGTGAATCGAGCCCACTCTTTAAATCTTGCCGCGTTCTCTGTGACTGACATACCTCCTTGTCTCATCTCCAGAAACTTAACTTTCATATCTTGTTGCGTATTCTCCGAAAAGAAATTCTTAAATCTGTCCCACATAATAACTCCTTCGTCTGCTAGTCCTTTATTGGGTTCCCACCAATTATTAGCTTTGCCCTTTATCATGAATGTGGCAAAACTCGTCTTCTGTGCCTCGGCCACCCGTGCGACCTCAAACACCTTCTCAATTTCTTCTATCCATGTCTGGGCTTCAATTGGGTCCAAGGTTTCTCAAAATTCTGGTGGTCCTCCCAATTTAAAGTTCTTAAAGCTAGCCAAGTAATGTCCTGGCTGCTCAGCTGCTGGCGGGGTTATGTTTTGCATTGCTTCTGTTAATAGGTTAACGAAGCTCTGCAGTGGGTCGACATTTCCCCCTCCACCATTGCTAACTGATCCTTCCTCCCTCTGGTTCCGCGAAAATCCCCTAGGCGGCATGATCCTGACAACAGGAAGAAAACATTAGGCTTTATATGATATGCTATCCATGTTAGCATTAAGAAGTTAGGACGTCTATCAATCATAGCTGATTTAAATAAACAACTTCAGTATCACAATAAGACTCGATGGATATCCTCAATCCATCACCTACAAACTCTACTTGAGTTTCCTACTAAGGTTATAACTTTGGTTTCGCATTCCTAACGTTTATAACCTAAAGCTCTGATACCAACCTGTGGCACCCCCAAATCCGGGTCCTCTGACCCCGGTCCGGTCGCCACGAAAAAATACTAACATCCACCTTTAAGTAACATACGATAACTAAAATGCGAAATATAATAAACGTACGTCGTTCATTCAAAAGGTGTTACTAGTCCCAAGATTCGATAACCTTAATACATCAATACAAATATACCCTAGAATAAACATTAGGGTTCATATTACATTAACAGTAATTAAACAAATCATAAAGACAAAGTCTACTCCTTGCAAACCATCCTAAATCTTTCCTTTACCCTTGTCCTTCCATGAGGGCTCGGGCTTACCTGCAATATAAGTTATGATATAGCAAGAATGAGCAACAAGTTTGCTCAGCAAGTTTAAATACAACAATAAAGGATATATCATGATGAATGGAAAAATATCTGACAACGATTTCAACAAAATGAATATCTTAAAGATTTAACAATATAAATGTTAGAATGATTCAATAATCTATGTGATTCAATACTATGAATATCTGTATCATTCAAAGATATGAATATCTGTAAGATTCAACAACCTGCAAGATTCAACACTATGAATATCTGAAAGATTCAATAATATGACTATTAAAAGCAAAGATAATAATTGCATTTAGAATGACTGATAGTCGAGTAGACTTTGAACTATAACTTTCCAATGGGTTCAATAGCTAATTGACCCTTTTGGGATTACTGGCTTTTGGCTACAGAAACTAAGTACCTCGAGGAGATCAGCCTCGACCACAACGTGAATATGTATAACACTTATATCTGCTTACTCGTATCATATATATTAGATACTTGGGCACACTCCTACATATGAGGGGTGTTCTGTTCCGTCTAAGAATTCTTACCATCAATTGGTTTGGATAGCTTCAAAGAAAACTTCGTACACTAGTCTGACCGAGCAAAGGTTCAGACTCTTACTGACATAGTTCAAGAAATTTAAAACCTTGAATAATGTACAAGTCCAAGACTGTTCGAGCTCAAATGCACTATGTGCGGACATCAATAATATCAATGTGGAATAATTGATAAGTAATTAAACCACTAAATAACATGCTTGAAAATAAAATTCAAGCAATTGAGTAAACAACTTTCAATTCAACAATAAGCTACTCAATACAATATGAGAAGGATAGAGAACTTGCACAAAGTGAAGTTTAGAATTTGCACAATACATGAATTTGTGTAAGTTCGGGGAACTTACACAATACTCAATGTGTGAAGTTCGGGAAACCTACACAATACTCAACGTGTGAAGTTCAGGGAACTTGCACAATACTCAAAATGTGAAGTTCGGGGAACTTGCACGATAATAGATTCCTTGCATAAAATAAATGCATAGGCTTAGACACTTACAACATCAAAGAGTGAAATTCGGGAAATTTCACCATAATAGATCCCTTACATAAAGTAACTGCATAGGTTAGGACATTTGCTTACAACGTTCTTTGAGTAAAGTAAACACAAAGATAAGATACTTGCACAATATACGAGTTTGTATAAGTTTAGAGAACTTGCATAATAAAGAAATGAAGTTCGGGAATTTGCAAAAGAACCAAAGTGTGAAGTTCGGGGAACTTTCATAATACTCAAAATGTGAAGTTCGGGGAACTTTCACAATAACCAAAGTGTGAAGTTCGGGGAACTTTCACAATAACCAAAGTGTGAAGTTCGGGGAACTTTCACAATACTTAAAATGTGAAGTTCAGAGAACTTTCACAATACTCAAAATGTGAAGTTTGGGGAACTTGTACAATACAATAATAACCTACTCAATTCAGTATGAGAAGGATAGGAAACTTTCACCAAAAACAAGTGAAGTTTAGAACTCGCTTACACGGTTTATTGAATAAGGTAGTACAAGAATTTAGAATACTTGCACAATAGGGTCCGGATACTTGTACAATAAATAAGTATAAGTCAAGAAAACTTGCTCAAATAAAAGAGTAGTTCAGGAAAACTTGCAATATGATAATGCCCCGCTCAATATAAATTTGAGTAAAGTTAGGGAGACTTGCATATAATACAAGAATGGTTTCAATGAAACTTGCACAATCAAAGAGTGAAGTTCAGAAAACTTGCTTACAATATCCGTTGAATAAAGTAATGCAAGGGTTTAGGAAACTTGCCTGTTTGCTCAGCTATAAATAATTCTAGCTTTAATTTAAATGGCGTTGGAACGACCTAATAATAACAAGTCGATCTCTCCAATTAGTAAAAACTAATATAAGTTCACACATACAAGAATCTAGTCATTATATAATTCTATCACATAGTTCACGTAAGTCGATCTAATCCTGTCTTTAGATTTACTAACTTTAGATTACTTAGTTTCCATGCATCAATATAGGTTTGAACACATAGCACTTCCAGTTACTGAGATAAATCAACACATATGCTTATAAGTTTTATCTAACTTAAGTTTGAAAGCTAACATGTTTATTCTATGTTCACTTCAAGACCACATATTTTTATGTCGGAGATTCACATACTTTAAACAATATAAGTTCATGCTTCAAGATTGGTTATTAAAGTCATGTTATCACACAACAAGGTCAAACAATACTTAATATGTATGCTCGAGTATACTACACACATATACTTTAATCACGTAGTTCATACTTGATGTTCATTTCTTATGATTGAGCATGCATATGTGAAATTTGTATATAAACAAATGAGGTTCATGTCAATACATCTATAGTCATAATGAAATCTTAATTCTTATGCTTCTATGCTCACAACATGTCTCACATGGTATTTAACTTTCAAATCTTAAGTTCTCCTTCAAAAGTATACTAAGTCCACAAAGATCGTTTTAGTATAATCAAAGTGTTTTGTAACTATGATTCACTTGCATTAGAAACACATACCAAAGCCACATTAATTCTCTCATATCACAAGACAAAATTATTGGTCAAGTTTACTTTGAAAGTTCTTAAGTTTTCCTTGAAAACTCCTTAAATCCATCAATCTCGAATGCTAGTGTGTACAACACTTTAAACGTGCATTTCATGTCAATGTAAACATACTATTATGCTTGTAATATCAAAATAGACACATGCTACTTATATGACAAAGATCGCATTCAAAACTATAAGCTTCATTTTCAACACATAAGTTTTCCTTTGTAAACCTTTGAGTCTTTCAAACACGTATGCTAGTGCGTTTAATACTCTAATCATGCATTCTAGGTTCATATAAATTGTAATATCATGATTGCCAAAAATCAGAATATACAAAATGCATTCATGCTAACGTTCACCTTTGAAACTCATATGTTTTGTTAGAAATGTTCACTATTAAGGTCCACATATTCAAGTTATATTATAATACCTATATACACAAGGTAATACATCATTCATGCATCTCTACATTATATTATCATGCCTGAAAAATCAGAATATAGACATCACACACTCTCTACACTATATTCTAGAAATTTGAATATATAATTTACTAACGTTTGTTATCAATACTCTTATATAAAAGTCTCAGGGTTAATCTACTAACTTAAATAACCATTAGTGATTCTCTTTAATAAAAATCCTAGCATTTTTTTCCTCATAGTTTAAATCACATAAGCACATAACCACATAAGGTTTAAATAAGTTTGAAAAATTAACTCCTAAAAATTTTAAATCACATATAAAATTAATAAGGAGCTTAAAACTCCTGGTCGTTACAGCAGCAGCAGCAAGTCAGCAAGAAATGTAGCAGTCTGCAGAATCCAATAGCAGCGCAGCCACGCCCTAGGACAGCTTTAGAACAGCGCACCCGCTCTTGCCCAAGACAAAATCAGCACGGAGCGCGCCCACGCCCCTTTTTCTCTATGGAGCAGCGCGGCCGAGCCAGGATTCTTTGACTAACAGTTGACTTTTCACTTAAAGGGCCAAATAGAATGGTTACTCTTTTAGGGTGTGATTGCAAGTTGAGACATTATTCATTGATTGTTTTTATTGCCTTTTTAGGGTTAGAGAAACATAGAGAGAGAGAGAGAGAGAGTAGCGTCTTCTTTTACATCTAGATTTCTCTCTTGGTTTTTATAGTAGAGTTTGATAGATAACTAGATTGGGGCTGATTTTGGGAACAATGGAGCTTGGATTATCATTGTATGCTCAAATTTTGAGAAGGAGATCAGATTTGCATCTTTCTATCTTTAGTATCTCTTTCTTTTCATTTTGGCTTCCAATGTATGAACAATCTCTTGTGATGGATTTTGCTTTATCTATGAACTAATTTCTATTATAGGGTTATGATGAATCTTAATATGTAGTTTAGATTTTTATATTTCCTTATGAGACTTGATTTATTATCTATATTGGATTGTCATGTATGATTTACTTTAAATGATTAATTGCTTGATCACCAATTACCTTGTTAGCCTATATGAACTTGAAAAAGAAAGTATAGGCTTAGAGCTAATCATATTTGCGTATGTATGTGAATTCTACTTTGAGATGGAATTTATGTTTCGTTCCTAGGATATACATATACCGAAGCATTATATGTAACGACCCCAAAATTCATTCAATAATATTCTCCTTCTCGATCGTTAACAATACCTCTTTAATCTAATATTACATCATTATTCGATATACAATCTTTACAAAAATGCAGGATATTTAAAACTTTTATAAACTTCTTTCTTTATTGTCCTGAATCGCAACCTTTACATTACATAACTTCAATTCAAATCTAAATCATGAATCGTTACAATGAAATGACTATACAATATCTTACATTACAATTATTATCCATATACATCGGATAGCTCAATTTATAACTTACCAATTACGTTACAATCAAAACATCAAATATAATTTGATATTTAACATAAGTAATATTATTGAACATTGATTCCTATAATTCACTTAACACGTATCTTTATCTTGCATCTTGGACCTGCAAAAATAGTTATTTGCAAGAGTGAACACGACAGCTCAGCAAGTTCTAACAATTTTCATGCATCACGTAACACATAATAACATGCTCAACATACATTTCATAATCGTTAAAGTAACACGGCATACATGCTTTAATCTCATAACAAATATAAAGATTGAGTTCTTTACTCAATCAACATTCTTAAATCAATCAATGTAGTCATAAATTGACTTTAATATTTCATGCTTGCAATATATATAACAAATCATGCTCTTTGCAATACAATTTAAAACAGTCCATAATATCATTAAGTTCACATAGAAAATAGGAACCGAAAGACTTGCCTGGCTCGTAGATTACCAATTACCAAAAAAATAGCTTAATATAATCTGCCTTATCAATCCTACACACGTATTACCATACGCATCAATTATTAGTCACCTAGCAACGCTTATCAAACGTCTAAGTAAATTCTAATTTACACTTCGTAATTCTCTTCTATTTACTCGCTTGACACTTACTGTCAAATGATATGTATAATTAATAATATCAATTAATTATCACATAGCTAATCCTCATCGTTAGTTAACCAACTTAGGTTAACTCATTTCTCATTAACCAATAAGTTAATAATTATTATCACATAATAATTTACATCACATACTCACATTGCATTTTCTCATAATCATATTATATATCACATGATTAATCAATTAATAATTACATACTCACATTAAATTATAATTAAATAAATTATAATTTAAACATCCACTTTAATCACATTATAATTAAACAATTTATAATTGCACCATTTATAATTTACTTTAAACCATTACTCTAATTATTCAAATTATAATTTATAATTAATCAAACTACATCATGCATTAAATTATAATTAAACCAATTATAATTTAAATTTAAACATTTACTTTGATTAAATCAATCAACTCAATTCATTATAATTTAACAATTATAATTTACATTAAACCTTTACTATAATTATAATTATTTCAAATTATAATTACATATTATATTTTATCAATATAATATATTAGGAATCATTTAGCATTCTAATGTAAGTCTAACATGTTATCACATCACACATCATGTTAACTTTTATGTTCCAACTAAAATGCACAAGAAAATTAAAGCATCAAAACTTTCTGCATATTCCCCGCCGGGGCAGGGGTTCTAAGCCTAGCAAGGCCCGCCGGGGGGGAGGGGCTCTCTAGGAGTTCAAATTTTGCTAGCGAACTGTGTGGAGAAAAAGCCAATTTGGCTTATTTCTCCACACCACATTCCACTTCTAATCAATACAATTCATAACAACTTTAATAGAAAACATAATTTCTAAACTCCTAACATGTTTCCACACATTTAATCCTTAAAACTCATAGTTTACAACAATCAATTCCATGATTTTTGAAGAAAAACCATTGACAAGAGTTGTTGATGAAATTGAACACTGTAGTTTATTTTCAAAACGAAATACACAATTCAAAATATGTTTCAATTTGTTTATAACCATATTAACATAATCTAACATCAATTTAAGCCACAACTAACAATTAACCATGAAATTTTGGTGTTTAAAGAAACTATATATATATTTCAAAATACTTTCACTGTGACTTTTTAATTCTTCATATTCATCATAGGCATACCAAATTAAACTACGAATTTACGCATAAAATTCTTATATAGGCATGTTATGAATACAATTTATATACATATACATCATGTTTTTCAATTTTCACCATAACTCAATTATCAGAGAACTACATTATGAAGAACTTAAAAACATAATTAAAACAAGGAAATTAGATTATAACCTTGACTTAGTGAGGAAGATGATGATGAGGCTTCTAGTTTTGTTTTCTCACAAAACCCCTTCCTCTCTTTTTCTTTCTTCTTCTCTCCTCTTCTTCCTTTTCTCTCTATCTTTTCTCTGTATTTCTTCTTTGTTTAACCTTTTGTTTTCTCTAATAGGCTAACCCTTCTAAACTGACGTATATTATAAATATAATATACATATAACATATATACAATATATATGTAACTTATACTATATTAATGTAGCTACTAATTCCTTTATTAATTACATAGGTTACAATTTTGAATATCAAAAGCCCTATGGCTTGTTTGGCAAAACAGGTTTATTTTTAAAAAACTAACTTTTTGAGCTTAAGGCCCTGTTTGGTAAAACAAGATTAAAACAAAAGTAAGGGCCTTGTTTGGGAAAATAGTTTTAAAACTCTTTTAATAAATCCTTTAACACATATCTTTAATTAATTAAATCTTAACATTATAATTTAATTAATTAAAAATTAACATCAATTAATCACATAAACATTGTCACATAATTATAATTACTCGCTAATTATAATTGCATGTAACACTCATCACATTACTCATCTAATTTAATCATCTCAATTAAATTAGCACTATAACATAAAATTATTATATTAATTAAATTAAATACTAAATATTCATTTAATTAATATATTACACTTAATTATATTATTCTATAATCATCACATAATTATTTATTTAACTCAATAAACAATTCAATTAATATATTTATTTAATTCAATAAATATATAAATTCTCTTCACACCAAATCACATATTTCACAATATATAACACATATACACATACTCGTACTTAAACATCTTAAAATAAGAATTTTATTTATTAAATTCTCATTTATTAATTCTTAAAAATCTGGGATGTCACATCGTATGTAGTCCATTAAGCACTTGAGCTTCAACCCACTTGATTGTAATTCACATAGGCATATAGTGTATTAATCAATTTGGGTGTTTGCATTTATTCTATCTTTTGTGGATTGAATGTAATATGGATTTGGTACATCGAGAGATGGTCATATTTCACTTGTGTGTGCTTGGCTAACAATCCAACTTAATTAACTAAGCTTGTAAGGAAGTGTAGTGTCTTGAATGAATTGTTAAGTGAAATCACATACCCCATATTCTCTTTATTTGGCCATTTGATTTGTTAATCTTTTATTTCCTTGCTAGTAGCATTGATAGTTAAATCTCACCTCACTCAACTGTTTAAGTAGACCAAAATAGTTATAAAACTATTGCATGTTAGATTAAAATACATTCACTTTTCTCCGTGAGAACGATACTCTACTCACTCTATATTACTTGTGGATCACGTGCACTTGCTTGTGTGTGTTGTTTTGATTAACACCCAAACAAGCCAACAGTAACCAATCTAACTCGCTGTGAAAAATAATGTGGATGAGACGAGAAACTAGTTTGTTGGTTAGTTGTGAAAAACCACTCAGCGTATTATATTGAATACTGTTAGAGACTTGATGTGTGCTAGGTGTAAAGTTGTGGATGTGTATGCTGAAAATGTGATTCTTTTGACATATGTAGAAGTATAGGACGAGTTGAGTCCTAGAAATGTTATAAAAAGAATATGAAAATATAAATCTATCGTAAAAGATGATTTTAAGGTTTATGCCATCTCTGTATGTCATAATACCGAAGGAACGAAAGTAAAGTTGGTCGCGTAAACTTAGATTACAAGAACACGAGCCATAGAAAGTAAAGTTAAGTTTAAACCAATGCGTAAGTTGAATATATGACTAATTAGTGTTTGTGCTTTTTCCTTATGTGATATAGAGATTGCAGTAAACAGTTCAGCGTAAACTAAGCTGCAGCTGTGCTTAAGGCAAGTTTCCTAACTTCCTTCATTTTTAATATGAATGTTAGTTTCTTAAACTTTCTCAGATTTTAAACTTTAAAAGTTTTACCTATGTGCAAATGTGTGATATTTGTACAAGGTGTTAGTATATATGAGGCCTTGTGCCACAATTTTAACACTTTCCTATTTCTGTGAGATGAACTGTTCTGTGATTGAACTATTCAATGTAAAAGAGTTCTGTTTATTCATGAACCGTTATTGTTAAGTTTATGCTAATGATTCTAACCAGATCGAATGTTATTGAAAGAATAGAAGAATGGAAGTATGTCATAGTGAATGTGACTAATGTTTGAAAATGATAGGAATCAGAATATATTCCTATTATTCGAGCTGCTTCATAACCCTTGTTCGGTTATCGAAGTCTTAAAATAATTTTTATTCTTGCTTTAGTTGTTATTCAACTGCTATAACTTGCTGAGCAATTAAATGCTCACACTTGCTTTAAATAAAAATATTTTCAGCGAACGATGGTAGAATAAACTTAAGGATCCCGTAAAGATCAAGTTGATCGGTGTCCTGCTGAAGTGTTGTTCATTATATGAACAAGTGTGAAGATTAAGCCAAGACTTGTAATACAAAACAATTAATTAAACTATAGAGTAGTTTAATGAACTGTTACGAATCCTTTGTGGCGGATAAAAGTCACTCTTGTAAGATGTAAAGAATAATGTAATTACCATTATTTGTAATGAACAAGGTTTTAAGGTAATAGAACCAAAGAATTAAATAGATATGTCATTATTCTTTATGATATAATGATGTATGTATGGAAAGAGAAGTACTCGTGATGTACGGAATCCGGGTGTGAAGATAAACCAAATTTCGGGGCGTCATATTTTCCTTCTTCCAGCTCAACTTATCCGAATCATTACAACTAAAATGTTCGTTAAGTCAATTATTCTTCCTTATGGCTTTCTGATAAATAAATACCATACCTCATGATTATTCCTTAACGTCTAGGTCACACAGTTATTTGTATGTCAAGAGTCAAGAGTTAACATTCAATACGTTCATAGCTTTTAAACATTTCACATTACCTTATCTTCATATCTTATAATGTTCGGTTCATTTGACTCGGAATGTTATCCAAGTTATAATCATTAACTCAATTTTTTCAACGTTTATACGTTATTCATTACTCTTCATTATCGCACGTTCAAACCATACACGGTGTGTATGTTAAGCACGTTCAACTTACGCGTACACTAAACATCGTTGTCAGTTTAAACGTTTTAAGTTTACACTTCTTTCTAACATTCTTTATCCGACTCAATTTCGGACCATTTGTTAATCCCATTACTATTTGTTATGGTTTTCTTGATAATTACATATCTTACTTACTACATTCATCAACGTCTAAGTCATACAACCAATGTATGCTTAGAACATTCGTTCGACATGAATAAAATTTCCTGTACAACCTAATACAGTGTCCCGTATAGTGATTACGTACTCTGCTTTCACATTTTATTTATGTTATTTAACTTTTGTTATGGCTTTATAACACTTCCATGTCATAAGTTACCATCCTTATACAACATCTAGGTATTACAACCTATGTAAACCCAAAACGTTCGTTCGACGTGAATACGATTCACGAATATCGTTTGCATATCATGCGTTCACACTATTCATCTTTTAAACCTCCATTTAACCTTTACTTAAGGTTTTAATCACCTTCATTAATGATCCAATACATGAACATCACGTTCATCATCACATCTTAATGTTTAAGTCATACGATTTGTTGTATGTTAAGACCGATCGTCCATTGCAATTACTTTGCATTTACAGCGTTTACACGCTTTACAGCGTTTACACGCTTTACACTTAACATTCATTATGGTCTTATAACATTGAAATGTTATAAGTCAGCATCTTCATTCAATGACTAAGGAATTACAATCATTGCAATCCTACACGTTCGTTTAACGCGAATACTATCCTCAGATATCAGTTATGTATTTTGCTTTCATCGTTTTATAACCTCTATTCAACGTTTAATCGTCAAACTCAAGGTTTTACTCATCATACATGGTGTTTCTTTTCATGAATATTACATTCATACTTTCCCCTTAATTACCATCCAAAAAATTGGATAAGTAAAACCCCGTGTAGGGCTCTGCGTCGCCGGTTCAAGCACAAAATGGGCACTGCGGCGCCCCTTTGCAGTACCTGAGACCCGGAGCCTGCGCTACGGTGCCTCTTCCCCATTGTTGGGCGGTGCTGCTGGTGAAACTTAGAAATTTTTTTCTAAGTTTTGCGCACATACGAATCGTCTACTTTGCAATCTTGTAACTTATTCATTATAACTCGGAACGAGGTCGTTTCAAAGCCGTTTTCTTCCTTATCTTACGTACTTCAATTTTCCCCAAATAGAATTTTATTCTAAATCTGTTAACACGCCATTCCATTGGCTTACATTTTCACATTCATTTATCGAATGTTCTTAACGTTCTTAGTTTGTTCGTCCGTAACTTACTCATCTGATCTCGGAATGAGTTCGTTCTTGAGTCCACGACTCATGTTTTCTACATTTTCTAACATTCTTATGAAACCCTAATCTTTCGAGTTCATTAAATTAATTTCTATAGTCGTTCGTCTTTTACGAAATTTCGCCATAACTTCGTTATTGGCTAATTTTGATCCGTTATTCGTCAACATTTCTTTCAATTCTACATTTCCTACCGAATCACATATAAAAAAAATATATATTACGGTTTTAAACTTGTCCATCAACAACAAGCTCTAATTAGGATGGTTTTTAATTTGTCCATCAACAACGTTCTTCGCGTTTTTCGTTCGTTCTTCGCGTTTTTCGTTCGTTCTTCTTGTTCTTCATTCGTTATTCGTTTTTAATCGATCCTTTGATTACGATTTCACCTTTTCATGCATATTAACATTATAAGTTTGTTAATTCATCCTTATACCTTTGGATAGTTCATATAACTCATCCTTATTGTTCATTAACATCAAGAAATCCATAGTTCCTATGAAATTCCTTAAAAAGAAAAAGAGATAAAATAAATTTTCAAATTTCTTATTACTTACATATTCCTATGATTCAACCATAGGAATATTGTTTCTTAACACCTTTTACTTCCATTTTCATTAAGCTATGTGTTTTGATATAGAAGACTTAAAGAAAATTAGATCAAAGGTAAGTTTTAATACCTTTTTTCCTGATTTTTTTCTTCCATTTTGTTCTTCCTCTTGGTAAAGCTTGCGATTTGCTAACTTTTCTTCTTCTGAGACTTGATAATCTGGGTCTCTCACGCCCTCTCTTCATTTGTTCAGAGTTTTCTCTCTTGGATTTTTGAAAAATAAAGAGATTAAGCTTGTTTATAGAGTGTCAAGGCTAGGGATATTTTGGTCATTTGGCAGCTTTTTATCATTTTACCCCCACCTCCTTACTATTCAAACCTCCTTATTATTCACGAAACTTTTCTTGGATGCTTCGTTGTTCTGTCTTTTTGAATTCGTCCGACAGTTTGAAAAACTGCGAGTCTCCGTTTCTAAATATTTTTGGATATTCTGTCTTTCCTCTACCAATTAACTTTTACGCGTTCTTTGAAAATTTGAAAAACTGAAAAACACTTTTTGATGAATAGTATTTTCTGTCATGTTTTGTGACACCCCCAAATCTGGGTACTTCATTTCCACATGATTTGGTGCTCACTATCTAAATAAAACATAACTACTGCCCATAAATAAGGAATGCAAAATAAATTACAACCTTAATAATTAAATAAAATCTTCTTTATAAAAAGGATTACAACCTTATCCAAAAATAATACTAGGGTTAGCTAATATTAACATTAACAAATGCGAAAAATAAAATATCACATAATAAAATTTTTGTCTTATTACAAATCATATCATAAATATTTAAACAAGTTTTCACTTATTTATCTTGATCTTGCATTTACTAATTGACGGTTCGTCAACTCTTTCAACTTTAGCTGCAATGGTTATATAATGCAAGAGTGAGCAAACGAAAGCTCACTTGAAATAGTAAACAATAGTGATGACATAATATTGAATAGCTTCAACTGAATTGATAATATTTCATTCATCGATAATCAAGAATAAGATTTAAAATTCATCTGAGGGTCATAAGACCTTGAACTATATCCTAGGTTATAAACATTTCTATTTAAACCTTTAACAGTCGTTAGACTATATGGACTCTTAACATGTACTTAGGGGGATCAGCTATTCGTACCATGTATTGTGCACAAACATCTTAATGCTTTCGCATGGAAATCCTCTATCAAATAGGGTTGTTCATCTCAGTATTTAATAACAAGTCCGCACCAAAGAAAGTTTGGTTTGTACAAGCCTAAAGAGTAATTTATAGTTCAACTATCATCAACTAAGGAGTAGTTGAATCAACTTACAATAATTAAGAATTCAACAAGTACTATGAGTCATAACAATAGACATCATAATCAATATTAATGCTTTAGAATTAAACTTAAAGAATTTGAAAGATAAAATAGACCTTGCTTGAACAATTAAGTCAAGGTCACATTAATTCAATAATGACTTCAATAACATACTTGTTCAATATGGAAATTAGAGAATAAGATAACTTGGATATAAATAACAAGTTAAGGATATAAAACTTACTCAATAAAAGTAAAGTTTGAGTTTAGAACACTTGCCTCTTGCACAAGCTACAATTTACAATCACGTTCCACAATTATCCTACATATTATATTATGTTTACAATATCGATTAGTTTCATAACCACTACGCTTAACCGTTGAATTTCTCACTTAAGTTCAACTTAACAACGTGGTTCGTAAACTTAACTTGCTAACTAACCACATAACGTGAATCTAAACTTACCACATGCATATCACACATGTATAATCTTTTAAACCATCATAATCATACCTCATGATAACAATATCTAATTCACACATAACTTGTTAATATAAGACTTCAAATTATCTTATACATGTCAACAATATGTTATATTATTATTTTATACACTTAATATGTCATTAAATTCATCATATTAAGTTAGCTTATCATATAATGCATAAAAACTACACAAAACACGAAGCATAAAATTTTCAGCATGTACACCCGCTGGGGAGGGTGTTTTGCTTTCATGGAACCCGTTGGGGCGGGTGTCCCTGCTGGGGGAAATTCTAGTTAGCGAACTTGTGCAGGAAAAGACAATTTGGCTTATCTCCTTGCACCAAACTCAGAATTTAACTAACATAATGCATATAAAACTTTATAAAAACAAAATTTTAAGCTTTCTAACATCTTTTAACATGTATGATCATCATAACACATAATCAAAAACTCTAAATTTCATGATTTTGAAGAAAACACCATTGTGTAAGCGTTCTTGAAGAAAATTAACACTGTGACTTTATTTTTAAAACAAATCACATAATTTAAATCATGTTAATTTTGTTTCTTAACATATTATCATAATCTAAACTTAATTCTCATAATCATAGAATAATCAAACACAAATTTTTATATTTAAGAAACTATTTTTCAATTTAGTTCACTGTAAATTGCTATGAACATTATTTCTTCATGTTGATCATATTTATATGAATTGAACCACATAAACAATCATATAACACCTATATAATAGTTTACACACATAATCTAACACATATTGATCATCAATTTATAGTTTATCATGAAAACCAATTTATAGAGAAGTAAAAACAATGAAGAACATGAAAGAACAAAACTTAACTAAACTATACCTTTGCTTCTAGAGGAAGAAGATGAAGATGGTGATGATGGTGATTATCTTTATGAATTCACAAGCTTTTCTTTTTTCTATCTCTGCTTTCTCTTTTCTCTCTTTTCTTTCTCTGTTCTTCTATTCTAACTGATATTTCTAACGCAGTATAATATAATATACATAACTAATATACATATAATATAACATAATTACATATAATATAACTGACAAAATATTTAAGCCCTCTACTAAATACATATCAGTTATATATTTTTGAAAATCAAAAGCCACTAGGGCTTATTTGGCAAAAACTCTTTAAATTTAAAAACAGATTTTGAAGGCTAAGGCCTTGTTTGGTAAAACAGGATTAAAACAGATTTAAGGGCCTTGTTTGGCAAAACAAATTTAAAACTCTTTTAATTTATTTTAATAACTCATTTAACACATAGTTTTCAATGCCACACTTTATCTAATTACATCTTACTATCCCAATTTAATTAAATACAAGCTAACATCAATTAACTAAATAAAATTGCCACATAATACTAAATTGCTACACAATTGTAATTTACTTATTAATCATAATTCATGTAACAAATTAGTAAATCTTTATTAACAAATGCCACATAATATTCATCTAATTTAATTATCTCAATTCAATTAGAACTACACCACAATTTATTAAACATCAACTTAGTTAACATATTGCATTTAATTTAATTAATCCATACATAATCACCTAAATTATTTATTTAACTTAATAAATAAATCAATTAAAATATTTTTTTAATTCAATTAATATACAAAATTCTCGTTTGTTACAATCTTTCCACCTTAAAAGTATTTTGTCCCCAGAATCATAACTAAAAAAAAACTCATTCGTTACATTCTTCCCCTCTTAAAAATATTATGTCCTCAAAATCGTTATACAAGAATTAAGCAAATAATTGGGGATAAGTTTTCATCATTACATCTTCGAGTTCCCACGTAGCTTCTTCAGCACTGTGGTTCCTCCAGATTACCTTAACAGAAGGTATCACTTTATTTCTAAGTACTTGCTCTTTTCTGTCAACTATTTGAACATGAACCTCTTCATAAGTTAAGTCTTTATCAAACTGTAAAGGTTCATACTCTATCACATGCTTGTAGTCGTGTTTGTATGGTCGCAACACAAAAATATGGAAAATAATATGAATATGATCTAGCTCCAGAGGTAATACAACCTCGTAAGCTACTTCGCCAACCTTTCGCAGTATCTCAAAAGGTTCAATAAATCGGGGACTTAGCTTCCCCTTCTTGCCAAATTGAATCTTCCCTTTCCAGGGAGATACCTTCAGGAAAACGAAGCTTCCTACTTCAAACTCTCAATTCTGTCGATGATAATCGACATATTTCTTCTGTCAGTCCTAAGCAGCAACCAATCTCGTTTTGATTATCTTGACGATCTCAGCAGTTTGTTGCACCAATTCTGGTCCCAACAGTTGACGTTCACCAACCTCATCCCAGCACAATGGAGTCCTGAATTTTCTGCCGTATAATGCTTCGTAAGGCGGCATGCCAATACTTGCATGGTAGCTGTTGTTGTATACGAACTCCACCAATGGTAGATGATCATTCCATCTTCCTTTGAAGTCTATAACACAAGCTCTCAGCATATCTTCTAAAGTCTGGATCGTTCTCTCGCTCTGGTCATCAGTCTGAGGACGGTACGCCGTACTCATTCGTAATTGTGTTCCCAAATATTTTTGTAATTGCTTCAAGAAATTCGACGTGAAACGCGGATCTCTGTCTGATACAATTGACATCGGAACACCGTGTCTAAAAATAATTTCCTTAATGTACATCTTTGCTAACTGATCCAAATTGAATCTAATCTTGATCAGTAAGAAATGCGCTGACTTCTTCAGTCGATCCACTATAACCCATACTGCATCAAAACCCTTCTGAGTCATTTTTAGATCAACCACAAAATCCATCGTGATATGTTCCCACTTCCATTTCGAAATCTCCAGCGGTTGTAGTAATCCACTTGGTCTCTGGTGTTCTACTTTGACTTTCTGACATGTCAAACACTTCGCAACACATTCGACAACGTCTCTCTTCATATTCGGCCACTAGAAATGTTTTCTGAGATCCTGGTACATCTTCGTACTCCCAAGGTGAAATGAATATCTTGAACTAGGAGATTCGCCTAAAATTTCCTCTTTGACTTCTGGTACTGGCGGTACCCAGATTCTCCCTTCAAAACGTAGCAGTCCATCATTATCAATCTTAAATTTTATCTCTTCACCATCGGTTACTCTCTTCCGGATCTTCTCACACTATTCAATATGTAGTTGGGCCTCTTTCACCTTGTCCACCAAGGTTGAACCGGTAGTTACCTGGAACAATATCTCAACTGTTCACCAACTGTTCTTGATCAGTTAATATCATTAACTTCTCCCGATCCTTCATGCTTAAAGCATCGGCAATAACGTTCGCTTTACCCTGATGGTAAAGAATCTCGCAATCGTTGTCCTTGATTAGCTCCAACCATCTATTTTGGCGCATATTTAAATCTTTTTGTGTAAAGATGTACTTCAGACTCTTATGATCTGTGTATATCTCACACTTTTCTCCATAAAGGTAGTGTCTCCATATCTTCAGATTAAACACTACTGCCTCCAATTCCAAGTCATGGGTCGGATACTTTTTCTCATAATCCTTCAGCTGACGTGATGCATAAGCAATGCCTTTGTTGTTCTGCATCAGCACACAGCCCAATCCCTTATGTGAAGCATCACTGTATACCACAAAATTTCTTGTACTATCCGGCAATGATAACATCAGCGCAGTGCTCAATCTCTTCTTTAGTTCCTAGAATTTCTCCTCACACTTTTCCTTCCAAAAGAACTTCACTGTCTTCCGAGTCAAATTCGTCAACGGAGTTGCGATTTTGGAAAAGTCCTGAATAAATCTTCTGTAGTAACCTGGTAATCCTAAGAAACTTCTCACTTCTGATGGTATCTTCGACTGATCCCAATTCATTACAGCTTCAACCTTCGACGGATCTACTGAAATCCCATCTTTGTCAATCACGTGGCCAAGAAATTGCACACGTTCTAACTAGAATTCGCACTTTGAGAATTTCACGTAAAGCTTCTCCCGTCTCAGCGATTCCAATGTCAGCCTCAAATGTTCAGAGTGTTCCTCCTTAGTTTTGGAATAGACCAAAATATTATCTATGAACACCACTACGAACTTGTCCAGAAATGGCTTAAACACCATATTCATTAAGTCCATGAATGCCGCTGGTGCATTCGTTAGACCAAATGACATCACCAAAAACTCGTAATGTCCATACCGAGTTCTAAATGTCGTCTTCGGTACATCCTCTCTTCTTACCTTCACCTGATGATACCCACTTCTCAAATCTATTTTCAAGAAGTATCTAGCACCCTTCAGTTGATCGAACAAGTCATTAATCCTAGGTAAAGGATACTTATTCTTGATCGTGACTTTGTTCAACTACCTATAATCAATGCATAGCCTCATTGATCCATCCTTCTTCTTGACGAACAATGCTGGCGCTCCCCATGGCGACACGCTCGGCTGAATATTCTTTTTGTCCAGTAATTCTTGCATTTGAACCATCAAGTCCTTCATCTCGACCGAAGCCATTCTGTGCGGGGCTTTTGATATCGGAGCATTCCCCGGTGCTAAGTCGATCGCGAACTCTATCTCTCTATCTGGCGAAATTCCTAGCAAATCGCTCAAAAATACGTCCACAAATTCTCTAACCACTGATATCTCTTCCATCTTTGGACTCTCCTTACGAGTATCCATTATGTAGGCTGAATACCCTACACAACCTTGCTTCAATAACTTCTTGACTTGTATAATCGTCAGAAAACTCGCTTGTCTAGGCAATTTGCTACCATAAAATACTACCTTCGACAGAGTCATAAGGTTCACCGACTTCTTCTGGAAATTGATTACTGCACCATGGTTAAACAACCAATCCATACCCAGTATAACATCAAACTCCCCAAGTTTAATCAGAATCAAATCTACCATCAATTCCTGACCATTAATGTTCAATCTATAGTTCTTCTTCCTATGCACAATCTCTATGTTCAAGGGGTAAACTAATTTCTCTTTAGGTAAGTTTAAAGTCTTAGCAAAGTCATCAGATATGAATGAACAAGTAGCACCCGAATCAAATAATATGTAAGCATTAATACTATTGACCGAAATAATACCTGAGACCATATCTTTTGACTGCACAGCATCCTGCACCATCATGTTGAATGTTCTGACAGTGGGTCGGCTCGTCAGCGGTGGTCCAGCGATACCCAAAATGCTACCGCTGCCATTTCCTCCACATCCTATTGACCCTCCTATTGGCTTTCTTGGACAACTTCGGGCCATGTGATCCTTACATCCACATGTATAGCAAGCTCCCTTCTTAGGGTTAGGACAATTCGGTGCAATGTGGCCTTCTTGACCATAGTTGAAACATACTCGCCTTCTCCTCAAACACACTCCAATGTGATTCTTTTCGCATGTAGCACATGCTTTAATTCTCCTCTTCTGCTGGTTTCCCTATTGACTCCCAGCAGATGAATTGTCGTTCCATTTCCTTTTCTGGTTGTTATCACTGCTACCACCAGCCTTGTTTTCTAACTCATTCTTCTTCTTCTTCAGGCCTTGATTGTATTTGGTCAAGGCATCGCTCCCACCTTTTGCGATGATCGCCTTTTCCAACACAGCTGCAAACGTGTTCAACTGGAACGTGGAGACCTTACTGTAGAGCCAAGGCTTCAATCCCTGCTCGAACCTTCTCGCCTTTCTCTCGTCAGTACAGACCTGGTACATTGCAAACCTTGCCAGCTCGTTAAATTTTACAGCATACTCTGGCACCGTCATTGCTCCCTACTTCAGCTCTAGAAACTGAACCTCCATCTTGTTCTGCGAGCTTATTGGGAAATACATTTCAAAGAACATCTCCTTGAATCGGTCCCATGCTATCACTCCTTCTCCTTCCCTAGTCATGTTAGCCTGCCACCAGTAGCTAGCTTCTGACTTTAGCATGAATGTCATAAAAGTTGTCTTCTGGTCATCGCTACCTCTGGCCACATCAAAGACCTTTTCCATTTCCATCACCCATGTTTGGGCCTCTATCGGGTTCACAGATCCTTGGAATTCTGGCAGTCCAACCGCTTTGAACTCCTTGAACGTCGTAACTTAAACTTGCGGCTGATTCGCAAACGCTTTCGTCAGTAGGTTCACCAGTTGCTGAACCAAATTGGCGTTCGTCCCATCAATGTCATTATTTTTAGTCGAACCCTCTGGTTGTTGACGTGTAGGTCTTCTTCTAGGAGGCATCTTTCTATTAAGACATATTCTTATTAGATCCCTTACTCATCTCTTAAACATTCAAGTTCAAACTTAAACATTTTAAAATAATTCAATTCACACTTGAGCACATAGCACGCCAATAAACTTCGATATTTATTCATTATAGTTTTAAAAACATAGAATAGATAACATCTCTGCTATTTACATCATCTTTCCTAAACTAAAACAAGTTGCAGGATCACATTATTATCTTATCCCATTATTATCTCAAATTCTGGGATTTACAATTATTTATTACACAAAGAAACACATAGTTTATTACTCTACTATCTAGGCATGTTAAGACGTCGCACATCTTCTCCACGTTCTTCTTCCATCACCCGAAACATTGTTCTGCGATCCACCATATACCACGGTAAATCCTTAAACTGAGCTGGGTAATAAAAGACACGATCTTGGGCCCTATCTATAGCCGAATGAAAAGCATATTATGTCTCCCTCAGCTTGGCCTTCTTCACTTGAACCTTGTCTTCAGCTCGATCCGCACGTAGAGTAGCCCTCAAGGAAGCATCCTCAGCTCTGGCACGCTTCGCTGACTCCTCTTTGATGTCGTTCTTCAGTTTCGCTAGCTCAGCTAGTGCATCATCCCTTTCACTCTCCACGTGGACTAGATCCCACTTCGTGTTTCCAAGTTCATCGTCCAGCTCTTGAATCGTCTCCTCTCTCTACTGTATGGTAGTCCAACTCTTGTCTACCAGTTCCTCCAACTCTTCGACTCTTCCATATAGCTCAATATTACGGTCGTAGACCTCCTCATACATCATAGCGCTAATAGAGTTAGGTGGAAATTCCTCTTCAGGATCCTCCTCCTCCTCTGACTCATCCTCGTCATCTCGGTCAAAGACTGGCTCATACTCCTGACCAACTACGGTGATCAATGGAGATGACTCTCTCTGAACCAACTGCTCCCATATAGTATGGATGTCATGGGGCTCCTCATCCCTTGGCATCTTGGGTAACTCCTCCCTAGCCTGACTGGACTCTCCAACACTCGTCATCCTGACAACAAAATTTTTAGTTTTAATTATTACGTGATATCGATCGATACTCATCGGATACATAAACATAAACACATAGCACGTAAGGTAGTTTATTATCTTAACTATCATCACTATCTTTTCGATCTCCTATAAGGCTACTACGTAAGGTTTATAACCTAAAACACCGCTTTGATACCAACTCGTGACACCCCCAAATCCGAGTACTTCATTTTCACAGGATTTGGTGCTCACTATCTAAATAAAACATAATTACTGCCCATAAATAAGGATAGCAAAATAAATTACAACCTTAATCATTAAATAAAATCTTCCTTACAAAAAGGATTACAACCTTGTCCAAAAACATTCCCAGGGTTATCTAACCTTAACATCAACAAATGCGTAAAATAAAACATCACATAATAAAATTTATGTCTTATTACAAATCATGTTATAAATATTTAAACAAGTCTTCACTTGTTCATCTTGCTCTTGCCTTTACTAGTTGACGGTTCGTCAACTTTTTCAACTTTAGTTGCAATGGTTATATAATGCAAGAGTGAGCAAACAAAAGCTCACTTGAAATAGCAAATAATAGTGATGACATAGTATTGAATAGCTTCAACTAAATAGATAATATTTCATTCATTGATAATCAAGAATAAGATTTAGAATTCATCGTAGGGTCATAAGATCTTGAACTATGTCCCAAGTTATAAACATTTCTATTTAAACCTTTAACAGTCGTTAGACTATATGGACTCTTAACTCGTACTTAGGGGGATCAACCCTTCGTACCATGTATTATGCACAAATATCTTAACGCTTTCACATGGTAATCCCCTATCAAATAGAGTTGTTCATTTCAGTATTTAATAACAAGTCCGCATCAAAGAAAGTTTGGTTTGGATAAGCTCAAAGGGTAATTTAGAGTTCAACTATCATCAACTAAGGAGTAGTTGAATCAGCTTACAATAATTAAGATTTCGACAAATACTATGACTCATAATAATAGACATCATAATCAATAGTAATGCTTTAGAATTAAACTTAAAGCATTTGAAAGATAAAATAGATCTTTCTTGAACAATTAAGTCAAGGTCACATTAATTCAATAATGACTTCAATAACATACTTGTTCAATATGGAAATTAGAGAATAAGATAACTTGCATATAAATAACAAGTTAGAGATAGGAAACTTGCTCAATAAAAGTAAAGTTTGAGTTTAGAACACTTGCCTCTTGCACAAGCTA
This sequence comes from Panax stipuleanatus, assembly GCA_020205555.1. Lineage (NCBI taxonomy): Eukaryota > Viridiplantae > Streptophyta > Magnoliopsida > Apiales > Araliaceae > Panax > Panax stipuleanatus. The sequence goes on from CM035124.1 coordinate 112,803,249, forward strand.
TAATTTACAATCATATTCCACAATTATCCTACATATTACATTACGTTTACAATATCGATTAGTTTTATAACCACTACGCTTAACCGTTGAATTTCTCGCTTAAGTTGAACTTAACAACGTGGTTCGTAAACTTAACGTGCTAACTAACCACATAACGTGAATCTAAACATACCACATCCATATCACACATGTATAACCTTTTAAACCATTATAATCATACCTCATGATAACAATATCTAATTCACACATAACTTGTTAATATGAGACTTCAAATTATCTTATACATGTCAACAATATGTTATATTATTATTTTATACACTTAAATGTCATCAAATTCATCACATTAAGTTAGCTTATCGTGTAACGCATAAAAACTACACAAAGCACAAAGCACAAAATTTTCAGCATGTACACCCGCTGGGGCGGGTGTTCCTGCTGGGGGAAATTCTGGTTCGCTAACTTGTGCAGGAAAAAGCCAATTTGGCTTATCTCCTTGCACCAAACTCAGAATTTAACTAACATAATGCATATAAAACTTTCTAAAAAAAATTTTAAGCTTCTAACATGTTTTAACATGTATGATCATCATAACAACATAATCAAAAACTCTAAATTTCACGATTTTGAAGAAAACACCATTGTTTAAGCATTCTTGAAGAAAATTAACACTTTGACTTTATTTTTAAACCAAATCACATAATTTAAATCATGTTAATTTTGTTTCTTAACATATTATCATAATCTAAACTTAATTCTCATAATCATAGCATAATCAAACATAAATTTTGATATTTAAGAAACTATTTTTTAATTTAGTTCACTGTAAATTGCTATGAACATGATTTCTTCATGTTCATCATATTTACATGAATTGAACCACATAAACAATCATATAACACCTATATAATAGTTTACACACATAATCTAACATATATTGATCATCAATTTATAAGTTATCATGAAAACCAATTTATAGAGAAGTAAAAACAATGAAGAGCATGAAAGAACAAAACTTAACTAAATTATACCTTTGCTTCTAGAGGAAGAAGATGAAGATGGTGATGATGGTGGTTATCTTTACGAATTCACAAGCTTTTCTTCTTTCTTTCTCTGCTTTCTCTTTTCTCTCTTTTCTTTCTCTGTTCTTCTATTCTAACTGATATTTCTAACGTAGTATAATATAATATACATAACTGATATACATATAATATAACATAATTGCATATAATATATTTGGCAAAATATTTAATCCCTCTACTAAATACATATCAGTTATGTATTTTTGAAAATCAAAAGCCACTAGGGCTTGTTTGGCAAAAACTCTTTAAATTTAAAACCAGATTTTTAGGGCTAAGGCCTTGTTTGGTAAAACAGGATTAAAATAGATTTAAGGGTCTTGTTTGGCAAAACTAATTTAAAACTCTTTTATTCTATTTTAATAACTCATTTAACACATAGCTTTCAATGTTACACTTTATCTAATTAAATCTTACTATCCCAATTTAATTAAATACAAGCTAACATCAATTAACTAAATAAAATTGTCACATAATACTAAATTGCTACACAATTGTAATTTACTTATTAATCATAATTCATGTAACAAATTAGTAAATCTTTATTAACAAATGCCTTATAATATTCATTTAATTTAATTATTTCAATTCAATTAGAACTACACCACAATTTATTAAACATCAACTTAGTTAACATATTTCACTTAATTTAAGCACTCCATACATAATCACCTGAATTATTTATTTAACTCAATAAATAAATTAATTAAAATATTTATTTAATTCAATTAATATACAAAATTCTCATTTGTTACATGTTTTCTTACAACATAGTTAAACGAATGAAAAGTACATAATAATACTTTTCGTCGTTTTTATTTCTTCTGATTTCTGCACGTTTTTTGAGAAAAACTTTTATTGGCTAATATGACTTTTCACGATATAGTACCTGCAAATCTTCAAACAGAATGTCATTCTGACATCCCGAACTCTCATAAAGGCTTAGGTTATTAAAATCCTAAACCCTTAGGTTTCGTTGGGTGAATAGTGGCTATTTCGTCTTTTTCTCAAAATAGTTTTATTCTCGAATTTTTTTTTATTTTCGTCTTGAAAATTCTTACTCGTTCATTCTAGCTCGTAGCCAAAGTACTCCCGATTTATAATCATCCTAAGTCTTAGAATGATTAATAAACACATAACAAAGAATATAATTAATAAAAATCTATTTTATTAAATATAAATTCTTTAAACTAAACTTTCTGGACAATTCGATTTTTCGGGTTGTCACAAGGATTCTCTTAGGTAGGGAATTCTGCCTTTTTCCTTCCCTTGTTGTGCTGAGATTACTCCATCGTAATTTCTTTCAAGAGTCCCCCATTTTCTCTTACGAGAAGTTTGGTACAACCTCGGACTCCTTCCATTTCAATGAATCTTAAAAAAGCCCAAACCATTGTGCATGTTGTTATCAGGGATTCATATAAGAAACTCGCTTTGTTGATCACTCCAAGTTACCAACAGTGAGCAATATCCTACGCACTAGACAAATAACAAATGCCCAAAAGCTTGACGGCTCAGGCCGTCGAGGATAACTCTGATATAAGAATTAGCATAATCTCGTCAATAAGGCATGTAAAGTCAAAGTACATGAAATTGCATGCTCATCGGCTCTATAACTTTGTTGGGTTTGAATGAAATCGTGGGCGAAATCAAATTGCAAAATTAGGGGAAGCATGGTAAAATCAGAGTTAAAAAATTTCTACAAAACCATTACCCAGATCATCCTTTATGCATATTATTAATTTAAAATGATAAATAAGAAGTTATGAAATCATACCCTTGTAGAATAAAGCTTCCACATGTACGAGTTAAACTCCATGTTCTTCGTGATTTTCTTGAATTTTCGGGTTAGATTCCTTCCTTTGATCAACGTTAGCCACCCAAGTGTTTGGCTTCTAGAGGTAATCCACCAAGGAAGAGGAATTATCAAGAAGGAGGGTGGTTGGCTAAACTCTAGGTTTTTATCTACTATAGAAAAAATGTACTCTCCAACAATTAGAATTGCATCAACTGATATCTATTATAAGACTCCTCTTATATAGATATTGTTCAACCCTTCTAATCCTATTAGACAAGGGTTTCATTTAATTAATTAAACTCCTTTAATTAATTTAGGCTTCTCACCACATTGGGAATAATTAATTAAATTCATTTAATTAATTTGCCTCCTAATCTTATTAGGAATAAATGAGAGTACTAATATTAAATTAATTCCTAAACTCCTTTAGAAATTAAATAATAATAATTATAATAATATTAATAACTCCTCTTATTAATTTATATTTAATATTTTTAAAATATTAAATAATAAATATTTAATAATAAATCAATTTCTAATTTTATTTAAATAAATAAATTAAATAAATAATATATTTAAATAAATAATATTTATTCTACAATAGGGATAAGTCTCCCTAGCGATCAACGACTTTTTAGAAAATATAGATTTCAACATTAATCATAAAAGAACCTGTGAGTAAATAGTTACCATACAATTCAATTCTTCCACCATATAATGTCCCAATTAAATATAAGACATGGAATTACTGTCAAGTCTTATTTATTTAATTATATATATTTCGATTGGAAAGTGCACAACTCCATATAATGCAAATTAGAAACTCCTTTCTAATTTCATTCTGCATTGGCCAAGGACTACTGGGTTGTCATTTAACAAATCACATAGGACATATCTCTTCTTTTACTAGAAGTAGTAGATTCTTTATTGATCATTCATTATCTCTATATGTAACTCATTATACCCAAGCATACCCTTTGATATACCCTAAGGGTTTTTTAAGGAATAAGTCAAAGTATAATTCATTACATACAAGATACTATGATGATCTCAAGTCCAAAGATAACTTGTACTACTATCACATTAGGAATTCTTATTAACAGGCAAGTAAAATTCCATTAGGTATTCCATAGCGAGTCACGTTCAGTGAACTTATTCTCTAATAAGTACCTCCATACTTTATTTAATGTCTCCACACAAATGATCGTGAGATCAATCATCCTCAACCAATGAGCAAGCAACATATGTACTAATCTATCCGGATTTACTAATCCCCTTTTTAGTAATCCCATGATTAGGAACTATTTTAGTTTTAGAGCTTTCTAAGAATTTAGATCTCATTGGCATGATCATCATCATGATTCTAAAAGCATTGCTTAAAACTATGGGTTATTTACATATTATAAAAACAGCACCATGTAGATAATTAAATGCCTTTAATAAATGAATATTTTTATTAATAAATAAATAAGATTGTTTACAAAGTACGTGCTTTATCATCATACATGATTGGCTTGTATGCACACTACTATCAATCTCCCACTTGCACTAAAGCCAATCGCCATGGTATCTCATACCCATCTTCTCTAAGTGACGATCAAACTGCTGTTGTGTTAAAGCTTTAGTAAATGGATCTGCAATGTTGTCTTGAGAGTCTACACGCTCCAAGGTGACGTTTCCTCTTTCAATGATCTCCCTGATCAAATGAAATCGCCACAACACGTGTTTAGATTTCTGATGAGACCTCGGTTCCTTAGCCTGTGCAACTGCTCCTGTGTTGTCATAGTAAATGGGAACTGCTTCTCCAATGCTAGGAACCACACCAAGTTCAGTTATGAACTTCTTCATCCAAACAGCTTCCTTTGCAGCTTCACTTGCAGCTATATACTCTGCCTCTGTCACTGAATCAGCAACTGTTTGCTGCTTGGAACTCTTCCAACTCACTGCGCCTCCGTTCAAGGTAAAAACATACCCCGAAACAGATTTACTGTCATCTTGGTCCGTTTGAAAACTTGAGTCTGTGAAGCCCTCGAGTTTTAATTTAGACCCACCGTAGACAAGAAAAACATCCTTAGTCCTTCGTAAGTACTTTAAGATATTTTTCACTGCCTTCCAGTGCTCTTCTCCTGGATTCGACTGATATCTGCTCATTACACTAAGTGCATGAGCGACATCCGGTCTAGTACATATCATACCGTACATGATAGATCCTATTGCTGAAGCATATGGGATCTTACTCATACGGTTTCTCTCCTCAGATGTCTTTGAGGCCTGTTTCTTGGAGAGATTTATTCGGTAGCTCATCGACATGAGACCTCTTTTGGAATTTTCCATGCTAAACCTCTTTAGCATGGTATCAATACACATTCCTTGGGATAAGCCAAGCATCCTTTTAAATCTATCTCTATAGATCTTTATCCCCAAAATATAGGATGCTTCTCCCAAGTCCTTCATGGAGAAGTGTTTAGATAACAAGATTTTTATCGATTGTAGCATAGGAATGTCATTCCCTATCAGTAATATATCATCAACATATAATATAAAGAATGAAACTGCGCTCCCACTAACCTTCTTGTGCACACATAGTTCATCCTCATTTTTGATAAAATCAAACTCTTTGATTGTCTCATCAAAACGGATGTTCCGTCTACGAGAAGCTTGCTTTAATGCATAAATGGATCGTTGCAACTTACAGACTTGATTTGTTCCAACCTTTGAAACAAATCCCTCTGGCTGTGCCATATACACATCCTCCTCAAGTTTCCAATTGAGAAAGGTCGTTTTCACATCCATCTGCCAGATTTCATAGTCGTAATAAGCTGTAATCGCAAGCAAAATTCGAATGGACTTGAGCATAACTACTGGTGAGAAGGTTTCATCATAGTTAACTCCTTATCTTTATTTGAAACCTTTTGCAACCAGTCGAGCCTTATAGGTCTCTACCTTGCCGTCCGCTCCAGTCTTTCTTTTAAAGACCCATTTACACCTAATAGGCTTAATGCCTTCAGGTGGTGAAACCAAAGTTCATACTTGGTTTTCATCCATGGAGTCCATTTCGAATTCATGGCTTCAAGCCATTTCCTTGAGTCTTTATTACTCATAACATGTTCGTAATTCAATGGATCATCATCATTCATGACGTGTACCTCATCGTCATCCTCAATGACGAATCAATACCTATTAGGTATCTTCGGTAATCTTTGGTACTCTTCCAGATTTACGAACAGGATGTTGTACAGAAGGTGTCTCTACTTGGACAGGTTCATCCACTTGATCTGTAGTGGTTTGTGATTCTTGAATTTCTTCAAGATCTATTTTCCTCCCACTAGACCCTTTAAGAATAAATTTATTTTCTAAGAAGGCATCGTGTTTCTCAATAAACACCTTTTACTCAGTAGGATTGTTGAAATAGTATCCCAAACTTTCTTTAGGATATCCTACAAACGTGCACTTATCAGATCTTGTCTTAAGCTTATCATTTTGAAACTTTTTCACATAAGCTGGACATCCCCAAATCTTAACATGATAAAGACTAGGTTTCCTCCCTGTCCACAACTAATATGGAGTCTTGAGGACGGATTTTAAGGGGACCTTATTTAGTAGATATGCAGTCGCTTCTAGGGCATAACCCCAGAATGATACTGGAAGATTGGAAAAACTCATCATGGATCAAACCATGTCCAACAAAGTTCTATTTCTCCTTTCAGAAACTCCATTTAACTGTGGTGTACTTGGTGGAGTCCATTGTGAGATTATACCATTTTCTTTGAGACAATTGAGAAACTCACCGCTTAAGTATTCACCACCTCGATCTGATCGAAGAATTTTAATACTGTTGCCAATTTGTTTCTCTAATTCACTTATAAAGTCTTTGAACTTTTCAAACGATTCAGATTTGTATTTCATTAAATACGCATATCCATATCTTGAGTGATCATCAGTGAAAGTAATAAAATAAGAATACCCTCCCCGTGCATTCGTTGTCATAGGTCCATAAACATCTTTGCGAACCAATGCTAACAACTCTGTAACTCTTTCTCCTTTTCCACTAAAATGAGATTTAGTCATTTTACCCATGAGACAAGATTCACAAGTTTAATATGATTCAAAATCAGATAGCTCTAAGAGCCCATCCTTATGCAACTTGGATAATCTTGTTTCATTGATATGACCGAGTCTACAGTGCCATATATAGGTATAATTAGCATCATATCTTTTTCTTTTCTTAGTTTGGTCTATTTGAAGTATATTTTTATGCAAGTCAAGTATATAAAGTTCATTTTGCAGATTACCAACACCATATAAAATATTGTCTTTATAAATAGAACAATTGTTATTCTTTATTATAATGTCAAATCCTTCCATATCTAATATGAAAATAGAAATAATATTTCTAATGATATTCGGAACAAAATAACATTTATTTAAATAAATGGATTTGCCCTTAAATAATAAGTGCCTACAGCTAATGCAGCAACCTTTGCTCCATTTCTCACTCGTAGGATGACCTCATCCTTGTTCAACTTTCTACTTCTGACCAGTCCGCGCACAGTATTACATATGTGAGAACCACATCCGGTATCCAATACCCAAGTAGAATTTTGACTTTTTTAAAAATTAATTTCAATCATGAACAAACCTTAATTGGAAGTTGAAGCTTCTCCATGCTTCTTCTCTGCCAGAAACTTCTTGCAGTTCCTCTTCCAGTGACCCGGCTCGTTGCAATGGAAACACATTCCTTTGCTAACTGGATCAGGTTTTTTGTTCCTTTATGTTCACCTTGCCCTTAGCCTTCTTAGATTTCTTCTTTTCAGAAGATACCTTGGGTCTCTTACTTTTCTTGGAAGAATCCACCATTAAGACATGGTTCTTCTTGGATGGGAAGTGACCTTCTGCAGTTTTCAACATGTTAAGTAATTTAGGTAAGCTGACATCTAACTTATTAATGTTGAAATTAACAACGAACTGCAAGAAGGTCTCAGGGAGTGACTGCAAGACCAAGTCTTGACTCAACTCTACATCCATGACGAACCTAACCTGTCCAAGGCATTCAATCAGATTGATCACTCTAAGGACATGAGTCTCGACAGCAGTGCCCTCGGTCATCCGAGATCGAAAGAGCTCCTTAGATATCTCATATCTTGCAGTCCTACTTTGTTCACCATACAACTCCTTGAGGTGAAGCAACATAGTAGGAGCATCCATGTTTTCATGCTGACGCTGAAGCTCGTTATTCATGGATGCGAGCATGATGCATTGAGCCACAGATGCATCATCTTGATACTTTACAATAGTGGCAATCTCTTCCTCAGAGGCTATTTCTGGAACAGTTTCAGGGACAGGTGAATTTAGGACATAAAAATCTTTTCAGTGGTGAGAACTATTCTCAGATTTCTTAACCAGTCCATGTAATTCGGTCCTGTCAGTTTTTTAGCATCAAGTATGCTACGCAGTGAAATTAGTGATTTTAACATTTTTTAAATTTTTGCAAGTGAAAAGTTAACATTTAGCGAACATTAATTTAATTAATTTTATATACCAAAATAAATTAGGTCTTATTTTAGATTGGTATCTTCTACTATTTTCTTCAAACTATATTACCCTCACTTATATAGTTCAGCAACATCTAATTAAAGATTTGCTAGTGAGATTAAGGATCCCATTTCAAATGTATATAGCCATGTGTGTGCACAATAAACGATATATAAATAAATAGGTAGACAACTCTTGTCAATCACATCAACATGTGACTCCTTGTATTTTGCTTGTTAGATCATAATGGTCAAGTGTGTGCACATCCGAACTAAAATGATTTAAGTTAAGTCCAACCTAGCACTCCATATATTCGAAAAAGAAAAATATTGTTCTTGTGTGTGCACAATAAAACAATATTATTCAATTAACTTTATAAGCATCAAATGTGATTAAATTAAAATCTTAAATACGTAATACTCGCCTTGTGTGTGCACAACAAACTTATATTAAATATTTAATACTCTATTAATTTATCTTGCTAGAAGGTGACGTTCGATATTCCAAATTTGTTTTGAATGCTTTAGACATAATATAATTTCTTTGAGGGGTTTGTTCTTATTTGTCTCATCTTGTTTAGCACTCATGCACATACACACACACAACACACACACACACACACACACATATATATATATATATATATATAAAATACGCGCACAATAAAATAATATTATTCAATTAACTTTATAAGCATCAAATGTGATTAAATTAATAGCTTAAATACGTAATACTCGCCTTGTGTGTGCACAACAAACTCGTATTAAATATTTAATACTCTATTAATTTATCATGCTAGAAGGCGACGTTCGATATTCCAAATATGTTTTGAACGGTTTAGACTTAATATAATTTCTTTGAGGGGTTTGTTATTATTTGTTTCATCTTGTTTAGCGTGCATGCACACACACACACACACACACACACACACACACACACACACACATATATATATATATATATATATATAAATACGCGTTATTTTATTAAAACATGCGAAGCATGTTTGCATAAAATATAATATATATAATACTTAGCATGCACATATAGAATACTATATTCTACCCGGATTGATTATGGAATTTTATTCTAATTTAGTTCACTAGACCCACCAAGTGAACCAAAAGGACCTAGGAGTGCAAGAATTTAAACTTAAACATAAATATTACATTTAAACTCGGGCTCCATTACAAACGGGTCTTCACGTGCTTCTTGCTCCTTGGTCTCCAATTTGTTTGAAGAAAATTCTAACTATTTCTATTACATAACTATTTAATTTAAATAGAAAACTTGATCAGCAGTCAAGGGGAAGTACATAGGAGGGAGATAGAATTTTACATCAAGAAAAAAAAAACCCAAAGAAGACAAGGTAGGCAGACCCCATTTAATAAAACACATTCATTCAAGCATTCAATTAAAATAAAATCCAATCACATTGGTCAATAATCCCATAATCAATCTCATTTATTATCATACATATCACCATATGCATCAATAAATAAACATTCATCTCATGAATTAAAATTATTCCATATATATATATGAGTATCATTTAATGGGCAATTTTAAATTGCATGAAATTAATTTCAAGATTAAAATAAACTTTTTATTTTAATTATAAAATTATTAAGAATATTATATATATATATATATATGTATATATATATTATATATATATATATATAATATAACCTTATATATTTAAAGTGACCTGAAGCTTTGTAAAGCAGTTAGTACTATATATATAAATATATTGTGACGCCCCCAAATTCGGATACCTTCAAACCCAAGATGTGGTGCTACACGGTGCTACAATCTACTCATACATTCAACTGAGGACATCAATATCAATGCATAAGTTTACTAATTATTACATACTATTAATCCTTTCCCAAGTATTCCTAACCAATACATTGTTCTGTGTCATAATATCAGTAAATACAATACTAATACTAATACTATTACAAAGGGCCACTACTTGTCCAGCTTGGACTTGCCTTTGCCTTTACCGGATCCTTCAATCCGTTCGTTCTTAGCTGAAATCATATAGTTTTAATCAAGAATGAGCATAAACAGCTCAGCAAGTTAAACAGTATATCTTGAAACCACAAAATCAAGAATCATATCTTTTGCTCTTCAATAATTGTATAATAGTTATGAAGTACTTAAGAATAATCAAAATATCATTTTGATTTCTTTAAAACCATTCCCAAGTACTTTATAGCCTCTTCGGAATCCATCTTGGTCAACAACCACGAACCATAGTTTAGTTCTCATTCATGAAAAGAACAACCCGGCACGAAGGCCAAAAGTTCGGTACAGCTTACGAGCACATCCAGGTGATCAGCTTGTAGTACTCTATGTTGATCAACACTCATACATTAAACATGTTTACGTTTAATTGGTGGCAAACTCACGTGCCTGTCGAATTAACGACATTTAAAACCTTTGTTTTATTCATACTCAGGTTTACCTGAGAATCCATACTAAGCAATTGGCATAGGATCACAACAGTGTATATATTCTGGAGAGATTTGTGGAAAAATTCAGCAAAATATGATAAGTCTCAGTCTAGCCAGTCAAATGGCATTGACAATTCAAAAACAGTTTATGCATAAGCAATTATGCACAATGACCACTTGCCCAACTATAATGTATAGACAAGGGTTTAGCAAAACTTGTATTCATAATAAAGTATGAACGAAGTTAGGAAACTTACATAACATAATGTTAATGCAAGAGTTAGAAAACTTGCCTTTGCGTCTTCTATACCTTTACGTAGTCTACTCCGTATTTAGCACGTCTACAGAGCATAACACATAGTATACCAATTAGTAATCATAGTTGGTATACACTGTATTTGCTTAACTGCTCCTTCTTGCATAACTAAATCGAATTGCTAAACTAATAACATTCCTTCAAGTTATTTAACGTTATTACGACTTATTAACATTCCTATGTTATATACCGAACTCTCATTGATCATCACTAATCATGATGATAATGAGACTTCACTTGTTCGTTAACTTAGTTTTGGTTAACGTCCAAAACTTAAGTTTAATTATGTTTAGTTAACGTTTAATCCTCATCACCCTTGGTTAAACATGTTGTTTAAAGAGTGTATATTCATCACTTACTTGCCCCTTAATGATATGTAAAAGGTTAAGTAATTACTAAAAATGTCCAAATTTTCTGACATGCTGGTGCTGCAGCGCTAGGTTTTCCTCTTGGAGTGGCGTTGCAGCGCTACCCCCCCAGAGATTTCTCTAGGGAGTGGCGCTACGGCGCCGAATTAAGCCTATTGGCTGGCGCTACGGCGCTAGCTCTGCAACTCAGAAAAATTTCTAAGTCTTTGAAAATTCTGAAATTCCGGAGTCCGTAACTTGATCGTTATAACTCGGAATTGGTTCGTTCCAAAGCCTAAAGTTCATAAACGACATGCTCTATCATCCTATCAAGCCGAAATTCATTTTCAAATCTGTCGGCAAGAAATTCGCCGATTAGTCTATTTTTACATTTTCGTTATACGTTCGTGAACGTTCGACGCTCAAATCTTTGTTTTAAGTTGGAATCAATCCGTTCTTGCCCCTGCAAGTCTTATTTACCTAAATACATGTGTTACAATCAAAAACAATCATTTTCGACGCACACAATGACTTTTGACTTCTAATCCGAGAAATTTACGTTTTCGATGATTAACGTCTAATCGCGTAACTTTCGTCGAATCTTCGTTCTTCGTTATTATTAGCTCAAATCAATGGGAGTAAATCCCATAGTTGATTATTACTAATTCTTATCATTCAAAACATTTATGTTTTAATGGTTTAATAAGTTCATTAGTCCATTTCATAAGATTTCACTAAGTTCATTAATTTGTTCTTCATAAGTTCATAGTGTCTTCACATGCAGGGCTTATTAGGGTTCCTAATTCACCATTACTCTCCTTATAACTTCTCAAAAGGAATAACTCCTTTAATCACTTCTCTATCAAAACTATTATAGAAAGAAGAGATGATGTTTATATAATTTCCATTGTTATACCTTAAGGATTCTTGCTTGAATGAGTATGGAGACTCAAAGTCTTTATGATCTTCTTGGTAGATGAATTAGCTAGGCAAGGCACAAGCTTCTGCTCTCTCTCTCTCTCTCTCTCTCTCTCTCTTTGTTGGTGGAATTGTTAAACAACAAAATATGATGGGCAAGGCTCTATATTTATAGAGTTGGCAAGGCTTAGGTTACAAAGGTAATTTAGGCCCAACCTCCTCTACTATTCCCACATCCTCTCCTTTCTTTCCCACCATGTTAAGGTCCATGTGCTAGCATATGGTCAGCCATTTCTCCCCTTGTGCTCTCCCATGTCCCTTTACGTGCTCCCACATGCTCCCATGTGGCCTTGTTCCCCCATGTCCAATATGGGTTGTGGGTTGAGCCATCAGTTAAAACCACCCGTTCACCCAATGGTTCGACCCACGGGTTAAACTTATTAACTTTTAATTCCAATTAATTCTAATTGACTTTATTTTAACTTATTTACTCTGTATAAAATTCATATTATATGTCGTATTAATTCTCGTATCTTCTTCGCATAATTCTCATACAATACTTCGTATTATACGCGTATTTATTCCGTATAATAATCATATATTATTATACATAAATAATTAATTATTAATTTCACTTTCACTAACGCTTAGGCTTTAAGCCCCTACGCGAAAACTTTGTGAGTCATAAACGAATTATTATTACATAATCCACCTCGCCTTGAAATCCTATCATTACGCGTTTCTCGGAATTTAAAAATAAATTCCTTAGCAGAAATGGATGAATAGTGATTATCACACTTTTCCTCCCGAAAAAACTTTCCTCGGCTAACTTTACTTTTTACGGTATATTACCGTCAAATCTTTCGACAGAACGTCATTCTGACATTCCAAACTCTCGAAATGGCATAGGGTCTCAACCCCTAACCCTTAGGGTTAAATAGTGTCTATTTCATCTTTTCCCAAAATATTTTTATTCTCAGAAATCTTTTATTATCGTCTTATAAATTCATATCAATCATTTCTAGCACGTAGCCAGAATCCTACTCATTTTTGCATTCTCTAGGTCATAAAATGACCTACAATTAGCTTACTCAATTTAATAAACAAATAATCCAAATTTTATTCAATAAATCAAATAAAAAATCATTTACATAAACGCTCGATTTTCTCGGGGGTTACATTCTCCCCTTCTTATTAGAATTCCGTCCCCAGAATTACTATACAAGTTAATCAAACAAATGAGGATAAGCCTTCCTCATCTTGTCCTCGAGTTCCCACGTTGCTTCTTCGGCATTATGGTTCCTCTATATCACCTTCACCGAAGGTATAATTTTGCTTCTTAACGCTTGTTCCTTCCTATCCACAATTTGAATAGGAATCTCCTCATAACTTAAGTCTTTCTCAACTTGAATTGGTTCATACTCGATTACGTGCTTGTAATCCTGCTTATAGGGACGCAATACCGAAACGTGGAACACGTTATGGATATGCCCCAACTCTGGAGGTAATGCTATCACATATGCTACCTCTCCTACCATCTTCAAAATTTCAAACGGTCCTATGAACCTAGGGCTTAACTTCCCCTTTTTCCCAAAATGCATCTTCCCCTACCAAGGTGACACCTTCAGGAATGCATACGAACCGACTTCAAGCTCCCTGTTCTTCCGATGTGGATCGGCATACTTCTTCTGTCTGTCCTGAGCTGCTACTAGCCGCGTTCGTATTAACTTAACTACTTTCGTCGTTTGTTGTACCATCTCGGGTCCTAACATTCGACGCTCTCCCACTTCATCCCAACAAAGTGGCGTTCGACACTTCCGTCTATATAACGCTTTGTAAGGCGGCATGCCTATACTAGCGTGATAACTGTTGTTGTAGGCGAACTCTACTCATGGTAGATGATCGTCCCAAATCCTCTTGAAATCCATAATGCAAGACCTTAGCATGTCTTCTAAAGTCTGAATTGTTCTTTCACTTTGTCCATCTGTCTATGGATGGTACGCCGTACTCAACCTCAGTTGTATTCCCATCTGCTCTTGCAAACTCTTCCAAAAATTCAAAGTGAATCGCAGGTCACAATCTGACACAATCGAAACTGGTACTCCATATCTCGAGACAATCACTTTGACATAAAGCTTAGCTAACTGGTCTAAATTGTATCTGACTCTTATCGGCAAGAAATGAGCCGACTTCGTCAAACGATCCACTATTACCCAAATAGCATCGTATCCTTTCTGCATAGTTGGAAGTTCCACCACAAAGTCCATCGTGATATGCTCCCACTTCCACTCTAGAATCTCCAATGATTGTAACAAACCACTGGGTCGTTGATGTTCGGCCTTAACTTTTTGACAAGTTAAGCACCTACGGACGTACTCTTTTATCTCCCTCTTTATATTTGACCACCAGAAATTGGTTCGATGGTCTTGATACATCTTGGTACTACCAGGATGAATCGAGTACCTCGAGTGATGCGCTTCATCCATTATCTCCTCTTTTAACTTTGGCTCACACGGAACCCAAATTCTTCCTTCAAATCTCAATAACCCTTCGTTATCAAGACTGTACCCTATTTTAGTACCGTCTGCAATCTTCTTCCTTATCCGCTCGTACTCATCAGCTCTGAATTGCACTTCCTTAACCTTCTCCACTGTTGTGGGTTGAACTTCTGACGCAAATAGCTTCTCCCATTCTTCGATTGGACATCGCACTTCTAACTCCATTCTTGCCATCTCTGTCACCAGCTCATCTTGAGATGTTAACATCGATAGCTTCTCCTGACCCTTCCTACTTAAGGCGTCGACGACCACATTTGCCTTCCCTGGGTGATACAGGATTTCACAGTCGTAATCCTTTATCAACTCCAGCCATCTCCTCTGCCTCATATTCAACTCCTTATGTGTGAAGATATACTTCAGACTTTTATGGTCTGTGTAGATCTCACACTTCTCCCCATATAGGTAATGCCTCCAAATCTTTATGGCGAAAACCACTGCGGCGAGTTCAAGGTCATGGGTAGGATAATTCCCTTAATACTCCTTCAACTGCCTAGATGCATATGCAATGACCTTGCCATGCTGTATGAGCACGCAACCCAGTCCTTTATGCGAAGTATCGCTATACACTACGAAATTCCCCATCTCATCCGGTAACGATAATACAAGGGCTTGACTCAACTTCTTCTTCACCTCTTCAAAGCTATCTTCACACTTTATTGTCCATACGTATTTCACCATTTTCCTAGTTAAGTTGGTTAATGGAGTAGCTATCTTCGAGAAGACATATATGAACCTCCGATAGTATCCCGCTAATCCTAGGAAACTTCGCACCTCAGTCGGCATTTTTGGTTGTTCCCAATTAATCACGGTTTCCACCTTCGCTGGATCCACTGAAACTCCTTCCTTGCCAATGATGTGCTCCAAAAACTGCACTTTCTCTAACCAAAATTCACACTTTGTGAATTTCGCATACAACCTCTCTTTTCTTAGTGCCTCCAACACTAATCTCAAATGTTCCGCATGATCATCCTTCGTCTTGGAATAGACTAAGATATCATCAATTAACACTACGACGAACTTGTCTAAATAATGTTTGAACACCCAGTTCATCATGTCCATGAATGCGGCTGGCGTATTCGTCAACCCAAATGACATTACTAAGAATTCGTAATGGCCGTAACGAGTCCTAAATGCTGTCTTAGGTACATCCTCCACTCTAACCTTCAACTGGTGATACCCCGTACGTAAATCAATCTTCAAAAAATATTTTTCCCCTCTCAACTGATCAAAAAGATTATCGATCCTAGGCAATGGGTACTTATTATTTATTATTAGTTTGTTCAACTCTCGGTAGTCGATACAAAGCCTTAATGATCCATCCTTATTCTTTACAAACAGTACCGGTGGTCCACATAGAGAAACACTCGGTTGAATGTACTTCTTGTCCAACAGTTCTTGCAACTGAATCATCAACTCCTTCAACTCCACTGGCACTATATGATATGGTGCTTTTAACACTGGTGTCGTCCCTGGCGCAAGGTCTATAACAAATTCAGTCTCCCTATTGGGTGGAAGACCTGGCAAGTCACTCATAAATACATCCGCATACTCATTCACTATAGGGATATGTTCCAACGTTGCTCCCAATCGTTGGGTATCAACAACATGGCACAAGTAACCTTCGCATCCCTTCTTCAATAATTTTCTAGCTTATATCATGGTTAGGCAACAAGAGCGTCCCGGTGATTTACTACCGTAGAACACTACCTTGGGTTTCTTAGAAATCCAAAGATTCACACTCTTATTTTGGCAATCTATTATTTCCCCATAGTTAATTAACCAGTCCATTCCGAGAATTACATCGACTTCCCCCAACCTTACCGGTATAAGTTCTACCGACAATTTGTTACCTCTAATATCCACACAACAACTCCTATGAACCAAGTCCACAGGAATTACTTCATCATTAGCTACCTTAATGTTTAAAGGTATTACAAGTTTTTAGGGGAGTAATCCTAATTATTTAGGAAACTCACATACTATGAACGAACACGTTGCACCCGAATCAAACAGTACATATGCATTAATGTCGTTGACCGGAATGATACCTGCTACGACGTCGCTTGATGCTACCGCATCTTGGACCATCATATTAAAAGTACGAGCAGTCGGTCTACCCTGTGGTACTACACCACCAATCGCCAGCTTATTACCGCTAGCTCCCTTCCCACTATCCGAACCCTTCTTCGGACAGTTACGCACCATGTGGTCCATAGATCCACATACAAAACAATCGCGACTCTTCTTGGGACTGGGACAGTTAGGCAAAATAAGCCCCTCCTGTCCACAGTTATAACAGATCGCCTAACCCTTGAGGCAGACTCCCAGATGAGTCTTACCGCAATTCTTGCACGCTTCCATCTTCCTCTTGGAAAACTCCTGTTTTACTCTAGTATTCCCGGAGCTGAAATCTTTCCTCTTCTGGCCACTTCTATTGGCTCCCTCGATCTTGACTGATACCTCAGTCTTAGCCTTATTCTTCTTCTCCTTATGGTATAAGGTCAACGCCTCACTCCCACCCTCTATGATAATCGCCTTTTCCAACATCTCTCCAAAGGTAACACTTTGGAAAATCGATATCCGATTGTAGAGCCAGGGTTTCAATCCCTGCTCGAACCGTCGTGCCTTCCGTAACTCTGTGTCCACTTGGTGTGGAGCAAACCTTGCCAGTTCATTGAACCTGGCTGCGTATTGCGGTACCGTCATGTCCCCTTGCTTCAGTTCTAGGAATTAAATCTCCATTCTCCCTTGCATACTTGTGGGGAAGTAGGTCTCAAAGAATAACTCCTTGAATCGCTCCCACGTAACCACTTCTGTTCCGGACCTACCCTGGTTGGCTTCCCACTAGTAGTTGGCCTCCCCCTTCATCATGTAAGTCACAAAAGAAGTCTTCTGCACCTCATCGATATTTGCAATTACAAATGCCTTCTCTATTTCCTTTACCCATACTTGGGCGGCGATCGGGTCTGTAGTTCCATATAACTCAGGCGGACCTATTATCTTGAACTCCTTAAAGGTAGTCCCCCGACCTACCCCATGATTAGTGCATACAGTACCTCTCGTTTGATTGAGAGCCGTAGCTAGAAGATTCACAAATTCCTGCATCGGGTTATTATTCCCTTGCTCCTCCTCATTACGAGGTTCTTCTTCTTGATTTCTTGCACGTCTTCTTGGCGGCATTTTCTGTTAATGTGAAAACATTTCGTTATTCTTTATTCCTTTATTCGGTTATTATTAACAATCAAATAATAACTCAATCACATTGCCAAGTATTTTCAATAAAACCTTTATATTAAAATACTTCCTTGTAGTATAACACTACACTTTACATTACATGGCTTCAGCCATTTACAATACTATCCCGCAATCACTTTCCAAAAGTTGGGATTTACAAAAGACTACCCTTATCTATACAAAAGAGGGTTTTATGTCATCACTAACTATACACATATTTACATAGCTATTTGCATCGCTATCTTTTCTATACATACTATGGAACTACATCTGCAATACGGCATTCATGTAATCCGCATCAGCCATACTGGTCACAATATCCCGGCTAATAGTATGCAGAGTCTGTCCTTCCTCCACAGGATACTCAGCTATCTACTGCTGGTAATCCTCGTGCGAACACCTATGGATATAGCATATTCGTCCTATTTTCTGCTTCTTGTTCAGAAGCTCAACTTTCAGTTCCTGGACTTCTAGCTTCAAGTCCCGGACATTATCCTTAGCCAACACTTTCTTATCGTGCTCAGCCTCCCAGAAGATCTCCATATCCTCTCTATCTTCTACCACATCATCCACCACTTTCTTGAGGTCACGGACCTCCTTACTTAGTTGGATATTTCTGTCCAGTATTTCCATGAACAACATTTTCATGGACTCCCCTTGTGCCGACTCCTCCGCTTCCCCCTCATTAGGCAATACTGTATTAATCGGCATTGTCTCCACCTCCTCAATAGACAGTACCGTATTAATCGGTACTGACTCAACCTCCTCCTCCGACATACCCTCAAATAATGACGCGTAATCAAAGTTATCAGAGTACTCGGACGGATCCTCTTCTTCTATATCAGTCCCCTCTAAGATTACCACCGGTATCTCTGCTACGGACATAGGTACTATTTCTGCCAAGTTGACTGAATCTTCGCTAACCTCATATATTTCATTATACATGCTCATTATTCCTGTTATCTATATAAAACATAAATAACTTGATTAGTATACAATCAAATATGAACAGTTTATGTCACATTTAATATGTTTAAGGTTACCTTCTTCTTTCAAAACTTTACTCGAGTTTGTTAACTTCTAATTTCTACTTCACTTCTCCAGGTT
Source organism: Panax stipuleanatus (assembly GCA_020205555.1). Taxonomy (NCBI): domain Eukaryota; kingdom Viridiplantae; phylum Streptophyta; class Magnoliopsida; order Apiales; family Araliaceae; genus Panax; species Panax stipuleanatus. The sequence goes on from CM035124.1 coordinate 112,822,594, forward strand.
ATAGCCTAAGGTTTTCACACCTTAAGTTTTATAACCTACAGCTTTGATACCAACCTGTGACGTCCCCAAATCTGGGTACCTTTAAACCCAAGATATGGTGCTACACAGTGCTACAATCGACTCATACATTCAATTGAGGACATCAATATCAATGCATAAGTTTACTAATTATTACATACTATTAATCCTTTCCCAAGTATTTGTAACCAATACATCGTTCTGTGTCATAATATCAGTAAATATAATACTAATACTAATGCTATTACAAAGGGTCACTACTTGTCCAGCTTGGACTTACCTTTGTCTTTACCGGATCCTACAGTCCGTTCGTTCTTAACTGAAATAATTTAGTTTAAAGCAAGAATGAGCATAAATAGCTCATCAAGTTAAACAATATATCTTGAAACCACAAAATCAAGAATCATATCTTTTGGTCTTCAATAACTGTACAATAGTTATGAAGTACTTAAGAATAATTAAAATATCGTTTTGATTCCTTTAAAACCATTCCCAAGGACTTTATAGCCTCTTCGGAATCCATCTTGGTCAACGACCACGAACCATATTTTAGTTCTCATTCATGAAAGGAACAACCCGGGACGAAGGCCGTAAGTTCGATATAGCTTACGAGCACATCCAGGTGATCAGCCTGTAGTACTCTATGTTGACTAACACTCATATATTAAACGTGTTTACGTTTAATTGGTGGCAACCTCACGTGATAGTAGTGTGCATACAAGCCAATCATGTATGATGATAAAGCACGTACTTTGTAAACAATCTTATTTATTTATTAATAAAAATATTCATTTATTAAAGGCATTTAATTATCTACATGGTGCTGTTTTTATAATATGTAAATAACTCATAGTTTTAAGCAATGCTTTTAGAATCATGATGATGATCATGCCAATGAGATCTAAATTCTTAGAAAGCTCTAAAACTAAAATAGTTCCTAATCATGGGATTACTAAAAAGGGGATTAGTAAATCCGGATAGATTAATACATATGTTGCTTGCTCATTAGATGAGGATGATTGATCTCATAATCATTTATGTGGAGACACTAAAGCAAGTATGTAGGTGCTTATTGGAGAATAAGTTCACTGAACGTGACTCGCTATGGAATACCTAATGGAGTTTTACTCGCCTGTCAATAGGAATTCCTAATGTGATAGTAGTACAAGTGATCCTTGGACTTGAGATCATCATAGTATCTTGTATGTAATGAATTATACTTTGACTTATTCCTTAAAGCCCTTAAGGGTATATAAAAGGGTATGCTTGGGTATAATGAGTTACATATGGAGACAATGAATGATCAATAAAGAATCTACCACCTCTAGTAAAGGAGGAGATATGTCCTATGTGATTCGTTAAATGACAACCCAGGAATCCTTGGCCAAGGTAAAATGAAATTAGAAAGGAGTTTCTAATTTACATTATTTGGAGTTGTGCATTTTCTAATCGAAATACATATAATTAAATAAAATAAGACTTGACAGTAAATTCATGTCTTATATTTAATTGGGACATTGTATGGTGGAAGGATTGAATTGTATGGTAACTATTTACTCACAGGTTCTTTTATGATTAATGTTGAAATCTATATTATCTGAAAAGTCGTTGATCGCTAGGGAGGCTTATCCCTATTGTAGAATAAATATTATTTATTTAAATAGATTATTAGTTTTTTTTTATTTATTTAAATAAGATTAGAATTGTTCTAATTGATTTATTCACAACCGATTTAATATGGAGAACCTAAAGGGTCACACCATAAAAGGAAGAATAATTATTTAAGAAGGTAATGGCATAATCGTAATAATGCATTAAGTGAAATTAATTTAATCTATGGTGATAGAATAAATTAAATAGCTTAATATTTATTATTTAATATTTTGAAAATATTAAATATAAATTAATAAGAGGAGTCTTATTAATATTTTTATAATTATTATTATTTTAATTTCTAAAGGAGTTTAGTAATTAATTTAATATTAGTACTCTCATTTATTCCTAATAAGATTAGGAGACAAATTAATTAAATGAATTTAATTAATTATTTCCCATGTGGTGGGAAGCCTAAATTAATTAAAGGAGTTTAATTAATTAAAAGAAATCCCATGTCTAATAGGATTAGAAGGGTTGACCAATATCTATATAAGAGGATTCTTATAATAGATATTACTTGATGCAATTCCAATTGTTAGAGAGTACTCCTTTTCTATAGAGGATAGAAAACTAAGCCAACCACCCTCCTTCTTGATAATTCATCTTCCTTGGTGGATCACCTCTAGAGGCCAAACACTTGGGTGGCTAACGTTGATCAAAGAAAGGAATCTAACTCGGAAATTCAAGGAGATCACGAAGAACAAGGAGTTGAACTAGTACCTGTGGAAGCTTCGTTCTACAAGGGTATGATTCCATAACTTCTTATTTATCGTTTTAAATTAATAATTTGCATAAAGAATGATCCGGGTAATGGTTTTGTAGAAATTTTTTAAACTCTGATATACCATGCTTCCGCTACTTTTTGCAATTTGATTGCGTCACGATTTCGTACAAACCCAACAGTGGCATCAGAGCCAAACTTTTATGCAATTATTAATTTATTTTTGATTTCATATACATATGGGTATATATTTAAAATAATTTATTGGGCATAATTTTATTGTATAAAATTATTATTTTTTAAGAAAAAAAAAATGACGTTTTTTTTTTTTTTGGGACGAATCACAAATTTTTTTTTTGGGGTGCTAATCTTGAATTCTGCAAAGAAAATGTGTTGTCTCTTTCTTACTCCAAAAAGAATGTGACCCATCAGAAAAGGACTCTTTTAATAAACCTGCAGGACTCTTTTAATAAAAGAAGGTGACTTCTTTTTAAAAAAATAAATATGATATATTTATATATTATATTCTAAATAATTTTATAATTAAAATAAAGAGTTTATTTTAATCTTGAAATTGGATTTCATGCAATTTAAAATTGCCCATTAAATGATACTCATATATATGGAATGTTTTAATTCATGAGATGAATATTTATTTATTGATATATATGGTGATATGTATGAAATAAATGGGGATTGATTATGGACTATTTGACCAATGTGATTGGATTTTATTTTAGTTGAATGCTTGAATGAATGGGTTTTATTAAATGGGGTCTGTGTACCTCGTCTTCTCTAAATTTTTTTTTTCGTGATGTAAAATTCTATCTCCCTCCTATGTACTTCCCCTTGATTGCTGATCAAGGTTTCTATTTAAATTAAATAGTTTAATGTAATAGAAATAGTTAGAATTATCTTGAAGAAATTGGAGACCAAAGAGCAAGGAGCGCGTGAAGACCCGTTTGTATGGAGCCCGGGTTTAAATGTAATAGTTATATTTAAATTTAAATTATTGCACTCCTAGGTTTGGCCTTTTGGTTCACTTGGTGGCTCTAGTGAACCAAACTAGAATAAAAGTCCATAATCAATCCGGCTAGAATATAGTATTCTATATTGCATGCTAAATATTATATATATATATTATATTTTATGCAAACATGCTTCGCATGTTTAATAAAATGACGCGTATTTTATATATATATGTGCATGCACGCTAAACAAGATGAGACAAATAATAACAAATCCCTCAAAGAAATAATATTAAGTCCGAAGCGTTCAAATGATATTTGGAATATCGCACGTCGCCTTCTAGCATGATAAATTAATAGAGTATTAAATATTTAATATGAGCTTGTTGTGCTATCCACAAGGCGAGTATTGCATATTTAAGATGTTAATTAATCACATTTGATGCTTATCAAGAAAATTGAACGATCTAGTCTTGTTGTGCTATCCACAAGGACGAACATTTTTCTTTTTTGAATTTATAGAAGTGCTAGGCTGGACTTAACTTCAATCGTTTTAGTTCGGATGTGCACATTGACCATTATGATTTAAGAGGCAAAATAAAAGGAGTTATATAGTGATGTAATTGACAAGAGTTGTCTACCTATTTATTTGTATATCGCTTGTTGTGCTATCCACAAGGTTATATACATTTGAAATGGGATCCTTATTCTCACTAGCAAATCTTTAATTAGATGTTGCCGAACAATATAAGTGAGGGTAATATAGTTTGATAAAAATAGTGGGAGATACCAATTTAAAATAAAGACCTAAATTTATTTTGGTATGCAAAATTAATAAAATGAATGTTTGCTAAAATGTTGTTTTTCACATGCAAAATTTTAAAAATGTCAAAATCACTAATTTCACTGCGAAGCATACTTGATGCTAATAAGCTTACCGGGCCGAATTATACGGACTGGCTAAGAAATCTGAGAATAGTTCTCACTGCTGAAAAGATTTCTTATGTCCTAAACTCACCTGTCCCTGGAACTGTTCCATAAACAGCCTCTGAGGAAGAGATTGCCACCATTGTAAAGTGGCAAGATGATGCATCTGTGGCTCAATGCATCATGCTCGCATCCATGAATAACGAGCTTCAGCGTCAGCACGAAAACATGGATGCTCCTACTATGTTGATTCACCTCAAGGAGTTGTATGGTGAACAAAGTAGAACTGCTAGATATGAGATATCTAAGGAGCTCTTCCGATTTCGGATGACCAAGGGCAAAGTGAACATAAACTAACAAAAGAAATCTGATCCAGCTAGCAAAGGAATGTGCTTCCATTGCAACATGCCGGGACATTGGAAAAGGAACTGCAAGAAGTATCTAGCAGAAAAGAAGCTTGGAGAAGCTTCGACTTCCAATCAAGGTTTGTTTATGATTGAAATTAATTTTTCTGAAAGTCATAATTCTACTTGGGTATTGGATACCGGCTGTGGTTCTCACATATGTAATACTGTGCAGGGACTGGTCAGAAGTAGAAAGCTGAACAATGATGAGGTGATCCTACGAGTAGGGAATGGAGCAAAGGTTGTTGCATTAGCTGTAGGAACTTATTATTTAGCAATGCCTTCGGGCAAGTCCATTTATCTTAATAATTGTTATTATGTTCCAAATATTATTAAAAACATTATTTCAATTTCTGTATTGGATATGGAAGGATTTAACGTTGTTATAAAGAACAATAGTTGTTCTATTTATAAAGACGATGTTTTATATGGTATTGGAAAATTGCGAAATGGACTTTATACACTTGACTTACAAGAAAATATATTTCAAATTGAACAAACTAAGAAAAGGAAAAGAGATGATATTAATTATACCTACATGTGGCACTGTAGACTCGGTCATATCAACAAAACAAGATTATCCAAGTTGCATAAAGATGGGCTCCTCGAGCTATCCGATTATGAATCATATCCAACTTGTGAATCTTGTCTCATGGGTAAAATGACTAAATCTCCTTTTAGTGGAAAAGGAGAAAGAGTTACAGAGTTGTTGGCATTGATTCACACAGACGTTTGTGGGCCTATGACAACAAGTGCACGAGGTGGGTATTCTTATTTTATTACTTTCACTGATGATCACTCAAGATTTGAATATGTTTATTTGATGAAATACAAGTCAGAATCATTTGAAAAGTTCAAAGAGTTCAAAAGTGAAGTAGAGAAACAAACAGGCAAGAGTATAAAGATACTTCGATCAGATCGAGGTGGAGAATACTTAAGCGGTGAGTTTCTCAATTGTCTCAAAGAAAATGGTATAATCTCACAATGGACTCCTCCAGGTACACCACAGTTAAATGGAGTATCTGAAAGGAGAAATCGAACACTGTTAGACATGGTTCGATCCATGATGAGTTTTACCGACCTTCCAATTTCCTTCTGGGGATATGCCCTAGAAACGGCTGCATACCTACTTAACAAGGTACCTACCAAATCCGCCCCAAAGACCCCATATGAGATGTGGAAGGGGAGGAAACCAAATCTTAAGCATGTTAAGACTTGGGGTTGTCCAGCTTATGTCAAAAAGTTTGAACATGATAAGCTACAGACTAAATCCGAAAAGTGTAGATTTGTGGGATACCCTAAAGAAACTGTAGGGTATTATTTCTATCATCTAACTGATCAAAAGGTGTTTGTTGCGAAACATGCTGCCTTCTTGGAAAAGGAGTTTATCCATGAAGGGGTCAGTGGGAGTAAGATATATCTTGAAGAAGTTCAAGAACCACAAATTACCACGGATCAAAGTCAGGTACCTGACCAAGTAGAAGAACCTACTATACCACACCCTGTTCGTAAATCTGGGAGAGTACCGAAGATACCTGAGAGGTATGGATTCATTATAGAGGATGACGATGAGGTACACATCATGCATGATGATGATCCATTGAATTACAAACAGGCCATGAGTAATAAAGACTCAGGGAAATGGCTTGAAGCCATGAAATCCGAAATGGACTCCATGTATGAAAACAAAGTATGGACTTTGGTTTCACCACCTGAAGGCATTAAGCCTATTGGGTGTAAATGGGTCTTTAAAAGAAAGACTGGAGCGGACGGCAAGGTGGAGACCTATAAGGCCCGACTGGTTGCAAAAGGTTTCAAACAAAGACAAGGAGTTGACTATGATGAAACCTTTTCACCAGTAGTTATGCTTAAGTCCATTCGGATTTTGCTTGCAATTGCAGCTTATAACGACTATGAGATCTGGCAGATGGACGTGAAAACGGCCTTCCTCAATGGAAAACTTGAGGAGGATGTGTATATGACACAGCCAGAGGGATTTGTTTCAAAGGTTGGAATAAATCAAGTCTGTAAGCTGCAACAATCCATTTATGGATTGAAGCAAGCTTCTCGTAGATGGAACATTCGTTTTGATGAGACAATCAAAGAGTTTGATTTTATCAAAAATGACGATGAACCATGTGTGTACAAGAAGGTTAGTGGGAGCGCAGTTTCATTCCTTGTATTATATGTTGATGATATATTACTGATAGGGAATGACATTTCTATGCTACAATCGATTAAAATCTGGTTATCTAAACACTTCTCCATGAAGGACTTGGGAGAAGCATCCTATATTTTGGGGATAAAGATCTATAGAGATAGATCTAAAAGGATGCTTGGTTTATCCCAAGGAACGTACATTGATGCAATGCTAAAGAGATTTAGCATGGAAGATTCCAAAAGAGGTCTCATGCCGATGAGCCATGGAATACATCTCTCCAAGAAACAGGCCCCAAAGACACCTGAGGAGAGAGACCGTATGAGTAAGATCCCTTATGCTTCTGCAATAGGATCTATCATGTACGGTATGATATGTACTAGACCGGATGTTGCTCATTCACTTAGTGTAACGAGCAGATACCAGTCGAATCCAGGAGAAGAGCACTGGAAGGCAGTGAAGAATATCCTAAAATACTTGAGAAGGACTAAGGATATTTTTCTTGTCTACGGTGGGTCTGAATTAAAACTCGAGGGCTTCACAGACTCAAGTTTTCAAACGGACCAAGATGACAGTAAATCTGTTTTGGGGTATGTTTTTACCTTGAACGGAGGCGCAGTGAGTTGGAAGAGTTCTAAGCAGCAAACAGTTGCTGATTCAGTGACAGAGGCAGAGTATATAGCTGCAAGTGAAGCTGCAAAGGAAGCTGTTTGGATGAAGAAGTTCATAACTGAACTTGGTGTGGTTCCTAGCATTGGAGAAGCAGTTCCCATTTACTGTGACAACACAGGAGCAGTTGCAAAGGCTAAGGAACCGAGGTCTCATCAGAAATCTAAACACGTGTTGCGGCGATTTCATTTGATCAGGGAGATCATTGAAAGAGGAGACGTCACCTTGGAGCGTGTAGACTCTCAAGACAATATTGCAGATCCATTTACTAAAGCTTTAACACAACAGCAGTTTGATCGTCACTTAGAGAAGATGGGTATGAGATACCATGGCGATTGGCTTTAGTGCAAGTGGGAGATTGATAGTAGTGTGCATACAAGCCAATCATGTATGATGATAAAGCACGTACTTTGTAAACAATCTTATTTATTTATTAATAAAAATATTCATTTATTAAAGGCATTTAATTATCTACATGGTGCTGTTTTTATAATATGTAAATAACCCATAGTTTTAAGCAATGCTTTTAGAATCATGATGATGATCATGCCAATAAGATCTAAATTCTTAGAAAGCTCTAAAACTAAAATAGTTCCTAATCATGGGATTACTAAAAAGGGGATTAGTAAATCCGGATAGATTAGTACATATGTTGCTTGCTCATTAGATGAGGATAATTGATCTCATAATCATTTGTGTGCAGACACTAAAGCAAGTATGCAGGTGCTTATTGGAGAATAAGTTCACTGAACGTGACTCGCTATGGAATACCTAATGGAGTTTTACTCGCCTGTCAATAGGAATTCCTAATGTGATAGTAGTACAAGTGATCCTTGGACTTGAGATCATCATAGTATCTTGTATGTAATGAATTATACTTTGACTTATTCCTTAAAGCCCTTAAGGGTATATAAAAGGGTATGCTTGGGTATAATGAGTTACATATGGAGACAATGAATGATCAATAAAGAATCTACCACCTCTAGTAAAGGAGGAGATATGTCCTATGTGATTCGTTAAATGACAACCCAGGAATCCTTGGCCAAGGTAAAATGAAATTAGAAAGGAGTTTCTAATTTATATTATTTGGAGTTGTGCATTTTCTAATCAAAATACATATAATTAAATAAAATAAGACTTGACAGTAAATTCATGTCTTATATTTAATTGGGACATTGTATGGTGGAAGGATTGAATTGTATGATAACTATTTACTCACAGGTTCTTTTATGATTAATGTTGAAATCTATATTATCTGAAAAGTCGTTGATCGCTAGGGAGGCTTATCCCTATTGTAGAATAAATATTATTTATTTAAATAAATTATTAGTTTAATTTATTTATTTAAATAAGATTAGAATTGTTCTAATTGATTTATTCACAACCGGTTTAATATGGAGAACCTAAAGGGTCACACCATAAAAGGAAGAATAATTATTTAAGAAGGTAATGGCATAATCGTAATAATGCATTAAGTGAAATTAATTTAATCTATGGTGATAGAATAAATTAAATAGCTTAATATTTATTATTTAATATTTTGAAAATATTAAATATAAATTAATAAGAAGAGTCTTATTAATATTATTATAATTATTATTATTTTAATTTCTAAAGGAGTTTAGTAATTAATTTAATATTAGTACTCTCATTTATTCCTAATAAGATTAGGAGACAAATTAATTAAATGAATTTAATTAATTATTTCCCATGTGGTGGGAAGCCTAAATTAATTAAAGGAGTTTAATTAATTAAAAGAAATCCCATGTCTAATAGGATTAGAAGGGTTGACCAATATCTATATAAGAGGATTCTTATAATAGATATTACTTGATGCAATTCCAATTGTTAGAGAGTACTCCTTTTCTATAGAGGATAGAAAACTAAGCCAACCACCCTCCTTCTTGATAATTCATCTTCCTTGGTGGATCACCTCTAGAGGCCAAACACTTGGGTGGCTAACGTTGATCAAAGAAAGGAATCTAACCCGAAAATTCAAGGAGATCACGAAGAACAAGGAGTTGAACTAGTACCCGTGGAAGCTTTGTTCTACAAGGGTATGATTCCATAACTTCTTATTTATCGTTTTAAATTAATAATTTGCATAAAGGATGATCCGGGTAATGGTTTTGTAGAAATTTTTTAAACTCTGATTTACCATGCTTCCGCTACTTTTTGCAATTTGATTGCGTCACGATTTCGTACAAACCTAACATCACGTGCCTATCGAATTAACGACGTTTAAAACCTTTGTTTTATTCATACTCAGGTTTACCTAAGAATCCATACTAAGCAATTGGCATAGGATCACAACAGTGTATATATTCTGGAGAGATTTGTGGAAAATCCACCAAAATATGATAAGTCTCAGTCTAGCCGAGTCAAATGGCATTGACTATTCAAGAACAGTTTATGCATAAACAATTATGCACAATGACCACTTGCCCAACCATAATATATAGACAAGGGTTTAGAAAAACTTGCATTCATAATAAAGTATGAACGAAGTTAGGAAACTGGCATAACACAATGTTAATGCAAGAGTTAGAAAACTTGCCTTTGCGTCTTCTATACCTTTACGTAGTCTACTCCGTATTTAGCACATCTACAAAGCATAACATATAGTATACCAATTAGTAATCATAGTTGGTATACACTGTATTTGCATAACTCCTCCTTCTTGTATAACTAAATCGAATTGTTAAACTAATAACATTCGTTCAAGTTATTTAACGTTATTACGGCTTATTAACATTCCTATGTTGTATACTGAACTCTCATTGATCATCACTAATCATGATGATAATGAGACTTCACTTGTTCGTTAACTTAGTTTTGGTTAACGTCCAAAACTTAAGTTTAATTATATTTAGGTAACGTTTAATCCTCATCACCCTTGGTTAAACATGTTGTTTAAAGAGTGTATATTCATCACTTACTACCCCTTAATGACATGCAAAAGGTAAAGTAATTACTAAAAATGTCCAAATTTTCTAACATGCTGGCGCTGTAGCGCTAGGTTTTTCTCTTAGAGTGGCGCTGCAGCGCTACCCCTCCAAAGATTTCTCCCGGGAGTGGCACTGCGGCGTCGGATTAAGCCTATTGGTTGGCGCTACGGCGCTAGCTCTGCAACTCAGAAAAATTTCTAAGTCTTTGAAAATTCTGAAATTCCGAAGTCCGTAACCTGATCGTTATAACTCGGAATTGGTTCGTTCTAAAGCCAAAAGTTCATAAACGACATGCTCTATCATCCTATCAAGTCAAAATTCATTTCTGAATCCGTCGCCAAGAAATTCGTCTATTAGTCTATGTTTACATTTTCGTTAAACGTTCGTGAACGTTCGACGCTCAAATCTTCGTTTTAAGTTGGAATCAATTCGTTCTTTCTCCCGCAAGTCTTATTTACCTAAATACACGTGTTACAATCGAAAAACATCATGTTCGACGCACACAGCGACTTTTGACTTCTTATCCGAAAAAATTTACATTTTCAACGATTAACGTCTAATCGCGTAACTTTCGTCAAATCTACGTTCTTCGTTATTATTAGCTCAAATCAATGGGAATCAATCCCATAGTTGATTATTACTAATTATTATCATTCAAAACATTTATGTTTTAATGGTTTAATAAGTTCATTAGTCCATTTCATAAGATTTCACTAAGTTCATTAATTTGTTCTTCATGAGTTCTTAGTGTCTTCACATGCATGGCTTATTAGGGTTCCTAATTCACCATTACTCTCCTTATAACTTCTCAAACGGCATAACTCCTTTAATCACTTCTCTATCAAAACTATTATAGAAAGAAGAGATGATGTTTATATAATTTCCATTGTTATACCTTAAGGATTCTTGCTTGAATGAGTGTGGAGACTCAAAGTCTTTCTTAGCTTCTTGGTAGATGAATTAGCTAGGCAAGGCACAAGATTCTTCTCTCTCTCTCTTTCTCTTTGTTGGTGGAATTGTTAAACAACAAAATATGATGGGCAAGGCTCTCTATTTATAGAGTTGGCAAGGCTTAGGGTACAAATGTAATTTAGGCCCAACCTCCTCTACTATTCCCACCTCCTCTCCTTTCTTTCCCACCAAGTTAAGGCCCATGTGCTAGCACATGGTCAACCATGTCTCCCCTTGTGCTCTCCCATGTCGCCCCATGTGCTCCCATGTGGCCTTGTTCCCCCATGTCCAACATGGGTTGTGGGTTGAACTATGGGTTAAAACCACCCGTTCACCCAATGGTTCGACCCACGGGTTAAACTTATTAACTTTTAATTCTAATTAATTCTAATTCACTTTATTTTAACTTATTTACTCCGTATAAAATTCATATTATACGTCGTATTAATTCTCGTATCTTCTCTGCATAATTCTCGTACAATACTTTATATTATACGCGTATTTATCCTGTATAATAATTATATATTATTATATGTAAACAATTAATCATTAATTTCACTTTCCCTAACGCTTAGGCTTTAAGTCCCTACGCGAAAACTTTGTGAGCCATAAACGAATTATTATTACATAATCCACCTTGCCTTGAAATCCTATCATTACGCGTTTCTCAAAATTTCAAATATAAATTCCCGAGCAGAAATGGATGAATAGTGATTCTCGCACTTTTTCTCGGCTAACTTAACTTTTCACGGTATATTACCGTCAAATATTTCGACAGAACATCTTTCTGACATTCCAAACTCTCGAAATGGCATAGGGTCTCGACCCCTAACCCTTAGGGTCAAACCTTAACCCTTAGGGTTGAATAGTGTCTATTTCGTCTTTTTTCAAAATATTTTTATTCTCGGAAATCTTTTATTATCGTCTTATAAATTCATATCAATCATTCCTAGCACGTAGCCAGAATCCTACTCATTTTCGCATTCTCTAGGTCATAAAATGACCTACAATTAGCTTACTCAGTTTAATAAACAAATAATCCAAATTTTATTCAATAAATAAAATAAAATTTGATTTACATAAACGCTCGATTTTCTCGGGCGTTACATATATATATATTTAAAAAACGTAATAGTAATAGTAATATATATATTAACATTCCTTTTGAAACTACAAAGCTTATAAACCTTCAGGATTACATTAAACATCCGTGGGTCTTCCTTAAAAAAAGAATACACGGATCGCCGAATACAACAACCTTGTAAAAACGTGATTAGCGAACTTATTTCGGTTTCCTTTTCTTTTCTTTTCCATAAAAAAATAATTTTATACAATTAATTATGCCCAATAAATTATTCTAAATACATACCCATACATATATATGGAATCAAAATAATTAATAATTGCATAAAGGTTTGGCTCTGATGCCACTGTTGGGTTTGTACGAAATCGTGGGCGCAATCAAATTGCAAAATTAGCGGAAGCATGGTAAAATCAGAGTTTAAAATTTTCTACAAAACCATTACCCGGATCATCTTTTATGCATATTATTAATTTAAAACGATAAGTAAGAAGTTATGGGATCATACCCTTGTAGAACGAAGCTTCCACAGGTACAAGTTCAACTCCTTGTTCTTCGTGATCTCCTTGAATTTCCGGGTTAGATTCCTTCCTTTGATCAAGGTTAGCCACCCAAGTGTTTGGCCACTAGAGGTGATTCACCAAGGAAGATGAATTATCAAGAAGGAGGGTGGTTGGCTAAACCCTAGGTTTCTATCCACTATAGAAAAGGAGTACTCTCCAACAATTGGAATTGCATCAACTGATATTTATTATAAGACTCCTCTTATATGGATATTGATCAACCCTTCTAATCCTATTAGACATGAGTTTCATTTAATTAATTAAACTCCTTTAATTAATTTAGACTTCCCACCACGTTGAGAATATTTAATTAAATTTATTTAATTAATTTGTCTCCTAATCTTATTAGGAATAAATGAGAGTACTAATATTAAATTAATTCTTAAACTCCTTTAAAAATTAAAATAATAATAATTATAATAATATTAATAAGATTCCTCTTATTAATTTATATTTAATATTTTCAAAATATTAAATAATAAACATTAAGCTATTTAATTTATTCTATCACCATAGATTAAATTAATTATACTTAATGTATTATTACAATTATGCCATTACCTTCTTAAATAATTATTCTTCCTTTTATGGTGTTACCCTTTAGGTTCTCCATATTAAACCGGTTGTGAATAAATCAATTAGAACAATTCTAAACTTATTTAAATAAATAAATAAAACTAATAATCTATTTAAATAAATAATATTTATTCTACATTTGGGATAAGTCTCCCTAGCGATCAACGACTTTCTAGATAATATAGATTTCAACATTAATCATAAAAGAACCTGTGAGTAAATAGTTACCGTACAATTCAATTCTTCCACCATACAATGTCCCAATTAAATATAAGACATGGAATTACTGCCAAGTCTTATTTTATTTAATTGTATGTATTTCGATTGGAAAATGCACAACTCCATATAATGCAAATTAGAAACTCCTTTCTAATTTCATTCTGCCTTGGCCAAGAACTACTTGGTTGTCATTTAACGAATCACATAGGACATATCTCTTCTTTTACTAGAAGTGGTAGATTCTTTATTGATCATTCATTGTCTCCATATGTAACTCATTATACCCAAGCATACCCTTTGATATACCCTAAGAATTTTTTAAGGAATAAGTCAAAGTATAATTCATTACATACAAGATACTATGATGATCTCAAGTCCAAGGATCACTTGTACTACTATCACATTAGGAATTCCTATTGACAGGCAAGTAAAAACTCTATTAGGTATTCCATAGCGAGTCACGTTCAGTGAACTTATTCTCCAATAAGCACCTATATACTTGCTTTAGTGTCTCCACACAAATGATTATGAGATGAATCATCCTCATCCAATGAGCAAGCAACATATGTACCAATCTATCCGGATTTACTTATCTCCTTTTTAATAATCCAACGATTGGGAACTATTTTAGTTTTAAGCTTTCTAAGAATTTGGATCTCATTAGCATGACCAACATCATGATTCTAAAAGCATTGCTTAAAACTATGGGTTATTACATATTATAAAAACAGCTTCATGTAGATAATTAAATTCCTGTAATAAATGAATACTTCTATTAATAAATAAATAAGATTATTCACAAAGTATGTGCTTTATCATCATACATGATTGGTTTGTATACACACTGCTATCAAACTTAGCTCGTATTCATGGCGTTTTTATCTTATCGCTAAAGAACTTGAAATCGAGTAGGAAAATGAATCTTTCCTAAGCAGGTTGAGAATTGCGAATGATTTGCCATGCATATACTAATTTCAAGGTTTATTTTTATTTCTTTTGAATTTTTTATTTAGCAAGTTATGAAATCGTAAGAAAACTTCTAAGCATTCTATGGTCATTAAATATGAGTAGGATCATATTTAAAAGAATTATCTCCCTCTATTAAAGATACTTCATCTTCATTCTACATGTCCTTCTTCACAGAATTGACATCATATGACATGTGCACATTGAGTGACGTAACCCCTCCATGATTTTAGATAGTCTTATTTCCTCTTGTCCAAATTTTTTCCTCTTTCTGACTTTATATTTTCTTTTCTCTTTTTTTTTTCTTCACTTAACTTGTCTTATTTTCTTAGGCTATTTTGAGTTACCCACTTAACGAGTTTTGGACCAATGACTCCCAAACCAAACAATTTTAGGGCACTAGGTGTAAAGACACCCTATCGGGTTTACTTGCTTAAGTAACAAAGGTCACACTTTGAGACAAGTTAGGTGGTCTACTCTATTTATTCCTCGCCTGACCTCGTGAAAGATTCATTTTCTTAGGATTAAATTACCCATGTAGTGAGTGTTGGGTCGGTGACTCCCATACAGTTGTTGATCTAAAATTTGTCGTTCATTATTATTTATTTGATTTATCATTGTTGAAGACTAAAGATAATTTATTCTTCTTTATATTAGTCATGATATTCTTTAATGGGCTAGTTGAGCTCACCCTTTTCTTTTTTATTTCATTGTTCTTCTCAGGAAATGAGAGTGTAGCTGGGACTAGTCGGGGAACAGAGTAATGGTCCTAGATAGTTACTATAGTAGTCCTCACTATTCTGCAAAATAGTGTGACAATAATTGGAATTAGGACTTAATTTGAGTGTGGATATTTTTGTATTATATACGGTATAATATTTGCATTGAAACTCACAGTTTATGTGTGGTCGTATTTTGCACAACAAGTTATTAGTAGTAAGTAGAAAAGTTTGTATTTAAATTTTGTAATATATATTTGGCGACTCAAAAAGGGTTGTGTGGACCTACTTTGGGGGCGTCACAGTTGGTATCAGAGCTTAGGGATATGATCTCCAGTGGAGATCTGGGATTAAAACAAGGAGGGGAGAGACGAGTAAAATCCTTCGCTAGTGTGTCCTACCTAAGCTATTTCGTTATTTAATTAGTTGATCGATATATAGGGATAAGATGTGACATGTCAATTTGTTTAACTAACCTTTGTTTTGTTGCCATATTTCATAATGACATCAAAAAATGAAGAAATAAACTATGAGGCAATTGTGGCTGAGAATCAGGAAGCTACAAATCATACTGCTGCAAACTCAAAAAATTATGTTGCTAATAACATGATGAATGATGAGTTTTTCCAAAACTTTATGCGATTTTTGCAGAACCAGGCGAGAGGAACTACTAGTAATAATATCGGTGGAAACGTGGGTAACTCACGAATGGTCACTGCCAAGCAGTTCAAGGAGTTAGGACCACCTGAATTTCTCGAAAAGCTGAAACCTCTCAAGGCAGAGACATGACTCAAACAAATGACAAAGATATTTGATGTGCTGCGTTGCGCTGATGATCAAAAGATTCTCTTTGCTACCTTCATGTTACGAGGAGAAGCAGACCACTAGTGAGTGTCTGTGAAGTGTACACATCATTCAACACATGAAATGTCTTGGGTAGAGTTTCAAGAGCTCTTTAATGAAAAGTATTTTCCAGAAAGCATTCGCTATATGAAGGAAGTGGAATTTATTAATTTAGAACAGAATAATATGATCGTCTCACAATACGAGGCTAAATTTGCCGAGCTATCCCGATTTGTGCCCCACTTGGTGGATAATGAAGAACGCATTACCCGAATGTTCTTACGAGGTTTGAAATTTGAGATTCGCTAACATCTTATATCTCATAAACTTTGTTTATATTTAGATATCGTGGATAGGGCTCAATTTATGGAACGATAGAAAGAAACATTGCAACCAAGAGACAATAATCGACAACACGATAACAATCGTACCAGTGGCAATAATCAACGGAATAATGAGAACCATGGAGGAAGGAATTATCATGCCAAAAATGGTAACCACTTCAGTGGTAATCCTAGCCCGGATAATAGAAGAATTGAATCAAGTGGAAACAACTTTAAGAAGATGAGATTCAACAATGATAATGAAAAGACATCGACAGCAGCACCAGCACCCGCACCCATTTTTAGGGGAGGAGAACGACCACCAGTTAGATGTTACATACCTTCCAAGGTGTGTTTTAGTTGTGGAAAGGACGGTCACTTAGCTTGATTCTGTCCTATAACAAAGTCAAGTCCAGCTGTAATGGTGACACCAAAGGTTGTCGCGGACAAGTCAAAGCCTGTGGTTCAAGGGAGAGGTTTTGTCGTAACATCCCAAAAGGCGTGGAAACCAGATGAAGTCATAACTGGTAATCTCATTATAAACTCTCATGAAGTCTATACCTTATTAGATACCGGTTCTACCCACTCTTTTATTTCACCTGCTTGTGCTCAACGTTTGAACTTGACTACTGATAAATTAGATTTTGATTTATCTATTGAAACTCCGTTAGGAGAAGCCTTCATTACATCCACTGTTTATAAATCTTGTTTGATCCAAATCGGTACCCTCACATTACCTGTTGATCTCATCTCTTTGAAAATACTTGAATTTGATGTGATTTTAGGAATTGACTGGTTAACTACTCATCATGCTAAAATTGATTATTTTTATAAGGTCGTTAGTTTTCATATTCCTAACCAACCTGTTTTGCGAATTCAAGCAACCAAACCATTGAAATCAATCACTGTCATATCAAGCCATAAAGCCATATGTTTATTAAAAAACGGATGTCAAGCTTTCTTAGCCTATGCCATCGATTTAAACAAAAATACGTCAAATTTGAATGACATTTCTGTTGTTAATATATTCCTTGATGTATTTCCCAAAGAACTTCCTGGCCTACCACTAGAACGTGAAATCGAATTTTGTATTGACCTTGAACCCGGTACAAAACCCATTTCCAAAACCCCATATCGAATGGCTCTTATTGAACTTCAGGAGTAAAAAGCCCAACTACAGGAGTTGTTAGACATTGGTTTCATTCGTCCTAGTACATCGCATCGGGGTGCTCCTGTTTTATTCGTGAAGAAGAAAGACGGGAGTATGAGACTTTGCATTGACTATCGAGAGTTGAACCATGTCACCATCAAGAATAGGTACCCGTTACCTCGCATTGATGACCTATTTGACCAGTTGCAAGGTGCTCATTTCTTTTCAAAGATTGATCTTCGTTCTAGATATCATCAGTTAAAGATTAAACTGATGACATTCCAAAAACTGCCTTCATAACTCGATACGGGCATTATGAATTCCTAGTCATGTCTTTTGGATTGACTAATGCTCCTGCTGCCTTCATGGATATGATGAACCAAATATTCAAGGAATATTTGGATCATTTTGTGGTTATCTTTATTGATGATATCCTCATTTATTCCAAAAGCCATGAAGATCATGAGCAACACTTGAGGCTGATACTCCAAAAGCTTCGTGAATACAAGCTATATGCCAAATTAAAAAAATGCGAGTTCTGGCTTGAGGAAGTAGCATTCATTGGGCACGTGATATCGAAACATGAAATATCAGTTGACCCGGCGAAGATTGAAGCAATACAAATTTGGGAGCAACCTAAGTCAGTAACAGAAATACGTAGCTTTATGGGCCTAGCTGGTTATTATCGGAGATTCGTAGAAGGATTTTCTCGAATTTCCACTCCATTAACTCAGCTGACTCGAAAAGATATAAAATTCAAATGGAGCGAGGAATGTGAGAAGAGCTTCCAAGAACTCAAGAGCAGACTCATTTCAGCACCTGTTCTGATAATACCATCAGGTTCAGAGGAATTTTTCATCTACATCGATGCTTCAGGCAGAGGTCTAGGTTGTGTTCTCATGAAACACGAAAAAGTCATAGCATATGTTTCTCAAAAACTCAAAGATAATTAGAGGAATTATCCTACACATGATCTAGAGTTGGCTGCAGTCGTTTTTGTGTTAAAGATCTGGAGACACTACCTGTATGGGGGAGAATGTGGAGATCTATATAGATCATAAAAGCCTTAAATATTTCTTCACCCAAAAGGAACTCAACATGCGGCAATGACGTTGGCTTGAGCTGTTGAAAAATTACGACCATACCATCAAATATCATCTTGGAAAGGCGAACGTGGCAGCTAACGCGTTGAGTAGAAGATCATATGTAGGTACGAGTGTGATATTGTCAACACAAAGGCCCATTTGGTATGACTTACAAAAGATGGAGATAGAGTTAAAGACTCCAAGGACCCACGTGAAGATGTCAAATATACTTGTAGAACCGACTTTAATTGATAAAGTTAAAGCTGCTTAAACTATAGACACGGAGCTGATAAATATGAAGAATAAAGTACAAGAAGGTGCTATTCCAGAAGCAAGAATTGATGAGGAATGAATACTTCGAGTTAACTCTAGACTTTGTGTTCCTAACAACCCTGTAGACACTCAAAATTTTCTTTCCCTGTTACTAACACTGTAGGAGGGCAAGACTGTTAATCAAATCAAATCAGCCCCGGTCTTAATACCGGGCCGTCAACTCAATCCTAGTCTCAATACCGGGTAATCAAATCAATCCCGATCTCAATATCAGACCGTCAGATCAACCCCGGTCTTAATACCGAGCCGTCAATTCAACCCCGATCTCAAATCAGGAAATCAAATAAATCCCGATCTCAATATCGGGCCGTCAAATCAACCCCGATCTCAAATTAGGCCATTAAATCAACCCCGATCTCAATATCGGCCCGTCAAATCAACCCCGATCTCAAATCGGGCCATCAGATCAACCCCGATCTCAATATCGGGCCGTCAACTCATCCCCAATCTCAAATCGGGCCATCAAATCAACCCCGATCACAATATCGGGCCGTCAAATCAACCCCAATCTCAAATCGGGCAATCAAATCAACCCCGATCTTATTATCGGGCCGTCAGTTCAACCCTGATCTCAATATTGGGCCATCAAATTAGCCCCGATCTCAACCCGGGAGGTACAGGTCAACCCCGATCTCTACCCGAGAGGTACAGATCAGCCCCGGCCTCAACCCGGGAGGTACAGGTCAGCCCCGGTCTCAACTCGAGAGGTACAGGTCAGCCCCGATCTCATCCTGAGTGGTACAGATTATCCCCGGTCTCAACCAGGGGGGTACAGGTCAGCCTCGGTCTCAACCCGAGTGGTACAGGTCAGCCACGATCTCAACCCGGGAGGTAAAGTTTAGCCCCGGTCTCAACCCAGGAGGTACAGGTCAGCTCCGGTCTCAACTCGGGAGATACAGATCAGCCCCGGTCTCATCCCTAGAGTTATAGATCAACCCTAGTCTCAACCCAAGAGGTATAGGTCAGCCTTGGGTTTAACCCGGGAGGTACAGATCAGCCCCGGTCTTAACTCGAGAGGTACAGGTCAGCCCCGGTCTCAACCAAGGAGGTACAGGTCAACCTCGATCTCAACCTGGGAGGTACAGATCAACCCCAGTCTTAACCCGGGAGATACAAATCCCTGATCTCAATATTGGGCTAACAAATAAGCCCCGATCTCAACTCGGGAGGTACAGGTTAGCTCCGGTCTCAACTCAACAAGTGCAGATAAGCCCTGGTCTCAACCCGGGAGGTATAGGTCAGCCCCGGTCTCAACCCGAGAGGTACAAGTCAGCCCCAGTCTCAACCTGGGAGGTACAGATCAGACCCGGTCTTAACCCGGGAGGTACAGGTCAGCCCCGGTCTAAACCCGAGAGGTACAGATCAGCCCCGGTCTTAACCTGGGAGGTATAGGTCAGCCCCGGTCTCAACTCGGGAGGTACAAATCAGTCCCGGTCTAAACTCGGGAGGTACATGTCAGCCCCGGTCTCAACTAAAGAGATACAGATCAACCCCGATCTCAACCCAGGATGTACAGATCAGCCCCGATCTCAACCCAGGAGGTACAAGTCAGCCCCGGTCTCAACCCGGGAGGTACAGATCAACCCCGGTCTCAACCCGGGAGGTACAGATCAACCCCGATCTCAACCCGGGGGGGGGGGGGGTACAGGTCATCCCCGATCTCAACCTCGGAGGTCAGGTCAACTTCGGGAACAAACCTAAAGACTCACAATATCTCCAGAGGAAAACCTAGAGCGACCAAGTCATCCTCAGAGACAACACTGAGGACAAATAGGCTCGAATGGAATCCAAGTCTTGGAAACAACCCTAGGAAGTCAACCGAAGGACGTGTCGATACTAAGGGCAACCCCGAGAGGCGTAAAATGATTATTTTACCAATTCTAAACCGATTCGATCAAATTAAAATCGAATTGATGCCACCAAGGTTAGAACGAACCATAACGATGATCCCGAGTGTAAACAGCGCAAGACAGTTCAACGGATAAACTGCTGGAAATTGAAGACCTGGTTATGAACCGTCTTCTTGGTCCCGAAAAATGTTTTATCCCATGTCATTGCGACACTCTCGGCGAGGGCTTTCCAGAAAGGTACAACAAGCCTCAAACGGACGCTCTGATTAAAAGTTAAAAAGTTTTAACTTCGACCTCGCTTTGCTCGGAGTGCACGTACTTTGAGACGACTAAACGTGGCACGTGGGCCCTACCATGAGAGCCGCACCTCTACTTGTGGCAGCAATAGGTAGGGTGGAAGCTTCCTGGCCTATATATATAAGGGCACCCCCCCTCATTTGAAAAAAGAAAAACGCTTCGAACCTCTGCTTGTTTGGTTTTTTGTCTAGTTTCTCGTCTTTCAAACCCAAATATTTTTACTCTAACACGTAGATATATCCACATACTACCACATATCAAAAAAAACTGGTAGATTCAAACATTAACAGCCTACGATTTGGCAAAAAGCTCGTGTAGCAGTCCATTGTGAGTATTTTTACGATCAGAAAGTTATTATTACTTTTTTGCACTTTTATACACTTGCATATTAAGTTTCGTTTTCTAAATATGCCCGAAACTCAGTTCCGTGGCCGTTTTTGTCAACTTTTGGTATATTTTTGTACATAAAAGCATTTTCTTGCATTTCTACAACTCGAATTGAGGATCCGTCGCTTCCAGCAGCTTTTATATACTTGCATCTTCGTTACTGGCAACTTCGCCGGACTAGGTTTTCTTCCCAGTCCGGGTTTGACTTTTTTTGTATATATTCAACTGTATATATATACACTAACTTTTTAATTTTGTCAAGCCCGGATGTCAAATTCGTGATAGTTTACTACTTTTATATATAAATATGCATATATAAGCAGGCTTCACCACACTGGGTTATCTTTCCAGTCGATGCGGTACCGTGTTACACGGGAGTTGTGGGGTGCCTAACACCTTCCGCACACTTAACCAAGCCCCCAAACTCAAAACTTTTTTTTAAAGATCAATTGTCGAAAGTGTCCAGCAATTGGGCCTCTTTTCAAACAAAACTTGGTTGAGTTGGTACAACCATTTCAAATCTACCAACTGGCAACTCTGTAAAACTTTCAATCATCAACATGATACATGTTGGCCTTTTCCTAAAAAAACCTTCAAAATCTTTTTCACAAATAAAAAGAGTAAGGGTAGAGATAACTTAGAAAGAGAGCATAGATATATGGAAAATGTTATGACAACGAGATATGATTGGCGGTAAGGCGAGTTGTTAGTTCCCAAAGGCACGTTAGTTATCTAGATGGGGGGTTGAATAGATACTTAAAATTTCTCTTAAAATACTTTGTCAGTATTAATGATACTGACTGCAGCGGAATATATGTTTTGTTCCCCTTCAAGATAATGCAGTTAAGGTTAGATAAGCAGTTATAACAGATATAACAATTATAGTAGTTAATGAGAGACAATGAGATACAGGGTTTTAAGTGGTTCAGAGCCAACACGACTCCTAATCCGCGAAAAACCCGAACCACATTATTGAATTAGAACCAGACGAGATAATAGAGGATTTAATGTATGAGGAGGTACCTGTCAAGATCTTGGATAAGAAGGAATAAATTCTACGCTCAAAGGTTATACCTTAAGTCAAAGTTTTATGGAGAAACCATGATATTGAGAAAATGACCTAGGAGTTAGAATCTGAAATGAGGGCAAGGTATCCTCACCTCTTCGAAATATCAGGTACATATATCAATTTCGAGGATGAAATTTCATAAGGAGTGAAGGTTGTAAGAAACCAACATTTTTTGAATAAGATTTAATCTTCTCTATATATTAGTTTAAATAGGAAGGTGTTAATTTGATTAATGTGATAGTTATGGGTGATATGTGCAAACTATACAAAGTAAATAGTTGTCGAAAAATATTTGTTTTGTCAGGGAATATTCGTACGACGGCGCAAATATAACCAATCATTGGTGGGTCCCATAACAAAATAATTATCTAATATAAAAAATGACAAAAACCATTTTTAACAAAATTAACGGCATAACTTTTACCATTAACTGTTGAAATACCCAGTGATAAAAGTAACAGTAATACGCGGTATTGCACAGTAATACACAGTATTGCATATCTCTGATTATTGATTCTTACGTAAGAAGTCACTCATTCAATAATTGTCAGTAGATATTGAATAGTATCTCATATTATTGATTTAATAATTGTTACAGTAATATCTGTACAATATTTTATATTATTAGTTAGCATTATTGGCAATGTCTAGAAAGTTCTGTCGAAGAAAGGGGTTATGTTATATAATTGCACGCCAATAAGGATAATTCCTTATCGAAAAGCCCCCTCTTTCCTGAGAATGATTTAGTTGTCAATATTGTGAGCTTATAATATTAATTGTGAATAATTATTATGTGGTGGATATTTGTCCAATTTTTATTACAAATGGAGGAATTTTAGCATGAGACATTTGTTGAAAGTTTGTCATATTTTTCTATGAAATCATAATTATCTTCTCCGATAAAATATTCATTCAAATATATTATTATAATATTTTATTATAATAGTATAAGGTGATAATATAATAGTATAATTTATAACTTTTTAAAGAGTAATATTATTATAATATAAGATTTGCAGGCATGTGAATTTGTTAAAGGAGAGTGGAGATGAGATGCTTTGCTTTGTATTCTTTTTCCTTTTCTCCAAGTTGGTGGGCTAAAAGACTTGCTCCTATAATTCATTTTTCTAAATTGTGGGCCCTCAACCAATAAAAAGAAATAAAGAAAGTTAGGCAGAGAAAAGTTAGGCATGTATTAGGCAGGTTTGTTTTTTTTCTTCTTCCGAGTTGCCTATAAAAGGAAGGCTCCTTCAGAAGATGAGATACACCATCACAATATCAGAAATTCTTCCTCTATAATATTGTGAGTATAATATTTTGAGTATATTCTTTTGAGTGTAAGGATACTCTGAGTCAAAAAATTTCAAGTCAAATCTAGTCTCCTACTATGATAAAGGATATTATTTTTTTTCAATACTCATAAGGGATATAATTTTCTTTCATACTCCATATTATGTAAGTGATATTATTTCATTTTATACTCCTAAATCTAAACTTACTATGGTAACTATTGCTTCTATAATTCCAGAAATGATTAGAAAGTTCTTGAGGTTTGCATTTCATCTAATATCATTTCACTTGAATAATTTATTACCTGAACTTTCTTATTAAATTTTAAATGCCAGAGTAGTATTCATATCGGGCTACTATTCACGCCAGAGTACTATTCATGCTGGGGTACTATTCATGTCGAGGTACTATTCACGCCAGAGTACTGTTTACGACAAAATTTAATTTTCTTTTCTTGTCCAAATTATCTTTGTAATATAAATCTTAAATATCATTCTTGAATTTTACTCCACAATTGGTTATCATGTTGACAATTTGAACATTCTTAAACTCTAGATAAATTAAATTATAAATCTTTAATATTTATCCTTGATTTCACTTTTATTCATTCTTTATATCATTGTCATCATCCTCAGACTTAAGTTGTGATGTATCTTTGGCCCGTAGTGCAAAGATAAACTATTGATTGGTATGATTATGACCAGAAATTGTGTATTGGTATAATCATGACCTTTGGTGTTATAGATAAAGGCTTATGGTGAGAGTTCTCTTTGGCCCGTAGTGCAAAGATGGACTGTTGTGTGGCATGATCATGACCACTGGTGATACAAATGAATATCTTTGGCCCGTAGTGCAAAGATAAAATGTTGATTTGCATAATTATTGATTGATGTTACAGGGATAAAATATTGATGATGAACCTTTAAATCGCAAAAGATAGTAGACATCATTATTTACTTAACTCTTCTAATGGATTGTTTGTTCCGCTGCAATTGTTGATCTAAAACTTGTTGTCCATTATATTTTATCTGATTTATCATTGTTGAAGACTAAAGATAATTTATTCTTTTTTATTTTAATCATGACATTCTTCATTGGGCTAGTTGAGCTCACTCTTTTTCTTCTTGTTCCATTGTTCTTCTCAGAAAATGAGAGTGTAGCTGGGACTAGTCGGGGAACAGAGTAATGGTCCGAGATAGTTACTATAGTAGTCCTCACTATTTTGTAAAACAGTGTGGCAATAATTGTAATGAATACTTAATTTGAGTATGGATATTATCGTATTATATACGGTACAATATTTTTATTGAAACTCACAGTTTATGTGTGGTCGTATTTTGCACGATAAGTTATTGGTAGTAAGTAGGAAAGTTTGTATTTAGATTTTGTAGTATGTATTTGACGCTCAAAATGGGTTGTGTGGACCAATTTTGGGGCATCACACCCAGGCCAGGAATCAAGACATTAGTTGGCCATTATTTACCCTCTGACTTTGCACCAACTGTCATCACTGTCATCATAGCTTTATACACCACAACTAAGAGTTAGTGTAAATGCAAAGTGCAGACATGTATATGAGGTCAATTTTGTTCTAAATAACGCTTTGAATTAGGATTTCGTGCCTAATCAAACGGTTGAATAGTTTTAATCTTCTGATTATACTCATGATTCCTGCTCCACGAACACTTATCAAAATTAATCCAATTCATAACAAGTCAGATAAAATTTTCTTTTTCCAAAACTTCTTTCTTCTTCTCTTTTTTTATAGGCTCTAACACAAGATTTAGCTATACTCAAACTACATACCATCTCTAATGTATGTAAATGGATACTTGAAATAAATAATGAGATGAAAGAGTTGTACCTTATATGTGGGTCGTTGTAGTTTTAGAAAATTATGATTGAAAAAGACCAAATGGTAGTACTGGCTAACAAGTGAAATGATGAGAGAAACTTTGATGATAACGGTCCATACTAATGGGATCACGCTATGGGTGCCGACTTACGCATTAACCCTCACTACAAAAAAATAGTGATTTTGCAACAAACGATTTTCGTTACTAAATGTGTGAAATTTCGTTGTCAAAGGTCATTTGCAACGATTTTTTTGTCGTTGGACCATTCGTTGCGCAATGAGCGTTGCTAATTGTCTAGCAACGAAATTAATTTTTTCGTTGCAGAAAGTGAAATATTTCACAACAAAGGTTTGTTTTCGTGTAAAATTATAAATCATTTAACAACGAAATGTTTTGTAGCAAATTTATTAAGAAATTGTTACTGAAAAACAACTTTCGTTGCAAAATCTACCTAATTGACAACGAAAAGAAACTTTTTTTTGTCAACGAAAATGAAATTCGTTGCGTTTGATACACATTCGCCAACGATATTTGTCGTTGCTGAACAGTATGAAATTTGTTGCCTTAACTAGCTTTCGTTGCTGATTGTATACTTTTTGACAACGATGTTCGTTGCAAAATGTACAAAATAAACCGATCATATATTAATTTGCAACAAAATTATTCGTTATTATTAGTTTTGTTATAGATAATTATGATAAATTAGTAACGATATTATTCGATGCTAATTGTTTTCGAAAGAAACGAAAGTTGTTAATTAGCAACGACACTATACGTTGTCATTTGGTAACAAAATAGACTTTGATTGTATAATTGCCAAACCCATTATTGACAATCTTGTTATGTAACAAATGTCAAAATTATTTTACAAATAAAATAAATTGTTGCTCAATAACTCCATCACAAATTATGGCATAAATACAAAAAAAAACTCAAATATTATCAACTAAATAAAATGATCTGTTACATAATTATTCATCATCTTTACAATCAACTATCTAAACTTGTCACAGTTCTTCAGTCACGTAAGTCATGAAAGATGTAGCATTTTCAATATGTTCTCAAAAGCATATAAAAGAACAGTCTGTGCTACTGAAGAAACTGGATGAAAACCTTCAGACTTGTTAAACTAAGCTTTACTAGCTTCAATATACATAAAAAGAGCTTAATTTAGACCAATATTGACTTAGCTTCATGTATTCCCGAGACATAAAATGGAGAACTATATTGTAAATTCTACTCATTTGAGAATTCCTGACAAGTCCAAACAAATAAACATTCAAAAATGAAACATGTTTAAGATATTAGTAATAAACAAGTAAAGCACAAGAAAATTAAGAAGCATTTATATATATAGTACAATTCTTAATTCATATCATATTTCACATCATATTTCAAAATCTATTAATTAAACATTATCTAACATGAATTATTTGCAAGAAAAATGCAATGTGTTTACATCTTGTCAGGATAATGATCAGGAGAATATTTTTATACTCCAATAAAAGGCTAACAAGCATTAATCCAAAAAACGAAAAAATATATTTTTCCCACTTTCCAATAGATACAACATCAGTACCATACCTTTCCCTCTCATCTTAGATTTAACAGAAAAAATGTTCAACAAAGTTGAACCTTGTTAATAAGTTATGCTTGCATCATCTAATATGCACGTAGCAAAGAAAACTCATATAATCATATGCACCAAAAAAACTTTCATAATAACATTGCTACATAGCTGGTTTCCATCATAGGGGTATTATCTTCATAAATATTAATTTTCAACCTTATGTATTAAACTAAAATCATTGTTGGGGTATGTGAAAGAACAAAATAATGGAATGCAATTAATATCTCGACCATACTCTTTTGCGTAGGCTTCCCTTCCTCCTTTAACTTCTCCATTTTCTTCTCCATTTTTCGTCTAAGCTTTAGCACGAGTAAACTTTCTTAATACGTTTTTAACATCAACAATAGTATATATCAATATTTTTTGCTATGCTTTTTAAAAGCCACAAATAATCAGAACTCAATAGTATATATCAATATTCAATAGCAAGTTAAACCATACCTGAATAAATTCTATCTAGAACTCGGTGAACATCACAAAAAATAGTAGGCTATAGCACTCCGATGTCTTCAAGTAACAATTTGACATCCTGAAAAAAAGTGTCATACCCCTGCCAAAATCCTATTGAGGACCCATGATTGATAAAGCACTCTTCAATCACGCGGTCAAAGATATGTGCCAAAGGAAGATATGAAAGATATACATCATTGACGTTCAACTGTACAATGATAAGGCTGTAGGATAGGTCCAATTAGCACTCAGAGTTGGTCCTTTATTAAAGCAAGAAAATGACAAAAAGGTCAATCACTAAAATTTATCCATGTGAGAAACGGAGCAACATTGTCTACATAAGAGGCATAAAATTGATACTGAAAAAGTAACATATTTCAAAGTAGTAGAAAAAGATATTATGAAAAACTATTTTTTAACTATTATTAATAACGATAGTTGAATTCATGAACCTGCTATTTATTTAGATGTCAGTACTTATTTCACACTGCTACATGAGCATTTAGGTTATAACAGAAAACTAATTTATCATATGGTCCTAAATGAAGATTACAGAAGTCTAGCAGGACTGTGTCGAGTATTGGTACCTAGATTCAAGTAATGGTATTCACATTAATGTAATAGCTTATAATGACTATCAAATGAATTATATTTGTATCCAATGTTTCCTTAGTTATACATGACCATTTCATGTATTATAAGTCGAACTAGGCATTGGCCAGATTTCGGATCAATCAATATTGATTCACGGGTATAGGAACCACTGAATGTACTAAAGTAACAAGTTCCAAACAATAATAAAAACCAAGCTCTTATTCTATTCAATATAAACGGAGCTAGAGACCAGTAGACCGAGATTTAGAGACTTTACAGAAGGAATCCATGAGTTCATACTCTAAGGATTATGGATACAATAATAGTCCATGTGACACCGCAATACCATTTGAGGATCACACTAAAAGAAAAATCTATAAAGATCAATAAATAAAATTGAAACAACAATACTAAAACATTGTGTTTTCTCCCAACTCACGTATACAAGTGATGAAGAATGGTTATCAAATACATGCTTTGAGGCATGTTTGCATGGCATGCGAAACTTCTACTTATAAATTAACAAAACTAGGCCCCAATTTGATACTTGAAAGTAGATAAAGGAAATAAAATACTTTACATACGTAGACCTGATTAAAAATTTGAAAACAACTTGAAGTCAGACAGAGTGTTCTTTTACTTTAGGCTTGACACTCAATTTATAACATTTTCTCCACATTAGCACTACTCATTAGCCTACAAAATGCAAAATTCTCCACCGACTCTAATTGAATTTGTCATAGGGCTTTAATGTGTCCAGCGATATTTCATAACGTAATGTTATTGTGACTTGCTCGTAAAATTAGGCGTCTCTCGGCTGGAAATTATGACTTTTAGTGATAACTAAAACTTTTGAATGAGAAAATAGGATATGCTTAGTAAAGGGGGTGATGAGGAAAGAACAGGAAACCATAAGTTACTCAAAAGTGGGTTATATGTCCTCTTGAAATAAAAATAGCGACCTAGAAAAAGTGAAAAAGGGATTAATATAATTTTGCATATTGCAACTCAGATCAAGAAACTACTCCATAAACTTTGTGACATCTCCTAAAAACTTTTTTTTGGAAAAATATAAAAGAAAATGAAAGAAGTAGATGTAACTGAATGCAAAATGTCAACCTTGTCTAACAAATTTATTTGGTCATCACAAATAACTTGAAAACTTTATAAAATTAGTAACTACAGTCTATTTGTTCATGCCTTAGGTAGTATAGAGATCTGTTGAGTAACTCATCCACGAAGATGTAGTCGCACCAAGTCACTAAAGTACTAATGAATGGTTAATAACATAAAGCTGAGTGAACTTCTTTCACACATGAATCACAATAACAAAATCAACACAATGTGAAAATGTAAAAGCCAACTAAAAAGATTCGGGTAGATAAACAGTTTACCGAGCCATCAGCTATATCAATGCCAACATAATATCCAACTTTTTCCTTGTCCCATTTGATCAGTTCACCACCCTAATCAAAAAATAATATAAGAACTACATCATAAGTATTACTTAAAAGGATATCTGTGATACGCTAGCATAATTGTTGATATTCTAACTGCTAATTATTCGGAACATATAATACCTTGCCACAAGCAAGATCAAGAACTGCATCTCCTCGGCGTGCATAAAGCTGAATTAGGACACTTTTTATCTATTCAATGAGAATAGTAGCACTAGTCAATTATAAAATCAGGCATATAGAATTAAACATGAAAAATGTCTCATGGGGAATTATATAACATGCCCAGTTATTGAGTTTTTTAGATGGATGATAGGACTCGCTTCTCGTTCTTCCAAAGTTTGATTCGTCCTTGCACTATAATGGTCAGCCACTTTCCTGGCAAAAAAATTTGTACTCTCATCCTCTAGAAACTGCGTGTCACATGTACCCAAAATAAGGATCAAAAATTTCCCATGAGTTCAGAAAAATGCAGGAATAAGATCGATTAATATACTTTTAAGCTTAAGACTTTCACCATCTGTCGCCAAATTAAAAAACTCCAACATAACAATCTAAACTTTAAAACCCATTGGCTAGGTCCCAATGTTGAACTAACAGTGCAAATCATGATATTACATAATTCGATGGAAAAAGTATGGGTTTTACAACAACAAAAAAATTAAAAATACCTTCCGGGTTGAATCTAGGTTTTGATTTAGGCGGTCCAAATGAGTTTGAAGTTGAAGATTCTTGGTAACCTCGCTTCATGGCAATATGATCTACAATCTTAAAATATGATTTGTGGATTAAATCTACAAGTTCTCAGGGTTAGGTGCAAGGGATAGGTCACTAAGTGTGTTTATGAAGTAGATTGTGCTTTCGGTTCGAGAAAGAATGGAGTAAAAGGAAGAGGGGAAACCCAAATTGGTAGAGAAAAACCTAGCTAGCCCATTTATCCGGTTGAAACATCAAATTTTGGCTAAGAAAGAGACCCAATTGATGTCTTCCTTTCCTCTCCAGACCACGCACGCACACACTGAAGACTGTTCCACACACAAATAGGAATACTGATCTGTTTTTTTAAAAAAAAGAGTTAGATAACATTTAAAAAAAACAAACTCTTTTACAAGTAATATTATATGTAAAATTATTATTTCAAAAGCTTAACATTTATAATCTATTTCACAAAAAGAAATCATAATTATTATAATTTTGTTTATTGTCAATTTATAATATTTAAATTTTAAATTGCTGTAACTTAATATTTTAATTAATACTGTAAATTACTTAAAAATTATTATTAATAATAAATTTTTTATTAAAATATTAATTACATTACTATTTGAATTGTAATATATTATAAATTAAAGAACAAATTCAAACTTAACTCTTTTTGTAAATCATAAGAGTCTTTTTTTTTGGCATCTGTGCCCTATTCCACAAATTAAAGAGCACAATTATATATCTTCTTCTTTTTTCTCATCTTTTTTTGTCATTATCAATGTATGAAAATTTTAAAGTTTTACGTAGTGTAAAGTTATTTATTTTTTAGTTTATTAAAAGAAATAGTTGACATTAGAAGTTACTTAAAAAATGTTATTAAAAATAAATTTACTACTGTAAAAAATTTAATGTATTTATATTACAATTATATTCACCATAATTAATTCTAAAAAAATTATTAGAAAAAAACAGCGACTAAGCTGATTAAATATCTTAGGTACTATGGCCTTCGGGGCACCTACATTTGTTTTGATTACAAGCCTTGTATATTTTGTTACTTGATTATTACATATTTAGTTGTGAAGTATACAAATGGTTATTTATATAATATAATGTTTTATTTGATGTTGATTATAAATTAATAAATATTTTTAAAAATATTTTTAATTTGCAATGATTTGATTATTTAACAGCAGCATTGTCGAAGAAATTTCTTCTCGGTAAATAAGAAAAAATCAAAATATGTAATTAGTGAAGTAAATTTAACATTTCTAAAGTAAATATGTTTTTGACAAATTGTTATTTATGATGGAAGACATTTTTACTAGTTATTTCAAAATGTTAATTGTGAAGAAATCATCTCATCCCAAACAAAAATAATCTTTTACACTATATAATTTGTGCAGAACATATTCTTTACAATATATCCTTCACAAAAATATTTAATCACTAACTTAGCGAATGATACTTTTAGCGAGGAGCTCTAATGCGAGAAATTGCGTGAACGAATTTTTTTTTCATAATAAATCTCTTGTGAGTGATCTACTATTTCTTATGTGTCCCTTCATTGGATGCCCATTTTTTTGTAATATAATAGAAATAAGGAAGAGTTAATCATTAATGGATTAATAGAAGAGGAAGCGTCTACGCCAGAACCATTGGTGTGACTTAATCGGTGCGGTTTAGTCAGTTTTTGGTGCTATTTCGGTTCCTTGCTCATCCATTGTCAAAACGTATATATGTAAAACAACGAGTTACAAGGAAAAATTCATATAAATTATTTTAAAAATTAATTATCTTTTTTTTCAAAATTATAAGTGAGCGAATATTATAATTATAAACTATATCCAATTTACTACAAACTCTAATTTTTGTAAATTAAAAAATATATCTATATGTGCTCAATTGTAATTTCAAAAATTATAACTCTGACCAAAAAAATTAAAACTGAGTATTTATTTTGGGCTGAATAAAACTTTTGTCCTTCCAAATTGCCATTCACTTTTAAAGTCGTCCCTAAAGTTTATTTTTCGCAAACTATGTCCTTAAAGTGACATTTTTTTTGTCATTTTTGTTCCTTTTATACGATTTGACCCCAACCCGACCTATTTTGACCAATTTTTAAAATAACCCAACCCAATTTGGCCCAACCTCAATTTCACCAAATAATTTTTTTAAAAAACTAAAAAGTTTAAAATTATTTTAACAAATAATTATTATTTTTAATTTTTTCATTTTAAAATATTACAAAATTTATTATTTTAAATATTTTTAAAAAGTATTATTATTAGGAAAAAATATTATAAACTTTTAATTTTTTCATAAAATGAGTAAATTTTCTTAAAATATAGATTCAAAAAGTTAAATAAGAAAATAAAACTTGACTTAAAAAAAAGTAGATTTTTTACATTTTTTATTTAAAAAATTATTTTCTATTTTTTTTTATGTCTTTACCATTATTATATACATTCTTAATATTAGAATATTTAAAATCAAAAATACAAAAAATCATAAAAGATATAAAAAAAATTATTTAATTTCTTTTTTAAAAAGGAAATAATTTTTTAAAAATTAATTATTATTTTTAGGGAAAAATAGAAAGTTTTTCATTTTTAAAAAAAATGAGTACTTTTTTTTAAAAATATAGATTCAAAAAAATAAAACAAAAAAATAAGCTTTATTTAAAAAAAAAAGAAATTTTATTTTTAAAAAAATGAGTAAAGTTTCATAAATTATAGATTCCAAAAAACTAAATAAAAAAAATTTATTTTCATAAAACAAAAATAGAATTTTTTTATTTTTTAAAAGATGTGTAAATTTTCATAAAAATAATTAAGAATTAAAAAATGTAATCTTTAATTATTTTTAAATCTATATTTATGAAACTTTATTCTTTTTTGAATAAATAAAAGTTTCTAATATTTTTTGCTGAAAATAATAATAATTTTAAAACTTTTTTTAAAAAATATTTTATGTTAAAATATTAAAATTAATTATTATTTTAAAATATTAAAAAAAATTTATTTTAAAATATTAAAAATAATTATTCTTTATATTTATTTAAAAATAATATTTTATTTTAAAATATTAAAAATAATTATTATTTTAAAACTTTCTATTTTTTAAATAAATAATTATTGAAATTGGGGTTGGGTCAATTGGGTCGAGTTGGGTCAAAATTTGGTCAAAATGAGTCGGGTTGGGGTCAAATCGAGTAAAAGAAACGGAAACACCAAAAATATAATTTTAAAGACTTAATTGGCAAAAAAATGAACTTTAGAGACGACTTTAAAAGTGAGTGGCAACATGGAGAGACAAAAGTGTCATTCAACCATTTATTTTGAGACAGTGGGAGTGAAAGATTTGACTGTAAATATTTGCACCCAAATAAATAATAATTTTAAAATATAAAATGATGTGTTAAGGGAGAAAAAAAAGATGTTGAAAGGTGCTTATTGGGTTTATCTTAATTTTGAGCAACAATTTACTAGTCGTTTAAAAAAATATATAAAATACGCAACAGAAAAAAATTGTTGACAATGAATGCGGTCCATATTAGGTAACAAAATATAGCAACAAAAAAATTTTCGTTGCCGATGATGAGGAGAAATCTCATCGGCAACAAAAAATAAATAAGCGGGGTTTTTTTTTCTTTCCCGCCAACGATTTGGTAACGAAATTTTGCAACCACCCATGAATTTCGTTACAAAAAATAAAAGTCTTTCACACACTGCAACGAATGATAATTTTTTTGCTAAACATACATTTTTGGCAACGACTTTATAAATCGTTATCCGAAAAATTGTTGCCAAATGTTTATTTTTTTGTAGTGCCTTCTAGGATAGTCGATGAATACCCAAGTGTTGAGTTGTCGTTAGTTCCGAAATTGCCCTAGTCTCGTTCATTATCAAGGTAGTCAGTTCGTTGTGTATTTAACGGATGGGTTGATAAGATACTGAGATTGAAAGAATCTTTTACCTTATGACCCACATGGTGATCATGTAGAGGGTATGAGTTTTGACATTCGGGTGCCCCATTCATCATTTCTGACTTGTAAGTGCACTTGGCCTCGATGACCTTTTTGTCCTAATTTAATGAAGGTTTGTGATTTAGGGTGTCAGCTCTTTGAGGGCCATGAGAGGGGTCATCAGACAGTTACTTTGTATTATTTGAGTCGATGTTTGTTGTGATCTTCTTTGTATTTACATTTCTCATTGTCTTGGGTTGTATTTGTCCTTGCTAATGATCATGCTTGATATATTGTTGTGTTTCTTATTTCATGTTATTGCTTCAGTTTCGATGATTGATATCGAGATACCTTCGGATTCCACTGAATTGGATCTAAGAGCTTGGCTTGGTTTATAACGCGATGGTTTTAACTGGGGTTGGTTCGATTTGTAAGGCTTGATTTGTGGCTTTTGTATCGGGGGACAAGTTTTCGGGTATGAGATAGACTGCGCATGGATGAATGCCTACGTAGTTCAAAGATGTTAAGTTGTTGATGTTGTTTGAAGGACTCTAATAATTTGTAAGTATGAGACAACACCATTATTGACTGCCCATGTACTCCTATAGTGGGAAGAGATTAGGTCTTTATGTAGTTTATACGTGCCGAGTTGTCAAAGGGTTGTTGTTCACGAGTGCTAAATTGCTGAAGAGTTCGGAGAATTTTGTAATGATTAGACTTCGCCAAAACTGCCTGCCTGCGTACCGTAGGATTGTGGAAACTTAATCAAAGCATACAATCTAATTGTAAACACAACGGAAGCATGCAAAATAGTAATTTAAAAATTTCAGCAATCCTAATGTATAGCCTTATAAAACATCATTAATTGAGGAAGGATAAAGATGTACCTTTGAAGAGAATCAACGCTTTGTTGTAGACTTTAAATTCCGATCCTTGCTCTTTCACGATCTCTCTAATCCCCGGATCCCACGTTCGTTACAAAAGTATGCAACACCCAAAAGGTATCCACCAAGAAGAACAAATTTAAGATACGATTTTAGATTCTACTAGATCTTGTGTGGCTAACCCTAATTCTCTCTATCCTAACTCTTTAGGGTTTTTAGAATGCTTGCAAGAGAGATGCAAGTTGCAAAAATTGCATTAGTCTATCTCATTAGAAGACTCGTCTTATTTATAGACTAACCCTAATCCTAAACCTTTTAGAAGTTAGAGTTTTAATTTAATTTCCAATCTAATTAGGAAATAAATAAAATAATAATAATAATAATAATAATAATAATAATAATAATAATAATAATAATAAGTCTTCTCTTATTTATTTATAATCTAGTATTTCTCCAAATACTCAATTATAAATATTAGTATTTTCCCAAATACCATATTATTATTATTTAGTCAATTTAATTATAATATTAATAATACTACTAATAAGATGACTACTCTTATTAATTTATAATATTAGTATTTCTCCAAATAATTAATTATAAATCTTAAGTTATTTAATTTATTCTACTAATAAATTAAATACACATAATTTATTACTATTAAGTCAATCACTTATAAAATCATATTTTTCCCTTTTGTGTTGTGACCTTCTAGGTTAAATATTAAGCTAGTAGTAGAATAAATAAATTAGAACTTTTCTAATATTATTTAGAATGAATTAAACTCTTTTAATTCAAATATAAATAAATAATATTTTTTCTACATCATGAGCGACACTATATACGTATTGCATCATGACTATCTAGATAATATGAATTCAACGTGTAATCTGTAGATTATCACAAAGAATACAAAGGACCAATTCCGTGAACAGTTACCGTATAATGCAATCCTTCTACCATACAATGTCCCGATTAAACATAAGATATGGAATTACTGGCAAGTTTTATTTATTTATTCATATGTTTTTTGATTCTAAAATGCACAACTCTAAACTAATGAAAATTAAAAACTCCTTTCTAATTTCCATTCCACATTGGCTAAGGATTTTTGAGTTGTCATTAATCGAATCACATATGAAATTCTCTCCCTTTACTAGAAGTGGTAGGTCCTTTGTTGATCATTCACATATCTCTATGTATACTTTATTATACCCAAACATACCCTATAACAAACTCTGAGGTATTAAGAAATATGACAAAGTATAGCTCAATATACATAAGATACTATGATGATCTCAAGTCCAAGGATCACTTATACAACTATCACTCTAGAAACTCTTATTGTCAGGTATGTAAAACTCCATTAGGGTTCTTTTAAGCGAATCGCGTTCAGTGAACTTATTCTACAAGAAACACCCACATACCTGCTTTAGTGTCTTCACACAAATGATTATGAGATCAATCATCCTCTTCAACAGTGCAGGCATAGTATGTACTAATCTATCTAGAATTAGTAACCCCACATTAGTGATTCATTATGATTAGGAACATTTTAGTTTTAGAGCTATCCAGAATTTAGATCTCATTAGCATGATCAACATCATGATTCTAAAAGTTGCTCCAAAACTATGGGTTTATCTCATTTATTAATTCAGCTAATTAACTTGGATAAAGCATGCCTTTTGTATTATATAAATTCTTTTATTAACTAGTGAACAAGATTACAAAGTAAATGCTTATCACAACCAATGTAATTGACTTAAGGGCATATTACTTTCAATCTCCCACTTGGACTAAAGTCAATCGCCTTAGTATCTCATACTCATCTTCTCTAAGTGTGATCGTCCTATTGTTGGATAAAGCTTCAGTAAATGGATCTGCATTGTTGTTCTTGAGAGTCCACTATTTCTATAGTGACTTCTCCTCTTTCAATTATTTCTCTAATCAAATGAAAGTGCCGCAACACATGTTTGGATCCCAGATGAGACTTAAGGAACTATTCCTATTTCTATAATAAACTTTTCATCCAAACAATCAACTTTGTAACTTAATTTACAACTATATACTTTGTCTTTATCACTAAATCAAAAACTCTTTGCTATTTGGAACCTTTCCAACTCACTGAACCACCATTCAAGGTAACTACATACTTTAAAGTGGATTTATTATCTTCTTGGCTAGTCTGAAGAAACTTGAATATGTATAGCCCTCTAGTTTCAATTTAGACCCACCATAAATCATAAACACATCCTTAGTTCTTGTTAAGTACTTTAGGATGTTATTCACTGTCTTACAGTGACCTTCTCCAGAAATTGCATACATGATAGTTACTCATGTGATCTCTCTTTTCAGGTGTCTTCGGGGATAATTTCTTCAAGAGATACACTCCATAGCTCATCATCATGAGATCTTTCTTGGAGTTTGAAATCCTAAACTCCTTTAACGTCGAATGAAAGTACATTCCTTAGGTCAAGCCAAGCATCCTTTTAAATCTATCAATATAGATCTTTATCCCCAAAATATGATGCTTCTCCCAAATCATTCATGGAGGAATGTTTAGACAAATTTATCTTTACTTATTGTAGCATTGGTATGTCATTCCATATCCGTAGTATATCAACATATAATACTAGGAATGTCACAGCGCTCCCACTAACCTTCTTGTAGACACTTCGTTCATCCTCATTTTTGATAAAATCAAACACCTTTGATTGTCTCATCAAAACGAATGTTCCATCTTTGATAAGTTTGATTCAATCTATAAATGGATTGTTGTAGCTCATATACATGATTTGCTACAACTATTGAAACAAATCCATCTGGCTGTATTATACATACATTATCCTCTAATTACCATTGAGGAATGGCGTCTCTACGTCTATTTTCCAGATATTGTAATAAGCTGTAATCACAAGTAAAATCTAAATGGACTTGAGCATTACTACTGTTGACACTCAAAATTTTGCATTCCTGTTACTAACCTTGGAGGAGGGCAAACATGTCTTTTTACAGCCCGATAAAAACACCGAGAAATCATCAAACCAGACCCCCGGCAACAGCACTGGGAAATCATCAAACCAGACCCCCGAAAATAGCACCAAGAAATCATCAAACCAGACCTCGGCAACAGCACCAGGAAATCATCAAACCAGACCCCCAACAACAGCATCGGGAAATCATCAAACCACACCCCGGCAACAGCATCGGGAAATCATCAAACCAGACCCCGACAACAACACCAGGAAATCATCAAACCAGACCTCGACAACAGCATCGAGAAATCATCAAACTAGACCCCCCGTAATAGCACCGGGAAATCATCAAACCAGATCCTGGCAACAGCACCGAGAAATCATCAAACAAGACCCCCAGCAATAGCACCAAAAAATCATCAAACCAGACCCCCGGTAACAACACCGGGAAATCAAATCAATCCTCGGAGATAACCCTGAAGCATCAAATCAATCCTCAGAGACAACCATGAGGAAAAATAGAATTGACTGTGATCAAACCTCAAAAACAACCCCGAGAACCAGTCGAAAGCCCCGTCAACCCTAGAGACAACCCCTGGAACAACAAAATGGTCATTTTGATAAGTCAATGTCAACAACTTCAATACATGTTCAAATAGGGTTACAAAGAGCCATTGTAGCATTTTCGAGTGCAAACTATGCAAAACTGCTCATTGGACTACCTGCGAAGACTCGAAGATGCCATTGTTGTCACGGACCCATCTTCCTAAATTCAGAAAAAAGGGAAAACCCAAAGTCATTGCGTAGTTCTTGGAGAGAGCTTTCCGGAATGGTATGACACATCTGTGACAACCCGAGAATTTAGACAATTTATTAAAATCTTAAATGATTAAATTAAGGTTAAATAATAGACCTAGACAGAAAATAAGTGTATGGATTTGACATTTTTATAAAGGATTTTGGTGGATTTAAAATTTTTGCGAAAGACTTATATAATTTTGTGATTATATGTGTGTACAATATGTGGTTAAGGGTTGAGTATGAATCAGGTAAAAGGTAACATGGGAAAACCCTAATTTTAAATTAATAAACCCTAATTCAGTTAAACCCTAACCCTAATTAGGAATAGGGATTTGATAGTTAATACAATTATTATAATTGTATCTATGATTGTGTGTTTGTATAGTAAGGTATTAATGATCAAATGTTGATCAGATAAGGTATAACCTTAGTAAATCCTAATGGTAGATTAGAAACCCTAATCTGCAGTTAGGAAATTCTAATTTCTTATTCGGGAATCCTAAATCTTAATTTGTAAACCTTAATAGTGATTAGCAAACCCTAATGTTATTTATCAAACCCTAAGGGTTAAATTTTTAAGAGAAACATAGAAAATGACCGAACTACCCTTAAAATTGTGTGAAAAATTATTAGAATACCCTTTTGGAGGCGAAATGACCGAACTACCCTTAAAATTGTGTTAGAAATTATTAGAATACCCTTTTGGTGGCGAAATGACCAAATTACCTTTAAAATTATCTAGAAAATAACCAAAATACCCTCCAATCCATGTGAACTTAAATCAACCAATCAGAGAAGAGATGATGCAAGTATGATGCAAGCATGACATCATTCTTAAAGAAACACAAATGATGCAAGCATGACATCAGTATTAAAGAAGCACAAAAGATGATGTCATCATGAAGATGTCATCATGATGTCACCTAGGGACTAAAGTGCAATTAATAAGGTACTAAAGTGTAATTAACCAGGGTACCAAATAGTAATAAGCAGGGGGCAAACTGTAAAAAGTCGAGCTCCTAACGTGTAATTATTGAAACTATGTTTTTCTATAAATAGGAGCCATTTCTCTTCATTTTTTTCAAAACCAAAAATATGGTTAGAGATAGAGAGAGGAGATTTTCGACTAGAGAGAGAAAGAGAGGAAAGTTTTTGAGTTTCAAAATTTTAAAGGATTAGTTAAAGCTTGCAACTCCAAGAGGTATTTACTCTTGTGGTTATTATATTCATTATTCTTTATATATTTAGTAAAAAAAATATACTTTTACAAGCAGTTATAATGTCCAAATTATTTTAAGTAAATAGTACAAAAGTCGTATTTACAAGCAGTTATAATGTCCGATTTATCTCTCTTATAAAGTAGAAAATATACTTTTATAAGCAGTTATAATGTCCGATTTATTTCTCTTATAAAGTAAAAAATATACTTTTATAAGTAGTTGCTATGTCCGATTTTCTTCAAGTATTTAGTAAGAATACTCATGTTATAAGCAGTTATAATGCTGAAATTATCTCAAACAGGATAGTAGAATATTCATTTTATAAAACAGTTATAATGCTCGATTTATTTCAAATATAGTACACGAATATTTATTTTTACA
Organism: Panax stipuleanatus; assembly: GCA_020205555.1. Taxonomy (NCBI): domain Eukaryota; kingdom Viridiplantae; phylum Streptophyta; class Magnoliopsida; order Apiales; family Araliaceae; genus Panax; species Panax stipuleanatus. The sequence continues at coordinate 112,863,685 of CM035124.1, forward strand.
AGCATTTATAATACTCAATTTATTTAAATATTAATGATATTAAATTTATTTAATAATTATATTAAATAAATTACTGAAAAATAATTTTAATATTTTAAAAATCATATTAAAGTATTCAAAAATATTTTAAGTTATATTGAATAACTTTTAATATTTTGGGATGGAATTTCATTAATAAATTAATATTAATGATAATAAATTTATTTAATAATTATATTAAATAAATTATGTAAAAATAGTTTTAATGTTTTAAAAATCATTTAAAAGTGTTATTAAGGTATAAAAAATACTCTTAGTTATAATAAATAACTTTTAATAATGTGACATGTATTTCATTAATATGTGAACTTAATTAAATAATAATGATGATGGAATTATTTGGTATTTAAATCATTTAAAAATGATATTAATGATTGAAAAATTATTATAAATGATAATAATTATCTGAAAAATGTTATGACTGAGAAGTAAATTATCTAAAATAATATTGAAGCTTTTAAGCAGAATTTTATTTAAAATAGACTCGATAATTATCTGATAAGGCAATTGGGACGTCGGAATAGTACCAAAATCAAACCGGACTGAAATAGTTTGACTTGATACCTGGTCTTATGTGTTTTAGTGACTGTTAGGGATATGTGATAAGTGTTTAAGTTATACTATGATTGTATTTAGAAGTGATATATGTTATGATATTATTATAATTGAGAGTTCGATATTATTAATCATAGATCTTTCACGTGTAGCTTAATTAGATTGTGTAGCAGTAATAGACGGTACAGGCAAGTTCTACGCTATATTTTTATTGAGCAAGTTTCCTAACTCGAACTTGAGTTATTATTGTAAAGCATGTTCGTGATTAATCATTATTGATTATTCATATCTATACTGATTATTGATTCGCACGTTGTGCATATTGTATATATTCATCAGGTATGAAAGGCTAATCACCTTCATTAACATATTGTTCAGTTGAATTTATTCATGTTCATTGTTGGCTATTTAGCATTATTGATTCATGTTCTTTCACAATTCTTATATTGTTGAAAGTTTGTCAGCTTATTATTCTTTTCAATCATAATATATCTTCATTTGAACTTAAACTTGCTGGGCAAACTTGTTGCTCACCCTTGCTATATCATGATAACCATTTCAGATTAAGACGAAACTTCGGATAAAAGCAAAGACAAGTTCCAGGATGGACTTATTATATGGTTAAAATGGTAACAATATTGAAGGCATATGACATTGTATGTTGTATAGGATATTGAATACAGGTATTAAGTTAAGGTTACAGACCTTGGGATTATGTTGTAAAAGTTATTGTATAAACAATTTATGTTTATATCTTTTGCAATAGTTATAGAAATGATGTACCAGGTCCGAGGTTCTGGGGACCCGGATTTGGGGGCGTCACAACATCTCCATCGGATTCCTAGATTGCAAGTTACTAGCGTTTCTGCAGACTGCACGTCGATCGAGATTGCACATATTTCGAGACTACGGGACCCACTAGGGACTTTCACAGGTGTTCCTGCAGAATCCACAGGTCTTCGTGCGGAAGTCATGTCTTTATATACAAGCCTCCCACCAGCTTGTGAGTGAAGAAGAAGAAAAAAAAAAGAAAAAGAAAAAGAAAGAGAGAGAGAAGAGAGAAAAAGAGAGAAAATAAGGAGATTTTGCAACGCCCGAGAAAATCGAACTCGTATGTAAAGGAATTTTAATTGATTTATTGAATAAAATTTAATTATTTGTTTATTAAACTGAGTAAGCTAATCAAAGGTCGTTCTATGACCTAAAGAATGCAGAAATGGTTAGGATACTAAGTACGTGCTAGAAATAAATTCTAAGAATTTATAAGACGAAAATAAAAGTTTTTCGAGGATGTTTTGTAAAATTACTATTCATTTATTTTTGCTTGAGAATTATTTTTGAATTTTCGAGAAAAGCGTGACATGGAGGGCATGTGGGGTGCATGTGCTAGTATATGCTAGCACATGGGCTTGACATGGGCAGGAGGAGGTTTGGTCTTAATGACCAAACTACCCTAAGCCTTGCAAAACCTATAAATAAAAGGTTTGTTAATTCATTTGAGGGTTTAACAAAGTTAATAGCATTTTGAGAGAGAGAGAGAGAAAGAGAAGCTAGCTTATTTCCTTGAGTAAGAAACCAAGCAAACAAGGAGTAAGAAGTAATTGAATCTCTATATTCAATCATCCAAGAACAACAAATATATAATGATAAGAAAAATTATGTAAATTCATTGGTCTTTCAATACATAATTGATAGAGAAGTGAATTGGTGGAACATGTTTAGTAAGAAGTAATAAGGTTGGATATAAAGTGAACTTAGAACACAAACAAGTCATAAATAAGTAAAATCATAGTAATGGATTAAGAATTCAATGAAGAACTTGTCAAATTCTTAAGAGTTTGAGTAATAAGTAAGTTAAACAATTAAAACATAAATGTTTACATTAGTTAGAATCACTAATGAAAAACTAATGGATTGATTCCATTAGGTTCGAAGTAAAAATATTGAATAACGAAGATTCAGTGAAGTTACGCGATTAGATGTTAAGCGTCAAAATCGTGAATTTTCCCGTAATAGAAGTCAAAATTCGCCGTTTGATTCAGAAACCTTGGTTTTCAATGGCGTAACGTGTAATTATGTAAATAAAACTTGCGAGAGCAAGAACGAACAAATTCAGACTTAAAACGGAGAATTGAGCGTCAAACGTTCAGGAATATTTAACGAACGTGTAAAAATGAACTAATTGGCGAATTTCTCGCCAACGAATTCAAAAATAAATTCCGACTTGATGAAATCTTAAAGCATGGAATTTATGAACTAATGGCTTTAGAATGAGCCAATTCCGAGTTGTAACGACCGTGTTACGAGCTCGGGAATTTTAGAAATTTATAAATTTTTCTGAGGGACAAGGCCGGCGCCGCAGCGCCGCCCAAGTAGTAGTCCCCAGTGCCGCAGCGCCAGTCCGGGGAGAGAACCCTGCATAGGGGGTGCCGCAGCTCCGCTTGGAAAGGTAAACCTAGCATCGCAACGCCGGGCCAGGGTAAATGTTATGCGAGAGCAGCGCTGCAGCGCCGCTTTGAGAGGCAAAGCTAGCACCGCAGCGCCCTTAAGTAAAATTTTTCCGACATGAATGTTTATTAACCTAGTTTGCTACATGGTAATTATGGGGCAATCATATGGTAAATATTCATGAAGAGAAATCACTTAAACAACATGTTTAAGAATGGTTTTATGAATTGAACATTGTCAAAACGTATTTAAATTTAAAACTCAAAATCCAAGAATGTGAACTGTGTATCGTAGTCGAGTTGTGAGCATGCCTTAAGGTTATATAACATTTAATAGAGGTGCGTAATGCATGAATGATATCAAATGAAGTCAAAACTTACTTAATTTCTACTCAAAGTCCGATAAGGGGTATCTGATGGAAATGTGGTTGACGTGGCGAACCGATTAGGGTTTCGTTCGTCATTGTGTCTAACGATGATTGACGAGAGTCGGTTTATGACATATAAATGTTAATAAGCCGTAACAATTGTTAAATAACTTTAACGGATGTTATTAGTTTAACAATTCGGCTAAGTTATACAAGAAAGAGAAGATAGGTTATGCATAGTATATCAATTGTGCATTCTCATTGGTACGCTATGGGTTTATTCTTTTTAGAAGTTATAAAGACCGAGTAGCATACATTTAAAGGTTTAAAGACGCGAAGGATTGAATAGTCGATGCCAATTGATTCAGCTAGACTAAGACTTAAAGTATTTTAGTCGGTTTTCTACAAATCTTTCCAAAATATTACAATGTTACTATCCTATGCCAATTGTTTGGTACGGATTCACAGGTGAGCCGAAGTATGAATAAACAAATGTTTTTACATCGTTAACTCAACAAGCACTTGAAGTTGCCACCAATTAAATGTAAATACGTTTAATGTATGAGTGTTGATCAACATAGAGTATTACAGGCTGATCACCTATATTTTCTCATAAGCTATATCGAACTTACGACCTCAGTGCTGGGTTGTTCCTTTCACGAATGAGAACTAAATGATTGTTCATGGTCGTTGACCAGCTCTGATTCCTAAGAGGCTTTAAGTCTTTGGGATTTTAAAGAAATCAAAACGTTATTTTGATTATTCCTAAGTGCTTCATAGCTATTGTACAACTATTGAAGATGAAGTCATATGACACTTGATTTTGTGGTTTCAAAATGTAATGTTAAACTTGCTGAGCTAGTTATGCTCATTCTTGCATAAAACTAAATGATTTCCGCCAAGATCAAACGGACCGAAGGATCCGATAAAGACAAGGGCAAGTCCAAGAGGAACAAATACTTATCCTTGTAAATAGGAAAATATTAGTATTGTAATAATTGATATTATGACATCGAACGAATGTAATGGTTACAAAAAACTTGGGAAAGGATTAATAGAATGTAATAATTAGTTAACTTGTGCATGTTAAAGAAGTTTTCAATTGAATATATGAGTAGATTGTAGCACCGTGTAGCACCATGTCCAGGGTTTGAAGGTACCCAGATTTGGGGGCATCACAGGATGGTATCAAAGCTTTAGGTTCTGAAACTTAAGGGGTAAAAACCTTAGGTTATAACCTTGAGAAGAGAAGTAGTTAGAAGTAAACAAACTCGGGTAGAGTTTTAAAGAAGAAAGTAACCTTAAACATATTAAATGTGATATGTATTTATAATATTTGATTGTATACTAATCAAGTTATTGTGTCTTATTATAGATATTAGGAGTTATGGACATGTATAATGAAATACATGAAGTTAATGAGGACTCAGTCAACTTTGTAGAGGTTATACCGATGCCAATAGCAGAGGTATATGTAGTGATTCTAGAGGAGATTGATCCGGAGGAGGAGGATCCGTCTGAATACTCTGAAAACTTTGACTCTACGTCATTGTTTGCGGTATGTCAGAGGAAGAAGAGGAGACAGTGCCGATTAATACGGTATTGCCTACTGAGGAGGTGGAGATAGTGCTGATTAAATCGGTACTGCCTACTGAGGAGGTGGGGGAGTCGACATCGGCGGAGCCCATGAAGGCCTTGTTCATGGCAGTGTTGGACATGAATGTCCAACTTATTAAAGAAGTTTGTGACCTTAAGCAGGAGGTTCACGATGTTCAGGAGGACAAGGAAGACATGAAGGTCTTCTGGGAGGTCGAGCATGATAAGAGAGTGCTGGCGAAGGATAAAGTCTAGGATCTAAAGCTAGAGGTCCAGGAACTGAAGATAGATTTTCTGAACAAGATGCATAAAATAAGTCGAATGTCCTACATTCATAGGAGTTGTCACGAGGATTACTAGCACCAGATTGCTGAGTATCCTGTGGAGGAAGGACAGACTCAGTATATTATTAGCCGGGATATTGTGTGACGCCCCCAAATTCTCTACCTTTTCTCTGTAGCAGATTTGGTGCTCACGTAAATATTCTATAAGACAATAACTTTTATAAATCCAAAATTCAAAGTATCCCAATTAGTTAAGAGTTCTCATCAGAACATTTATCATATCTGGATAACCTCACTTGGATGTATAGATTTATGATCTTACAGATATTTCTTGCATATCAATAATTCCTATCTATCTGACATTCACAGTAAAAATGATAAGATTGTTCTTGGAACTGAGGAGCGACCTTAGTGCTTACAGAACTTCCAAGATCATTCAATACCCTCATTTAGATGTATAGTTCATATAGATACTGTACTTCTTCCCGTGTTCTAGAAAGGTAAAAACTAAGCAATTGATAAAAGATAATAATATATTACATATTCTTAAATTGGTTTACAATAAATCTAAACTTACTATTACATCAGAATTCCCAAGGATATAACGAACATTTATATTAACCGAGTTGTTCCATCTATATGATTGAACTCTGGAACTTTGGATAGGTCAGCTAAAGCTTCACAGGAAAAGAATAATTACAAGGATGAGCTACAAAAAGCTTAATAAGTTTTAAACAAGTTATATATTTTACTCACACTGAATCTGAATTGAATTAACATATAGTTCAGAGATTTTCCATATATATATATACTGAGGTTTGATCTGCCAAACCCCACACATTACGAGTTACTGTTAGTCATATAGACTTAGCCACCTGGGTTGATTGTTCAACTACACCTAGTGCGAGTTACTGTAAGTCACATAGACTTAGCCACCCGGGTTAATCTGTTCAACCACATTTCTGACGAGGTACTGTTAGTCATATAGACTTAGCAACCTGGGTTGATTTGGTCAACCACACCATACTTCTAACAGTCACAAAGACTTATAAGAGTTTTGTTCGGATATCTCATAGGTGATCAGCCTAATCATATCCTATGAGTATGCATATCATCCTGCCAATTTAACAAGGTCAATGATATAACTGCCTGTAATTGAAATCTAGGGTCAGTATTATAACTGCCAATAAATGTAAACCAGGGTCAGTGCTATGACTGCCAATAGTTTCTGGACAAAACACTATTAGTATATATATGTACCATACAACATTGGTTTTCCCACAGTTTATGCTTTGATATCAAATCAAACACATTTTACGCAAACAATAGCTTATATGTTTTGGTTAAGCTTGAATAATAAGTCATAACCCCTTTTTAAATCACAAATATCACGAATAATGTGTATAACAAATTCGTATGCCAATATACAAGACTTACATTTAATGTTGAAATTAAATGAAGTTAGAAAACTTGCCTTTGCGAAGATTAACTACTTAAACTATTTGAAAGTGTTTACACATCCTATATATATTTATAACAGTCATTAGAAACAATAACAACTAATAACTACTCAAACTATTAGTGTCTGGTCGGTGTTTTATTGCTTTATTGAATAGCTATCAAGTTGGTTTATCAATAAACTTTATTTAAAAGTTTCAATACCTTATTAAAAATTTTAGTTATTATTTATAATAATTTCCAAAGGTTCAAAATAATTTTTAAATGATTTAATATCACTTATAATGATTTTTAAATCATTAATATTATTCTTAAATATTTAATAATAATTTATAATAATTTTTAAATCATAAATATTATTTTAAAATAATTTATTTTTATTAATAATTATTTTTAAATTATTAATATCATTTTTAAATAATTTAATGTTATTTAAAATAATTATTAAACTATTAATATTATTTTTAAATAATTAATAACCACTTAAAATGATTTTTAAATCATCAATAATATTTTTAAATAATTTATTTTTATTCATAATTATTTTTAAATCTTTAATATAATTTTTATATAATTTATTATTAATTAAATTGATTATTAAACTATTAATATTATTTTTAAATAATTAATAACAACTTAAATTGATTTTTAAATTATCAATAATATTTTTAAATAATTTATTTTTATTAATAATTAATTTTAAATCATTAATATAATTTTTAAATAATTTATTATTATTTAAAATGATTTTTAAACCATTAATATTATTTTTATTTAACACAATTATTAAATACTTTTATTATCATTAATATTTAAATAAATAAAATTTTATGTCAAAATATTAAAAATTATTTATTATAATTAAAAATGTTTTTCCGGATTTTTTATTAATTATTTAGTATTTATTTCTATTTATTTTAATTATTTTAATTAATTTTTATTTGAAACCGTCGCTATAGGCTACAGTGACAGGAAACCGTCGCCTTAGGTGCTCTTCACCAGCTGAAGAACTGCCCCGGTCAACGCTCTGGCCCCTAGTTTAACTCAATGTAACTTCCGATCTGTTTGGTTTCTAGGAAAGCAAGTCTAATCAGGTTATAGTGTTAGTGTAAGAGTAGACATCTATGTCCATTTCAATGCTTAACAACAACTCTACAGGATTCCATGGCCGGTCAAACCAACCCACCAAGGCTGTTCTTCATTTTCTGGGTTTTCCAAAAATGAAAGTCATGGCCGGTCAACGCTTTTAATGGCCTTATATCTTGTAGCCTGATCATAGTTTAGGTGTTCTAATGATTATATGTTGTAGAGTAACTACCAGGGTACATCAAGGTAGCATTAACAGAGTCTAAATATCACCAACCATCAAGATCTATGCTCCTAAAGAACCTGTCAAACGCTGTTTATGCATTTCTGGGTTACCCAGAAATGAAATCTGAATGGTCAACGTGGTTTGACCTTCAATCACTTTCAATCTTTAATTATGTAAGGCTCTAGAGTGCTCGGGTATTGTAGTCCTAATGCCAGAGTATAACCTAATTACCATCTAACATCCAAAAAAAACTTACAGGTGAGAGATCTAGGCTGGTCAAACTGTTGTCAGACTGTGTTTATGCGTTTTCTGGGTTTCCGAGAAAGCGTGCGGTTAATGCCTGTCAACGGGTTTTGACCCATTATAACTTTAAATCTGTTATTCTGATTGTTAATCTACCCCTTCTAGGCTACTAACAACACTACAAGCTACAACTACAAACCTGTAAAACATCTAAACCATAAACAGAAAACAATCTACGAGCCTTGACATTCATTGTCAGACCACTTTTTTATACTTTGGCAGTTTTGCTTAAAACACTATTTTGATGCTTTTAAATGTTATGGATTCATGTTTTAGCAACCTAGATCACTAAACAAAATCCTAATTAACATACTTAAACAATAAAAACAACAATGCAAATTTCAAATTTAAGATCTAAAGCTACGGTTAGGTTTTTACCCTTTTGAGCAACTTTTGTTTTCTCCTTTCTGATTCTGATCCGACCTTGCTGAGACTTGTTTTGGGTTTAGTTTGTGGTGTATTTTGAGTGTAAAATTCGTGTAGCTAAAGAATGGAAGGTTTGACTAAGTGTAGAACTTAAAGCAAGGTTTTTCTTTAAACGTATCTTCCTTTTTGATCTTATCTCTTGATTCATTGTATGTGGCTAAAATTATGTGTTATTTTGTGGCTGATGTGGGAGATTTTGGCACATGGGAAATCTTTGAGTTATTTGCAAGATTTGTTATTATCTTTTGCTTAAAGAATAAGAAAAAGGGCATTTTGGTCATTTCCCACATACTAAGGGTATTTTAATAATTTTCCACTTCAATCCAAGGATAATTTAGTCATTTCATGTTTTCTCTAGAAACTTAAAAACAAGAATGAACAATTAGGTTTTGTTAATTTAAAATTAGGGTTTATAATTAATAATTAGGGTTTTCTATTTAGGTTTAGGGTTTCCAAATTCCTAATTAGGGTTTTCTAGAAATCTTCTTCGATTTAATCCTTAACACATCATATATTAAATTAATATAAATATATTCATAATTCTTTATAACATTATCCATGTATTAAGTTATAATTTCTATTTATTATAACCATTATGGTTAGGGTTTCTAATTTAGGTAGAATATTAAATTAGGGTTTCCTTATAAAAACATTCCATATATATTTTTCACAACTATATCTTATATGTTTATATATATAACCTTAATAAAGCTAAATACACATTGTACAAATCATGAACATAATAATATTTATTTATTATTATTATTAATTTTTTTTATAGATATAAATAATCCTACTCAAGTTTTGGATTATTACATATTGTGGCTAGTATGGCTGATGAGGATTACGCCAATGCCGTGAAGCAGATGTAGTCCAGTCATATTATACCTATGTAAATATTGTGTAGCTAGTAGTGACGTAAAACCCTCTTTTGTATAAACAAGGGTAGTCTTTTGTAAATCCCAATTTTTGGCAAGCAATAGCGGGATAATGTTGTAAATGGCTGAAGCCATGTAATGACGAACGTTGTAGTATTATTCTACAAGAAGAAGCATATTAATATAAGAAGTTTATTGAAATGGTTGTCTATGTGATTGAGTTATTATTGATTGTTAATAATAATCGAATGAAGAAGTAAATAATAATGAAACTGTTTTCGCATTAACAGAAAATGCCGCCAAGAAGACGTCAAAGAAACTAGGAAGCAAAGCCTCGTAATGAGGAAGAGCAGGGAAATAATAACCCGATGGAAGAATTTGTTAACCTTTTAGCTACATCTCTTAATAAGACGAGAGAGAACGTACGAAATAATCCTGGGGTAGGTCGTGGGACTACCTTTAAGGAGTTTAAGGTTATAGGTCCGCCTGAGTTCTATGGAACTACGGACCCTATTGCTGCCCAAGTTTGGGTAAAAGAACAAGGCATTTGTAATCGCAATTGTCAGTGAAGCGTAAAAGACTTCTTTTGCGACTTATATGATGAAGGGCGAGGCCAACTACTGGTGGGAGGCAAACCAGGGTAGGGTCGAAATAGAAGTGGTTACGTGGACACGGTTGAAGGAGTTATTTTTCGAGAACTACTTTCCCACGAGCATGCAGGGGAGGATGGAGATTCAGTTCTTAGAACTGAAGCAGGGGGACATGACAGTTCCCTAATACGCAGCAACGTTCAATGAACTGGCGAGGTTTGCTCCACACCAAGTGGACATAGAGTTGAGAAAGGCGAGGCGATTTGAGTAGGGATTAAAAACATGGCTCTTTAGCCGGATATCGGTATTCCAAAGTGTTACCTTTGGAGCTATGTTGGAGAAGGTGATCATAGCCGAGGGTGGTAGTGAGGCTATGAGCCAATACCACAAGGAAAAAAAGAATAAGGGTAAGACTGACGTGTCAGTCAAAATTGAGGAAGCCAGTGGGAGTGGCTAGAAGAGGAAGGGTTTCAACTTCGAAAATACTAGAGTAAAGCAAGAATTTCCTAAGAGAATGATGGAGGAATGCAAGACTTGCGGGAAGACTCATCTGGGAGTCTGTCTCAAGAGCAAGGCGATTTGTTATAACTACGGAAAGGAAGGGCATATTTCACATAACTGTCCCTGTGACAACCCGAATTTTTAAGAATTAATAAATAAGAATTTAATAAATAAAATTTTTATTAAGAGGTGTTTCGAGTTTGAGTATGTGTATGTGTTATATATTGTGAAATATGTGATTTGGTGTGAAGAGAATTTTAATATTTATTGAATTAAATAAATATTTTAATTAATTTATTTATTGAGTTAAATAAATAATTTATGTGATTGTTGTGAAGTAATTTAATTAAGTGTAATATATTAATTAAATGAATATTTAATATTTAATTTAATTAATATGTAATGATTTTATGTTATAGTTCTAATTTAATTGGGAAAATTAAATTAGATAAATTTATGTGGTAATTGTTACGTGAAATTATAATTAGCGAGTAATTATAATTGTTGTGTGGTAATTTTTATGTGATTAACTGGTGTTAACTTTTAATTAATTAAATTAGAATGTTAAGATTTAATTAATTAAAGTATAACATTAAATATATGTGTTGAAAGATTTATTAAAAGAATTAAAAGAGTTTTTAAAACCGTTTTGCCAAATAAGGCCATTGCACCGTTTTAAATCCGTTTTGCCAAATGGAGCCTTAACTACTAAAAACCTGTTTTAAAATTAAAGCTGTTTTTGCCAAACAAGCCTTAGGGCTTTTTAAATTTTAAAATTTATAACTTATGAATTAATTGTAATAATTATATTTATTAGGAGTCATTAATATATGTAAGTTATATATTTTATATATGTATAATATATGTAAGTTATATTATATATATATATACGTTAGTTTAGAAAAATAAAACAAGTTAGTCAGTGTTAGAAGTTAGAACAAAACAAAGAAGAAAGAGAAGAGAAAGAAAATAAAAAAAAGGGAAGAAGAAAGAAAGAGGAGGAAGGAGTTTTGAGAAATCAAAACTACAAGTCTATCATCATCATCCTCTTCTTCTAAGCAAAAGGGTATAATCTAATTTTAATTGTTGTTCTTCATTGTTTTTATTCTCTATAAATTGGTTTTTATGATAAACTATAAATTGATGATCAATATGTGTTAGATTATGTATATAAACGATTATATATGAGTTATATGATAGTTTATGTGGTTCAATTCATGTAAATTTGATGAACATTAAGAAATCATGTTCATAGCAATTTACAGTGAACTAGATTGAAAAATAGTTTCTTAAATATCAAAATTTGTGTTTGATTGTGATATATTATGTAAATTGATCATGGAGTATGATAATACATCAAAAAAAAATTAACATGCTTTGAATCATGTGATTTGGGTTAAAAACGAACTCATAGTGTTAATTTTCTTCAAGAAAGCTTATCAATGGTGTTTTCTTCAAAATCAAGAAGTTAGGTGTTTTAGCTATGTGTTGTGGTGTTATTGTATGTTAAAAACATGTTAGAAGTTTAAGAATTTGTTTTCATCAATTTTCATGTATATTGTGCTAGTTAAAATCGGACTTTGGTGCAAAAAAATAAACCAAATTGGCTTTTTCTTTGAACAGTTCGCTAGCCGGGGAATCCACCAGCTGGGGGCCCCCGCCCCAGTAGGGGTACATGATGTTCGGAATGTCCAGAATAGTGTAATGCAAAACTTCTTTGACCACACGTAGTAAAACAAGCATAACTTCTTCATACGAACTCCGATTTAAGCGGTTCAGAATGATTCTGAAAGATAACTAGTAGACCTACAACTTTTATTCTTTAAGTTTTTTGATTTTTAGTCTTTATAAGGGGTAAAAATGACCATCTTTGTGACTGATGTGTATTCGGAGGCAATCATAGGGCGTTAGACATGCACATACGCAAGTATAGTGCTGTCGACAATAATAGATGTTGTTCTAAGTTATAAAACATGATTATTATGATATATAATGATGTTTATCATTAATCAATGATGTAATGACAATTGTGTCAGCTTAAACAAATGTTAAGTGTCGATTAATACAGAAGTATAAAAAAATTTCAAACAAAGGTTAACTTAATTAATGTTAACAAACATTATATATCTAATGTGATGTAAAGAAGATGTTTAAGACTTAACTAAATGTTAAGTGTATTAAAGGGGAACGTAATAAGAAGTAAAAGGAAATTTAACGTAAATAAATCGAATAAACAATTAGGAGCCCTAAAAGGACTTAACCACATAAATTGAACATTGTGTATCAAATCTAAAGAAGATGATAGTAGATCGTAAAGTAGAGTTACTTAAACGATTACTAAGCATTACTATGTGACTAATAAATGATGTGCATGATTATATATTGTGTAGGATAAGTGAGGTGCAAATAGCTATAAACTATTTTTCAGTAATTGGTAATCTACGATCAAGGCAAGTCTTTCAGTTCCTATATGCTACTTGAATTCAATTTTTTATTACGTGTATTCATTGTATCAATATGAGATGTTGAATTACATGTTACTAGCTATGAATTGGAAAAGTCAAATTATGACTATATTTGGTTGAGTTATAGAACTCAACATGTGATATATAGAATGTTGAGCATATGGAACTTATATTTATATTGAACTGATATATATGCTGAGCATGAAATCTTATAATTGTTTTAAATTGAGATATATATTGAGCATGAAATTATGTGTTATGTGCGGCATGAAAGCTGTTAGATTTGCTGAGCTATCGAGCTCATTCTTGCAAAATAACCATTTTTGCAGACTAAGGATTCAAGGTAATGCTATGTGCTACTTGAATGACATGGATCAGATTTAATGCATGAAGATTAAATATTTTAGCCAAAGTTGTTATTCCTATAAACTATGTTTAAGGTTCTGGAAATGTACTTAAGGGTTTATAATGTTTATTTTATGTTAAGTAGTAAAGTTTGAGTTATCCGAAATATAAAAGATATTGGATTGAGATGTAAAGTTTTATATAATAACTTTGATGAAGCAATTCATGTAATATATTTGAATCAAAGATATGTAATGATAAAGGTTGAGATTCAGGGAAATATAGAAAGAAATATAAAAGTTTTAATTATTCCGTATTTTTATTAAAGTTTAATATCGATTAATGATGTAAAGTTAGAAGTTCGATGTATTGTTAACGGCCAAGATTGAGAGTCAAATTGTTTGAATTTTTAGGTCGTTACAGTTGGTATTAGAGCTGATAGGTTATACACCTTAGGTAAGAGTACCTTAGGCTATGTCCTTATGTTATAAAAATAAGAAGTTAAGTTTAAGTTACGTATAATAAAAAGGTGATTATTTTCATATACGTAGATGTATAGGATGAGTTATGTCCTAGAAATGTTATAAGAAAAAGGTGAGAATGACGAGGAGTAAACTCGAATAAAATATTGAGCAATATGAATGAAGTTAGAAAGTTCTTAAAGGAAGAATTGATAAATAAACAAGAAGATTCAAAGAAGAATCTTGAAGAGATATAAAGATAAGAATCAGAAGTTACCTAACTCCAATAATCAAGATGACGAATAATGATGAATAGACAAAGTCTATAAGATTAAAGACATAAATGAAATCATGATATGACATGATGAAAGGTAAAGATTAGAAGTTTTTAAAATAAAACGATAATGAGATAAGAAAAGAATCATAAGGGAGATGATTATAAAATAAGATTAGAACGTAATCTTTTTAAATTGTAAAAGATAGATGGTCTGTAATGATTGAATAGTTATAGTTTGATGCTATAACGAGAAATGTACTATGATATAGTACCAGATAAACTCACGAGGAGTTATAAATGATTATATATAGAAATTGTATCGACCAAAGAGAAAGTTATGAGCAAGATAGAGTCAAGTGGGATTTCAACGGAGGACTCATTTGGTGGCTGAGTTGTACAAACCTTTGTATGGGCAGGAGTTTTGTGCTTACACTTGGTTTATCGCATGGATAATCATTGGAATGTTGGTGTCATGCTATCGATATATATATATATATATATATATGGCGAGAATGTGATTCTTTTCTCATATTTATATTTGATAGTTAGAAACAATTAAGATTAGATTAGATGATATTAAGATTAGGTACGAGTTCTTAAAACTCATACTTATGGTGAGTTCGTGACTCATAATTATATGTATATTTTTGAACCCCTAAGCATATGGACAGTCTCTGATAGGTTCTTGGACTACGTATTGCTAGGACAAGTTCTTAAACTCATATTATTGTGGCATGTTCCTGAACTTCCAAAGTGTGATAAGTTTGATGAACTATACTGGGTATAGAAAGGTTATGGTATAGAAAGCATTGATGGTGCTGAAGATTGATAGAATGATTAAGTAATGAAACGGTGGAGTAAAGAGTTATATTGATGGAAAAAATTTTGATATTCTAAATCTCCTAGCTTTGCTCGAGTTTCAAAATTATTGACTTCGTGCTGATGTTGCACTTCTGTCTTCTTCAAAAATATTGGATCAAATGATTGAACCAATGGATTTTTTTTAAAAATAGTGCTATTATTCAGATGTCTATGCTAATTGCTTCAGCTATACAAAAATGATTTGAAATTTTCAAAATGTATTTTATATATTCTATGCATCATTTGATATGATGTAGGAATAATAATCGAGGAAGTCATCAATGCGGTTAAACCTAGTGTTGGATGTGCTCGTAGGATCGTCAGCCCACTATTGTATGATGTAGTATGACGACGTCATGTAATGACGAAATCCTCAACATACCATTACTACGGTACGGTATCAGGATATTATAAAAAGATTTATTTATTTTTAGTTTCCTTAAAAAAAATTATTGAGTTGGTTAAATATATATATATATATATATATATATATTTCGATTGATGTCCGAATTGTTACGAGAAGTCTATGCTACTTGATTCAGCTAGACAAGTATTGAAAGATGTTTATGAAATTCGAGCGTTCTTGGTCAAACTATGCAAAACCAAATTATTTTGGTGCAGATTCAGATGTTAAGAAGCTGAGGTGAACAACCCTATAAAAGGGGACATGTTATCGAAGACAATAGTTCCGAGTGTAATGCATATAGTTGTTACGATGTACTACGTTTGTGCACGACGTAGTGATGCGATAGTCTGATCTCCTAGAGCACCGATGTAGGATGTTTACAGTCTGTGTGATTGTTAATCATTTTTTAGAGCGGTTTAAAGTGTGAAGTACTAGGGGTGAAGCACTATTAAATCTAGAGATGAGTTCAAGGTCTTGTGACCCCTCAGCTTGATTTGAGAATCTTTTAAATTCCTGAGTTATTTATACTGCTTCCCAATTATTGAGCAATTGTGGAAGATTCTTAGAAAGAAGTAGTTGTGGAACGCAACAATCCAGTGAATAAAGATTAACGCAAAATCTATTTTTATATATTGATATATGAAGATTAATAAAAAAAAATCGAGGACGAAATTCTTAGAAGAAGAGGTGAATGTGATAAACCGAATACTGATAAGATAGTGAATTATGAAGTATATGAACTCGACGAGTAGAGTATTTGGTAATGATCCTTAGAAAGGAAATGAACGGGTTAAAAATATATAATATTTGAAATATAATTGAGTTAATTGAAGGTTATGAAATTAAACCTAAAACTTATTAAAGAAATGAATGGAGTAATATATATATGTAAAACTTTTGTTAAGGTAATGTGTTGAAGTTATTCAACGATAAAATTATGAAAGAGATTTAGTAAAAACCTAGTAAAAGATGTTTTATTGATTCCGAGGACGGAATCCTTATAAGGAGTGAAGGATGTGACAACCCGGATTTTTAAGAATTAATAAATGGGAATTTAATAAATAAAATTCTTATTATGTGGTGTTTCAAGTTTGAGTATGTGTATATGTGTTATATATTGTGAAATATGTGATTTGGTGTGAAGAGAATTTTAATATTTATTAAATTAAATAAATATTTTAATTAATTTATTTATTGAGTTAAATAAATAATTTATGTGATTGTTGTGAAGTAATTTAATTAAGTGTAATATATTAATTAAATAAATATTTAATATTTAATTTAATTAATATGTAATAATTTTATGTTATAGTTCTAATTTAATTGGTATAATTAAATTAAATGAAGTTATGTGGTAATTGTTACATGAAATTATAATTAGCGAGTAATTATAATTGTTATGTGGCAATTTTTATATGATTAATTGGTATTAATTTTTAATTAATTAAATTAGAATGTTAAGATTTAATTAATTAAAGTATAACATTAAATATATGTGTTGAAGGATTTATTAAAAGAATTAAAAGAGTTTTAAAAACCGTTTTGCCAAACAAGGCCCTTGCACCGTTTTAAATCCGTTTTGCCAAATGGGGCTTTAACTACTAAAAACCTGTTTTTAAAATTAAAGTTATTTTTGCCAAACAAGCCTTAGGGCTTTTTAAATTTCAAAAATTATAAATTATGAATTAATTATAATAATTATATTTATTAGGAGCCATTAATTTATGTAAGTTATATATTTTATATATGTATAATATATGTAAGTTATATTATATGTATATACGTTAGTTTAGAAAAATAAAACAAGTTAGTCAGTGTTAGAAGTTAGAATAAAACAAAGAAGAAAGAGTAGAGAAAGAAAATAGAAAAGAGAGAAGAATAAAGAAAGAGGAGGAAGGAGTTTTGAGAAATCAAAACTAGAAGTCTATCATAATCATCATATGAATCATCATCTTCTTCTAAGCAAAAGGGTATAATCTAATTTTAATTGTTGTTCTTCATTGTTTTTATTCTCTATAAATTGGTTTTTATGATAAACTATAAATTGATGATCAATATGTGTTAGATTATGTATATAAACGATTATATATGAGTTATATGATAGTTTGTGTGGTTCAATTCATGTAAATATGATGAACATGAATAAATCACGTTCATAGCAATTTAAAGTGAACTAGCTTTAAAAATAGTTTCTTAAATATCAAAATTTGTGTTTGATTGTGATATGTAATGTAAATTGAACATAGAGTATGATAAGATATCAAAAAAAAAAATAACATGCTTTGAATCATGTGATTTGGGTTAAAAACGAACTCATAGTGTTAATTTTCTTCAAGAAAGCTTATCAATGGTGTTTTCTTCAAAATCATGAAGTTAGGTGTTTTGACTATGTTTTGTGGTGTTATTGTATGTAAAAAACATGTTAGAACTTTAAGATTTTGTTTTCATCAAGTTTCATGTACATTGTGTTAGTTAAAATCGGACTTTAGTGCGAAGAAATAAGCCAAATTGGTATTTTTTTTTTAACAGTTCGCGAGCCGGGGGACCCACCAGCAGGGGCGGGAGCGGGAATTTTGGCCTAGAAACCCCGCCCTAGATGGGGTACATGCTGTCCGGAATGTTCGGAATAGTGTAATGCAAAACTGCTTTGACCTCACGTAGTAAAATAAGTATAACTTCTTCATACAAACTTCGATTTAGGCGGTTCAGGATGATTCGGAAAGATAACGAGTAGACCTGCAATTTTTGCTCTTTGTGTTCTTCGATTTGAAGTCGTTCTAAGGGGGTCAAAATGACCATCTTTGTGACTGATGCGTATTCGGAGGCAATCAAAGGGCGTCAGACATGCACATACGCAAGTATAGTGCTGTCGATGATAATAGATGTTCTAAGTTATAAAACATGATTATTATGATATATAATCATGCTTATCAATAATCAATGATGTAATGACAATTATGTCGGCTTAAACAAATGTTAAGTGTCGATTAAAAGAGAAGTATAAAGAAATTTGAAACGAAGGTTAACTTAATTAATGTTAACAAACATTATACATCTAATGTGATGTAAAGAAGATGTTTAAGACTTAACTAAATGTTAAGTGTATTAAAGGAGAACGTAATGAGAAGTAAAAGGAAGTTTAACGTAAATAAATCGAATAAACAATTAGGAGCCCTAAAAGGACTTAACCACATAAATTGAACATTGTGTATCAAACCTAAAGAAGATGATATTAGATCGTAAAGTTGAGTTACTTAAACGATTAGTAAGCATTTCTATGTGACTAATAAATGATGTTCATGATTATATATTGTGTAGGATACGTGAGGTGCAAATAGCTATAAGCTATTTTTTGGTAGTTGGTAATCTACGATCAATGGCAAGTCTTCCAGTTCCTATGTGCTACTTGAATTCAATTTTTTTATTACGTGTATTTATGGTATCAATATGAGATGTTGAATTACATGTTACTCGCTATGAATTGGAAAAGCCAAATTATATCTATATTTGGTTGAGTTATAGAACTCAACATGTGATATATGGAATGTTGAGCATGTGGAACTTATATTTATATTGAATTGATATATATGCTGAGCATGAAATCTTATAATTGTTTTAAATTGAGATATATATTGGGCATGAACTTATGTGTTATATGCGGCATGAAAGCTATTAGATTTGCCGAGCTGTCAAGCTCATTCTTGCAAAATAACCATTTTTGCAGGCTAAGGATTCAAGGTAATGCTATGTGCTACTTGAATGACATGGATCAAATTTAATGCATGAAGATTAAATATTTTAGCCAAAGTTGTTATTCCTATAAACCATGTTTAAGGTTTTGGAAGTGTACTTAAGGGTTTATGATGTTTATTTTATGTTGAGTTGTAAAGTTTGAGTTATCCGAAGTATAAAGGATATTGTATTGGGATGTAAAGTTTTATATAATTACTTTGATGAAGCGATTCATGTAATATATTTGAATCAAAGATATGTAATGATAAAGGTTGAGATTCAAGAAAATATAGAAAAAAATATAAAAGTTTTAATTATTCCGCATTTTTATTAAAGTTTAATATCGATTAATGATCTAAAGTTAGAAGTTCGATGTTTTGTTAACGGCCAAGATTGAGAGTCGAATTGTACGAATTTTTGGGTCGTTACAGTCCCTGTCTTAAGAAGAATCACGGATGCCTTGTGTGTGGATCTACGGACCACATGGCACGGAACTGTTTGAAGAAGGGTTCAGATGGTGGGAAAGGAGCTAGAGGTACTAAACTAGCGATTGGTGGCGCAGTACCACAGGGTAGACCGACTGCCCGCACTTTTAATATGACGGTCCAGGATGCGGTTGCATAATGCGACGTTGTAGCAGGTATTATCCTGGTCAACGACATAAATGCGTATGTATTATTTGATTCGGGTGCTACGTGTTCGTTTATTGCATGTGAATTTGCTAAACGGCTAGGATTACTCCCTGAAAGACTTGTGATACCTTTGAATATTAAGGTAGCAAACAAAGAAGTGATTCATGTTAATTATGTTTATAGGAGTTGTAGCGTAGATATTAGAGGTAACAAGTTATCGGTAGATCTTATACCTATAAAATTGGGAGAATCAGATGTAATTCTCAGGATGGATTGGTTGTTAAATCATAGGGCGATTATCGATTGCCAAAATAAAAGTGTGAACCTTCGGATTTCTAAGAAACCCAAGGTAGTGTTCTATGCTTGTACATTATCGGTACTCTCTTGTTGTCTTACCATGACACAAGCCAGAAAATTATTAAGGAAGGGTTGTGTTGGTTACCTGTGCCATGTTGTTGATACCCAGCGATTGGGAGTAACATTGGAATAGATACCTATAGTCAGTGAATATGCAGACGTATTTCTGAGGGATTTATCAGGTCTTCCACCCGATAGGGAGACCAAATTCGTTATAGATGTTGTGCCAGGAATGACTCCAGTTTCAAAGGCACCGTATCGTATGGCGATGGTGGAATTGAAGGAATTGATGATTCATTTGCAAGAACTATTTTACAAGAAGTACATTTAACTAAATGTTTCTCCATGGGGAGCACCTGTATTGTTTGTAAAGAAAAAAGGATGGATCGTTGAGGCTTTGTATCGACTACCGAGAGTTAAACAAACTAACGATAAAGAATAAGTACCCATTGCCCAGGATCGATGATCTTTTTGATCAGTTGAAGGGGGTAAAATATTTTTCTAAGATATATTTACGGACGGGGTATCATCAGTTGAAGGTTAGATAGAAGGATGTACCTAAGACAACATTTAGGACTCGTTATGGTCATTACGAGTTCTTGGTGATGTCGTTTGGGTTAACTAATGCGCCAGCCGCATTCATTGATATGATGAATAGTGTTTTCAAACAGTATTTGGACAAGTTCGTCGTGGTGTTCATTGATGATATTTTAGTCTATTCTAAGACGAAAGAAGATCACGCTGAACATTTAAGGTTAGTGTTGGAAGCACTACGAAAGGAGAAGTTGTATGCTAAATTCACTAAGTGTGAATTTTGGTTAGAGAGAGTGTAGCTTTTGGGGCACGTTATCGACAAGGAAGGGATTTCAGTAGATCCAACAAAGGTGGAAGCAATGATTAATTGGGAACAATCGAAAACGCCAACTGAGGTGCGGAGTTTCCTAGGGTTAGCGGGTTACTATCGTAGGTTCATTCAGGACTTCTCAAAGATAGCTACGCTGTTGACAAATTTGACAAGGAAGACCGTAAAGTACGTATGGATAGAGAAGTGTGAAGTCAGCTTTCAAGAGCTGAAGAAGAGGCTAAGTTAAGCGCGTGTATTGTCATTACCAGATGATACGAGATATTTCTTAGTTTATAGTGATGCTTAACATAGAGGACTGGGTTGCGTGCTCATACAACATTGTAAGGTCATTGCGTATGCATCTAGGCAGTTAAAGGACTATGAGAAAGGTTATCCTACTCATGACCTTGAACTTGCAATGGTGGTTTTCGCTTTAAAAATTTGGAGGCATTACCTATACAGGGAGAAATGTGAGATTTACACAGACCATAAAAGTCTGAAGTATATCTTCACACAGAAGGAGTTAAATATGAGGCAGAGAATATGGTTGGAGTTGATAAAGGATTACGTATGTGAAATCCTGTATCACCCAAGGAAGGCGAATGTGGTGGTCGATGCTTTAAGTAGAAAGGGTCGGGAGAAACTGGCGATGTTAACAACTCAAGATGAGTTGGTAACAGAGATGGAGAGAATGGAGATATAAGTAAGGTGTCCAAGTGAGGAAGGGGAGAAGCTATTTGCAATGGAAATTCAACCTACAATTGTGGAAAAGGTGAAGGAAGTGCAACTCAGAGCTGATGAGTGTGAGCAAATAGAGAAGCAGATTGCAGACGGTACAGAGGATAAGTATAGTCTTGATAGCGAAGGGTTATTAAGATTTAAAAGACGAATTTGGGTTCCGTATGATACGGAGTTGAAGGAAGAGATAATGGACGAAGCACATCATTCGAGGTACTTGATTCATCCAGGTAGTACTAAGATGTATCAAGTCCTTTGACATAATTTTTGGTGGACAAACATGAAGAGGGAGATAGCAGAATATGTCAATAGGTGCTTAACTTGTTAGAAAGTTGAGGCCGAACATCAATGACCCAGTGGTTTACTACAATCATTAGAGATTCCGGAATGGAAGTGGGAGCATATCACAATGGATTTTATGGTAGGACTTCCGACGACGCAAAAAGGATACGACGCTATTTGGGTAATACACTAGTACAAAAATGACCTTTGGACACGGTGTTAAACCATGACTATTTACTTTTAGATACAGGTTTTAGTTTCACAAGTTGCATGTCTACAGGCTTTGTGACCAATTTTGGTCACGGTGATTCCACCGTGTCGTTTTTTTTCTTTAAACCCTATCTAATTTCACCCCGTGACTAAAATGATGATCAATAGAAAATATATGTAGGTATTGGATACGGTGGTAGTTATAACACCGTGACCAATATCTATGTTTATAATTGTTTTGTCACGCGAATATTATAAAAATCGTATCTAAATTTTTTTTGTTGTAGGCCTATGGTCATGGTTTGGAAGTTCAACCCGGGACCAATATGAATGTAAGGTTTTTTTTATCGTAATGTGAATTTTATAAAACCATATCTAAATTACAAAAATGGTTACAACAATGAATTAAAATGCGTGTCTAATGGTTGGTAACCAATTTTCAACCGTGACGAAACAAACATTGGTTTCGATTTTTCACCATGTCTAAAAGGTTCCATTTTTTTATAAAAAATAATAATTTTTTGTGACACAATGTTAATCGCCAATAACAACCTACAAATGAACATGAATCCAAAAGTAAACAATATATATAAGCCTGGAAACACCTTAACCCAAATCGATACATTAAACCATTGATACCATTAACTCATTCATTCATACTTATTAAAGTATTTGTATGTAACATCTTTAATCCAAAGTCAAAACTCATAATATATATATATATATATATATATATATATATATATATATATGCATGTAGAACAACCGCAATAATTAATTAACTTCTCTCCAAGTACGGAGTAATGAAATTGATCCACTCCTCTCTAATTTCGTCAATGTCCAACATATTATATTCATTCTTGAAGTTAAAAACCTGCAATTAAGATTTTGTAATATATTTAGGCACATTCCCATAACAATGTAAGTCTTAATAGTTCTAAGTTGAAAATTTTGTTTTACGTACCATTTTAGATTCCAGTGTGGCAAAATTATAGCCTTCTATAATGTCCTTCATGTACCGCATAACGAAATAGCCACATTCCCAATTTTTCTTTTGTTTCGAAATTCCCTTCATATATATAAGATGAAATTAATGATAGTCTAACATCATGAGCCTTAGATGAATGAATGAATGTTTTCATCATGAATGAATGTTTGATACCCTTTATCACAAATGATAGAGTATCAATTAACTTATACTGCAGTTACGCCTAATACTCTATGCACAACTTCCAATCTTTTCATCATGAATGAATGTTTGATACCATTTATCACCCGTGGCAGAGGCCCATACAAAAACAAATAAAAAGACCCATCTAGAAACAAATCCCATCTCTCCTCTACCAATGATCGTGGTTTGAACTAAAGCACTAACTTATTTTGTCTAAAATTAGAGATATTTCAAGCAAATGATGCCATTATACACTTCTTCTTTTTCTTTTTCTTTTTTATTACAAGAGAAATGGATTGTGTATTGATGCAATTCTTTCAACAAATTTTCTAGCATTAAAAAAATATAGGATAAAGATAGGTATATTTAAACTATAAGGAAATTCTTAAATTTTTAGATTAAGGAAACTTTCCACAATACATATGTTCATAAAATAGGAAAGCACCTGATTCGTTTATCTCCTGTACTAGATCCACCAACCATAGAAAACCATTCTGCACAATGAATTGTAGCTTCAATATCATGTCAATGTAAATAATAACCAGATAAACATAAATGAACTTATATAATTAGAAGACTTGGAGAGATTTATTCCATGAACATCTGAGAGGAAAATGAAAAACAAGAATGAACTTTTACAATGAAATAATGTCAAAAACTTGATGACATATTGAGGTTCATACTCTAAGCTTGATTTTGAGAAAATAATATCATAACCTTTTATCTTTAAATAAATGATATAAGAACCTTGGCTTCATAAGGTCTCGAGTTCAAGTCGTTCTATAAATGTAAGTATTCCATAGTTGTGCTTTGTACTGTTTACATGCTTTTCTCTGCATATATGAGACAAGTCACTTAAGCTAGAGGTTGATAATACTTAATATTCACTGTTGGAAAATATCTAACAGTTTAAGTTTTCAATTTAATTCATAGCTTACTAAAATGGATCGAGCCCAAATGAATATCATGAGGAAAAGCAAAGTATATCAAACAGAGAGGAAAATGAGCCTTAGATTACCATGGAATTGTGAAATAATTTTAAGTCTCGTCTTGGAAAGAAAGGATACTTCTTCTTCAAAGGGTCACTTCGCAATTCGGTTGTGCAACACATTATGTTACATAGTTCATATTCTACTCACCTTTGTTATATCTTCAGAACCAAAAACAGACTAATACTCTCAGAAACTCTTCCTAAATTAGAAGTTGTCACTTGCAGTTATTAGTCCTGAGCAGATCTTAACAAAAGTTTGCCCTTTTAACAGCTACAAAACTATTTTGCAAATAATGAAAACATGCTTGTTTGGTCTTTTGATATGTAAAGTTAGGGAGCAAGATGCAAGTTCAAATCCATCCTAATCAGCATGACAAAACATGAGATACAAAACAAATCAACTTAGATTTAGCATTGCATCAAGTTTCACACTGGTATATATTATGCATTGTCAAATCAAGCTTTACTTCATCAGAATCTAAGCCCTAGTACATGACAAAATATCAGGATTCCAACCCTTCATAAAAAGACTATATTCATACACTCTCAGACAACGTAGTAACTAGTGGAACAACAGCATAGGGGAAGTGAAACAAAAGTGAGAATAAAATAAATGTAAGATTCAGCAAACTCATAAGAAATTTTTGAGCATTTCATAACTCATAAGAAATATTTATTGCTTTCATTCAACAATCAAACTTGTAATTTTCCTAAATATGTTCATCGAAAACAACACATTACACTAGACAAATAATGATAAGATTTTGACTGTGTCCACATCAAATTTCCCAATTATCATTGATAAAGTGACTTAAACTATGATAAATCACACAACCCTGAAACTCTCGAACAGAAAAAGACACACCAAAACAATAAAAATTAGAACTTGTGCATATCTATATTACAAAAGTGTGCTTCTATAAAGAGTCAAGACTAAATGTATAAGTTGTATTGCAAAACAAGTTCTAGATTTTTCAAATGTTAACTCCACACAGAACTTTAGAGGCCTTAATTCCTAGCCATAACAGCACATTACACAATCAAATATATAAATAACCAACACATTACAAACTAGTTAGTTCATATACTTTTTATATTATCAACAATGTATAAGGTAGGAGTACTATTGGAAGCTTTGGATGCATGTATGTAAATCAGGCCCAAAATACTACTAATAGAGCTAATTTGAGTATGACTTATATTCGACTCAAGAAATAAATACTGTAATTACGTACAAGAAATGAACATTTGTGATTTGCTTTAAGAAAATGAAAACAGAAGTGCAATAATCAAATAATGTGTATTAGTTCAATTCACATAGTATGAATACCAGTGTGAATATTGTATGGCTCCTGCTGCTGAGTAAATTGAAATTTATGGAACCAACATTTATGTGCTCTGTTATCACTTATCATAAAGAGGGGGAAAAGAATAGAGTAAAATAACTATACAAGCATTCTTCAGGATGAAAATCAAGCAAATAGTAGACATAAAAAAATTAATAAAACCGAAAAAATAAAATTTGGGGGTAAAAACCAAACCCTAACCTTGCAATTTGGGAAAATCAGAAAGAGAGGGAGGATGTGACGCCCCCAAATCCATGACCGCCACTTGGCCTCTTGAATTCGGTTCGTCACGTGCTCATGGTAATACATCACAATAATAATACGACTAAATGTCGCATCACACATCAGAATAATACACAACTAATACCGAATAAATTATATTTAAATAATATAATTATTCACATCCCAAGGTCTCGTAACTTAAACAGTGATTACATAGCTTAGACATATCTTAAGCAATAATAACCTTAACTAGTACATAATATCATAAATTCTACATAATATTAAGCTACTCCATAGCCTTTCCCTTGCCCTTGTCGGTACTCGAGGGTCCGCACTGCTCGGCCTTAACTGAAATATTTTTAGGGAAAGCAAGAAGGAGCACAAATTGCCTAGCAAGTAATATACAATAAGGGTTTGTAATATAATTCTCAATTCTCGAAAGGGTATGACAAGGTTTGATAGTTCAATGATAACAAGAATATCAACAGTTTTCAATAATAGTCGCTAAGGACAGAATAATATCAATGTGATTCAATAATAAATCAATTCAAGATTTCAAGATAACTTAATACTGAGCAGTCACTAAGGACTATGAACTTCCACAGGAATTGACAGTAATAAATTGAAAATCCAACAAAAACAGGAACAATAGGTGATCAGCCAAAAGTACCATCGTTATGCATAACAATCAATCATACTCAAGTGCGCGCGTCGGTTCTATGA
Organism: Panax stipuleanatus; assembly: GCA_020205555.1. Taxonomy (NCBI): domain Eukaryota; kingdom Viridiplantae; phylum Streptophyta; class Magnoliopsida; order Apiales; family Araliaceae; genus Panax; species Panax stipuleanatus. Next base: position 112,890,505 of record CM035124.1, read on the forward strand.
CAGTTATATTTTGTTCGTCTCAGTCAAATACAAGATCCTGCACCAATCAATTGGTTTAGGTCTCTTTTCAATAATATAAGTCTAGCCGAATCAAATGGCATAGATCTCAACAAATTTAATTTCAAGATTTAAAGTCCAAAGAATATAATTCGACTTTCATCCTATTCATGAAGTATATGATTCATAATATCTGAATTTAGTCTCAAGAGTTTATTCGTATGACAATAATAGCATAAGCCAATTGAATGTTCAATAAAGAGTAGAGTTAGGAACTTGCTTACAACGTTCCTTGAATAAAGTAAAACACGAAGGTCTAAGTTACTTGAACTTATAAATGAGTGTAAGTAAGGAAACTTGCACTTTAAAAGAGTGTAAGTTAGAGAACTTGCCTTTAGCGTAGTTTATCCACGACAAGCAAATCAACACTTTTGAATTCCTATCGTAATATAGTTACGTATATATATGATATTCATTAGTCATATAATTTAACTTCACATTATATCTTCGAATATACGATTAACACACAAGCTAAGTTCTAACCTAGCTACACAATTATTTAGTATCTAATTTCTATTCTTAACTTCCTCTTTTCTCAAGTTGATCATATCCATACATTGTTACTATCATGTGAGACTACCACAATTTGCAAGCATACTCGCATATTATTAATATCACATAAAACCACAATCAATACTAAATATATTTTATCTTAGAAAATTATGGCATTTCCATAAGTTAACCGTCAAAATCAGATTTCAAGTATTTACATATGATATCACATAGTATGTATACATTTTAAAGAATACTTTTATGTTTGCATAACCTTCCCTCGTTCCAAACATATGTGATATATATTTTAGGTCGACACTTACGGTCATTCAAGGTCATGAAATTTACAAAGCCTATCATGCTCGCTTTTAAAACACTTAAGGTATCTATATTAAGCATACTTATGAGTATTCGCATTCCATACATGTGACTATCACAGTTATTAGTTGAAAGCATGCTTCGTTTATGCTAAATTTGATTTCACGACACCTAATCATGGTATATATACTTGTATCATACATGAGTGAGTCTAAAAGTACTATCACATGTTCAAAATTATCAGAATACGGGACTCGCAATAACATGTTAAGATTTACGTTTCAAACTTACACTTTCAGTTAGTAAAGCTCGCAAACGAAGTCCACATGCTCATGTCATGCTATGAAACATATCTAAACAAGTCAACATGCCTTTCGTGCATTCTTAAACCATATCAACATGCTTGTATGGTTAGAATATCAACATGAATATAATTTATCAAAGTTTGTTTTTAAAAATCTACGCTTTCGTTAGAAATGTGCACTAGTTAGGTTCACATGTTCATATTGTATCACGGAACCTATATACATAAGTTAGCATGCATTTCATGTGTTTCTAAGTCATACTACATGTCTCAAAAGTCAGAACCTAACTATGGCGCTTATATATCAAAGTCCATTCTTAAAGCTTCTAAGTTCACTTCGAAAACCTAACGCTTTTTGTTAACCATGTATTCTAGTATAATACAACATGTTTACATCGCCTCATTATGTTAATATATATATATGTTACACAAGCTAGCATGTTGTTCTGAACCATGTAAACTAACCATCACTTAGCAGAATCAAGTAGGGGCAGGGAACTGCTGCAGGCTGCTGGCGCAGCTGCTAAGCTGCCCAATGTAAAACTGGCGCAACTGCTCAGCTGCCCAATGTAAAACTGGCGCAGCTGCGCCGGCTCCCAGCCAGCGCCAGACAGTTCCAGAAAACGACAGTTTCAAAACCTAAACACAGAAATTCCAAACGAATTCAATTTCCAATTAACCACATTGCTTTCTTATCATATTATAAGACTATATAACACCAAATAATCATTTTAACAACCAATTGTCATCCAATTTCACAAAATCAAACATTTAAGTTTTGATAGAAAAATGAAAACGGAGTTCTTGACAGAAAAATGAGAATGGAGAACAACTACATTCCAATCTTAACATGTATATAAGTCCATGTAACTACTAAGCAAGCTTTCTATAATTCAATTATATTTCAATTCCTCATGATCAAGAACTTGGATTTTGACAGAAACAAGCAATGAAGTTTTGACAGAGAATGAAATGAAGAATAAAGATTTTGAAATTATACCTCTGCAAATGATGGAGCTTGCTGCTATTCAAATCTTACAACTCTAGACTTATATTCTATATGCTCTCAATTTATCAAACTCAAGCAATTCTCAGCAATTAGAGATATGAAGGAGAAGAGTTCCTATTTATAGAGAAATCCTTACACAGGCAATGAGATTATACCACAAATCAAACCAACGTAAATTTGAATTGTATAGAGGTTATTGGAGAGTTGGTAAGGGTTGTTGAATCAAATCATTGTGCCCACTCCCCTATAATTATGAGTTAGGCTTGCTTGGGAGATGAATGAGGAAGTAGACTAGCCTTTGAGATTTTCACGTGAATGAGAGGAAGGAGGGGTATTGATCATTCCATGTGGGATATAATACTCAGCATTCTAGAAATTGTATATACACAACACTTATGCCAAAACATGTTACATGTATACATACTATATAATTAGGCCACAATTATAGTTACAATGTAATTCTAATGATACTAACATGGATTCACATAATGTAGTAAATATAATTTGAGCACATATAATCCATGTACATTTATCATACTGGTATAATTTAATAGGACACTATCATATTACATTCTCTCATGTATTATTAAATTGTATTAATCAACAATTATTTATAATATATCCATGATACATTATTTTAATGTCCACACACTCACATAGTCACATGGGGATTATCATGTAGCTCTCATAATTCAATAAACTTTACTATATAGTTTATATATATAATATAGTCACATAAATGTTGCACCACATTATATAATATAGTTGTATTCCATATACTTTATATTATTAATTATTGCATGTTTGCACATAATAATTAATATAATCTTATTATATTAATAACTTACTTATTTGTCAAATAAATAAATTATTTATCTCATTGATTAATTAACAATAATATTAATTAATCTCTTCCTCATTGATTATTAATTTCCATAATAATCGATTAACACTTATATGATTAAATATCACATTAAATGAATATAAATCTTATTATAATATAAACACATTGCTTATTATTATTATTATATTTCTTGCAATAATAATAATCACATATTATTAATTAATCACCATTAATATTCTATAACAATTATTCTACGATGACAATTAATTAATATTCTACGATTAACAATTAATATAGATTAATTGTTCGCTTAAATTAATATAATCATTCTTATATTACGTCAGTGTGCCACACAAGGCTCCCAACGAGTTTATCGCAAACTCCATAAATTTCTCAATTATTATAATTATTCAATTTAATATAGTTGAATTAATCATACTCATAACACAAAATCGTTTATATTCAAATAAACTCTCATTTTCATTAATATATTTATTTAATAATATATGAAAATTCTCGGGTATTACATCCTCCCCCCCTTATAAAAATTCCGTCCCAGAATTGCTACAAGGTTACACAAATAAATGGGGATAATCCCTTATCATCCTATCTTCTAACTCCCACGTTGCCTCCTCGACATCGTGGTTACGCCAAAGTACTTTTACAGAAGATATAATTTTATTTCTCAAATTTTGCTCTTTCCTATCTAGTATCTGGACAGAAATTTCTTTATACGCCAAGTTCTTCTCCACTTGAATGGGCTCGTAAGAAATCACGTGCTTGTAGTCGGCCTTGTACGGTCGCAACATAGAAATGTGGAACACGTTGTGGATGTGCTCCAACTCGGGTGGTAACGCAACTTTGTATGCCACTTCGCCCATTCGCTTCAGTATCTCGAACGGTCCTATGAATCTTGGACTCAATTTTCTTTTCTTGCCGAAACGGATTTTTCCCTTCCATGGAGATACCTTTAAGAATACGAAACTGCCGACTTTGAAGTCTCGGTCCTGCCGATGCAAATCTGCGTATTTCTTCTGGCGATCTTGAGCTGCTACTAATCTAGCTCTTATCACTATCACCACGTCTGCGGTTTGTTGAACTAACTCTGGTCCGAGTATTCGTCGCTCTCCGACTTCATCCCAACATAATGGCATTCTGCACTTTTTTCCGTAAAGAGTTTCGTACGGTGGCATGCCGATACTCGCATGGTAACTATTATTATACGCAAATTCGACTAAGGGTAGGTGGTCGTCCCAACTTCCCTTAAAATCCATCACGCAAGTCCTAATCATATCCTTCAGCGTTTGTATCGTTCGCTCACTCTGTCCGTCGGTCTGAGGATGGTAAGCAGTACTCAACCTCAACTACGTTCCCATTCTTTCTTGCAAACTTTTCCAAAAATTGGACGTGAAGCGCGGATCTCGATCAGAGACAATTGATACCGGCACTCCATGTCGTGAAACAATCTCTTTTACATACAGACTTGCTAATTGGTTCAAACTGTAGCGGATCTTGATTGGTAGAAAATGTGCGGTCTTGGTTAGTTGATCCACGATAACCCAAATGGCATCATAACCTTTCTGCGTAGCTAGAAGTCCTACCACGAAGTCCATCGTAATATGCTCCCATTTCCACTCTGGTATTTCCAACGGTTGTAGTAAACCACTCGGCCGCTGATGTTCTGCTTTAACTCATTGGCAAGTCAAACATCTACTGACGCACTCTGCGACTTCCCGTTTCAAATTAGGCCACCAAAAATGTTGCCTTAGATCTCGGTACATCTTGGTGCCTCCCGGATGAACGGAATATGTCGTATTATGTGCCTCGTGCAAAATCTCTTCCCTCAACTTGGTTGCCGCTGGTACCCACACTCTTCCTTCGAATCTTAAGATACCATCTTTATCCATTCAAAATTTCTCTTCCTCATTTTCTGTGATCCTCTTTCGGATTTTCTCACACTCTTCATCCTTTTCCTGGGCTTCCTTCACTCTTTCCAACAACGTCGGACAAGCTTCCATTACAATTAAATTCTCACCAGACTTTTTCGATCCTTTCACTTCTATCTCCAATTTCTCCATCTCTCTTATCAACTCTTCCTGAGTTGTCAAATTAAACAACTTCTCCCTTCCTTTTCTGCTCAGAGCGTCGGCAACCACGTTTGCCTTTCCCGGGTGATAAAGAATATCGCAGTCATAATCTTTGATCAATTCTAACCACCTCCTCTGACGCATATTCAACTCCTTCTGTGTGAAGATATATTTCAGACTCTTGTGGTCCGTGTATATCTCACATTTCTTTCAGTACAAATAATGCCTCCATATCTTTAACGCAAAAACTACTGCCGCTAACTCTAAGTCGTGAGTAGGGTATCGTTTTTCGTAATCCTTAAGTTGTCGTGACGCATACGCAATGACCTTTCCGTGTTGCATGAGCACACAACCAAGTCCATTGTGCGATGCATCACTCTACACCACAAAATTTCTCGCATCATCTGGTAATGATAACATAGGTGCTTCGCTCAATCTCTTCTTCAACTCCTGAAAACTCTCTTCACATTTGTCAGTCCATACAAATTTCACCGTCTTTCTAGTCAAATTGGTCAGCGGGGTTGCTATCTTAGAAAAATCTTGGATGAATCTTCGATAGTACCCGGCTAACCCTAAAAACTTCTTACCTCCGTCGGTGTTCTTGGTTGTTCCCAATTACTTACTGCTTCTACCTTCGCAGGGTCTATTGAGATTCCGTCCTTATCCACCACGTGACCTAAGAATTGAACCTTCTCCATCTAAAATTCGCACTTTGAAAATTTCGCATACATCTTCTCCTTCCTTAGTGCCTCCAAAACAATCTTCAGATGTTCGGCGTGTTCTTCCCCTGTCTTCAAGTAGATCAAAATGTCATTGACAAAAACCACTACAAATTTATCCAAGTATGGCTTGAAAACTCGGTTCATCAAGTCCATAAATGCTGCCGGAGCATTAGTCAATCCAAAAGACATTACCAAAAACTCGTAGTGTCCATAACGGGTTCGAAACGCAGTCTTTGGTATGTCCTCATCCCTCACTTTCAGTTGATGATATCCTGTTCGTAGGTCGATTTTTGAGAAACACTTTGCTCCCTTCAGTTGATCAAACAGGTCATCTATCCTCGATAGCGGATATCGGTTCTTGATCGTTACTCTGTTCAATTCTTGATAATCGATACAGAGTGTCATCGATCCATCCTTCTTCTTAACGAATAGCACTGGTGCTCCCCAAGGAGATACACTCGGTCGAATGTAACCCTTATCCAACAACTCTTGCAATTGTATCATCAATTCCTTCATTTCTACAGGTGCCATAAGATATGGAGCTTTCGAAATCGGTACTGTTCCCGGTGCTAAGTCTATTACGAATTCAATTTCTTTGTCTGGCAGAAGACAAGGCAGATCGTCCGGAAACACATCTTGAAATTCATTAACTATGGATATATCCTTAATTTCTACTCCCTTCTTTCGAGTATCAACGATGTAAGCTAAATAACCTACACATCCTTTCCTTAACCATTTCTTGGCCTGCATCATCGTAACGCAACACGATTGCTTAAGCGATGAGCTACCATAAAACACTACCTTAGACTTACTCGGAGTCTGAAGGTTCACACATTTGTTCTGACAGTCAATTATCGCAGCATGGTTATACAACCAATCCATTCCCAGTATTACGTCAAATTCTCCCAATCTAATAGGAATCAAGTCTACACTTAATTTATGTTCCCCAATGTTTGCGCGATAATTTCAATAAACATATTTTACAGGGATCACTTCCTTATTAGCAACTTCTATGATCAAAGGATTTTCTAATCGTTCTCGGGGTGTACTAAGTTTACTAGCAAATTCTTCAGATATAAAAGAACAGGTGGCACCTGAATCAAATAATACATAAGCATTTATATCATTGATTGGGATTATACCTGACACCACGTCCTTCGTACCCACGGCGTCCTGGACGGTCATGTTAAAAGTTCTGGCGGTTGGGCGGTTGGATTGTGCGGGTCCTCTAATCATTAACTTGTTACCTCCTCCTTGTTGGCTACCATTGCTGCCATTTCCCCCATTTCCCTTCTTTGGGCAATCCTTTATCTGGTGTTTCGTTGAGCCGCAAGCGAAACATGCTCTGACCTTCTTCGGTTTCGGGCAGTTGGGCGATATGTGACCCTCCTGACCGCAGTTATAGCAAGTGCCGCGTCCCTTCCAGCACTCGCTCTGATGGTTCTTTCCACATCTCGGACATCCTTCTGTCCTCTTCTCAACTCCTCCACAAAAATTCCCCAACTGATGACTTTTCCCACACTTATTACAAATCTCGCTCCCTTTCTTAAAGCTTCCTCGGTGACTCCCACCTTGATTACTGTTTCGGTTGTTGTTGTGGTCATTACTCCCCCGTTTCCTCTTTCCTAAGTTACTTCCCCCGTTGCTGTTTTCTCCATGACTTTTTCCTCCCGTGTCCTTACCTTCCTTCTTCTTGTCATACCAACTTAAGGTTTCCCACCAGTGGTTTGCTTCGCCATTTGTCGTAAATGTAGCAAATGGAACTGAAAATGGGACGGCTTGGGGGTTGGGGTGAATGGGCCCATCGTTCCTTCCCCTAAGGGCCTCTCCTAGTAGATCAACTAGTTTCTGGATGAGAACTACATGCTCTCTCTCGCTATTAACTGTTTCCTTAGGCGCGATCAATTTACGTCTGGGCGGCATTATCTGCATCATAAATTTTTATTTTATTTTATTATTATTCAAGTATATTACTTCAGTTTATCTTTTTAATACAAAAGAAGAAATTTTATAACACGTTTCTGAAATAAGCTTCATTTATATTCATATGCCAACCGTTTCATTACATGACTTCCCTAGCATATTTCTATAAATGTTATCACATATATCCCCTAATATCTCAAAAGACGGGGAATATACCAACCTACTACCACACTACCCCTCTAACAAAAGCTAACTCGGGGTTTACATCACTATCCCACATCTTATACAAAAGATCGGGATTATAGCATAGTATATACAATACATAAAAGACACAACTAGTACTACCACTAGACTGACTAAGGGAATCTCATCACATCATCTCGCGCTCCACTGAGCTCTTGTACTCTAACTGCGCTATATAAGCTACCAACTCTCGACTCATAGTGCGTAGAGTCTGTCCCTGCTCTGCTGGGTAGTGGTACACACCATCAAGCACTCTCTCAAATGCCGAACGGAACACGCACTGCATCTTGTTCATTTTCCTCTTCTGACATTTGACCTTATCTTCTAGGTCATCTGCTCTCTCATGGGCAGCCCCCCACTTCTCCTCGAAGTGTATCTTATCCATCACCTCCAACTCTAGCTGAGTACAGAGTGCCTCTTTCTCAGTCTTCTCGCTTAGTTCCCTCTGTTCAACCTCTTCCAGCTTTACTACCAGATCTACATTTCTCGCCACCGACCTGTGGAATAGGGTTCCCATCTGGATCCCTGCCTCCCTACGATAAGCAATTTCTACTTCTAATTCTTGCATAGCCAGCTTCCTCAGGTGGTCTTCGTCCCGCAGTTTCTGGAACTCTGACTCTCTCTCCTTGGCCTCTTCCTCTAGCCCCTGGACTCTGCAGTCTAACTCCAGAATACGCTCCTCGTACTCACCCAGCATCTGCTCCTTTATAGTAGCCTCATCAGAGGCCTCTACTGGCTCGTCCTCCATCGGCTCCTCTTCTGGATCGGACTCTATCTCAATCTCGTTCTCATCGTCAGACTCGAACGGTGCAACAGCCTGCACTGGTGTAGCCTCTAGGGGTGCCTCGTATACTATATGTATATCCCTGGGCTCCTCCTCTGCTACTCTACTAGGTACACCTGTGTCTGTCATCCTACAATCACAAACACAAGACAAACAAACAGCAACTCCATTAGAATGTTAAATAAAACATAAGTTCATTGTATAGAATGAAGTTACATTTCATAACACGCTAAGTCTCGCTCTAGGGAAAACTCTATGTAAGTTTTATCTCCTTTCCAACTTCTAAGTTCGCCTAAGTTATAGTCTAAGGACACTCGTTCCTAAGGTTTATAACTACAGCTTTGATACCAACCTTTGACTCCCCCAAATCCGTGACCGCCACTTGGCCTCTGGAATTCGGTTCGTCACGTGCTCATGGTAATACATCACAATAATAATACGACTAAATGTCGCAACACACAGTGGAATAATACACAACTAATACCGAATAAATTACATTTAAATAATATAATTATTCACGTCCCAAGGTCTCGTAACTTAAACAGTGATTACATAGCTTAGACATATCTTAAGCAATAATAACCTTAACTAGTACATAATATCATAAATTCTACATAATATTAAGCTACTCCGTAGCCTTTCCCTTGCCCTTGTCGGTACTCGAGGGTCCGCACTGCTCGGCCTTAACTGAAATGTTTTTAGGGAAAACAAGAATGAGCACAAATTGCCCAGCAAGTAATATACAATAAGGGTTTGTAATATAATTCTCAATTCTCGAAAGGGTATGACAAGGTTTGATAGTTCAAGGATAACAAGAATATCAACAGTTTTCAATAACAGTCGCTAAGGACAGAATAATATCAATGTGATTCAATAATAAATCAATTCAAGATTTCAAGATAACTGAATACTGAGCAGTCACTAAGGACTATGAACTTCCACAGGAATTGACAGTAATAATCAAGTGAGCGCGTCGGTTCTCCGACAGTTATATTTTGTTCTTCTCAGTCAAATACAAGATCCCGCACCAATCAATTGGTTTGGGTCGCTTTTCAATAATATAAGTCTAGCCGAATCAAATGGCATAGATCTCAACAAATTCAATTTCAAGATTTAAAGTCTGAAGAATATAATTCGACTTTTATCCTATTCATAAAGTATATGATTCATAATATCTGAATTTAGTCTCAAGAGTTTATTCGTATGACAATAATAGCATAAGCCAATTGAATGTTCAATAAAGAGTAGAGTTAGGATCTTACTTACAACGTTCCTTGAATAAAGTAAAACACGAAGGTCTAAGTTACTTGCACTTATAAATGAGTGTAAGTAAGGAAACTTGCACTTTAAAATAGTATAAGTTAGAGAACTTGCCTTTAGCGTAGTTTATCCACGAAAAGAAAATCAACACTTTCGAATTCCTACCGTAATACAGTTACCTATATATATGATATTCATTAGTCATATAATTTAACTTCACATTATATCTTCGAATATACGATCAACACACAAGCTAAGTTCTAACCTAGCTACACAATTATTTAGTATCTAATTTCTATTCTTAACTTCCTCTTTTCTCAAGTTGATCATATTCATACATCGTTACTATCATGTGAGACTACCACAATTAGCAAGCATACTCACATATTATTAATATCACATAAAACCACAATCAATACTAAATATATTTTATCTTAGCAAGTTATGGCATTTCCATAAGTTAACCGTCAAAATCAAATTTCAAGTATTTACATATGATATCACATAGTATGTATACATTTTAAAGAATACTTTTATGTTTGCATAACCTTCCCTCGTTCCAAACATATGTGATATAGATTCTAGGTCGACACTTACGGTCATTCAAGGTCATGAAATTTACAAAGCCTATCATACTCGCTTTCAAAACACTTAAGGTATCTATATTAAGCATACTTATGAGTATTCGCATTCCATACATGTGACTATCACAGTTATTAGTTGAAAACATGCTTCGTTTATGCTAAATTTGATTTCACGACACCTAATCATGGTATATATACATGTATCATACATGAGTGAGTCTAAAAGTACTATCACATGTTCAAAATTATCAGAATATGGGACTCGCAATAACATGTTAAGATTTACGTTTCAAACTTACACTTTCAATTAGTAAAGGTCGCAAACGAAGTTCACATGCTCATGTCATGCTATGAAACATATCTAAACAAGTCAACATGCCTTTCGTGCATTCTTAAACCATATCAACATGCTTGTATGGTCAGAATATCAACATGAATATAATTTATCAAAGTTTGTTTTTAAAAATCTACGCTTTCGTTAGAAATGTGCACTAGTTAGGTTCACATGTTCATATTGTTTCACGGAACCTATATACATAAGTTAGCATGCATTTCATGTGTTTCTAAGTCATACTTACATGTCTCAAAAGTCAGAACCTAACTATGGCACTTATATATCAAAGTCCATTCTTAAAGCTTCTAAGTTCACTTCGGAAACCTAACGCTTTTTGTTAACCATGTATGCTAGTATAATACAACATGTTTACATCGCCTCATTATGTTTATATATATATATATATATATATATATATATATATATTACACAAGCTAGCATGCTATTCTGAACCATGTAAACTAACCATCACTTAGCAGAATCAAGCAGGGGCAGGGAACTGCTGCATGCTGCTGGCGCACCTGCTCAGCTGCCCAGTGTAAAACTGGCGCAACTACGCCGGCTCCCAGCCAGCTCCATACAGTTCCAGAAAACGGCAGTTTCAAAACCCAAACACAAAAATTCCAAACGAATTCAATTTCCAATTAACCACATTGCTTTCTTATCATATTATAAGACTATATAACACCAAATAATCATTCTAACAACCAATTGTCATCCAATTTCACAAAATCAAACATTTAAGTTTTGATAGAAAAATGAAAACGGAGTTCTTGACAGAAAAATGAGAATGGAGAACAACTACATTCCAATCTTAACATGTATATAAGTCCATGTAACTACTAAGCAAGCTTTCTATAATTCAATTATATTTCAATTCCTCATGATCAAGAACTTGGATTTTGACAGAAACAAGCAATGAAGTTTTGACAGAGAATGAAATGAAGAATAAAGATTTTGAAATTATACCTCTGCAAATGATGGAGCTTGCTGCTATTCAAATCTTACAACTCTAGACTTATATTCTATATGCTCTCAATTTATCAAACTCAAGCAATTCTCAGCAATTAGAGATATGAAGGAGAAGAGTTCCTATTTATAGAGAAATCCTTACACAGGCAATGAGATTATACCACAAATCAAACCAACGTAAATTTGAATTGTATAGAGGTTAATGGAGAGTTGGTAAGGGTTGTTGAATCAAATCATTGTGCCCACTCCCCTATAATTATGAGTTAGGCTTGCTTGGGAGATGAATGAGGAAGTAGACTAGCCTTTGAGATTTTCACGTGAATGAGAGGAAGGAGGGGTATTGATCATTCCATGTGGGATATAATACTCAGCATTCTAGAAATTGTATATACACAACACTTATGCCAAAACATGTTTATCGCAAACTCCATAAATTTCTTATATTACGTCAGTGTGCCGCACAAGGCTCCCAACGAGTTTATCGCAAACTCCATAAATTTCTCAATTATTATAATTATTCAATTTAATATAGTTAAATTAATCATTCTCATAACACAAAATCGTTTATATTCAAATAAACTCTCATTTCCATTAATATATTTATTTAATAATATATGAAAATTCTCGGGTATTACAGAGGATGGCTGAGAGATCGAAGTCAGAGAGAGGTAAAAGAGAAGAAGTATATAAAGAAGAAGAGGGAGCTTCCCGTCTGCCTCGCAGTGCAGCCGCACCCCTCACCTCAACTCCCAACAAAGCTTTCCTCTGTGTTGTCGCCCTTGGCAGCCGCGTGCGCTACCACGTGTCGTCGTGTTGCAGCCGCCAAAATAAAGAAATATCAAATGGGGTGGGGGAAACGGGGGGAGGAAACTATAGCTCTAGGTGTCAGATGTCAGAACAAATAAATTGGTGAGGAGAAGATGTGATGTGGGAGGAACTAAATTTGAGAGGAAAAAAAATGGGGGAGGAAATCTCACAGGGAAAAAGAATTAGGGCCATCTTCATGCGCGCTCGGTGTTTTTCAAGAAGGCTTCCCTCCGTGGCCTCCGTATAACTTTAAAACCAAAATCCTTAATATTTAGATACGGATGCACTATCGTGTCTAAATTACGGATTTTATATTGATCATATGAACATAAAACACCGTGTCTATAAAAATGCAAAATTAGTCACGCCACAAACTTTCTCTGTGACAATAATCCAATAGTCACGCTGAGCAAACCGTATCTAAATTCATAAAAAAAAATAGTCACGTTAACTACAAACCACCGTGATCAGAAAATTACATATCGATACTAGTCACGGTGAATCATCGTAACTAAACTTGACTACCTAATCCCGTGACCATTACCCTTAAAGAAATTTTTTTGTCACGAGTTTTGCTTCCACCGTGTCCCTTTAATTTTTCTCAACCGTGTCCAAAGGTCATTTTTGTACTAGTGATAGTGGATCGTTTAACGAAGTTGGCTCATTTCTTGCCGATAAGAGTCAAGTATAACTTGGAGCAGCTAGCTAAGATTTATGTCAAGGAGATTGTTTCAAGACATGAAGTGCCAGTTTCGATAGTATTAGATCGCGACCCACGATTCACCTCGAATTTCTGAAAGAGCTTGCAAGAACAGATGGGAACGCAACTGAGGTTGAGCACGGCGTACCATCCACAGACGGATGGACAACGTGAGAGGACAATTCAAACGCTAGAAGATATGCTAAGGTCTTGCGTTACGGATTTCAAGGGTAGTTAGGACAATCATCTACCGTTGGTAGAGTTCGCCTACAACAACAATTATCACGCCAGTATAGGCATGCTGCCTTACGAAGCGTTATATGGATGGAAGTGCAGAACTCCACTGTGCTGGAATGAAGTACGAGATCATCAAATGTTGGGACCAGAAATGCTACAACAAACGGCGAAAGTGGTTAAGTTGATACGAAAGCGGCTAGTAGCAGCTCAAGACAAACATAAAAATTATGCCGATCCACATCGGAAGAATAGAGAGTTCGAAGTGGGTTTGTACGCTTTCCTGAAGGTGTCTCCTTGGAAAGGAAAGATACGCTTCGGGAAGAAGGGAAAGTTAAGCCCTAGGTGAAAGTATTATGCATACAAGCCAATCATGTGTGATGATAAAGCATATACTTTGGAGATAATCTTATTTATTTATTAATAAAACTATTCATTTATTAAAGGCATTTAATTATCTATATGGTGTTGTTTTTATAATATGTAATAACCCATAGTTTTAAGAAATGCTTTTAGAATCATGATGGTGATCATGCTAATGAGATCTAAATTCTTACAAAGCTTTAAAACTAAAATAGTTCCCAATCGTGAGATTACTAAAAAGGGAATTAGTAAATCCGGATAGATTGGTACATATGTTACTTGCTCATTGGATGAGATGATTGATCTCATGATCATTTGTGTGGAGACACTAAAGCAAGTACGTAGGTGCTTATTGGAGAATAAGTTCACTAAACGTGACTCGTTATGAAATACCTAATGGAGTTTTACTCGCATGTCAATAGGAATTCCTAATGTGATAGTAGTACAAGTGATCCTTGGACTTGAGATCATCATAGTATCTTGTATGTAATGAATTATACTTTGACTTATTCTTTAAAGCCCTTTAGGGTATATAAAAGGGTATGCTTGGGTATAATGAGTTACATATGGAGATAATGAATGATCAATAAAGAATCTACCACCTCTAGTAAAAGAGGAGATATGTCCTATGTGATTCGTTAAATGACAACTCAGGAATCCTTGGCCAAGGTAGAATGAAATTAGAAAGGAGTTTCTAATTTGCATTATTTGGAGTTGTACATTTTCTAATCGAAATACATGTAATTAAATAAAATAAGACTTGACAGTAATTCCATGTCTTATATTTAATTGGGACATTGTATGGTGGAAGGATTGAATTGTACGGTAACTATTTACTCACAAGTTCTTTTATGATTAATGTTGAAATCTATATTATCTGGAAAGTCGTTGATCGCTAGGGAGGCTTATCCCTATTGTAGAATAAATATTATTTATTTAAATAGATTATTAGTTTAATTTATTTATTTAAATAAGATTAGAATTGTTCTAATTGATTTATTCACAACCGGTTTAATATGGAGAACCTAAAGGGTCACACCATAAAAGGAAGAATAATTATTTAAGTAGGTAATGACATAATCATAATAATGCATTAAGTGTAATTAATTTAATCTATGGTGATAGAATAAATTAAATAGCTTAATGTTTATTATTTGATATTTTAGAAATATTAAATATAAATTAATAAGAGGAGTCTTATTAATATTATTACAATTATTATTATTTTAATTTTTAAAGGAGTTTAGTAATTAATTTAATATTAGCACTCTCATTTATTCCTAATAAAATTAGGAGGCAAATTAATTAAATGAATTTAATTAATTATTCCCAATGTGGTGGGAAGCCTAATTTAATTAAAGGAGTTTAATTAATTAAATGAAATTCCATGTCTAATAGGATTAGAAGAGTTGACCAATATCTATATAAGAGGAGTCTTATAATAGATATCAGTTGATGCAATTCTAATTGTTGGAGAGTACTCCTTTTCTATAGAGGATAGAAAACTAAGCCAACCACCCTCCTTCTTGATAATTCATCTTCCTTGGTGGATCACCTCTAGAAGTCAAACACTTGGGTGGCTAACGTTGATCAAAGGAAGGAATCTAACTCGAAAATTCAAGGAGATCACGAAGAATAAGGAGTTGAACTCGTAACTGTGGAAACTTTGTTCTACAAGGGTATGATTCCATAACTTCTTATTTATCGTTCTAAATTAATAATTTGTATAAAGGATGATCCGGGTAATGGTTTTGTAGAAATTTTTTAAACTTTGATATACCATGTTTCAGCTAATTTTTGCAATTTGATTGCGTCACTATTTCGTACAAACCCAACACTAGGTTTATAGGACCTTTTGAGATATTGAGAAGGGTAGGAGAGGTAGCTTACGTAATAGCATTACCTCTAAAGTTGAGGCATATCCATAACGTGTTTCACGTATCGGTATTGCGTCCCTATAAGCCGACTTACAAGCACGTAATCGAATATGAACCGATCCAAGTCGAGAAAGACTTAACGTTTAAAGAGGTTCATATTCAAGTGATTGATAGGAAAAAACAAGTTTTGAGAAGCAAAGTCATTCCTTTGGTGAAGGTGATATGGAGGAACCACAATGCCGAAGAAGCAACGTGGGAACTCGAAGACAAGATGAGGAAAGCTTATCCTTATCTATTTGACTAACTTGTATCGAAATTCTGGGGACAAAATTTTTATAAGGGGGGGGGAGAATGTAACGCCCGAGACTCTTATGTAAAGGGATTTATTTGATTTATTGAATAAAATTTAATTATTTGTTTATTAAACTGAGTAAGCTAATCAAAGGTCGTTTTATGACCTAGAGAATGCAGAAATGGTTAAGATTCTGGCTACGTGCTAGAAATAAATGATATAAATTTATAAAATGAAAATAAATGTTTTATGAGAATTTTTCGTAAAATCACTATTCATCTATTTCTGCTCGAGAATTATTTTTGAATTTCCGAGAAATGCGTAATAATAGGATTTAAAGACAAGATGGAATATCTAATAATATTTCAGTTATAGCTCACGAAATTTTCTCGTGAGGACTTAAAACCCTAAGGGTTAGGGAAAGTAAAACCTAAGAATAATTGATTAAGAATGATAATAAATTATTATTATACGAAATGGATACGCGTATAATACTAGATATTATTCTAGTATAATATGAAGAGGATACAAAAACTAATACGACGTATAATACAAATTTTATACGAAGTAAATAGATTCAATTTGAATTAAATTTAATAACTAAACCTGTGGATCGAACCGTTGGGTTAACGAGTGGGTTAATCACATGGGGCAACCCATGAACACATGAGGGGCACATGGGGGGCATGGAGTGACATGGAGGGCATGTGGGGTGTATGTGCTAGCACATGGGCTTGACATGGGCAAGAGGAGGTTTGGTCTTAATGACCAAACTACCCTAAGCCTTGCAAAACCTATAAATATATGGCGTGTTGATTCATCTGAGGGTTTAACAAAGTTGATAGCATTTTGATAGAGAGAGAGAAAAAGAAGCTAGCTTATTTCCTTGAGTAAGAAACCAAGAAAACAAGGAGCAAGAAGTAATTGAATCTCAATATTCAATCATCCAAGAACAATAAATGTATAATGATAAGAAAAATTGTGTAAATTCATTGGTCTTTCAATACATAATTGATAGAGAAGTGAGTTGGTGGAGCATGTTTAGTAAGAAGTAATAAGGTTGGCTATATAGTGAACTTAGAACACTAACAAGCCATGAATAAGTAAAATTATAGTAATGGATTAAGAAGTCAATGAAGAACTTGTCAAATTCTTGAGAGTTTGAATAATAAGTAAGTTAAATAGTTAAAACATAAATGTTTACATTGGTTAGAATCACTAATGAACAACTAATGGATTGATTCGAAGTAAAAATATTGAATGACGAAGATTCGACGAAAGTTACGCGATTAGACGTTAAGCGTTGAAATCGTGAATTTTCCCGGAATAGAAGTCAAAAGTCGTCGTTTGATTCGAAAACCTTGGTTTTCGATGGAGTAACGTGTAATTAGGTAAATAAGACTTGTAAGAGCAAGAACAAACGAATTCAGACATAAAAACGAAGAATTGAGCGTCGAACGTTCACGAACGTGTAAAAATAGACTAATTGGTGAATTTCTCGCCAACGGATTCAGAAATGAATTCCAACTTGATGAAATCGTAGAGCATGTAATTTATGAACTAATGGCTTTGAAACGAACCAATTATGAGTTGTAACTACTGTGTTACGAGCTCAAGAATTTTAAAAATTTATAAATTTTTCTAAGTGGCAGGGCCGGCGCCGCAGTGCCGCCATAAGTAGTAGTCCCTAGCGCTAGTCCGGGGAGAGAACCTTGTATAGGGGGTGCCGCAGCTCCGCTTGGCAAGGTAAACATGGCGCCGCAACGCCGAGCCAGGGTAAAGGTTCTGCGAAAGCAGCGCCGCAGCTTCGCTTTGAGAGGTAAAGCTGGCGCCGCAAAGCCCTTAAGTACAAATTTTCCGACGTGAATGTTTATTAACCTAGTTTGCAACATGGTAATTATGGGGAAATCATATGGTTAATATTCATGAAGAGAAATCACTTAAACAACATGTTTAAGAATGGTTTTATGAATTAAACATTGATAAAACGTATTTAAATTTAAAACTCAAAATCCGAGATGTGAACTGTGTATCGTAGTCGAGTTGTGAGCATGCCTTAAGGTTATATAACATGTAATAGAGGTCCATAATGCATGAATGATATCAAATGAAGTTAAAACTTACTTAATTTCTATTTAGAGTTTGATAACGGGTATCCGATGCAAATGTGTTTGACGGGGCGACCCGATTAGGGTTTTAACCATCATTGTGTCTAACGATGATCGACGAGAGTCGGTTTATGACATATAGATGTTAATAAGCCGTATGAAATGTTAAATAACTTGAACGGATGTTATTAGTTTAACAATTCGGCTAAGTTATACAAGAAGGAGAAGATAGGTTATCCATAGTCTATCAATTATGGATTCTCATTGGTACGCTATGTGTTTATGCTTTGTAGAAGTTGTAAAAATCGAGTAGCATACATTTAAAGGTTTAAAGATGCGAAGGCAAGTTTTCTAAACTCTTGTCTACACTTTATGTTGGACAAGTTGTCAATATGCATGATTTCTTATGCATAAACTGTTATTGAATAGTCGATGCCGTTTGATTCGGCTAGACTAAGACTTAAAGTATTTTGGTCGGTTTTCTAAAATCCTTCCAAAATATTACAATGTTACTATCCTATGCCAATTGTTTGGTACGGATTCATAGGTGAGCCTGAGTATGAATAAACAAATGTTTTTACGTCGTTAACTCGACAGGCACTTGATGTTGCCACCAATTAAGTGTAAATACGTTTAATGCATGAGTGTTGATCAACACAGAGTACTACAGGCTGATCGCATGGATGTGCTCATAAGCTATATTGAACTTACGGCCTCAGTGTCGGGTTGTTCCTTTCATAAATGAGAACTAAATGATTGTTAATGGTCGTTAACCAGCTCTGATTTCGAAGAGGCTTTAAGTCCTTGGGAATGATTTTAAAGGAATCAAAACGTTATTTTGATTATTCTTAAGTGCTTC
This sequence comes from Panax stipuleanatus, assembly GCA_020205555.1. Taxonomy (NCBI): domain Eukaryota; kingdom Viridiplantae; phylum Streptophyta; class Magnoliopsida; order Apiales; family Araliaceae; genus Panax; species Panax stipuleanatus. The sequence continues at coordinate 112,909,678 of CM035124.1, forward strand.
ATAGCTATTGTACAGCTATTGAAGATGAAGTCATATGACTCTTGATTTTGTGGTTTCGAAATACAATGTTAAACGTGCTGAGCTAGTTATGCTCATCCTTGCTTAAAACTAAATGATTTCAGCCAAGATTGATTGGACCGAAGGATCCGGTAAAGACAAGGGTAAGTCTAAGATGAACAAATAGTTATCCTTGTAAATAGCTTAGTATTAGTATTGTAAAAACTAATATTATGACATTGAACGAATGTAATGGTTACAAAGATCTTGGGAGAGGATTAATAGAATGTAATAATTAGTTAATTTGTGCATGTTATTGAAGCTTTCAATTGAATGTATGAGTAGATTGTAGCACCGTGTAGCACCATGTCCAGGGTTTGAAGGTACCCGAATTTTGGGGAGTCACAGACTTCGTGCCAGAAATCCTACGATTCTTGATCCTAAACTTGTAAACCTCACTTTTAAGCTTTCATATATGCATCTATTGTAATATATCAATATTTAACCTGTGGAAATCGAGTCTAAGGGCGTTTAAAGCCGTTCGATAGCTAGCCTCAGGCAAGACCGTAAGGTTTCTTCAAATTTTCATTTTTTTCTTACTAATATACATATATGAGTAATATATATGTAAATTAGTTAGTTTTACTGCTTAAATATCAATTTTTAGCTTTTCTTTGCATTACTATATATATATATATATATATATTTAGCTCTATATATATAGTAGTTGGGCCTGGATTTCAAATTCATGGCTTTTTATTGCTTTATTATATATATACATATATATATATATATACCGTTTAGTTTGCCTGGATTGCAAATCCATGGCTTTTATTGCTTTAATATATATATAAGTATATATATATATATTTATATTATTCAGTTTTGCCTGGATCGCAGATCCGTGGTTTTTTATCACTTTAATATACATACATACATACATACATACATACATATATATATATATATATATACTTTTCAGCTTGCTTGGATTGCAAATCTGTGGCTTTTTATTACTTTATTATATATATATATAATAATATATATATATAGTTAATCTTTATATAATTGTTTATATATATATATATATATAAGTTTTATCGATTTATTATATATATATATAGTTAATTATTGTGATTAAATATCAATTGTAAACAATCATACGATGTAAATCTACAATATTTAATGTGTGTTAACTAGATTTATATAAATCTAGCCATATCCAGCTTTTAACCGGTTCAAAGGTTGTGAAACTGGAAACGTTAAGCTAAAATGACTAAGATTTATTTAAATCTAGTTTCTTTTCTAGTTTGTAAATATTTGGCAATTATGGGACCCTAGATCAGTGTCTAGATGAAACGTTAAGCCACGGCTATGCGCATGCAGGGATTTAACTGATGAATAACTTGTTTTGCGACGTCTAGAATTCAATATGCATGTTATTTTAAGTTATGCATTGTGCAAGCTTTTGAATAATCTTCTGTGAGCCTAGGAATCATGGGATCTACGGTTTAATCCATGAATCTTGGTTCGGTTCCCATAATGGACATGTTCAAGTTGTAAAGTTAGCTTGCAGCCCTTTGTAAATGTAAATAAAAGGGACCTTAAATTGGTTATCTAGATTTAAGGTCTCAACATAGTAAAAGCATTGATTGTGGTGTTCGGGTCACTTCGATGGTTTTTATGCCCATAAGAGGCCCGACACACACACACACACACACATATATATATATATATAGATATATTTTAAAAGATGCTTCACATCTCAAATAAAATCAAGATAAGCCGAATATGGAATAAAATGGAAGTATCAAAAGGCTTCAATTCCTATGCAAGCGAAAGGGTTTGAAAACCACCTTTCAAAACATCATTGTCATATCTTGTCTAAAAAAGGACTTTTCAAATAAATCAAACCTTTCGTATATAGGTCCAATGAAGCACATCACTATTTTCAAATAAAGCACTTAGGCCCAATTACTGCAATCCACACACACACACACACACACAAATTAGGGAATGAAAAGCGCGGTAACCGTGTTTCACGAAAGTCGGGGGGGTGCCTAACACATTCCCCCCACTTAATCAAGCCCCCGAACTCTATGAAATCTCAGTTTGCAAGACCAATTTAACAGAGTCCAATGATTGGGCCATATTACAAAATCTTTCAAAACTCAGTTGAGTTGTTACAAGCATTCCAATCATACCAACTGGCGACTCTGTCTAATTCGGACAAATAAAATCAAACTTTTCAAATCGTCGACATTATATGTCGGTCTTTTCCTGAAAATTCACAGTTCAGATCAAACAAAATCAAATAGAAAACATAAAGGGTAGAAATACTTAGGAAAAGGGAACCCAAAGTTTTCTCGACGTCGATAGATGGCGACTCTGCTGGGGAACAATAGAGGGCTTAAGCCGCATTTCAATCTTTTCAAATTCCTTCTTGTGTGCATGTGTGTGGAATGTCGTCTTTACATTGAATGGATGTGAATGTCTCTTTACAACACTTTATATTAGTGCTTCGCACAATGTCATCATTTTACATACGGTGAGACGCGATGAATGTATGTTGTGTGGTTCCATCACTAGGAGGCTAACCCGTCGGTGGCTCATTACTGGACTCAAGAGGAGGTTAATCCCGTGAGGCTCAGGACAGGCGCCACTTAAATTTGCTCCAATTGAAAGATCGGAGTAACTTTCTATCTAGTAGATTGCGATTATCTGGGAACCTTCATGCCAAAAAGCCCGTGAGAGTAACCCTAAGATAGGTTAGCCTCTGATAAACCAAACGCGAACGAAAGTCTCTTCATGCCTTTCCCTTTCAATTCAATATAAAGTTCAAATCCATGTAAATATCCATTAAATGTAAATATCCTTCCGTATTCCTATTAAGGATACTGTACAAATATCAAAACCTGTCATGTTATCCTGTTATCAAAACAACTGACCTCTGTTTTGGAGGAAAATAATTAAAAACCTTTTAAACAGACACATTGCATAGCATGCATCCTTTTAGTGGTTATCGGGACTAAGCTACATAACCCTTTTTGTAAGGTAAGATTGGGCCCGTTACCATATCAAAGTCTAAAAGGCACTAAGCCCATCTTCAAGCATGGCTTCAAGTGCCCAACCTGAATCCACCCCTGTATCTCGGGAAGAGTTTGAAGGACTCAGGAATCATATAGCAGAATTGGCTATCTTGCTAAAAGACCAGGACAAAAGTACTCATGGTCAGAAAACACCCGAGTCATCCACACATGGTGGTAGTCAGGATACCGACAAAAAAGAAAGATACTCAAACACCTGCACCTCAAAACACTGATATGACTAACAAAACCCCTGAAATCACCAATCTCATAAATAATCAGGAAACTGGTGATATTAGGAAGAAAGTCCGGCAAATGGAAGAAACTATCTGGTCCATCAAAGGAACTAGGGCATTTGAAGTGTAAACTACTCAGATCTTTGTATATTTCCAGGGGCTCGTTATCCAGACAAGCTTTAAGCCCCGATTTTGAAAAGTATAATGGGTTATGAGATTCTTATACTCATTTAAAAGTATACATTGGAGAGTTAGGATCCTATATAGAGGATGAAAACCTCAGAATGCAGTTATTTCAAACGAGTCTGACTGGAGAAGCTCGAGCTTGGTATGCTCAACTCGACTAATTCCAAGATCCATAGTTGGGAAGAGATAGCCCATACATTCCTAAATCAATACATTTTCCAGTCTCAAATTGCTCCGGATTGATATCAAGTGACCAAAGTCACAAAGCAAAGCAATGAGTCTTTCTGTGAGTATGCCCAAAGATGGAGATTGATGGCTGCACAAGTCACCCCACCTATGATAGAGACTGAGATGGTGATGACTTTCATTAATATACAAGAAGCTCCATATTATGAGAGGGTCCTAGCAGGCATAGGAAAACCCTTCTTAGAGATGATCAAACATGGAGAAATGGCCGAGATAGGGGTAGAAGTTTGGATAGATTAAAGACCTTACTGCTTTAGAAGCCGTGGCTAAGAACATTAGACCAAAAATTATTGGAATAATCCTCGAAGAGTTCATAAAAAGAAAGAAGAGGATGTATCCTTGGTATTGCAAGGTCAAATTCAAAGAGGAAACCAAAACCTGGTCGTTCAAAGAAAGAATTATTCCCCTTTCTAAACTGCTGCACGACCTTTAAATCCTACGTTCCAAAGGACTGTAGAGGCTAAACGTAGAAAGACATTTACATCCTTAGGGGATTCACTTGAGAGCATACTCAAGCTTCTGACAACATAGAAGAAAATCGGTCAGCTTCTTCCACTAGCTAATCCAAGTGGGAAGAATTTCTACCCAAGCAAGAAATGTGCTTATCATTCTGAGGCTCTAGGCCATGATACCCAAGAATGTTGGTCTCTGAAGCACAAGATTCAAGATCTGATAGACAGCGGGGAGATTGTGGTGACAAAACTAGAATAAGCACATGTCCAAGATAACCCTTTGCCTCAACACAATGAGGAAGGAGTAAACATGATCAACGCAGGGAGTGGAGAAAGTTCCAAGTACCTTAAATACGTAGGGGAGTCTCCCCAAACAAGCAAGGATAGTTATGATAAATGGGATTATTTAGAATGTCGATTTTTGATATAACGAGAAATGAAGTTTATCAATGAGCAGATTGGTCAGCTGGCAGAAATGATGGTATACCAGCACCAAATAACTCTGCAGGTGATAACTCAAGTCAACTAAAGGAGAATGAGTCCTCTAACGCCCCAAATCCTTCCAATTGCAAGTAGGGACCATTATCGGTTCCATGAACAGGAAACATGGGCAGATAAAGTTACCAAGGAAGGAAGATTCCCAGCTCATAGAGATTTTTCCCTCAAAAGGAAGTTCACTCATCTGAATCAGCCCATGGAAGAAATCCTCCAGATGTTGATTCAATGAGGGAAGGGTTACATTGCTGCTACCCCCACTGGACCCTCGATCAAGGAAATTCAACCCTTCCAAGATATGTCAATATCATTCCAACACTACTGGGCACGATACAAAAGAATGCTAGGGACTTCGTCATATAATTCAAAACCTGATTGAAAGTGGCGAGCTACTAAAAGCAAGCCAAGATACTGGCCTTCCTGAGGGAGAAGCCCCATTTCCTCCTCTACCATAAAGTGTAAGGTGAAACTAGTATGCATATAAGCCAATCATGTTTGATGATAAAGCATATACTTTGTGACAATCTTATTCATTTATTAATAAAAATATTATTTAATTAAAGGCATTTATTTATCTACATAGTGCTGTTTTTATAACATGTGATAAACCTATATTATTAAGTAATGCTTTTAGAATCATGATTATGATCATGCTAATGAGATCTAAATTCTTAGATAGCTTAAAAATTAAAATTGTTCCCAATTGTTGGATTGCTAAAAAGGGGATTAGTGAATCCGGATAGATTCGGTACATATGTTGCTTGCTCATTGGATGACGATGATTGATCTCATTATCATTTGTATGGAGACACTAAAGCAAGTATGTAGGTGCTTATTGGAGAATAAGTACACTAAACGCGACTCGCTAAGGAATACCTAATGGAGTTTTACTCGTCTGTCAATAGGAATTCCTAATGTGATAGTAGTACAAGTGATCCTCAGACTTGAGATCACCATAAAATCTTGTGTATAATGAATTATACTTTGACCCTTAGGGTATATCAAAGGGTATGCTTGGGTGTAATAAGTTATATATAGAGATAATGAATGATCAATAAAGAATCTACCGCTTCTACTAAAAGAAGAGATATGTCTTATGTGAATCGATAAATGATAACCCAGGAATCCTTGGCCAAGGTGGAATGAAATTAGAAAGGAGTTTCTAATTTGCATTATTTGGAGTTGTGCATTTTGGAATTGAAATACATATAATTAAATAAAATAAGATTTGACAGTAATTCCATGTCTTATATTTAATTGGGACATTGTATGGTGGAAGGATTGAATTGTACGGTAACTATTAACTCACAGGTTCTTTTATGATTAATGTTGAAATCTATATTATCAGGAAAGTCGTTGATTGCTAAGGAGGCTTATCCTTATTATAGAATAAATGTTATTTATTTAAATAAATTATTAGTTTAATTTATTTATTTAAATAATATTAGAATTGTTCTAATTGATTTATTCACAACCGATTTAATATGGAGAACCTAAAGGGTCACACCATAAAAGGAAGCATATTTATTAAAGAAGCAAATGACATAATCGTAATAATAAGTTAAGTATATTTAATTTAATCTATGGTGATAGAATAAATTTAATAGCTTAATGTTTATTATTTAATATTTTAGAAATATTAAATATAAATTAATAAGATGAGTCTTATTATTATTATTATTATGACGCCCCCAAATCCAAGTACTTGAAACCCGTATTTGGTGCTACACGATATCATTCATTCGAACTGCTCAATATATTATAAACTTAAAAATTATATCAAAGTTGACTAATCCCAAGTACGGCGACCCTTAAGTACTTTATTACACGATAGATAACATATAATATCACAATACATAACTCCAGTTATTACAATCAAAACCTTATAACTATTCCTTCAGCTTCCCCTTTCCTTTGTCCTTGCCAGAACCTTCTAGTCGATCACTCTTAGCTGAAAATATTTAATTTAAAGCAAGAATGAGCATTTAATTGCTCAGCAAGTAATATTAGATAATAAACATCAACTAGAAGAAATAAATATTTTTTTTGAAGTATACTTCTATAACGAATCAATAGTTGTGAAAGCCATTTGAAACAATTCATAACAACATATCAAACCATTTATAATTTTGAAACGACTAAGTGACTATAAATGCTAAGCAGTCAATAGACCTTGAACCATTGTTTTCAATTTTGAAAAGGTTTGTACAGAAATTTATCTGCAAACCGTCATAACTTACGGACACGTTGGGTGATCAGCTCGTATGCCCTGTATTGATCAACACTACATGCTGGAATGACATTTGCGTTCATTATAACAGCCTTTGGCGCATAAAAATTTCCCAATTTTGGGATGTTCATACTCAGTCTGGAGTTCGAACTAAAGCAATTCAGTTGGACGACTTTATCATAAACAATAATATTCAACAATACATTTCAAACTATGTCTAGCCGAGTCAAATAGCTTAGACAACTTTTAAACCATGTAATCATACCAATATTGAATAGTTTAATTCAAAACTTGTCAAGTCAAAGAATTTTGAGTTCAAGAATACTTGTTTAACTACAACAATTTATACAAGTGAGGACACTTGCATAACCAAACTTAGCTTATAAAGAACAGAATAATTTTGATTATATATGAATCATATGAAGACATAATAAGATACTTGTTAACAATGAACGAATCGAATGAAATTCGAGAGTTTGCTTGAATATAAATGAATTAAGAATACTTGTTCAACAATAAACAAGTTGGAGATACTAGGCTCAATAATAAACAAGTTAGAGATACTTGCTCAATGAAAAGTAGAGTTAAGAAAGTTGCTTACACAAAGATTCATTGCATAAAGTAATTGCAAATGTTAGAATACTTGCATAGTTATAGATCTCTTACATAAAGTATATGCATGGAGTAGGGATACTTGCACAAACGAATAACAAAAATCATTATGGATGTGAATAATTAACAATAATTATTCACGAACATGCTTTGAAATTAATAACTCATGTTGAGTTAGAACTTACATAACGTATACTTGTTTGCACAAAATAAAAGTAGTGAGTAGGGTTTAGATACTTGCCTTTATCACTACTTACTGCTACGCAATATAGTTTTATCTTTAATATAAAGACCTATCATTAATAAGATTGTTCTTGCAATCAGTATATCACATTATACTTCATACTATTACTACTTTATAAGTAAATTATCTAACATGTAATCACATAATCAAACATTAGATAACACCTTAATACCATATGTATTCACTATTCTAAACTTAGCACACATCGAGTCTTTAACAGTGTTCAATATAGTACACTGAGTGGTTTCCTGCAAATAACAACAAATTAGTTTCATGTCTCGTCTACACTATTTTTACACAGTGAGTTAGATCGATAGCTAGTTCGTATATACCTCCGCTCCCTGAAGGAGTTGTTTAGCCCAGATAATATACATCAACTATTAAAGAGTACGACTGTACTACTTTAGATTTAACACTTACTCTTTTATTTATAAGTTCTTATTTATAACTAGTAAACCATATAACCAATTATAAATAGAACTCCTTGTACTATACATGAAATAATTTCAGCATTATAATTTTTTATAAAATGAATATTCATAAACTATATTTAAAATAAATTGAGCATTATAACTGTTTATAAAATGAATATTTGTACTAGATACTTGAAGAAAATCGGACATAGTAACTGCTTATAAAAGTATATTTTATACTTTTTAAGAGAAATAAATCGGACATTATAATTGCTTGTAAATAGAACTTTTGTACTATATACTTAAACTAATTTGGACATTATAACTGCTTATAAAAGTATATATTTTTACTAAATATATAAAGAAGAATGAAAATAATAACCACTAGAGTAAATACCTCTTGAAGTTGCAAACTTTAACTAATCCTTTGCAATCTTGAAATTAATCTAACTCACAAGAATTCTTTCTTTCTAATTCTGGATTATAACTTTGCTTTGTAAATTGGTGAAGAAAATTAAGAGAATGACTTGCTATTTGTAGGAAAACAGAGTTTCGATAATTACCAGTTAGAGGCTCGGCTTATTACAGTTTGGTACCTAGGTTAATTATACTTTAGTACCTCATTAATTGCACCTTAGTCCTTTAAAATATCCACCAGGTGACATCATGATGACATCATCATGATGGCATCATCTTTGTGTTTCTTTAATGCTGATGTCATGCGTACATCATGCCTGCATCATCTGTGTTTCTTTAAGGATGATGTCATGCTTACATCATGCTTGCATCATCTCTTCTCTGATTGGTCAATTTAAGTTCACATGGAATGGTTTTAATTTAGCTTATTAAAAGGAAAAAAAAAGGGTATTTTGGTCATTTCACAAATATTTTAAGGGTAATTTAATCATTTCACATATTTTCCTTAAATTGAAACCCTTAAGATTTGCTAATTAGCATTAAGGTTTGCAAATTAGGGTTAGATTTTTTCAAATCTTAAATTAGGATTTCTAAATAAACATTAGGGATTCTAACTCAACATTAGGGTATTCTAATTAGGTTTACATAATTGCATTCCGTCTAATCATTACTTAACAAGAATCACATAATGTACATATACATAATCTTAAATACAATTATAAAAATAACTATATTAATATACAAAGCCATTCAAATTAGGATTTTGATCTGCTATTCACTTTTACCTCCTTGACATTTCTTTAGTCAATAAATAAATTGACTAACTTGTTAAGTTCATATCACGCATGCTCAAAATATTACTGATAATAATAATGATAATAATATAAAAAAATTATTCGTAAAAATATAATCGTATAAAATCATGGGTCCTTACAATAATTACTATTATTATTATCATTTAATTCCTAAAGGAGTTTGGAAATTAATTAATAAGATACTATCTCTCTCATATATATTCCTAATAAGATTATGAGACTAATTAATTAAAAAAGTTTAATTATTTTCAATAGGATTAGGAAACCTAATTAATTAAAGGGGTTTAATTAATTAATATAAAACCCTAATCCTAAATGATTTAGGAAGGTCGCCTACATCTATAAATAAGAAAGTCTTATTATGAAATAAGGTTAGACTTTTTAATTCCAATAGTTGGGAGAGCACTCCTTTTTAAGAGAGAAGGAAACTAGGGTTTAGCCAAACAATATTTTTCTTGAATTCTTATTCTTTCATGGTGGATCACCTCTTGAGGCCAAACACTTGGGTGGCTAACGTTGATCAAAGGAAGGAATCAACCCGGTGGATTCAAGTAGAACGCGAAAAGGATTTGGAGTTGAACTCGTACCTGAGAAAGCTAGAATCTTCAAGGGTATGAATCTTAATCTCCATCTATTTCGTTTAATTAATAACTGTGCATAAACGATGATCTGGGTATATGGTTTGTAAAATTTTAAAACTCTGATTTTTCACGCTTTCTCTTATTTTATGCAATTTGATTGCGCCCATGATTTCTTACAAACCTAACAGTGGAATCAGAGCCAAACCTTTATGCAAATTATTAATTGTTCAGATTTGATATGTGTTTAAAATAATTTTTGGGCATAATTATTTGCATAGAATTATGTTGGAGAAAAACTATACAATTCGCGAACTAGAAAAACAGTTTCTGGAGATTGGCACCGCAGAGCCTGGTTGTAGTACAATCATGGCGCCGCAGCGCCATCTCCGTGTTTTTGACTATGATGACATGGCATCGCAACGCCTGATGCTAGCTCACTAGCAGCGCCGCAGCGCATCTCTCCAGAAAAATAAAATTAATTTTTTAATAATTTGATTTCTAATTAAAATAAAAGGTTTATTTAAATTAAAAATTAAATTCCATATTTTTTTAGTAATTCTAAATTTAAATAAGGTAGTTTATTTTTATTTAGAATTGGATTAAAATAAAGATGTTTATTTTAATAAGATCTTAATTTCATGCTAACTAATTGGAGATAAAATTGAAATCCTTATTTTCTAAAAATAAAGGAGTTTATTTGTGACTTAGGAAAAGGGATTCCATGCTTCCTTAAATAAAGGAGTTTATTTAGATATGAAATAAGATTTCATATTAATCAAAATAAAGGAGTTTATTTTGATAAGAAAATTTTCATGATAACTAATTGGAGATAAAATTGAATTCCTTGTTTCCTAAAAATAAAGGAGTTTATTTGTGAATTAGGAAAAGGGATTCCATGCTTCCTTAAATAAATGAGTTTATTTAGATATGAAATATAATTTCATATTAATCAAAATAAAGGAGTTTATTTTGATAAGGAATTGAATTCCACATATTATGTTCCTCCTAAAAATATTTTTAAAAGTTAAAATAAAGGAGTTTATTTTGAATTGGAATTGAATTCCATATTAATTAAAATAAATGATTTTATTTTAATTAAATAATTTGATTAAAAATAAAGGAGTTTATTTTTATTCAAAAATGGATAAATTAAAATAAAAGGTTTATTTTGATTTAAATTTGGATTAAAATAAAAGAGTTTATTTTAATTCAGAATTGAATTTTATGCTAACTAAAATTTCCCATTGAATAGATATCAATGTATATATTGAATATTTATTATTCATGAGATGAATATTTTATTTAATGATGCATATGTTGATGTGTATAATAATAAATGGGGTTGACTATGGGCTATTGACCAATGTGATTGGATTTTATTTTAGTTGGATGCTTGAATGTATGAGTTTTATAAATGGGGTCTGCGTACCTCGTCTTCTCTAATTTTTCTTAATGTAAATTCTATCTCCCTCCTATGTACTTCCCATTGACTGTTGATCAAGATTTCTATTTATAGTAAATAGTTTTTGAAATAAGAATAGTTAAAATTAAATTTTGAGGAATTGGAGACCAAAGAGCAAGGAGCGCGTGAAGACCCGTTTGTAATGGAGTCCGGGATTTAAATGTAATAATTATATTTAAATTTAATTCTTGCACCCTAGGATTGACCTTTTGGTTCACTTGGTGGCTTTCGTGAACCAAACTAGAATAAAAGTCCATAATCAATCTAGGTAGAATATAGTATTCTATATGTGCATGTTTATTATATATATTATATATTATAAAACATGCTTCGCATATTAATTAATATGACGCGTATTTTATATATATGTGCATGCGCGCTAGGCAAGATAAGACAAATAATAACAAACCTCTCAAAGATTTTATATTAAGTCTTAAACGTTCAAAGATATTTGGAATATCGAACGTAGTCTTCTAGCATGATAAAAATAATAGAGTATCAATTAATCATTATAAGTTTGTTGTGCACACACAAGGCTTATTTAAAATTTTGAGATGTTATTTTATCACATTTGATGCTTATTAAAAGAACTGAACAATGTTGTTTCGTTGTGCACACACAAGGACAGTGTTTTTCTTTTCTAGAATATGGAGTGCTAGGTTGGACTTAACTTAGATTATTTTAGTTCGGATGTGCACACACTTGACCATTATGATCAAAGAGGTAAAATACAAAGAGTTGCATGTTGATGTAATTGACAAAGAGTTGTCTACCTTATTATTTATATATAATTTATTGTGCACACACAAGGCTATATACATTTGAAATGGGATCCTTATTATAACTAGCAAATCTTTAATTAGATTTGCCGAACTGTATATATTGAGGGTAATATAGTTTGAAGAAAATAGTGGGAGATACCAATTTAAAACAAGACATAATTTGTGACGCCCCCTAATTCGGGTACTTGAAACCGGTACTTGGTGCTACACGATACCATTCATACGAAGTACTTACTATATTATAAACTTAAAAATTATATCAAAGTTGATTAATCCCCAAGTACGACAACCTTTAAGTACTTTATTACATGATAGATAACATATTATCACAATTCAAAGTTCTAAATATTACAACTAACACTTTATAACTATTCCTTCAGCTTTCCTTTTCCTTTGTCCTTGCCAGAACCTTCTGGTTGATCACGCTTAACTGAAAATATTTAATTTAAAGTAAGAATGAGGATTTAATTGCTCAGCAAATAATATCAGATAATAAATATCAGCTGAAACAAATAAATATTTTCTTTAAAGTATACTTCTACAACGAATTAATAGTTGTGAAGCCATTTGAAATAATTCATAACAACATATCAAACCGTTTACATTTATGAAATGACGTAGTGACTATAAATGCTGAGCGGTCAATAGACCTTGAACCATTGTTTTAAAGTTTGAAAAGGTTTGTACAGAAATTCATCTGCAAACCGTAATGACTTACGAACACGTTGGGTGATCAGCCCATATGCCGTGTATTGATCAACACTTCTTAACAAAACGCTATTTACGTTCATCATAACCGCCTTTGGAGCTTAAAATTTCCCAATTTTGGGATGTTCATACTCAGTCTGGAGTTCGAACTAAAGCAATTCAGTTAGACGACTTTATCATAAATAATAATATTCAATGATACCTCTACAACTATGTTTAGCCGAGCCAAATAGCGTACAAAGCTTTTAAACCATGTATATATACTGAAATTCAATAGTATGTATCAACACTTGCTCAAATGCAACAATGTATACAAGTGAGGACACTTGCATAACCAAACTTAACTTACAAAGAACAGAACAATTTTGATTATATATGAAATATATGAAGACAGTAATAAGATACTTGTAAACAATGAACGAATCGAATGAAATTTGAGAGTTTGCTTGAATATAAATGAATTAAGAATATTTGTTCAATCAAAGATCCATTGCATAAATGCAAAGGTTCAGATACTTGCTCAATAAAAAGTAGAGTTAAGAAACTTGCTTACACAAAGATCCATTGCATAAAGTAAATGCAAAGGTTAGAATACTTTCCTTGATCGCTGCTTACTACTACGCAATATAGTTTTATCTTTAATACAAAGACCTATCAATAATAAGATTATTCTTGCAATCAGTATATCACATTATACTTCATATTACTACTACTTTATAAGTAAATTATCTAACATATAATCACATAATCAAACATTAGATAACACCTTAATACCATACGTATTCACAATTCTAAACTTAGCACACATCGAGTCTTTAACAGTATTCAATATAGTATGCTGAGTGGTTTCCCATAAACAACCAACAAACTAGTTTTCCATCTCGTCTACACTGTTTTTCACAGCGAGTTAGATCAGTAGCTAGTTCGTATATACCTCCGCTCCTTGAAAGAATCGTTTTGCCCAGATACTATACATCAACCATTAAAGAGTACGAATGTACCACTACTTGAGATTTAACTTATGGATTAACACTTAATCTTTCATTTATAAGTTCTTTATTTATAAACTAGTAAACCATATAACCAATCCAGCAAACTGCATTGCAAATCCAGCAACCTGGATAAGCAATCTAGCAATCTGGATTGACAAAACATACCAATCCAGTAACCTGGATTATCCAAACAAACCAATCCAACAACCTAAATTATCCAAACAGACCAATCTAGCAACCTGATGGCTAATCTAGCAAACCAGATTGCAATCCAGCAAACTGGATTCCAATCCAGCAAACTGGATTCCAATCCAGCAAACTGGATTCAAAATAGATTTCAATCAAGCAAACTGGATTCCCCTTTTTCAACATACTATATACCTAATATTACCTATTTTAACATACTATATTTAAAATAACTTTACTTCTCCATATTTATCATTTTAATCATTTATTAAATCAATAAAAAATTTATTTTAATTGTTTACCCTTTATTAATTAATTCATTTAACCATCTTACAATGTTATAAATATAATATCTCATCAAAATAGAACAAAATATCTTTCAAAAATCCTTATATATCTTATATAGGGTTTTCAAGCCATAAAATCTTATTTTTCATATTTTTAATATTACATAACATATTTAATTCATTTATTCAAAACTCAATCATTTTTATGAAAAATACCAAATCATATTATTATATTTTTTATCTTTTGGCCACACAGATATACATATATTCCATATACAAAAATAATTTTTCTGAAATTTTTTAATTTCTTTTAGTATTTTTCAAAAGTCCGTTTTTAGTTCGTAACTTAAGAAAATTAGCTATATTATGCTCAACTCAAAAAATTCCAAAATCTTGTTATAATCGTACATGTATTAACATGAACTTCCAGTTTAAATTTTGTGGTCATCAGAGTTATAAAACTCCAGTTATGGCAGCTTTTGTCGGAAAAACCCAAAAATTAAAATAGCCATAACTCGATCGATTTAAGTTGGAATAAGCTCTACTTTGGACATGAGCTACTTTATATCATATATTTTCTTGTCCCAAAATATTTGGATTTATTTCATTCAATAAGTTTCCAAAACTGCCCCTGGAAAGTTTGGGCAAAATGTTTTTTGGCTTTTCCCGATTTTTTGTACTTTGCTAAAAACAGTCCATATGAAAATCCACAACTCCTTTTTTCTGTGATTCCACTTGGAGATGTTAAAAGACTCATAGATCTAACTTCGGGACTTGACCACACTCAAAAATTTGAAATATAATGAGAGATATGATTGTTTGAATTTCATGTTTCGTTTTGTGAAAAATCTAATTTTATAACCCTTATGATTTCTACGAAAACACCTATGATCTCTTGATTAATCACACATTAAACATTATAAACCATTATAATACATACTAATACTCCTTAAGATCAAGGATCTACAATGATCCATCATCTATTTCATTAAACCTTTACCAAACCCAAACAAAACATAATCAATGCTAAGAAAAAAAATAAAGACTAGAGTTCTCTAGTTTTCATTTTCTTACTTTAGATCTAACTTTTGACACTCAAAAGTGATAGATCTAAACATAAAACACTTATTAACATATAGATCTAAGGTTTTGAAGTTTTAAAATCTTAGATCCAAGTTTTGATTAAAATAAAATGCATAAACTAGTTAAAGTTTATACTTTTGCTTATGATTTTCTTTCTTCTTCTGTCTTGAGTTTGTTTATGGGACTATGAACACACAAAACTCTCTCTTCTCTCCCTTCTCTTGGCCAAATCTCTCTCTCTCTCTCTAGCTTTTGTTTTGCTACGTTAAATGGGAAATGAGAGATGAAAGAGAAATGAATGGTTTTGTGTTAGTAAAATATATTTAGATATATCATGTATATCTACATACATCCCCCACCTTCCTTGCCCCTTCTCTCTCTCACTTATTAGGAGATTACTTGCAAGCTTTAGGTTACTTGTGATCTTGGTTAAAGTTGTTGATTGAATAAGAATTGAACACATGGCTTGAGTGTGGGAGTGGGTTATCCAAAATGAGAAGTAAAATCATTAGCCCACATGCTCCTTTCCTCTTCTCCTTGCTTGGGCCAAAAATATTGGGCTTCCTCTTCACAATTTGGTTTAATTTTTATTACTTTATTTACTCACTTAAATGTCCAATAAGTTCCTTAACACATAGGCTTAGCTTGGACCATAGAATTAAATTGTTGGGCTCTCTAATAAAATGTTTTGGATCATGACATTAGGTTAGGTCCAATACTTTTAATTTTATTCTTACCCTAAGTATTTATTTAGGGTTTCCATCACTCATATGTAATTTAAATCATTACTTTTGTACATTAAATTTCATTACCCAATTAGACTTACTTTACTTAAGTTATAAAATTAACTAATAGATATGTATAAAATAAATCCCTTAAGGTTATTATATATTTTAAATACTAACATTCTTTCATATTATAACCCTTAGGTTATTTATCTCACATTTCTACAACATATATTAAGTTACAAATCTTTCTTATTAACTCTCTTTATATGTTAAATAAATATATACACATTTAAATAATATATATATTTATTTAGCCATATACATTATTCCATAACACATTTATCATTGTTGATAGATTATTATCATATTTAAATATTCACATAATTATATAATCAATATAAATATTTCATATCAATAATTAATCACTTAACATTAATCACATAATGTACATACATATCATCTTAAATACAATAACAATTGTATTAATTTTCAAATCCCTATTTGAAATTCAAATTAGGATTTTGAACAACTATTCATCTTGGCTTCCTTTCTTAGTCAACTCATAATCATTAAAATGACTAACTTGCTTAATTCATATTGTATATGTTCAAAATATTACTGATAACAATAATGATAATAGTTAATAAAATAATAATGTAAAAAAATTCATTCGTAAAATTATAGTCGTATAAAATTCTCGATCCTTACATAATTTATTTTGTTAATTAATAAAAGACTGTATGCTATAATGTTGTTAATTATAAATTTATTTACAGAAATTTACAATGTCTAAATTACTATCACTGCGTAGCATATTAGATGCTAATTAATCAAACCAAATTAAACGGATTGGTTAAGAAATTTGAGAATAGTTCTCAAGGCTGAAAAGCTATCTTATGTCCTTAATACGCCTATCCCTGCAATGGTTGCAAACAATGCCTCTGAGGAAGAGATTGCTACTTTTAGAAAGTAATAAGATGATGCATACTTGGCTCAATGCATCATGCTCGCATTCATGAGTAACGAGCTTCAGCGTTAGCGTGAAACTCTAAATGCTCCTACTATATTTCTGCATTTCAAGTAGTTGAATGGTGAGGAAAGTAGGACTGCTAGATATCAGATATCTAAGGAGCTCTTCTAATCTAGAATGACAGATGACACTGCAGTAAAGACACATGTCTTTAAGATGATCAATCTGATTGAACAAATAGGACAACTAGGTTTTGTCATGGATGGAAAATTGAGCCAAGATTAGATGTTGCACTCACTTCCGGACTCCTTCTCACAATTGTTGTGAATTTTTAGATGTACAAGCTAGATGTCAGCCTCGCTGATTTGCTTAAACATATTGAAAATTGTAGAGAGTCACTTTCCAACCAAGAAAGACCAAGTTTGACTGATAGGGGCCAAAGATTCTTCTGAAAAGAAGAACGATTCAAAGAAGGTAAATAGAAAGGCAAATACAAAGGATATTAAGAACAAAACTGGTACGGATAGCAAGAGAGTTTGCTTCCACTACAATAAGCCTGGACACTAGAATAGAAACTGCGAGAAATATCTTACAGAGGCTAACACGAAGAAGCTTAGTGAAGCTTCAGTTACAAATATAGGTTTGTTCATAATTGAAATAAATCTTTCAGTAAGTAAAATTTTTACTTGGGTATTGGATACCGGCTATGGTTCTCATAAATACAGATTTATGAAGGGACCAAGCAGAAGTAGAAAGCTAAACAAGGGGAAGTCTTCCCGCAAGTAGGAATAAAGCCAAGGTTGGTCCATTAAATGCAGGAACTTATTATTTAGCACCGCCTATGAGCAAGTCCATTAATTTAAATAATTAACAATTTACTGAATAGACTTTACATACTTGACTTACATAAAAATAATTTTAAATTTAACAAACTAGTAAAAGAAAAGGAGATGATCATGCAAAGAGTTGAATATTTGTATTTGGTGAAACACAAGTCTAAATTGTGAGACCCTAACTTTTTATGAATAAAATTGAATTTTCTCTATATATTATTTTGAATAGTAAGGGGTTGATTGGATAAATGTGGTAAGTTATGGGTAATATGCGCAAATATTTCAAAACAAGCAAGTGGTTATAAAATATTCATTATTTTCGGGGAATATTCGTTGGTCGTGGAATATTCTTGTTGTCGGGGAATATTCGTACGACGACACAGCCATTTATGGGCCCCATAACGAAAAATTATCAGATGAAGAAAACGACAAGAATAAGTTTTCTAAAAATAACGGCGTAACGGTTACCGTTAACACTGTTGAAATACCCGGTGGTTAAAATAAAGTAATACGCGTTGTTGCACATTACCACACGGTATTGCATAGTATTTTATATTATTGTTGATTCAATAATTGTCACTGCACAGTATTTTACATTATCAAATTAATAATTCATATTATTTGAATAATATTATTAGATAGCATTATTGACAATGTCTAGGAAGTTCTGTCTCGGAAAGGGGTTAGGTAATTGCGCGCCAGTAAAGAAAAATCCTTATCGGAAGGCCCCCTCTTTCCTGAGAACGACCTGGTTGTCATTATTGTGATTCTGTAATATTATTTGTGAATAATTAGTTATTGATAAAAATAATAAGGAAATATTTATTTAATTGAGGAATTTTTAAAGAGACAATTATTGAAAGTTGATATTTTATCTTCTTCGATAAAATAATTCATTCAAATATATTATTATAATATTACATTATAAGTGTATGATGTAATAATATAATACTGGTGATATTTTTATGATGAATGCACGATATATGAATAAAATGAAGAGGAAGAAAGCAAATTGGATCCGGGGTATTTTTGTTACAAAAAACATGTTAAATATGTTGGTGGGCCCCATTTTTGACTGAAATTTGATTATAGCCTGCTAGTTCATCCATATGTAAATTTGGGTCATTTTTCGTTCGGAATTTGGAAAATCTATCTTCTATAAAGTTGTAGAGAATTAAATTTCATATGGAATGGACATAAGGTTCGTATTTTTCTGATAAAAGGCTATTTATTATGAGTTACTGAAGTTCCGGAATATTGGGTCTGAATTGTTTTTGTTGCAAAAGGTGATTAAAACATTTTTTCTGTGGGTGGGTCCCACTTGTGGTTGGCTAATTGCTAGAGAATTTTTCTGGTTGGCGTCTATGGAAAAAAATAATAATAATATTTTATTACATTTTTTACTTTGGTATTCTAAGCATTTTCCTACAAATAGGGTGCTGAGTTATAATTGAAAATCACACCAGAATTAGAAGTTTCTCTCTCTATAATATCGAGCGTATTTTTGTGAGTATTTTGATACTTTGAGTTTTGCTATACAGTGCAAGTTTTCTTCAGCATTATATCCGTTATTTCAGTCAGAAGTACTATTTTTTTGAGGTAAGGGATGTTATTCTTCTCGTAAGGGATGTTTTTTTCTCAAGTAAATGATGTTATTTTCTTCAATATCATTTCACCAAAATATTGGTATGAATTTTATTATAAAATTTTTACCTTTTCATGTCGGAGTTACTATTCACGTATATGACACTATTCACTTATACGGCACTATTCGCGAATACGGTACTATTCACGAAGTATGATTTTTTTTGTAAAATTTTTACCTTTTTATGTTGGGGTTACTATTCACGTATATGACACTATTCACGAATACGGTACTATTCAAAAAAAATTTAAATTTTATTTTCCTTGTCTAAGTTGTCTGTTATGGTTCCTATCTTTGATTGGATCCATGTTTTGAACTTCATTCTTGAATGTTGCTCCACAAATGATTATTATGAAGTATTTTTGAACTTGGATAGACTGATTTACGAATTCCTAATTTTTGTCCTTTATCTCGCTGGATTCGTTCTTTAAAATATTTTTCATCATCTTCAGTCTTAAATTGTGATACAAAAGAATATCTTTGGCCTGTAGTGCAACGATGAATGGTTACTTGATGAATATCTTTGGCTTGTAGTGCAAAGTTGAATGATTATTTGATGAATATCTTTGGCCTGTAGTGCAAAGATGAATGATTACCTGATGAATATCTTTGGCCCGTAGTGCAAAGATGGACAGGTGTTGAGATGAACATGACCACTGATGATACAAATGAATATCTTTGGCCCGTAGTGCTGAGATGAGTATTTGATTTGAGATATATATTGATTGACAGGGATAAAATATTGATGATGGACTTTTAAATCGTAGAAGATAGTAGACATCATTTTCTACTTAATTCTTCTGATAAATTGTTATTTACGCTGCAGTTGTTAATCTAAAAGTTATTGTCCATAATATTTTATCTGATTTGTTGAAGACTAACGATAAATTATTCTTTATTATCTTAGTCATAATATTCTTTACTGGGCTAGTTGAGCTCACCCTTTTCATCTATTGTCCTCTTCAGGAAATAAGAATGCCGTAGGGACTAGTCGGGGGACAGAGTGATGGTCCGAATTGAGAGCAGTAGTAATCCTCACTATTTTTGTAAAATAGTGTGATAATAATTGTAAAAGGAATTAGTTTGAACATTAATATTTTTTACATGTTTGTATTAAAGCTCATAGCTTGTGGGGTTATTTTCTCACGACCTTTTGGTATAAAAGATTGTATTTGAATTCTGTACCACGTATTTGGTGACTCGGAATGGGTTGGGTTGACTGGACCTATTCTGGCGGCGTCATAGTTGGTATCATAGCTTAGGGATATGATCTCTGGGGGAGATCTGGGAATAGAACTAGGAGGAGAGAGACGTGTAAATCCTTCGCTAGTGTGTCTTACATAAGCTTATGTGGTATTTAATTGGTCGGTCGGAGTATAGGGTTAATATGTGATATGTTAATTTGTTTCCCTTGTTTTATAGCAGTATTGGAGAATGACATCTAAAAATTTAAGCAATGGAGCATTTGAGACCATTGAGGCACTGTTACTCATTGTCTTTCTTTTAGCGGTAGTTATCTATGTAGTGATTGAAGAATTAATAGTTGCAGCCGAGCTAGTCGCAGAAGTAGCAGCTTAGAGTGAGGAAGAAGAGGAACATGAGGAAGATTTATCAGGTACAACTGCAAAATCGTATTCATGAGTTAGAAGAGCAGGGTGAAGAACGGCAAGTGGCCGTGGAACAAAGGGATACAACAATTCAAAATTTTGCTACTCTATATGCGAGGCTTGAACAGAAGCTCTCTCTGGCAGAGCATATGATATTAGAGCTGGAAGCTGAGAATGCAATTGTCAAAATTTTTATGAAAGAAGAAACAACTGAACGAATGAGAATGGAGGATGCATGGGTAAAAGCCGCACGACACGTTGATATTTTAGAAAGAGACATCCGATCTAAGAAGGCCAAAATAGACGATATGAATTTCACTTTTTGGACAACAATTGGGCGAATCCAACATTGAGTTTCGAATTACCCTGTGCAGAGCGGTCAACCCCAATTCGATATGGATCGAGAGTAATGATTCAAATCATGGATCAGGAGTGCGACGAAGTAGTTGAGAGTGGAATGTACGTTATAGAAGAGCTAAGTCTAGCGGGGATGATGACACCAAAGACTGTTCCAGACAAGTCAAAGTCAGTGGATCAAGGGAGAGCATTTGTCGTGACTTTCCAAAATACGAGGAACCCGAACGAAGTTAATACGGGTAAGATAATCATAAATTCTTTCGAAATCTATACTTTATTAGATACCTGTTCTGCCCATTCTGTTATTTCACATGCTTGTGCTCAACGTTTGAACTTGACTTCTAAGAAATTAGACTTTAACTTATCTGTTGAGACTCCGTTGGGAGAAACCTTCGTTACATCTACAGTGTACATATCTTGTTTAATTTTAATTGGTACCCTCACTCTACCTGTGGATTTTATATCTTTGAAAATACTTTCATTTGATGTGATTTTTTGAATCGACTGGTTAACCACTCATCATGCCAAAATTGATTGTTTCGTAAGGTTGTTAGCTTTCATTCAAACAACCAGACCACTAAAATTAATCAATGTCATTTCAAGTCATAAAGCTATTCGTTTATTGAAAAACAGATGTCAAGCTTTCTTAGCCATGTCACTCATCTAAATCAGAATACGTCAGATTTGAATGATATTTCTATTGTCAATAAGTTTCCTGATGTATTTCCCGAAGAACTTCCTGGTCTACCCCCAGAACGTGAAGTTGAATTTTTATTGACCTTGAACCCGGTACAAAACCCATTTCTAAAACCCCATACCGAATGACTCCTATTGAACTTCAAGAGTTAAAGGTCCAACTACAGGAGTTGTTAGACATCAATTTTATTCGTCCTAGTACGTCTCCTTGGGGAGCTTCTGTTTTGTTCGTAAAGAAGAAAGACGGTAGTATGCGACTTTGTATTGACTATCGGTAGTTGAACCATGTCACCATCAAGAATAGATATCCGTTACCTCGCATTGATGACCTGTTCGACCAGTTGCAAGGTGTGCAATTCTTCTTAAATATCGATCTTCGTTCTGGATATCATCAGTTAAAGATTAAAACTGATGACATTTCAAAGACTGCCTTTAGAACTCGATACGCGCATTATGAATTTTTAGTTATATCTTTCGGATTAACTAATGTCCATACTACGATCATGGACATGATGAACCGAATATTTAAGAAATATTTGGATCATTTCGTGGTTGTCATTGTTGATGACATCCTATTATACTCCAAAAGCCTCAAATATTTCTTCACCCACAACGAATTCAATATGCGATAACAATGTTGGTTGAGCTGTTGAAAGATTATGAAAAGCGAACGTGGTAGCTGACGCATTGAGTAGAAGATCATATGCGAGAACGAGTGCGATGCTGTCAACACAAAGACCTATTTTGTGTGACTTACAAAAGATGGAGATAGAGTTCAAGACTCCGGGGACCCACGTGATGATGTCAAATATACGCGTAGAGCCAGCTTTAATTGATAAAGTTAAAGTTGCTCAAGCTATAGACTCGGAGCTGATGAAGATGAAGCAGATGGTGCAAGAAGGTGCGGTTCCAGAAGCAAGAATCGATGAAGAAGGAAAACTTCGAGTCAACTCCAGACTTTGTGTTCCTAACGATCCTGACTTGATGTATAGAATCATGATGGAGGCACACAACACACTGTTTGCAATCCATCCTAGAAGTATCAAAATGTATCGTGATCTTTGACATATAGTTTGGTGGAGCAATATGAAGAAGAAATCGCGAAAGTTTATCTCGAGATGTTTAACGTGTCAACGTGTCAAAGCGAAGCTTCAAGAGCCATATGGTGTGAAGAGCCCCGAGCCTCTCGCTGGTGACTTCTTGTGTGGGATGCACCAAAGCCAGACCCTCTGTAGGGGATGACGTTTTGTTCGGTGGCAAACTGATAAGTACCATTGGGAGGTGTTATGGTTGAGGCACCATGAGAGTCATAGTTGGAATCGAAAAAATGACTTAGGGAGTTAGAATCGGAAATGAAAATGAAGTATCCTCACCTTTTTGAAACGCCAGGTACGTTTGTCAATTTTGAGGACGAAATTTTATAAGGAGGGGAGGTTGTGAAACCCCAACTTTTTATGAATAAAATTGAATTTCGTCTATATATTATTTTGAATAGTAAGGGGTTGATTGGATAAATGTGGTAAGTTATGGGTAATATGCGCAAATATTTCAAAACAAGCAAGTGGTTATAAAATATTCATTGTTGTCGGGGAATATTCGTACGACGGCGCAGCCATTTGTGGGCCCCATAACGAAAAACTGTCGGATGAAGAAAACGACAAGAATAAGTTTTCTAAAAATAACGGCGTAACGGTTACCGTTAACACTGTTGAAATACTGGTGGTTAAAATAAAATAATACGCGTTGTTGCACAGTAGCACATGGTATTGCACAGTATTTTATATTATTGTTGATTCAATAATTGTCACTGCACAGTATTTTACATTATCAAATCAATAATTCATATTATTTGAATAATATTATTAGACAGCATTATTGACAATGTCTAAGAAGTTCTGTCTAGGAAAAGGGTTAGGTAATTGCGCCAGTAAGGAGAAATCTTTATCGGAAGGCCCCCTCTTTCCTGAAAACGACCTGGTTGTCATTATTGTGATTTGTAATATTATTTATGAATAATTAATTATTGATAAAAATGATAAAGAAATATTTATTTAATGGAGGAATTTTTAAAGAGACAATTATTGAGAGTTGATATTTTATCTTATTTGATAAAATAATTCATTCAAATATATTATTGTAATATTACATTATAAGTGTATGATGTAATAATATAATAATGGTGATATTTTTACGATGAATGTACGCTATATGAATAAAATGAAGAGGAAGAGAGCAAATTGGGTCCGAAGTATTTTTGTTACAAAAATATGTTAAATATGTTGGAGGGCCCCATTTTTAACTGAAATTTGGTTATAGCCTGCTAGTTCATCCGTATGTAAATTTGGGTCATTTTTTCGTTCGAAATTTGGAAAATTTTTCTTCTGCAAAGTTGTAGAGAATTAAATTTCATATGGAATGGATATAAGGTTCGTATTTTTCTGATAAAAGGGCTATTTATTATGAATTATTGAAGTTCCGGAATATTGGGTCTGAATTATTTTTGTTGCAAAAGGTGATTAAAACATTTTTTGTGTGGGTGGTCCCACTTGTGGTTGGCTAATTGCTGGAGAATTTTTCTGGTTGGCATCCGTGGAATTTTTTTTAATATTTTATTAAATTTTTTGCTTTGGTGTTCTAAACATTTTCTTATAAATAGGGTGCTGAGTTAGAATTGAAAATCACACCAGAATCAAAAGCTTCTCTGTCTATAATATCGAGCGTATTTTTGTGAGTATTTCGATACTTTGAGTGTTGCTATACAGTGCAAGTTTTTTTCAGCATTATATTCGTTATTCCAGTCAGAAGTACTATTCTTTTGAGGTAAGGGATGTTATTCTTCTCGTAAGGGATGTTATTTTTAAAGTAAATGATGTTATTTTCTTCAATATCATTTCACCAAAAAATTGGTATGAATTTAATTATGAAATTTTTACCTTTTCATGTCGGAGTTACTATTCACGTATACGATATTATTCACGTATACGGCACTATTCGCGAATACGGTACTATTCACGACTACTATTCACGAAGTATGATTATTTTTTTTTGAAATTCCTACCTTTTCATGTCGGGGTTACTCTTCACGTATACAACACTATTCACGAATACGGTACTATTCACAAAAAAATTAAATTTTCTGTTTCTTGTCCAAGTTGTGTGTTATGGTTCCTATCTTTTATTGAATCTATGTTTTGAACTTCATTCTTGAATTTTGCTCCACAAATGATTATTATGAAGTATTTTTGAACTTGGATAGACTGATTTACGTATCCCTAATTTTTGTCCTTTATCTCGCTGGATTCGTTCTTTAAAATATTTTTCATCATCTTCAGTCTTAAATTGTGATACAAAAGAATATCTTTGGCCTGTAGTGCAACGATGAATGGTTACTTGATGAATATCTTTGGCTTGTAGTGCAAAGTTGAATGATTATTTGATGAATATCTTTAGGCCTGTAGTGCAAAGATGAATGATTACCTGATGAATATCTTTGGCCCGTAGTGCAAAGATGGACAGGTGTTGAGATGAACATGACTACTAGTGATACAAATGAATATCTTTGGCCCATAATGCAAAGATGAATATTTGATTTGAGATATATATTGATTGACAGGGATAAACTATTAATGACGGACTTTTAAATCATAGAAGATAGTAGACATCATTTTCTACTTAATTCTTCTGATAAATTGTTATTTTCGCTGCAGTTGTTGATCTAAAACCTGTTGTCCATAATATTTTATCTAATTTGTTGAAGACTAACGATAAATTATTCTTTATTATCTTAGTCATAATATTCTTTACTGGGCTAGTTCAGCTCACCTTTTTCATCTATTGTCCTTTTCAGGAAATAAGAATGTCGTAGGGACTAGTCGGGGGACAGAGTGATGGTCCAAATTGAGAGCAGTACTAGTCCTCACTATTTTTGTAAAATAGTGTGATAACAATTATAATGAGGACTTAGTTTGAGCATTAATATTTCCTACATGTTTGTATTGAAGCTCAAAGCTTGTGGGGTCGTTTTCTCACGACCTTTTGGTATAAAAGATTGTATTTAAATTTTGTACCATATATTTGGCGACTCGGAATGGGTTGGGTTGACTGGACCTATTCTGGGGGCGTCACATAAATCATTTGAAAGGTTCAAAGAATTCAGAAGTAAAACTAATTGGCAATGTATTATGATTCTTCAATTCGATCGCAGAATAAATACTTGTGTAATAAGTTTTAAGATCATCTTAATGGTTTTCTCACAATGGACGCTTCCTGATACACAATAATTGATTGATGTATCTAAAAGGAAAAGTCGCACCTTGTTAGACATGGGGCGGTCCATAAAGATTTTACCTACATTCCAATATCCTTCTTGGGTAATGCCCTAGAAACAGATGCATATCTACAAAATAAGGTAACCTCAAAATCCATCCCCAATACTTCATAAGAGTTATGAACATAGAGGATTTCTAATCTTAAGTATGTTAAGATAAAGGATTATCCAGCTTAGGTGAAAAGGATTTCAAAAGGATAAGCTTGGGACAAGATTTGACAAATACAAATTTGTGGGACATCCTAAAGTAAGTTTAGGGTACATATTCTATAATCCTACTTAGCAAAAGGTGTTTGTTGCGAAACACGCTGTCTTCTAAGATAAAGGTGTTTATCATTGAAGGGCTAGTGGGAGGATAATATATCTTGAAGGAGTTCAAGAATCGCAAATCATTATTAGTCAAAAGGAGGAACATGTAGTTAGACCTATTGTACCATAATCGAATCGTAAATCTGGAATACTATCGAAGATACGTGAGAGGTATGGATTCATCATAGATGATGATGATGAGGTACGCATTATAGAGGATGATGATCCAGTTATATACAATAAGGCTAAGAGTTGTAGACACTCAGAGAAATGGCAGATGACCATAAAATCTAAAATGGATCTTTGAAGCAATGCTTAAGACCATTCGAATTTTACTTGCGATTGTAACTTATTATTACTAAATTTGGCAAATGGACGTGGAGACGCCCTTTCTCAAATATATATTATTATAGGAGAATGTATGTATGATATAGCCAGATGAATTTGTTTCAATGGTTGAAGAAAATTATGTATATGAGCTACACCAATCCATTTATGGATTGAAGTAAGCTTCTCAAAGATGGAACATTCATTTTGATGAGACAATCATAAGAGTTTAATTTTATCAAAAATGAGAATGAACCTAGTGTGTACAAAAGGGTCAGTGGGAGAGTTGTGACATTACTAAGTATTATATGTTGATATACTACTGATAAGGAATGACATACCAGTGTTAGAATCAGTAAGGATAAAGTTGTCTAAACATTCCTCCATGAATGATTTGGGTAGAACATCCTAAATTGGGGATATAAATCTATATAGATAGATTTAAAAGGATGGTCGGCTTAACACAAGGAACGTATATTTATTTGATGTTAAAGGCGTTTAGCATTGCAAACTCCTAAAGATGTCTCATTATGATGAGCCATAGAGTGTATCTCTCTAAAGTTGACCTCAATAGAAGAGAGATCACGTGAGTAACTATCATGTATGTAATGTGTGACACCCCCAAATTCGGGTACTTTAATTTCACGGGATTTTAGAAATGGATTTTGTACCGAATTCAAGGTCAATAAAGAATTCAACTTCACGTTCTGGGGGTAGATCGGGAAGTTATTCGGGAAATACATTAGAAAACTTATTAACAATAGAAATATCATTCAAATTTGATGTAATCTGATTTAAATCAGTAACATGGACTAAGAAAGCTTGATATTCGTTTTTCAATAAACGAATAGCTTTATGACTTGAAATGATATTGATTAATTTTAGTGGTCTGGTTGTTTGAATGAAAGCTAAAAACCGTACGAATTAATCAATTTTAGCAATATGAGTGGTTAACCATTCGATTCAAAAAACATCACATCAAATGCAAGTATTTTTAAAGATATAAGATTAACAGGTAGGGTGAGGGTACCGATTTGAATCAAGCAAGATTTGTAAACTGTGGATGTAACGAAAGTTTCACCCAACGGAGTTTTAACAGATAAGTTAAAGTCTAATTTCTCAAGGGTCAAGTTCAAACGTTGAGCACAAGCAGGTGAAATAAAAGAATGGCTAGAACCGGTATCTAATAAGGTATAGACTTCGCAAGAGATTTAAAATTAACTAACCCGTGATAACCTTGTTCGGGTTCCTCGCGTTTTGGGCAGTCACGACAAACGCTCTTCCAGGAACCACCGACTTTGACTTGTCCAGGACGACATTTGGAATCACCACCCCCACTGGACTTGGTTTTGCTATAAGACAATCTCAAGCTATATGACCTTCCTTTCCATAGTTATAACATACCTTGAATTGTTGTGTGCAGTTAGGCTGATGTGTCCCTCTTGCCTTATCCTGCTGAGTTCCAGATAGTCAAATATTTTAATTTGGTTTTGTTGAGTTGACTCCGATATTAGAGGACTACCACCGTATCATTGGACTGCTTTTAGATGCCCCTTGTGCTAGGGTAGCTGTCGGTCAGATACGCAGGAAGTTCATGACCATGGCGGGCTTGCAACGGACGATAGTATTGGATGAGATTACTTCCGATCATGTGGTTTCCATTGACTTCTTGATTGATCATTTTGGATCAGTGGATAGCTTTTCAATGCATTCCGAGGATTTTGCTACCTCTGAGGATCGTTGTAGGATAGCCCGTGTTGACGCTCTATTGATGTGTGTCATAGTTTATCTATATATGCCACTTTACATGGACCATTTAGACATTGGCTTAGTCACTGCAGTTAGGGCTTTACGGGAGGGTTGTACCATTCTTCCCATGATTGTTGCTGAGACTTATTTTTCAGCTACTTACTGCCGCACTCATGTTGATGGATACTTTCGAGGCAGCGCTGTTTTACTGTATGCATCCGATAGGCACTCTTAGACGCCTTGGCTATTACTTCGGGTAGGATATAGCAATGTATCATTCTTTCTGCCTGGCTGACTGCACAGACACAACATCTTGGTTTGTCTTTTTGACGGTTATTGAGGAGTCCTTCTCCATCTTGCTTTATTTTGGATTTTGCTCTCCATTGAGTTTTGTCACTCATGCCACCGGCCTGGACTTTCTCCCATTATCTTGTTTGAGAGGCATGACAACTTATCACCCCTTAGCTGTCATGGGATAGTTTGATCAGTTCTAGGATTTTCATTTCTTTGAGGGGGCTTCAGGTCACAGATAATCTGCTTCGTCTTTATATGAGTATGATCTGGAGAGAGTATATGATTTCTGAACTCTTCAAGAGAAATCTGATTTTTCAGAAAGACACCCTGGTCGTTCCTCAGAGTACATTTCTTGGTTAGAGGTAGACACATCAGCGGCCCTTGTTTTGTCAGAGCACAATATTGACTCAGATAAGGAGGAGCCTATGGAGGCTCCAGCTTCCCCTATAGTGGATGTGCTATTTGCTTGCCTGACAGCAGATTTGTTTAGTCCAGCTTCTGGTTCTTCAGCTAATTCTGCCCCACCTTTGATAAAGCCTCTAGAGCAGAGGGTACATCTTTGAAGTAGTATGAACATAAGCCAATCATATATGATGATAAAGCATATACTTTGTAACAATCTTATTCATTTATTAATAAAAGAACTGTTTATTTAAAGGCGATTATATTATCTACATAATGCTTTATATTTAAATGTGAGAAATACATAGTTTTAAGTAATGCTTTTAGAATCATGATGATGATCATACTAATGAGATCTAAATTCTTAGATAGCTTAAAACTAAAATAGTTCCCAATCGATGGATTACTAAATAGGGGATTAGTGAATCCGGATTGATTGGTACATACGTTGCTTGCTCTTTGGAATAGAGTGATCTATCTCATAATTATTTGTGTGGAGACACTAAAGCAAGTATGTAGGTGCTTATTAGAGAATAAGTACACTGAACGTGGCTCACTAAGGAATACCTAATGGAGTTTTACTCGCCTATCAATAGGAATATGTTTAGTGATAGTATTACAAGTAATCCTTAGACTTGAGATCATTATAATATATTATGTATGATGCAACGCCCTAGAGAATCAAGTATTTATGTAAATGAATTTTATTTGATTTAATGAATAAAATTTTGATTATTTGTTTATTAAACTGAGTAAGCTAATTGTAGGTCATTTTATGACTTAGAGAATGCAGAAATGAGTAGGATTCTGGCTAAGTGCTAGGAATGATTGATATGAATTTATAAGACGAAAATAAAAGGTTTCTTAGAATAAAAATATTTTGGAAAAAGACAAAATACACACTATTTAACCCTAAGGGTTAGGGTTTGACACCCTATGCCATTTCGAGAGTTCGGAATGTCAGAATGACGTTCTGTCGATATATTTGACGGTAATATACCGTGAAAAGTTAAGTTAGCCGAGAAAAGTTTTCTCGGGAGGAAAAGTGCGAAAATCACTATTCATCCATTTCTGCTCGGGAATTTATTTTGAAATTTCGAGAAACGCATAATGATAGGATTTCAAGGCGAGGTGGATTATGTAATAATAATTCACTTATGGCTCACAAAGTTTTCGCGTAGGGACTTAGAGCCTAAGCGTTAGGAAAAGTGAAGAATCAAAGAATAATTGTTTACGTATAATAATATATAATTATTATACGGAAATAATACGCGTATAATACGAGGTATTATACAAGAATAATACGGAGAGAATACGAGAATTATACAACGTATAATACAAATTTTATACGGAGTAAATGAGTTGAAATAAATTGAATGGGTACTGATTTTGATTAAAAATTAATTAGATGAGCCGTGGGTCGAACCATTGGGTAAACGGGTGGGTTTAGCCCATGGTTCAACCCACCATCCATGTTGACACATGGGGGGACATGGGAGAGCACAAGGGGAGACATGGTTAGCCATGTGCTAGCACATGGGCTTTAACTTGGTGGGAAAGAAAGGAGAGGAGGTGGGAATAGTAGAGGAGGTTGGGCCTAAATGACTCTTCTACCTTAAGCCTTGCCAATTCTATAAATAGAGAGGCATTATCTTCATATTTTGTTGTTTGAGAAATCCTACCAACATCTAGAGAGAGAGAGAGAAGAGCTAGCTTGAGATTTTGAATTAACTTCATCGACCAAGAAGAAGAAGGAACCTTTGAGTCTCCATACTCAATCTCGACTAAGAAGCTAAAGGTATAACCTAAGAAATATGTAAAAGAATCATTTTTCTTTCAATACTATTTTTGATAGAGAAGTGATTAAAGGAGATATGATTATAAGGAAGTTATAAGGATGTTATGATGGTGAGGTATGAACCCTAATAAAATATGCATGTGAAGTTAATAAGAACTCATTAAGTATAAAGGAAGAACTTAATGAATTCCTATGAAATGGACTAATAAACTTATTAAACCATTAAAACTTAAATATTTTAAATGATAAGAATTAGTAATAATCAACTATGGGATTGATTCCCATTGATTTGAGCTAATAATAACGAAGAACGAAGATTCGGCGAAAGTTACGCGATTAGACGATAATCGTCGAAAACGTAAATTTCTCGGATTAGAAGTCAAAAGTCGCCATGTGCATCAAAAATAATGGTTTTCGATTACAACACGTTTGTTTAGATAAATAAGACTTGCGAGAACAAGAACGGATTGATTCCGACTTAAAACGAAGAATTGAGCATCGAACGTTCACGAACGTTTAACGAAAACGTAAAAATGGACTAATTAGCGAATTTCTAGCCGACGGATTTAGAAATGAATTCCAACTTGATAGGATGGTAGAGCATGTCGTTTGTGAACTTTTGGCTTTGGAACGAGCCAATTCTGAGTTGTAACGGTTACGTTACGAGCTTAGGAATTTTAGAATTTTCAAAGGCTTGGAAATTTTTCTGAGTTACAGGGCTAGCGCCGCAGCGCCACCCAATAGGCTTAAAACGGCAAAGCAGTGCCACTCCGGGGAGAAATCTCTAGAGTGGTAGTGTTGCAGCGCCACTCCAAGAGGTAAATCTGGCGCCGCAGCGCAAGCATGGCTGAGAATTCTGACATTAGTAATAATGATGTACCCTTTTGCATACCAATTAAGGGACTAGCATGTGATGTAATGTAAGCTTTAAATAACATGTTTAATTAATGGTTATGAGAGTTAAACGTTGAACAAGCGTAATTGAACTTAAGTTTTAGAAACGTTAATCACTATTGAGTTCATGAACATTAAATAACTTGAACGAATGTTAATTAGTTAATGATTCGCTTAAGTTATATAAGAAGGAGGAGTTAGGCAAATACAGTGTATATAAACTATGATTACTAATTGGTATACTATGTATTATGCTTTGTAGACGTGCTAAAGATTGAGTAGACTATGTAGAGGTATAGAAGACGCAAAGGCAAGTTTCTAACTCTTGCATTAACATTGTGTTATGCAAGTTTCCTAACTTCGTTCATACTTTATTATGAATGCACGTTTTGCTAAACCCTTGTCTATACGTTATGGTTGGGCAAGTGGTCATTGTGCATAATTGCTTATGCATAAACTGTTCTTGAATAGTCAATGCCATTTGACTCGGCTAGACTGAGACTTATTATATTTTGGTGGATTTTTCCACTAATCTTTCCAGAATATATACAATGTGGTGATCCGATGCCAATTACTTGGTATGAATTCTCAAGTAAACCTGAGTATGAATAAACAAAGGTTTTACACGTCGTTAATTTCAACAAGCACGTGAGGTTGCCACCAATTAAACGTAAACACGTTTAATGTATGAGTGTTGATCAACATAGAGTACTACAGGCTGATCACCTGGATGTGCTCGTAAGCTATATCCAACTTATGGCCTTCGTGCCAGATTGTTCCTTTCATGAATGAGAACTAACATATGGTTCATGGTCGTTGACCAAGATGGATTCCGAAGAGGCTATAAAGTCCTTGGGAATGGTTTTAAAGGAATTAAAACGATATTTTGATTATTCTTAAGTACTTCATAACTATTGTATAGTTATTGAAGACCAAGATATACGATACTTGATTTTGTGGTTTCAAGATATAATGTTTAACTTGCTGGGCTGTTTATGCTCATTCTTGCTTAAAACTAAATGATTTCAGCTAAGAATGAACGGACCGAAGGATCCGGTAAAGACAAAGGCAAGTCCAAGCTGGACAAGTAGTGACCTTTGTAATAGCATTAGTATTAGTATTGTATTTACTGATATTATGACAAAGAACAATGTATTGGTTATGAATACTTGGGAAGAGATTAATAGAATGTAATAATTAGTAAACTTATGCATTGATATTGATGTCTTCAATTGAATGTATGAGTAGATAGTAGCACTGTGTAGCACCATATCCTGGGTTGAAGGTACCCGAATTTAGGGGCGTCACAGGTTGGTATCAAAGACATAGGTTTTAAAACTTAAGGGGTAAGAACCTTAGGTTATAACCTAGAGAAGAGAAGTAGAAGTTAGAAGTATATAAAATCTACCCGGGTTTTGAGGAAAGAAAGTAAAGTTTTGAAAGGAAAAAGTAACCTTAAACATATTAAATGTGATATAATCTATTCATATTTGATTGTATATTAATCCAGTTATTTATGTTTTATGTAGATAACAGGAATAATGAACATGTATAATGAAATACATGAGGTTAACGAGGATTCAGTCAACTTGGTAGAAGTAGTACCTATGCCAGTAGCAGAGATATCGGTGGTAATCTTAGAGGGGACTGATATAGAAGAAGAGGACCCGTCCGAACATTCTGACAACTTTGACTTCGCGTCATTGTTTGAGGGTATGTCGGAGGAGGAGGTTGAGTTGGTGCCGATTAATACGGTACTTCCTACTGAGAATGGGGAGACAATGCCGATTAATACGGTATTGCCTACTGAGATTGTGGAGGATTCTACACCGGAGGAGTCCATAAAACTATTGTTCATGGCAATACTGGACAGAAATGTCCAACTGAGCAAGGAGGTCCGTGACCTCAAGAAGGTGGTGGATGATGTGGTAGAAGATAGAGAGGATATGGAGATCTTCTGGGAGGCCGAGCACAATGAGAAAGTGCTGGCTAAGGATAAAGTCTGGGACTTAAGACTAGAAGTCCAAGAATTGAAGGCTGAGCTTCTGAACAAGAAGCAGAAAATAGGACAAATGTGCTATATTCATAGGTGTTAGCACAAGGATTACCAGAAGCAGATAGCTGGGTATCCCGTGGAAGAAGGACAGACTCGGAATACTATTAGCCAGGACATTGTGGCCAGTATGGCGGATACGGACTACATGAATGCCATATTGCAGATGTAGTTCCGTAGTATGTATAGAAGAATAGCAATGTAAATAGTTATATAAATGTGTGTATAGCTAGTAATGACGTAAAACCCTATTTTGTATAGACAAGGGTAGTCTTTTGTAAATCCCAACTTTTGGAAAGAAATTGCGGGATAGTATTGTAAATGGCTGAAGCCATGTAATGTACAGTGTAGTGTTATACTACAAGGAAGCATTTTAATATAAAGGTTTTATTAAAATACTTGGCAATGTGATTGAGTTATTATTTGATTGTTAATAATAACTGAATGAAGAAACAAAGAATAACGAAATGTTTTTCGCATTAACAGAAAATGCCGCCAAGAAGACGTACAAGAAATCAAGAAGAAGAACCTCGTAATGAGGAGGGGCAAGGGAATAATAACCCGACCCAAGCCAAAAAATTATTAAAGAAGGGATGCGAAGGTTACCTGTGTCATGTTGTTGATACCCAAAGATTGGGAGCAACGTTAGGAACAGTTACCTATTGTCAATGAGTACGCAGATGTATTTTCGAGTGTCTTGCCAGGTCTTCCACCCGATAAGGGAGACCAAATTTGTTATAGACCTTGCGCCAGGGACGACACCAGTTTCGAAGGCATCGTATCGTATGACGCCAGGGGAATTGAAGGAGTTGATGATTCAGTTACAAGAACTATTGGACAAGAAGTACATTCAACCTAGTGATTCTCCAAGGGGAGCACCGGTATTGTTTGTAAAGAAGAAGGATGGATCGTTGAGGCTTTGTATCGACTACCTAGAGTTGAACAAACTAACGATAAAGAATAAGTACCCATTGCCCTGGATCGATGATCTCTTTGATCAGTTGAGAGGGGAAAAATATTTTTCAAAGATAAATTTATGTACGGGGTATCACCAGTTGAAGGTTAAGGCAGAGGATGTACCTAAAACAACATTTAGGACTCGTTACGGTCATTACGAGTTCTTAGTGATGTCATTTAGGTTGTCGAATGCACCAGTCGTATTCATGGACATGATGAACTGAGTGTTCAAACTATATTTGGACAAGTTAGTTATGATGTTCATTGATGATATCCTAGTCTATTCCAAGACGAAGGAGGATCATGCTAAACATTTAAGATTAGTGTTGGAGGCACTAAGAAAGGAGAGGTTGTATGAAAAATTCAAAAAGTTTGAATTTTGGTTAGAGAGAGTGCAGTTTTTGGGGCACGTCATTGACAAGGAAGGAGTTTCAGTGGATCTAGCGAAGGTGGAAGCCGTGATTAACTAGGAACAACCGAAAACGCCGACTGAGGTGCAAAGTTTCCTAAGGTTAGCAGGTTGCTATCGAAGGTTCATTCAGGACTTCTCGAAGATAGCTACTCGTTAACCAACTTTACCAGGAAGACGGTGAAATACGTATTGACAGAGAAGTGTGAAGATAGTTTCCAAGAGCTGAAGAAGAGATTGAGTCAAGCTCCTGTATTATCTTTACCGGATGAGACGTGGAATTTCGTAGTGTATAGCAATGCTTCGCATAAATAACTGGGTTGCGTGCTCATACAGCATGGCAAGGTCATTGCGTATACATGTAGGCCGTTGAAGGAGTATGAGGGAAATTATCCTACTCATGACCTTGAACTTGCCGCAGTGGTTTTCGCCTTAAAAATTTGGAGGCATTACCTATATGGTGAGAAGTGTGAGATCTACACAGACCATAAAAGTCTAAAGTATATCTTCACTCAGAAGGAGTTGAATATGATACAGAGAAGATGGTTGGAGTTGATAAAGGATTATTACTGTGAAATCCTGTATCACCTAGGGAATGCGAATGTAGTGGCCGACGCCTTAAGTAGAAAGGGTCGGGAGAAGCTGTCGATGTTAACATCTCAAGATAATTTGGTGACAGAGATGGCAAGAATGGAATTAGAAATATGATGTCCAATCAAAGAAGGGGAGAAGCTGTTTGAGATAGAAGTTCAACCCATAATAGTTGAGAAAGTTAAGAAGGTGCAACTCAGAACTGAGGAGTGCGAGCGGATAAGGAAGAAGATTGCAGACTGGTACTGAGGAAGCATACAGTCTTGATAACGAAGGGTTATAGAGATTTGAAGGAAGAATTTGGGTTCCGTGTGAGCCAGAGTTAAAAGAGGAGATAATGGATGAAGCTCGTCACTCGAGGTACTTGATTCATCCTGATAGTACCAAGATGTATCAAGACCTTCGAACCAATTTTTGGTTGTCAAACATGAAGAGGGAGATAGCAGAGTACGTCTGTAGGTGCTTAACTTGTCCAAAAGTTAAGGCCGAACATCAACGACCCAGTGGTTTATTACAATCATTGAAGATTCCGGAATGGAAGTGGGAGCATATCACTGATGGATTTTGTGGTAGGACTTCCGACGAAATAGAAAGGATACGGCGCTATTTGGATAATTGTGGATCGTTTGACAAAGTCAGCGCATTTTTTGCCGATAAGAGTTAGATACAATTGAGATCAGTTAGCTAAGCTTTATGTCAACGAGATTGTCACGAGACATGGGGTGCCAATTTCGATTGTGTCAGATCGCGACCCGCTATTCACATCAAAATTTTGGAAGAGTTTGCAAGAGCAAATGGGAACACAGCTGAGGTTAAGCACGGCATACCATCCACAGACAGATGGATAAAGCGAAAGAACAATTCAAATGCTAGAAGACATGCTAAGGTCTTGCGTTATGGATTTCAAAGGGAGTTGGGATGATCATCTACCGCTAGTAGAGTTCGCCTACAACAATAGTTATCACACTAGTATAGGCATGCCGCCTTACAAAGCGTTATATGGACAGAAGTGCAGAACTCCACTATGCTGGGATGAAGTGGGAGAGCGTCGAATGTTAGGACCTGAGATGGTACAACAAATGGCAGAAGTAGTTAAGATGATACGAACACGGCTAGTAGCAGCTTAGGACAGACAAAAGAAGTATGCCGATCCACATCGTAAGAACAGAGAGTTTGAAGTTGGTTCGTATGCGTTCCTGAAGGTGTCACCCTGGAAGGAGAGGATATGCTTTGGGAAAAAGGAGAAATTAAGCCCTAGGTTCATAGGACCATTTGAAATTTTGAGGAGAATAGGAGAGGTAGCATATGCTCTAGCATTACCTCTAGAGTTGGGGCATATTCATAACGTGTTTCACGTTTCGGTATTACATCCCTACAAGCCGGATTACAAGCACGTAATCGAGTATGAACCAATTCAAGTCGAGAAAGACTTAACCTATGCGGAGATTCCTATTCAAGTCATTGAAAGGAAATAATAAGTGTTGAGAAGTAAAGTCATACCTTCGGTGAAGGTGATATGGAGGAACCACAATGCTGAAGAAGCAACGTGGGAACTCGAGGACAAGATGAGGAAGGCGTATCCTCATTTATTTGATTGACTTGTATTATAATTCCGGGGACAGAATTCCTATAAGAAGAGGAGAATGTAACGCTTGAGAAAATCAAGTATTTATGTAAATGAATTTGTTTTGATTTATTGAATAAAATTTTGATTATTTGTTTATTAAACTCAGTAAGCTAATTATAGGTCATTTTATGACCTAGAGAATGCCGAAATGAGTAGGATTCTGGCTGCGTGCTAGGAATGATTGATATGAATTTATAAGACGAAAATAAAAAGTTTTCGAGAATAAAAGTATTTTGGAAAAAGACGAAATATATATTATTTAACCCTAAGGGTTAGGGTTTAACCCTAAAGGTTAGGGTTTAAGACCCTAAAGGTTAGGGTTTGAGACCCTATGCTATTTTAAGAGTTCGAAATGTCAGAATGACGTTCTGTCGATATATTTGACGGTAATATACCGTGAAAAGTTAAGTTAGCCGAGAAAAGTTTTCTCGGGAGGAAAAGTGCTGAAATCACTATTCATCCATTTCTGCTCGAGAATTTATTTTGAAATTCCGAGAAACGCGTAATGATAGGATTTCAAGGCGAGGTGGATTATGTAATAATAATTCACTTATGGCTCATGAAGTTTTTGCATAGGGACTTAGAGCCTAAGCGTTAGGGAAAGTGAAAAATCAAAGAATAATTATTTCCGTATAATAATATATGATTATTATACGAAAATAATACGCGTATAATACGAGGTATTATACAAGAATAATATGGAG
This sequence comes from Panax stipuleanatus, assembly GCA_020205555.1. NCBI lineage: Eukaryota > Viridiplantae > Streptophyta > Magnoliopsida > Apiales > Araliaceae > Panax > Panax stipuleanatus. Next base: position 112,948,465 of record CM035124.1, read on the forward strand.
AGAATACGAGAATTATACAGCGTATAGTACAAATTTTATACGGAGTAAATGCGTTGAAATGAATTGAATGGGTATTGATTTTGATTAAAAATTAATTAGATGACCCGTGGGTCGAACTATTGGGTAAACGGGTGGGCTTAGCCCATGGTTCAACCCACCATCCATGTTGACACATGGGGGAACATGGAAGAGCACAAGGGGAGACATGGTTAGCCATGTGCATATAGGGCTTTAACTTGGTGGGAAAGAAAGGAGAGGAGGTGGGAATAGTAGAGGAGGTTGGGCCTAAATGACTATTCTACCCTAAGCCTTGCCAATTCTATAAATAGAGAGGCATTGTCTTTATATTTTGTTGTCTAAGAAATCCTACCAACATCTAGAGAGAGAGAGAAGAGCTAGCTTGAGATTTTGAATTGCAACACGCTTGTTTAGATAAATAAGACTTGTGAGAACAAGAACAGATTGATTCCGACTTAAAACGAAGAATTGAGTGTCGAACGTTCACGAACGTTTAACGAAAACGTAAAAATGGACTAATCAGCGAAGTTCTCACCGACGGATTCGTAAATGAATTCTAACTTAATAGGATGGTAGAGCATGTCATTTGTGAACTTTTGGCTTTGGAACAAGCCAATTCCGAGTTGTAACGGTTATGTTACGAGCTTGGAAATTTCAGAATTTTCAAAGACTTGGAATTTTTTCTGAGTTACAGGGCTAGCGGCGCAGCGCCACCTAATAAGCTTAAAACGGCGCCGCAACGCCACTCCGGGGAGAAATCACTAGAGTGGTAGCGCTGCAGTGCCACTCCAAGAGGAAAATCTATGACACCCCCAAATTCGGACCGCCACTTGGTCACTCGAATTCGATTTGTCACATTCTAAAATCTAACACTACAATAAATATTACGACTAAATGTCGCATCGCATAGTGGAATAATACACAACTATTACCGAATAGATTACATTTAATTAATATAATTTATTCACGTCCCAAGGTCTCGTAACTTAAACATCGGTTACATAGCTTAAACATACCTTAAGCTTATATAAACCTAACTAATACATAAAGGAATAAGTTCTTATAAGTTCTACATAAATAAAGCTATTCAGTAGCCTTTCCCTTGCCCTTTTCAGTACTCGAGGGTCCGCACTGCTCTGCCTTAACTGAAATATTTTAAGGAAAGCAAGAATGAGCAACAAGTTTGCTCAGCAAGTAATATAACAATAAGGGTGAGTAATATAGTTCTCGAATCTCAAAAAGGATATAGCAAGGTATGATAGTTCAAGGATAGCAAGAATATCAACAGTTCTCAATAACAGTCGATAAGGACAGAATAATATTAATATGATTCAATACTAAATCAATTTAAGATTTCAAGATAACTGAATACTGAGCAGTCACTAAGGACTATGAACTCTTACTAGAAATAACAGTAATATACTGAAAATTCAAAAAAACAAGTACAACATGTGATCAGCCCAAAGTACTCTACAGCATGCATATCATTCAATCGTACTAAAGTGCGCACGTCGATCTCCCAACAATATAATTTCCCTTCAACGAAGGTTGTTCATCTCAGTCAAATACAAGATCCCGCACTAATCAATTAGTTTGGGCCGCCTTTCAACAATATAAGTCTAGCTGAATCAAATGGCATAGATCACAACAATTATAATTCAATCTCAAGATTTAAAGCTCGAAGCATATAATTCGACTTTTATCTTATCCATGAAGTATATGATTCATAATATCTGAACTTCAATCTCGAAAGCTTACTTGTACGACAATAATAGCACAAGTTAAATGAATGCTCAATAAAGAATAGGGTTAGGAACTTGCTTACAACGTTCCTTGAATAAAGTAAACACAAGGATAGGGTACTTGCAAATAATACAAGAACGGGTTTAAGGAAACTTACCTTAAGCGTAGTTTACCAAAGTATAGCTTATCAATACTTTTCGAATCCTATTATAATATATTTATGTATGTAGGATATCCATTAGCATTGTACATTCGATACACAAGCTTGATATGAAATTCAAGTATACACATGTGATTCTAACTTAGTCGTAAAATCCTACATGTATGTCGTTACGTACTTTACGTACCCATAGCACCACATTCGTTTAATAAGACACTATGAAATCACATAATATAGTGCGTAATCCATTCTTATCTAATCGAGACTCTAAGTGTTCAAGGAACAATGCCTCTTACGTTTAATCGCTATTCATATACCATGAGGTTACTAAGTATCTTACACACATGCTAACGCTAATTTAGTCATGCATTTCATGTTCTATGTTTCACTTCTTTGAAACTTGTTCTTAATCATGCTCAACTATTGTACAATGCATAAGACTAACTAGTCTTACATGGAAATCATGTTTAGAGGCATATGATATCTTATCACAATGGTCACAAATTTCAGAATACTTGTAATGTATCTATCAACAAAACTAGTTTTCAAACTATTGAGGTTTCTTTTAAAATCTTACTGTTAAACCACTCTACATACAATGTAGCTTTACATATCACATGTCATGCTTTCATATACATAATTAGATCACATATTACAAGTTCATCACTCAAGTGTATATATTTTATTAAGCTTGTATGTGAAATTCTAAGTTTCCATTAACATGTTATCAACATCATCTAAGCATGCGAAACTACTTCACTTATTATACATCATGCTTGCATATACACATATCAATAATACTCAAAAATAGACCACATAAGCATGATTTTGAAGTTCAAAACCTAATGTATACATAGTCCATTTACACATAGCTAGTTTAGTCCTTTACTAGAAACTTCTCTTTTTAAACCATGCTTGAATAGTCCATACCATCACTAACATATTGGTTACATGTCAAGACATATCAGAACTTAATATGTTGATGATTAAGGTCAGAATATACATTACTCCATGTTCCCAAATTCTAGTTGTCAACTTGTTAAATTTTCTTTGAATATTCTTACTAAACCGAGTTAAATTGATTTACCTTAATCAAGACAACCTCAATACATATTTTAGAGTCATTTTCATGCATAATCAAGCTAACATAACATGCTCAGAATAACTCCAGTCCAATAAAGTCAGTATTCATGACTGGCAGCCGGTGCGGCCGCACGTCATTTGTACTAGGGAGTGGCGCGAACGCGCCACTCCTGTTCCAGGCCAAGAAATGTTCTACTATTGGAGAGCTTCAGATAATTCCTACATTACTTCATGAAACATGCTTACCAACAGCCACATTTCATATATAACATGTATATATAGACTATCCTATCATGTTAACATCATTTCAGATATCAATTTCAAGTAATTCATGCTAATCATTGAACTAAACGTTAAGAACACAATGTAAGGTGTATACTTCTTGGACTTGAATTGAACAAGGCTTGCTCTCAAATTCAGATTATACACTCACTATAATATACTCATACTCTATATCAATTTTTAGAAACTTAGCAAAATCAAATGAGAAGGGAAGAGTTCAATTTATAGAGAATTGAATAACCATACAATTGCTTTGCCCCACGAATAAAACCATTAGAGGAAAAGTGAATACATTGGACAAGGAAGATTTGGTAGCATAGTGTTCCAACCACCACCTCAACCCATTCCCTTGGTTATCATCACCATCATTGCTAGCTAGATTGAGGAATTTGAGAGATGAAGGGGATAGGCTAGCCTTAGGCCAATGGCCTTTCACGTGAAAGAGGAAATGGACACTCTTTTAGGGACAAGCTAGTGTATCTCAGCATTTGGAAATCCCATATACTAAGGTTACATGTATAAGCCCAGTTAGGTTATATAACATACCCTTGAGTTAAATAAGCATATATGTATTACTTAGGTTTAAAATTCATTTAGGGGTATTCATGGACCTAAAGTGTCTCAACAACATTACATGGTAGCAAATTGAGGTACAAGTATACACATTGATATATAATTTATGTACATTTTAATAATATCAAATTATGAGTTAATTGAATAGTGACATACTATATTATCACAAACCACATTATTACAATTATGTAACTTATTGAAATAATTGTTGCTATTAATTATTCACATACTTTAATATCCCATATAGTAGACATTAATGTATTATACCTACCACATGGTCACATAGGCATTATTTATGTAACTCATATGATATAGTTTCCATATTACATGTTCTCACTACAGTGTCACACTACACTTTATAATATAGTTTGGTTCCCTATTGTATAATGTACATACAACATTTATTCTCATAAGTCTAACCATGTGACTCACTTTCTTTATTATATAGTTTCTATATTACATAGTTATGTCAAAATGTCACATTATACTTTATATTATATAGTTGCAGTTACTATACAATATGCGATTATGTAACTTTACACTAAGCAATTCATTGAACAAATATTAATCCCAGTATTAATTAACCATTTATTCGTTAATATGTTATTACTCATAATAATCATTAATTAATAATATAATATTAATTAATCATTCACTCATTAATTCTCCCTTTAATTAAATCATCGCAATTCTCATCACTGTGCCACACAAGGTATTCATCGAGCTTATCATAAACTCCACGTTCTTTCTCAATTATTATGAATTCAATTTGAAACAATTGAGTTAACTCATCTCATAGCACATAAATATTTATATGCAAATAAATATCCGACTTTCATTAATATATTCATTTAAAAATATTCAGAAATTCTCGGGTATTACATCCTTCCCCCCTTATAAAAATTCTGTCCTCGGAATTGCTACAAGGTTACACAAATAGATGGGGACAATCTCTCATCATCCTATCTTCTAACTCCCATGTAGCCTCCTTGATATCGTGGTTACGCTAAAGTACTTTTGTAGACGAAATAACTTTATTTCTTAAGGTTTGCTCTTTCTTATCTAATATCTGGACAGGAATTTCTTCGTACGCCAAGTTCTTCTCTACCTGAATAGGTTCATAAGAAATCATGTGCTTGTAGTCGGCCTTGTACGGTCGCAACACGAAGATGTGAAACACGTTGTGGATGTGTTCCAACTCGGGTGGTAATGCACCTTTGTATGCCACTTCGCCCACTCGCTTCAGTATCTCGAACGGTCCTATGAATCTTGGACTCAACTTTCCTTTCTTACCAAAACAAATCTTTCCCTTCCATGGAGATACCTTCAAGAATACGAAACTGCCGACTTTAAAGTCTCGGTCCTACCCATGCAAATTTGCGTACTTTTTCTGGCGGTCTTGAGCTGCTACTAGTCTGGCTCTTATCACTGTTACCACATCCGCGGTTTGTTGTACTAACTCTGGTCCGAGTATTCATTGCTCTCCGACTTCGTCCCAACACAATGGCGTTCTGCACTTTCTTCCGTAAAGAGCTTCGTACGGTGGCATGCCAATACTCGCATGGTAACTATTATTATACACAAATTCAACTAAAGGTAGGTGGTCGTCCCAATTTCCCTTGAAATCCATCACGCAAGTCCTAAGCATGTCCTCTAACATTTGTATAGTTCGTTCACTCTGGCCGTCTGTCTGAGGATGATAAGCGGTACTCAATCGCAACTGTGTTCCCATCCTCTCTTGCAAACTTTTCCAAAAGTTAGACGTGAAGCGCGGATCTCGATCAGAGATAATTGATACCGACACTCCATGTCGTGAAACAATCTCCTTTACGTACAGACTCGCTAAGTGATTCAAACTGTAGCGGATCTTGATTGGTAGAAAATGTGCGATCTTCGTTAGTCGATCCATGATAACTGTGACGCCCCCAAATTCGGGTCCCTTCGAAACCTCGGATTCGGTGCAGTCACGATACTATAATCGCGGAACTCTTACGTCTTTTATTCATTACTAAAAGAATACAATTTTGCTTATTACAATTTAGAATATAAATTCTATTCATATCTAGGATCTTGTATAATGACTCCAAACTTCTACAAGTTTCAAAACCCGGTCATATACCATCCCTGTCTAAACATCACATTCGATGTTACTAAAATGCAGAATAACTTAAACTTTTCAGTATCCTTTGAATAAAATATTTTATTGATTTCATAACTTGAATCAATTACAAATCCCTGAATCAACTTTATAATATGATTCTTTCTATTTGAGTTATCGTATAACGTTTACAACTCGACTTGATATCCTCTATGTATCAACTAATACATCTTTACAGTACGACAAGTTTTAAATAACGTATACAATTATCAAGTACAACTCTTTGAACCTAAACAGGGTTCAAACGATAATCTAAATAGTATTCTTCATTGCGATACTATCTATCTTTATCAATCAAGAAGCATGAAGTCTTTATCGTAAGTCCTTAACCTGCAAAAGTGGTTATTTGCAAGAGTGAGCTCGACAGCTCAGCAATTCTAACAATTTTCATGCATCACATAGCATATAACATCATACTCAGTTCATGCATTTATAAACAATTTATATTTACTACACATGTTACTTCTCACATAACAAGCATATCATCAAAGATCAACTTTCAATCTTTATATATCTCATATACAGTTCATATATAAGTTCACATCATCACAGCATAATATAATTCAACTTACAGTTATTGAATTCATATATCAAATAGGAACTGAAAGACTTGCCTGATTTGTAGTTTAATAATTACGACTTAACTGCTTAAGAATATCTACACTTCGTGTAATCCTACACAGTTATATTAATCATAGAGATCACACTTATCAGTTATACACTTCCATACATTCTCAATATAATAATTAGTATTACATTGTTTTCTAACTTGGTTCTTAGAACCTTCGTCTTACTTATCGTATTCTTAGAATAACTATGTACGTATAAGTATACTATAACCATACGTACTTACTACCATTCTTCATATACACATGCTCACCTACCACTAATCTATTTACATATTGCTAGTGTAGTCCATCCTTTGAGTTAATCATATATCATTACTAACACATAAGACCATAACAATTAGCAAACATACTCTATTAACCGTCGAAATCGGATTCAAGTATTAACATATGATCTTACATAGCATGTATACATATTAAAGGATACTTTCGTGCTCGTTCAACCTTTTCACGTTCAATTTACATGATATAGGTTCTAAGTTAATACCCTTAATAAATTAAGTCCCTTCAAGGTTATAAAGTCATAAAGTCTATCATGCTCGTCTTTTAAACACATAAGGTAATCATGTAACTCGTGTTAGGCATGCTCATGAATATTCATATTTCATGCATGTAACTATCATAGTTATTAGTTTGAAAACATACTTCATTAACGCTAAACTTGGTTTCACGACATGTAGTCATGGTATATATACATGTATGATACATGAGAGAGTCCAAGAGCGCTATCACATATGTCCATAAACATCAAAATCCAAATCTTAGGGTAACATGTTAACGTTCACGTTCAAGACTCGTATTTTCATTAGTGAAGCTCACTAACAAGTCCAACATGTTCATGCTTCATTATGAAATCTATATCCATAAGTTAATATGTCCAACATGCATTTCAAGGCCATATAAACATCCCCAAAAATCAGAATACATATATGATCTTTACATGTCAAAGTTCACTTTTAAAACATACATTTTCGTTAAAAATGTTCACTAGTGAGGTTCATCATGCTCGTGCTATACTATGAAACATATGTACGCAAATCAACATGCCTTTCATGCATTCTTAAACCATACTAATGTGTCTCAAAAGTCAGAATATAAACATGACTTATATATGCCAAAATTCATTTATAAAACCTTAAGTTTATTTTCAAAACTATAACTTTATCATTCTTGCATGAAATCTTAATAAAACATGGTTTCATTGTCTTAACGTACTTATATAGGCATGTCAATCATGTTCCCATGTTTGTCTAAGTAGTGTTATTAATCTAGCATATAACAGCCTTTAGCAGAAAATAGAAAATTGGTTCAGGGTGCCAGCGCAGCTGCGCCACCACTGGTTCGCACCAGACAGCAGGCAGCTACGGCAGTTTCCATCCTAATTACCAAAATTCTTATCAAATTTGATTCCGGACAAGCTACCTAGCCATACTAACATATATATCAGCCCACATATCAATTAACAAACAATTCTTGATCACATTATCATGAATTTCATACTAAATTCAAGAATTCGAAATTCTCATAAAATAAAGATGAAGAACAAGAAAGGAGTTATACCTCTGCTAAATGCAAAATGAACTTGTTGATATCTCACTCCTTCCTCAACTGATATGAATGGTTACTCTCTATTCTTTCTTACTTAGAATTTCTCAGCATATGAATTTATGAAGGAGAGAGCTCATATTTATAGCAAAACCAATACACGGTTAATGTATTTATCTCCCAAATCAAACTAATGGAAATCAAGGATTGTAAGAAGGATAATGGGGGGTTGGTAGATGGTAGTTGAAATCAATCATGAGACCCACTCCCCATTGATCATTGCCATCTAGTTTGCTGAGTTTGAGGATATAGGGAGTAGACTAGCAATTGAGTTATTCACGTGAGAAGGAAATATGCCTCTCATTATGGGATAAGGCTTAATAAACTCAGCATTGTATTCCTTTGTGCAACATACATATGTATATTACATATATTCCTACATCAATGTATAATTGTACACTTAAGTTATATCCCTTTGGACATTATAATTCACATTAGACTTACTTAATATTGACACATTAATATAAGTCATATGTACATATACACAAACACATATGTACACCCTAATGTATCCACCCATCTCATATTGTCACATACCTCATGACGTATTCCATTAAATTAAATTATTGAAATCCTTATCATGTTACATAACCAATAATATTATGTAACTCACGTAATGAAATTAATCTTACGATATAGTCTATATATATAATATATAGCCACATTAATGCGTCACATTGCATTCTATAATATAGTTTATATATAACTGTATGGTCACACTTAAGTGTTGCACTACACTTAATATAACACGTGTCATTACTATATGTTATACTTTTAAATCATCACATCCTTTGCACATTAGTTGAGTAATATAATCTACTTGTTTATATATTATTATTAATTAATGACTTCTCTTATCAATTAATTAATAGTAATTTTAATTAATCCATTCTTCATCAATCAACATGATTATTAATCTCCATAACAATTAATTATCATTTATATGATTAATTATCACATTAAATAAATATAAATCTTATTATATTTATAACCAATATACTTATTATCATGCTATCACTCGCAATAATAATAATTCAATCATACCATTATAATAAAAATTAACAATTAATATAGATTATTTATTTAATTAATAATTCCTCCATCCTTAAATAATTCATTCATCATCGAATCTATTATCGTGTCACACAAAGCATTTCTCACAAGCTAAATCTTAGGCTTATTATCACTTTTACCACACTAATATTCCTTTAATATAATGTTTGTGTGACTCAAGCATTTTAATGCTAAGCTACCTCAATTAATTATACACTTATAATATATATAACCTTTACGCTTATAATATATACACTATTAATTATTTAACTAATAATATCCACGATAAAATAATAACTTAAGTTATTTAATACATTAAAATAACTTAGTTTTCTTTCATTAATTAACTCTCTTGAAAATACATTAGAAATTATGTATTTTACCATAACATAAAATATTATGTTTTCTCCGAATAAAGACATTCATTATTAGAAAATAATTTACTTATTGTCTCATGATATTATTCTTAATATAATATCAAAAAACTATATGTACGACACATGTACATATATTATATATAGAAAATAGATAATAAGTTTATTTTCTATTATAATAAATTGTTTCCATCAATTTATTTACATATAGCAAATACGTTTTAATATATTTACTATATTAACCAATCACAACTCATACAAAAACATATAAGGTAATATTATTATTCAAAAATAATATTTTCTCCTTTTATTAAAATAATTCAATATTAGAAATTATTTTAATACCCTTTATTAGAAATATATAATAATTAGTTCTCTTTCTTTTCTATAAATTATTCCCAAAACAATTTCTTCAAATATTCATTTATAGTTATAATGATTTTTATTTCTCTTTAATAACGTATATACATATATATATATATATATATATATATATATATTAACGTTATTCGTACATTAAACTTTCGCACATATTACCATTCTAAGTAATATATATAAAAAGTAGCAACTATAATCATATATTCAACGCATATATTAATCCATTTCTTTACTCAAGTAAATTAAACCCCGTACTATATTACCATAGTTAATTATATTATTCCATAATATAATTCCCAACTATCAATTAACTAATATTTATTCTTATTAGTTAATTCCCTTAACTAACTCATGCTTCACTTCCCAAACCCATTCACGGATAGTTTAAGTACTATCAATAACCTTTATTATAAACATACTACTTATTAGTATACATACACCAGAAAATGGTGATTATACATTGAAGCTATTTAATGTCACCAACTTACAATGATAGAATATGTGACACCCCCAAATTCGGGTACTTCGTTTTCACATGATTTGGTGTTCATTTTCTAATATAACATACATCTACCCAATAATGCAAAGTAACTACAACTTAAATTAAAATGAATAAATCTCCCTTACAACAAGGGTTACAACCTTTGTAAAATAAATCCCGGGTTAATCTAACCCTGACATGAATATAATAAAGTGCGGAAATAAAAACATAACATTCAAGTCTTAGTACAATCATTCTCAGTTAAATAAAAATAAGTCTTCACTTGCTTTGCTTTCTCTTGCCCTTACTTGTAGACGGAGCATCAACGTTATCAACCTTAACTGAAATTGTTATTTAATGCAAGAGTGAGCAAACCACAGCTCACTGGAGTTTAACAATAATATAGACATGAAAGGATATCTAAAAAAAAATCTGAATAATATGATTCTCTTCAACAATAAAGAATTGAATAATAATTCTTTCATCGCAATTACAATTCAAAAATAGAATTTATCTGAGTGTCATAAGATCTTTGAACTCTTGTCCTAGGTTAAAAATATTTTATTTAAACCTTTAACAGTCAATAAGACTATGGACCTTAACTCGTACTTAGGGGAGATCAGCCCTTTGTACCATGTATTGTGCACAACCATCTTAACGCTATGCGTAGTAACCTCCCCTATTAAATAGGGTTGTTCAACTCAGTAATTTGAATTCAAGTCCGCACCAAAGAAAGTTTGGTTTGGATAAGCTTACAAGGGTAATTTAGAATTCACGTTCATCAACTAAGGATTAGTTGAATCGACTTTTAATAATTCATTAATAAAAGAATTATGAACTCATATATGCTTTACAATCAACTTAAAACATTTAAAATAATAACTGTATCTTACTTGAACAATAAGTTAAGATCATTTCAATTAAATAAACAATTGTCCAATACAGAAATGGAAAGGACATTCTCAACAATGAATATACGAACTCAAGATATTGTATAGAATTAACAAGTTTAAGGTTAGAAGACTTGCATAGAATTAACGAGTTTAGGGTTTAGAAAACTTGCCTTAAGCGCAAGCTACTTAACTTAACCACGTACTTAAATACTTTCTATACACATTCAATTATAATAATCTAAATTAGTTAATACATAACTAATTCACATAAGTGGTTAACCCTCATGGTTAACTCACTCTAATTAAATAAAAAGTAATAATTAACTATCACACAGTTAATTATATCACTTACATATTCACATAATTAAATTAATTATGTATTTAACTAAATTATAATTAAACAATTATAGTTCAAACACTTAATCAAATTATAATTACTTAAATTATAATTACCATTTAAATTATAAATAATTATAATTTAAAATCAATTAAACTACATCATGCATTTATAATTATACAATTTATAATTAATCATGTATTTATCAATTATAAGCAATAATTAATTAAATTACAACATGTATTATAATTACACAATTTATAATTAATCATGTAATTATCAATTTAAAATCCACAATTAAACATGCATTTATTAAATTATAATTACTTAAATTATAATTTAAATTAACATCTAATTGATTAAAATAAATCAACTTCTATACATTATAATTTCACAGAATTATAATTTAAATTAAACATTTACTCTTAATTATAATTAATCAAATTATAATTAAGTAACTCATTTACAATAAAATATTTATAATCTAATTCAAGTTTTCAAAATTTCTTTTCTTTTCCAAATTATGAAATTGTCAATTTCATATTAACAACATGTTATAGCAACTAGGTATATACTAAATATAATAGCACAATTAAACTAAGCTCTAAAATACCACTGCACAATTAACTAGCATTCTCTGCCTCTAATCAGGCAACGGCGCAGCTGCGCCACTCTTTGCCTTGGCACCGGCACAGCTACGCAAGGGTCAAACCTGAGAAAACCCAGGGCGTAGCTGCTCCGCTACCCTTACTGCCTGTGCAGCTGCGCCGGCAGCGGACAGAAAAAGAACAGCTTTGCGAACAGTGCCGAGAAAAACCAAATTGGTTTAATTCTCCACATCAGTTCTCAATTTAGCCAAAGATTGATTCATATAACATTTCATAAACATCATATAAAACTTCTAACATACCTTTAACATACCAAGACTTCAAATTACAAGATTAAAACACTAAATTTTAAATAAAAACTTGAGAAAATCATTTTTCTCCCAAACTCATAATTTTCATAAAACAATTCACTGTAATTCAAATTCTCAAATAATTCAACTTGTCATACATGCATTATTCTCATAATTCAAGGTAGTATCATGGACAAATTCTAAACAACATACTAACATATACCAATTTCTCAATGTAAAACCAACCATAATATATAAAATCATGTAAACGAAACTTTTTCCATGAAAACTCATTTTACCACAATTAAATTTCTAAAACTTGTACATGGCATATAATTCAACTATAAACAACATAGTAATACAGTGTATATATATATACCCATCATGCTATACAATTTTCATAAGAACATGCTTTACAGAGAATGAAAATATGAAGAACATAATACATATCAAATATAAGGAAGTTGAGGAATACCTTTATTGATTAATAGAAGTGAAGAAGATGATGATTTCCTTACTCCTTCCTTCTCTTCTTCTCTAATTCTTCTCTGCTATTCTTCCTCTCTTCTCTCTTTTTTCTTCTTAGTCTTAGGCTTAAACTAACGTAGTTTTTCCTTACGTAGTATATAGATATATAACTGACATATATCAATAATATACGTACTAACTAATATTTAATAATCCAATTAAATTAGGAGTTACAAAATTCAAAAGTCCTTTTGGCTTGTTTGGCAACAGGAAAATTAGAACAAGTTTTACTAACTTAGGCATGGTTTAGGTAAATTAGGTTTAAGCTAGTGTAAGGGCCCTGTTTGGCAACAGTCTTTTAAAACAAAAGCAAGGGCCTTGTTTGGTAAAAAAAATCATTTAAAAATTCTTTTTCTTTTATTTAATAAATTATTTAACACATACTTTAATGTCACATTTTAATTAATTAAATATTAATCATCTAATTTAATCAATTAAAATTTAACATCAATTAATCACATAAAATTGCCACATAATTATAATCACTTGCTAATTATAATTCATGTAACACTTTATCACATATCTCATCTAATTTAATTATCTCAATTAAATTGGAACTATAATATAAAATTAATATACATTAATTAAATATTACACATTAATATATAACACTTAATTAAATCACTCCATAAATCACATAATTTATTTATTTAACTCAATAAATAAATTACATAAAATATTTATTTAACTCAATAAATATTTAAAATTAAATGTTAAAATCTCAATCGTTACAATCTTCCCTCCTTAAAAGGATTCGGTCCCCAGAATCACACATAAAATTTTTTTCGTCTATTACATTCTTCCCTCCTTAAAAGGATTTTGTCCCCAGAATCAGTATATAAGGGGTTACACACAACTACGCAAATAAATGCGGATAAGATTTCATCATAACATCTTCGAGTTCCCACGTAGCTTCTTCAGCACTATGGTTCCTCCAGATTACCTTAACAGAAGGTATCACTTTATTCCTAAGTACTTGTTCCTTTCTATCAACTATTTGAACAGGCACTTCTTCATACGTTAACTCTTTATCAAACTGTAAAGGTTCATATTCTATTACATGTTTATAATCATGTGTGTAAGGTCTTAACACAAAAATATGGAAGACATTATGTATATTCTCGAGCTCCGGAAGGTAATGCAATCTCGAAAGCTACCTCGCCAACTTTTTGCAACAACTCAAAAGGTCCAATAAATCTGGGACTTAACTTTCCCTTCTTACCGAATCGAATCTTCCCCTTCCAGGGAGATACTTTCAGGAACACGAAACTTCCTGGTAAGAATTCTCGATTCTATCTATGTAAATCAGCATACTTCATTTGTCTGTCTTGTGCAGCAACTAATCTCGTTCTGATCAGCTTCATAATTTCGGCGATTTGTTGTACCAATTCTGGTCCCAACAATTGACGTTCACCGACTTCATCCTAGCACAAAGGAGTTCAGCATTTTCTGCCGTATAATGCTTCGTAAGGCGGCATGCCAATACTCGCATGATGACTATTGTTGTAGGCGAACTCCACCAATAGGTAGATGATCCTCCCAGCTTCCTTGAAGTCCATCACACAAGCTCTCAGCATATCCTCAAGCGTCTGAATCGTTCTCTCGCTCTGTCCATCAGTCTGAGGATGATACGCTGTACTCATTCACAATTGCGTTCCCAGACATTCTTGTAAATGCTTCCAGAATTTAGACGTAAAACGCGGATCTCTGTCAGACACAATCGACACTGGAACACCTTGTCTAGAAATAATTTCCTTGACGTATAACTTTGCTAGCTTATCCAGGTTGTACTTAACCCTGATCTGCAGAAAGTGGGTTGACTTCGTCAGTCGATCCACTATAACCCATATCGCATCAAATCCCTTTTGAGTCGCTGAAAGACCTACCATGAAATCCATCGTGATATGCTCCCACTTCCACTCTGGAATTTCTAACAGTTGTAGCAGTCCACTTGGTCTCTGGTGTTCTGTTTTGACTTTTTGGCACGTCAAGCATTTCGCAACGCCTTCAACAACGTCCCTCTTCATATTTAGCCACCAAAAATAATGCCTGAGATCCTGGTACATCTTCGTACTCCCAGGGTGAATAGAATATCTAGAACTATGAGCTTCGCTCAGAATCTCCTCTTTGACCTCTGGTACTGGCGGTACCCATATTATACCTTCAAATCGTAACAGATCTTTATTATCGATCTTGAACTTGAACTCTTCGCCATCGGTTATCCTCTTTTGAATCTTTTCACATTCTTCATCATAAAGTTGTGCTTCTTTCACCTTGTCTACTAGAGTAGAACCAGTGGTTACTTGAAACAACATCTCATCCGATTCCTTCGAAAACTTCACTTCCAACTCTAATCTAGCCATATGTTCTATTAACCGATCTTGATCAGTTAACACGTTCAGCTTCTCCCGACCTTTCCTGCTTAAAGCGTCGGTAACAATGTTAGCTTTACCCGGATGGTAAAGTATCTCGCAATCGTAGTCGTTAATCAGTTCCAACCATCTTCTTTGGCGTATGTTCAAATCCTTCTGGGTAAATATATACTTCAGACTCTTGTGATCTGTGTATATTTCACACTTCTCTCCATATAAGTAGTGTTTCCAAATCTTTAGGGCAAACACTACTGCAGCCAATTCTAGATCATGGGTCAGATACCGCTTCTCATAATCTTTAGTTGAGGTGACGCATAGGCAATGACTTTGCCATTCTGCATCAACACACAGCCTAATCCTTTATGTGAGGCATCTCTATATACTACGAAATTCTCCGAACTATCCGGTAAAGATAATACAGGCGCAGTGCTCAGCCTCTTCTTCAACTCCTGAAAACTTTCCTCACATTTCTCCGTCCAAACAAACTTAACTGTTTTACGAGTTAAATTCGTCAATGGAGTTGTTATTCTAGAAAAGTCTTAGATAAATCTACGGTAATAACCTGCAAATCCCAAGAAATTCGTCACTTCGGACGGCGTCTTCGGCTGATCCCAACTCATTACGGCCTCAACCTTCGACGGATCCACTGAAATACCATCATTGTAGATCACGTGGCCAAGAAATTGCACATGTTCCAACCAGAATTCGCATTTCGAGAATTTAGCATAAAGCTTCTCTCGTCTTAGGGCTTCTAAGGTTAGTCGTAAGTGTTCAGCATGCTCCTCCTCGGTCTTGGAATAAACCAGGATGTCATCTATGAACTCTACCACAAATTTGTCCAGAAATGGCTTGAACACCCTGTTCATTAGGTCCATAAATGCAGCTGGGGCATTCGTGAGACCAAATGACATTACCAAGAACTCGTAATGACCATATCGAGTCCTAAAAGCCGTTTTCGGTATATCTTCCTTCCTCACCTTCAATTGATGATACCCGCTTCTCAAATCGATTTTTGAGAAGTACCTCGCACCCTTCAGTTGATCAAACAAGTCATCGATCCTAGGTAAAGGATACCTATTCTTGATCGTAACTTTATTCAACTCCCTATAATCAATGCAAAGACGTATCGATCCATCTTGCTTCTTAACAAACAAAATAGGCGCTCCCCACGGCGAAATGCTTGGTTGGATATACTTCTTGTCTAGTAATTATTGTAGTTGAACCATCAGTTCCTTCATCTCGACTGGAGCCATTAGGTACGGAGCCTTCAAAATTCGAGCAGTTCCTGGCGCTAAATCGATCACGAACTCTGTCTTCCTATCTGGAGGAAGTCCTAGCAATTCGCTAGGAAAAATGTCCACAAACTCCTTAACTACCGATATCTCCTCCACCTTCGGGCTTTCCTTACGCGTATCTACTATGTAGGCTAGATATCCCACACAGCCTTGCATTAGAAGTTTCTTGGCTTGCATAACCGTCAAATAACTCGCTTGTCTAGGCGATTTGCTACCATAGAACACTAACTTCGATGGAGTCGTAAGGTTTACCGACTTCTTCTGACAGTCGATTATCGCCCCATGGTTGAACAACCAATCCATACCCAGTATAACGTCGAATTCCCCAAGTTTAATTGGAATCAAATCTACTCTAAGTTCCTGACCCTTATTGTCCAATCTACAGTTCTTATAAACGCTTCTAACAGGAATAACCTCCCTATTCGCAATCTCTATGTTCAAAGGGTAAACTAACTCCTCTACAGGTAAGTCTAAGGTTTTAGCAAAATCATCAGATATGAATGAACAAGTAGCACCCGCATCAAATAATACATATACATTTATACTATTGATCGGAATAATACCTGACACCACATCTTTTGATTGCTACAGCATCCTCCACCGTCATATTGAATGTCCGTAAAGTGGGTCGAACAGTTTGCAATGGTGCAGCAATGGTCACGGAACTGCCGCTTCCATTCCCTCCGCTCCCTGTTGACCCTGCCGTCAGCTTCTTCGGGCAGTTGCGAGCCATTTGATCTTTGGATCCACATGTAAAGCAAGCTCCCTTCTTCGGGTTTGGGCAATTAGGTGTAATGTGGCCTTCATGACCACAGTTGAAGCACACTCGCTTCCCCTTCATGCACACGCTAGTGTGATTCTTACCGCATGTAGCATATGCTTCAAACTTCCTCTTCTACTGGCTTCCATAATGACTCCCAGCAGAGGTGATGTCATTCCATTTCCTCTTCTGGTTCACAGCGTTGCTACCCCCAGTCTTGGTTTCTACCTCATTCTTCTTCTTTTTATCTTGGTTGAACTTCGTCACCGCTTTGCTTCCTCCCTCAGCAAGTATGGCTTTCTCCAGTACCGCTGCAAAGTTATTCAGCTGGATCATGGAAACCTTACTGTAGAGCCAGGGCTTCAGTCCCCGCTCAAACCTCCTTGCTTTCCTAGCGTCAGTGCGCTGACCTGATATGTAGCGAACCTGGCCAACTCGTTAAACTTAGCGGCATACTCGGACACCGTCATCCCTCCCTGCTTAAGCTCTAGGAACTGGACCTCCATCTGGTCCTGTGAACTCACTGGAAAGTACATCTCGTAGAACATTTCCTTGAAACGTTCCTACGTGATGACTCCCTCTCCCTCTCGGGTCTTGTTAGCCTGCCACAAAAAGCTAGCATCCGACTTCAACATGAAAGCCGCGAACGCTGTCTTCTGGTCTTCCCCTACCCTAGCTGTGACGCCCCCAAATTCCAGGACCGTCACGGGGTCTCTCGAATTCGGTTCATCACGTGCTCATGGTAATACATTACGATAATAATAACTAAATATCACACGATCTCAGCGGAAAATCTATTCTAGAATAATTTACAATGATTTATTATAATTATTCCCCCAAGTCTCGCAACCTACAATACTTAATAGATTACATAATAATATCAATTAACGACTTATTACATAACCTAACTTAAGCTTAAACATAATCAAAACCAGTCTTACTACATCATCTTAATACAACATTAAAATATTTAAAACATATAAGAGACAAGCTAATTGGTAGCCTTGCCCTTGCCCTTATCAACGCCCGAAGGTTCGCCATGCTCTGCCTTAACTAAATGTTTTAGGGAAAGCAAGAATGAGCACAAATTGCCCAGCAAGTAATATATAATAAGGGTGAGTAATAAGATTCTCAATTCTCGAAAAGGTATAACAAGGTTTGATAGTTCAAGGATAACAAGAATATCAACAGTTCTCAATAACAGTCGCTAAGGACAGAATAATATCAATATGATTCAATAATACGTCAATTCAAGATTTTAAATAATTGAATACTGAGTAGTCACTAAGGACTATGAACTTCTACTAGAATTGACAGTAATAAACTGAAAATCCAATAAAAACAGGTACAACAGGTGATCAGCCTAAAGTACCATCGTTATGCATAACAATCAATCATACTCAAGTGTGCACGTCGGTCCTCCGACAATTATATATTCCCTTCAAAGAAGGTTGTTCTTCTCAGTCAAATACAAGATCCCGCACCAATCAATTAGTTTGGGTTGCTTTCCAATAATATAAGTCTAGCCGAATCAAATGACATAGACACTTTCACAATATTCAAGAACAATACTAAGTTCAACATGAATAATAGCTTTAATGAAATAAGAGTTCAAGTATGCTAATTCAATTCAACCGATTAAGTAGAAAACTAGTTCGCAATATACAAGGATAGAATACTTGCACAGTAAAAGAGTATAAGTTAGGAAACTTGCACAATCATAGATTTTCTTGCATAAAGTAAATGCGTCGGTTAGGATACTTGCACTTTAAAAGAGTGTAAGTAAGAGAACTTGCCTTTAGCGTAGTTTATCCACGAAAGCAAATCAACACTTTCGAATTCCTATCGTAATACAGTTACGTATATATATATGATATTCATTAGTCATATAATTAAACTTCACATTTTATCTTCGAATATACGATCAACACATAAGCTAAGTCTTAACCTAGCTACACAGTTATATAGAATATAAGTTCTATCTTTAACATTCCTCCTTTAGAGTTTAAACACATTCTTATATCTTATAAGATCGCAATTAATACTAAATATATTTCATTTTAGCAAGTTACGACATTCTCTTTGAATTAACCGTCAAAATCGGGTTCAAGTAACATCATATAATATCACGTAGCATGTATTCATATTTAAAGGATACTTTACATGCTTGTATAACTTTTCCAAATCCAATCGTACATGGTATAGGTTCTTAAGTTAATACTTAAAGCCATTCAAGGACACGAACTCATATGGTCTAACATGCTCGCTTTTTAAACCCATAAGATATTCACATAACTTGTATTAAACGTGCTCATGAGTACTCGTATTGCATATATGTAGCTAGCATTGTTATTATCTTGAAAACATGCTTCGTTTATGCTAAACTTTAATCACGGCAACCAATCATGGTATATATATATATGCATGACACATGAATAAGTCTAAGAGTACTATCACATGTGTCCATAAATATCAGAATTTAAATCTCCACGTATCGTGTTAATGCTCACGTGCAAGGCTTGTATTTCTATTAGTGAATCTTACTAATAGGGCCTAACATGTTCATGCTTCCTTACGAACTATATAAACACAAGTTAAGGGTTCATTCATATATTTCAAAGTTATCTAAACATGCTCATAACATCAAAGCGATTATATAGCATTTACATGATCATATCCACCTTCAAACTTACATTTTTGTTAGGAATGAGCACTAGTTAGGTTCACATGTTCATATTTTATTATGGAACCAATATAGATAAGCTAACATGCACTTCATGTGTCTCTAGGTGGTACTAACGTGCTTGCAAGGTCAGTATGTAAACATGCTTTATAATGTTAATGATTGTTTATGAAATTTTAAGTTCGTTTCCAAGCTTCATGTCGTTTTGTTAACCATGCATGCTAATACACTAAAACATGCTTACATTGTCTCATTAGGTTTATATATATGTATTAATCATGCTTTCATGCTTGTTTAAACAAAAATCAACCAATTAGTACATAACAGTTTTGTTGCAGAATGCAGAAAACTGAACACAGAGGCCGGCGCTGCGGCGCGGCAACAGCAGCCACAATCTGGCGCTGCGGCGCGGGTGGCGCTGCGGCGCGGGAGATGCTGGTACTGCCGCGTTGTGGCGCTGCAGCGCGCAGCTAACGCTGTGCATCGGCGCTACGGCGCGGCATTGCAGACTCAGTTCGCTGCAGCCAAAACATTCCCCAAACTTCCTATTTCATCGATTTCAACATACCCAGATGCTATTAGACTTCTTTAACTTAATAACACACACATATATATATATGCTTATATAACAGTCAATCGCCATTTATCAATTCCCAATTTCATGAACTCCAACCAATTTCACGAATTTGATGTTTTACAGAAATTGCAGAGCAAAAATGGAAATGAAAGTCAAGAAAGCTATATAGTGGTTTCATCATGTATGTATGTTCATATAACAACAATATAAGGGTTCTACAACCCAATTATGAACCAATTTGGCATAATCAAGAATTTGAAGGAAACTTTAGAAATAGAAAACGAAAATGAAGAACAAAGAAAAAGGGATTACACCTCTGCTAGGATTCAAATAGAGTTTGCTGCTAATCCAACTTCCCCTACTGATATATGTATATTGCTTTCACTCACTACTTATGTAAACTCTCAGCAAATTGAAAACGAAGAAACATGGCTGCTATTTATAGAAGAATCCTTACACAGACAATGTAATTGTCCATTAATTTGAACCAATAGATTGAAGCTTTGTATATCAGCTAAGGAAGAGTTGGTAGAGTGGTTGAAGAACACTGTTGTGCCCACTCCCCATATCATGATTTGCTAGAATGCTGAGTTCGAGAGAAGAGAGTAGGCATAGGCTTTCACGTGTAGGATAGGATGAGGAATGGACAAGCCATATATCTCAGCATTTGCAACATGAAGTGTATTAATACTAAGGCCATATATACATATATCATACACTTAGGCTATTATATCTATATTCATACTATATATTTAGATTACAATTAGAATTATAATGTAATCCCAATAATCATGTTATTCACATAATGTAGTAAGTGTAAATTGACACATATTCCATTACATATATAAATATTCATCAATTATTATTTATATTCATAATACATTATTTTAATGTATACTTACATACATATTGTCACATAGGCTATTATCATGTAACTCCCAAAATTCAATAAGCCTTACCATATAATAGCGTCATATTACACTTCACATAATACATAGTTAGCTAATATATGTTACACATTTAATTCGCATGCTTGCATATAGAATCACTCATCTTATTAAATATTAATTAATAATATACACACATCCTTCATCAATCAATATAATTGTTAATCTCCATAACAATTTAATTAACCCTTATATGATTAATTATCACTTTAATATAAATCTTATTATATTTATAAACACGTTGCTCATTATTATTATTATATTTATTGCAATAATAATAATCACATATGATAAATCAATCACAGTTAATATTCCACAACAATTAATTAATATTCTATGATAACAATTAATTAATATTCTACAATAGCAATTAACAAATAATATAGATTAATTGTTCGCCTAAATTAATATAATCATTCTTATATTGTGCCACACAAGGCTATCAATGAGTTTATCGCAAACCCCATCAATTTCTCAATTATTATAATTATTCAATTTTATATAATTGAATTAATCATTCTCATAACACAAAATCATTTATATTCAAATAAATTCTCATTTCCATTAATATATTTATTTAATAATATTAAGAAATTCTTGGGTATTACACTAGCCACGTTAAATACCTTCTCTATTTCCATAACCCATGTCTGAGCTTCAATAGGGTTAGTCGATCCTTTGAACTCAGGCGGTCCTACTTCCTTGAATTCCTTGAACGTTGTTCCCTGCACTTGTGGCTGATTCGCAAGAGCTCCGGTCAACAGGTTCACCAACTGCTGAACTGAGTTGGGATTCGTCCCATCGTTATTGTTGTTGTTCGTCGAACCCTCAGGGTTTTGACACGTTGATCTTCTTCTAGGAGGCATTTTTTGTTAAGAAAATATTATTATTAGACTCTCTATTCAACTATTAAGTATCCAAGTTCATACTTAAACGTTTAAATTGCTCAGTTCACATAGAACACATAGCACGCCAAATAATTTCTTTTATTAATTACTCGTAGTTAAAAAAACATCAAAAAGATAGCATTTCTGCCATTTACATCAACCTTTCCTGAACTGGAAAAGTTGCAGGATTACATTATTAACTCATCCCATTCTTATCTCAAATTATGGGATTTACATTACTTATTACAAAAAAAAATAATACATAAACAAAACTTCTACTACTGCTACTGCTACTGCCTAGGCATATTAATACGTCGCACAGCCTCTCTGCGTTCCTCTTCCATTACCCGAAACGCCGTTCTTCGGTCCACCACATACCACGGTAAACCTTGGAACTGAGCTGGGTAGTAGAAAATATGGTCCTGAGCTCTCTCTATCGCTGTATGAAAAGCATATTCCGTTTCCCTCAGCTTGGCCCTCTTGGCTTCAGCTTCATCTTCAACTCGATCAGCTTGTTGATTAGCCCTCAAACTTAACTCTTCAGCTCTGGCACGCTTCCTCGACTCCTCCTGGATGTCTTGCTTCAGTTTTGCCAGTTCAAATCGAGCAGCATCTCTATCAACCTCCATATGTATCAGGTTCCACTGTGCATCTCCTAGGTCATTTGCCATTTCCTCGATCGTCTCGTCTCGCTGCTGGATAGTCTCCTCGAGATCTCCTACTCGTCCATGAAGCTCCACATTGCTATCGTAGACAGCCTTGTACATCTCAGCACTAGTAGAATGAGGTGGGAATTCCTCTTTGGGATCCTCTTCCTCCTCTTAGACTCGTCCTCGTCCTCATTCCTCTGGAATAGGTGTCAGCTCACGCTCCCGACCAGCTACGGTGATCACTGGAGATGGCTCTCTCCTAACCAACTGCTCCCAGACAACATGTATGTCATGGGGCTCTTCTTCTCTAGGCACCTGAGGTACATCCTCTCTAGCCTGACTAGGTTCTCCAACGTTCGACATCCTGACAAAAGAATTTTAAAGTTCATTATTACGTGATATCGAATCGACACTCTTCGAATATTAAAACGTAAACACATAGGCACATAAGTTAGTTTATTATCTTTTACCTATCACATTTATCTTTTCGATCTTATCTATAAGGCTACTACCTAAGGTTTTTCCCCACCTAAGGTTTTATAACCTATAGCTTTGATACCAACTTGTGACACCCCCAAATCCGGGTACTTCGTTTTCACATGATGTGCTGTTCGCTTTCTAATATAACATACATCTACCCAATGAATAATGCAAAGTAACTACAACTTAAATTAAAATGAATAAATCTCCCTTACAACAAGGGTTACAACCTTTGTAAAATAAATCCCGGGTTACTCTAACCCTGACATGAATATAATAAAGTGCGGAAATAAAAATATAACATTCAAGTCTTAGTACAATCATTCTCAGTTAAATAAAAACAAGTCTTCACTTGCTTTGCTTTCCTTTGCCCTTACTTGTAGACGGAGCATCAGCGTTATCAACCTTAACTTAAATTGTTATTTAATGCAAGAGTGAGCAAACCACAGCTCACTGGAGTTTAACAATAATATAGACATGAAAGGATATTTAAAAAAATCTGAATAATATGATTCGCTTCAACAATAAAGAATTGAATAATAATTCTTTCATCGCAATTACAATTCAAAAATAAAATTTATCTGAGTGTCATAAGACCTTTGAACTCTTGTCCTAGGTTATAAATATTTCTATTTAAACCTTTAATAGTCAATAAGACTATGGACCTTAACTCGTACTTAGGGGGATCAGCCCTTTGTACCATGTATTGTGCACAACCATCTTAACGCTATGCGTAGTAACCTCCCCTAGTAAATAAGGTTGTTCAACTCAGTAATTTAAATTCAAGTCCGCACCAAAGAAAGTTTGGTTTGGATAAGCTTACAAGGGTAATTTAGAATTCACGTTCATCAACTAAGGATTAGTTGAATCGACTTTCAATAATTCATTAATAAAAGAATTATGAACTCATATATGCTTTAGAATCAACTTAAAGCATTTAAAATAATAACTGTATCTTACTTGAACAATAAGTTAAGATCATTTCAATTAAATAAACAATTGTCTAATACAGAAATGGAAAGAACATTCTCAACAATGAATATATGAACTCAAGATATTGTATAGAATTAACAAGTTTAAGGTTAGAAGACTTGCATAGAATTAACGAGTTTAGGGTTTAGAAAACTTGCCTTAAGCCTCAATCACGTACTTAAACACTTCCTATACACATTCAATTATAATAATCTAAATTAGATAATACATAACTAATTCACATAAGTGGTTAACCCTCATGGTTAACTCACTCTAATTAAATAAATAGTAATAATTAACTATCACATAGTTAATTACATCACTTACATATTCACATAATTAAATTAATTATGTATTTAACTAAATTATAATTAAACAATTATAATTCAAACACTTAATCAAATTATAATTACCATTTAAATTACAAATAATTATACTTTAAAATCAATTAAACGACATCATGCATTTATAATTACACAATTTATAATTAATCATGTATTTATCAATTATAATCAATAATTAATTAAATTACAACATGTATTATAATTACATAATTTATAATTAATCAAGTAATTATAAATTTAAAATCCATAATTAAACATGCATTTATTAAATTATAATTACTTAAATTATAGTTTAAATTAACATCTAATTGATTAAAATAAATCAACTTCTATGCATTATAATTTCACAGAATTATAATTTAAATTAAACATTTACACTTAATTATAATTAATAAAATTATAATTAAGTAACTCATTTACAATAAAATATTTATAATCTAATTAAAGTTTTCAAAATTTCTTTTCTTTTCCAAATTATGAAATTGTCAATTTCATATTAACAACATGTTATAGCAACTAGGTATATACTAAATATAATAGCACAATTAAACTAAGCTCTAAAATACCACTGCACAATTAACTAGCATTCTCTGCCTCTAATCAGGCAACGGCGCAGCTGCGCCACTCTTTGCCTTGACACCAGCGCAGATGCGCAGGGGTCAAACCTGAGAAAACCCAGCGGCGCAGCTTAGCCGCTTCTATCCTTACTACCTGCGCAGCGGCACCGGCATCAGTCAGTTGATCAAACAAGTCATCGATCCTAGGTAAAGGATACCTATTATTGATCGTAACTTTATTCAACTCCCTATAATCAATGCAAAGACGCATCGATCCATCTTTCTTCTTAACAAACAAAAACAGGCGCTCCCCATGGCGAAACGCTCGGTTGGATATACTTCTTGTCTAGTAATTCTTTCAGTTGAACCATCAGTTCTTCATCTCGACTGGAGCCATTCGGTACGGAGCCTTCGAAATTGGAGCAGTTCCTGGCGCTAAATCGATCACAAACTCTGTCTTCCTATCTGGTGGAAGTCCTAGCAATTCGCTAGGAAAAATGTCCACACACTCCTTAACTACTGATATCTCCTCCACTTTCGGGCTTTCCTTACGCGTATCTACTATGTAGGCTAGATATCCCACACAGCCTTGCATCAGAAGTTTCTTGGCTTGCATAACCGTCAAACAACTCACTTGTCTAGGCAATTTGCTACCATAGAACACTAACTTCGACGGAGTCGTAAGGTTTACCGACTTCTTCTGACAGTCGATTATCGCCCCATGGTTGAACAACCAATCCATACCCAGTATAACGTCGAATTCCCCAAGTTTAATTGAATTTAAATCTACTCTAAGTTCCTGACCCTTAATGTCCAATCTACAGTTCTTATAAATGCTTCTAACAGGAATAACCTACCTATTCGCAATCTCTATGTTCAAAGGGTAAACTAACTCCTCTATAGGTAAGTCTAAGGTTTTAGCAAAATCATCAGATATGAATGAACAAGTAGCACCCGAATCAAATAATACATATGCATTTATTTTATTGACCGGAATAATACCTGACACCACGTCTTTTGATTGCACAGCATTCTGCACCGTCATATTGAATGTCCGTGCAGTGGGTCGAACAGTTTGCAATGGTGCAGTAATGGTCACGGAACTGCCGCTTCCATTCCCTCTACTCCCTGTTGACCCTGCCGTCAGCTTCTTCGGGCAGTTGCGAGCCATGTGATCTTTGGATCCACATGTAAACCAAGCTCCCTTCTTCGGGTTTGGGCAATTAGGTGCAATGTGGCCTTCATGACCACAGTTGAAGCACACTCGCTTCCCCTTCATGCACACGCCAGTGTGATTCTTACTGCATGTAGCACATGCTTCAAACTTCTTCTTCTGCTGGCTTCCTTGCTGACTCCCAACAGAGGTGTTGTCATTCCATTTCCTCTTCTGGTTCACAACGCTGCTACCCCCAGTCTTGGTTTCTACCTCATTCTTCTTCTTCTTATCTTGGTTTAACTTTGTCACCGCTTCGCTTCCTCCCTCAGCAAGTATGGCTTTCTCCAGCACCGCTGCAAAGGTATTCAGCTGGAACATGGAAACCTTGCTGTAGAGCCAGGGCTTCAGTCCCCGCTCAAACCTCCTTGCTTTCCTAGCGTCAGTGCTGACCTGGTATGTAGCGAACCTGGCCAACTAGTTAAACTTAGCGACATACTCGGACACCGTCATCCCTCCCTGCTTAAGTTCTAGGAACTGGACCTCCATCTGGTCCTGTGAACTCACTGGAAAGTACATCTCGTAGAACATTTCCTTGAAACGTTCCCATGTGATGGCTCCGTCTCCCTCTAAGGACTTGTTAGCCTGCCACAAAAAGCTAGCATCCGACTTCAACATGAAAGCTGCGAACACTGTCTTCTGGTCTTCCCCTACCCTAGCCACGTCAAATACCTTCTCTATTTCCATAACCTATGTCTGAGCTTCAATAGGGTTAGTCGATCCTTTGAACTCAGGCGGTCCTACTGCCTTGAATTCCTTGAACGTTGTTCCCTACACCTGCGGCTGATTCGCAAGAGCTCCGGTCAACAGGTTCACCAACTGCTGAACTGAGTTGGGATTCGTCCCATCGTTATTATTGTTGTTCGTCGAACCCTCGGGGTTTTGTCGCGTTGATCTTCTTCTAGGAGGTATTTTCTGTTAAGAAAATATTATTATTAGACCCTCTATTCAACTATTAAGTATCCAAGTTCATACTTAAATGTTTAAATGGCTCAGTTCACATAGAACACATAGCACGTCAAATAATTTCTTTTATTAATTACTCGTAGTTAAAAAAACATCAAAAAGATAGCATTTCTACCATTTACATCATCCTTTCCTAAACTGGAAAAGTTGCAGGATTACATTATTAACTCATCTCATTCTTATCTCAAATTATGGGATTTACATTACTTATTACAAAAAAAACAATACATAAACAAAACTTCTACTACTGCTACTGCCTCTACTGCCTAGGCATATTAATATGTCGCACAG
The DNA here is from genome assembly GCA_020205555.1 of Panax stipuleanatus. Classification (NCBI taxonomy): domain Eukaryota; kingdom Viridiplantae; phylum Streptophyta; class Magnoliopsida; order Apiales; family Araliaceae; genus Panax; species Panax stipuleanatus. The sequence continues at coordinate 112,976,649 of CM035124.1, forward strand.
CCTCTCTGCGTTCCTCTTCCATTACCCGAAACTCCGTTCTTCGGTCCACCACATACCACTGTAAACCTTGGAACTGAGCTAGGTTGTAGAAAATACGGTCCTGAGCTCTCTCTATCGCTGTATGAAAAGCATATTCTGCTTCCCTCGGCTTGGCCCTCTTGGCTTCAGCTTCATCTTCAGCTCGATCAGCTCATTGATTAGCCCTCAAACTTGACTCTTCAGCTCTGGCACGCTTCCTCGACTCCTCCTGGATGTCTTGCTTCAGTTTTGCAAGTTCAAATCGAGCAGCATCTCTATCAACCTCTATATGTATCAGGTTCCACTGTGCATCTCCTAGGTCATTTGCCATTTCCTCGATCGTCTCGTCTCGCTGCTGGATAGTCTCCTCGAGATCTCCAACTCATCCATGAAGCTCCACATTGCTATCCTAGACTGCCTCGTACATCTCAGCACTAGTAGAGTGAGGTGGGAATTCCTCTTCGGGATCCTCTTCCTCCTCTTCATCCTCTTCAGACTCGTCCTCGTCTTCATCCTCTAGAATAGGTGTTAGCTCACGCTCCCGTCCAGCTACGGTGATCACTTGAGATGGCTCTCTCCTAACCTGTTGCTCCCAGATAACATGTATGTCACGGGGCTCCTCATCTCTAGGAACCTGAGGTACATCCTCTCTAGCCTAACTAGGTTCTCCAACGTTTGACATCCTGACAAAAGAATTTTAAAGTTCATTATTACGTGATATCGAGTCGTCACTCTTCGAATTCTATAATGTAAACACATAGCACATAATGTAGTTTATTATCTTTACCTATCACATCTATCTTTTTGATCTTACCTATAAGGCTACTACCTAAGGCATGCCAATACTCGCATGATAACTATTGTTATAGGCGAACTCCACCAATGGTAGATGATCCTCCCAGCTTCCTTTGAAGTCCATCACACAAGCTCTCAGCATATCCTCAAGCGTCTGAATCGTTCTCTTGCTCTGTCCATCAGTCTGAGGATGATACGTTGTACTCATTCGCAATTGCGTTCCCAGACATTCTTGCAAATACTTCCAAAATTTAGACGTAAAACTGCGGAATCTTTGTCAGACACAATCGACAATGGAACACCGTATCTAGAAATAATTTCCTTGACGTATAACTTTGCTAGCTTATCCAGGTTGTACTTAACCCTGATCTGCAGAAAGTGGGCTGACTTCGTCAGTCGATCCACTATAACCCATATCGCATCAAATCCCTTCTGAGTCGCTAGAAGACCTACCACGAAATCCATCGTGATATGCTCCCACTTCCACTCTGGAATTTCTAACGGTTGCAGTAGTCCACTTGGTCTCTGGTGTTCTTCTTTGACTTTTTGAACACGTCAAGCATTTCGCAACGCCTTCAGTAACGTCCCCTCTTCATCTTCGGCCACCAGAAATGATGCCTGAGATCCTGGTACATCTTCGTACTCTCAAGGTGAATAGAATATCTAGAACTATAAGCTTCGTTCAGAATCTCCTCTTTGACCTCTGGTACTGGCGGTACCCATATTCTACCTTCAAATCGTAACAGATCTTCATTATCGATTGTGAACTTGAACTCTTCGCCATCGGTTATCCTCTTCCGAATCTTTTCACATTCTTCATCATAAAGTTGTGCTTCTTTCACCTTGTCTACTAGAGTAGAACCAGTGGTTACTTGAAATAACATCTCATCCGATTCCTTCGAAAACTTCACTTCCAACTACAATCTAGCCATCTATTTTATTAACCGATCATGATCAGTTAACACGTTCAGCTTCTCCCGACCTTTCCTGCTTATAGTGTCGGCAATAACGTTAGCTTTACCCGAATGGTAAAGTATCTCGCAATCGTAGTCTTTAATCAGTTCCAACCATCTTCTTTGGCGCATGTTCAAATCCTTCTGGGTAAATATATACTTCAGACTCTTGTGATTTGTGTATATTTCACACTTCTCTCCATATAAGTAGTGCCTCCAAATCTTTAGGGCAAACACTAATGCCTCCAATTCTAGATCATGGGTCGGATACCCCTTCTCATAATCTTTCAGCTGACGTGACGCATAGGCAATGGCTTTGTCATTCTGCAGCAACACATAGCCTAATCCTTTATGTGAGGCATCGCTATATACTACGAAATTCCCCGAACTATCCAGTAAAAATAATACAGGCGCAGTGCTCAGCCTCTTCTTCAACTCCTGAAAACTTTCCTCACATTTCTCCGTCCAAACAAACTTAATTGTTTTACAAGTCAAATTCGTCAATGGAGTTGTTATTCTAGAAAAGTCTTGGATAAATCTATGGTAATAACCTGCCAATCCCAAGAAACTCCTCACTTCGGACGGCGTCTTCAGCTGATCCCAACTCATTACGGCCTCAACCTTCGACGAATCCACCAAAATACCATCCTTGTCGATCACGTGGCCAAGAAATTGCACACGTTCCAACGAGAATTTAGCATAAAGCTTCTCTCATCTCAGGGCTTCTAAGGTTAGTCGTAAGTGTTCAGCATGCTCCTCCTCGGTCTTGGAATAAACCAGGATGTCATCTATGAACACTACCACGAATTTGTCCAGAAATGGCTTGAACACCCTGTTCATTTGGTCCATAAATGCAGCTGGGGCATTCGTGAGACCAAATGACATTACCAAGAACTCGTAATGACCATATCGAGTCCTGAAAGTCATTTTCGGTATATCTTCCTTCTTCACCTTCAATTGATGATACCCGCTTCTCAAATCTATTTTCGAGAAGTACCTCGCACCCTTCAATTGATCAAACAAGTCATCGATCCTAGGTAAAGGATACCTATTCTTGATCGTAACTTTATTCAACTCCCTATAATCAATGCAAAGACGCATCGATCCATCTTGGACAATTGTTAATTCTATGCAAGTCTTCTAACCTTAAACTTGTTAATTCTATACAATATCTTGAGTTCATATATTCATTGTTGAGAATGTCCTTTCCATTTCTGCATTGGACAATTGTTTATTTAATTAAAATGAATCTTAACTTATTGTTCAAGTAAGATACAGTTATTATTTTAAATGCTTTAAGTTGATTCTAAAGCATATATGAGTTCATAATTCTTTTATTCTATGCATATTGTCACATACCTCATGATGTATTCCATTAAATTAAATTATTGAAATACTTATCATGTTACATAAGCGATAATATTATGTAACTCACGTAATGAAATTAATCTTACGATATAGTCTATATATATAATATATAGCCACATTAATGCGTCACATTGCATTCTATAATATAGTTTATATATAACTGTATGGTCACACTTAAGTGTTGCACTACACTTAATATAACACATGTGTCATTACTATATATTATACTTTTAAATCATCACATCCTTTGCACATTAGCTGAGTAATATAATCTACTCGTTTATATATTATTAATAATTAATGACTTATCTTATCAATTAATTAATAGTAATTTTAATTAATCCATTCTTCATCAATCAATATGATTATTAATCTCCATAACAATTAATTATCATTTATATGATTAATTATCACATTAAATAAATATAAATCTTATTATATTTATAACTAATATACTTACTATCATGCTATCACTCGCAATAATAATACTTCAATCATACCATTATAATAAAAATTAACAATTAATATAGATTATTTATTTAATTAATAATTCCTCCATCCTTAAATAATTCATTCATCATCGAATCTATTATCGTGTCACACAAAGCATTTCTCACAAGCTAAATCTTAGGCTTATTATCACTTTTACCACACTAAATATTCCTTTAATATAATGTTTGTGTGACTCAAGCATTTTAATGCTAAGCTACCTCAATTAATTATACACTTATAATATATATAACCTTTACGCTTATAATATATACACTATTAATTATTTAACTAATAATATCCACGATAAAATAATAACTTAAGTTATTTAATACATTAAAATAACTTAGTTTTCTTTCATTAATTAACTCTCTTGAAAATACATTAGAAATTATGTATTTTACCATAACATAAAATATTATGTTTTCTCCGAATAAAGACATTCATTATTAGAAAATAATTTACTTATTGTCTCATGATATTATTCTTAATATAATATCAAAAAATTATATGTACGACACATGTACATATATTATATATAGAAAATAGATAATAAGTTTATTTTCTATTATAATAAATTGTTTCCATCAATTTATTTACATATAGCAAATACGTTTTAATATATTTACTATATTAACCAATCACACCTCATCCAAAAACATATAAGGTAATATTATTATTCAAAAATAATATTTCCTCCTTTTATTAAAATAATTCAATATTAGAATTATTTTAATACCCTTTATTAGAAATATATAATAATTAGTTCTCTTTCTTTTCTATAAATTATTCCCAAAACTAATTTCTTCAAATATTCATTTAAAGTTATAATGATTTCCATTTCTCTTTAATAACTGTATATATATATATATATATATATATATATATATATATATATATATATATATATATTAACGTTATTCGTACATTAAACTTTCGCACATATTACCATTCTAAGTAATATATATAAAAAGTAGCAACTATAATCATATATTCAACGCATATATTAATCCATTTTTTTACTCAAGTAAATTAAACCCCGTACTATATTATCATAGTTAATTATATTATTCCATAATATAATTCCCAACTATCAATTAACTAATATTTATTCTTATTAGTTAATTCCCTTAACTAACTCATGCTTCACTATCCAAACCCATTCACGGATAGTTTAAGTACTATCAATAACCTTTATTATAAACATACTACTTATTAGTATGCATACACCAGAAAATGGTGATTATACATTGAAGCTATTTAATGTCACCAACTTCCTATGATAGAATAATTCTATAAATTATTTAATATCGATAGGAACTCTTATCCACTTCCTTTATCTCAACCGAATAACAATATATATTTATTAATCACATATTACATAGTTCATATAACCCTATGTAACACAATACTACATAACTTATATCACATTGATGTTCTCATTCGAACCCATCTCACACCTTAAGAATTTTATTTATTAAATCCTTATTTAATAATTTCTGAAAATTCGGGTTCTTATAATAACTCAAATGGCATCATATCCCCTCTGTGTGACTGGAAGTCCTACCACGAAGTCCATCGTAATATGCTCCCATTTCCACTCCAGTATTTCTAACGGTTGTAGTAAACCACTCGGCCGCTGGTGCTCTGCTTTGACACGTTGGCAAGTCAAACGTCTACTAACGCATTCTGCGACTTCCCGTTTCAGATTGGGCCACCAAAAATGTTGCCTCAAATCTTGGTATATTTTTGTGCCTCCCTGGATGAACGGAATACGTTGTATTGTGTGCCTCATTCAAAATCTCTTCCCTTAACTCGGTTACCGCTGGTGTCCACACTCTTCCTTTGAATTTCAAAATATCGCCTGTATCCATTCGGAATCTTTCTTCTCCATTTTTTGTGATCCTCTTTCTGATCTTCTCGCACTCTTCATCCTTCTCTTGTGATTCCTTTACTCTATCCAACAAGGTTGGACGAGCTTCCGTTACGAAAAACTTCTCTTCAGACATCTCCGCTCTTCTTACTTCTATCTCTAATCTTTCCATTTTTCTTACCAATTCCTCCTGAGTCGTCAAGTGAAATAATTTCTCCCTTCCTTTTCTGCTCAGAGCATCGACAACCACGTTTGCCTTACCCGGGTGATAAAAAATATCACAGTCATAGTCTTTGATTAATTCTAACCACCTTCTCTGACACATATTCAACTCCTTCTGTGTGAAGATATATTTCAGACTTTTGTGGTCCGTGTATATCTCACATTTCTCCCCATATAAATAGTGCCTCCAAATCTTCAACGCAACAACTACTGCTGCTAACTCTAGGTCGTGAGTAGGGTATCGTTTTTCGTAGTCCTTTAATTATCGTGATGCATACGTAATGACGTGCTGCATAAGCACACAGCCAAGTCCCTTGTGCGATGCATCACTATATACCACAAAATTTCCCGCATCATCTGGTAGTGACAACACAGGCGCTTCGGCTTAATCTCTTCTTCAACTCCTGAAAACTCTCTTCACATTTTTTTGTCCACACAAACTTCACCGTCTTCCTCGTCAGATTGGTCAACGGGGTCCCTATCTTAGAAAAATCCTGAATAAATCTTTGATAGTACCCAGCTAACCCTAAGAAACTTCTCTCCTCTGTTGGTGTTCTCGGTTGCTCCCAATTACTTACTGCCTCGACTTTCGTAGGGTCTACTGAGATTCCATTCTTATCCATTACATGACCTAAGAATTGAACCTTCTCCATCCAAAATTCACACTTAGAAAATTTCGCATACATCTTCTCTTTCCTTAGTGCCTCTAAAATAACTTTTAGATGTTCGGCGTGTTCTTCCTCTGTCTTTGAGTAGATCAAGATGTTGTCGATAAAGACTACTACGAATTTGTCCAAGTAGGGCTTGAAAATTCGGTTCATAAAGTCCATGAATGCTACCGGAGCATTAGTCAATCCAAATGACATTACCAAAAACTCGTAATGTCCATAACGAGTTTGAAACGCAGTCTTCGGTATGTCCTCATCCCGTACTTTCAGTTGGTGATAACCTGTTCGTAGGTCTATCTTCGAAAAACACTTCGCTCCTTTTAGTTTATCAAATAAGTCGTCTATCCTTGGTAGCAGATATCTGTTCTTGATCGTTACTCTATTCAATTCTCGATAATCGATCAAGAGCCTCATCGATCCGTCCTTTTTCTTAACGAATAACACTGCTGCTCCCCAAGGAGACACACTCGGTCACACATAACCTTTATCTAATAACTCTTGTAGTTGTATTATCAACTCCTTCATTTCTACTGGCGCCATACGATATGGAGCTTTCGAAATCAGTGCTGTTCCTAGTGCTAAGTCTATTACGAATTCGATTTCTCTGTCTGGCGGAATACCAGGTAGGTCATCCGGAAATACATCTTAAAATTCATTCACTACGGATATATCCTTAATTTCTACTCCCTTTTTCCGAGTATCTACAATGTAAGCTAAATAACCTACACATCATTTCCTTAACAATTTCTTAGGCCTGCATCATTGTAATGCAACACGATTGTTTAAGCGATGAGCTACCATAAAATAATACCATAGACTTACTCGGAGTCTGAAGGTTCACACATTTATTTTGACAGTCAATTATCGCATCATGGTTATTCAACCAATCCATCCCCAGTGTTACGTCAAATTCTCCCAATCTAATAGGAATCAAGTCTACGCTCAATTCATGTTCTCTAATGTTTGCGCGATAATTTCCAGTAAGCGTATTCTACAGGGATTATTTCCTTATTCACAACTTCTATGTTCAAGGAATTTTCTAATCGTTCTCGGGGTGTATTAAGTTTACTAGTAAATTCTTCAAATACAAAAGAACAGGTGGCACCCGAATCAAATAATACATATGCATTTATATCATTGATTGGGATTATACCTGACACCATGTCCTTCGCAGCTACTGCGTCTTGGACAGTCATGTTAAAGGTCCTAGCGGTTGGGCGGTTGGATTGTGCCGGTCCGCCGATCATCAATTTGTTTCCCCCTTGTTGGCTCCCTCCGCTACTTCCCTTCTTTGGGCAGTCCTTAATCCGGTGCTTCGTCGAGCCACATGCAAAGCATCCTTGTATCTTTTTCGGTTTCGGGCAGTTGGGAGAGATGTGCCCTTCCTATCCGCAGTTGTAGCAAGTGCTGCATCCTTTCCAAGCACTTGCCCTGATGGTTCTTCCCACATTTCGGGCATCCTTCAGCCCTCTTCTTAAAACCTCCACGAAAATTCCCCGATTAATTGTTGTTGTTGTTGTTGTTGTTATTATTCTCCCACTTTCTTTTACCCAAGTTGCTTCCTCCACTACTGCTTCCTCCAGCACGGTTCTCTCCTCCAGTATTCTTTCCTTTCTTCTCCTTGTTGTACAGACTTAAGGCCTCACTGCCACCTTTCGCAATGATCGCCTTCTCTAGCAATGTCGCAAAGGAATTAATTTGAAGAACTGATACCTTATTGAACAGCCACGGCTTCAGCCCTTGCTCAAAATGTCTCGTCTTTCTTTCCTCATCTCCAACTTGGTGTTCTACAAATTGCGCTAGTTTGTTAAACTTAGCTGCATATTGCACCACCGTCATATCACCTTGCTTCAGTTCTAAGAACTTCACCTCCATCCTATTCTTCATGCTTTTCGGGAAGTAGTTCTCGAAAAATAGTGTCTTGAATCTATCCCAAGCTATTATCCCTTCTCCAGCCCTTTGTTGATTAGCCTCCCACTAGTAGTTGGCTTCACCTCTCATCATATATGTAGTGAATACAGTCTTTTGGTCTTCACCCACACGAGCGATAGTGAAGGTCCTTCTCGATATCCTTAACCCATGTATGCGCAATGCTTGGGTCGGTAGTACCCTCGAACTCTGGGGGTCCTACACTCCTAATGTCCTTAAAGTTTGTGACTGGTACTCCTTAAGGATCGGGGCTGAACGGGTTCGTTGTTCCTTCCCCTAAGGGCCTCTCCTAATAAATCTACTAGCTTCTGGATCGGGTCTTCTTGTTTCCTCTCATTGTTCACTGACTCCTCAGGTACAGTCAATCTATGTCTGGGCGGCATTATCTGCATCACAAATTTTCATTTTATTATTACTCAGTTATATTACTTAAGTATTTCTTTTAATACTAAAGGCATAAAATTTTATAACATATTTCTGAAATAAGCTTCATTTATATTCATATGCCAAATCGTTTCATTACATGATTATCCTAGCATATTTCTATAAATGTTATCACATATCCCCTAATATCACAAAAGACGGGGAACCTACTAACATACTACCCCTCTAACAAAAGCTTACACGAGGTTTACATCACTATCCCACACTTTACACAAAAAGTTGGGATTACAATATAGTATATACATCACATAAAGTAAATACTACTACAAGACTGACTAAGGGTCTCATCCCATCATCCCACGCTCTACAGCGCTCTTGTACTCGATCTGTGCTATATATGCTACCAGCTCTCGATCATAGTATGTAGGGTCTGTCCCTGCTCCGCTGGGTAGTGGTACACACCATCAATCACCCTCTCGAAAGCCGAACGGAACACATACCCCATCTTGTTCATCTTCCTCTTCTTGGTTGTCAGCTATCCTCTAGGTTGTCAGCTCTCTCATTGGCCGCCTCCCACTTCTCCTCAAAGTGTATCCTATCCATCACCTCCAACTCTAGCTGAGTACGGAGTGCCTCTTTCTCAGTCTTCTCACTCATTTCCCTCTGTTCTACCGCTTTCAGCTTTCTTGCTAGACCCAAATTTTTGGATACCGACCTGTGAAATAAGGTTCCCATCTGGATCCCTGCCTCCTTGTGGTAAGCAATCTCTAACTCTAATTCCTGCATGGCCAGATTCCTCTAGTTGTCCTCGTCCCTCAGCTTCTGGAACTCAGACTCTCTCTCATGAGCCTCGGCCTCCAGCTCTTGTACCCGGCAGTCTAACTCTAGAATACGCTCTTCGTACTCTCCTAGCATTTGCTCCTCTATATTAGCCTCATCAGAGTCCTCCACTGGCTCAGCCCCCATCAGCTCAACCTCCATCAGCTCCTCCTATGGATCGGACTCTATCTCAATCTCGTCCTCGTCGTCAGACTCGAACGGTGCAACAGCCTACACTTGTATAGCCTCTAGAGGTGCCTCATATACTACATATATATCCCTGGGCTCCTCCTCTGCCACTCTACTAGGTACCCCTGTGTCTGCCATCCTACAATCACAAACACAAGACAAATAAACAGCAACTCCATTAGAATGTTAAATAAAACATAAGTTCGTTGTATAGAATGAAGTTACATTTCATAACACACTAAGTCTCTATGACGAACGAGATTTTTGTAATTTAAATTGAATATTTATTGAATTAAATAAATATTTTTCGATGATTTAATTATTGTGTTAAATAATTAATTGATGAATTTGTGGTAGATTAATTTAATTATATATGTTACATTGATTAAATTAATGTGGATAAATTTTTATATTCAATGATGCATTTAATTGAGCTTAATTGATTTAATATATTAATAAATAAGCATAATGTTATTCTAATTAATTTAATAATTAATTAGAGAATTAATGATTTGACATAATTAATAAATAAGAACTTTAATTATGTGACTAGGTGATTTAATGTGGATTTATGCTATTTTTATTTAATTGATGTAAATAACATTATTTAATTAAATTGGGTGTGACATTAATTAACTATACAATAAAAGCTATAATTAAATTAAATGGAAAGGAGGAATAAGGGACAAACAAACAAAGCCTTATTGGGGGTTGGGGACAGTTAACCCATTATAGGATTAACTGACGACCCATGACTCCACTACTATTATATACGTATATGCATATTAGACCTTATAACTTATATCTTATATCATATACGTATTATTATTATTTTCATCAGAGAAAGGCTAGAGAGAATCTGAGAGAGAAATTGTGAGAAAAATAGTGAATTGAAGAAGAATTAGCGAGGGATCATCATCCTTGAATCATCTTAACAAATAGCAAGGGTAAATTCTTCAAAATAAACTCTTAAGTTCATGCTCATATACCTTCTCCATGAAAGTTATTTTAGTTCTTTGTAAAGTGAGTTTGATGGCCAATTTGTTAAGAAATTGATTATGTATGTTTATTGACATGTATAATCCAATTCTATATGATTTGTATGCGAATTAGAGTAATTAAAATCATGAATATATGCTTTAATTAAAGATTTGAAAAGTTACAGAGTTTTTCATTTACGTGTTTTAAAATTCTTTGAGAATGGGAAAATTTATATTTGTTCATGATACGACTATATATATATATTAATTGATGTTCATAACATGTTGTATATCATATATGCATAAATTACAGTGGTTAATTTCATGTAATTATTTGGTAATTGAGATTTTCAAAGTTTTAGAACATAAGAATGGCCCATATGGCACTTATGTACCAAATTTACATACCTTACACGTTTATTTAACTTAAATTGATGATGTAATATAATTATACACGTTTAAACGAACAAAACGTAAGTTAAAAGAACGGATTCGGTGTTATAACGAATCCGTAACGTTGAATTTCTTATTTTTCTTTCAAAACTTTATAAAGTGTGAAAAACATGGAATTTAATTGCTATAACTTGTGTAATTACGTGATTTAGAATGCTAAGATCATGCTAGAAATGTTGTATAGTATTTCTGTGAAGTCCATACTTCATGGGTTGCAATTAAATTGTTGTGGTAGCATTCAATGGTGAATTCTAGGCCTGGTTCTCTATTATTTGTGAACTACAGATTCTGAAACTAGCGTGTGGAGCTGCAAAGCCAACTTTATGTTGGGTTTGTACGAAATCGTGACGCAATCAAATTGCAAAAATTAGCGGAAGCATGGTATATCAGAGTTTAAAAAATTTCTACAAAACCATTACCCGGATCATCCTTTATGCAAATTATTAATTTAAAATGATAAATAAGAAGTTATAAAATCATACCCTTGTAGAACGAAGCTTCCACAGGTACGAGTTCAACTCCTTGTCCTTCGAGATCTCCTTAAATTTTCGGGTTAGATTCCTTCCTTTGATTAACGTTAGCCACCCAAGTGTTTGGCCTCTAGAGGTGATCCACCAAGGAAGGTGAATTATCAAGAAGGAGGGTTGTTGGCTTAGTTTTCTATCCTCTATAGAAAAGGAGTACTCTCTAACAATTGAAATTGCATCAACTGATATCTATTATAAGACTCCTCTTATATAGATATTGGTCAACCCTTCTAATCCTATTAAACATAGGGTTTCATTTAATTAATTAAACTCTTTTAATTAATTTAGGCTTCCCATCACATGGGAATAATTAATTAAATTCATTTAATTAATTTGTCTCCTAATCTTTTTAGGAATAAATGAGAGTACTAAATATTAAATTAATTACTAAACTCCTTTAGAAATTAAAATAATAATAATTGTAATAATATTAATAAGACTCCTCTTATTAATTTATATTTAATATTTCTAAAATATTAAATAATAAACATTAAGCTATTTAATTTATTCTATCACCATAAATTAAATTAATTACACTTAATGCATTCTTACGATTATGCCATTACCTTCTTAAATAATTATTCTTCCTTTTATGGTGTGACCCTTTAGGTTCTCCATATTAAACTGGTTGTGAACAAATCAATTAAAATAATTTTAATCTTATTTAAATAATAAATTAAACTAATAATCTATTTAAATAAATAATATTTATTCTACAATAGGGATAAGCCTCCCTAGCGATCAACGACTTTCCAGATAATATAGATTTCAACTTTAATCATAAAAGAACCCGTGAGTTAATAGTTACCATACAATTCAATCCTTCCACCATACAATGTCCCAATTAAATATAAGACATGGATTTACTGTCAAGTCTTATTTTATTTAATTATATGTATTTCGATTAGAAAATGCACAACTCCAAATAATGCAAATTAGAAACTCCTTTCTAATTTCATTTCACCTTGGCCAAGGATTCCTGGGTTGTCATTTAACGAATCACATAGGACGTATCTCCTCTTTTACTAGAGGTGGTAGATTCTTTATTGATCATTCATTATCTTCATATGTAACTCATTATACCCAAGCATACCCTATATATGCCTTAAAAGGTCTTAAGGAATAAGTCAAAGTATAATTTGTTACATACAAGATACTATGATGATCTCAAGTCCAAGGATCACTTGTACTACTATCACATTAGGAATTCCTATTGACATGCGAGTAAATCTCCATTAGGTATTCCATAGCGAATCACGTTCAGTGAACTTATTCTCCAATAAGCACCTACATACTTGCTTTAGTGTCTCCACACAAATGATCATGAGAGCAATCATCCTCATCCAATGAGCAAGCAACATATGTACCAATCTATTCGGATTTACTAATCCCCTTTTTAGTAATCCCACGATTGGGAACTATTTTAGTTTTAAAACTTTCTAAGAATTTAGATCTCATTAGCATGATCATCATCATGATTCTAAAAGCATTGCTTAAAACTATGGGTTATTTACATATTATAAAAACAGCAACATGTAGATAATTAAATGCCTTTAATAAATGAATATTTTATTAATAAATAAATAAGATTGTTTACAAAGTACGTGCTTTATCATCATACATGATTGGCTTGTATGCACACTACTATCACTTTAAGCCTAAGAGTGGGGCTGCAGTGCCAGTGGAGCTGCAGCGCCAGCTTTAAGCCTAAGATTAGGGCTGCAGCGCCAGTGGAGCTGCAGCGCCAGACTTAAGCTTAAAGTCCGAGTTGCAACGCCAGTGGAGCTGCAACGCCATTTTTAGTTCAAATGGTGAAGCGGCAGCGCCACTTGGCAGATTTTGCCTAGAAATGAGATTTTAATTGTTCAGGTCCAGGAAATGTAATTGTAACCTAATCTAATGAACATGGAAATGTAATAATCATATAATGAGATGTTAAAATAGATTAGTAGCATGCCAATGAATGTTTTACGTGATTAATTGATGAGTTAAATGAGTACTTAAACTCGTTATTCGTGAAATCTAATAATGTATTTAAGAGTTAATGTTTGTGTATATGGTTGATATAATCAGATTTAGAGTTGAGTTAAATGAAAGAGAATATACTAATGATGCTAGTATTGTTATAATTAATTGGTATTGTGACTTTAAATGGTATGTAGGATTAATTGAGGAACGTGAATTATAATTATAGCTTACGCACGAGGCAAGTTTCCTATCCTTAAACTTGTTTAATATGTTGCAAGTTCTCTAACCCTAAACTTTCTTTGAGCAAGTATTCTATCCCTAACTCATTATCATTAAGCAAGTTCCTTATCTAAACTCTTTAAATTGAATAAGCGTTCTATTCCTTATTCTTATGTCATGCAAGTTACTAAATTCAAAGTTATTATTCAATTTGAATATCGTTTATTGCTGAACCTTGTAAGACTAGCGAACCCTTATTGATTCGACTAGTCCATAGTTGATGAGCATTCTAAATTCTAGAACTATTATTGAACCTATCCAAACCAAACTTCCTTTGGTGCGGACTCTGATGTTAAACTGAGATTAACAACCCTGTATAGGGGATTACTTACGCTTTAGCGTTGAGATATTGTGCACAGTATGGTACTAAGGGTTGATCCCCCTAAGTACGAGAAGTAAAGTCCATAGTCTTATGACTGTTAAAGGTTTAAAGTATAAACACTTTATAACCTAAGATATAGTTCAAGGTCTTATGACCCTCAGATGTTCTTTTGATTCTCATTATTCACTCTTGATTCAAAAGTCAAGTTTCTTATTCAGAAGTCTTTGATTCACTTGCATGTTATTATATTGTTGTTATATTATTATACTTGTGGGCAATTGTTCTCACTCTTGCGTAATAATAACATTGCAGTTAAGAACGAAAGGTCCGAAGAGCCTTCTACTAGCAAAGGCAAGGGCAAGGTCAACAAGTGATGAAGACTTGCTGTATATTTTATATGTTTATGTTTCAGCTTTATGTTAAAGTTGTGTAAGACTATTTATTTGTTTATGCTCCGCACTAGATGTTTAAGGTTAGTATGACCTGGGATTGATGTATTTATATTCAGATGTTGTAACCCCATAAGGGAGGATTTATTCCTATCTATTGCATGGTTTGCATTTATTATGGGTAGATAGATAGATGATATTTGTATAGTGAACATCAAATCCCGTGGAATTGAAGTACCCAAATTTGGGGGTGTCACAGTCTCTCTAGGAAAACTCTATATGAGTTTTATCTCCTTCTAACTTTCTAAGTTATAATCTAAAGACACTTGTTCCTAAGGTTTATAACTATAGCTCTGATACCAACCTGTGACGCCCCCAAATTTGGACCGCCACTTGGTCACTCGAATTCGGTTTGTCACGTTCTAAAATCTAACACCACAATAAATATTACGACTAAATGTCACATCGCACAGCGGAATAATACACACCTATTACCGATAATATAATTTATTCACGTCCCAAGGTCTCGTAACTTAAACATCGGTTACATAGCTTAAACATAACTTAAGCATGTATAAACCTAACTAATACATAAAAGAATAAGTTCTTATTACAATTATAAGTTCTACATAAATAATGCTACTCAGTAGCCTTTCCCTTGCCCTAGTCAGTACTCGAGGGTCCGCACTGCTCTGCCTTAACTGAAATGTTTTAAGGAAAGCAAAAATGAACAACAAGTTTGCTCAGCAAGTAATATAATAATAAGGGTGAGTAATATAGTTCTCGAATCTCAAAAAGGGTATAGCAAGGTATGATAGTTCAAGGATAGCAAGTGTAACGACCATGAATTTTAAACTCCTTATTTATTAAGTATGTGATTTAATTTTAACGAGTTAGTTTTGTGAGTTTATTTAAACCTTATATGGTTATGTGAATTTGTGAAATAAATAAGGAAGTCACTAATGGTTTATTTAAATTAGTGGACTAGCCCTGAGACTTTAATATCAGAAAATTGATAGGATTATTAATAATTAAATATTCAATTTATTTGAATATAGTGGCAAGATTTGAACCTATTGATTAATTTTAATGATGATTAATTAATCGATAATGTGTTGTTTAATTATTATTATGAATAAATAATAATTAATGAGTAAGAGAACTGATAATATAATATTATTATATTTACTTGATTTAGTGTTATAAACAAGCATGCGATACTAAACCTTTACTATATGGTAGCTATCTATATTATACATAATGCAATGTGACATATTAATGTGGTGAATATTATATATATAGACTATATAGTAAGCTTTACTACATTCATGTGAATTGCATGATAACATTTCTGATGTGACTTGAAGGGTGTAAGTAAACATTCATGTATGTCTCATCAACATATAGTAATATCAATAAACATTATTAATTGATAATGATTTCATTAAGTTATTAGGATTATAATAATAACAGTTATGGTAATAAATAATGAGCAATACACAATTATATTATATTTGGTGTTAATAGAAAATGTACATGGATTATATGTATATACACTACTTGATACCTTGTAAGTAAGAAATAACATTGTAGCACCCATTTAATTGTATAACTTAGGTATATACTATTTGTATATATATAGTATACAACTTAGTGTATTAGCAAGTGCTGAGTTTACATTGTCCCATAATAAGAGCCCAACTTCTTCTCACGTGAACAAACAAAGCTAGCTACACTCTACATTTCTCTCTCAAATTCAACAAACATAGCCATAATCATGAGATGGGGAGTGGGATTCATGAGTGGAATCACCAACCCTCACCAACTCTTTCTTATCTATTGAACATACTTGCAATCCTTTGGTTTGATTTGGTGAGTAAATATTTTGTCTGTATTTTCAAATGCCTATAAGAGTAACCTCTCCTCCTTGTAGTTTCTTTTGCTGAGATATTGTCTAGTAGAGTTAGTATACTGAGTTCCCATTTGAGTTAAGGAAGAATTGGTATAGCAGCAAGCTCATAGTTACAGAGGTATAACATTTACCTTCATGTTCTTCATTTTATGATAAAATGTTAAGCTCTTGATTCTTTGAATTAAGCATGTATTAGTTGATATTTGATTTGGGATATGTTGATAAGTGTTATACAAACTTCTTAATATGTTAGAATTGCAATATGTCATGATAGAAACAAATTTCGTAATTGTTTTCTAAGTTGGGTTTGCAGAACTGCCAAAGCAGTTTAGCTTCTGGTCTGGCCGACAGCCTGCGCAGCTGCGCCAGTATTATACTGGCCAGCGGCGCAGCTGTGCCATAACCTGCTCTTGGATTGGCCGGACACCGGAGCAGCTGCGCCGGGTTTATACCTGGTGCCTGCGCAGCTGCGCAGGTTCCTGTGGCCAGTTTTTGTTTTCTGCTTCTGTTAAGCTGCTGTGATATACTAACATGTGATATACCATTGAAACAAACTTGTGACCATGATTTAAATGTAGATATTAGTACAATAACATGATATACGTATGTATTCGTTGATGCTAAACGTATATGCCATGACCATATATTTTAAAAAGGGAAACTTGTAATTCAAAAGTAAACCTTGTCACGGACGTATCACGTGAACATTCTGATTTTGTAAACACAATAGTGTGGTTTATATTGTCATGAAATGCGAGTCTAAAGTGTGTTCACACACTAGCATATGTGATAGCAAGATTCTAGCGATTTTGAAATAAGAAACTTAAGAACTTTCAAAGTGAACTTGGCTAAGGTTAATATCTTTTAGATTCTGACTATTTGAGAGCCATATATATGGTTTATATATGAGTCCTAAGACATACGAGTTATGAGCACAAGGCACTTAACATGTATTATGATACCTTATTGGCTTAGTGTGATTTTTCAACGAAAAGCTTAGAACGTGAAAGATTATATCATCGATCACCATGAGGATTACGTATTGATCATACAAGCATGTACATTAGAGTTCGTTATGCCTATAAGCATATTAACATGGACCTCATTGAGTTAACGTATAGATTTCACATATGCACGTATTCATAGAAAATGAATTTCTAAGGCATGAAATAAATGGATTAAAGTATACATGTATAGTATACGCATGAGCATGCATGTTATGGTTAACCTTGTTATGTGATAACATGAAGCATGAACTTGTATTATGTAAAGTATACAAATTACCGACATGAGAGCATATGACTTTAAACTAGGATTAGGTTGAGCATGCTAGGTTTTCAAAAATTATAATCATAAAACATGTATGTTGATTAAATATAAGTAACTTGAAGTATTATGTGTTCAAGTCTATATTGATGCATAGAAACTAGATAATCTACAGTTATTAAATCTATGACATGATTAGATTGACTTACGTGAATTATGGATAGATTGATATGATAAGCAGATTCTTGTAAGTATAGACTCGTATTAGTTTACACATGCTAATTGGAATACCGACTTATTAATGTTAGGTTATTTCAGCGAGATTTAATTAAAGATAGAACTTAATTGTAGCTGAGCAATCAGGCAAGTCTCCGAACTTCACTATTTGGTTGTGCAAGTTCTTTAATTCTTATTTGTACAAGTTCATATCCTTCTCATATTGTATTGAGCAGGTTATTATCGTATTGACAGTTAATTATTTAAATCTTGAACTTTATTTCCAAGCATGCTATTAGGTGGTTTAATTACTTTACAATTATTCCACATCGATATTATTGTTATTCGCACTTGGTGCACTTGATTTCGTACAGTCTTGGACTTGTACATTATTTAAAGTTCTATAATTCTTGAACTGCGTCAGATAGAGTCTGAACCCTTGTTCGATCAGAAAATTGTATAAAAATTTTATAAAAGCTATCTAAACCAATTGATGGTAAGGATTCTTAGACTGAAAGAACACCCCTTGTATATATAGGGGAGTACCCCAGGTATCTAGTATAAAGATACAAACAGCAGAGTTGAATGTTATGCATATACATAGCGTACGCGAGGCTGATCCCCTCAAGTACTTATTCTGTAGCCAGTAACCAAAGGGTCAATCAGCTATTGATTTCATTGGAGTTTTATAGTTCAAAAGTCTACTTGACTATCAATTATTCTAAAAGGAATTATTATTCTTGCTTCCGATATTCATATTGTTGAATTCATTATCAAATATATTCCTTTCATCATGATATATCCTTTATTGTTGTATTTCAACTTGCTGAAAAAACTTGTTGCTCATTCTTGCTATATCATGACTTATATTGTAGTTAAGCCCGAGACTTCAGGAAAGGACAAGGGTAAAGGGAAGATGTAGGATTAGTTTGCAAGGAGCAGACTTTATCTTTATGTTTAATTAATTTACTGTTATGTAATATGAACCCTATTGACTATTCTAGGGTATGTTTGTATGTTTTGTATTTAAGGTTATCGAATCTTGAGACTAGTAGCACCTTTTGAATGAACGACGTACGTTTATTATATTCTGCATTTTAGTTATCGTATGTTATTTAGAGGTAGATGTTTATGTTAGATCGTGACGACCGGACCAGGGTTAGAGGACCCGAATTTGGGGCTGTCACAGCAAGAATATCAACAGTTCTCAATAACAGTCGATAAGGATAGAATAATATCAATATGATTCAATACTAAATCAATTTAAGATTTCAAGATAACTGAATACTAAGTAGTCCCTAAGGACTATGAACTCTTACTAGAATTAACCGTAATATACTAAAAATCCAATAAAACAAGTACAACAGATGATCAGCCTTAAAGTACTCTACGGTATGCATATCGTTCAATCGTACTAAAGTGCGCACGTCGGTCTCCCGACAATATAATTTCCGTTCAACGAAGGTTGTTCATCTCAGTCAAATACAAGATCCTGCACTAATTAATTAGTTTGGGTCACCTTTCAATAATATAAGTCTAGCCAAATCAAATGGCATAGATCACAACAATTATAAGTTCAATCTCAAGATTTAAAGCTCGAAGCATATAATTCGACTTTTATCTTATCCATGAAGTATATGATTCATAATATCTGAACTTCAATCTCAAAAGCTTACTTGTACGACAATAATAGCACAAGTTAAATGAATGCTCAATAAAGAGTAGGGTTAGGTACTTGCTTACAACGTTCCTTGAATAAAGTAAACACAAGGAAGGGTACTTGCAAATAATACAAGAACGGGTTTAAGGAAACTTGCCTTAAGCATAGTTTACCAAAGTATAGCTTATCAACACTTTTTGAATTCTATTATAATATATTTATATATGTAGGATATCCATTAGCATTGTACATTCGATACACAAGCTTGATATGAAATTCAAGTATACATTTGTGATTCTAACTTAGTCGTAAAATCATATGTCATTACGTACTTTATGCACCCATAGCACCACGTTCGTTTAATAAGACACTATGAAATCACATAATATAGTTCGTAATCCATTATTATCTAATCGAGACTCTAAGTGTTCAAGGAACAATGCCTCTTACGTTTAATCGCTATTCATATACCATGAGGTTACTAAGTATCTTACACACATACTCACGCTAATTTAGTTATGCATTTCATGTTCTATGTTTCACTTCTTTGAAACTTGTTCTTAATCATGCTCAACTATTGTACAATGCATAAGACTAACTAGTCATACATGGAAATCATGTTTAGAGGCATATGATATCTTATCACAATGGTCACAAATTTAGAATACTTGTAATGTATCTATCAACAAAACTAGTTTTCAAACTATTGAGGTTTCTTTTAAAATCTTACGTTAAACCACTCTACATACAATGTAGCTTTACATATCACATGTCATGCTTTCATATACATAATTAGATCACATAGGCATACTTACAAGTTCATGACTCAAGTGTATATATTTTATTAAGCTTGTATGTGAAATTCTAAGTTTCCATTAACATGTTATCAACATCATCTAAGCATGCGAAACTACTTCACTTATTATACATCATGCTTGCATATACATTTATCAAGAATACTCAAAAATAGACCACAGAAGCATGATTTTGAAGTTCGAAACCTAATGTATACATAGTCCATTTACACATAGCTAGTTTAGTCCTTTACTAGAAACTTCTCTTTTTAAATCATGCTTGAATAGTCCATACCATCACTAACATATTGGTTACATGTCAAGACATATCAGAACTTAATATGTTGATGATTAAGGTCAGAATATACATTACTCCATGTTCCCAAATTCTAGTTTTCAACTTGTTAAGTTTTCTTTGAATATTCTTACTAAACCGAGTTAAATTGATTTACCTTAACCAAGACAACCTCAATACATATTTTAGGGTCATTTTCATGTATAATCAAGCTAACATAACATGCTCAGAATAACTACAGTCCAATAAAGTCAATATTCATGATTGGCAGCCGGTGCGGCCACGCATCAGTGGTACTAGGGAGTGGCGCGGCCGCGCCACTCCGGTTCTAGGCCAAGAAATATTTTGCTATTGCAGAGCTTCAGCCAATTCCTGCATTACTTCATGAAACATGCTTACCAACAGCCACATTTCATATATGACATGCATATAGACTATCCTATCATGTTAACATCATTTCACATATCAATTTCAAGTAATTCATGCTAATCATTGAACTAAAAGTTAAGAACACAATGTAAGGTTTATACTTCTTGGACTTGAATTAAACAAAGCTTGCTCTCCACTTCAGATTATACACTCACTATAATATACTCACACCCTATATCAATTTTCAAAAACTTAGCAAAATCAAATGAGAAGGGAAGAGTTCAATTTATAGAGAATTGAATAACCATACAATTGCTTTGCCCCATGAATCAAACCATTGGAGGAAAAGTGAATACATTGGACAAGGAAGATTTGGTAGCATAGTGTTCCAACCACCACCTCAACCCATTCCCTTGGTTATCATCACCATCATTGCTAGCTAGATTGAGGAATTTGAGAGATGAAGGGGATAGGCTAGCCTTAGGCCAATGGCCTTTCACGTGAAAGAGGAAATGGACACTCTTTTAAGGACAAGCTAGTGTATCTCAGCATTTGGCAATCCCACATACTATGGTTACATGTATAAGCACACTTAGGTTATATAATATACACTTGAGTTAAATAAGCATATATGTATTACTTAGGCTTAAAATTCATTTAGGGGTATTCATGGACCTAAAGTGTCTCAACAACATTACATGGTAGCAAATTGAGGTACAAGTATACACATTGATATATAATCTATGTACATTTTAATAATATCAAATTATGAGTTAATTGAATAGTGGCATACTATATTATCACAAACCACATTATTACAATTATGTAACTTATTGAAATAATTGTTGCTATTAATTATTCACATACTTAACATCCCATATAGTAGACATTAATGTATTATACCTACCACATGATCACATAGGCATTATTTATGTAACTCATATGATATAGTTTTCATATTGCATGTTCTCACTAAAGTGTCACACTACACTTTATAATATAGTTTGGTTCCCTATTGTATAATGTACATACAACATTTATTCTCATAAGTCCAACCATGTGACTCACTTTTTTTTATTATATAGTTTCTATATTACATAGTTATGTCAAAATGTCACATTATACTTTATATTATATAGTTGCAGTTACTATACAATATGCGATTATGTAACTTTACACTAAATAATTCATTGAACAAATATTAATCCCAATATTAATTAACCATTTATTCATTAATATGTTATTACTCATAATAATCATTAATTAATAATATATTATTAATTAATCATTCACTCATTAATTCTCCCTTTAATTAAATCATTGCAATTCTCATCACTGTGCCACACAAGGCATTCATCGAGCTTATCATAAACTCCACGTTTTTCTCAATTATTATAAATTCAATTTGAAATAATTGAGTTAACTCATCTCATAGCACATAAATATTTATATGCAAATAAATATCTGACTTTTATTAATATATTCATTTAAAAATATTCAGAAATTCTCGGGTATTACAAAATCTGGCGCCGCAGCGCCAGCATGGCTGAGAATTCTGACATTGCTAATAATGATGTACCCTTTTGCATATCAATTCAGGGGCTAGCATGTGATGTAATGTAAGCTTTAAATAACATGTTTAATCAGTAGTTATGAGAGTTAAACGTTGAACAAGCGTAATTGAACTTAAGTTTTAGAAACGTTAATCAAGATTGAGTTCATGAATATTAAATAAATTAAATGAATGTTAATTAGTTAACGATTCGCTTAAGTTATATAAGAAGGAGGAGTTAGCCAAATATAGTGTATATCAACTATGATTACTAATTGGTATACTATATATTATGCTTTGTAGACGTGCTAAAGATTGAGTAGACTACGTAGAGTTATAGAAGACGCAAAGGCAAGTTTTCTAACTCTTGCATTAACGTTGTGTTATGCAAGTTTCCTAAATTCGTTCATACTTTATTATGAATGTAAGTTTTGCTAAACCCTTGTCTATACGTTATGGTTGGGCAAGTGGTCATTGTGCATAATTGCTTATGCATAAACTGTTCTTGAATAGTCAATGCCATTTGACTCGGCTAGACTGAGACTTATCATATTTTCGTGGATTTTTCCACAAATCTTTCCAGAATATATACAATGTGGTGATCCTATGCCAATTGCTTGGTACAGATTCTCAGGTAAACCTGAGAATGAATAAACACATGTTTTAAACGTCGTTTAATTCGACAGGCATGTGAGGTTGCCACCAATTAAACGTAAACACATTTAATGTATGTGTGTTGATCAACATAGAGTACTACAGGATGATCACTTGGATGTGCTCGTAAGCTATATCGAACTTACGGCCTTCGTGCCGGGTTGTTCCTTTCATTATTGAGAACTAACATATGGTTCATGGTCGTTGAC
This sequence comes from Panax stipuleanatus, assembly GCA_020205555.1. NCBI lineage: Eukaryota > Viridiplantae > Streptophyta > Magnoliopsida > Apiales > Araliaceae > Panax > Panax stipuleanatus. Next base: position 113,000,201 of record CM035124.1, read on the forward strand.
CAAGATAGATTCCGAAGAGGCTATAAAGTCCTTGAGAATGATTTTAAAGGAATCAAAACGATATTTTGATTATTCTTAAGTACTTCATAACTATTGTACAGTTATTGAAAACCAAGATATACGATTCTTGATTTTGTGGTTTCAAGATATAATGTTTAACTTGATGAGCTGTTTATGCTCATTCTTGTTTAAAACTAAATGATTTCAACTAAGAATGAACGGACCGAAGGATCCGGTAAAGACAAAGGCAAGTCCAAGCTGGACAAGTAGTGACCTTTGTAATAGCATTAGTATTAGTATTGTATTTACTGATATTATGACAAAGAACAATGTATTGGTTACGAATACTTGGGAAGAAATTAATATAATGTAATAATTAGTAAATGTATGCATTGATATTGATGTTTTCAATTGAGTGTATGAGTAGATAGTAGCACCGTGTAGCACCATATCCTAGGTTGAATGTACCCGAATTTCGGTGCGTCACATATGATGAGTTATACTTTGACATGTCCCTTAAGACCCTAAGGGTATATCAAATGGTATGCTTGGGTATAATTAATTATACATGAAGATAATAAATAATCAATAAAAGATCTACCACTTCTAGTAAAAGAAGAGAATGTCCTATGTGATTCAATAAATGACATGTCAGTAGTCCTTGGCCAAGGCAGAATGAAATTAGAAAGTAGTTTCTAATTTGCATTATCGGAGGTTGTATATTTAGGATTGGAATACATATAATTAAATAAAATAAGACTTGATAGTATTTTCATGTCTTGTATTTAATTGGGACATTTTATGGTAGAATGAATGAATTGTACGGTAACTATTTACTCAAAGATTCTTTTATGATTAATGTTAAAATCTATATTATCTAGAAAGTCGTTGAGCGCTAACGGGGCTTACCCTTATTTTAGAATAAATGTTATTTATTTAAATAATTTTTTAGTTTAATTTATTTATTTAAATAAGATTAGAATTGTTCTAATTGATTAATTCACAACTTGTTTAATATGGAGAACCTAAAGGGTCACACCATAAAAGAAAGAATAATTATTAAAGAAGCTAATGGCATAATTGTAATAATAAGTTAAGTATATTTAATTTAATCTATGGTGATAGAATAAATTAAAAATCTTAATATTTATTATTTAATATTTTAGAAATATTAAATTAATAAGAGGAGTCTTGTTATTATTATTACTATTATTATTATTATTATTATTTAATTCCTAAAAGAGTTTGGGAATTAATTAAAATGATATTCTCTCTCTCTCTAATATATATTCCTAATAAGATTATAAGGCTAATTAATTGAAGGAGTTTAATTATTCCCAACAGGATTGGGAAACCTAATTAATTAAAAGGGTTTAATTAATTAATATGAAACCCTAATCCTAAAAAGTTTAGGAGGGTTGCCTACATCTATAAATAAGAAAGCCTTTTTATAGAAAAGGGTTACACACTTTTCTGTGAGTTGCAAGAGTACAGATATTCTATAGAGATAAAATTAGGGTTTAGCCAAACACCCACTTTCTTAGTTCTTCTTCTTCCTTGGTAGATCACCTCTAGAGGCAAACGCTTGGGTGGCATACATTGATCAAAGGTAGGAATCAAGCTCGTGGATTCAAGTTGAACGTGAAAGCAATCAGAGTAGAACTCGTACCTGAGGAAGCCATGATCTACAAGGGTATGATTCTCATCTTCCTCTCTTTCATATATTAATTGATAACTAAGTATATAAGATTATCATGGTGATGGTTTGCATTAAAATTTTAAAATTCCCTCTTTGTGCTTCCGCTTTATTTACGCAATTTGATTTCGTAATCGCGCTACTTGCAAACCTAATAGTGGTATCAGAGCCTACCTATATGTTATGACACCGCCAAATTCGGGTACTTCATTTTCACAGAATTTGGTGTTCATTGATCAAACATTCACATTCTAACTACCCACAATTATAGGATATCATAAAAACGGAAAATTGATAAACTTAAATGAAATCTTCCATGTTAAAGGGTTACAACTCTTTAATATAAATCCTAGGTAATCTCTAACCTTAACATCATTAATCAAAAGCGGAACATTAAATAATATAGTCATAATACATAGCACAAATCAAATAATATGAACAAATCTTCAACACTTGTTCATCTTGCCCTTACCCTTACTCGTGGACGGCTCGTCGACTTTCTCGACCTTAGCTGCAATGTTATTATATGCAAGAGTAAGAAAAACAAGGCTCACTAGAATATTCAAAAATAATGACAATATAAAATCTATAATGAATAACTGCAGCTGAACAATTGAATATTTTATGCCAATAATAGATAAGAATAGAAAGCTCAAGAAAAAACTCAACTTTTGAACCGTGAATAGAATATAAGTTCAAAAGTATGTCTGAGGGTCTTAAGACCATGAACTGTGTCCTAGATTATCAAGTATCTCTACTTTAAACCTTTAACAGCCATAAGGCTTTATGGATCATTCTTCTCGTACTTAGGGGATCAGCACTTCGTACCATGTATTGTGCACAAACATCTTAACGCTAATGGGTAATAATCCCCTATAATAGGGTTGTTCATCTCAATTTATACTTAGAAGTGTCCTCACCGAAGAAATTTTGGTTTGGATTGCTTCTAAAATAGTTCTAGAAATTTAGAACGCTTCATCAATCATGGACTACTTGAGTCAATAAGGTTCACTAGCCATATAAAGATTTATACAACATTAAAGATTTAAGCAATGACATATAAAATCAAAGATTAAACAACAGCTATCTACAATAGAACAAATATTGTACAATCAATGTGTTACTTTCAAAGAATTAGGAATTTGTGTTAGAAACAACGAGCTTAAAGAATTTATGCCTAGAAGAAAGGAATCATTAATTAAGAAACATGCGTAGATAATACGTAAGGGATAGGAAAACTTGTGTAATATAAAAGTAAGGTTTAGAAACTTTCGTCGTGCGTAGATTAATAATTACTACTCATGTTCCCCTACACATCATTTAGTATCACAACACCAATTAATTACCATTTTAAAGTTATCACACTTAACATTACAAGGTGATTACAATATGTTTTAATAGCATATAAAATGATTAGTCATCTTTCATATTCATAAGATCAAGTTACATTAATATTTACTGAACTGTATACTAAAAATCACATTTCTGGGCCAAACTGCCTACTGGCACCGCGGTGTCCTAGTTTTAGCTGAGAAACGACGATGTGGTGCTGGTCAGGCGTTGTTGTGCTCAACATAAGCTTTGTATAGGCATTGCGTCTTGGCCTCGGCACTACAGCGCTATGTTTTACTCACGGAACAAGCACTGCGGCGTCGTGACTCATCATCTGACATTGTTATGGCGCTGCAGCGCTTTGTTTTTTCACAGAACAGGCGCTGCGGCACCGTGACACATCATCAGACATTGCAATGGCGCTGTAGCGCTTTATTTACTCACAGAACAGGCGCTGCGGTGCCACGACATAGTAGCACGCAGACAGGTTCGCCTAAAACGCAAAAAAAGCTAATTTGGCTTAAAAACTTCGCTCAAACAACAAATCTTACATATAAATTATACAAAACTATACAGAAACATAAACTAATGCTTCTAACATGATTTTAACCATATAAACATATTAAACAACCAACTTACAACCGTTTAATTCAATGTTTTCGAAATAAACTCCATTGTTAGACATTCTTAACAAAAACAATCACTACGGATTCATTTTTCAACCAAATTAATCCGTTCAGATTACATTCTCTTCGTTTCTTGATGTACTAACATAATATAAAATCAATTTATAGTTTATTACATGAATTAGACATTAATTTTTTGATACTCAATAAGCCATAACAAAATATTTCACTATAAACTCACTTTAACATAATTTCTTTATATTTATCATGTTTTCATGGATTAAACAATCTTAATTCTCATACAAATAATATAGAATAGATTACATATACAAATTAACATATATAAATCATATCATTAACAAAAACCCATTCACAAAGAATTTTCATAAAAACTTAAGAATATAAAAAGCAAAGATTATAACTTGAATTTCACCTTGATTGCTTGTTTAGACTAGCTAGATGATAAGAATTCTTCATTGTTTTCCCAAACTCAAAGAGAAATCTTTCTCTCTTTTCTCTCTGTAAACTCTCTCTTCACTTCTTCATTTTCTATGTTTGTTTTCTTTAGACTTAGGCTGATAAACTTAACGTAAAACATAACTGATATATACTTAATACAATATAATACGTATACTTAATACTTATCAGTTATAGAATTTTGAAAATCAAAAGTCAAAAGGCTTTGTTTGGCAAAACAAGATTAAAATAAGAATTTCAAAAGCTTTAAGGCTTTGTTTGGTAAAACTAAATTAAACCCTGTAGTTTATTTTAATAACTCACTTACTATATAGTTTAATTGTCATTCTTATTTAATTAAATTCTAATATTCAAATTCAATTAAATTAAAGTTAATATCAACTTATTAAATTAAATTGCCACATAAATCAAATTGCTACACAATTGTAATTTTATTTAATAATCATTATTTCATGTAACAAATTAGTAAATAACTAATTTAATTATTAAATTAGAATATTACCATTATATAATATAATGAATAGTTAATAATTTATTTAATTTAATTATCTCAATTAAATTAAAACTTCAACTACAAAATTACTAAACATCAATTTAATTAAAATATTACACTTAACTAAATCATTCCACCGCATAATCACATTAATTATTTAATCAACTCAATAAATAAATCAACTAAAATATTTATTTAATTTAATAAATATTTAAAATTAAATATAAAAATCTCGTTCGTTACATCCTTCCCTCCTTAAAAGAATTCTGTCCCCAGAATCACTACTCAATTAACTCACTCACTTAACTCACTCGTCACATTTTTCCCCCTTAAAAAGATTTTGTCCCCAGAATCGCTGTACAATGATTTAAGCAAATAATTGAGGATAGTTTTTCATTATAATATCTTTGAGTTCCCGCGTAGCTTCGTCAGTATTGTGGTTCCTCTAGATTACCTAAACAGAAGGTATCACTTTATTTTTGAGTACTTGCTCTTTCTTGTCAACTATCTGAACAGGAACTTCTTCGTATGTTAAATCTGTGACGAACAAGGATTTTATAATTTAATTTAAATATTTATTGAATTAAATAAATATTTTTGATGATTTATTTATTGAGTTAAATAATTAATTGATGAGACTGTGGTAGATGAATTTAATTATATGTGTTACATTGGTTAAATTAATGTAGAGAATTTTATTATTCAACGTATGTATTTAATTGAGTTGTTCGATTAAATGAATTATTTAATAAGCATAATGTTATTCTAATTAATTTAATAATTAATTAGAGATTTAATTATTTGACATAATTAATAAAAGAGAATTTTAATTATGTGATAATGTGATTTAATATGGATTTATTATATTTTATTTTATTTTAAATAAGATTATATGATTAATTAAGTGTGACATTAAACTATACTGTTAAATACTTTAATTAAAATAATGGGAAAGGAGTATATAAGAGGGCAACCAAACATGGCCTTAATGGGAGTTGGAGCAGTTAATCCTTAGTGGAGATTAACTGACCATTACATCGTCGGTTATATGCATATTATATTATATACATATTATAACTTATATCATATATCAGTTTATATTATATCAGTTAAGTAATGTTAGAGAGAAAATACAGAGAGAATAGTTCAGAGAAATTGAGAGAAAAGATTGAGGGAGAAGAATTTGAGAAGTCTCTATCATCATCTTTGAATCATATAAACAAAGTAGCATGGGCAATCCCTCATCTTAAGTCTCTCATTCAAGTTTTCATATTTTCTCCATTACAAGCATATTTAAGTTCTTTGTGAATGAAGAGTTTGATGATCTTTGTATATATGATAATATATATGTTAATATATGTTTATAATATGTTTTCTATCACTTATATATGTTGTAAAACAATCAATTTCATATAATTATGCCTTAATTAGATTTCTATGATTTATAGAGCATGAAAAGTATGAAGAACACGTATATGGCCCTTATGTACAAATTGTATGCTTTAATTGTTTATTAAACTTGAAATTGATAGTAGATTATGATCATACATGTTTAAACAAACAAAATAAAATTTAAACGGACGGATTCGGAGTTATAACGAATCCGTAACGTTGAAATTCATGATCTGTCTCGAAACTTTTTAAAATACCAAAATAGTGAAATTATGTGATTTTATTTGAGTAATTACGTGATCTAAAGTGTTAAAAACATGTTAGAATCATTGTATGATGTTTTTGTGAAGTTTATACTTCACGGGAATAACTATACTAGTTTAATTTGGATTTATTTTGCCTTATCTGCATTTTTTGCGAACTACACCTGAACTAGCCTAGGGCCACCTGCCCCAGCGGGTCCCCTGCAGAACAACTGCCCTCCCTAGCAGGAGTAGTGCAGAAAAAAATAATTTTTTTGACCCGTTTGTGTAATTTTAAGCCATAATATGATGAGTTAACTTAACCTAATGAACATGATAGCATGCTGAACATGTAATACAATACTATAACATGTTGTTGACATGTATAATATAATTTGAAGTTTCATGTTAATAAACTATGTGAACTTGGATATTGATATCGAAAGACTTGATTTCGATTGTCTAAGAGTTCATATTATGTGGTATGCATGTTGTGATTCAGATTCACGCTATGTGGTTAGTTAACAAGTTAAGATTTATAAACCAAGTTGTTAACATTGAACCTAAGTGAGAAGTTCTACCGTTAAACATAGCGGTAATGGAACTAATCGATGTTGTAAATGTAATATAAAGTGTAGGACGTTGAGGAAGTGAATTATCATTATATTTGTAGCTTGTGCACGATGCAAGTTTCTAAACCTTACTTTTATATTGAGCAAGTTTTCTATCCCTAACTTATTATCGTTAAGCAAGTTTCCTAATCCTTATTCTTATGTTAAGCAAGTATTTAAACTCAAACTTTACTTTTATTGAGCAAGTTTTCTATTCTTGAAATACCAGCATGACGCAAGTTCTTATTCTTGTTTATTTAAGTTGAGATTCCATATGAGATATTATAATTCCTTTAAAGCATGATTTTAGTTATACAATACTTATTCGATTATATACTCTAGAGAATTATTATTTGATTTGAATATCGTTTATTGTTGAACCTTGTAAGACTAGCGAACCCTTATTGATTCGACTAGTCCATAGTTGATGAACGTTCTAAATTCTAGAACTATTATTGAGCTTATCCAAACCAAACTTCCTTTGGTGCGGACTCTGATGTCAAACTGAGATGAAAAATCCTGTTATAGGGGATTATTTACGCTTTAGCGTTGAGATATTGTGCACAGTATGGTACTAAAGGCTGATCCCCCTAAGTACGAGTAGTAGAGTCCATATAGTCTTTTGATTGTTAAAGGTTTAAAGTAGAAATACTTAACAACCTGGGACATAGTTCAAGGTCTTATGACCCTCAGACATAATTTTGATTCTTGTTATTTATTTTTGATTCAAAAGTCGAGCTTTCTATTATTCAGACTTCTTTGACTTATTCGCATGTTATTATATTTTTATATTTGTATACTTGTGGGCAATCGTGCTCACTCTTGCATAATAACATTACAGTTAAGAACGAAAGGTCCGACGAGCCTTCCACTAGCAAAGGCAAGGGCAAAGTTAACAAGTGATGAAGACTTGTTGTTTATTTGATAATATTTATCTAAGACTTATGTTGTGATGTTTAAGACTTATTTAATTGTTTACGTTTCCGCATTTGAGATTTAAGGTTAGTATGACCTGGGATTTAATTATGTATTTATTATTTAGATATTGTAACCCCATAAAGGGAGATGATGGATTTATTTCTATCTATTTCATGGCACGCATTTATTATGGGTAGATAAATATATGATATTTGTATAGTGAACACCAAATTCTATGGAAATTGATGTACCCGGATTTGGGGGTGTCAGAAGTTGGTATCAGAGCCGTAGGTTATGAACCTTAGGTGGTGGAAAATATTAGGGTAGTATCCTTCGAGAACATAGTAATGATAAACTCTTATCGAGTTCTAAGAAAGATAATAAATTACCTTATGTGCTATGTGTTTATGTTATGTACTCACGCATGTATCATCGAATTATGTCGAGTAGTGAGTATCGATTAGCATCACATAATAATTGAAAACTTAAAATTTTGATTGTCAGGATGTTAGATGTTGGAGGATCCAGTCAGCCTAGAGAGGTTGTACCCCGAGTGGCTATTGAGGAGGATCCCCGAGACATTCTTACAATCTGGGAGAAGTTAGTTTGATGTGAGCCATCTCCTTTGATCACAGTTGTTGGTCGAGAGCTTGAGCCAGTGTTTGACTCAGACGAGGACTCTGAGGAGATTGAGATTCAGGCTGATGCAGCTGAGTAGGAGGATGAAGACCCTAAAGAGTTCCCACCGAACCCTATCAGTGCTGATATGTACAATGAGCTGTATGACTGTAACATAGAGTTACAGGATACCGTTCGTGAGCTGAAGGAGCAGACAGTTACTCAGCAGACTACCATCGAGCAGAAGGATGGTGAGGTTGAGACTCTATATACACGTCTTGGAGATGTGAAGTGGGAGTTGGTCTATAAGAAGGGCCAAGGTGAAGAAAAATCAACTGAGATAGAGAAGCTGAAGAATGATTTGAAAGAAGAATCAGTGAAGCTTGTCATAGCAGAGGATGCTTGGATAAGGGCTTCACGACGTGCAGAGATTGCTGAAGATAACAATCGGGCAAAGAAGGCTAAGATTGAGGAGACAGACTACACGTTTCAGATTGCGATTGATAAGGCCAAGGATTGGGTTATGAGCTATCCAGTTCAGTTCGAGGATCTACCTTAGTACATGCTGGATCGCAGAACGATGTTCCACCGAATATGACGTTCAAGGACTTCAAGGCGGTGGGACCGCCAGAGTTCAAGGGATCCATGATCCCGATTGAAGCACAAACTTGGGTCATGGAAATGGAGAAAGTTTTTGATGTCGCTAGGGTCGATGAAGATCAGAAGACCGCGTATACGACATTCATGCTAAAGTCGGAAGCCAGCTATTGGTGGCAGGCAAACAAAGTTCGGGGAGGAGAGGGTGTCATAACCTGGGAAAGGTTCAAGGAGATGTTCTTCGAGATGTACTTCCCGACAAGATCGCAGAACCAGATGGAGGTGCAGTTTCTGGAATTGAAGAAAGGAAATATGTCTGTACCAGACTATGAGGCAAAATTCATTGATTTGGCTAGGTTTGCCACATACCAAGTGCACACCGACGAGAGGAAGGCAAAAAGGTTTGAACAGGGCCTAAAGCCCTAGTTGTATAGCAAGGTGTTGATGTTCCAGCTGAACACCTTTGCTGGAGTATTGGAGAGGCAATCCTAGTTTAAAGTGGAAGCGATGCGGTGACCAAATACAACCAGGATCAGAAGAAGAAGAAGAAGAAGAGTGAAGGAGAAAGTGTTAAGGCTAGTGGTAGCAACATGGGAAAAAACAATAATCAGAAGAGGAGGTGGAATGACAGCACACAGACTGGAAATCAGCAAGGAAGCCAAAAGAGGAGAATTGAAGCATGTCCGACCTGCAGAAAAGCTCACCTGGGGGTTTGTATGAAAGGAAAGAGGGGGTGCTACAATTGTGGTCAGGAAGGCCACATAGAACCTAACTGCCCTAACCCTTAAAAGGGCGCCTGCTTCACATGTGGATCAAAAGACCACCTGGCTAGGGATTGCCCCAAGAAGGTATCTGGAGGGGTAGGATCATGTGGGAACAGAGGATGGCAACGGTGGACATGCTCTGACAATTACAGGACCATCCACAATAAATCGACCTACCGCCAAGACATTTAACATGACAGTATAGGATGCTGTGCAGTCTCGCGATGTAGTGTCAGGTATCATTCCGATCAATAAAGTTAATACATATGTATTATTTGATTCAGGTGCTACTTGTTCATTTATATCCGATGACTTTGCTAAGAACTTAGAATTACCGAAGGACGAGTTAGAATATCCTTTGAACATAGAGATTGCGAATAGGGAAGTGATTCCTGTTAAGTACGTACACAAGAACTATAGGTGGATATTAAGGGTAATGTGATGAACGTAGATCTTATCCCGATTAGACTTGGAGAGTTTGACGTTATTCTGGGAATGGATTGGCTATTCAATTATGGAGCGGTAATTGTAATAATCCAAAACTTAAACAGGATTATTAATATAAATATATATATATATATATATATATATATATATAGTAGTAATAATAATAATAAATATGATTATGTTCATAATTTGAACAATATGTATCTAGCCTTATTAGAGTTATGTATATATATATATATATATATATATATATATATATATATATATATATATATATATATATATATATGGAAAGTTCTTATAGTAAACCCTAATTTAAAGATTTTATCTAAATGAGAAACCATAACCCTAATTATTATAATAAATAGAAATTATAACTTAATACATTAATAAGGATTATAAATATATATATATATATATATATATATATATTAATTCAATATATGATTAATTGAGGATTTAATTGAAGAAGATTTCTAGAAAACCCTAATTAGGAATTTAGAAACCTTAACCCTAATCAGAAAACCCTAATTTTGATAATAAACCCTAATTTTAAATTAACAAAACCTAATTATTCATTCTTATTTTTATGTTTCTAGAGAAAACATGAAATGACTAAATTATCCTTGGATTGAAGTGGGAAATTACTAAAATACCCTTAGTATATGGGAAATGACCAAAATGCCCTTTTTCGTATTCTTTAAGCAAAAGATAATAACAAATCTTGCAAATCTTTACTCAAAGATTTCCCATGTGCCAAAATCTCCCACATCAGCCACAAAATAACACATAATTTCAGCCACATACAATGAATCAAGAGATAAGATCAAAAAGGAAGATAAGTTTAAAGAAAAACCTTACTTTAAGTTCTACACTTAGTCAAACCTTCCATTCTTTAGCTACACGAATTTTACACTCAACATACACCACAAACTAAACCCAAAATAAGTCTCAGCAAGGCCGGATCAATATCAGAAAGGAGAAAACAAAAAGTTGCTCAAAAGGGTAAAAACCCTAGCTCTAGATCTTAAATCTGAAATTGGTATTGTTATTTTTATTAGTTTAAGTATGTTAATTAGGATGTTGTTTAGTCATCTGGGTTGCTAAAACATGAATCCATAACATTTAAAATCATTAAAGTGGTGATTTAAGCAAAACTACCAAAGTATAAAAAAGTGGTCTGACAGTGAATGTCAGGGCTCATAGATTGTTCTCTGTTTATGGTTTAGATATTTTAAAAGTTTGTAGTTGTAGTTTGTAGTGTTGTTAGTAGCCTAGAAGTTGTAGAATAGCAATAAAAATAACAAATTTAATGTTATAATGGGTCAAAACCCGTTGACCAACATTGACCGCACGTTTTCTGGGTAACCCAGCAAACGTATGAACACAGTCTGACTACCGTTTGACCAGCCTAGATCTTTCACCTATAAGTTTTATTGGATGTTAGATGGTAACTAGGTTATACTTTGGCATTAGGACCTCAATACCCGAGCACTCTATAGCCTTACATAATTATAGATTGAAAGTGATTGAAGGTCAAACCACGTTGACCATTCAGATTTCATTTTTGGGTAACTCATAAATGCATAAACAGCGTCTGGCAGGTTCTTTGGGAGCATAGATCTTGATGGTTGGTGATATCTAGACTCTATTAGTGCTACCTTAATGTACCATGGTAGTTACTCTACAACATATAATCATTAGAACACCTATTGATCAGGCTACAAGATATAAGGTCATTAAAAGCGTTGACCGGCCATGACTTTCATTTTTGGAAAACCCAGAAAATGAAAAACAGCCTTGATGGGTTGGTTTGACCGGCTATGGAATCCTGTAGAGTTGTTAAGCATTGAAATGAACATAGATGTGTACTCCTACACTAACACTACAACCTGATTAGACTTGCTTTCCCAGAAACCAAACAGATCGGAAGTGATATTGAGTCAAACTAGGGGCCAGGCCGTTGACCGGGCTGTTCTTCAAGCTAGTGAAGAACACCTAAGGCAACGGTTTCCTGTCACTATAGCCTATAGCGACGGTTTCAAATAAAAATTAATTAAAATAATTAAAATAATTAAACTAAATAGAAATAAATACTAAATAATTAATAAAAATTTCTAAAAATTCAATTTTAATTATAATAAATAGTTTTTAATATTTTCACATAAAATTTTATTAATATTTAATTTATTTAAATATTAATGATAATAAAAGTATTTAATAATTGTATTAAATAAATTATTTAAAAATAATATTAATGGTTTAAAAATCATTTTTAGTAATAATAAAATATTTAAAAATGATATTAATGATTTAAAAATAATTATTAATAAAAATAAATATTTAAAAATATTATTCATGATTTAAAAATCATTTTAAGTGGTTATTAATTATTTAAAAATAATATTAATAGTTTAATAATCATTTTAAATAATAATAAATTATTTTAAAATGATATTAATGATTTAAAAATTATTATTAATAAAAATAAATTATTTAAAAATAATATTTATGATTTAAAAATTATTATAAAATGTTATTAAATATTTAAGAATAATATTAATGATTTAAAAATCATTATAAGTGATATTAAATAATTTAAAAATTATTTTGAACCTTTGGAAATTATTATAAATCATAACTAAAATTTCTAATAAGGTATTGAAACTTTTAAATAAAGTTTATTGAAAAACCAACTTGATAGCTATTCAATAAAGCAATAAAATACTGAGCAGACACAAAAATTAACCCAGACACTAATAATTTGACTAGTTATTAGTTGTTATTATTTCTAATAACTAGTTATAAACATATATAGGTTGCGTAAATACTTTCAAATAGTTTAAGGAGCTGATCTTTGCAAAGGCAAGTTTTCTAACTTCATTTAATTTTAATATTAAATTTAAGTCTTGTATATTGGAATACGAATTTGTTATACACATTATTCATGATATCTATAATTTAAAAAGGGCTATGACTTATTGTTCAAGTATAACCAAAACATAAGAGCTGTTGTTTGCGTAAAATGTGTTTGATTTGATTTCAAAACATAAATTGTGGAAACACCAATGTTGTTTGGTATATATATATATATACTGATACTTTTTGTCCTGAAATTATTGGCAGTCATAGCACTGACCCTGGTTTACATTTATTGGCAGTTATAATACTGACCCTGGATTTCAATTACAGGCAGTTATAGCACTGACCTTGTTAAATTGGTAGGATGATATGTATACTCTTAGGATATGATTAGGCTGATCCCCTATAAGATATCCGAACCGAGCTCTTATACGTCTTTGTGACTGTAGGAGTGTAGAGTGGTTGACAAAATCAACTCGGGTTGCTAAGTCTATGTGACTGGCAGTAACTCGTAATGTGCTTGGTTGAACAGATCAATCCGGGTTGCTAAGTCTATATGACTGACAGTAACTCGTAATAGGTGTGGTTGAACAATAAACTCTGGTGGCTAAGTCTATATAACTGACTAGTAACTCGTAATGTGTGGGGTTTGGCAGATCAAACCACAGTATATATATGTGGAAAAATTCTGAACTATATGTTCATTCAATTCAGATTCAATGTGAGTATAATATACAACTTGTTTAAAACTTGCTGAGCCTTCTGTAGCTCATCCTTGCAATTATTCTTTTCCTTTGCAGCTTTAGCTGACCTATCCAAAGTTCCACAGTTCAATCTTGTAGATGAAACAACTCGGTTAATATAAATTTTGGTTATATCCTTGGAAACTCTAATGTAATAGTAAGTTTGGATTTATTGTAAACTAATTTAAGAATATGTAATATAATATTATCTTTTATCAATTGCTTAGTATTTACATTTCTAGAACACAGGAAGAAGTACAATATCATTATGAACTATACATCTGAATGAGGGTATTGAATGATCTTATAAGTTCTGTATGCACTGAGGTCGCTACCTCAGTTCCAAGAACAATCTTATCATTTGTATTGTGAATGTTAGATAGATAGGAATTATTGATATGCAAGAAATATCTGTAAGATCATAAACCTATTCATCCAAGTGAGGTTATCCCAACATAGTAAATGTTCTGACGAGAACTACTGTTCGTTGTGGAATACTGTGAATCTTATATTAATAGGAATTATTATCTTATGAAATATTTACGTGAGCACCAAATCTGCTACAGGGAATGTAGAGAATTTGGGGGCGTCATAATTTGGTATCAAAGCTGTAGGTTATAAATCTTAGGTAGGGTACTTACCTTAGGCTATATCCTTAGAAGAATAAGAGTAGTATAAAAGTTAGTAGAAAACATAAACTCAAAAAGAGTTTACAGGATATGAATTGAGGAAATTTATCGTAAAATAAGATAAAAACTAACTTAAAGAAAACTATTATTTGCTATGTGTATACAATGTATATTAGGTGCTAGTTTAGTAATATAGTTGATCAAAAATTAAAATTTAAGGATAGTCACATAAGGGAGTGAGGAACTGGATGTTCCGTTTCGAGCTGGTATCTGAACCATAATCAGTTGGGCTGAGAGGGAATGATCTAGAGGGTAGGATACGAGAAGTGCCAATGGAAGTAGCTTATAGAATAGTATTTGAAGCTGTAAAACACAAACCCATGGTAGACTTAAAGAGTGCTCATGAAGAATACCGGAGTGGTACTAAGTGAAAAGGGAGACTTATATTCCATTTAGGATTATATTAAGCAGAAAAAGTAAGGCATGTTTAGGGAACTGGTTGAGAAGATGTGAGTCGAGTGGCAATGTAAAACTCAGAATAATGAGGGGAAAAGAAGTATGGAATAGCGGTGACCTAAGAGGCTCATGAAGTAAACAAAGGAAGATAGAAGAACTGTGGAAAGATGCATGCAGATGAATGTAGGAAAGGCAAAAGGTATTACTATAATGAAAAGACAGGTTAAAGAAGTAGAAAGATATAAGATGAACGGTAATCTATAATCAATGTATTTTTCAGGGAAGCTAGTGATAATATATAAACACTAGTCAAGTATGTGACGTACAAACTCTATTCGTTTAACTGAGTTATTTGTTATTGTTAAGTAAATGGCATCACATGGCAGATCAAAAGCAGAAACTAATGCCGAACAAATAGAGGCAAACCCAACTCAACAGTTGGTAAACATGTTGCGAGGAGCTTTACAGGGGAGGCCAGAGAACCCACCACCAATCGAACCCAATACTCTAAGGATTACCTTAGACTTTAAGTTAACCGGACCACCTGAGTTTAAAGGGACTGATAAACCAGAAAATGAAAGGAATAGGGGATGTCAAGAGAAGAGAAATAACAAAATGAAGTGGAATGCCACTTTTCCTAACAAAGCTAGTCAGAGGAATGAAGGTTGTCGTATTTGTAAGAAAAAGCACGGAGGGGTATGTCATTTTAGTGGGACCAAGTGTTTTACTTGGGGGAGAGATGTACATTACTCAAAATGGTGTCCACAAAAGAGGAATAGTAATAAGAATAGTATCACATATTTTAACTGTGGGGTGGAGGGACACATTGCTAAGTTCTGTCTAAAAACTAGAAATCCAAACGAAGGGGGAAACCAAAACTTCAAACCAGCAGTAGCCGGAGAGATTGGTCAGAGTCCTTCGAAGGAGTTAGAACCTTTAACATGATGATGAGGGATGTTGTTGCACAAAATGTAGTAACAGGTATTATTCCGAATCAATATTTTAAATATTTATGAAATATTTGACTCTGGTACCAATTATTCATTACATCTATTGGTTTTTCTAAAAACATAGAAAGATGTCATGTGAAGGCATAAATATAGGAACTTTTCATAAGGAAATAGTTTTCGTTAAAACCATATAAAATATTTATAATGATTAAATGGTATACAGTTTCAGTTAAGAGAGTTTAATGGAATTTATGGATAAATTGGTTAAGCATAAAGTTAATGATTGACTGCTAATTAGAAATGAACAAAATTATAAAATACAAAAGTAGTGTGCAACAAGGATTGTTCACCGAAAACAAGCTCTGGGGGTATAACAATTATCTAAACAAAGAAATTTATTGGAAAATCTAGTAGGGTCTATTATCAAGGTGAGGGGATAGAGAAGATTTTTATTGAAAAATCTTATATTATTTCATTAATAATTAGTATCATTAGAGACGTTTTAAAAGTTGAAAGAATCAAGAAAAGATAGAAGTAATAACAAAACAACGAGGTACTGATAAAAGATTTTAATAAAATTGAGATTTAGATAGAGTTCCAACTAACTCTACCTAGAGGTTATAGTTCGACCTTATTAAACAGAGTCAAAGAAATACAGGAGGTCGATGAAGAGTGTCCAAAGTATAGACCAAGATAACTTTTAAAATGAATATTAAATTCAGAGTAGATAGAGATAGGACACTAAAATACAAAGAAAATATTACATGGTACTGAATCAATAGGAAGAAAAATTTAATTCGTGGAAATGGCGCCAGACCCAAGGGTTGCGAAGGCTTTTAGTGCAATGTAGGGGTCTAGATATTGTAGCAGAAGCGGTGAAACCAGTTCTCAAGGAACTTTCAGAAACTATATAACAGAAATTAGGAAGTTTATTAAATCAGATAACTATCACCACTCTCGTGAAGTGCTATGATTAAAACACCAAGAAAGTCACAATTTTTAAAGATGAAATTGTTAATTTAAATTAATGAGCCAAGTTGTACCTAAGCGAAGTAAATTCTAAATATGTAATTTTTTCTATAGTGTCAGATTCGAGATCTACGGTTTATTTCAAACTCTAGGAGGAGAGTTATTAATTATATTTAGGGACTTAGTGAGGGTTAAGTACGGTATTCCACCCACAAATAGATGGACAAGGTAAGAGAACAGTTTAGACTTTAAAGAATATATTAAGAACTGATGTTTCAGACTTCAAGAAAATGTATGCCTTTTGTAGAAGTTGCATACCATAGTTATCATGCTAACATAAGAATGCCACCATATGAAGCCTTAGACAGTATAATATATATAACACATAAGTATTGAGATTATATGTGAAAGATCTCAAACATCTCAGACTAAGTAGAAAACAATGAGAGGTTAAGGGTAAGAATCATGTATTCTTAGAAGTGTTACCTTGGAAATACAAATACATTTTGATAAGAAAAGGGGAATGGGAACCCTTATTCGTTAAACCATGTTAGTTAAGAAGAGAAGGGAATGAGATGGTAGCACTACTTCCTAAATTAAAATATATTTATAGATTATCTCATGTGACCGTATAAACCTGACCTATAAGGAAGAGGTATCGTATATGGTAGTTCTTGCTCAGATAATTGATTGAAAGGAACAAGTGTTAATACACAAAGTAATATCATCAGTTAAAGTGATCTAGAAGATTCATGTTATAGAAAGAGCTACATGGGAGCTGTGAGGTGAAATACTAGAAGATTTCCTATATGGTTTTCATTATTTGTATTTTTAATTTCGGGACGAAATTCTTATAAGAGGGGTGATTGTTATAATCCAAAACTTAAACAGGATTATTAATATATATATATATATATATATAATAGTAATAATAATAATAATAAATATGATTATGTTCATAATTTGAACAATATGTATTTAGCCTCATTAGAGTTATGTATATATATATATATATATATATATACATATCAATACATATAAGAAATAATTATGGAAAAACATATATGGAAAGTTCTTATAGTAAACCCTAATTTAAAGATTTTATCTAAATGAGAAACCCTAACCCTAATTGTTATAATAAATAAAAATTATAACTTAATACATTAATAAGGATTATGAATATATATATATATTAATTCAATATATGATAAATTCAGGATTTAATTGAAGAAGATTTCTAAAAAACCTTAATTAGGAATTTGGAAACCCTAACCCTAATAAGAAAAGCCTAATTTTGATAATAAACCCTAATTTTAAATTAACAAAACCTAATTTTTCATTCTTGTTTTTAACTTTTTAGAGAAAACATGAAATGACTAAATTATC
This sequence comes from Panax stipuleanatus, assembly GCA_020205555.1. Taxonomy (NCBI): domain Eukaryota; kingdom Viridiplantae; phylum Streptophyta; class Magnoliopsida; order Apiales; family Araliaceae; genus Panax; species Panax stipuleanatus. The sequence goes on from CM035124.1 coordinate 113,018,409, forward strand.
CTTGGATTGAAGTGGAAAATTACTAAAATACCCTTTATAAGACCCCAACTTTTATGAATAAAGATTTAATTTCTTTATATATTATTTTGAAATAATAAGGTGTTGATTTGATAAATGTGGTGAGTTATGGGTGGAATGTGCAAATATTTCAAAATAAGTAAGTGGTTATAAAATATTCATTGTTGTCGGAGAATATTCGTTTTGTCGTGAAATATTCTTGTTGTCGGGGAATATTCGTACGACAACGCAGCCATTTGTGGGCCCCACAATGGAATAACTGTCGGATATAGAAAACGACATAAATAACCTTTTTATAAAATAACGGTAAAACTGTTACCGTTAAACTGTTGAAATACCCGGTGATAAAAATACAGTAATACGCATTGTTGTATAGTAGTAGCACACGGTATTGTATAGTATTTTGAATTATTGATTCTTACGTAAGAAGTCACTTACTCAATAATTGTTACAGTAATTACTGTTTAATATTTTATATTGTTGATTTAATAATTGCTAATGTTGATATTTTATATTATTGATTCAATAATTATCACAGTAACCACTGCATAGTATTTCACATTATCAAATCAATAATTCATATTATGTCTAGGAAGTTCTGTCTAGGAAAGGGGTTAGTTAATCTAATTATGCGCCAGTAAGGAGAAGTCCTTATCGGAAAGCCCCCTCTTTCTTAAGAACGACCTGGTTGTCATTATTATGGTTCTGTAATATTATTTGTGAATAATAATTATTGATAAAAATGATAAGTAAATATTTATTCAATATGGATATAAATGAAGGAATTAGTGTTGATGGTTGTTTGTTATCATTATATGTATTTCGTCGGAATGGAGGTATGGTAAAATCATCAGTATGTAAATTTGGGTCATTTTTCGTTTGGAATTTGGAAAAACTTTCTTTTACAAAGTTGTAGAGAATTAAATTTTATATGGGATAGACATAAGGTTCATATTTTTTTGATAAAAGGGCTATTTATTATGAATTATTAAAATTCTTGAATATTGAGTCTGAATTAATTTTTGGTAGAGGAATTTTCTAGAATGTGCGGGCCCCACTCTTGTCCTTTGTTGGTTTGAAATGTGCTGAGCATTATTTCAAAAGTGTTGTGCTTGATTTTCAAAGTTGGGTGATGATAAGCCACCGTAGGAAATTTTGTCAATCCTGGTGTGCTAAGCATTTCCTATAAATAGGGTGCTTAGTTAAGAAATGAAAATCACACTAGAATTAGAAAATTTTCTCTCTATAATATCGTGTGTATTTCTCGTGAGTATAAGGATAGTTTGAGTGTGGATTACGGTAAAATATTTTTCTCAACAAAATATCCGATATTTCAGTCAGATCTAGTATTTTACTAAGGTAAAGGACATTATTTTTCTTGTAAATGATATTGTTTCCTTTCAATATTCATAATGAATATTATTTTTTTCATATTCCATATTATGAAAGTGATAATATTTCATTTCATATTTCTTAATCTGAACTTACTACGGTAAGTATTGCTTCTATAATTCCTGAAATGATCATAAATTCTTTGAGTTTTGCGCTTCATCTAATATCATTTCACTGAAATATTGGTCTGAACTTTTTATGAAATTTTCATCTTTTCATGACGAGTTACTATTTACGATAAAAAATATATTTTTTTTTATCTAAATTATCTTTGATTGGATCTATATTTAGAACTTCATTCTTGAATTTTGCTCCACAATTGATTATTACAAAGTATTATTGAACTTGGATAAACTAAATTATGAATCTCTAATCTTTGTCCTTTATCTCACTGAATTCGTTCCTTATATTATTTTTCATCATCCTCAGTCTTAAATGATGATACAAATGAATATCTTTGGCCTGTAGTGCAAAGATGAATGATTATTTGATGAATATCTTTGGCCTGTAGTGCAAAGATGATTACCTGATGAATATCTTTGGCTCGTAGTGCAAAGATGGACATGTGTGGAGATGAACATGACCACTGGTGATACAAATGAATATCTTTAGCCCATAGTGCAAAGATAAATATTTGATTCGAGATATATATGGATTGATGTTACAGGGATAAAATATTGATGATGGACTTTTAAATCATAGAAGATAGTAGACATCATTCTCTACTTAACTCTTCTAATGAATTGTTATTTCTGCTGCAGTTGTTGATCTAAAACTTGTTGTCCATAATATTTTATCTGATTTGTTGAAGACTAACGATAATTTATTCTTCATTATCTTAGTCATAATATTCTTCACTTGGCTTGTTGAGCTCACCCTTTTCTTCCATTGTTCTCTTCAGGAAATGAGAATATCGCGGGTACTAGTCGGGAAATGGAGTGATGGTTAGAGTTAAAGTTGTAGAAGTCTTAACTATTTTTTTGTAAAATAGTGTGATAATAATATAATGAGGACTTAGTTTGAGTGTTTATATTTTTTACATGTCTGTATTGACACTCACAGTTGTGTGGTCGTATTTTGCACGACCGTTTGATATAAAAGTTTGTATTTGGATTCTATACCATGTATTTGGCGACTCAGAATGGGTTGAGTATTGAACCTATTTTGAGGGCGTCATAGTTGGTATCAGAGCTTAGGGATATTATCTCTGGCGGAGATCTAGGGAATAGAACAAGTAGGGGAGAGACGAGTAAATCCTTAGCTAGTGTGTGTCCTATCTAAGCTTATTTGGTATTTAATTGGTAGGTTGGAACATAGGGTTAATATGTGATATGTTAATTTGTTTGATTAACCCTTATTTTGTGGCACTATTTGAGAATGGCAACTAAAAATCTAAATAATGGAGTGAATGAGACCGTTGAGACACCTTTAATCACCAACCAGGAGAACGTCCAACAGGAAGGCAATACTCCTCTTGTAAACGACACCATCAATCAAACGATGAATGATGGGATGTTTAGAAGTTTTTTTCAGTTCATGCAAAACCAGACGAGGAGACTCGTGTTCAAAATACTGATGTAAATAATAACAACTTGCGACTTATCACTACCAAGCAATTCAAAGAGTTGGGACCACCAGAGTTTTTGGGAAAGCCAGATCCAATCAAGGCAGAAGCGCGGGTCAAGCAAATTACCAAGATATTTGATGTCTTGGGATGCACGGAGGAACATAAGGTTCCATTCGCCACCTTTATGTTCCGTGGAGAGGCGGATTACTGGTGGGAATCTGTGAAGCGTATCCAGGCTGCCGCACTAAAGATATCTTGGGAGCAGTTCCAGAAACTATTCAATGACAAGTACTTTCCCGAAAGTATTCGTCATCTGAAAGAGGTAGAGTTTATCAAACTGGAACAGAACAACATGATTGTGTCCCGGTACGAGGCTAAGTTCGCAGAGTTATCCCAATTTGCGTCTCATTTGGTGGATGATGAGGAACGTATGACGCGGATGTTTCTGAGAGGTTTAAAACCCGAAATTCGTCAATACCTCATTTCTCACAAACTTTCTTTATATTCAGATGTGGTGAACAGGGCCCAATTGTTAGAACGAGATAATGATTATGTTCAACCAAGGGACAACAACCAAGGTCATACCAGTGGCAGCAGTCATCGGAACAATGACAACCAGCGGGGAGAAAAGTATTATGACAGAAGCGATAATCACTCCGGTGGTAATCGTAGCCATGATAATAGAAGAAGTGAGTCGGGGAGAGATTTCAAGAAGAAAAGGTACAACAATGAGAACGTGAAGACGTCAACAACAGCACCAGCATCAACTGTTTCTAGGAGAGGAGAACGACCACCGGTCGTATGCTATAAATGCGGGCAAAAGGGACACATCAGTCCAAACTGCCCACAACAATTCAAGGTATGTTATAACTGTGGAAAGGAAGGACACATTGCTAGAGAGTTTTCGGTAGCGAAACCAAGTCCAGCGGGGATGGTGACTCCAAAGGCTAGTCCCGGACAAGTCAAAGTCGTTGGTTCCTGGAAGAACGTTTGTCGTGACTGCCCAAAATGCGAGGATCCCGAACGAGGTTATCACGGGTAAGCTAATCATAAACTCTTGCGAAGTCTATGTCTTATTAGATACCGGTGCTACCCATTCTTTTATTTCACCTGCTTGTGCTCAACGTTTGAACTTAACTGCTGAGAAATTAAACTTTAACTTTTCTGTTGAAACTCCATTAGGAGAAACCTTTGTTACATTCACAGTTTACAAATCTTGTTTGATTCAAATTGGTACCCTCACCCTACCTGTGGATTTTATATCTTTGAAAATACTTGTATTTGATGTGATTTTTTTGAATCGACTGGTTAACCACTCATTATGCCAAAATTGATTGTTTCGTAAGGTTGTTAGCTTTCATTCAAACAACCAGACCACTAAAATCAATCAATGTCATTTCAAGTCATAAAGCTATTCCTTTATTGAAAAACGTATATCAAGCTTTCGTAACCCATGTCACTGATTTAAATCAGAATACATCATATTTGAATGATATTTTTGTTGTTAATGAGTTTCCTGATGTATTTCCCGAAGAACTTCTTGGTCTACCCCAGAACGTGAAGTTGAATTCTTTATTGACCTTGAGCCAGGTACAAAACCCATTTCTAAAACCCCATATCGTATGGCTCCTATTAAACTTCAGGAGTTAAAGGTTCAACTACAGGAGTTGTTAGACATCGGTTTTATACGTCCTAGTACATCTCCTTGGGGTGCTCCTGTTTTATTCGTAAAGAAGAAAGATATTAGTATGCGACTATGTATTGACTATTAGGAGTTGAACCATGTCACCATCAAGAATAGGTATCCGCTACCTTGTATTAATGACCTATTTGACCAGTTGCAAGGTGCACAATTCTTTTTAAAGATCAATCTTCGTTCTTGATATCATCAGTTAAAGATTAAAACTGAGGACATTCTGAAGACTGCCTTTAGAACTCGATAAGCGCATTACAAATTTCTAGTTATATCTTTTGGTTTGACTAATGTCCATGTTGCGTTCATGGACATGATGAACCGAATATTTAAGAAATATTTGGATCGTTTCGTGGCTGTCATTATTGATGACATCCTAATATACTCCAAAAGTCTCAAATATTTTTTCACCCTAGAATGAACTCAACATGCGACAATGACGTTGGCTTGAGCTGTTTAAAGATTACGACCATACCATTCAATACCATTCTAGAAAAGCGAACGTGGTAGCTGACGCGTTGAGTAGAAGATCACATGTGGGAACGAGTGCGATGTTGTCAACACAAAGACCCATTTTACATGACTTACAAAGGATGGAGATATAGTTAAAGACTCCAAGGACCCACGTGATGATATCAAATATACGTGTAGAACCAACTTTAATTGATAAAGTTAAAGTTGCTCAAGCTACAGACCCGGAGCTGATGAAGATAAAGAAGAAAGTGTAAGAAGGTGCTATTCCACAAGTAAGAATCGATGAATAAGGAATACTTCAAGTCAACTCCAGACTTTGTGTTCCTAACGATTCTGATTTGAAGTATAGAATCATGATGGAGGCACACAACACACCGTTTGCAATCCATCCTGAAAGTACCAAAATGTATCGTGATCTTCGACATACATTTTGGTGGAGCAATATGAAGAGAGAGATTGCGGAGTTTATCTCGAGGTGTTTAATGTGTAAACGTGTCAAGGCGGAGCATCAAGTGCCAAAGGGTCAGCTTGCAGAAAGCTATGGGCACCGATTTACGATTTATTGGTCCATTTGAAATTCTTGACCGAGTAGGAAATGTGGCCGATAGACTCGCTTTACCGCCTAGCATGTCTCGTGTTCATAACGTTTTTCACATATTCATGCTATGTAAATATGTGAAAGACCCAAACCACATTATTGAACTAGAACCAGAAGAGATAGCCGAAGATTTAACGCACGAGGAGATACTTGTCAAGATCTTGGATAAGAAGAAACATGTTCTAAGCTCAAAGGTTATACCTCAAGTTAAAGTTTTGTGGAGAAACTATGATATCGAGAAAATGACCTGGGAGTTAGAATCGGAAATGAAAGTGAGGTATCCTCACCTCTTCAACATACCAGGTACGTACGTCAACTTCGAGGACAAAATTTCATAAGGAGGGGAGGTTGTAAGACCCCAACTTTTATGAATAATATTTTGAAATAATAAGGTGTTGATTTGATAAATGTGGTGAGTTATGGGTGGAATGTGCAAATATTTCAAAATAAACAAGTGGTTATAAGATATTCATTGTTGTCGGGAAATATTCGTTTGGTCGTGGAATATTCTTGTTGTCGGGGAATATTCGTACGACGGCAGCAGACATTTGTGGGCCCCGTAACGGAATAACTGTCGGATATAAAAAATGACAAAAATAACCTTTTTATAAAATAACGGTAAAACTGTTACCGTTAAACTGTTGAAATACCCGGTGATAAAAACACAGTAATACGCGTTGTTGCACAGTAGCACACGGTATTGCACAGTATTTTGAATTATTAATTCTTACGTAAAAAGTCACTTACTCAATAATTGTTACATTAATTACTGTTCAATATTTTATATTATTGATTCAATAATTGCTACTGTTGATATTTTATATTACTGATTCAATAATTGTCACAAGTAACTACTGCACAGTAGTTCACATTATCAAATCAATAATTCATATTATTATTAGACAGCATTATTGGCAATGTCTAGAAAGTTCTGTCCAGGAAAGAGGTTAGTTAATCTAATTGTGCGCCAATATAAGAAATCCTTATCGCAAAGTCCCCTCTTTCCTGAGAACGACCTGGTTGTCATTATTGTGGTTCTGTAATATTATTTTTGAATAATAATTATTGATAAAAATAATAAGTAAATATTTATTCAATGTGAATATAAATGAAGAAATTAGTGTTGATGGTTGTTTGTTATCATTATATGTATTTTCGTCGGAATGGAGGTATGAAAAAATCATCCATATGTAAATTTGAATCATTTTACGTTTGGAATTTGGAAAAACTTTCTTCTACAAAGTTGTAGAGAATTAAATTTTATCTGGAATAGACATAAGGTTCATATTTTTCTGATAAAAGGCTATTTAATATGAATTATTAAAGCTCCGGAATATTAAGTCTAAATTATTTTTTGGTGGAGGATTTTCTAGAATGTGCGGGCCTCACTCTTGTCCTTTGTTAGTGTGAAATATGCTGAGAATTATTTCAAAAGTGTTGTGCTTGATTTCAAAGTTGGGTGATGAGAAGCCATCGTAGGAATTTTTGTCAATCCTGGTGTGCTAAGCATTTTCTATAAATAGAGTGCTTGGTTAAGAAATGAAAATCACACCAGAATCAAAAAAAATTTCTCTCTATAATATCGAGCGTATTTTTGTAAGTATAAGGATAGTTTGAGTGTGGATTACGGTGCAAGATTTTTCTCAACAAAATATCTGATATTCCAGTCATATCTAGTATTTTACTAAGGTAAAAGATATTATTTTTCTCGTAAATGATATTGTTTCCTTTCAATATTCATAATGATTATTATTTTTTTCATATTCCATATTATGAAAGTGATAATATTTTCATATTTCTAAATCTGAACTTAGTACGGTAAGTATTGCATCTATAATTCCTGAAATGATCAGAAATTCTTTGAGTTTTGCACTTTATCTAATATCATTTCACTAGAATATTGGTTTGAACTTTTTATGAAATTTTCATCTTTTCATGACGAGTTACTATTCATGAGTTACTATTCACGAATTACTATTCAAGATAAAAAAAATATTATTTTTTTTATCTAAATTATCTTTGATTGGATCCAAGTTTTGAACTTCATTCTTGATTTTGCTCCATAATTGATTATTACGGAGTATTATTGAACTTGGATAAACTAAATTACGAATCTCTAGTCTTTGTCCTTTATCTCACTGAATTCGTTCCTTATATTATTTTTCATCATCCTCAGTCATAAATAATGATACAAATGAATATCTTTGGCCTGTAGTGCAAAAATGAATGATTATTTGATGAATATCTTTGGCCTGTAATGCAAAGATGATTACCTGATGAATATCTTTGGCCCGTAGTGCAAAGATGGACAGGTGTTGAGATGAACATGACCACTGGTGATACAAATGAATATCTTTGGCCTGTAGTGCAAAGATGAATATTTGATTCGAGATATATATTGATTGATGTTACAAGGATAAAATATTGATGATGGACTTTTAAATCATAGAAGATAGTAGACGTCATTCTCTACTTAACTCTTCTAATGAATTATTATTTCTGCTGCAGTTGTTTATCTAAAACTTGTTGTCCATAATATTTTATCTGATTTGTTAAAGACTAATGATAATTTATTCTTCATTATCTTAGTCCTAATATTTTTTAATGGGCTAGTTGAACTCACCATTTTCTTTCATTGTTCTCTTCAGAAAATGAGAATATCGCGAGTACTAGTCGGGGAATGAAGTGATGGTCCGAGTTAGAGCTGTAGAAGTCCTCACTATTTTTTTGTAAAATAGTGTGATAATAAATGTAATGAGGACTTAGTTTGAGTGTTTATATTTTCTACATGTCTGTATTGACACTCACAGTTGTGTGGTCTTATTTTGCATGACCGTTTGATATAAAAGATTGTATTTGGATTCTGTACCATGTATTTGGCGATTCAGAATGAGTTGAGTATTAAACCTATTTTGGGGGCGTCACACCCTTAGTATGTGGGAAATGACCAAAATGTCCTTTTTCTTATTCTTTAAGCAAAAGATAATAACAAATCTTGGAAATCTTTACTCAAAGATTTCCCATGTGCCATAATCTCCCATATCAGCCACAAAATAACACATAATTTTAGCCACATACAATGAATCAAGAGATAAGATCAAAAAGGAAGATAAGTTTAAAGAAAAACCTTACTTTAAGTTCTACACTTAGTCAAACCTTCCATTCTTTAGTTACACGAATTTTACACTCAACATACACCACAAACTAAACCCAAAACAAGCCTCAGCAAGGCCGGATCAGAATCAGAAAGGAGAAAATAAAAGTTGCTCAAAAGGGTAAAAACCTAACCCTAGCTCTAGATCTTAAATCTGAAAGTTGTATTGTTGTTTTTATTGTTTAAGTATGTTAATTAGGATGTTGTTTAGTGATCTGGGTTGCTAAAAAATGAATTCATAACATTTAAAAGCATCAAAATGGTGGTTTAAGCAAAACTGCCAAAGTATAAAAAGTGGTCTGACAGTGAATGTCAGGGCTCGTAGATTGTTCTCTGTTTATGGTTTAGATGTTTTAAAGGTTTGTAGTTGTAGTTTATAGTGTTGTTAGTAGCCTAGAAGTGGTAGAATAGCAATCAGAATAACAGATTTAAAGTTATAATGGGTCAAAACTCGTTGACCGGCATTGACCGCACGTTTTCTGGGTAACCCAAAAAACGTATGAACACGGTCTGACAACCGTTTGACCAACCTAGATCTCCTCACCTATAAGTTTTATTGGATGTTAGATGGTAACTAGGTTATACTCTGGCATTAGGACCTCAATACTCAGGCACTCTAGAGCCTTACATAATTACAGATTGAAAGTGATTGAAGGTCAAACCACGTTGACTATTCAGATTTCATTTCTGGGTAACCCAGAAATGCATAAGCAGCGTCTGACAGGTTCTTTGGGAGCATAGATCTTGATGGTTGGTGATATCTAGACTCTGTTAGTGCTACCTTGATGTACCATGGTAGTTAATCTACAACATATAATCATTAGAACACCTAAACTATGATCAGGCTACAAGATATAAGGTCATTAAAAGCGTTGACCGGCCATGACTTTCATTTTTGGAAAACCCAGAAAATGAAGAACAGCCTTGGTGGGTTGGTTTGACCGGCCATGAAATCCTATAGAGTTGTTGTTAAGCATTGAAATGAACATAGATGTGTACTCCTACACTAACACTACAACCTGATTAGACTTGCTTTCCCAAAAAACCAAACAGATCTGAAGTTATGTTGAGTCAACCTAGGGGTCAGGCCGTTGACCGGGCTGTTCTTCAGCTGGTGAAGAACACCTAAGGCGACGATTTCCTGTCACTGTAGCCTATAGCGACGGTTTCAAATAAAAATTAATTATAGTAATTAAAATAATTAAAATAAATAGAAATAAATACTAAATAATTAATAAAAAATTCTAAAAATTCATTTTTAATTATAATAAATAGTTTTTAATATTTTAACAGAAAATTTTATTAATATTTAATTTAGTTAAATATTAATGATAATAAAAGTATTTAATAATTATATTAAATAAATTATTTAAAAATAATATTAATGGTTTAAAAATAATCTTTAATAATAATAAATTATTTAAAAATGATATTAATTATTTAAAAATAATTATTAATAAAAATAAATTATTTAAAGATATTATTCATGATTTAAAAATCATTTTAAGTGGTTATTAATTATTTAAAAATAATATTAATAGTTTAATAATCATTTTAAATAATAATAAATTATTTTAAAATGATATTAATGATTTAAAAATTATTATTAATAAAAATAAATTATTTGAAAATAATATTTATAATTTAAAAATTATTATAAATTGTTATTAAATATTTAAAAATAATATTAATGATTTAAAAATCATTATAAGTGATATTAAATTATTTAAAAATTATTTTGAACCTTTGGAAATTATTATAAATAATAACTAAAATTTCTAATAAGGTATTGAAACTTTTAAATAAAGTTTATTCAAAAATCAACTTGATAGCTATTCAATAAAGCAATAAAATACTGAACGGACACAAAAATTAACCTAGACACTAATAGTTTGATTAGTTATTAGTTGCTATTGTTTTTATAACTGTTATAAACATATATAGGTTGCGTAAACACTTTCAAATAGTTTAAGTAGCTGATCTTTGCAAAGGCAAGTTTTCTAACTTCATTTAATTTCATTATTAAATGCAAGTCTTGTATATTGGCATACGAATTTGTTATACACATTATTCGTGATATCTGTAATTTTAAAAGGGTTATGACTTATTGTTCAGGCATAACCAAAACATATGAGTTGTTGTTTGCGTAAAATGTGTTTGGTTTGATATCAAAACATAAACTGTGGAAACACCAATGTTGTTTGGTATATATATATACTGATACTTTTTGTCCAGAAATTATTGGCAGTCATAGCACTGACCCTGGTTTACATTTATTGGCAGTTATAATACTGACCCTGGATTTCAATTATAGGCAGTTATAGCACTGACCTTGTTAAATTGGTCGGATGATATGTATACTCCTAGGATATGATTAGGCTGATCCCCTATGAGATATCTGAACCGAGCTCTTATACGTCTTTATGACTGTAGGAGTGTAGAGTGGTTGACAGAATCAACTCGGGTTGCTAAGTCTATGTGACTGACAGTAACTCGTAATGTGTTCGATTGAACAGATCAATCTAGGTTGCTAAGTCTATATGACTGACAGTAACTCGTAATAGGTGTGGTTGAACAATCAACCCGAGTGGGTAAGTCTATATGACTGACAATAACTCGTAATGTGTGGGGTTTGGCAGATCAAACCTCAGTATATATATGTGGAAAAATTCTGAACTATATGTTCATTCAATTCAAATTCAATGTGAGTATAATATACAACTTGTTTAAAACTTGCTGAGCCTTCTGTAGCTCATCCTTGCAATTATTCTTTTTCTTTGCAGCTTTAACTGACCTATCCAAAGTTCCAGAGTTCAATCATGTAGATGAAACAACTCGGTTAATATAAATTTTGGTTATATCCTTGGGAACTCTGATGTAATAGTAAGTTTGGATTTATTGTAAACCAATTTAAGAATATGTAATATATTATTATGTTTTATCAATTGCTTAGTTTTTACCTTTCTAGAAAACAGGAAGAAGTATAGTATCATTATAAACTATACATCTGAATGAGGGTATTGAATGATCTTGTAAGTTCTGTATGCACTGAGGTCGCTCCTCCGTTCCAAGAACAATCTTATCATTTGTACTGTGAATGTTAGATAGATAGAAATTATTGATATGCAAGAAATATCTGTAAGATCATAAACCTATTCATCCAAGTGAGGGTATCCCAACACAGTAAATGTTCTGACGAGAACTACTATTCGTTGTGGAATACTATGAATCTTGGATTAACAGGAATTATTATCTTATGGAATATTTACGTGAGCACCAAATCTGCTATAGGGAATGTAGAGAATTTGGGGGCATCATAGTAATTGATTTCCAGAGGAAGTGTGTTAACCTTATGACTTCGTCAAATGTTGTGTTTTATGGCAGCAAGTCGCCTAGACAAGCGAGTTGTCTGAAGATGATGCAGGCCAAGAAGTTATTGAGACAAGACTGTGTAGGATATTTAGCCTATATAGTCGATAGTCGAGAAGAGAACCCGAAGTTGGAGGAAATACCAGTCGTGAGAGACTTCATGGACGTATTTCCAGATGATTTGCCAGGACTTCCGATAGATAGGGAAGTAGAGTTTGTGATCGATTTGGCCCCAGGAACCGCTCTAATATCGAAGGCACCGTACCGTATGGCTCAGGTAGAAATGAAAGAATTGATGGTGCAGTTGCAAGAACTTCTGGATAAGAAGTACATACAGCCGAGCGTATCACCGTGGGGAGTGCCGGTGTTATTTGTTAAGAAGAAAGATGGGTCAATGTGGCTCTACATCAATTACAGAGAGTTAAACAAAGTCACGATTAAGAACAAGTATTCCGTTGCCTAGGATTGACGACTTGTTAAATCAGTTAAAGGGAGCGACATACTTCTCGAAGATAGATCTGAGAAGTGGATACCATTAGTTACAGGTGATGTTAGAGGATGTTTTGAATACATCATTTAGAACTCGGTATGGTCACTACTGAATTTTTAGTAATGTCATTTGGTCTAACAAATACTCATGCAGCATTTATGGGTCTAATGAACAAAGTGTTCAAGCCTATTTTTGCACAAATTTGTTGTGGTGTTTATCGACGACATTTTGGTATATTCGAAGACCAAGGAGGAACACATTGAACATCTAAAGGTGACATTGGAGGCGTTGAGGAGATAGAAATTGTATGCCAAGTTTTCAAAATGCAAATTCTGGATTGAGATGGTGTAATTTCTTAGACATGTGATTGATAAGGACGGAATTTCGGTTGATCCCTCCAAGGTTAAAGCTGTAATGAATTGGGATCAGCCGAAGACACCGTCGGAAGTAAGAAGTTTTCTTGGATTGGCCCGATATTATAGAAGATTCATTCAGAACTTTTCCAAGATCGCAACTCCTCTAACGAATTTGACTAGGAAATTGGTGAAATTCGTTTGGACGAAAAAGTGTGAGGAGAGTTTCCAAGAGCTTAAGAAGAGGTTGAGTACGGCACCTGTGTTATCTCTTCCGGATGACACAGGGAAACTTTGTGGTATATAGTGATGCATCGCATAAAGGACTAGGTTGTGTGCTTATGCAAAACGGTAAAGTCATTGTGTATGCGTCATGACAACTAAAGGATTACGAGAAGGGGTATCCGACCCATAACTTGGAGTTGGCTGTGGTAGTATTTGCTTTGAAGATCTGGAGACATTATCTCTATGGTGAGAAGTGTGAAATATATACAGACCACAAGAGTCTAAAATATATTTTTACCTAGAAGGATCTGAATATGCTGCCAGAGAAGGTGGTTGGAATTGATCAAGGATTATGATTGCGAAATCTTATACCATCCGGGTAAAGTGAATGTGGTTGCCGACACCTTAAGCAGAAAGGGTCGGGAGAAGTTGATGATGTTGACTGCCCAGGAGGAGCTAATTTCAGCAATGGAGAAGCTGGAATTGTTAGTGAGATATCCGATGGAGACTGGCGAAAAGATGTTTCAGATACAAGCTGGTACAACTTTACTAGACAAGGTTAAGGAATCACAACTTCAGGACGAAGATTGTGAAAAGATAAAGAGGAAGATATCCAAAGGGACTGAAGTGAAATTCAAGATGGACAGTGAAGGGTTGTTAAGATTTGAGAGCAGAGTTTGGGTACCGCCAGTGCCAGAGATTAAAGAGGATATTTTGAGCGAGTCTCATAATTCTAGGTATTCAATTTATCCCGGGAGTACCAAGATGTATCAAGATCTCAGACAGCATTTATGGTGGCCAAATATGAAAAGAGACGTTGCCGATTGTGTTGCCAAGTGCTTGACATGTCAGAAAGTGAAGGTAGAACATCAGAGACCGAGTGGTTTGCTACAACCACTAGAGATCCCATAATGGAAATGGGAACATATTACGATGGATTTCGTAGTTGGCCTTCCGACAACTCAGAAAGGCTACGATGCAGTATGGGTTATCGTTGACCGACTGACGAAATCAGCACACTTCCTTCCGATCAAGATCATATTCAACTTAGAGCAGTTAGCAAAACTATATGTGAGAGAGATTGTTTCAAGGCATGGAGTTCCAGTGTCGATTGTTTCTGATCGAGATCCGCGCTTCACATCGAATTTATGGAAGCGACTACAGGAATGCATGGGAACACAGTTAAGAATAAGTACTACATATCACCCTCAGACTGACGGAAGAGTGAAAGGACGATCCTGACATTGGAGGATATGTTGAGAGCGTGCATCATGAATTTCAAAGGAAATTGGGATGATCACTTACCACTCGTGGAATTCAGCTACAACAACAGTTACCACGCAAGTATTGGCATGCCGCCTTATGAAGCGTTATACGGCAGAAAGTGTAGAACTCCACTATAATGGGATGAAGTTTGCGAAAGACAATTACGAGGTCCAGAACTGGTACAACAGACAACAGAGATCGTAAAGGTGATCCGGACAAGATTGGTAGCTGCTCAGGATAGGCAGAAGAAATACACCGATCCACACCGCAAGAATGTAGAATTTGAATCGGATAACTTTGTGTTCTTGAAAGTCTCTCCCTGGAAGGGAAAGATCAGATTTGACAAGATTGGAAAATTGAGCCCGAGGTTCATTGGACCCTTTGAGGTGCTGCGAAGAATCGGAGAAGTTGCATATAAGGTAGCCTTACCTCCGGCGCTAGAGCATGTCCACAACGTCTTTCATGTTTCAGTCTTACGACCCTATAAACCCGATTATAAACATGTGATTGAATATGAACCCCTGTAATTTGAGAAAGACTTATCTTATGAAGAAGTTCCTGTTCAGATTGCTGGCAGGAAAGAGCAAGTTCTCAGAAATAAAGTAATACCTTCTGTTAAGGTAATATGGAGGAACCACAATGCTGATGAAACTACGTGGGAACTCGAAGAATATGTGATGAAGACTTACCCACACTTATTTGCTTGATTTATGTGTAAGCGATTCTAGGGAAAGTATAATAACCCAATATTTTTATATAATTAAATAAGAAATTTTGCGTATACTTTTTTATATATATTATTTCTATCAAAATAAAGGTGGAAATATGTGTAAGGTAAAGAATATATATGTGATACATATATATTTATTTATTGCACGAATAACATTAAATAAATTTTTCGATAAAGGAATTGTAGATTACTATAAATTATATTCTTATAATAAACTAATTTTGATAGTCAAAATATTTTATTATTTATTTTTCATGAAAATATGATTAATATATTATTTAAATAATATATAAAGTAATGCCTAGAATTATTATAATGATTATTTTATTGTATGAATTAATCAAGATTAATTAGGTTAATTATTTTAACATAATTAATAATGGGATATAAGGTAAAATGTGATTATAGATCAAAACCCTAATTTTTGATCTAGGTTATGAAATTTCATGAATTATACAATTATTGTATAATTGTATTTAAAAGGAAAGTGTATTTATGTTATTAATAATAAAAAATTACTTTCTTAAGAAAATTGAATATTAAATACTAGTATTAACTATATTTTTATTCAAATATATGTAAGTACATTGATACAAGTTATGATTATGAATTTTATATATAATTGTGATAATTAACATAATTATATGAATATATATTAAAATTTATTTATTTATTTTGTTTAAATATTAAATATAGTAATTAAATATGTTGGTATTTAAATGAAAGTATGTATATTATGTGATTAATGATACTTATTAGGAAACCCTATTTCATAAATTAGGGAACCCTAATTTTATCAAGAAACTATAATTTTATAAAACCCTAATTATTAAATTAGTGTGTTTCAATTTTATTGTTATTTACTTCTTAATTAATTTTCTAAACCCTAAGAATTATTTGACAAATCCTAAAGGTTAAAATCTAAGGGTTAAACCCTAGATTCAAGTGTCATGGACAAAAATAACCTTGAAGGAATTTATTAATTACAAAATAATTAATTTTGATTTTGTTTTATTAGCTTACTTGCAAATCTTTACAAGATATAGGCTAAGATATCATCACATGCTCAAATCTTATTTTATCAGCCATTACATGACACCTAGCAAGCTCAGATTCATTGAATCAAATGAATAGGATTGCAAAAGAGAGAGAAAGTAAAAGAAATTGCAATTATTTTCTTACAAACAAGCCAAGTCCCTTTCTCTCTCTAAGACCCACGAAATTTTCTCTCTAACTTGTTCACACTATCAAACAATAACATCCCATACATTAACCTATACCAAATCAAGGCCAGAAATTAAAAATTTGCTCAAGAAATATATTAAACCCTAACTTATGCTAGATCATTAATTTTTCGTTAGATGTTATCTTTAAGTGTTAGAATATGTTCTATGATATTGGTATTGATGATCTGGTTTGAGAAACAACACTTTCAATACATCAAAAGGCTCGAAATCATGAATTTTTGAAAACTGAAAAAACTTAAAAATGTTTTCTGACAGTCAAAGTCGGGGCCTATAGATCTCACCCTGTTCGTCATATGTTATGTTTAAGTGTTGATATGTGTTCTATGCCATGTTGTTAGTATGCTTAAAGTAGAATCATGATCATAGCATGTGTAGATTAAAAGTTATTCACGGTCAAAACCCATTGACCGAGCATGACTTTGAGTTTTCTAGGTAACCCAAAAAATTGAAGAACACTGCCCGGCCGCTACTTTGACCGCTTTGATCTCTTAGCTGTTAGTTTGTTTAAGGGTTAAATTGTGTTTAGCTTAGTACTCTGACATGAGGACTACAAGTCCAGAGCACCCTCAAGCCTTAAAGATTAACCGATTGAAAATTATAAGGGGTCAAACTAGGCTGCTCGCTACTTTGAGAATTCTGGGTAACCCATAATTTCTCAGGCAGCGTCTGACCACTTTTTGAAAAAACTAGATCTCTTTATGTGTTGATATCTAGATCATGTAAGTGATTCACTAGTGTACCTTGAAAGTTATACTACAAGGCCCGACGTCTAGATCATCAAAAATATTAACTGATTGAAATTTATAAGGCCACCAAAAGCGTTGACCGGCATTGACCGGCCGTTTCTGGACTGCCTAGAAACTCAAGAACACGTCTGACAAGCTTGTTTAAGGGTTTATATCTTCTTGATATGTTATGATCTGACCCATAAATTGTTATATACTTGTAGTATTACATCAATACTACAAGATCTGATCATTAGCTAGCCCAGAAACATCTTTAACAGTGAATTATTGTTGGTCAAAGTAGGTACCTAGAAACTGGTTATGAATGTTCTTGAGTTGCTCAAGAACACCTATAGCGACAGTTTTTGTCGCTATAGGCCTTTAGCGACGATTTTGAATTAAAATAAATAGAAATTAATTATTAAAAATTCATAAAATTATTTTAAATTATAAAAATTAACATTTTATATTTTGACATAAATTTCATTAATATTTTAATTTAATTAAATATTAATGATATAAAGTATTAAAAAATATTTTAAGTTATAATAAATGACTTTTAATATTTTGAGATAAATATCATTAAAAATTTAATATTAATGATAATAAATTTATTTAATTATTATATTAAATAAATTATTAAAAATTATTTAAAAATGATATTAAAGTTTTAAAAAGTAGTTTCAGTTATAATAAATAACTTATAATATTTGGATAAGAATTTTAATAATATTTTAATATTAATGATAATAAAGTTATTTAATAATTATATTAAATAAATTATTTAAAAATAATTTAAATATTTTATAAATCATTTAAAGGTGAAATAAATATTTTAAGTTATAATAAATAACTTTTAATATTTTGATATGAATAACATTAATATTTTAATATTAATGGTAGTTATTTAAAAATGATTTTAATACTTTAAAAATTATTTAAAAGTAATATTGATGTTTTAAAAATATTTTAAGTTGTAATAAATAACTTTTAATATTTGAAAATGAAATACACTCATATTTTAATATTAATGGTAATTATTTAAAAATAATTTTAATATCTTAAAAATTATTTAAAGGTAATATTAAGGTCTAAAAAAAATATTTTTAGTTATAATAAATAACTTTTAAAGTGTTGACATGAACTTCATTAATATTTTAAATATTAATGATAATGATATTAATTGACAATTAAATCATTAAAAATGATATAAGTGTTTAAAAAATTATTATAAATGATTTTAATGTTTGAAAAAATATTATAAATGATAATTAAATTATCTAATATAATATTTAAGTTCTTGAACAAAGTCTCATTAAAAATAAATTTATTAATTATCCGATAATGCAATCGGGACACCGAAATGATACTGAACTCAAATTAAATTGACATGGTTTGACTAGGTATACGTTCTTATGTGTTTTAATGACTGATATGACTATGTGACAACATGTTTAAGCAGTATTATATGTTAAGTTGTATTATTCTAATTAAAAAATAATTCTACTGATGATAGGACTTCATATTAAAGATAAAAGCGTAATCTATACTACGTAGCAGTAATCAACTATCAAAGGCAAGTTCCTTAACCTGACTCAAATTTTATATTGAGCCAGTATCCTAACTGTTACAAGTATTGTATGAAATAAATCTTTGTAGTTAAGTTTCTTTACTTCAAATTCTTATTTTTATTCATATCCATAATGATATCATGATTCGTTTATAAAATTATTCTCCTATTGTGGAATTTTATTCAATACGTTTGTTATTTATTAATATCTCATTATTTGTACAAGTGTCCCCACTTGTATGAATTGTTGTATTCCTGCAAGAACTCTTGAACTAGAAATTCCTTTGATATAACAAATCCTATTACATACTATTAAATTTCGGTATGTAGTTATGGTTTAATGACTGTCTAAGCTATTTGACTCGGCTAGACATAGTTGAATTGTACTATTAAATCTTATTGTTTATGATAAGGTCGTCCAACTGAATTGTTTAGTTAGGACTCCAAACTGAGTATGAACAACCCGTAATGGGAAAATTATTTTTGTGCCCAAGGCGAACAGAGTAAACGAATTATCGTACAAACAGATAGTATTGATCAATATATGACATAACAGGGTTGATCACCCTACATGTCTGTAAGCCCAGAACGGTTTGCAGATGAATTTCTGTTTAAACCTTTTCAAAAATAAAAAATAAAAGTTCATGGTCCATTGACCGCTCAGCATTTATAGTCACTACGTTGTTTCAAAATTTTAAACGATTTGATATGTTATTAAGAAATATTTCGAAAGACTTCAAAACTATTGATTCGTTGTAGAAGTATACCTCAAAGAAAATATTTACTTCTTTCTGCTAAAGTTTATTAACTGCTATTACTTTCTAAGCAATTGAATGCTCATTCTTGCTTTAAAATTAAATGTTTTCAGCTAAGCGTGATCGACCTGAAGGTTCGGACAAGGGCAAAGGAAAGGGAAAGCTGACAGAATAAGTTTTATGGTGTTTTGTGTAATATTTAGACTTTATTAAGAAGATAATATTTATTTTCTATCATGTAATGAATGTTTTAAAGGTCGTGTACCTGGGATTAGACAACTCTGATATATATAATAAGTTTGTTATTTATATTATTCCGCTCAAAGAAATGATATCGTGTAACAACAAGTTCGGGTTTCAAGTACCTGAATTTGGGGGGGGGGGGGGGGGGGGAGCATCACAGACAGAATCTTTGTAAGGGGGAGAATGTAACGGGACGAATTTAATTGAACCGTTATTCTGGGGACAGAATCCTTTTAAGGGGGGAAAGATGAGACGCACAAGGATTTTGTAATTTAATTTAAATATTTATTAAATTAAATAAATATTTTCGATGATTTATTTATTGAGTTAAATAATTAATTAATGAGATTGTGGTAGATTAATTTAATTATATGTGTTACATTGGTTAATTAATGTGAAGAATTTTGTTATTCAAAGTATATATTTAATTGAGTTGTTCGATTAAACTAATTATTTAATAAGCATAATGTTATTCTAATTAATTTAATAATTAATTAGAGATTTAATGATTTGACATAATTAATAAAGGAGAATTTTAATTATGTGATAATATGATTTAATGTAGATTTATTATATTTTATTTATTTTAAATAAGATTATCTGATTAATTAAGTGTGACATTAAACTATATGTTAAATACTTTAATTAAAATAATGGGAAATGAGTATATAAGAGGGCAACCAAACATGGCCTTAATGGGAGTTGAAGCAGTTAATCCTTAGTGGGGATTAACTGACCATTACATCGTCAGTTTATATATATATATATATATATATATATATATATATATTATACGTATTATAACTTATATCATATATCAGTTCATATTATCTCAGTTAAGTAAAGTTAGAGAGAAAATACAGAGAGCATAGTT
The DNA here is from genome assembly GCA_020205555.1 of Panax stipuleanatus. NCBI lineage: Eukaryota > Viridiplantae > Streptophyta > Magnoliopsida > Apiales > Araliaceae > Panax > Panax stipuleanatus. Next base: position 113,039,152 of record CM035124.1, read on the forward strand.
CAGAGAAATTGAGAGAAAGGATTGAGGGAGAAGAATTTGAGAAGTCTTTATCATCATCTTTGAATCATATACACAAAGTAGCAAGGGTAATCCCTCATCTTAAGTCTCTCATTCGTGTTTTCATGTTTTCTCCATTACAAGCATATTTATATTCTCCGTGAATGAAGAGTCTGATGATCTTTGTGACGCCCCCAGAATAGGTCCAGTCAACCCAACTCATTCTGAGTCGCCAAATACATGGTACAGAATTCAAATACAAATTTTACATCACACGGTCGTGCAAAATACGACCACACAACTGTGAGTGTCAATACAAACATGTAGAAAAAATTAATATTCAAACTAAGTCCTCATTACAATTATTATCACACTATTTATCAAAAATAGTGAGGACTACTACTGCTTTAACTCGGACCATCACTCTGTCCCCCGACTAGTTCCAGCAACATTCTCATTTCCTAAAGAGGACAATAGATAAAAAGGGTGAGCTCAACTAGCCTAGTAAAGAATATTATGACTAAGATAATGGAAAATAAATTATCGTTAGCCTTCAATAAATCAGATAAAATATAATGGACAACCAATTTTAGATCAATATTCGCAGCGGAAATAACAACTCATTAGAAGAGTTAAGTAGAGAATGAAGTCTACTATCTTCTATGATTTAAAAGTCCATCATCAATATTTTATCCCTGTAACATCAATCAATATACATCTCAAATCAAATATTCATCTTTGCACTACGGCCAAAGATATTCATTTGTATCACCAGTGGTCATGTTCATCTCAACACCTGTTCATCTTTGCACTACGGGCCAAAGATATTCATCAGGTAATCAATCATCTTTGCTCTATAGGCCAAAGATATTCAATTATATCACCTTTTAGGACTGAGGATGATGAAAAATATTTTAAAGAACGAATCTAGTGAGATAAAGGACAAAGACTAAGGATTCGTAATCTAATTTATCCAAGTTCAAGAATACTCCATAATAATACTTTGTGGAGCAAAATTCAAGAATAAAGCTCAAAACTTAGATCCAATCAAAGATAAGAACTTTAACAAGCAAGTTGGACATATAGAAGAAAATTTAATTTTTTCGTGAATAGTGCCGTATACGTGAATAGTAACTCCGACAGAAAAAGTAAGAATTTCATAATAAAATTTATTTCAATATTTTGGTATAATGATATTGAAAAGAATAACATCATTTACGAAAGAAAATAACATCCCTTACCTCAAAAGAATAGTACCTCTGACTAGAATATCGTACTAAATAGTAACACTCAAAGTATCTAAATACTCATAAAAATACGCTCGATATTATAGAGAGAGAAAACTTCTGATTCTGGTGTAATTTTCAATTCTAACCTAAGCACCCTATTTATAGAAAAAGCTTAGGATGCCAAAGTTGACTAACTAAGCCTTCGGAGAAATTTCTCACTTTGAAAAATCGTCTGGCTGCTTTCCAAAATCAGAATTTTTCAAAAAAAACAAAAGTGGGGCCCACCCATATTTTTAATAAAAATATTTATTTTCCGAAACTTCAATAATTCATAATAAATAGCCCTTTTATCAGAAAAATACAAATTCTATGTCTTTTTATAGAAAATTGAATTCTCTACAACTTTGTAAAAGGAAGTTTTTCCAAATTCTAAACATAAATTATCCGAAATTCATAAAGGGATGATTTTCCACACCAAAATACTGATAAAAACACGTCAGCACTAATTCCTTCTTTTATATCCACAAAATAAATATTTCCTTATCATATAAATCAATAATTAATTATTTACAAATAATATTACAGAACTACAATATTGACAACCAGGTTGTTCCTAGGAAAGAGGGGGCCTTCAGATAAGGACTTCTCCTTACTGGCGCGCAATTAAATAACCCCTCTTAGACAAAACTTCCTTAGACATTGTCAATAATGCTATCTAATAATATTATTCAAATAATATGAATTATTGAGTTGATAATGTGAAATACTGTGCAGTGACAATTATTGAATCAATAATACAAAATATCAACGGTAGCAATTATTGAATCAATCATATAAAATAGCAACGTAGTAATTATTGATATAAAATATCAACGTAACAATTATTGAATCAATAAAATATCATGCAATTATTGAATCAATAATATAAAATATTGAACATTAATTACTGTAACAATAATTGAGTAGTGACTTCTCACGTAAGAATCAGTAATTCAAAATACTGTGCAATACCGTGTGCTACTGTGCAATACCGTGTGCTACTGTGTAACACCACGTATTACTGTATTTTAACCACCTGGTATTTCAACAGTACTAACGGTAACAACTACGCCGTTATTTTATAAAAAGGTTATTTCTGTCGCTTTCTATATCCGATAGTTATTCCGTTGTGGGGCCCACAAATAGCTTGCGCCGTCGTACGAATATTCCCTGACAACAAGAATATTCCACGACCAAATGAATATTCCCCGACAACAATGAATATTTTATAACCACTTACTTATTTTGAAATATTTGCACATTTCACTCATAACTTTTCACACTTATCAAATCAACACCTTACTATTTTGAAATAATATATAAAGAAAATTAAATCTTTATTCATAAAAGTTGGGGTCTTACAACCTCCCCTCCTTATGAAACTTCGTCCTCGAAATTGACGTACGTACCTGGTATGTCGAAAAGGTGAGGATACCTCACTTTTATTTCTGATTCCAACTCCCATGTCATTTTCTCAATAGCATGGTTTCTCCACAAAACTTTAACTTGAGGTATAATTTTCGAGCGTAGGACATGCTCCTTCCTATCCAAGATCTTGACAGGTACCTCCTCGTATGTTAAATCTTCGGCTATCTCGTCTGGTTCTAACTCAATAATGCGGTTTGGATCTTTCACATATTTACGTAACACGGATATGTGAAACACGTTATGAACATGAGACATGCTTGGAGGTAAAGCGAGTCTATAGGCCATCTTTCCTACTCGGTCAAGGATCTCAAATGGACCAATGAATCGTGGATTGAGCTTTTCGCTCTTGCCAAACCTCGTAACTCCCTTCCACGGAGCAACACGTAATAACACATGATCCCCAACATTAAATTCCACGTCCTTTCGATGAAGATCAGCATAACTCTTTTGTCGATCTTGTGTTATTTGTATACGTTGTCGGATTATTTGGATCTTTTCTGTAGTCATACGTACCAACTCTGGTCCCAATAATGTTGCTTCACCCACCTCATCCCAACATACTAGAGAGCGACACTTTCTCCCATACAATGCATCGAATGGAGCCACGCCTATACTTGCCTGATAACTGTTGTTGTAGGAGAATTCCACCAATAGTAAGTACTTATCCCAACTCCCTTTGAAGTCTAGAACACAGAGTCTCAATAGATCTTTAAGAGTTTGAATAGTCCTTTCTGATTGTCCGTCTGTTTGAGGATGGATAAGCCGAACTGAATCGTAAATCCGTGCCCATAGCTTTCTGCAAACTGATCCAAAATCGTGAAGTGAATCTTGGGTCACGATCCGAAACTATGGATACTGGCATGCCATGTAATCTCACAATCTCATTCACGTACATATGAGCAAGACGTTCAAGGAATAAGTCTCTTGTATCGACAAGAAATGAGCAGACTTGGTTAATCTATCAACAATAACCCAAATCGCATTTATGCCTTGAGAAACCTTGGGAAGACCCGTAACGAAATCCATCGTAATGTGTTCCCACTTCTATTTCAGAATCTCCAGTGGTTGCAATGGTCCCTTCGGCACTTGATGCTCCGCCTTTACACGTTAACAAGTTAAACATCTTGAAATAAACTCCGCGATCTCTCTTTTCATATTGCTCCACCAAAATGTATCGTGCCAAAATGTATGTCGAAGATCACGATACATTTTGGTACTCCCAGGATGGATTGCAAATGGTGTGCTGTGTGCCTCCATCATGATTCTATGCTTCAAGTCGGAATCGTTAGGAACACAAAGTCTGGAGTTGACTCGAAGTATTCCCTCTTCATCGATTCTTGCTTCTGGAATGGCACCTTCTTGCACCTTCTTCTTCATCTTCATCAGCTCCGGATCCGTAGCTTGAGCAGCTTTAACTTTATCAACCAAAGCTGGTTCTACACGTATACTTGACATCATCGCACTCGTTCCCACATATGATCTTCTACTCAATGCGTCAGCTACCACGTTCACTTTCCAGGATGGTATTGGATGGTATGATCGTAATCTTTCAACAGCTCAAGCCAACATCGTTGCCGCATGTTGAGTTCCTTCTGAGTGAAGAAATATTTAAGGCTCTTATGATCCGTATAAATCTCCACTTTCTCTCCGTACAGATAATGTCTCCAAATTTTCAACGCGAAAATGACTGCTGCCAACTCTAAATCATGAGTAGGATAATTCCTCTCATATTCTTTGAGTTATCGCGAGGCATAGGCTATGACTTTTCCATGTTGCATGAGAACACATCCTAACCCTTTGCCCGAAGCATTGCTGTAAATAACATATCCATCCGAACCAGATGGTATTGTCAGAACAGGTGCCGAGATAAATCTTCTCTTGAGCTCTTGGAAGCTCTTCTCGCATTCCTCGCTCCAAACGAATTTTGTATCTTCCGAGTCAACTGAGTTAATGGAGTAGCGATTCGAGAAAATCCCTCTACGAACCTCCGATAATAACCAGCTAAGCCCAAAAAGCTTCGTACTTCGGTCACCGACTTAGGTTGCTCCCAGCTTTGTATTGCTTCAATCTTCGTCAGGTCAACAGATTCTCTACGTTTCGATACCACGTGCCCAAGGAATGCTACTTCCTCAAGCCAGAACTCGCATTTCTTCAGCTTGGCATATAGCTTGTTCTCATGAAGCTTTTGAAGTACCAACTTCAAGTGGTGCTCATGATCTTCATGGCTTTTAGAATAGATGAGGATGTCATCAATATAGACAACAACGAACTGATCCAAATATTCCTTGAATACACAGTTCATCATATCCATGAAAGCAGCAGGAGCATTAGTCAATCAAAAAGACATGACTAAGAACTCATAATACCCGTACCGAGTTCTGAAGGCAGTCTTCGGAATATCCTCAGTTTTAATCTTCAGCTGATGATATCCAGAACGAAGATCGATCTTTGAAAAGAATTGTGCTCCTTGCAACTGGTCGAATAGGTCATCGATACGAGGTAGCGGATACCTATTCTTGATGGTGACATGGTTCAACTCTCGATAGTCAATACAAAGTCGCATACTCCCGTCTTTATTCTTTACGAATAAAACAGGAGCACCCCAAGGAGACATAGTAGGACGAATAAAAACGATGTCTAATAATTCCTGTAATTGGACCTTTAACTCCTGAAGTTCAATAGGAGCCATTCGATATGAGGTTTTAAAAATGGGTTTTGTACCGGGTTCAAGGTCAATAAAGAATTCAACTTCACGTTCTGGGGGTATACCGGGAAGTTCTTCAGGAAATACATCAGAAAACTCATTAACAACGGAAATATCATTCAAATCTGACGTATTATAGTTTAGATCAGTGACATGAGCTAAGAAAGCTTGACATCCATTTTTTAATAAACGAATAGCCTTGTGATTTGAAATGATATTGACTGATTTTAGTGGTTTGGTGGTTTGGATTCGCACAACATGTTGATTAGGAATATGAAAACTAACAACCTTACGAAAACAATCAATTTTGGCATGGTAAGTGATTAACCAGTCAATTCCTAAAATCACGTCAAATGCAAGAATTTTCAAAGATATAAGATCAACAGGTAAGGTAAGGGTACCAATCTGAATCAAGCAAGATTTTTAAACTGCAGATGTAACGAAGGTTTCTCCTAACGGAGTTTCAACAGATAAGTCAAAGTCTAACTTCTCAGGTGTCAAATTCAAACGTTAAGCACAAGCAGGTGAAATAAAAGAATGGGTAGCACCGGTATCTAACAAGGTGTAAACTTCGTAAGAGTTTATGATTAACTTACCCGTAATCACCTCGTGTGGGTTCCTCGCGTTTTGGGCTGACACGACAAACGCTCTTCCAGGAATCTCCGACTTTGACTTGTCCGAAACCGCCTTTGGAATCACCACCCCCGCTGGATTGATTTTGCTATAGGACAATCTCGAGCTATATGTCCTTCTTTTCCACAGTTATAACATGCTTTGAATTGTTGTGGACAGTTTGGGCTGATGTGTCCCTCTTTCCCGCATTTATAGCATACGACCGGTGGTCGTTCTCCTCCCCTATAAACAGTTGATGCTGGTGCTGATGTCGGCGTCTTCACGTTCTTATTGTTGTACCTTCTCTTCTTGAAATCTCCCCCCGATTCGCTTTTTCTACTATCATGACCACGATTACCACCGGAGTGGTTACCGCTTCTGTCATACTTTCCTCCCCGCTGGTTGTCATTGCTCCGATGACTGCTGCCACCGATACGACCTTGGTTGTTGTCCCTTGGTTGAACATAATCGTTATCTCATTCTAACAACTGGGCCCTGTTTATTACATCCGAATATAGAGAAAATTTATGAGAAATGAGGTATTGACGTATTTCGGGTTTCAAACCTCTCAGAAACATCCGCGTCATACGTTCCTCATTCTCCACCAAATGAGGTGCAAACCTGGACAACTTCGCGAACTTAGCCTCGTACTGGGACACAGTCATGTTATTTTGTTCTAGTCTGATAAACTCTACCTCCTTCATATGACGAATACTTTCAGGAAAGTACTTGTCATTGAACAGTTTCTGGAATCCTTCCCAAGACATCTTGAGTGCGGCAGGCTGGGTACGCTTCACAGATTCCCACCAGTAATCTGCCTCTCCACGTAACATAAACGTGGCGAATGGAACCTTCTGTTCCTCCGTGCATCCCAAGACATCAAATATCTTGGTAATTTGCTTAACCCACGTCTCCGCCTTGATAGGATCCGGCTTCCCCAAAAACTCTGGTGGTCCCAATTCTTTGAATTGCTTGGCAGTGACAATTCGCGTGTTGTTATTATCTCCACCTGTATTTTGCACACGAGTTTCCCTCATTCTGGTTTTGCATGAACTGCAAAAAATTTCTAAACATCTCATTGTTTATCGTCTGATCAACGTTATTTTCAGGATGAACATTGCCTTCCTGTTGCACGTTCTCCTTGTTGGTGATTAAAGGTGTCTCCACGGTCTCACACTTCGTTGTTAACATTCTCAGCTGCCATTCTCAAATACTGTCATAAAACAAGGGTTAATTAAACAAATTAACATATCACATATTAACCCTATGCTCCGACTGACAAATTAAATACCACATAAGCTTAGGTAGGACATACTAGTGAAGGATTTACTCGTCTCTCCCCTCCTAGTTCTATTCCCCGATCTCCGCCAGAGACCATATCCCTAAGCTCTGATACCAACTGTGACGCCCCCAGAATAGGTCCAGTCAACGCAACCCATTCTGAGTCGCCAAATACATGGTACAGAATTCAAATACAAACTTTATATCACACGGTTGTGCAAAATACGACCACACAACTGTGAGTGTCAATACAAATATGTAGAAAATATTAATATTCAAACTAAGTCCTCATTACAATTATTATCACACTATTTATTCAGAAATAGTGAGGACTACTACTGCTCTAACTCGGACCATCACTCTGTCCCCCGACTAGTTCCCGCAATATTCTCATTTCCTGAAGAGGACAATAGATGAAAAGGGTGAGCTCAACTAGCCCAGTAAAGAATATTATGACTAAGATAATGGAAAATAAATTATCATTAGCCTTCAATAAATCAGATAAAATATAATGGACAACCAATTTTAGATCAATATTCGCAGCGAAAATAACAACTCATTAGAAGAGTTAAGTAGAGAATGAAGTCTACTATCTTCTATAATTTAAAAGTCTATCATCAATATTTTATCCATATAACATCAATCAATATACATCTCAAATCCAATATTCATCTTTGTACTACGGCCAAAGATATTCATTTGTATCACCAGTGGTCATGTTCATCTCAACACCTGTTCATCTTTGCACTACGGGCCAAAGATATTCATCAGGTAATCATTCATCTTTGCTCTATATGCCAAAGATATTCAGTTATATCACCTTTTAGGACAGAGGATGATGAAAAATATTTTAAAGAACGAATCTAGTGAGATAAAGGACAAAGACTAAGGATTCGTAATCTAATTTATCCAAGTTCAAGAATACTCCATAATAATACTTTGTGGAGCAAAATTCAAGAATAAAGCTCAAAACTTAAATTCAATCAAAGATAAGAACTTTAACAAGCAACTTGGACATAAAGAAGAAAATTTAATTTTTTTCGTGAATAGTGCCGTATACGTGAATAGTAACCCCGACGAAAAAAGTAAGAATTTCATAATAAAATTCATTCAAATATTTTGGTATAATGATATTGAAAAGAATAACATCATTTACGAAAGAAAATAACATCCCTTACCTCAAAAGAATAGTACCTCTGATTGGAATATCGTATATAAGGCTGAAGAAAACTTGCACTGAATAGTAACACTCAAAGTATCTAAATACTCACAAAAATAAGCTCGATATTATAGAGAGAGAGAGAGAGAGATAACTTCTGATTCTGGTGTGATTTTCAATTCTAACCTAAGCACCCTATTTATAGGAAAAGCTTAGGATGCCAAAGTTGACTAACTAAGCCTTCGTAGAAATTTCTCACTTTGAAAAATCGTCTGGCTGCTTTCCAAAATCAGAATTTTTCAAAAAAAAAAAAACAAAAGTGGGGCCCATCCATGTTTTTAATAAAAACATTTATTTTTCGAAAACTTCAATAATTCATAATAAATAGCCCTTTTTATTAGAAAAATACAAATTCTATTTCTATCTATAGGAAATTTAATTCTCTACAACTTTATAGAAGGAAGTTTTCCCAAATTCCAAACATAAATTATCCGAAATTCATAAACGGATGATTTTTCACACCAAAATACTGATAAAAACACATCAGCACTAATTCCTTCTTTTATATCCACAAAATAAATATTTTCTTATCATATAAATCAATAATTAATTATTCACAAATAATATTACAGAACTACAATATTGACAACCAGGTCGTTCCCAAGAAAGCGGGGGCCTTCCGATAAGTACTTCTCCTTACTGGCGCGCAATTAAATAACCCCTCCTAGACAGAACTTCCTTAGACATTGTCAATAATGCTATCTAATAATATGATTCAAATAATATGAATTATTGTGTTAATAATGTGAAATACTGTGCAGTGACAATTATTGAATCAATAATACAAAATATCAACGGTAGCAATTATTGAATCAATCATATAAAATAGCAATGTAGCAATTATTGATATAAAATATTAACGTAGCAATTATTGAATCAATAAAATATCATGTAATTATTGAATCAATAATATAAAATATTGAACAGTAATTACTGTAACAATAATTGAGTAGTGACTTCTCACGTAAGAATCAATAATTCAAAATAATGTGCAATACCGTGTGCTACTGTGCAACACCGTGTATTACTGTATTTTAACCACCGGGTATTTCAACAGTACTAACGGTAACAACTACGCCGTTATTTTATAAAAAGGTTATTTCTGTCACTTTCTATATCCGACAGTTATTCCGTTGTGGGGCCCACAAATAGCTGCGCCGTCGTACGAATATTCCCCGACCAAACGAATATTCCCCCACAACAATGATTATTTTATAACCACTTGCTTATTTTGAAACATTTACACATTTCACACATAACTTTTCACACTTATCAAATCAACACCTTACTATTTCGAAATAATATATAAAAAAAATTAAATCTTTATTCATAAAAGTTGGGGATATTACAATCTTTGTATATATGATGATATATATGTTTATAATATGTTTTCTATCACTTATATATGTTGTAAAACAATCAATTTCATGTAATTATGCCTTAATTGAATTTCTATGATTTATAGAGCATGAAAAGTATGAAGAACACGTATATGGCCTTTATGTACAAATTATATGCTTTAATTGTTTATTAAACTTAAAATTAATAGTAGATTATGATCATACATGTTTAAACAAAGAAACCAAAATTTAAACGGACGGATTCGGAGTTATAACGAATCTGTAACATTGAATTTCATGGTTTGTCTCGAAACTTTTCAAAATACCAAAAATAATGAAATTATATGATTTGATTTGAGTAATTACGTGATCTAATGTGTTAAAAACATTGTTAGAATCATTGTATGATGTTTTTGTGGAGTTTATACTTCACGGGAATCAGTGTACTAGTTTAATTTAGATTTATTTGGCCTTATCTGCATTTTTCGCAAACTACACCTAAACCAGCCTATGGCCACCCGCCCTAGCGGCCTCCAGACCCGCCCTAGCGAGACCCCTGCAGAACACCTGCTCGCTCCAGCGGGGTAGTGCAGAAAAAAATAATTTTTTTGACCCGTTTGTGTAATTTTAAGCCATAATATGATGAGTTAACCTAACCTAATGAACATGATAACATGATGAACATGTAATACAATACTATACCATGTTGTTGACATGTATAATAAAATTTAAAGTTTTATGTTAATAAACTATGTGTGAACTTGGATATTGATGTCGTAAGACTTGATTTTGATTGTCTAAGAGTTTATATTATGTGGTATGCATGTTGTGATTCGGATTCACGTTATGTGGTTAGTTAACAAGTTAAGATTTATAAACCAAGTTGTTAACATTGAACCTAAGTGAGAAGTTCAACCGTTAAACATAGCGGTAATGGAACTAATCGATGTTGTAAACGTAATGTAATGTGTAGGACATTGAGGAAGTGAATTGTCATTATATTTGTAGCTTGTGCACGAGGTAAGTTTCTAAACCTTACTTTTATATTGAGCAAGTGTTCTATCCCTAACTTATTATCGTTAACCAAGTTTTCTAATCCTTATTCTTATGTTAAGCAAGATCATAAACTCAAACTTTACTTTTATTGAGCAAGTTTTCTATTCTTGAAATACCAGCATTACGCAAGTTCTTATCCTTGTTTATTCAAGTTGAGATTCAATATGAGATATTATAATTCCTTTAAAGCATGATTTCAGTTATACAATACTTATTCTATTGTATACTCTTGAGAATTATTATTTGATTTGAATATCATTTATTGTTGAACCTTATAAGACTAGTGAACCCTTATTGATTCGACTAGTCAATAATTGATGAACGTTCTAAATTCTAGAACTATTATTGAGCTTATCCGAAACCTAAACTTCCTTTGGTGCGGACTCTGATGTCAAACTGAGATTAACAACCCTATTATAAGGGATTATTTACGCTTTAGCGTTGAGATATTGTGCACAGTATGGTACTAAGGGCTGATCCCTCTAAGTACGACTAGTAGAGTCCATATAGTCTTTTGACTGTTAAAGGTTTAAAGTAGAAATATTTAACAACCTGGGACATAGTTCTAGGTCTTATGACCCTCAGACATACTTTTGATTCTTGTTATTCATTCTTGATTCAAAAGCCGAGCTTTCTATTATTTATATTTTTTTGACTTATTCGCATGTTATTATATTTTTATATTTGTATACTTGTGGGTAATCGTGCTCACTCTTGCATAATAACATTGCAGTTAAGAACGAAAGATCCGACAAGCCTTCCACTAGCAAAGGCAAGGGCAAAGTTAACAAGTGATGAAGACTTGTTGTTTATTTGATAATATTTGTCTAAGACTTATGTTGTGATGTTTAAGACTTATTTAATTATTTATGTTTCCGCATTTGAGATTTAAGGTTAGTATGACCTGAGATTTAATTATGTATTTATTATTCAGATGTTGTAACCCCGTAAGAGGAGATGATGGATTTATTTCTATCTATTTCATGATACGCGTTTATTATGGGTAGATAGATATATGATATTTGTATAGTGAACACCAAATTTTGTGGAAATTTAAGTACCCGGATTTGGGGGTGTCACAAAATCTTTATCAAATTGCAATGGTTCATACTCTATAACATGTTTGTAATCATGTTTGTATGGTCGCAACACCGAAATATAGAAAATATTATGAATATGGTCTAATTTTAGAGGTAATGCCACCTCATAAGCTACCTACCCAACCCTTCGCAATATCTTAAAGGGTCCAATAAATCTGGGACTCAGTTTCCTCTTCTTTCCAAATTGAATATTCCCTTTTCAGGGAGATATTTTTAGAAAAATGAAGCTACCCACTTCAAACTCTCGATTTTGACGATGATAATTAGCATATTTCTTCTGTCTATCCTGAGCAGCTACCAATATTGCCCTGATCACCTTGACGATCTTGACAGTTTGTTGTACCAATTTTAATCCTAACAGTTGTCGCTCACCAACCTCATCCCAGCATAATGGAGTCCTACATTTTCTACTTTACAATGCTTCGTAAGACGGCATGCCAATACTTGCATGGTAACTGTTGTTGTAAGTGAATTCCACCCACGGTAGATGGTCATCCCAACTTTCCCTTAAAGTCCATAACATAAGCTCTTAGCATATCCTCTAAAGTCTGGATTGTCCTCTCGCTCTGCACATCAGTTTGAGGATGATACGCCGTACTCATTCTCAACTGCGTTCCCAAGCATTCCTGTAATCGTTTCCAGAAATTCGACGTGAAACGCGGATCTCTGTCTGATACAATTGACACCGTAACACTGTGTCTAGAAACAATTTCCTTAACATACAGCTTCGCCAATTGATTCAAATTGAATCTAATCTTGATAGGTAGGTGATAGGTCTCCAAACAAATCAGTTTATTTTGATGATGTTGATGATAACAAACTTAGTAAATAGGATTAATATAAAATAGGTAGAATCCATCTCTATATGATTATTATAAATATTGATTTTAATTATCCTATTTTATTCCTATCAAAAATATTTTTTCATCATAAAATTGAATTTATTTTTCTTGACCTTGATAAATTAATTATCAAGTGTTAATTAAATTTATTCAAATATTAAACAATATATTTAAATAAATAATATTTATTCTACAATAGGGATAAGCCTCCCTAGCGATCAATGACTTTCCAGATAATATAGATTTCAACATTAATCATAAAAGAACCTGTGAGTAAATAGTTATCGTACAATTCAATCCTTCCACCATACAATGTCCCAATTAAATATAAGACATGGATTTACTGTCAAGTCTTATTTTATTTAATTATATGTATTTCAATTAGAAAATGCACAACTCCAAATAATACAAATTAGAAACCTCTTTCTAATTTCATTCCACCTTGGTTAAGGATTCCTGGGTTGTCATTTAACGAATCACATAGGACATATCTCCTCTTTTACTAGAGGTGGTAGATTCTTTATTGATCATACATTATCTCCATATGTAACTCATTATACCCATGCATACCCTATATATACCTTAAAGGGCTTTAAGGAATAAGTCAAAGTATAATTCATTACATACAAGATACTATGATGATCTCAAGTCCAAGGATCACTTGTACTACTATCACATTAGGAATTTCTATTGACAGGCAAGTAAAACTCTATTAGGTATTCCATAGCGAGTCACTTTCAGTGAACTTATTCTCCAATAAGCACCTACATACTTACTTTAGTGTCTCCACACCAATGATTATGAGATCAATCATCCTCATCCAATGAGCAAGCAACATATATACTAATCTATCCGGATTTACTAATCCCCTTTTTAGTAATCCAATGATTAGGAACTATTTTAGTTTTTAAGCTTTCTAAGAATTTAGATCTCATTAGCATGATCAATATAATGATTCTAAAAGCATTGCTTAAAACTATGGATTATTTACATATTATAAAAACAGCACCATGTAAATAATTAAATGCCTTTAATAAATGAATATTTTATTAATAAATAAATAAGATTGTTTACAAAGTATGTGCTTTATCATCATTCATGATTGGCTTGTATGCACACTACTATCAAATTTGTGTATAGATGTCAGGAAGGAAAGGACTAGAAGACTCTCATGTCGCCAGTGCGGAGCAAACTGTTTCACCCAAGCCTATACTCGAGCCAATAGCGAAAGTAGAAGCTTACATTGAAAGTGATGAACCAAGGGTAGATTTAAGTAGTGATCATGATGAATATCCAAAAATGGAGCTAAATGAAGAAACAGAAGAAGAACAATATATGGTGGCAGTTACATTGGAACCGACAACAAAAGAAGTGCAAGATCTGGAAAATAAGGTGTTTTCCCTAAAAGAAATGTTGAAAGTGGAAAGGCTATTGAACAAACACTTACATGAGGCGATAGTTGATGTAATAAAGGAACGAAATAAGATGAAGGTTCAAATGGATAAAATTAAAACTGAATGTAGTGTACCACGTAAAGCTTCGAATAAGAAGGGGAAAAGGAAATGGAATGATAGTGATCCGAGAAATTCTGGAAATAACCAAGATAATCTTAAAAAGAAGAAAATATATAGGAACTGTGGGAAGGGGCATGGGGGCGTATGCAAGAAAGGACAGAAGACATGCTATAATTGTAGGAAAGGGAGGCATTTCTCTTTTCGTTGTCTCAAACCAAAGCTGCGTCCATGTTTTGAATGTGGAATGTTAGATCATCAAGTAAGAAATTGTCCAAAGAAGAAGTAAGGTGAAGGAAATGGAAAGAAGTAGGATAATTATTCTATGATTATGAGATAGATGAACTGTGTATGATATATATATATATATATATATATATATGTGTGTGTGTGTGTGTGTGTGTGTGTGTGTAAGGTACTACTCCTAACTTTTGTATAAGTTATTATAATGAATCCCGATTTTTGTTGTCACTAAGGGATAATAAGTGATTATGACAGTCTGTATTGTGTAATGAAAAGTACTATGTACTGTTTAAATATGAATATGAATATTATGATATTATTATATGTCAAGATAGCATGTTGATTAAATGACAATTTGTTAATTCGGCAAGCTAAAGTTGGGAATCCAGCAAGCTGAATTGGTCTAAAATTTAGAATTCTGTATTCTATCTTTTATGATACCATTAATAATGGTATATGAATGATAAGGTAATAAATTAAGGTTTTGTATAATCAGATAAAAAAAATATTTGTTATGTATGATTTGTGAAAAGTATGTATTGGTATGTGTAAGAAAAATTATTAGTAAATAGAAAATGGGTTAAAATAACTCGTTAATGAAAGGATTTTTTTGAAAAAAATAAAATAATAATAATAAAAATCATGTGGTGGGCGCATTATCGTACTAAGTCTCAAGCTCAAGGAAACGCTAAACGACATAGTGCAAGTAGACTGTAAGTAATGGATCAAGACGCGCAGCAGTTACGGACTCGTAATACGAAATCTCCTAAGAAACGCCGATGGGAGAAATGCGAATGCTGGGAAAAGAAGTGGAAAGTTGGTGATCACGTGTCCAACTCTGACAAACAAGCCAACTGCGAGGACATTCAATATGACAGTTCAAGATACGGTAGCAACCGGAGATGGAATTCTAGATATTATTCAAATAAATTTTGTTTTCGTATATATGATTTACTTATATATAATAAATCGTTTTATTAAGAAATTTTGAAGGAGGAATTTGAGTTCCTATAGAAATCAAATTCCGTTTAATCAGATAGATAAGTTTTATGCTAATAAGTTAAAGATTAGTTCGATCGAATCAGATCGAGATCTACTTGCAATGAATGTGTATATTATTTACCCATGTGTGTATAAGTTTTGAAACGGTGATTTCAGGGGACGGAATCCTTATAAGGGAGGGTGAATGTAATAACCCAATATTTTTATATAATGAAATAAAAAATTTTGCGTATAATTTTTTTTAATATTATTTCAATCAAAATAAAGGTGCGAATATGTGTAAGGTAAAGAATATATATGTGATACATATATATTTATTTATTTCACGAATAACTTTACATAAATTTTTCGATAAAGGAATTGTAGATTACTATAAATTTATTCTTATAATAAACTAATTTTGATAGTCAAAATATTTTATTATTTATTTTTCATAAAAATATGATTAATATATTATTTAAATAATATATAAAGTAATGTCTAGAATTATTATAATAATTATTTTATTATTTGAATTAATCAAGATTAATTAAGTTAATTATTTTAACTTAATTAATAATTGGATATAAGGTAAAGTGTGATTATAGATCAAAACCCTAATTTTTGATCTAGGTTATGAAATTTCATGAATTATACAATTATTGTATAATTGTATTTAAAAGGAAAGTGTTTTAATGTTATTAATAATAAGAAAATATTTTCTTAAGAAATTTGAATATTAAATGCTAGTATTAACTATATTTGTATTCAAATATATGTAAGTATATTGATACAAGTTATGATTATGAATTTTATATATAATTGTGATAATTAACATAATTATATGAATATATATTAAGAATTTATTTATTTATTTTGTTTAAATAATAAACATAGTAATTAAATATATTGGTATTTAAATGAAAGTATGTATACTATGTGATTAATGATATTAATTAGAAAAATCTAATTCATAAATTTGGGAACCCTAATTTTATCAAAAAATCCTAATTTTATAAACCCTAATTTTATTAAAAACCCTAATTATTAAATTAGTGTGATTCAATTTTATTTTTATTTAATTCCTAATTAATTTTCCAAACCCTAGGAATTATTTGGCAAATCCTAAGAGTTAAAACCTAAGGGTTAAACCCTAGATTCAAGTGTCATGGACAAAAATACCCTTGAAGAGATTTATTAATTACAAAATAATTAATTTTAGTTTTATTTTATTAGCTTACTTGCAAATATTTACAAGATATAAGCGAAGATATCATCACATGCTCAAATCTTATTTTATCAGCCATTACATGACACCTAGCAAGCTCAGATTCATTGAATCAAATGGATAGGATTGCAAAAGAGAGAGAAAGTAAAAGAAATTGCAATTATTTTCTTACAAACAAGCCAAGTCCCTTTCTCTCTCTAAGACCCACGAAATTTTCTCTCTAACTTGTTCACACTATCAAACAATAACATCCCATACACTAACCTATAACAGATCAACGCCAAAATAAAAAATTTACTCAAGAAAGGTATAAAACCCTAACTTATGCTAGATCTTTAATTTTTCATTAAATGTTATGTTTAAGTGTTAGAATATGTTCTATGATATGGGTATTGATGATCTGGGTTGAGAAACAACACTTTCAATACATCAACAGGCTCGAAATAATGAATTTTTGAAAACAGAAAAAACTTAAAAATATTTTATGGCAGTCAAAGTTGGGGCCTATATATCTCACCCTGTTCATCATATGTTATGTTTAAGTGTTGATATGTGTTCTATGCCATGTTGTTAGTATGCTTAAAGTGTAATCATGATCATAGCATGTGTAGATTGAAAGTTATTCATAGTCAAAACCCGTTGACCGAGCATGACTTTGAGTTTTCTGCGTAACCTAGAAAATTGAAGAACACTGCCTGGCCGCTACTTTGACCGCTTTGATCTCTTAGTTGTTATTTTGTTTAAGGGTTAAATTGTGTTTAGCTTGTACTCTGACATGAGGACTACAAGTCCAGAGCACCCTCAAGCCTTAAAGATTAACCGATCGAAAATTATAAAGGGTCAAACTAGGCTGCTGATCTCTACTTTGAGAATTCTGGGTAACCCAAAATTTCTCAGGCCGCGTCTGACAACTTTTTGAAAAAATTAGATCTCTAATTATGTTGATATCTAGATCATGTAAATGCTTCACTAGTGTATCTTGGTAGTTATACTACAAAGCCTGGCGTCTAGATCATCAAAAATATTAACTGATTGAAAGTTATAAGGCCACCAAAAGCGTTGACCGGCATTGACCGGCTGTTTCTGGGCTGCCCAGAAACTCAAGAACACGTCTGACAGCTTGTTCAAGGGTTTATATCTTCTTGATATGTTATGATCTGACCTAAAAATTGTTATATACTTGTAGTATTACATCAATACTATAAGATCTGATCATTAGCTAGACCAGAAACATCTTTAATAGTGAATTATTGTTGGTCAAAGTAGGTACCTAGAAACTGGTTATGAATGTTCTTGAGTTGCTCAAGAACACCTATAGCGACAGTTTTTGTCGCTATAGGCCTTTAACGACGGTTTTGAATTAAAAATAATTAAAATAAATAGAAATTAATTATTAAAAATTCATAAAATAACTTTAAAAATTATTTTAAATTATAAAAATTACCTTTTTATATTTTGACATAAATTTTATTAATATTTTAATTTAATTAAATATTAGTGATATTTAATTTATTTAATAATTATATTAAATAAATTAGATAAAAATGATTTTTATTTATTAAAAATTATATTAAATAATATTAAAGAATTAAAAAATATTTTAAGTTATAATAAATGACTTTTAATATTTTGAGATAAATATCATTAATAATTTAATATTAATGAAAATAAATTTATTTAATTATTATATTAAATAAATTAATTAAAAATAATATTAAAGTTTTAAAAAGTATTTTAAGTTATAATAAATAACTTATAATGTTTGGATAAGAATTTCACTAATTTTTTAAAATTAATGATAATAAAGTTATCTAATAATTGTTTTAAATAAATTATTTAAAAATGATTTAAATATTTTACAAATCATTTAAAGGTGAAATAAATGTTTTAAAAATATTTTAAGTTATAATAAATAACTTTTAATATTTTGATATGAATAACATTAATATTTTAATATTAATGATAATTATTTAAAAATGATTTTAATACTTTAAAAATCATTTGAAAGTAATATTGATGTTTTAAGTTGTAATAAATAACTTTTAATATTTGGAAATGAAATACAATAATATTTTAATATTAATGGTAATTATTTAAAAATAATTTTAATATCTTAAAAATCATTTAAAGGTAATATTAATGTTTAAAAAAATTATTTTAAGTTACAATAAATAACTTTCAAAGTGTTGACATGAAATTTATTAATATTTTAAATATTAATGATAATGATATTAATTGACAATTAAATCATTAAAAATGATATAAGTGTTTAAAAAATTATTATAAATGATTTTAATATTTGGAAAAATATTATAAATGATAATTAAATTATCTAATATAATATTTAAGTTCTTGAACAAAGTTTCATTAAAAATAAATTTGTTAATTATCCGATAATGCAATCGGGACACCGAAATGATACCGAACTCGAACCAAATTGACATAGTTTGACTAAATATACATTCTTATGTGTTTTAATGACTGATATGACTATGTGACAACATGTTTAAGCAGTATTATGTGTTAAGTTGTATTATTCTAATTAAAAGAATAATTCTACTGATGATAGGACTTCATATTAAAGATAAAAGCGTAATCTATACTACGTAGCCATAATCAGCTATCAAGGCAAGTTCCTTAACCTTACTCAAATTTTATATTGAGCCATTATCCTAAATGTTACAAGTATTGTATGAAATAAATCTTTGTAGGCAAGTTTCTTTACTCAAATTTTTATTCTTATTCATTTCCATAATGATATTCATGATTCGTTTATGAAATTATTCTCTTATTGTAGAATTTTATTCAATACGTTTGCTATTTATTAATATCTCATTATTTATACAAGTATCCCCACTTGTATGAACTGTTGTATTCCTGCAAGAACTCTTGAACTAGAAATCCTTTGATATGACAAATCTAGTTACATACTATTAAATTTTGGTATGTAGTTATGGTTTAATGATTGTCTAAGCTATTTGACTCGGCTAGACATAGTTGAATTGTACTATTGAATCTTATTGTTTATGATAAGGTCGTTCAACTGAATTGTTTAGTTAGGACTCCAGACTGAGTATGAACAACCCGTAATGGGAAAATTATTTTTATGCCCAAGGCGAATAGAGTGAACGAATTATCGTTCAAACAGATAGTATTGATCAATATAGGACATAACGGGGCAGATCACCCTACATGTCTGTAAGCCCAGAACGGTTTGCAGATGAATTTCTGTTTAAACCTTTTCAAAAATAAAAAATAAAAGTTCATGGTCCATTAACCGCTCAACATTTATAGTCACTACGTCGTTTCAAAATTTTAAACGATTTGATATGTTATTAAGAAATGTTTCGAAAGATTTCAAAACTATTGATTCGTTGTAGAAGTATACCTCAAAGAAAATATTTACTTCTTTCTGCTAAAGTTTATTAACTGCTATTACTTGCTGAGCAATTGAATGCTCATTCTTGCTTTAAAATTAAATATTTTCAGCTAAGCGTGATCGACTTGAAGGTTCGGACAAGGGCAAATGAAAGGGAAAACTGACAGAATAAATTTTATGGTATTTTGTGTAATAGTTAGACTTTATTAAGACGATATTATTTATTATCTATCATGTAATGAATGTTTTAAAGGTCGTGTACCTGGGATTAGACAACTCTGATATGTATAATAAGTTTTTTATTTATATTATTCTGCTCAAAGAAATGATATCGTGTAGCACCAAGTTCGGGTTTCAAGTACCTGAATTTGGGGGCGTCACAGACAGAATCTTTGTAAGGGGGGAGAATGTAACGGGACGAATTTAATTGAACCATGATTCTGGGGACAGAATCCTTTTAAGGGGGGAAAGATGTGACGAACAAGGATTTTGTAATTTAATTTAAATATTTATTGAATTAAAGAAATATTTTTGATGATTTATTTATTGAGTTAAATAATTAATTGATGAGATTGTGGTAGATTAATTTAATTATATGTGTTACATTGATTAAATTAATATGGAGAATTTTTTCATTCAAAGTATATATTTAATTGATTTGTTCGATTAAACGAATTATTTAATAAGCATAATGTTATTCTAATTAATTTAATAATTAATTAGAGAATTAATGATTTGACATAATTAATAAAGGAGAATTTTAATTATGTGATAATGTGATTTAATGTGGATTTATTATATTTAATTTAATTTTAAATAAGATTATCTGATTAATTAAGTGTGACATTAAACTATATGTTAAATACTTTAATTAAAATAATGGGAAAGGAGTATATAAGAGGGCAACCAAACATGGACTTAATGGGAGTTGGAGCAGTTAATCCTTTGTGGGGATTAACTGACCATTACATCATCAGTTATATATATATATATATATATATATATTATATACTATTATAACTGATATCATATATCAGTTCATATTATCTCAATTAAGTAAAGTTAGAGAAAAAATACAGAGAGAATAGTTCAGAGAAATTGAGAGAAAGGATTGAGGGGAGAAGAATTTGAGAAATCTTTATCATCATCTTTGAATCATATAAACAAAGTAGCAAGGGTAATCCCACATTTTAAGTTTCTCATTTATGTTTTCATGTTTTCTCCATTAAAAGCATATTTATATTCTCTGTGAATGAAGAGTCTAATGATCTTTGTATATATGATGATATATATGTTAATATATGTTTTCTATCACTTATATATATTGTAAAACAATCAATTTCATGTAATGATGCCTTGATTGAATTTCTATGATTTATAGAGCATGAAAAGTATGAAAAACACGTATATGGCCTTTATGTACAAATTATATGCTTTAATTGTTTATTAAACTTAACATTGATAGTAGATTATGATCATACATGTTTAAACAAACAAAAAAAAATTTAAACGGACGAATTCGGAGTTGTAACGAATCCGTAACGTTAAATTTCATGGTTTGTCTCGAAACTTTTTAAAATACCAAAAATAGTGAAATTATATGATTTGATTTTGAGTAATTACATGATCTAATATGTTAAATACTTGTTAGAATCATTGTATGATGTTTCTGTGGAGTTTATACTTCACGGGAATCACTGTACTAGTTTAATTTGGATTTATTTGGTCTTATCTGCATTTTTCGCGAACTACACCTGAACCAGCCCAGGGCCACCCGACCCAGCGGCCCCCAGACCCGCCCTAGCGGGACCCCTGCAGAACACCTGTTCGCCCCAGTAGGCCTAACCGCGCCCCAGCGGGGTAGTGCAAATTTTTTTTTTTGACCCGTTTGTGTAATTTTAAGCCATAATATGATGAGTTAACCTTACCTAATGAACATGATAACATGATGAACATGTAATACAATACTATACCAAGTTGTTGACATATATAATATAATTTAAAGTTTCATGTTAATAAACTATGTGTGAACTTGGATATTGATGTCGTAAGACTTGATTTCGATTGTCTAAGAGTTCATATTATGTGGTATGCATGTTGTGATTCGGATTCACGTTATGTGGTTAGTTAACAAGTTAAGATTTATAAACCAAGTTGTTAACATTGAACCTAAGTGAGAAGTTCAACCGTTAAACATAGCGGTAATGGAACTAATCGATGTTGTAAACGTAATGTAATGTGTAGGACATTGAGGAAGTGACTTGTCATTATATTTGTAGCTTGTGCACGAGGCAAGTTTCTAAACCTTACTTTTATATTGAGCAAGTGTTCTATCCCTAACTTATTATCGTTAACCAAGTTTCCTAATCCTTATTCTTATGTTAAGCAAGTTCATAAACTCAAACTTTACTTTTATTGAGCAAGTTTTCTATTCTTGAAATACCAGCATTACGCAAGTTCTTATCCTTGTTTATTCAAGTTGAGATTCAATATGAGATATTATAATTTCTTTAAAGTATGATTTCAGTTATACAATACTTATTCGATTGTATACTCTTGAGAATTATTATTTGATTTGAATATCATTTATTGTTGAATCTTGTAAGACTAGCGAACCCTTATTGATTCGACTAGTCCATAGTTGACGAACGTTCTAAATTTTAGAACTATTATTGAGCTTATCGAAACCAAACTTCCTTTGGTACAGACTCTGATGTCAAACTGAGATGAACAACCCTGTTATAGGGGATTATTTACACTTTAGCATTGAGATATTGTGCATATAATCTTTTGACTGTTAAAGGTTTAAAGTAGAAATACTTAACAACCTGGGACATAGTTCTAGGTCTTATGAACCTCAGACATTCTTTTGATTCTTGTTATTCATTCTTGATTCAAAAGCCGAGCTTTTTATTATTCAGATTTTTTTAACTTATTCGCATGTTATTATATTTTTATATTTATAGACTTGTGGGAAATCATGCTCACTCTTGCATAATAACATTGCCGTTAAGAATGAAAGATCCGACGAGCCTTCCATTAGCAAAATTAATTAAAACTAATAGAAATCTAGAAATAGAAAATTCAAATCTAATCATAATTAATGAAACTTTAAAAGAAGAAAATGAGAAACTAGAAAATGACTCTTCAAAAAATCCTGTATTAAAAGAAGAATTAGAGAAATTAAAGAATATAAATAAAAATCTCGAAATAAAAAATTCAACACTTATTATTTCTATTGAAAACCTTGAAATTGAAAATTCAACTCTTATTGTACTTATTGAAGATTCTCAAACACTAAATTAAGAGTTAAGTAAAGAAATTAAAACAGTCAAGAAAGAAAAATCCTCTCAACAAATAAAAGAGAAAAATGAAGAATCCACCTTAATAAATCAACTTAGAATGTTGACTATAGAACGGGATGACTTAAACTCAACAGTCATAAAATTTATAAAAGGTAAAGAAAACCTTGATGTTATGCTCAGTCAACAAAGATGTGGTTTTAACAAAGAAGGATTAGGATATATCGGAGAATCTAGTAAGACAAAAGATAAAGGACTCTACCATGTTAAAAGCACAGAAAAAGAAAGTCATGCATCTCCTTTTTCTAAATGTTCTTACTATAACAGGAATGGTCATTCTATTTACTCATGTAATGCCAAAAACGAAAACTACAAAGGGAAAATGATTTGGGGGCCAAAAGGAACTTACAATACACCAATTATCATAATAAGAAAATTTCATGAAGGATCATCTAGAAATATTCACCAAAATCCTTCAAGATACATTAATAGAGCAAATAATGCATCTTACAGACCTACTACTCAGAGAGCACTTGTGTCCACTAATACTTATTATTCTGTACCAAATTTTGTAAAGAAAAATACAAATGATCCTTATACAAAATGGAAAACTTACCCGAAGGACCCTTCTCATTAAAGGGTACCAATCTCTGAACTTAATATATGTTGTAGGTATGTCTCACAGCTGACTCTAGTAAAAATAAATGGTACCTTGATAGAGGTTATTCAAGACACATGACATGCGACAAAACAAAACTAAACTAATCTACAAGCTACAGACTGTGGTGAGGTAACATTTGGAGTCAACAACAAAGGTAAAGTTATTAGAATTGGAAGTGTTGGCAATAAACACATAACCATCTCTAATGTTCAATTAGTCACAGGACTCAGGTACAATCTTCTATCATTTAGTCAATTATGTGATAGTGGTTTTAAAATAACCTTCAGTCCTCATAACTGTTCAATATTTGACCAATCTGGTAAATTAATTCTATTATGTCCTAAAAGTCAAAATATGTACACGTGTGACCTAGATACATACTCACACCTTGACAATGTGTGTCTTGTATCTGCCAATGACAATCCATGGTTGTGGCATCGTAGGTTAGGACACATTAACATGAAATTAATAAATAACATATCTTCTAAGGAATATGTCCGTGGTCTTCCTAAAATAAAATTTCTAAAAAACCATATATGTGAAGCCTGTGAATTAGGAAAACAAATACACGCATCTCATAAACCTAAGCTCACAGTATCAACCTCTCGACCATTAGAACTCTTACATATGGATTTGGTTGGTCTTATCCCTAAACACAGCATGGGGGTCCTGTTTATATTCTAGTCCTAGTTGATGACTATTCAAGATTCACATGGGTTGACTTTCTAAAATTCAAAAATGAAGCGATAAACTCCTTCTCAGCATTATGCAAGAAAATCCAAAATCAACAGGGAAACTCTATTGTTTATATTCGGTCTGATCACGGAAAAGAATTTGACAATTCTGATTTTATAATGTTCTGTGATGAGCATGGTATAAGCTATAACTTCTCTGCTCCATACACGTCACAATCAAATGGTATGGTAGAAAGGAAAAATCGTACCTTACAAGAAATGGCCAACACTATGCTAAATGAATATCGTCTTCCTAAATACTTTTGGGCTGAAGCAACTGCAACATCTTGTTATATCCTAAATCAAGTCTTGCTAAGACCAGTGTGTTAAAAATACCTTATGAGCTTTATTATAAAAGAACACCAAAAATAAATTACTTTCGTGTGTTTGGGAGTAAATGTTTTATATTAACACTAAACAATATTTGGTGAAATTCAATCCCAAATTTGATGAAAAAATATTTCTGGGATATTCAGTTAATAGTAAGGCTTATAGAGTATTCAACAAAAGAACTCTAGTTGTTGACGAGTCAATGAATGTAACTTTTGATGAATCTGAACCTCCTCCTAAATATAAAGAGCTCGTAGATAATGATGTTGTCATTGAAGACATTCTCAGAAATATGAAAGAACTAAAAATATACAATACATCTCTACCTGCCAATGTTAATCCTCTTGAAAATCTTAATCCACATTTAAATGACTTAGCCAAGGAAACACCTGTCATTAGAAATCATCCTATAAAAAACGTAATTGGTGATATCGATAAAAGGATTCTTACGAGATCACAAGTTCAAAATCTAGCTGGTCATTTATCCTTCTTATCTCAAATCGAGCCTAAAAACATAAAAGACGTTCGACGAAGATTGGATTATAGCTATGCAAGATGAACTTGAACAATTCACAAGGAACAAAGTTTGGGAATTAGTTCCAAAACTTGAGGAAACTTCTTTTATTGGAACTCGATCGGTTTTTCAGTAATAAATTAGATGAAAATGGAACTGTCATACGAAATAAGGCAAGACTAGTTGCACAAGGGTATAATCAATTTAAAGGAATTGATTACGATAAAACTTATGCTCCTATTGCTAGAATTGAATCTATACGAATGTTACTAGCCTTTGCATGCCATAAAGATTTTAAACTATTTCAAATGGATGTCGAATCTGCCTTTTAAATGGTATTATTGAAGAAGAAGTTTATGTTAAACAACCTCCTTGTTTTGAAGATGTTAATTGTCCTGATTATGTGTATAAACTGCATAAAGCTTTATATAGGTTTAAAACAGGCCCCAAGAGAATGGTGTGAATGATTAAGTAAATTCCTGTTAGAAGATGGATTTAAAAGGGGTACCGTCGACACTACTTTGTTCAGAAATATAAAAATGATGATATCCTTATTTTACAGATCTATGTTGATGATATTATTTTTGGTTATACTAACATTTCTATGTGCAATGATTTCTCTGAAAGCATGAGTAAGGAATTTGAAATGAGCATGATGGAAGAATTAAATTTCTTCCTAGGATTGCAAATCAAGCAAAGAGAAAAAGGTATTCATATCTCTCAATCTAAATATTACAAAGAAATAATTAAGAAATATGGATTAGAATCTGTAAAACCTCTTAACACTCTTATGTCAACCAATGATAAATTAACTGCTGATGAAAATAGAAAAAGTGTTGACACAAAGAAGTATAGAGGAATGATTGGCAGTCTTCTATATATTACAGCCAGTAGACCTGACATTATGTTCAGTGTCTGTAAATGTGCTAGATTCCAATCAAACCTTACGGAATCACACTTGATTGCAGTAAAAAGAATATTTTGTTACCTAAAGGGAACTATAGATATAGGTCTATGGTATCCTAAAGGTCAACCATTTGATCTTATTTGTTTCTCAGACTTTGACTATGTCGGCCATCATGTTGATTGAAAAAGCACAAGTGACACGTGTTAGTTTCTGGGTGGATGCTTAGTTTCTTGGTTCTTTAAGAAACAAAACTCAGCGTCCATCTCAACCACCGAAGTAAAATATATAGCTGCTGCACGATGTTGTGCACAGATATTATGGATGAAACAAACTCTGGCTGATTATAATAAAAAGTTTAACTGTGTCTTAATTTTATGTGATAATACCAATGCTATAAATCTGAGTAAAAATACTGTATTACATGCTAGATCAAAACATATAGATGTTAGACATCATTTTTTATGCGATCATGTAAACAGTGGCATTATCAAGTTAGAACATATCGACAAAGAATTAAACATTGCAGACATTTTCATTAAACCTTTAAGTTCCAAAAGATTCTGCAAACTGCTTCTGGATTTAGGTATGTTAGATATCTCAACCTAATTATTATTACGTTTAAAATATTTTGTTGTTAATATTTTTATTAAAACAATTATTAATTCTAAAAGTTGTACATAGTATCAATATACATTTTTTAATTATAGTATATGTAAATTTTTTATTATCAAATATATATATAGTTAACATAATATATATACCTTGTTAATATTTAAAAAAATTATATTAATTTATTTTATATTAATCTGAATATTTGAATTATTAATATGATTATAGTCGTATATTTATTTAAAAAAATTATATAATTAAAATTTTCTCCACAAAGATTAATTATTTATATATTTATTAATCAAATTTTTAATTTAAAAATATTTTTTAAACTATTCTTACTTAATATATATATATATATATATATAAATTATCAAGATCAAATCTGGACTGTTAATCAAGGAAATTAATGCAACGGTCAATTCAATGCTCAATCCGTGGCTTCCCAGTCAAGCTAATCAGAAGCCTCCCTCAAAAAATACGCGGATCAGGCTAAACAGCCGTTCGATCAAAAACAGAAAGCACAATTTCGTCTCAGTCGTTGAATTTAAACCGATCGATCGATACAAATTATAAAAATTACCGGATCAATACGGACCATCCATCAATTTTTAACCTAAGTCTCAACCATTCGATCAGTCCATTTACCTTAAATATAAATAGCCAAAATTATTTTTCTTACCCATTTTTCATTCTTCTCTCTCTCTCTGGCTTCAGCCTATTCTCTCTCTTTCCTCTCCACTTCTCTCTCGTTTCTCTCACAAACCCTAACTGTTCTTCATCCAAAATGGCTGTTCTTCAGTTAAAATTAGTCGATTCTAAACCGATAAATCTATTCTACACCCTTGATTTGGTTTATCCACCACTCAAAAATCTATTTTTGTTCAAAAATTGTCCACTGACAGACTCATTTTCTGAGTTTGAACCTTCGAGTCTGAACTCCATTTTTTGTTCAAGTCTGTTCTGAACTTCGATACACCGATCTTTGATCTGTTCCGAACCCTAGTTCCTCTAGGTACGCCATCTTCCACCCAATCTTCTTCTGTATATATATGTAATGTCCGAGACCATTATGTAATTTTATAATTATCAATAAACAGATTTATGTAAAACTCTTGTGTGATTTCTATTATTTGATGGTTATATGCTATACATATATATTTATTTTAAGTATGTGATGAGATGTAATTAGATGGTTGGCTTAGAGCAATTTAAACTATTTGAATTAGTTAAGTAGATAATAATTTTATTAATTTCATGAAATGGTATTAAAACTCGAGATTGAGTTCAGAGCGAAATTTAAATACGCAGGACTGTATATTTGAGTTCGGAACGTCGAAATTAGTCAAAATAGACTGTAACCACAAAATGTGTCGCGGTTGTCTTTTTTGGTCAAAGTCAACCAGTTGACTTTTTTGGGAGTCAACCACGAATTTCAGAGGCTAGTTTGACAAAACGGATAGTCCCACGACGTCCGGAACGTCGATTTTAGTAGGAATCGATATTAGTATCGAAAAATTTGGCTACGGAGGGCAACATGATCAAATAGCTTATTATTGGATTTAATTGATTAAAATAATATTTTAATAAGATGATCAGCAGCTGGGGGGAGGCCCCGTGACATCTAAATTGGGACAATGAGGGAGGGGGTATACGCATTATTAAGCAAATGATGAGGGGAGGAGTTATAACTCCTTAATAAACCAAGACCTTCCATTTCTCTAACCCCCAATTCCTTTCAATACTCGCTATTGATGTATTTATGTATAACTGATGGAATGGAGATGGAAGAGGAGAGGAATTCATTGGCCAAACTCAGCTATACATATACTCCTAAACCAATTTCTCTTTTCTTTTACTAAAATTCCATCCAATAGAGAAAAATTGAGAGAATGGGAGTTTGAGAGTCTTTGAGGAGTTCTGGAGATTTTAGAGGAGTAATAAGCAAGGAGTGAAGGTTCAATTAGATTACTAACAGTAGCCATCTCAAGACAAGAGGTAATTTACAATCTTTTCTATGTTCTTGAGAGGAAATAGTAGAGAAAATGGCCTAAGTTGTGAAAATATAGACCGTTTGGATTATATGTTTATGTATGAGTGTTGGTTGTTGACATCAGAACATTTAGAATAACAATTCTAGAGTAATCGTGTTGCAATTCATAGAAAAAGCAAAAAGTTATGCCATGCATGCTAATTATTTGATAATATGCCTATAACATGCTAAATTCATCAAAACGTGGAAACTTAGTGAGTTTGAATGTTGTAACATGTGTATTTATGTTAGTAGATATGATATGGACAGTAGAATCCAAGTCCTTGCATGCTAGAATCAAAATCACGAATTTGGTCAAAGTTGGTTTAAACTAGTAATATGTGACTTTTTGGGTTTTTCGGAGCTTTGAAATCATAGCTTAAGCGACCCGATTATTGTATGTAATAATTTTGTAAAATACTATGTCATATGATGTCTAACCTATCCAAGTTTCAAAGGAAACGTAGTTAAATTAAGCAAGATATGAATTTCGGTAGCAAGCATGTTAGTAAGGAAAAATCTGCAAATTCTGGGTTTTCCAGAAAATTTTCTAAGTTTGGGAGCAGTCTATGCATGCTTTTCTAGGCTACTGGTTTATGGTCTTAACATGTTAGTTTCATGAATGTGATATTTTTGTAAAATACTATGATGTATGAAGATTATTGTGTCCAAATATCAGCATCATATCATCTGTAGATTAGTGGGAATTAATTCGTGAAGTAGGCTGCTCAACATGGGAAAAAAATTCTGGGCTTGATGAGCAGCGCAGCTGCGCCGATCATAAGGTTTAAGCCTGCGCAGCTGCGTCGATCCGGGTCGGGTCGGGTCAAAATGCAAAATTTTTCTTTTCTTCCCGATTCCAATATTGAACAACTTTACCTATGTGATGCAACATGATTGTGTGATTGTGATATATTAGTAATAGGATGGGAATTGGATTTAATATTCTAATAATATAAAAGGAAACAATTATACTTCAAATTAGGGTTGTAATACTTAGTTGCTTAACGTGACGTTTGTGATTAGGTTACGTAAAGGACTAGTTGATAGCTTAAACTGTAGAAGACGTAACAGGCAAGTTTCTGAACTCTATTTTTCATTGAGTGATTATTAATCTTTTACTCACTTTATTGCGGTGAGGGTTAGTATCGAACTTGTGCTATTTGTTTATACGCCCAAGTTCCTACATTGTAAAGTTATACAACTTCGATTATTATGCAATCGATGATGATGATTATTCAGTTATTATTTCAACTGTTATGCTTTAAAGTTCTTATTCGTAAATGAACTGCTTTCACATATGTTTTATGGCCTTTTGGTTCGGCTAGATATTATTGATGAAAAAATGATATAATATTTGAACAATTCAAATCCATTGTAGCTTTTAATGTTACCAACCCAAATTGCTTTGGGGCGGTCTCGCATGAATACTAAGATGAACCCGAATAACGGGCAAACAGATGTCGGGCATATAGTCCCATTTATGCTTATGCATTTAAATTTCATACTTGTGCATAATGTAGGGTGTGATAGGCTGATCACATGGAGTACTTGCAGAGAATAGTTTATAATCTATCCGATTGATAAAACGTCTGATGGTTTTCGATGAAACAAAATAATGTTCAGGGTATTTACACCCTTTAGTATGCTATTGAAAGTTCTAAAACTTATCCTTGATATTCATGTTTATCTCTTGAAATTCTTTCAACTGTTGAGAAATATTCATACAAATGCTTTTACTCCTGATGTATGCTTTCAAACTACTTTTTATACTTGCTGGGCAATTTGTGCTCATTCTTGCTTAAACTTTTAAGTTAAGGATGAGAAGGCTGAGGGCTCGGGCAAGGACAAGGGAAAGTCTAAGATGAAATGATGCTAGTTATTTATGTAATAAGTTTATATTTCTGCATATGATGTAATGTAGCGATACACGTTAAGTTTAAGTTCAGTTGTTTAAGGTTGTGAAGACTTGGGATTTTATTTGAATAAGTATGTAATAGTTATGGTTATTATTATGTTTCTTTATGGAGTTTACTTAGTTAGATGATGATGTATGTTGTACCGTGAGCATCATGTCCTGTGTTTGATGTTACACGGATTTGGGAGCGTCACAGGTTGGTATCAAAGCTGTAAGTTATAAACCTTAGGTGGGGAACCTAGACTATAACCTTAGAGAAGTTAGTGGAGGAAATAAGGAGATGAACTCACTTAGAGTTCTTAGTGTTATGGCAAATCTATTTTACTAAAAACAAAAATATTTATTTTAAAATACTAATCGAGTTATTTTGTCTTGATTGTAGGATGTCAGGGGAAGAGGAGATTAGAGATATTCACGTTGTGAATGAGCAGTTGGTGACAGCTGTGCTTGAGCCTGTAGCTGAGGCAGCAGCTAACTCAGACCCAGAGGAGTTTCTTGAAGCTGAAGAGGAGCCCGAGGAGGAATTCGAAGAAGCACCTGAGAATAGTCTGTTAGATGAGTTGATGGATAGGATTATCGAGCTGGACAACAGAGTCCATGAGCTGGAGGAGCTGTATCAGGGGGAGCAGGAAGCTGTAGCATTGCTAGGGGCATTGGTGCAACACCTGGTGATTAAGAACGGGGATCTGGCTGACAAGCTGCGAGCAGCAGGTCAGAAGGCGGACAGGCTGAAGGATGAGAAAGAGGCTATCAGGACGCACTTGGGGCATACTATTAATGGGTTGGAGTCGAGGATCCAGAGTCTCCAATCTGACAAGCAGATAATTACCACTTTTTGGGGAGAGGAGATGAGAGGCCGTGTTCGGGCTGAGAAGCTAACAGGCGAGTTAGAAGGAGAAGTCAGAGATAAGAAGGTTAGGATGAACAAGATGAAGTACGCGTTTAAGTCAGCACATGAGAGGTTCTAGTATAGGGTGTATCACTTTTCATGTGAGGAGTACCGATTTAGACATGCCATAAGCCGAGGGCTGGTGATGGAGATAGCGGATGAAGAGCATGAAGACGCCATTAGGCGGGGTCTTTAGTTTGGCCGTGATGAACTTTTACTATTAGCGTATAGAATGCTTAACTATGACATAAAAACTTGGTTTTCGATTTTTTTTAAGTATCTTGGTTTAAATGATGTAAATGGCTTAATGCCATAAGATGATTAAATACCTTGGGTATTACGGTTTTTAAATAAATAAATATGCTTTTATTTAAATGTGCGATGTGATGATTAAGTTTTTATATGAATCATAAATGTTATAGGAATAAGTAATGAGATGATAACACTAAGTTTATTTAAACAGAAAGATGGCTAGAGGAAGACATCGTCAACAAGTACCAGAAGGGTTAGGCGGTAATGCTGGGGGTCCACCGAACCCCATGCAATAATTCGTAGACATGTTAGTGGGGGCATTTCCGACTCGAACCCCGAATATCAATAACCCTCCAATGGCCCAAGTGTCAAACTTTAAGGACTTTAAGAGCGTGGGACCCCCTGAGTTCAAAGAAAACCCAAAATTCTTACCTTATAATTCTCATTCTCGATTGTTAACAATACAACTATTAATCTATCTTTACATCATTATTCGATTTTAAAAACACTAAAAATGTGGAATATTTAAAACTTTTATATAACTCTTTCTTTATTGCCCTGAATTGCAACCTTAACATTACTTGACTTTGATTTAATTCTATTACATGAATCGCTACAACGAAAGGACTATACAAAGTCTTACATTATAATTTATTTTTCATAGACATCGCATAACTCAACGTACAATTCAACAAACGTCTTACATTAAAAACATATACATTACTCATCTAGAATAATTAAATTCTTGCATCGCTATTGATCTTACAATTCAACTAACACGTATCATTACCTTGCATCCTTACCTTGCAAAAGTGGTTATTCGCAAGAGTGAGCTCGACAGCTCAGTAAGTTCTAACAGTTTTCATGCATCACATAGCACATAATAACATGTTCAACATACATTTCAAAATCGTTAAAGTAACATAGCATACATGCTTTAATCACATAAAAAATATAAAAATTGAGTTCCTTACTCAATCAACATTCTTAAATCAATCAATGTAGTCATAAATTGACCTTAACATTTTATGTTTGCAACATATATAACATATCATGCTCTTTGCAATACAATTTAAAACAGTTCACAATATCATCAAGTTCACATAGAAAATAGGAACCGAAAGACTTGTCTGGCTCGTAGATTACCAATTACCGAAAAAATAGCTTAATATAATCTGCTTCATCAATCCTACACACGTATTACCACACGCATCAATTATTAGTCACCTAGCAATGCTTATCAAACATCTAAGTAAATTCTAATTTACACTTCGTAATTCTCTTTTATTTATTCATTTGACACTCACTGTCAAATCATATGTATAATTAACAATATCAGTTAATTATCACATAGCTAATCCTCATCGTTAGTTAACCAATCTAGGTTAACTCATTCCTCATTAACTATTAAATTAATAGTTAATTAACGCATAATTAAAATTCATCATATAATCACATTATATTTTTACATAATTAATTAACTAATAATTACATACTCATATTAAATTATAATTAAATAAATTTAATTTAAACATCCACTTTATTTATAATTAATCAATTATAATTACACAACTTATAATTTAATATAAACCATTACTCTAATTAATGAAATTATAATTAAACAAATTATAATTTATAATTAATCAAACTACATCATGCATTAAACTATAATTAAACCAATTATAATTTAAATTAGATAATTACTAAGATTATAAATAATCAATTTCAATTCATGCACTCCTTAAATTATAATTAAATAAATTATAATTTAAATTACACGTTTACCTTAATTATGATTATTCCAAATTATAATAACATATTAAGTTATAATTACACAAATTATACTTCAAGTTAAACATTTTCTTTGATTATAATAATCAAACTATTTTCATTATAATTTAACAAATTAAATTAAACTTTTACTATAATTATAATTATTTTAAATTATAATTACATATTATATTTTATCAATATAATATATTAGAAATCATTTAGTATTCTAATGTAAGTTTAACATGTTATCACATCACACAATAGGTTAACTTTTATGTTCCAAATAAAATGCACAAAAAAACAAAGCTTCAAAACTTTCTGCATACCCCCCGCCGGAGCGGGGGCTCTGATTGATTTAAAATATTATTAAATGATTAATAATATTAGTATGTGAATAAATATTATTAAATAATTAATAATATTAGATGAGAGCTTAAGATGAATAAAGAGAAGCTAAGTTATTGAGTTAGACATTCAATATGCTATATTGAATATATAGTATGATGAATTGGAAATTCAATATGTTAAAAAGGGAAAACAGTTTGCTAAACTAGTATGTAGTTTGTTGAAATTGGTGATTCGGTTTGCTGAATTTGTATTTGGTTTGGGGAATTGGTATTTGGTTTACTGAATTGATATTTGGGTTGCTGTATTAGTATACGGCTTACTGGATTATAAAGAAAAACTTCTAAAGTGAAAGACTTAGTGTTAAATCATATGGTATATGATAAAGTAATTGAAAAATATTATCAAATGATGATAATAATACTGATGTTTTAAGGTGTTCTCTAATATTTGATTATGTGATTAAATGTTAGATAATTTACTTATAAAGTAGTGGTACAGTCATATTCTTTAATGGTTGATATATAGTATCTGGGCTAAACAATTCCTTTAGAGAGCAAAGGTTAATACGAACTAGCAACCGATCTAACTCGCTGTGAAAGACAGTGTAGATGAGACGGGAAACTAGTTTGTTGGTTATTTATGGAAAACCACTCAGCATACTGTATTGAATACTGTTAAAGACTCAATGTGTGCTAGGTTTAGAATTGTGAATACGTATGGTGATAAGGTGATCCTTTTCACATATGTAGATGTATAGGAAGAGTTAAGTCTTAAAAATGTTATAAGAAGAAAATGAGAATATAAATTTATCTTAAAATATGATTATAAGGTTTATGACATCTCCGTATATCATAATACCGAAGGAATAAAAGTAAAGTTGGTCGCGTAAACTTAGATTACAAGAACACGAGCTATAGGAAGTAAGGTTAAGTTTAAACCAATGCGTAATTCAAATATATGACTAATTGGTATATGTGCTATTTCCTTATATGTTATATAGGGATTGCGGTAGACAATTCAGCGTAAACTATAAGCTGTAGCTGTGCTTACAGGTAAGTTTTCCTAACTCAAACTCGAGTTATTATGTTTCAAGCATGCTAGTGGTTTAATTATTTACAATTATTTCACATCTATGATTATTAATTCGCACTTAGTGCATGTTGCATATATTCATCAGGTATAAAAGGCTGATCACATTCATTACCACAAGGTTCAGTTAAATTTGTTCATGGTCATTGTTGACCACCAAACATTATTGATTCAGTCATTCAATTATTGAAATTATGATTCATGCTCTTTCACAATTATTATATTGTTAAAAATTCGAAAGTTTATTCTTTCTTTCAATCATGATATATCTTTATTGTATTTAAACTTGCTGAGCAAAGTAGTTGCTCATCCTTGTTATATCATGATAACAAATTTCAGATTAAGACGAGAGCTCGAAGAAAGATAGAGGCAAAGGCAAATTTCAGGAGTAGATTATTATGCATTTATAACTATTAAGTTATTTGATGTAAATCATATATGTGAGCCTTTTAAGTTACTAAAGGTATGTATCAAGTTAAGGTTAAAAACCTTGGGTTATGTTGTAAGAATTGATTGAATAAACAGTTTATGTTTATATTTTCTGCGTTAGTTAGAGAGTATATAAGAAGATGATGTATCGTGATGCACCAGGTCCGAGGTTCAAAATACTCGAATTTGGGGGCGCTACAAATTTATATTTAATATTTTCAAAATATTAAATAATAAATATTAAGTTATTTAATTTATTCTATCTCTATAGATTAAATTAAATACATTTAATTCATTATTACGATTATGTCATTTGCTTCTTAAATAAATATTCTTCCTTTTATGGTGTGACTCTTTAGGTTCTCCATATTAAACTAGTTGTGAATAAATCAATTAGAACAATTCTAACCTTATTTAAATAAATAAATTAAACTAATAATTTATTTAAATAAATAATATTTATTCTACACTAAGGGTAAGCCCCCTTAGTGATCATCGACTTTCTAGATAATATAGATTTCAACATTAATCAAAAATAAACCTTTGAGTAAATAGTTACCGTAAAATTCATTCTCTTTACCATACAATTTCCCAATTAAATATAAGATATGGATTTACTATCAAGTCTTATTTTATTTAATTATATGTGTTTCGATCCTAAATATAACACCCCCTTTCCGAAATAGAAAGGGAGGTTACTCAAAACATAACATAACTTAAGAAATAATAATAAGGCTCTAAACCACAACTGAATATTCTCTAAAACCAATAAATATCAAAAAGGTTAAACCAGAATAAATACCAAACTGGCCCAAACCATAATCTGAAATAGTTATTATAACTCCAAATAAACCATTTGACAACCTAAACAAAACATCTAAATCGTTGGATCGAATGGAGCTCTCGTCACACTTGCCATTGATCCCCTTGATTACCTGCCAGAAGAAAAACACAGCATGAGCCAATTGTCCAGTACGGATATAGAATACAAGAATGAAGAACTGAGATAACCAACTCAATAAATGAACTGAACTATAACGAACAAAACTAATACAACGAAATACTAGGCTGAATCAAATGGCTGGGTGTTATTTCATACCGAGCTCAAAATAAAACAGAAATATACCTTGCCACACAAGCAAGTCAAATAATGCCACACATGCAAGTCACACATTGGGTCGCGAATCCAATGCATGCAAAATCGGAAGGCGTGTTTGGCACAAACATTGCCACTCCGCAGAACAGAATAGAACAGAAAATTAGGGTCGACACATACGCCTCCCACAACAAAACACCAAATGGCCAACTCCCACCGGAGCACAAAACGGAGACGCCGTGGACTGATCACACCGCCACGGAAGGTGTCATGCCTCGGTGGCAAGAGGACATGCCTGTGATACCCCCATAGGTGGTTATAGCTCATTTATACCCTACAATATATTCTAACAAAAATACCACTACACAACACATGCGACATAATATCAACACAAAGGGGTTCTAATGTATACATGTTAAATCAAAACAAATCATCAATACAGGGTCTCCAAAAATATATTAACATGTACTTTACTACAAATATCAAAATAAACTCTAGACATGATACACTAGTCCAAAGAGTACAAATATGAGTTCCAAATATCAATGCCAAAATGAAACTATCACATGAATTTGAGAACTAACAATTATGCAAAACAATAACTAACTTTTAAACGAAACGCAAAACGAACAAATCAAAAATAAAAGGATTTTCGCTGAAGGAGTACAAAATTCGTACCTAGATTAAGCAATGTAATACCCGAAATTATATTCCAAAATTATTCGTTAAACTCCTTCCGTCCGAACTAATTAAACAAAATAATGATTAATAATAAGTTGTTAATAATTTTGTCTTATTATTAACAACTTATTAATAATTTTACTTGCTTGTATTATCGGAGTTTGTGACAAGGTATATTTCTGTTTAGAGCCTTATTATTATTTCTTCAGTTATGTTGTGTTTTGAGTAACCTCCCTTTCTATTTCGGAAAGGGGGTGTTACACTAAATGCATAAACTCCGATAATACAAATTAAAAACTATTTTCTAATTTCATTCTGCCTTGGCCAAGGACTACTAAGTTGTCATTTATCGAATCACATAGGACATTCACTTCATTTACTAGAAATGGTAGATCCTTTATTGGTCATTCATTATCTTCATGTATAATTTATTATACCCAAGCATACCCTTTGATATACCCCTAGGGTCTTAAGGGACATGTCAAAGTATAACTCATAATATATAAGATACTATGATGATCTCAACTCTAAGGATTACTTGTACTACTATCACTAAATGAATTTCTATTGATAGGCGAGTAAACCTCCATTAGGTATTCCTTAGCGAGCCACGTTCAGTGAACATTCTCCAATAAGCACCTACATACTTGCCTTAGTGTCTCCACATAAATGATTATGAGATCGATCATCCTCTTTCAAAGAGCAAGCAACGTATGTACCAATCTATCCGGATTCACTAATCCCTATTTAGTAATCCATCGATTGGAAACTATTTTAGTTTTAAGCTATCTATGAATTTAGATCTCATTAGCATGATCATCATCATGATTCTAAAAGCATTGCTTAAAACTATGGGTTTATCACATTTAAATATAACATCATTATGTAGATAATATAAACGTCTTTAAATAATCAATTTTTTTTTATTAATAAACGAATAATATTGTTACAAAATATATGCTTTATCATCATACATGATTGGCTTGTGTGTATACTACTTTCATGTAATGGTTATTAAGAACCTGGGAAGGGATTTATTATGATATAATAATTAATAAAAATATGCTTGTTAATGAAGTATTCAGTTGAATGTATGTGTAGTTAGTAGCACCGTGTAGGTACCCAGATATAGGGGCGTCACAAGTTGGTATCATAGTTGTAGGTTATAACTTAAAGGGGGAGAACCTTAGGCTATAACCTTAGTAAGATAGGAGAAGTTAGAAGTAAATAAACTAAAGTAGAGTTTCTAAGTGATGAATTGAGGAAATTCATTACAAGAAGAATTAAAAGAAAAAAATAACCTTAAAACAAAATAAATTTGTTGTGTTCATAATATTTTGATGTTATGTGCTAATCAGGATATTATGTGTTTATGTAGATGTCAGGAGATAATGCAGAGTATATATAAGACCCGAATTTTATGAAATAAAAGTATTTAAATTTTTTTATAATTATTATTTATTTAGTAAATGGTTAAATTGATAAAAGGTTAAAGTTAAGGGTGATATGTGCAAATTTTACAAAGTAAGCAAGTTGTCATAAAATATTCGTTATGTCGGAGAATATTCGTTTTGTCAGAGAATATTCCTTCTGTCGGGGAATATTATATTCAGTAAAGTACGACGGCGGTGCCAAAATAACCAGTAATTGGTGGGCCTCATAACAGAATAACTGTCAGATATAGAAAGCGACAGAAGTAATATTTTTATAAAAATAAACTTTTACCGTTAAACTGTTGAAATACCCAGTGATAAAAGTACAGTAATACGCGTGGTTGCACAGTAGCACACGGTATTTCACAGTATCTCTGATTATTGATACTTATGTAAGAAGTCACTCGGTATTTCATTCAATAATTGCTACAGTGATAATTGCATGGTATTTTATATTATCAAATTAATAATTGTCACAACACAGTAACTCGTATTATTGAAGTGATATTATTAGATATCATTATTGACAATGTCTAGAAAGTTCTGTCAAGGAAAGGGGTTAGGTTATATAATTGAGCGCCAGCAAGGAGAAATTCTTATCGAAAAGCCCCCTCTTTCCTAGGAACGACCCGGTTGTCAATATTGTGATTTTGTAATATTAATTGTGAACAATAATTGATGAATAAAAATATGATAATTGGTTCAATTTTATAAATGGAGGAATTTAGAATGAGATATTTGTTAAAAGTTTGGCATATTTTCTGAGTAATCGCAATTATTTTCCCCGATAAAATATTCATTCAAATATATTATTATAATACTATATTATAATAATATAAGGTGATAATAATAGTATAATTTTTTAATATTTTTATATAGTAATACTATTAAATATATATAAATTATTACATATGAATTAACTGGGGTGGAGATGATTAAATTGTATTTGAATTTGTTTTCAAAGTTTGATTGGTGTGGTGGGTGGCAATTATGGGAGGGGCCACATTTATTAAAGTTGTTGCAAATTGGTTTTATTTTCAAAGTTGGTTGCTTCACGTATGAGAAAGAAAGAAAGATTAGGTAGGGAGTTAAGTAGGTTTTTTTCCTTCCTCTACAATATTAGAAGTTATAATATTAATGATGAATTGTTGATATAAATTTTTTCATTATGTTGAAAATATTAATGTTGGTGGAAATCGACATTTATTTCGATAATAATTGATTTTCGGATGTTAAATTGACCAAACGGACAATTAATTAGACAAATGAGCAATTAATTGCTACTAGTTCACATGCAAGGAACTATTGGTTCACATGCATATACTATTAGAGGATGTGGTGCAAGATTGATAATACTTGAGGGACTAAATTAAAATAGAGGTAAAGATGGAGGTGCTAAAGTATAATAAGCCGAGCCCTTAAAGTGCAATTAGTGAAACTATGTTTCCTATAAATAGCAAGCCAATTTCATTCATTTCTTACCATTTTTGAAGAGCAAAGTTATAATCACAAGCTATGGTGAGAGAAAATATAGAGAGAGAAAGAAGAAGAGTATTATGCTACCACACTATTGCAGTATCCAATCTTCTACTAAGGTAAGGGGTATTATTTTCTTTCGTATTCGTAAAGGATCTTATTTTTTTTCAATACTCGTAAGGGTTATTCTATTCCTTATTAAGCTGTGGGAATAACCTGTCTACGCGGAGTACCGCATACATGGTGAATAACCCTTCGTATTCATTCTTTATTAATCTGTGGGAATATCCTATCTACGCAGACTACCGCATGCCTGGTGAATAATCTTTCGTATTCATTCTATTCCTTATTAATCTGTTGGAATAATTTATCTACGTGGGCTACCGCATGCATGGTGAATAACCCTTCGTATTCATTTTTATTAAATTATAGAAATGATCTGTCTATGCGGATTACCACATAACGGGTGAAAATCCATTTACAGTTTCGTATATTCTTTCATACTCGTATGAAATATTATTTCACTGGAATATTGGTCTGAACTTTCTTATTGAAATTTTAATCGTTTCATGTGGGGGTACTATTCATTCAGGTATTATTTGTTTTGATACTATTCACGGGATACTATTTACGGGATACTATTCACGATAAAATTAGTTTCTTTTTCTGTCCAAATTATCTTTTATTCATACTAGATTACTATTCATCCGGAGTACTATTCATCTAGGGTACTATTCATCTGAGTTACTATTTATGCCGGGGTACTATTTATAATAAAATTTAGTTTCTTTTTTCTGTCAAAGTTATCTTTTATGAAACTTATTCTTGAAGTTGAATACATATTTTTATCTTCATGTTGACAATTTGAACATTATTGAATTCTGAATAAATTGAATTATAAATCTCTAATATTTGTCCTTGATCTCACTTGATTCATTTCTTATATCATTGTCATAATACTCAGACTTAAATTATGGCTAAAGTTATCTTTGGCACGTAGTGCAAAGGTGAGCTGTTGATTGATGAATATCTTTGGCCTTTGTGGTAAAGATGAGATGTTGATTGGTATAATCATGATAATTAATTTTACAGTTGTATGTCTTTGGCCCGTAGTGTAAAAATAGACTGTTGATTGGCATGACCATTGGTTTTACAGTTGTATGTCTTTGGCTCGTAGTGCAAAGATGGACTGTTGATTGGCATGACCATTGGTTTTACAGTTGTATGTCTTTGGCCTGTAGTGCAAAGATGGACTGTTGTTTGGCATAATCATAACAATTGATATTACAGTTGAATATCTTTGACAGTTGAATATCTTTGGCCCGTAGTGCAAAGATAGAAAATTGATTGGTATGATCATGACATGCTACGTTTGAAGGTCTTTGGTGTAGAGTGTGAAGACGATATGATTATTAAGTGTCTTTAGCCTTTGTGGCAAGGACATTGAGTGAAAGTTATATTAAGCCTTTGTGGGAAGAAGAAACTGTTGATTTACATGAATATGAACGTGAATTGTGAATTAATATAACCATAATCTTTGGTGTTAAAGGTAAAGACAGGTGATGAAAATTATCTTCGTTCTGGGTGCAAAGAGGAATTTATCTACATAATTATGATCATGAACTATGTACATGATTGTGGGCAAGAACTGTTGATTGATGTTACAGGGATGAAATATTGTTGGTGGACTTTTAACATGGAGAAGATAATAGACATTATGTTCTACTTGACTCTTCTAATGGATTGCTTGTTCCGCTGCAGTTGTTGATCTAAAACTTGTTGTCTAGTGTATTCTATCAAAATTTTCCCTGTTGAGGACTAAGGTTCTAAAAATCTGATTCATTACTGATGAATGCTATTAATAATTTAATTATCTTTAGTCATAATATTCTTTACTGGGCTATTTGTGCTCACACTTTTGCTTCACAATTCCTTTCAGGTAATAAGAGTTTAGCTGGGTCGAGCGAGGATAACAAGGGAATAGAGTGATGGTCGGTGACCGTTGAAGTTTCTCAATACATTATAAGATAGCATGACAATATATAATTGTATTAAGAACTTTAAATGTGTGTGTCGTATTTTATACGCCATTTAACAGTTGATTTTGGTGACCCAAATAGGGTGAGGTGAACCCGACTTTAGAAGGGTGTGTTGTCACTATCATACAAGATGTCTAACCACATACGATTTCGTGTTATCATAAGACATGGTTGTGCGCATCCACTTGCTGATTATATCTATGAGCACTACCTATTAATCTTGGAGTATGGTAGGAATATAATCCTCAGTTTGAGACAATGCAGATAATTATATGACAAGAGAATACCCACCATTGGAATGAACAGGATAGTAATCTTCTCGTTCTTCTTTGGGGTCTATTGGGTCAACCAAGGTTAATTCTCAAGTCCTACGATATCTATTATAACTTAGAAGCATGGCCTCCCATGTACGAAGGTTTTTTTGAGCATTTTCCAAAAATCTTAATTCCTAAAATAGTTATTGACTGTACCTTTATGTAACGTATCATTGATAAGGAGTATGAGTATTGTTATTTGTATTGAAACTCACAGTTTATGTGTGATCGTATTATGGATGACAAAGTAATAGTTGAAATATGAAGATTTATATTTGGAATTTGTAGTGTGTTTTTGGAGACTCAGAATGGGTTGTGTGGACCTATTTTGGGGGCGTCACAGTATAGAGATAACCAGATAGTGCCAGTACCAACGCCAGTAGCTGAAGTACCTGTGGTGAATGCTCAGGATACTGAACTTGA
This sequence comes from Panax stipuleanatus, assembly GCA_020205555.1. Classification (NCBI taxonomy): domain Eukaryota; kingdom Viridiplantae; phylum Streptophyta; class Magnoliopsida; order Apiales; family Araliaceae; genus Panax; species Panax stipuleanatus. The sequence goes on from CM035124.1 coordinate 113,082,590, forward strand.
GGAGGAGGATCCGTCTGAAGAGGATATAGTTTTCGAGGAGGAGGATGAGATAAGGGTGGCATCGTTTAATACAGTACCCACTGAGGAGGCGATAATTCTGGGAGGAATGACAGAATTATTTATGGAAATTCTGGATAAGAATACCCAATTGCGCAAAGAAGTGCAAAATTTAAGGGAAGAAGTTAATAACATGCAGGAAGCAAAGGAAGATATGGAAACATATTGGGAAGTGGAGCATGATGAGAAGGTGCTAGCTAAGGACAAGGTCTGAGGGCTAAAGCATGGGCTCAAGAGCTTAGGGAGGAGCTAATGGGCAAAAAGCCGAAGATAAGTAGAATGTCCTATATTCATAGGAGTGAAAATGAGGATTACAAGCAACGGGTTGCTCGTTATCCGATTGAGGCGGGGCAGACTCAGCACACTATCAGCAGGGATATTGTGGCCATTCAGGCAGATGAGAAGTATGTTAATGCCATTAGGCTAGAGTATGTAACGACCGAGAAATTCGACTTAGCTTGTAATTAGGGTTTTTGAATATTATTTGATTACACAAAGTTTTAATGAATATTATTCTTAGTTATGTGTTTAAAGGTTGTTTTATGACCTAGAATGATTATTTGATGTTAGTATTTTGGTTATGTGCATGAATTAAAGAGTAAGAATTTGAAAGATAAAAATAAAAGTTATCCGAGAAATTTGCGTAAAAATATTATTCATCAATAACTGCTATAGAAATTTTTTTAGATTCCGAAAAACGCTTAATGTTAGAATTCTGAGGAAAGATGGAATATCCAATAATATTCAGAAACTGAAAACGCAGTTTTAGTCTACGTGTTGAATTTTGAGAATATAATTAAGTTTAATATAAATTTAATAAAAAAAGAATAAAAGTATAATACGAAGAATAATACGAGTATAATACGAATTATTATACTAATAGAATACGAAAATAATACAAAAAAATACGAAGATCATACGAAAGAAATACGGAAGGTCAAAATCAAATACTTAACGAAAGTCAACCAAAGTCAACATGGGTCAATTAACTAATGGACTTTGACTTTATAAAGGCCCAACATGGAATGTGTGGGAGGCCCAATTGAATTTAATTTAAGGCCCAAAGAATTATTAAATCAAGCCCAACCCAAGATCCAAACCCATGGGTCAAACCAATGGGTCAATGGGTGATAAAATGGGTAGGGCAACCCATGAGGGGGCCCCACCACCACACCTAGCCGGCCAAACCTCCTTTCAAATGAGGTTTGCTCCATGTGAACCCCTCCCCCTTGCACATGGTTGCATTCAAGTTTTGCCACAAAAGTCTTGGGGTAGTTAACTAACTTAACCCTAGTTTATATAGTAAGGAGGTGGAGGAGGGGGTGGTTAGTAAGAAATGAAACTTAAGGGGTTTCACTAGAAGAGACTCAAACTTAAGTGACCAACTAGTGACCTAATTAAGTACCTAATGACCTAAATGCCCTAACTCTTGTCTATTCTATAAATATAATGAGATAAGTTAATTTTTATTTATAAAAATTAACTAACATCTATATTGAGAGAGAAGTGAGTGCGAAGTTTGGAGAAGGAAGGAAAGAAACTATATTGATCATCAAACTCATCAAGTAATCAAGAACATAAGAGGTAACCATCTAATAACCTATTTACCTTCTTCACCTCAAGTCTTTAATTACTTTCTAGAATTGCTCTGAAGTGCATGTTGGTGGTTGGTTAGGAGATTCATGATGAATCTTTAGCTTAATGGTGAAATAAGGAAGGTTTAGTGGATTAAATCACTAAACTATGCATGCTCAGTAAAATTATACGCGTAAAATGAAGTACATAAGAAAATATGTTAAAAATTGTTGGTGGACAAGTTTAACACCATCATATATGTTTTGTTGATGGACAAATTGAAAACCATCACTTGTTAGTGTAAGAATTGTGGAAATGTTCCCTTTGGAACGGAGTAAAAATATGTTATAATGAAGTTATGGCGAAAATTTTAGTAAAGTATGTTAATCGATGAAAAACCTAGGTTAAAACGATTCTTGTTTGTAGTTAGTCAATCCCGGGAATCGTATTTTCTAAGGAATTAAGTAATTCATGAGAATAGGAAGTCGTGGACTTAATAACGAACTCGTTTCGAGTCCGGATGAGAAAGTTATGAAGAAACGAAAATTTAACGTTAAAAACGGTAAGTTTGAAAAACTACGCGACATGACATTTTTGATCCAATTAAACGCCTAGTTAGAATGTCCAGAAATTATTCTGTCCAGGGGGGATTTAAAGTATGCCGTGAAATCTAGAGAATGGCTCAAGAACAGGTTAATTTCGAGTTAGAACGACTAAGATACGAGTTCGCAAAGTAGACGTCAGAATTGGAATTTAAACTTACAATTTTTTCAAGGTTTTCCGCCCAGTGCCGCAGCGCCTGTTAGGCCTAGAAATGGGGTGCCACAGTGCAGGTTAAGAATCCAATTTACTGTCCGGAGGCGTCGTAGCGCCTGGATTTATACTTCAACCCGGCGCCACAGTGCCGACTCTGAGATTTTGACAGTAAATAGATTTTTAAAGCAAAAAGTAAAGGAAATGTTATAGAACAAAAAGGAAGATAAATATTAATTATTTAGAATATCTTAATAAAGTTATTAGCACCTTAACTTAATGATTGGAACTTAAATCAGAGGAATAAAACCATCTAAACATAAATTACTGAAACGAAGCAATGAATCTGTAATTGCATAGAATAAGGATGTTTAAGCTATACAAGTAAATAACTTGAATATTTAACTTAAAAGAAATGAAGTATGATATTGAAATATCAAAGATTGATAATAAATGATAGCAAATATCAGCTAATGGTAATGGAAGGTAGCAATTGCTAGCAACGGGTAAACGAATGATAAGAAACTTAGAGTATAACTTAAGTTTAACGTATTTAATGAATACACTAGTAAAAGAAGTAGAAGTAAACCAATATGTGATATTGTTTATGTGTTTAATTGTTACATACATGTAAATTTATGTGTGTAGGCTGTAAAGAAAATGAATTAGCATAAACTAAATATAGAAGACGCTTTGAGGCAAGTTTCCAACACCTTGCTCTTGTGTGGAATTATGTGGATTTTTATACTTAAGAAAATCTTTTGCATATTTGTTTAAGTACTCAAGTCATGTTTTGCCATGAACTACTTAAGGAGGTGTTGATGCCATTGTTCGGCTCCACAAGTGTTAAATGAATTTATTGGTTTCATAATAACTCTTTTAAATGTTATTTATGAAAATTTAAGCTATGTAACGCCAATTATTTTGGTATTGATAAAAGGTGAGCCTAAGAATGAACAATTAAATGTATTTAGTCGTTTATTGGACTGACACACATGGTGTCAAAACTAAACGTAAACACGTTTAACGAATGAGTGTTGATCAACATAGAGTACTATAGGCTGATCACCTAGAAGTGCTCGTAAGATATATCGGATTTACAATTTTATTACCAGGAAGTCCTTTTTAACTAAATAAAATGGTTAACTCTCGGTCTTTTGACCATCTCAGCTTCATTACTCATATTGTGGTTTCAAAAAAAAGATTTTAAACAAAGAAAAAGTATCAGTTCTGATTATTCTTATTGATTCTCAACTAATTGTACAATTGTTGAATATTAAACGCATGATTCTTAATTTTGTTGTTATAAAATTGTATACTTATTGAGCAGTTAAATGCTCATACTTGCTTAAATTATGTGTTTTCAGCTAAGGCCAAAAACGTTGAAGGGTCCGGAAAGGACAATGGGAAGGCGAAGTTGTAGAAGTAACTAGCTGATGTAATCATAATAGTACTTTTGTAATAATATAATTTATAATACAATGAACATGTAATGGTTACAAATAACTTGGGGAAACGAATGAAAGATTGTAATAAAATAGTAATTACATTAATATTAATTCAAATATATAGTAATATATTTTGAATACTGTAGAACCGTGTATCACCTTATTCAGGGATTAAAGGTACCCAAATTTGGGGGCGTCATAGAGTAGAATGGAAATTAAGTTTTTCAAATTGAAACAGGGGGACATGACGGTTCCCCAATATTCTGCCAAGTTTAATGAACTGGCGAGGCTTGCTCCACATTAGGTGGCTACTGAATCGAGGAAGGCACGAAGATTTGAGCAAGGCTTGAAACCCTGTCTCTATAGTAGGATTTTGGTGTTCCAAAGCAATTCATTTGAAACCATTCTACAGAAGGCGATAATAGCTGAGCGTGGGAGTGAGACTTTAAGCCAATACCACAAAGAAAAGAAGAACAAGAATAAAAGTTATGGGGGAGTTAAAGCTGAAGGAGCTAGTGGAAGTAAAAGTGTTTAAAAGAGGAAGAGGTTTTACTCTGGGAGTACTGGAGTGAAATAAGGGGATCCGAAGATGAGGATCGCAGCATGTAAGAACTGTGAGAAGGTTCATTTAGGAGTATGCCTCAAGGGTAAAGCAGTATGTTACAACTGTGGATAGGAAGGGCACATCTCGCCTAACTTTCCGAGTCCTAAAGAAGAATTTAAGATGTTTCGTATGTGGGTCGACTGACCACATGGCGAAGAAATGCTCAAAGAAGGGATTAGAGGGCAACAGAGGGTCTAGTAGTGGTAAGTTGACTATTAGTGGTTCAGCTCCACCGAGTAGACCAACAGGCCGAACCTTTAATATGACGGTTCAAGATGCAGCCGCATCGAAAGATGTAGTTGCAGGTATAATCCCAATCAATAGTATTAATGCTTATGTATTATTTGAATTGGGTGCTACTTGTTCTTTTATAGCATGTGAATTTGCTATATGTTTAGGATTAATCCCTGAAAGATTAGAAATACCTTTGAATATTATAGTAGCGAATGAAGAGATAATTCCTGTTGAACATATTCATAGGAGTTATTGTGTAGAGATAAGAGCTAACAAATTGTCGGTAGATTTGATTCCGATAAAATTAGGGGAATTTAACGTAATTCTCTGGATGGATTGGTTGTTTAACCATTGGGCAATTATCGATTGCCAAAAGAAAAGTGTAAACCTTTGGACTTTGAAGCAGCTCAAGGTAGTATTTTACGGTAATAAATCGTCCGGACGTTCTTATTGTCTTACGATGACACAAGCCAGGAAGTTATTAAAGAAAGGATATTTAGGATATCTGTGTCATGTTGTTGATACCCAGCGAGTGGGAGCATAATTGGGACAGATACCTATAGTAAATGAATTCGCAGATGTATTTCCAGACGAATTGCCAGGTCTTTTACCGCATACGGAGATCGAATTTATAATAGACGTTGTGCCAAGAACGACACTAGTTTCTACGGCACCGTATTGTATGGCGCCAATAAAAATGAAGGAGTTAATGATTCAGTTGCAGGAATTATTGGATAAGAAGTACATTCAACCGAGTGTTTCTCCATGGGGAGCACCGGTAATGTTTGTAAAGAAGGACCGATTGTTGAGACTTTGTATCGACTATCGAGAGTTGAACAAACTAACGATAAAGAATAAATACCCATTGACCAGGATCGATGATCTATTTGATCAGTTGAAAGGGGCGAAGTATTTTTCTAAAATAGATTTGCAAACGGGGTATCACCACTTGAAAGTAAGAAAAGAGAAAGTACCTAAGACGACGTTTAGGACTTGTTACGGCCATTATGATTCCTGGTAATGTTGTTTGGGTTGACCAATGCGCCAGCCACATTCAGGGATATGATGAACAGAGTGATCAAGCAGTACTTGGACAAGTTCGTAGTAGTGTTTATCGATAATACTCTAGTCTACTCTAAGACGCCAGAAGATCACGCTGAACATTTGAGATTAGTGTTGGAAACACTAAGAAAGAAAAAGTTATGTGCTAAATTCACTAAGTGTGAATTTTAGCTTGAAAGAGTGCAGTTTTTAGGTCACATTATTGATAAAGAAGGGATTTCTGTAGATCCATCAAAGGTGGAAGCAGTGATTAATTGGGAACAACCGAAGAAACTAACTGAGGTGCGTAGTTTCCTAGGATTAGCGGGATACTATCGAAGATTCATCCATGATTTTTCTAAGATAGCTACTCCGTTGACAAATCTAACGAGGAAGACCGAGAAGTATGTGTGGATTGAGAAGTGTGAATATAGTTTTTGTGAACTGAAGAAAAGATTGAGTGAAGCACCTGTGTTATCTCTACTAGATGATACAGGAAATTTTGTAGTATATAGTGATGCTTTGCATAATGGACTGGGTTACGTGCTCATGCAGCATGGCAAGGTCATTGCGTATGCATCTCGGCAGTTAAAGGATTATAAAAAATGTTATCCTACTCATGACCTAGAACTAGCAGCGGTGGTTTTTGCCTTAAAGATATTGAGGCATTACCTGTATGGAGAAAAATATAAGATATACACGGACCATAAAAGTCTAAAATATATCTTCACACAGAAGGAGTTGAATATGAGACAATGAAGATGGTTGGAGTTGATAAAAGATTACGACTATGATATTTTGTATCAATTAGGGAAGGCGAATATTGTGGCCGACGCTTTGAGTAGGAAGGGTTGGGAGAAGATGTCAATGTTAATGGCTCAGAATGAGTTAATAATAGAGATGGTGAGAATGGAGTTGGAAGTGAGATTACCAAGTGAATCGGTAGAAAAGTTATTTACAATGGAGACTCGAACAACAATTGTTGAAAGATTAAAGGAAGTACAACTCAAAGATGATGAGTGCGAACAAATAAAGAAAAGGATTTTAGATGGAGAAGAGCTTAAGTATAATCTTGATAACGAGGGGTTATTACGATTAGAAGGAAGGATTTGGATTCCGAGTGACACAGAATTAAAAGAAGAAATATTACAAAAGGCTCATAGTTCGAGTTACTCGATTCATCCTGGTAGTACTAAGATGTATCAAGAACTTCGACAGAACTTTTAGTGGCCGAACATAAAGAGGGAAATAACAAAGTATGTTAGTAGGTGCTTGACTTGTCAGAAAGTCAAGGCCTAACACCAACGACCAAATGGATTGTTAAAATCATTGGAGATTCTGGAATGGAAATGGGAGTATATCAGGATGGATTTCATGGTGGGACTTTCAGTTACACAGAAAGGATACGACGCTATTTGGGTTATAGTGGATCGTTTGACAAAGTCGGCATACTTTTTGTCGATAAGAGTTAAGTTTAACTTGGAACAGTTAGCTAAACTTTATGTCAAGGAGATTGTTTCAAGACATGGAGTGCCAGTTTCGATTGTGTCAGATCATGATATATGATTTACATCGAATTTCTAGAGAAGTTTGCAAGAGTAAATGGGAACACAGTTGAGGTTGAGTACAGCGTATCATCCTCAGACGGATGGACAAAGTGAAAGAACAATTCATACGCTTGAAGATATGTTAAGATCATGCGTTATGGATTTCAAAAGGAATTGAGATGAACATATACCGTTAGTAGAGTTTGCTTATAACAACATTTATCACGCAAGTATAGGTATACCGCCTTACGAAGTGTTATACAGAAGAAAGTGCAAAACTTCACTGTGCTGGGATGAGGTAGGTGAGCGTCGAATGCTAGGACCAGAAGTGGTTCAGTAAACAGCAGATGTGGTTAAGTTAATATGTACCCGAATGGTAGAAGCTTAAGATAGACAAAAAAGTATGCAGATCCGCATAGAAAGAAGTGAGAGTTTGAAGTTGGTTCGTATGCATTTTTGAAAGTATCTCCTTGGAAAGGAAAGATACGTTTTGGGAAGAAGGGAAAGTTAAGTCCGAGATATATAGGACCTTTTGAAATATTGAAGAGAGTAGGTGAGGTAGCTTATGTTATAGCTTTTCCTCCGGAGTTAGAACATATACATAATGTGTTTCATGTGTTAGTATTACGCCATTATAAACCAGATTATAAGCACGTCATAGAGCATAAACCTATTCAGGTTGAGAAAGACTTAACGTATGAAGAAATTTCGATTCAAATCATTGATAGGAAAGAGCAAGTCTGATAGGTCTCCAAATTTGAATATTTAATTTTGATGATAACAAATTAGGTTTAAAGGTCAAAAGGGTAGAATCCTCTCTATAGGATTAAAATGTTAAAATTCATTTATTAATTACCTCTAATATTTTGACCAAAAATATTTATTTTCTAAAAACTTCTTTTGAATTTATTTTATGACCTTGATAATTTAATATCAAGTGTTAATAAAATGAGTTCATATAGTAACATTTCCTAAGGCAAGGAGATTCCTATTTCTTTTCAAAATAATTTCAAATTCTTTTATGGGCAAAAACTATTTCTAAATATATATATATATATATGTTTAAATATATTATATATGTAAAAGTATATAATATATAATATATATATATATATATATATGTATAAACCGAATATATATATATATATATATATATATGTTAAGTATATATTTGTGTGTGCATAGAAGTGTGTGCCGATTTGGTGTGTGTGTGCCTAGTGTATGCATGGGAGTGTAATTTGAATATGCAATGCTTGTATTGGTGTATGTACCAAAATGTTTGTTTTGCTGCAAAGAGAAAAGGCTTATGCCTTTTATTTAAACAATGGGCACAAAGCATGTTATGACTCATATGTGTTGGGCCATTTCAATTTCATATTCGACACAATCAACAAGCAATCCGAGCCCCTCATTTTTGAAACATACAATCCGGACCTTCTATTTCAAAAATAATTTTCAAAATTACGGTTATGCCCTAACCTCAAAAATTCTATAAATTAGAAGCTTTTCTATTCATTTCAATTTACCAATTCTATAAACCAAAAAGCTTACTCTCCTTGCCTACATATTATCTAAACAAGCTTTTACTATCTTCTCTCAATCAAAGTTATAATTCTATTGGAAGAGAAAAATTGGTCCAAGTATTTGAGATAAGTTGTTAAATTATAACTGTTCATATCATCTCATACTTGCTCATATATATAGATATTTGTTATAAATTGTCATATATATTTATATATCTATATATCCATATTAGTAAAGAGTCAGTACTTGGACACCGATATAATTTGGATGTTATTTCTTTGAAATTCTCCGAACAGTCTTTAAAATCCCAAGTGGCCCTTTACTGGTATAATCAATATATAGATTTAGATAATCAGATATAACATGCGATACACATTTATATATATCTTATATATGATCTATCATATCTAGTAAAGAGTTAGTACTTGGACACCGATATATAATTTGGATGTTATTTCTTTGAAATTCTCCAAACAGTCTTTAAAATCCCAAGTGGCCCTTTACTGATATACATTATCTATATAAATATTCTTTAATATTTTATATACGATTATCAAGTTGTGAATCGAAAAATTTAGTCAGTACTTGGATACTGATATGCAATTCGGATGATATTTCCTTGAAATACTCTGGACGGTCTTTAAAATTCCAAGTGGCCAAATTATTCGCAACGTAGATCAAATATAATATAATATATATAAGTGGGTGAAACAAGTTTGTTCAAGTATTATCTAAAGTGAATCATATTATCATACTTGATAAACTCTCATCAAATATACTGCTTATATAATTGCTCATAAATTATTGTTGCATTATACAAGTGTGCGTGGTTGTTGAAATTCAAAGTTATATTTATTTAACACCAAAGAAACACACTCTTTATAAAGAAAAATCTTTTTCTTAATCCATAAAAAAATATTCTTTAAAGAAAAAGAAAATCTTTATTACAAGTGCTTAAATATTTTATCTGCTTTCACATAAGCACATTACAAAAGTCTTTGAACTTTTATCATATACTTAAATTCTATATCTGCTTATTTGAGAAGTATCTGTTCTACAATTTTATCTGCTTATTGTTAGAAGCAAATATTCAAACAAACTTTTTGTAAAAGGAAAAAGGGTTGAGTTAGTTTATTTTATATTTGTGAGAAAGACAAGAATTCTTTGACCAAGACCAGAGTCTTAGAGAGGTCAGCTGGGAGTTGGGTCTCTAGTGTACTTGTGAGGTGAGGAAGAGATTGTTGTTTCAAGACCAAAGTATAAAATAGTACTAAGCTCAAAAGAAGATTCAATTAAGCTTGAGGAAGGAGCTGGGAGTTTGCTGTCCAAAATAGTTAGTTGAGGATAGTTGTAAGTTTATCTTTAAAACTTTGTACAGGCTTCTCCGCCTATTGAAGGAGTATTTATTACAGGGAGTAATAGGATCTCAAGTCCTAGAGAGGAGCTTGAGACTGGACGTAGCAACATACCCGGGCTATATGTTGTGAACCAGATAAATATATGTGCATTGTGTGATTGAATTTTAAACTGCTTATTAATTTGATAAAATTAACCCATTAAAATTCAAAAAGGCCAAAGATAATTTTTAAAAGGTAATAATCTATTCAACCCCCCCTTTTAGATTATTATTGGACTTTCAAAGTCTTAAGAAGTAAGGTAATACCTTATGTGAAGGTAGAATGGAGGAACCACAATGCCCAAGAAACAACGTGGAAACTCAAAGATAAAATGAGGAAGAATTATCCCCATTTATTTAACTAACTTGTATCGAGATTCTGGGGACAGAATCCTTATAAGGGTGAAGAATGTAACGGCCGAAAAAATCGTAATTTAATGTAAACAAATTTTTATTTGATTATATTTAATAAAAATGAGAATTTTGTGGATTTATTATGTGTTATGTATTTAAAGGTCGTTGTATGACCTAGGATGATGGTGTGATGTTAGGATTCTGGCTGTGTGCTATAATTAAATGGTATGAATTTTTAAGACTGAAAATAAAAGTTTTTCTAGAAATTTCTGTAAAATTACTATTTATTCCAAATCTACTCGGGAATTATTATTGATTTTTCGAAGAAACACGTAAATCGTAATGTTAGAATTCTGAGGAAGGATGGATTATCCAATAAAATTTGAAAACGTGAAACGCAATCGACTGTGTACTCAATTTCAAGAAGTTAGGGAAAGTAAAAATGAAGAAAAAAATGATTAAGTATAATAAGAATTATTATTATACGGAAAGAATGCGAGTATAATATAACGTATTATACAAGTATAATATAGAGAATAATACGACGTATAATACGAATATTATACGAAGTGAATACGAAAAGAATACGAGAATTATACGATAAGAATATGAAAAGTCAAAGTATTGGTCAACAAAAGTCAATGTTGACTAATAAGCTATTAGACTTGGATTTTGTAAGGCCTAATAGGAATGTTAGGAGGCCCAATGATTTACGTAATCATGGCCCAATAGAATGTTAGTTGAAGCCCAAAGTTTGGCCCAACCAATGGGTCAAACCATTGATCAAGTGGGTGAGTAAAGAGGATGGGGCAACCCATATGGGTCACCCAAGAGGGTGGGGCCTGGCCACCAAACTTGCAAGAGAAGCTTGGTAAGATATTTGGTTAAGGAGGTGGGAATAATAATAAGTGTTAACTCAAAAGTTGTTTTGAATGGTTGGATTAATTTGAATAGTGGATGATGAGGGGGTGAAATGTAAGATTGGAAACTTGGGGGTTTTGACCATGCAAGACCATAACCTAAGTGACCAACTTGTAAACTGGTAGAAAGTTATCTTAATGACCTAAATACCCTCACTCTTGAAAATTATATATATATAAAGCTTTTGTCTTCATTTCTTTCTTTACCAAAATTCACCAACATTATAAGAGGAAACTCTATCATATATTGAGAAAGAGAGAGAGAGAGAGAGAATTCGAATTTGTAACGAATGTGATTTTTGGTAAATAAATAAAAATATTTATCGAATTAGATAAATATTTTGTTGGGATATTTATTGAATAAAATAAAATTTGATGGAAGTTATTGTGGAATAGTTTATTTAAGTATGGTGATATTAATTTAATTTTTTGTTAAATAATTTTATAATTGGTGCGTATTTTATTACGCGAGTGTAATAATAATATTCTAATTTAATAAAATAATTAAATTAGAAGATTAATAATTTATTAAATAAAATTATAGTTATGGTTGGCTAAATAGAAATTATAATTTATTAACAAGGTTTAATTTTATTCCTACAGGAATTAAGTTTAATTTAATTTAAAATATTAGAATTTATTTAAAAGGTGTGACATAAGAACCTTATGGTACAGCAATATTAAAATAAATTAAAAAAAGGTGTTAAAAAGGGGTTAGCCAAACATGGCCTTGCGACCCTTTGTCTTTGTAACAACTAAAACTCCTTTGTTAGTATAACTGATAGCCAAGTTAAATATACGTAAAGTGTATTTTATCGATTTATTTCTCTTTGCATAAGGCTGAGAGTGTGAGAGGAGAGAAATAAAGAGCATAGAGTTAAAGAATTCTCTGTGAGAATTGAAAAGAAACCATGAGAATTCAGAAGAAGAAGAAAGAGATTAACAAACATCTCATTATCTATCTAAGCTTAGAGGAAATCAAGAGGTAAGCAAACCAATTCCAATTTCTAGTTTATATTTTCTAAAGTATTTTTTGTAAATGGTTTTGGTGGAGAATTTGTTAAGAATTGGATATATGTGTTATTGGGTGAGTATAATCTGATATACAGCCTCTGTAATGGTTTTGGAGTAATCGAATTTGTGTAAGCATGTTAACCCAAAAGAAATTGGGTTTTGGTTGAAATATGTATGTTTTGGGTCTGTTTGGAGGCTAAATTAGTGGTGAATTCATGTAGTAATTTGTAAATTGATGATGGATTATGTTAGTGCTCTGAACAATGAAAAAATTGCAAGTTGAATGAAATAAATTGGTTAAAAAACGAATTCGTGAGAGTTATTTTTGCTATATATGTTAAATATATAAAATAGAGCATGAACCTTGAAATTTGAGTCTCTAAATTAGATGTTAAAGTTGTTTATGTTGTTAGAATCGTTGTATATATGTTGGGTTTTTATTTTACAAAGTTTATAACATTTGGGTTTGCTTAAATTGTTGTTTGGGTGACGAAATTGGGTGTTTTTGGCTTAGAACAGTGTTGTGTCGCGAAGAACTGTGGAATCAAAATTTGGGTTACTCCGCCCCGACGGAGGTTCCTAGTATAAAAACCTCGCAACAGCGGATTCTCCGCCCCGCTGGTGGTTTCCAGTTTAAAAACTTAGCCCCGACAGTGGTGGGCAGATTGACCAGAAATGAGTTTTTGATTATACGATTCTAGGATGTTTATATAACCTTAATGAATGATTGTAATTGTAGACACTCAAAATTTTGCATTCCTGTTACTAACCTTGCAGGAGGGTAAAAATCGCCTTTTTCCTTCCGCTCATAACCTGAAAAGTACAGTATCCCCGACGACAACACCGGGATGTCAAGCTCAACTCGGTCACTATACCAGGGTGTCAAGTAGCCCCGACGACAACCCCGGGATGTCAAGCTCAACCCCGGTCACAATACCGGGATGTCAAGTCAAACCCCGACAACACCGGGATGTCAAGTCAAACCCCGACGACAACACCGGGATGTCAAGTAGCCACGACAACATCCCCGGGATGTCAAGCTCAACCTCAGTCACAACACCGGGATGTCAAGTAGCTCCAGCGACAACCCCGGGATGTCGAGCTCAACCCCGGTCACAATACCAGGATGTCAAGAAGCCTCGGCGACTACCCCGGGATGTCAAGCTCAACCCCGATCACTATACCAGGATGTCAGTCAAACCCCGGCAACACTGGGATGTCATGTCAAGCCCCGGTCACAACTCGAGAAATACAAGAGCCCCGGCGACAACACCGGGAGATCAATTCAACCTTCGGAGACAACCCCGAAGCATCACATCATCCCCAGAGACAATCGTGAGAGTCCAAAGAAACCTCGGAGATAACCCTGAGGACGAACAGAGTCGGCTGGGATCAAACCTCGAAAACAACCCCGAGAAAATAGTCGAAGACCGTGCCAGTACAGGAGAGAACCCCTGGAGGGGCAAAACAGTCATTTTATGAACTTAAAGTCAATTTGGTCAAAATCAAGCCGAATTGATGCAATGAAGGTCATAAAGAGCCATAACATTGGTCCCGAGTGAAAACAGCACAATACAGCTCAACAGACAAACTGCGAAGAAATAAAAATCTGGTTATAAACCCATCTTCTTGGATTTAGAAAATGTTAAGTCCTATGTCATTGTGACGCTCTCGGCAAGGGCTTTCCAGAATGGTATAACACGCCTCAAACGGACGCTTTGATCAAAAGTTAGAAAGTTTCGAACCTAACATCGTGTTGCTCGGAGTGCACGTACTTCAAGAAGACGAGACCCACCAGGTGGACCCCACCATGGGGAGTCGCAGATAGACCCAGTGGCTGTCGTGGTTACACCTGCAACCATCGGGTCTTTAAATATAAGACCCCCTTGCCAAAAAAAGAAAAAAGAAAGAAAAACGCTCTGAAACTCCGCCCATTTTGTCCTTTAGCCCTACTTCTAGTACTCCAAACTTTGATTTTATTACTCTAATACGTTTGTATACGTATATTCTAAAACATACCAAAAATTAACCTGTGAAAACGTCCATTTGAAGCCTACCAAGTGGCAAAAAGCCCGTGTAGTAGTTCATTGTAAGTTTTTTTACGATCAGAACTCATTTCCTACTTCATTACGTATATTTGCACTTGCACGTAAAGTTTTATCTCCTGGTTTTGCCTAGAACATAGTTTCGTGGCCTTTTTTACTTACTTTTTAGTACATTTTAGTACATATATGCGTTTTTTTGCATTTGCACAGCCTGGATCAGTCGATTCGTGGCTTTTACTCGCTTTTATGTACATATATATATATATATACGTACTAACTTGTTCGGCCTGGACCCCTGATTCGTGGCCTTTTTAGCTTTATTATATATATAACTGACTATATATATACTAATTTTCAATTCTGTCAAGTCCGAATTGCAAATACGTGGCAGTTACTACTTTTATATATATAACTATATCTTTATAAATTTTTCTAACTTCGTTTGGCCTGGATTGCTAATTCGTGGCCTTTATTGCTTTAATATATATATATATACTAACTGTATATATTAACATTTATATTTCAGTTTGGCCTGGATTGGCAATTCGTGGCCTTTTTACTGCTTTTATATATATATATATATATATATATATATATATATATATATATATATATATATATATATATATATATATATATATATATATATTCACATTCCAGTTGAGCCTGGAAAAATTCGTGGCTCTTTACCGCTTTTATAAATATATATATATATATATATATATATATTTACATCCTGTCAAGCCTGGATTATTCTGTGCCTCTTTTACAGCTTATATATATATATTTACATTCTGTCAAGCCTAAATTTTTTCGTGGCTCTTTTACGGCTTTTATAAATATATATATATATATATATATATATATATATATAAATATATATTTATATATATATATATATATATATTTATATTTCTGTCCGGGCCTGGGATTGGAAATCCGTCGCTTTTTATAGCTTATATATATATATACATATTTACATTTTCTGTCCGGGCCTGAGATTGGAAATCCGTCGCCCTTTACAGCTTTTATATATATATATATATATATATATATATAATTACATATATATATATATATATTATTTATTCATTGTGATTAAATATCTGTTTCAATTATTCATTTGATATGAATTTGTTTTAATATAAATTTGGTGGTTTAGATTTATTTGAATTTAGCCCTTTCTACCTTTCAAACGGTTCAAAATAGGTCCAACCTGAACCGGGAAGCTAGAATGGCTAAGATTTATTTAAATCTATCTTTCTTTCTAGTTTTGGATAAATATGAAAGCAACCTCGCGACCCTCAGATTTCAATCTAGTGGGAACGAAAAGCTTTGGCTATGCGCATGCCAGGATTTGACAGATGAATCCTTGGTTTTTGCGACGTCTGGATATAAATACACATTTTCTGTAAATATATGTGTTGTGCATATTTTTTTGGCCTCCTTCTGTGAGCCTAGGAATCGTGGGATTCATGATCAAGTTGATCAGAATTTGATTCCCACGATGGACAAACTCCACATTATAAATGTACCCTGCCAGTTTTTCTGTAAAAATGTACATCCGAAAGACCTTAAAACGGTTATCCGGGTTTAAGGTCTCAAACATAATGAAATAATGGTTTGTCGTGCTAGAGTCACTCCGATGGCTGTCATGCCCATGAGAAGACCTGCACTTGTCTATATTTTGTGGTCGAGGATGCTTTGCAGCCCGATAATCACCACCCAAATCAAGCCGAAGGCTAAACAATATAAAATAGAAGTATCAACATGCTTCAATTCCTACGTGAGCGTAAGGTAACCTTTCAAAACATCATTTTCATATCTTGTCTAAAAAAGAACTTTTGCAAATCAAATCAAACCCTTCGTATATAGGTTCAACGAAGCACGATAATACTTTAAAAACAAACAAACGTAGGCTCAATTTCTTCTAGCATCCACACACACATTGCAAATAAAAAGGAAAATATTGAAAAGATGCGGTACCGTGTTTTCACTGGGAGTTGGGGGGTGCCTAACACCTTACCCCCCACTTAACCAAGCCCCCAAACTTAAGAATTTCAGTTTCAAGATCAAGTTTCGACAGTGTCCAACAATTGGGCCAACTTGCAAACATAACTCAGTTGAGTTGGTACAACTATTTCAAATCTACCAGCTGGCGACTCTGTAAACCGTTCAAATTGTCGACATGATACATGTTGGCCTTTTCCTAAAAAACTTCACCCTTCATAAAACAGATAAGGCAATAAGGGTAGAAAACAAAAGACTTAGGAAGAGAGAAAGATGGGGTTCAAAGCTGACTGGATTTTTTCCTGATGTCGACAGGTGGCGACTCTGTTGGGGACAGTAGAGGGCTTAGGCAGCATTCAAATATTTTCAAAATTTCCTTTTATATCTGCGTGTGTGTGGATGCTGCATTTTACATTGAATGGATGTGAATGAATGATTACTGCTTTATATTAGTGCTTCGCACAATGTCATCATTTCATACGGTGAGACACGATGTATGTGAATGTATGCTGTATGATTCCTCCACCAGGAGGCGAACCCGTCGGTGTTTGATTACTGGACTCAAAGGAGACTAATCCTGCGAGGCTCAGGAAAGGCACCACTCAGATCTGCTCCAATTGAAAGATCAGATTAATTTCCCCTCTAGTAGATTGTGATGATTTGGGAACCTTCATGCCGAAAAAACCACGAGAGTAGCCTAAGATAGGTCAGCCTCTGATTAACCAAATTCGAAGGAAGCTTCTTCATGCCTTCCTTTTTCAATTCAATGTCAATTTTCCAAATTCCAATATAAATTTCACAATATAAATATACAATTCATTATGAATCCTGTCATACTATCCTGTCATCAAAACAACTGACCTTTGTTTTATAGGATAAGATTAAAAAACCTCAAAAATAAACACATTGCATAGCATGCATCCGACCGATACCTACATCAGGAAATTAACACACCTATGTTTGTTGTAGGTAAAAATTGGTACTGTCACCAGATCGAAATCTAAAAAATCACTAAGTCCATCTCCAGACAAGGCTTCAAGTGCTCAAACTGAATCTACCCCTGTTTCTAAGGAAGAGTTTGAAAGATTGAAGAACCAGATAGCAGAATTGGCTATTTTCTTGAAAGAACAAAGCAAAGGCCTTCGAGGGAAACAAACACCAGGTCATACAGAACCATCTACACCCAGTGGCAGTCAAGAGACTGGAAAGAAAGACACTCAGATTCTTGAACCACATAACCAGGACATAACCAACAAATCCCCTGAAGTCATCAACCTTAACAAAGAGCAGGAAGTTAGTGATATTCTGAAGAAAGTACAACAAATGGAAGAAACCATCCGGTCCATTAAAGGAACTAGGGCATTTGGAAGTGTCAATTACTCAGACTTATGTATATTCCCAGGGGCTCGTTATCTTAAAAAATTCCAAGACCTTGATTTTGAGAAATATGATGGATTAGGAGATCCCTACACCCATTTAAAGGTATTCATTGGAGAGCTCGGATCCTATGTAAAGGACGAGAAGCTCATAATGCAATTATTCCAGAAGAGTCTGACCGGAGAGGCTAGAGCCTAGTATGCTCGACTAGACAATTCAAAGATTCATAGCTGGGAAGAGTTAGCATATGCCTTCCTCAATAATTACAGCTTTCAATCCCAGATGGCTCCAGACAGATATCAAATCACCAAAATCAAAAAGCAAAACACCGAGTCATTCAAAGAATATGCCCAACGATGGAGGCGGGTGGCAGCACAAGTAACCCTACCTATGACTGAGTCTGAGATAGTCATGACCTTCATCGACATTCAAGAAGCTCCGTATTATAAAAGGGTCCTAGCAGGCATAGGAAAACCATTCTTGGAGATGATCAAGCACGGAGAAATGGCTGAAGTGGGGCTGAAATCTGGGAAGATAAAAGATCTTACTGAGTTGGAAGCTATTGTCCGAGCATATTCAATTTGGAAGTTATAGGAGTAATCCCCGAAGAGTACACAAGAAGAAAGAAGAGGAAGTGTTCTTAGTACTGTAAGGACAGAATCAGAGGGACAATTCGAGCAGTATGCCCATTCAAAGGAGGAACTATTCCCTTTTTCAAGCTCCAGCCCAACCTTCTAATCCTCCATTTCATAAAACTGTGGAGGCCAGACGTCGGAGAATGTTCAACCCTTTAGAGGATTCACTCGAGAATGTGCTAAAATTGTTGACAGCACAGAAGAAGATTGTTCAACTCCTTCCACCAACCATTACCGGTGGACAGAATTTTGACCCAAGTAAGAAGTCTGCGTACCATTTCGGATCTCCGGGCCATGATACACAAGACTGTTGGTCTCTCAAACACAAAATCCAAGACTTGATAGACAACGGAGAGATTGTGGTGACCAAACCCGAGCAACCACATATACAGAATAATCCCTTCCCTTAGTACAAAGTGGAGAGTGTCAATATGATTAGCACGAGGAGTGGAGAAGGATCCAAATACCTCCGGTATATCGAAGAGTCAACTCAATCCAGCACCAATAGCCTAGATAGTTGGGAGTTCTCAGAGAGATGGTTCCTGATAGAATAGAAAATCAAGTCTATCAAGGAACAGATTGGACAGTTAGCGGATTTGGTAGTGTATCAACATCAGGTAAATAGACAGCTAATAAATCAGACCAACCAGTATGAATCAAGTCCTTCTATACCGAAAATTAGCCTCATTGCTATGAGGGATCATTACAGGTTTTATGAGCATGAACCCTGGGCCGACAAGGAGGCCAAGGAGGAAAAGTTCCAAGCTGATAGGGAATTCGCCTTCCAGAGGACTTTCACTAATTTGAATCAGTCGATGAAAGAAATCCTCTAAATGTTGATCAATAAGGGAATGTTTCAGATTTGTTACCCCCGATAAACCTTCGATCCAAAAAATTTAAGCCTGACAGGATCTGCCAATATCATTTTAATGCACCCGGTCATGACATCGAGGATTGCTGGTTCGTCACCTGATTCAGAATATGATTGAAAATGGTGAGCTGATAAAAGAAAATTAAAATTATGGCTATCCCGATGATGAAACACTCTTTATTCCCATGGCATAGATTCAGGGAACAGTAGCTGTTATTTCCTATGAGAAGGAACTAGCTATGACACGCTTAATACTTCCAGGGAAAGGAGTCCAAGAAACACAGAATCCTGTGAAAGTATCTGCACCCGAACCTTTAATATTACCCTTCAGACCGCAATATCTAGTGATCAGTTTGAAAAAGAGTCCCATGGAACTATGGGAATGATGAAGGTTCCACCTCAAATAATATTGCCAGCATATCTAAGGAGAATCCATTGTACCTTCCTCAGCGGGTGATCAATTCAGTCATCAAAGCTAAAGAGAAAGTGGCTGAAGAGAAAATCAAAGAATTCCTCAACAAAATGGGGCATAATGAGATCAAGGTGGTGCAAAGCTTGAAGGATGCACCCAAGCAGATGTCCATCCTAAATCTGGTCTTATCCTCAGTGGATCATCGTAACATTCTGGTGAAAGTACTAGAGGAAGCCCATCTGCCAAAGACGGTAGATACTAGAAAATTTTGTCACGTGATAGAACACATCTTCAATAGCAATGTGATATCTTTCACTGATGATGGTATACCCACGGAGGGGACGGGTCATCGCAAGTCACTGCACATAGAAGTAATGTCATCAGGGTATGTGAATGGAGGTGTGCTAATAGATGGAGGATCATCCCTAAACATCTGTCCCTACGATACCTTAGAGAGAATGAAGATCAACCCAAACCGGATCCATACCAGTCATGTAGTTATCCGGGCTTTCGATGGGTCTCACCGAGAAGCTGTGGGAGAGATTGAGATGCCACTGGAGATTGGTCTCCACACTTTCTATGTATCCTTCCAGGTACTCAACATTACCACTGGATATAATTTGTTGCTGGGAAGGCCGTGGATCCACATGGCAGGAGCAGTTCCATCCACCCTCCATCAGCAGCTCAAGTACATTATCAATGGCAACCTAATCATGGTGATTGTCGAACCAGAATACCCTGTCTGCATACAGGGAGACATACCAGTGATCAATCTGGATGAAGGGGTTGAACCTGCAAGTTTTCAAGCATTAGAGGTGAGCAATATTCAATACCTACCTGTTGGGGCACCATCTCTGAAACCAAAAGTTTCCCCCGAAGTAATGACGGTGGGTCAAGAATGGTATCTTTGGGTTTCCGCCCTGAAGAAGGGTTAGGAAAAAATTAGCAAGGGATCAAGAGTCAAGTGCAAATCCTGAGCCAATGAGGGAAGTCCGAATTGGGCTATTCATCCGGATCAAACCATCAAAACCCACACAAGCATCCAAAGATTTCTGCTTCCACTATACTATTGCCAAACCTCGCTGATGTCGAATTTGTGAAGCCAATGAGGAAGATTCCCGTGGTTGTGTTAGCCATGTTGTTTCCTCCAATCATACCAATAAGTTAGAGAAAAGCCCCAAAGCCTGATGGGGAGAGCAAAAAGGGAATGAAAAAGTTCCTGCACGAAGGACGAGACCCATTTGCTAACATATATTTTCTTATGCACTACGAGGGTATGAATGATGATATCCCAGACAGTGATGAAGAAGATCAGATCCGAATTCCTCACATCAAGAAGGGGAAGGGTGGCAGTTCAAAGAAGAATCCCGACCCTGATCTAAAAGATGTCTTAGTCGTCATCAGAGATGAGACAGACGAGCACAACTCCTTTATCCCCCTTATTCATGAGGACTTGACATTGGACAATTAGAGCAGCCTCCCATATCTCATTCAAAAAGGGTAAAAGGGCAGAGAGTCTATTTGCCCTGAAACATAGTTTCATTTACTGCTTATTTTATTGTACGGCTATAGCAGTAACTTTTTTCATGCTTTTGCTAAATGCATTGTATGTTTAAACAATCTCATATATTAAAGTGAAAGCATTTTGTTTTCAGGGCTCTAGAATTGGATTTGTTTGTCACTGCTTGTAATAACCAAGAATTCTACGTCACTTGGTAAATAGATATATTAATTAAAGATTAGTGATATTAAAAACCTTGTGACGTGTGTGGAATGAATAACGGGTTAAATGAATATGTGTACTTTAATTATGTATATGTGTTTATTTATTTTATAGAAAGTAAATTAAGAAGAAAGATTACATAACCTAATTTTTATATTATGTATGAGAATTGAATAACCTAAGGATTATGGTATAGGAGAATGTTAGTATTAAAAATATATACTAACCCTAAGAGATTTATTTTATATATCTCAACTAATTAATTTTATAACCTAATTAAAGCAAGTCTAATCGGGTTATGAAATTAAATGAACATGAGTAATGAATTAAGTTACTAATGTGGGGAATGAAAATCCTAATTAAATAATTAGGGTAAGGTAAATTAAAAGAGTAATGAAACTATAGTAATTTACATGGCCCAAATTAATTAGAAGTGAGCCTAAAACATTAAAGGAATGGCCCAAGTCTTGGCCCATTTGGAGTGGACATGTTGGACATTTAATTAACTAAACAAAGGAATAAAAACACAAACCAAATTGGAAAATAAAGGGCCATGTGGCAGACCAAGGGAGAAGAAAGAAAAGGGGGGATGAAAGTGATGATTACTCACTTTAAGTAGGTAAACAACTCCCTCATGTGTCACACTTTCAAGCTAGCCACCACTTTACTATTTCTTGCAAGCAAAGGTTTAATAATGAGAGAGAGAAATAGAGAAAGGATGTGGGAAAAAGTAATTAGATATACAAGTTATATCTAAGAGTTTTGACTAGCTAAAATCCCATCTTGTTTATCTTTCTTTTCATCTTATTTTCTTAACTAATAAAAGCTAGAAAGAGAGAGAGTGGGAGAGAGAAAATTCATGGGAAGGAAAGGAGGAAGAGAAAGGATTCTACTCTTGGTACACCCTAGATTTATTACATATTATGGTTGGACAAGAAGGGTAGCTCACAAATCAAGGTATAAACCTTAACTTTAGAACTTTTGATCCATTCTTTTTGATAGATAAAGGGAATATGGAGTTTGTGTTTTCATCTATCCAAAATCTTAGATCTACATATGTATAAGTGTTATATGTTTAGATCTAACACTTGTGAATGTCAAAAGTTAGATAAAAGCAAGGAAAGGGAAACTATGTTTCAAAAGTTAGAAAACTTTAATTTTTCTTAGCACAAATTATGTTTTGTTGTGTTTGGTGGGTTTTGATGTAATAGATTTTGGATCATAGTACATCCATGAGTTTATAATGTATGGGTATGTATTATGATGGTTTATGATGGCCAAATTTAGATTAATCAAGAGATCATGAAAGCTTTCTTACAAAACACAAAGTTAGAAAATCAGATTTTTGAGAAAACGGAACCTGAAATTCAAAAGACCATATCTTTCATTGTGTTTTGAATTTTTAAGTGTGGTCAATTTTTGGAGTTAGATCTATAAGTCTTCTAACTTTTTCAAGTGGAATCACTAAAAAATTCCTTGTAGATTTCCGTATGGACTATTTTTAGCAAAGGACGCCAAAACTGAAAATGACTAAAAGTAGGCTGTCCGGAAATTTAAGGGACTGTTTTGGCCACTTAATTTGTGAAATAAAATCAGGCCTTTTGGGACATAACAATATATGAAATGAAGTAACTTGTGTCCAAAAATGAGCTCATTTCGACTAAAATTGAGCAAGTTATGACTGTTTTAATATTGGCATTTTTTCGACAAAAATCGCTATAACCGGAGTTGTATAACTCCGATGGCCACGAAATTTAAACTGGAGACTCACTTTAACATGTGTAAGATCTCGCCAAGAGTTGGGAATTTTTGGAGTTAAGCGTGAGGTAGTTATTTTCTTAAGAAATTAACTAGAAATTAATTTTTGAAAAATACTAAAGGAAATTGAAAAATTCTTAAAATATTATTTTTGTGTGTGGAATACATGTATTTATGTGTGGGACAAAAGATAAAAAAAAAAAGATGATTCGGTTAAGAATGGGGAATCCAGCTTGCTGGATTGCCATCTAGATTGCTGAATTGAAGTTCGGTTGAATCCAGTCTGCTGAATTGGAAAATAAGTTACTAAATTGAAATCTAGTTTGAATCCAGGCTGCTGGATTCGACGTCTGGGTTTCTGGAATTGTAATCCAGGATACTGGATTAGAATCCAGTTTGAATCCAAGTTGCTGGATTAGCATCTGGATAGATGGAATGAATCCAGTCTACTAGATTGAGGTATTTAACTTACTAAGTAATAAAGAAGAACATATATAAGGAGGGATTAAGCAATGAAGTGATTAAAAGGTTATTGAAAAGTAACAATAACACTAAGACTTTAACATAATTTCTAGTACGTAATTATATGATTAAATGTTAGATAATTTAACATGGAATACAGAGATTATAAGTGAGTATATGCTATGACTAATTGAAAGATCTATTATAGGTCTTTTCTCTAAGAAGCTAAACTAAATTGCGTAGCAGTAGATCGTGATTGAGGCAAGTTCTCTAACTCAAACTCGAGTTATGTTTCAAAGCATGTTAGTGAATAATTATTGATGATTATTCACATCCTTACTGATTGTTGATAAATCGCTACTATGTGCAATTGAATTCCTGTTCTATTATTATTGAACTGTGAATTAGTTAAAGTTCTTTCATTCATGAACTGTTTATGATATGGATCTATGTTAGTTGTATCAGCTAGATCATGCATGTTTAATTTTGTTAAATCAAATATGTTTTGAAAGTGGTGCCTAACCAATTGAAATGGTAAGGACTCTTGACTGAGAAAAAGAATTGTTTTACTAAAGCATTATTGGAAAACAATTATTGCTAGTATATTGAGTGATTATGCATATTTCACCGGGTAGGAAAGGCTGATCCCCTTGACTACCAAACTTTATTAAAAGGACCAGTTTAAATACTGACAACCTTAGTATATGTTCATGGTTATTTAGAACCACTCAGCATCTGTTATTCATTTATTCGAATATACAGTTATAGAGATGTAAGTCATGTTCTTTCACAATCGATTTTCTTGTTGAACATTGAAAGCTAAATTCTTTTCTAATCATGATATAACTCCTTTGAATTTAAACTTGCTAAGCAAATTAGTTTCTTACCCTTGCTATATCATGATAATTGTTGCAGCTAAGCCAAAATCGTCCAAGAAGGACAAGGGCATAGGAAAGGTTCAGGAATAGTTAATATAAATGTATATGTATCATGAGATACTATGTTTGATGGGCTATAAACCTTTTGTGTAATTATATGTAACTTAAGTAAGGAATGTTTAAGTTAAGGAAATAGACCTTGGGATATGTTTGTAAGATTTATTATAATGAACAATGTATGTTTATTATTCCGCAATAGTATATAGAATGCTTATGATGATGATGTATCGTGAGCACTGACTCCGAGGATAGAGAACCCGGATTTGGGGGCGTCACAGGTTGGTATCAGAGCTATAGGTTATAAACATTAGGATACGAAACCTAGGTTATAACCTTAGAAGAAAACTCGTATAGAGTATACTAGAAGATGGATTGGGGAGATTCATCTAGTATAGATTGTACATAATAAAATATTGTTTCATTTTTTCAATGAATATATTTTATTGTGATACTGATGTTGTGTTTGTTTGGTTATAGGATTCCTGAGGAAGGACAAGACAGCCATACAGTCGAACAGGAGCCGATCGATCCGATAGAGGATCAAGAGAATAGTGATGGGAATGACGAGAATATGATGGAGGACCTGTTCGAAGAGAACATGGCGCTGGAGAATAGAGTGACACAGTTAGAGTAGGAGAATGCTACTCATCAATTCACTGAGACTCAGTACAAAGAATTGGCATATCAAGCTCAGACCGAGCTTGCTGAGATGATGATACAGTTGCAGGTGCAGGCCACCTTGGCTACACAGATGGTTGCCATGAATGCTGAGCTAAGAGAGAGACTAGAACAAGAGGAGATAAAGCTGGGAGTGTTAAGAGTTGAGCATGAGGCCATGTGATTTGAGTTCGATCTAGAAATTGCCGATAAGATTAGGATTGAACAAGCATAGATTAGAGCATCCAATATGGTGGACCAGCTTGAGGAGAAACTGGAGGCTAGTGAGGTCCGAGTGGATACGTTGGGATGATCACTAGATGCTGCTTACATGGGTCAGCGGGCAGGAGTGAGGAGATCCTCAGAGATAGGTGAGTCGAGTCGATCGGTTAGATGTCGATTTATGGATGGACTCATTCCACCAAAGCAGGAGCGTGCAAGCACACCCTCTCCAGACGGGCAGTGATAGGTTAGTAGTTTTCTATTGTATATAGATGCAGTAGAGCCCCTTTTGTTTATTAGGGTTTTATGCTTGATGTAAACCTCAGACTGTGTGAGGTAGTATGTTTGTTTGATGTATCCTCAATTATGTGTATAGGGGAGTATGCCTTTTGATAATCCCATCTATGGATGTGTAGGATGTGATAGTTAGCATTTATAGAAATATTCCAAGCATGTAAGTGTGAGCCACTAAGAATTGGGATATGAATATAAATGCAGTATTATGATATAAGTTTGATGAAGTAAATAAGATATGAGAAAGTCAGGTAGTAAGCATTATATCTGATTATTGTTAATCCAATAATTTCAAAATGTAAATCCAGCAAGCTGAATGTGAATCCAGCTAGCTGAATAGTAATCCAATAATCCCAAAATATAAATCCAGCAAGCTGAATAGGAATCCAGTAAGCTGAATAGTAATCTAATAATGCTGAATTACTAATCCAGTAAGTTGGATAGTAATTTAACAAGCTAAATTGAAATCCAGCAAGCTACATTGTAAAATAGTAAAACTGAACTGTGAATGCAGCAAGCTGAATTGCTAATCTAAAAACATTATGATTACCTGAGTTTAAGTTATGCAATACGTTAACACTAGGAAGATATGATACATAAAGAAACTCAAGGACTAATGTATGGTTTTGTTTAACCAAATAATGCCGCCAAGACGTCAAAATCGTAACCAGAGGGAGGAACGTTCTGTGAACAATGAAAGGGATCAAGATGACCCAATGCAGAACTTCGCAAATATGATAGCTCGAGCTATATGAACTTGTACACCTGCAGCAAGGAATCAAGCTGATAATAGATTAGCAAACTTTAAAGATTTTAAGGCTGTAGGACCACCAGAATTCAGCGAAACCACGGACCCCATAGCAGCTCAGACATGGGTAAAAGAGATAGAAAAGGCCTTTATCATTGCTAGGGTAGCCGAAGAGCAAAAGACGGATTTTGCTACCTACTTGATGAAATGTGAGGCTAATTACTGGTGGGAGACGAACCAAGCTAGAGCCGGAACGGAGGTAGTAATATGGACTAGGTTTAAGGAGTTGTTCTTAGAAAGCTATTTCTCGGTGGCCATGTAAGCCAGAATGGAAGTGTAGTTTCTTGAATTAAAGCAAGAAAACATGACAATTGCTGAATATGCAGTAAAATTCAATGAGTTAGCCAGATTCGCACCTCATTAGGTGGATACAGAACTATTAAGGCGCATAGGTTTGAAAATGGGCTGAAGCCGTGGATACACAGCAAGGTCGTAGTGCTATAAATTACTACATTTTCAGCACTGTTAGAAAAAGCCATCATTGCTGAAGTTAGTAGTGAAGCAGTTTCCAAATAGAACCGAGAGAAGAACAAGAAGAAAATTGAAGGTGGAAATCAGGGTGCCAGCAGTGGTGGCGGTAACACTAAGAAACGCAAGTGGAACATTGGTAGTGAATCAGGAACTCAACAAGGGAGTACACTATAGAATGAAACCAGCATGTGTAAAGTGTGGAAATAATGACTCTGGGAGTGTATGAAGGGGAAGAATGTATGTTATAACTGCGGCCATAAAGGACATATCTCACCTAATTGTCCTAAACCAAAGAAGGGAGGTTGCTTTTCTTGTGGGGGAACGGGGCATCGATTTAAAGATTGTCCATTCAAGAAGAATACTGATGGAGGAAGTGGAAACAAGAAGCAGCACCACAAAGTTAACAATTGGAGGGCCAACGCAACTAGAGCAAGCCGACAGCCCGAACGTTCAACATGACTGTGCAAGACGCAGTTGCATCAAAGGAAGTTGTGTCAGGTATAATTCCGATCAATAATATAAATGCATATGTATTGTTTGATTCAGGAGCTACCTGTTTATTTGTATCTGATGAATTGCTAGAAGATTAAACTTACCATGTGAAAAGTTAACGAACCCTATGAACATAGAAGTTGTAAACAAAGAAGTGATCCCTGTAGAGTTTATCCATAACAATTGTGGTGTGGAAATAAGGGGACATAAGTTAAGTATGAATTTGATTCTGATACGCTTAGGAGAATTTGATGTCATCTTAGGGATGGATTGGTTGTTTAACCACGAGGCAGTTATAGATTGCCAAAAGAAGAGTATACGCCTTAAGACACCAAATAAGTCTAAGGTTATATTTTATGGTAGCAAGTCGCCAAGACAAACAAGTTGTTTGACGATGATGCAGACCAGGAGAATGTTACAAAAAGGATGTGAAGGTTATTTGGCTCATGTAGTGGATACACGGGTTGTGAATTCTAATATGGGGCAGATACCTATAGTTAATGAGTTTGGGGATGTCTTTCTAGAAGAACTTTTGGGACTTCCGCCAAACAGAGAGATAGAGTTTATGATTGATTTAGTACCAGGGATAACGCTGATATCGAAAGCACCGTATTGAATGGCTCCGATAGAAATGAAGAGTTAATGATCCAGATACAAGAATTGTTGGACAAGAAGTACATTCAACCTAGCGTATCTCTGTGGAGAGCACCGGTGTTATTTGTAAAGAAGAAGGATGGTTCGATGAGGTTGTGTATGGATTATAGAGAGTTGAATAAAGTGACAATCAAGAATAAATATCCGTTACCGAGAATAGACGATCTGTTTGATCAACTTAAAGGAGTGAGATGTTTTTCTAAGATTGACTTAAGGACTGGTTACCATCAGTTGAAAGTGAGGACAGAGGATATACCAAAGACAGCATTTAGAACTCGTTACGGCCATTATGAGTTCCTAGTGATGTCGTTTGGATTGACGAACGCACCAGCTGCTTTTATGGACTTGATGAACATAGTATTTAAACAGTATTTGGATAAATTTGTGGTTGTGTTCATTGATGACATTTTGGTGTATTTGAAGACTGAAGAGGAACATGCCGAACATTTACGGATTGTATTGGAAACATTAAGAAAGGAGAAGCTATATGCAAAAATTTTAAAGTGTGAGTTTTGGTTGACGAGAGTTTAATTTTTGGGACATGTCATCGATAACGAGGGAATTTCTGTTGATCTAGCGACAGTAGAAGCGGTGAAAAATTGGGGACAACCGAAGACACTGACAGAGATCATAAGTTTCTTAGGATTGGCAGGATATTACCAGAGGTTTATTCAGGATTTCTTGAAGATAGCGACACCATTGACTAATCTGACGAGGAAGACTGTTATGTATGTGTGGAGGGAAAAGTGTGAACAGAGTTTTCAGGAATTGAAGAAAAGATTAAGTGAAGCACCTGTGTTATCTTTACCAGATAGGACGGGGGGTTTTATAGTGTGTATAGTGATGTGTCACACAAGGGACTGGGCTGCAGTGTTAATACAGAATGGTAAAGTCATTTCGTACGCATCCCGATAATTAAAGGACTATAAGAAGGGATATCCTACCCATGACCTGGAATTGGCTGCGGTAGTATTTGCCCTTAATGATTTGGAGACATTATCTCTATGGAGAAAGGTGTGAGATATACATAGATCGCAAAAGTCTGAAGTATATCTTTACACAAAATGAGTTAAACATGAAGCAGAAGAGATGGTTAGAATTGATCAAGGACTATGATTGTGATATTCTATATCATCCAGGGAAAGCCAATATAGTGGCAGATGCTTTAAGTAGGAAGAGCCGAGAAAAGTTGTTCGTATTGACAGACCAAGAAGAATTAGTAAGAGAAATGGAAAAAATGGAGTTAGAGGTGAAAAATTTGAAGGATTCGGGTGGAGTAATAGAAATAGAAGCAAGTCCAACTTTATTAGACAAGATGAAAGAATCACAAGAGAATGATGAAGAATGCAGTAACATAAAGACGCGGTTGGCTGAAGGCAAAGAGTTGAAGTATAAAATTGACGGCACTGGATTGCTGAGATTTGAAGGAAGAATTTGGGTACCTACAGTACCAGAGTTAAAAGAGGAGATTTTACAAGAAGCGCATAATACGAGATACTCAATACACCCAGGAAGCACAAAGATGTATCAAAATTTACGTCAACATTTTTGGTGGCCAAACATGAAGAGAGAGGTTGCTCAATGCGTCAGCAGATGTTTAACTTGTTAACTAGTCAAGGCAGAGCATCAACGACCAAGTGGACTATTACAGCCGTTGGAAATTTTGGAATGGAAATGGGAGCACATCACGATGGATTTTGTGGTAGGACTTCCAGCGACACAGAAGGGTTATGACGCCATATGGGTGATTGTCCCTCTTGTAACTGTTCCCTTCACGCTTCTTAGTGGGACAGCTGTATGTTGCTGATAGGTCATAATCTGTGACTTCTCCATCGTGTCAGTTAATCAGATTTGACTTTTTCTTCTGTTGACTATTGACTTCTTCAATTCGTGGAGTGACTTGTGTCTTTTTTAGTACTCCACGATTTCCCGGACTGCTCTACCATCTTTGCTTCTTCTTCGATGATCGTAGTCTGTGGTCATGCTTCAACAGACAACTTCTCCATTAGAGTCTGAGGGATTGGCAATTCTCATCTGCAGCTTGTAATCTTCTGAGGAGATGCTGCTTGCTTTAGCAGAGAATCTTGTGATGGATTTCATATTAGCATTCCTTCTAAAGTAAGGTAGCTCAGGAAGGGCCAACCTCTTAGCTAAATGCTAAGGATCAGGTTTGTCCCTGAGGAAGCTTACTAGATGAAAAGCTTTAGACATGATTAGTATTGACATCACATTTGACCTTTTTGCTGGGGAGTTCATCTTCCAACTCTGGATTTTCATTTGGTTCATCAGTCACAGAGTTTTGGGATTCTGTAGCTGGAATCTTTCTATTTTGGTTTAGCTCCTGTTTATCTCACACCTCTTGGCAAGAACTCTATTTCTTCATTTTGCTCCCTGAGCTGCATCATCTCTATATTCCCATTTATTCTTCTGTAATTTCTACCATCTTCAATTTTTCTTTCTGTCAACAATCCTAATATCATCTTTTTCATTCGCTAGATCAAGCTTCTGGATAAATCTCTTGATCCTTTTCTTTGATTTGGATACATTCTTCATACTTTCTCCAGATTCAGTCCTGATAATTGTTCAAGCTGAGAGGCTGCTGCAGTTTCTCCATCTGCAGTTATACTTTTTCTGGACTCTAAGATTGGTGATAGCCCTACAATCGTAGTGAGGAAGAACTTCTTTGTTCTGTGACTTCTTTTCTTCTTCTCTTGAAGTTCACAGCTTCTTCAGCTTT
The DNA here is from genome assembly GCA_020205555.1 of Panax stipuleanatus. Lineage (NCBI taxonomy): Eukaryota > Viridiplantae > Streptophyta > Magnoliopsida > Apiales > Araliaceae > Panax > Panax stipuleanatus. The sequence goes on from CM035124.1 coordinate 113,113,623, forward strand.
TCACTTGATCTTTCTGAGTTAATCAAGTTACTATCTTTTCATCGAAGCACGAGTTCTTCTTCTCTATAATTATCAGAAGACAGCCTTTCAGATCTTCTTCTAACTGGAATCATCTCTATCAAATTAGCTTACTTGATTCATAAGAGAGATATCTTCGGAATTGATCACTCCACGATTGTTGACATAACTACGAACGTAGTCTCCTTCATTTGACACCAGACTAGATGTTTCGGCTGCTCGTAATCCTTCCTTAGAATCTTCATTATGAGTTAAGGATGAGTGGAGGATTTCTTGAAACTATCAACTTGTCAACATCTATCAGCCTTTCTTCAGTAATTTCCCATTCCTCCTTAATTAGAACTGAAATCTTTGATGCTGATTTGAGAAGCACTATGATTTTGGTCATTGTGACATAATCGTCGTGTGTTGACATGCACAGGTTTGGCAAGGTCTTGATCGTAGAGAACACTACGATTTTCTTTCAGCTCCTTGATAGATTGCATTCGTGGAGTTCTACTTCTTTGATATTTCCTCTGACTGAATATGCTTTGAACAGGATAAGCATAGAGGATCTTGTTAATCTCAGGCATGACTAACCAGCTTCCATATGGTGATTAGCAATCTTGTGAGCTTCATTAATGTGAGCTCAACAAGTCTTCAAGAATAGGCTTCGGCATAGAGTAATTTGTCAAGCACATTGCTGAAATGTCTTGAGCCTCCAGCTGGTTAAGTCCTTGTGACTGAAGCCATCTGCTTCAGTATTCCTTAGTGTGGTCGAGTAGACCAAGTACCTGCATGTTTAGATAATTTCTATTTTGGTATCAATTTTGATTGGATCCTGCTAGGTTAGTTTCTCAAAAACCCCTATTCCTCATATAATAGATTTTACATCTATTTTAGCATCAATGAACATATCTATGCATGAATCAGATTTAGCTATAACATTTGTCATGTATAATTGTGAGTGTGTGCAAAATTAGTCATTTTAATAAGACGCTCTTTTTCTTTGATGGTTTCATCCTTTGCTTGGTTATGTTCACAGGTTTTGAATTTTTGCAGAGTACGAATCAACTCTATTACTTAGTTGTGTCTGGTTGATTCATGGAGATGATCAGTTTCTAAGAATCTTCAAGATACTCCTCCAGAATTGATCATACTCTACGTATTATCAAAAACTTAGAACATAGGTTTGTACATACATACCAACCTTTCAACAAGGATTACTCCACTTAATCTTAATTAGAACTTGATATGCTTATGACCTATTTTAGACTTCTTTCAAGATGTTATCTTCAGCCTAAAACTTGGGTGAAGAGAAAGTTTGTTAGCAATTAAGTTTCCAACCTCAATGTACTTTCTCTCTTCCCTTTTTTGGGTAGAGTATGGTCTCTTGATAGAATACTATTATAGTACATAAGGTGATGCAACATGATGTACACATTTATATTAATGAGGAACCGTACCTTTACACTGTCAGTTTCTTGACAGTTATTTACCTTACTAGAATGAGGTTAGGTATTGATGTGCATATCTTTACATTTATTTCTTACAGCTTGTTGCTCCAGTTGTCCTTCAGTCAATCAGTCATAGCCTTGAAGAGATATGCTAGGAAGATCTTGGCATTTATAGTTCTTTAACTCTCTTGAACCTCAAGGTTCACATCCAACTACTGGTTGGTCAAAACATAATTGAGAGAATCTTCTTTCTCCTCTGTATAAGCACTTCTTGGCGTATATGGCCTTTCATCTTTCAGAATGGAGGGTGCTTGATTCTTTGTTGTAGATACTTCTTGACTTCCCAACTCTGGTCTTCAGACTACAAGAATGACTATGGACACGGATTGGTCTTGATGCTATGGCATTTAAGAACTGGACCAATTTGAGCCGCTTTAGGTGTATATACACATCTACCTGTACACATTATGTCCAACGTGTGAGCTCATCTGCATTTACAAGTTACTTACTACTAAAGTAAGTTTAGAACAATGTTTGTGTCTAGGATCAGACTCAAAGCGATTAGCTTTTGAATAGCATGAGAACCTGCTCTGATACTAATTGTTAGTTCCCAGTAGGCACACAATAGATCTAGAAGGGGGGGTTGAATAGATCCTTTGAATTTATAAACTCTTTTCTATTTTAATTTGTATAGCTAAGAAGTTAGCATATGACAAACATAAGAATCATTTCAAGTACAGCGGGATAAGTTCAATCTCCCCTTCATTGATATATTGATAAACATTGATACATTATTCTTGGAGTTAGTTTAGTTGTAAGTAGTTAGTACATACATAGCAGTTATAGCAGTTAAGTACATAATGTAAAGACATAAAGTAAATGACAGAATGTAAAAAACACAAAAGGGTTTTAGTGGTTCAGAGCCAAACTCGACACCTAATCCACTCTTCTGCACTCTCACAGGAAATCCACTAAGAAATGGCAGCACCCTGAATCACTAAGATCTTTTCAAGGCCAGCAGCCCTGGAACTTCAGTTCATTTTTGAACTCTTCTAGCCCTTTGGCTTGGAACTCCTTTAGTTCACTAAGAACTCTTCAAGCCCTTTGGCTTGGAACTCTAGTTCACTAAGAACTCTTCAAGCTCTCCGGCTTGGAACTCATTTAGTCCCTCTAGACAAGGACCCTTTGGCCCTGGCTACTTGTAGTTGTAGTTGTTGTTGTTTGTGCTTTGCTACTAAGATGTCTTGAAGCTTGATCATCTTTGTACTTAGAAGTTAGGCTCGGTCCTTAGCATTCTGCTTCGAGTCTGGACCTCTTTTCTGGTGTAGCTGATCTTCAGTCTATTCAGCTCATCTTCACTTGCTGTCAGCTGTACACCATCACCATATAGGACGGCTAAGGATTTTCATTGTGGGCCACTTTCTTCTGACCCTTAGCAGCCATTGAACCCTTCTTGAATGATATGCAGACATGGTTATGCATCTTCTCTTGTTCAGCTTCTGGTTCTTTATGGTGATCCGTAGAGTGGCTCTTCTGATCTTCTTTATACTCAGCCACCTTCTTGAATGCTATCTTATTGGCCTTCTCGGCTCTCAGCTTGGCTGCCATCTTTAGCTCATCCTTGTTGAGTGAAGCTTTAGTCTGTTCAGTCCTTCTTCAAGTCTGCTTCACTTCCACCTTCGTAATCTCACTGCCACTTAGACTTGTTCTCTTCAGCTCTGGTAGAACTCGTAGAGTTAACAATGTAGCATTCCAACAACTCGACGAATCTACAACATAGCAACAACTTTTATCTTTGAAGCTTGTCCTTTAAATACCCTTCTATAATCTTCCCGTTGGAAAGTAGCCTTTGGAAGCTATTTGAATTACTTTGTAGATCTCGAGTTATTTGATGCAGACTGCTGATGTGATGTGACAGGTTCTTTTTGACTTAACTGACACAGCAGTCTGCTTTCTCACCTACTGCGTTAGAGATGTCACTGTTCCGTGTCAGGCTGGTAGTCTCCTTTATTTCTCCTTTTTGATTCTTTGATTCGAATCCTTAGGAGTTGTCCTTTTGCATCGATGCTCTTAATTAGCAACGTTCGAATGTCAGTCTTCACATTAATTCCTTGCCAGTGCTTAACATTCAGATGTCCGAACTCCACAATTCTGATACACATGTTCTTCGGACCTTTATCGTAGTGTGTCTTTGTTGGCTTTTGCTCTTTGACTGGCTGAGACAATACTACGATTTTGAAGAGTGTTCTTGGATCTTAAATGTGGAACACTTCTTCCTTTTCTTGTGCAGTGCTTTAATACTTCTGTTTACCTTGACTGATCTCAGGAACTGATATCTTGACTTGTCGTTCTGACCTCTTTTAAATAGCAAGACACTTCAGATTTGTGGTATACCCAGCTCCTTTCTCCTGGTGATCTCCCGTTCACCTATCTTCAATGGTCTGACCCATGCTTAATCACTTCTGTCTTGTTCATCACAAGCTAGGCCGGTATCTCTGTAGGTTGTATCAGTTCCTCCTTCACTTTGGCAAACACTACGATCTTAAGTGATTCTCAAGATCATTGTTTTCTATTCTCTTGACAGCTACTGCACTTGCTGACTTTCTCTAGTCAGTCACTTAGTATGAAGTCTTCTTCTGGTTGGCTTGTGGAAGACTTCATCTCGAATGGCTTCACAACTCAGTCTGCATGTTGATAGAGTTGATGCTTATATCTTCTGTTAGCTTGCATGCCATTCGGTGAGTACTCTCTAGTACTCTTCATGTAGGATGTATCTTTGTAGCTCAGACTAGAGGCTTCATGCTTTGGATATATTGGGAGTGCCCATTTGATGAGAATCGTTTTGACACTACGATTCTTCCCTTAGTGTTGTAGAGCAACCTTTGTGGAAGCTTTAGTTCTGCAGACTACGATTTAGTTTTGTTGCTACAGACACTACGATTCTGAGATCAAACCTTGACAGTCTACGATTCTGCCTTCATGCTTGCTGTCTTCGTCTGATCTTACCTAACTATGATCTCTGCCTCTGATGATCATTAGACTCCACTACTTTAAGTGTGATCTATGATTCTTGACTTAGCTCTGGCAGTTTCTCGATCGGCTCATAGACAGAATGTCTCTTCTATTCTGAACATGACTTCCTCAGCAGACTACGGCTTCTAAGGAGTACTTCTTGACACACTACGATCCTTCCTCGTTTCTCCTGGCAGACTATGAACTCCGAGATCTACTGTCCTGTAGACTACGATTCTGCCTTGATAGCTCTTGAGTCTCTTTTGTCTCTCCTAGCAGACTACAATTCTGATGCAGTGCTTCGACGATCAGACAGGCCTATCTATTACATTATAAGATCAACCTAACAAGCTTGATCTTTCTATCTTTATAGTCCTTGAACATCATTGATTTTTAAGGACTTTACAAAGTTGTTTTGCTTATGTAGGATCAACCTAACATATTTGATCATTTCAGTCTAAGTCCTTGTACATCTATTCCTATTATCTATCAAAGGACTTTACAGATTTTATCAATGCAAGTATACTTGCATATTCATTCATTTATATCATAATCAAATCATATATAAATAGGAATAACATTGTTATGTATATTCCTAATAATCTCCCCCTATTTGATTATGACAAAAACAATCAGTTCATATGCATGAGATGAATGAATCTTATATACAGTGAGCAGCTATATTTCTAAAGCAGTTACTCATGAATACCATATGATGATAATATGAAATTATATATGCTATGACACTCTATATTCTGGATCCAGAACATACTTAATTAGATAGAGATGTACCTCTTCTGCTCCATGTATGTCTCCAGAATGTCTGTTGATCTGCTTCTGCTGCTGCTCATCTTTCTTTCTTCTTTTTTTTTCTTTCCCCTGCTCCCCCTCAGATGCATTCTTCACTTCTTTGTCTGATCAGGCTCTGGTCTAGTTGCATGCTTTTCTTCTCAGTTTAGCTCCCCCTCAAATTCTGTGTTCATGGGGTCATCATCTTTTGGCTCCCCCTAAGATGATGATTCCGCTTCTACTACTGCTTCCTTCTTCTTCTTTGCCTTTGTCCTCTTGGCCTCTCTGATCTTCATTGAGTGCTTTCCTCTTGAATGTCTCTTTTGATGTATCTTTTTCTCCCCTTTTTGTCATTAATCACTTGTGAAAGCTGCTCCACATTTGACATAAGTTGCTCCATCATATGAGATGAGTTACCAACCTCAATCTTGAGTTCTTGTTGGCTTAGCTCAAGCTGGAGGGAGAGAGACTATTTCAGATCGTCAATCTTGTCAGAGAGAAATAGGATTTGATCTTCATTAGCCTTCTGAACTTGTAGAGCTTCTTCCTTCTGATCACTCATGGCCTTCAGAAATACTTGATTTCTTAGATGAAGCTTTAGGGATATATAGAAAAGTCTGTCTTGAAGCCTTTTGGACAGCTCATCATCTTCGTTAGTTGATATGTCTTTTATTCCTGCAGTGATTTGAGAAATCTCCTTAACCAGTTCTTCAGAGTTCTTCAGCAACTCTTGCTCTTGAGGAGATGTGGTATCAGGTTGTTTATCCTCTTTCTGAGCATATGGTTGATCATCCTCCCGCTGAGTATCAGGGTGAACTCCACGATTTTCACTTTTGGATAGATTTTTAAAGGTAGCGAGAATCTGATAAATCGTTGAGTTCCATGCTGCTTGGGCAGAATACAACTTCATAAATTCGTCTTGATCTTCTTCTTGGATAGAGTGAGATGACTCCACGATTGTAGACTTAGGCAGAATCCTTCTTCCATCTGAGTTTGCTCGACAATCGTAGGGGATGTAATGGTTTTCAGCATGTCTATAAACCTTGAAGTGAGATTGGTCTTTGATCAGCAGGGTTGCAAACTTCTTCACCCTTGGAAAGTTCTATGCCACTAGTTCTAGGTTGGGGAGATGAGAGAAGCACCATGAGAGATAGCTATTATCTCCAGTGAGGGATGCCTTTGCCCATGGCATATGAGGATAGAACCGACTTATTGCATGATCCTTGATCTCAGGATCATATTTCAGCATTGAAGTATTCAATTTTATATCTTTATAAACATTGAGCAGATCATTTGAGGTCATTATTACTATGTTTGACCTTCCATTACCATGATTATCCCATCTGCCTGGTAGTGCAGTATTTTGTGGTTCTTCCTCAATTTCGACCACTATTCTCCTCTTGCATTGAACAGGGAAAGGAATGTGAGACTCTTCTGGGACTTCATCCTCAGGACTGAAGTCTCTTTTACGTTTGTCTTGTCCTGAGCTGGAGTCAGACTTGCATAGACTTCCTTCAACTGACCCATCAGTTAGTTCATGCATTTGATCATTATAATCAACATTTTCATCATCAGAGCTTGCTTTAGCAGACTCATTGGTCTCTTCTTGCTCTACAATTTTCAGCCTTTTGTTGTCATCCTCAGTATCTCCTCCCTTTGATTCAGCTTCATCATCACTGATTTTAATTGTCTTTGGAGAAGATTTTCCTCTCTTTGAAACCATCTGAGCAATCAGTCTATTGCTCTTTCTTCTTCTTGGAAGCTCAGCTTTATGAGTTTCAGACTCTTCTTCATCTTCAGAACTTGAGGTTTCTGATTCATCAGACAAACTTCCTTGAGATTCAACAGCAGGAGTGACAGATACTTCTTCTTTAGATTCTTCATCTTTTGCTTCATCAGATGGACTTCTTGACACTTCTGCACTGGGATATCTAACTGCTTTATATTCAGATTCTCTCTTATGAACAGAACGGCTACCTTGAGGATGAGCCACAGGACTTGCATATTCTTTTTCATCACCAGACTTGCTCCCCGAAGGTTCACCTTTGGACTTCTCAGTTCCCATCTCATTTTCTGACTCCACGTTTTCTTCTTCAGTGGATAAACTTCTTTGGGAAACTGACTTCTGCCTCTGCACCCCTTTGGCTTTCTTCTTCAAAGGCTTTGCAGACTTGGGCTCTGGGATAATTACACCTTCAGAGGATAAAGACTCTTCTTATTTCATGGCACTTGTCTTCCTCTTCTTTGAGGAACTCTTGCTGCTGCTGCCATATGTTAGCTGTTTATTCTCCGTTGGATTCTTCTTCCAGTTTGCAAACAGCTGTGTAGTCATTATCTTATGGCTATTAAGGACTTCACCCACATCATCCTTAATTTTGTTCTTCAGCCTCTTCTTCAGAATGATACTCGAAAACCTTCCATGGAAAACCTTTGTGAGTGGTTTTCCTGATAGCCTTTTCTTCTCTGCCTTGTCCAGCCATTTAGACATTTGATCAAGCAGGATAGCTCCAAAATTTATCTGCTTCTTTAGAACTATGGCAGACATAATCTTCAACTGTTGATCACTCACAGTATCATGTGCAGTATCCTTGCATAGTATACATTTGCCTACAATCTCTGCAAGGAACTCAAATTCTTTAGGAAACTCCTTTTTCTTCATATCCTTCAGACTGGGATTTCTTTTGTATCCCATAATCTTCTTGGCTCCTTTGATATTAACTTTATCAAGGCTTTTTAGTCCTAGGTCAGGAAAACCTAAGCACTGATTGATATCAGAAGACTTCAGCTTCAGAATCTGCCCTTTTACTTTGGTAGAAAGAGTTCCAGAACTCATAGTTGCATTTGAGTGAAATTCTTTAACCATGTCAACATATATCCGAGTGTTTGACTCAAGGCATTCTGAGAATCCAGCCTTCTTCACCAGTTCAAGAGTATCTCTGAAATTCTTCTCAGATTTCTTGAATGTCTTGGTTCTGAGCTGAATGCCAGTGATTACTCGCCAGTTTTCCATTTTAAGAGTTAGGATTTTCTAAGTATAACTCTGTGAGGATCTTGTGAGATGTCAGGGAGCGATTCAAGGTTTGATAAATGTTTGAGAGTATCTTGATTGTTTGGAAGTATTTAGGTTTTGGCTTTGAGAGGATGAGTGTATGGGTTTGACAGGTTTGCAGATTTTGATGAACCCGCTAAAGTGAAACTGTCAATTATTTGAAATTCCCTCTTACAACTGTTCCCTTCACATTTCTTAGTGGGACAGCTGCATGTTGCTGATAGGTCACAATCTGTGACTTCTCCATAGTGTCAGTTAACCAGATTTGACTTTTTCTTCTATTGACTATTGACTTCTCCATCGTGTCAGTTAACCAGATTAGCATTCTTTCTAAAGTAAGGTAGTTTAAGAAGGGCCAACCTCTTAGCTGAATGCTAAGGATCAGCTTTGTCCCTGAGGAGCTTACTAGATGAAAAGCTTTAAACATGATTAGTATTGACATCACATTTGACCTTTCTACTGGGGAGTTCATCTTCCAACTCTGGATTTTCATTTGGTTCATCAGTCACAGAGTTTTGGGATTCTGTAGCTGGAATCTTTCTATTTTGGTTTAGCTCCTATTTATCTCACACCTCTTGGCAAGAACTCTATTTCTTCATTTTGCTCCCTAAGCTGCATCATCTCTATATTCCCATTTATTCTTTTGCAATTTCTACCATCTTTAATTTTTCTTTTTGTCAGCAATCCTAATATCATCTTTTTCATTCGCCAAATCAAGCTTCTGGATAAATCTCCTGATCCTTTTCTTTGATTTGGATACATTCTTCATACTTTCTCCAGATTCAATCCTGATAACTGTTCAAGCTGAGAGGCTGCTGCAGTTTCTCCATCTGCCGTTATACTTTGTCTGGACTCTAAGATTGGTGATAGCCCTACAATCGTAGTGAGAAAGAACTTCTTTGTTCTGTGACTTCTTTTCTTCTTCTCCTGAAGTTCACAACTTCTTCAGCTTTTCACTTGATCTTTCTTAGTTAATCAAGTTACTATCTTTTCATCAAAGCACGAGTTCTTCTTCTCTATAATTATCAGAAGACAACCTTTCAGATCTTCTACTGACTAGGAATCATCTCTATCAAATAAGCTTCCTTGATTCATGGAGAGAGATATCTTCGGAACAGATCACTCCACGATTGTTGATATAACTACGAACGTAGTCTCCTTCATTTGACACCAGACTAGATGTTTCGGCTGCTCGTAGTCCTTCCTTAGAATCTTTATTATGAGTTAAGGATGAGTGGAGGATTCCTTGAGACTATCAACTTGTCAACATCTATCAGCCTTTCTTCAGTAATTTCCCATTCCTCCTTAATTAGAATTGGAATCTTTGATGCTGATTTGAGAAGCACTATGATTTTGGTCATTGTGACATAATCGTCGTGTATTGACATGCACAGGTTTGGCAAGGTCTTGATCGTAGAGAACACTACAATTTTCTTTCAGCTCCTTGATAGACTGCATTCGTGGAGTTCTGCTTCTTTGATATTTCCTCTGAGTGAATATGCTTTGAATGGATAAGCATAGAGGATCTTGTTAATCTCGGCATGACTGACCAGCTTCCATATGGTGATCAGCAATCTTGTGAGCTTCATTAATGTGAGCTCAACAAGTTTTCAAGAATAGGCTTCGGCATAGAGTAATTTGTCAAGCACATTGCTGAAATGTCTTGAGCGTCCAGCTAGTTAAGTCCTTGTGACTGAAGCCATCTGCTTCAGTATTCCTTAGTGTGGTCGAGTAGTCCAAGTACCTGCATGTTTAGATAATTTCTATTTTGGTATCCAATTTTGATTGGATCCTGCTAGGTTAGTTTCTCAAAAACCTCTATTCCTCATATAATAGATTTTACATCCATTTTAGCATCAATGAACATATCTATGCATGAATCAGATTTAGATATGACATTTGTCATGCATAATTGTGAGTGTGTGCAAAATTAGTCATTTTAATAAGACACTCTTTTTCTTTGATGGTTTCATCATTTGCTTGGTTATGTTCACAGGTTTTGAAGGTTTGCAGAGTAGGAATCAACTCTATTACTTAGTTGATTCATGGAGATGATCATATTCTAAGAATCTTCAAGATACTCCTCCAGAATTAATCATACTCGACGTATTATCAAAAACTTAGAACCTAGGTTTGTACATACATACCAACCTTTTAGCAAAGATTACTCCACTTAATCTTAATTAGATCTTGATATGCTTATGACCTATTTTAGACTTCTTTCAAGATGTTATCTTCAGCATAAAACTTGGGTGAAGAGAAAGTTTGTTAGCAATTAAGTTTTCAACCTCAATGTACTTTCTCTCTTCCCCTTTTTGGGTAGAGTATGGTCTCTTGATAGAATACTATTATACTACATAAGATGATGCAACATGATGTACACATTTATATTAATGAGGAACCGTACCTTTATACTGTCAGTTTCTTGACAGTTATTTACCTTACTAAAATGAGGTTAGATATTGATGTGCATATCTTTACATTTATTTCTGATAGCTTGTTGCTCCAGTTATCCTTCAGTCAATCAGTCATAGCCTTGAAGAGATAAGCTAGGAAGATCTTGGCATTTATAGTTCTTTAACTCTCTTGAACCTCAAGGTTCACATCCAACTATTGGTTGGTCAAAACATAATTGAGAGAATCTTCTTTCTCCTCTGTATAAGCACTTCTTGGCGTATATGGCCTTTCATCTTTCAAAATAGAGGGTGCTTGATTCTTTGTTGTAGATACTTCTTGACTTCCCAACTCTGGTCTTCAGACTACAAGAATGACTATGGACATGAATTGGTCTTGATGCTATGGCATTTAAGAACTGGACCAATTTGAACTGCTTCAGGTGTGTATACACATCTACCTGTACACATTATGCCCAACGTGTGAGCTCATCTGCATTTACAAGTTATTTACTACTAAACTAAGTTTTGAACAATGTTTGTGCCTAGGATTAGACTCAAAGCGATTAGCTTTTGAATAGCATGAGAACCTGCTCTGATACCAATTGTTAGTTCCCAATAGGCACACAATAGATGTAGAAGGGGGGGGGGGGTTGAATAGATCCTTTGAATTTATAAATTCTTTTCCATTTTAATTTGTATAGCTAAGAAGTTAGCATATGACAAACATAGGAATCATTTCAAGCACAGCGGAATAAGTTAAATCTCCCCTTCATTGATATATTGATAAACATTGATACATTGTTCTTGGAGTTAGTTTAGTTGTAAGTAGTTAGTACATACATAGCAGTTATAGCAGTTAAGTACATAATGTAAAGACATAAAGTAAATGACAGAATGTAAATGACACAAAAGGGTTTTAAGTGGTTCAGAGCTAACTCGACTCCAAATCCACTCTTCTGCACTCTCGCAGGAAATCCACTAAGGAATGGGCAACACCCTGAATCACTAAGATCACTTCAAGGCCAGGAGCCCTGGAACTTCAGTTCACTTTTGAACACTTCAAGCCCTTTGGCTTGGAACTCCTTTAGTTCACTAAGAACTCTTCAAGCCCTTTGGCTTGGAACTCTAGTTCACTAAGAACACTTCAAGATCTCCGGCTTGGAACTCATTTAGTCCCTCTAGACAAGGACCCTTTGGCCCTGGCTACTTGTAGTTGTAGTTGTTGTTATTGTTTGTGCTTTGCTACTAAGATGTCTTGAAGCTTGATCATCTTTGTACTTAGCAGCTAGGCTCGGTCCTCAGCATTCTGCTTCGAGTCTGGACCTCTTTTCTGGTGCAGCTGATCTTTAGTCTGTTCAGCTCATCTTCACTTGCTGTCAGCTGTGCACCATCAGCCACATACGACTGCTAAGGCTTTTCATTGTGGGTCACTTTCTTCTGACCCTTAGCAGCCCTTGAACCCTTCTTGAATGATATGCAGACATGGTTCTGCATTTTCTCTTGTTCAGCTTCTGGTTCTTCATGGTGATCCATAGAGTGGCTCTTCTGATCTTCTTTATACTCAGCCACCTTCTTGAATGCTATCTTATTGGCCTTCTAGGCTCTCAGCTTGGCTGCCATCTTTAGCTCATCCTTGTTGAGTGAAGCTTTAGTCTGTTCAATCCTTCTTCAAATCTACTTCACTTCCACCTTCGTAATCTCACTGCCACTGAGACTTGTTCTCTTCAGCTCTGGTGGAACTCGTAGAGTCAACAATGTAGCATGCCAACAACTCGACGAATCTACAACATAGCAACAACTCTTATCTTTAAAGCTTGTCCTTTAAATACCCTTCCATAATCTTCCCGTTGGAAAGTAGTCATTGGAAGCTATTTGAATTGCTTCGCAGATCTCGAGTTATTTGATGCAAACTGCTGATGTGACGTGATAGGTTCTTTTTGACTTAACTAACACAGCAGTCTGCTTTCTCACCTACCGCCTCAGAGATGTCACTGTTCCGTGTCAGGCTAGTAGTCTTCTTTATTACTCCTTTCTGATTCTTTGATTCGAATCCTTAGGAGTTGTCCTTTTGCATCGATGCTCTCAATTAGCAACGTTCAAATGTCAGTCTTCACATTGATTCATTGCCAGTGCTTCAACACTTAGATGCCTGAACTCCACGATTCTGATGCACATGTTCTTGGACCTTTATCGTAGTGTGTCTTTGTTGACTTTTGCTCTTTGACTGGCTGAGACAATACTACGATTCTGAAGAGTGTTCTTGGATCTTCAATGTGGAACACTTCTTCATTTTCTTGTGCAGTGATTCAATACTTCTGTTTGCCTTGACTGATCTCAGGAACTGATATCTTGACTTGTCTTTCTGACCTCTTTTGAATAGCAAGACACTTCAGATTTGTGGCATACCCAACTCGTTTCTCCTGGTGATCTCCCGTTCACCTATCTTCAATGGTTTAACCCATGCTTAATCACTTCTGTCTTGTTCATCACAAGCTGGCCGGTATCTCTGTAGGTTGTATCAGTTCCTCCTTCACTTTGGCAAACACTACGATCTTGAGTGATTCTCAAGATCATTGTTTTCTGTTCTCTTGATAGCTACTGCACTTGCTGACTTTCTCTAGTCAATCACTTAGTATGAAGTCTTCTTCTGGTTGGCTTGTGGAAGACTTCATATCGAATGGCTTCACAACTCAGTCTGCATGTTGATAGAGTTGATGCTTATATCTTCTGTTAGCTTGCATGCCAATCGGTGAGTGCTCTCTAGTACTCTTCATGTAGGATGTATCTTTGTAGCTCAGACTAGAGGCTTCATGCTTTGGATATATTGGGAGTGCCCATTTGATGAGAATCTTTTTGACACTACGATTCTTCCCTTAGCGTTGTAGAGCAACCTTTGTGGAAGCTTTAGTTCTGCAGACTACTATTTAGCTTTGTTGCTACAGACACTACGATTCCGAGATTAGACCTTGACAGTCTACGATTCTGCCTTCATGTTTGTTGTCTTCGTCTGATCTTACCCGGCTACGATCTCTGCCTCTGAAGATCATTAGACTCCACTACTTTAAGTGTGATCTTTGATTCTTGACTTAGCTCTGGCAGTTTCTCGGTCGGCTCATAGACAGGCTGTCTCTTCGATTTAGAACATGACTTCCTCAGCAAACTACGGCTTCTAGGAAGTACTTCTTGACACACTACAATCCTTCCTCGTTTCTCCTGGCATACTACTGAACTCCGAGATCTACTATCCTGCAGACTACGATGCCACCTTGATAGCTCTTGAGTGTCCTTTATCTCTCCTGGTAGACTACGATTCTGATGCAGTGCTTCGACGATTAGACAGACCTACCTATTACATTATAAGATCAACCTAACAAGCTTGATCTTTCTACTTTATAGTCCTTGTACATCATTTCTTTTTAAGGACTTTATAAAGTTGTTTTGCTTATGCAGGATCAACCTAACATATTTGATCATTTCAGTCTAAGTCCTTGTATATATATTCCTATTATCTATCAAAGGACTTTACAGCTTTTATCAATGCAAGCATACTTGCATATTCATTCATTTATATCATAATCAAATCATATATAAATAGGAATAACATTCTTATGTATATTCCTAACACAGGTTGTCAAATAATTCAAAGTCGGCATCATCATGGTATCAACATACCCGGAGTGGCTGTCGAACATAGTTCCCGTGCCTAAGCCCGGAGGGAAGGTATGAGTATGCGTGGATTACAGGGATTTGAACAAAGCTTTCCTCAAGGACAATTTCCCGATACCTTTCATCCACATCCTGATAGATAATACAGCACAGTATGGCATGTATTCTTTCGTGGTTTGCTTTGCTGGTTACCATCAAATCATGGTGGCTGAAGAGGACAGGGAGAAGACAGCTTTCATCACTCCCTAGGGAACCTTCTATTATAGACGTTTATCCTTAGGCCTCATCAATGCTGGGGCCACATATCAGTGAGCCATGATGGCTCTATTTTATGACATGCTGCATAAGAAGATAGAGGTTTATGTGGATGACATCATCGTTAAATTTTGGAAGGAGGACGATCACATCAACCATCTTAGGAATCTGTTCAACAGGTTGCGTAAGTACAATCTCAAGTTGAATCCGGCCAAATGTGTTTTTGGTGTCAAATCGGGCAAGTTGTTGGGATTTATGGTAAGCAATAGAGGCATTGAGCTGGATCCCGCCAAGATTAAAGCCATCATGGAGATGCCAGTACCTCGAACAGAGAAGGAGATACGCGGGTTCCTGGGGAGGATTAATTTCATAAGCCGGTTCATTTTCCATCTCACAGCAACTTGTGAACCCATCTTCAAGCTACTAAGGAAGAATTCCTCCACGAAATGGAATGAGGATTTCCAAAAAGCTTCCCTTGCCAATAAAAAGTAGCTGATCGAAGCGCCTGTCTTGGTACCCCCGAGGGATGAAGTTCCCCTGTTTATGTACTTGTCTGTTAATGCCAACGCAATGGGCTGTATGTTGGGACAGAAAGATGATAGTAGCAAGGAGAGAGCTATATACTACATTAGCAAAAGATTCAGCAGCGGCGAACAGAAGTACACACTGATTGAGAAGATATGTTGTGTATTAGCATGGGCCACCATGAGGTTACAACATTATCTGCATGGGCACATGACCTACCTCATATCCCGAATTGATCCACTGAAGTACGTATTTAATAAGACAATGTTGAATTGTCGATTATCCAAATGGTAGTTGATACTTCAACAATTCGACATTGTCTATGTGACTTAGAAGTCCATCAAAGGTCAGGGCATTACAGATCAACTAGCCGAAGCACCTTCCGGAGATTTTGAGCCTTTGGAAACTTATTTCTCGGATGACGAAATCATGGCAATTCAACAAATAACTTAGGAGAATACAGTCCAACCCTGGAAAATGTATTTTAATGGAGCGGTGAACATGGAAGGTGCTGGAGCTAGGGCAGTCCTTGTCTCTGGTATAGGAGAACAATATCCTGTGGCTACCAAGTTGTAGTTTGTCAACACCAACAACACGACTGAGTATGAAGGCTGTATAATGGGGTTGAACCTAGCCCAATCCATGGGTATCCAACATCTATTAGTCTTTGGAGATTCTGAGTTGGTTATCAGACAAACCACTGAGGTATATCATACCAAAGAATTGCATCTGATGCCCTATCATCGGAAGGTTGTCAAGATGTCCACAGAGTTTGAAGAGATAACCTTCATCCACATCCCTCAAGGAAGGAACGACTTTGCGGATGCATTGGCAACATTGGCTTCACTAATCAACGTATTGGGTAGGAGGGGATTTCCCGACATCAAATTTACAAACCAAAAGGCCCCAATATATGGGAATTACATTGGAGAAGTATCAGATGAAATACCTTCTATAAAAAAGCCTTGGTATCAAGACATCAAGGAATATCTCTGAGATGGATCTACACCCGCTGGGGCAAGCCAAGTCGAAAAGAAGCGGATTCACAAGATGGCTATGAAGTTTTATTTAAGCGGAGACGCACTCTACAAAAGGGATGTTGGAATAGGCCTTTTAAGATGCCTCGATAAAGAGCAAGCCCAGAGATTGATGGATGAAGTCCACGGTGGAGTCTGTGGTCCACACATGTGCGGTCATTTGTTGGCTAAGAAGATAGTAAGAACAAGGCATTACTGGGTCTCTCTCAAAGCTAACTGTGATGATCACGTCAGGAGATGCTACCAATGTTAAGTCCATGAAAATGCTATTCACGCTCCTCCAAATGAGCTGCATAATATGAGTTTGCCATGGCTTGACGCCCCCTAAATCCGGGTTCCTCTCTTTCCTCGGATCCAGTGCAGTCACGATACTACTATTGTCGAACTATTATATTTTTATTCATAACTTAAAGAATAACTTGCTTTATTATAATTTAGAATATAAATTCTTTCCATAATCAGGATCTCATATAATGACTCCAAACTTTTCAAGTTACAATCTTGGTCATTTACCAATTCCTGTCTTATATCATGTTCGATATTATAAAAATACGGAATAACTTAAACTTTTTCAATCTTCTTTGAATATACTCTATTATTGCTTTCATAACTTGAATCAATTACATTTCCCTGAATTAAACTATATTATGATTCACTCTATTCAAATTTCTGTATAACCGTATACATCTTAACTTAATATACTCTATGTATTATCTAATACACCTTTACAGTACGACAAGCATTAAACCTCATAAACAAATATCAAGTACAACTACTAGAACCTAAACTTCAAGTAATAATCTAAACAGTATTCTTCATTGCGATACTATCTATCTTTATCCATCAAGAAGCACGAAGTCTTTATCGTAAGTCCTTAACCTGCAAAAGTGGTTATTTGCAAGAGTGAGCTCGACAGCTCAGCAATTCTAACAGTTTTCATGCATCACATAGCATATAACATCATACTCAGTTCATACATTTATAATCAGTTTATATTTACTAAGCATGTTACTTCTCACATAACAAGCATATCATCAAAGATCAACTTTTAATCTCATACATAACTCATATACAGTTCATATATAAGTTCACATCATCACAGCATAATATAATTCAACTAACAGTTATTGAATTCATATATCAAATAGGAACTGAAAGACTTGCCTGATGCATAGTTTAACAACTACGACTTAACTACTTATAGATATCTGCACTTCGTGTAATCCTACACAGTTATATTAACCATAGAGATCACACTCATTAGTTATATGTATCCACACATTCTCAATGTAATAATAAAGGTTACATTGTTATCTAACTTGGTTCTTAGAACCTTCGTTTCACTTTCTTATCGTATTCTTAGAATAACTATGTACGTATAAGTATACTTTAACCACACGTACTTACTAACATTCTTCATATACATATGCCCACCTACCACTAATCTATTTATATATAGCTAGTGTAGTCCATCCTTTGAGTTAATAATTCTCATATATCATTACTGACACATAAGACCATAACAATTAGTAAACATACTCTATTAACCGTCGAAATCGGATTCAAATATTAACATATGATCTTACATAGCATGTATACATATTAGAGGATACTTTCATGCTCGTTCAACCTTTTCACGTTCAATTTACATGTTATAGGTTCTAAGTTAATACCCTTAATAACTTAAGTCCCTTCAAGGTTATAAAGTCACAAAGTCTAACATGCTCGCCTTTAAACACATAAGGTAATCATATAACCCATGTTAGGCATGCTCATGAATATTCATATTTCATACTTGTAGCTATTATAGTTATTATTTTGAAAACATGCTTCGTTTATGCTAAACTTGGATTCACGACATGTAGTTATGGTATATATACATGTATGATTCATGAGAGAGTCCAAGAGCGCTATCACATATGTCCATAAACATCAAAATCCAAATCTTAGGGTAACATGTTAATGTTCAAATTCAAGACTCGTATTTTCATTAGTGAAGCTCACTAACAAGTCCAACATGTTCATGCTTCATTATGAAATCCATATCCGTAAGTTAATATGTCCGACATGCATTTCAAGGCCATATAAACATGTCCAAAAAATTCAGAATACATATATGATCTTTACATGTCAAAGTTCACTTTTAAAACTTACATTTTCGTTAAAAATGTTCACTAGTGAGGTTCATCATGCTCGTGATATACTGTGAAACATATGTACGCAAATCAACATGCCTTTCATGCATTCTTAAACCATACTAATGTGTCTCAAAAGTCAGAATATAAACATGACTTATATACGCCAAAATTCAGTTTATAAAACCTTAAGTTTATTTTCAAAACTATAACTTTATCATTCTTGCATGAAATCTTAATAAAACATGGTTTCATTGTCTTAACGTACTTATATAGGCATGTCAATCATGTTCCCATATTTGTCTAAGTAATGTCATTAATCTAGCACATAACAGCCTTTAGCAGAAAATAGGAAACTGGTTCAGGGTGCCGGCGCAGCTGCGCAGGCATCCCAGTGCTAAACCGGCGCAGCTGCGCCACCACTGTTCTGCACTAGACAGCAGGCAGCTACGACAGTTTTCAACCCAATTACCAAAATTCTTATCGAATATGATTCCAGACAAGCTACCTAGCCATACTAACATATATATTAGCCCACATATCAACTAACAAACAATTTTTGATCACATTATCATGAATTTCATACTAAATTTAAGAACTAGAAATTCTCATAAAACAAAGATGAAGAACAAGAAAGGAGTTATACCACTGCTATATCCACTTCCTCAATTCATTGACACCTTTCCAATACAATGAACTACCTCTATATCTTATACTTATTAAGATTTCTCAGCAAATGAAAACATGAAGGGGAGAGCTATATTTATAGAGGATTGATTACATAGATAATGTCATTTTCCACCAATTCAAACCAACGGATAGCAAGATTGTATAATGGTTTAGGAATGGTACGTGAGAGTTGGTAAATCTCATCATGATCTCCACTCCTCCCATGATCATTGGCTCTATATTGCTGAAATTGAGAAGAGGGTAGCTAGCTAGGGGGTTCACGTGAGGAAGAAATGAGATGGACACTCAATTTGGGCTAAGCCAATTACTCAGCAACTTGACAACTAGCAAGTGTAGTTACTTAGGTTATATAAAATATGCACATTACATTTCATACACTTGGTATAATATAGTCACAATGTAGTCCCAATAAACAATTACTATTACCAAGTAGGGGTATACATATAATCCATGTACATCTTATTAACACCGAATATAATTTGAACGGATATTATCATATTACATTGTCACCTTTATTATTAAATTTTATTAATTCAATAATTGTTTACAATATATCCATGATATATTATTTTATTGTATACTTATATACACATTGTCATACACACATTTCATGTAATTCTTACAACTCAATAAACTTTATTATATAGTTTATATACCTAAATAACATAGTCACATTGCACTTTACACTTTGTATAATATATAGTTAATTACCATACGTTATACTTTCAATATCGCGTGCTTGCACATTAATAAATTACTTATCTTATCAATTAATTAGTAATAATATTAATTAATCCCTTCCTCGTAAATCAATGAAATTATTAATCTCTATAACAATTAATATGATTAATTATCACAATAAACAAATATAAATCTTTTTATATTTATAAATCATTTACTCATTAATCAACATATTATCAAATAATTACTTGATAATAGTATATTGTCCGTAATAATAATAATATAGTGAGACAATATATACCATTTCTTATCAATACAATTTTCGATTATATTTATAATCAACCTCTTTATTATTATACTATCACTAGCCATAATAAATCAACATACCATTATAATAACAATTAACAATATGAATTAATTGTTAATTAATAATTCTTCCATCCTTGAATTAATTAATCGTCGGATCTATTATCGTGCCACACAAGGCATTTCCCACAAGCTTAATCTCAAGCTTATTATTATTCTCATTACTTACTCATTTCTCACCACATTACTACTTATCACATGTTCAATTTAATTAGAACTATTAAGTCACAAGGTCCATATATAAATATATCGTGAATGAAAATATTCAAATATTCTTTATAACACTTACGGTACTATTGCAACTCAAGTTATTAAAATAACTTAGTTTTCTTTTATAAATTAAACTTCCTTGAAAATACATTAGAAGTTCTGTATTTCGCCATAATATACAATATTATGTTTTCTCCAAATAAAGACATTTATTATTAGAAAATAATTTACTTATTGTCTCAAGATATTATTCTTAATATAATATCAAATAACTATATGTATGACACATGTACATATATTATATATAGAAAATAGATAATAAGTTTATTTTCTATTATAATAAATTGTTTCCATCAATTTATTTACATATAGCAAATACGTTTTAATATATTTACTATGTTAACTAATCACACCTCATACAAAACATATAAGGTAATATTATTATTCAAAAATAACATTTCCTCCTTGTATTAAAATAATTCAATATTAGAAGTTATTTTAATATCCTTTGTTAGAAATATATAATTATTATTTCTCTCTCTCTCTCTATAAATTGTTCCCAAAATAATTTCTTCAAATATTAAATATTCATTTAAAATATAATGATTTCCGTCTCCCTTTAATAACGTATGTATATTTATTAATGTTATTCGTACATTAGACTTTTCACATATTACTATTCTAAGTAATATATATAAAAGTACCAACTATAATTACATATTCAACACACATATTAATTCACTCCTTTACTTAAGTAAATTAAACCATGTACTATATCACCATAGTTAATTAAGGTTCAATATTCATATTATATTATTCCATAATATAATTCCAAACTATCAATTAACCAATATTTATTCTTATTAGTTAATTCCCTTAACTAACTCATGCTTCACTATCCAAACATATTCACGGATAGCTTAAGTGCTATTAATAACCTATATTATAAACATACTAGTTATTAATACACATACACAAGAATATGGTAATTATACATTAAGGATATTTAATGTCACCAACTTACTATGATAAAATAATTCTATAAATTATTTAATATCGATAGGAATTTATCCACTTCCTTTATCTCCACTGAATCGTCTCTACGCTAAATAACAAATATATATTAATAGTATATTTATAAATCACAAAAACACATATTAGATAGTCCATATTACCCTATGTAATATAATACCACATACCTCATATCACATATATATACTCTTATTCGAACCCATCTCACAGTTTAAGAATTTTATTTATTAAATCCTTATTTAATAATTTTTGAAAATTCGGGTTCTTACATTCTCCATCTGGGGAATGGATGTGATTGGGCCAATAGAACTCAAAGCCAGCAACGGACATCGATTCATCTTCACCATGATCGATTATTTCACCAAGTAGGTTGAAGATGCCTCTTTTCCCAAAGTCACCAAGGAGGTAATCATTGGTTTCATCAAAAATAATGTCGCCTGTCGATATGGACAGCCGGAGGTGATCATCTTAGACAACACCAAGAACCTAAACAATAAGATGATGAGAGATTTATGCAGCAAGTTTCATATCAAGCATCTCAATTTCGTCATCTACCGACCCAAGATAAATGGTTCTGTCGAAGCGGCCAATAAGAACAACAAGAAGATCATGCAGAAAATGTCAGCCAATCACAATGGATGGTCTAACCTGTTGCCTCTGACTCTGTTAGCATATCGGACGTCAATGCATACCTCTACTGGGGCTACCCCCTATTCATTGGTCTATGGCATGAAAGCAGTACTGCCCATAGAAGTAAAAATGGAGTCCTTGCGAGTCTTAATAGACGCCCAGTTGAAGGAAGACCAGTGGTTGCAAGAACGGTACCACCAACTGTCCCTGATAGATGAAAGAGGGCTACAGCCATTTTCCATGGGTAGTTATATCAGCAAAGAATTACTCGGTCATACAACAAGAAAGTCCAAATCCGGCAATTAAAAAAAATGACTTGGTATTGAAGAAAGTTCTGGCCAATCAAGATGAAGCCAAATGAAAGTTTGCCTCGAATTGGGAAGGTCCTTTCATTGTCAAAGAAGTGTTGACAGGAGGAGATATCAGATTGCAAGAGATGGACGGGAGCGAATTTCCCCAACTCATCAACTCAGACACTGTGAAAAGGTACTATGTCTAAAGCACATGCCTACCATAATCATGGTCTTGCAAATCAATCAAATCAGTTTGAGTTTTCACTAGAAGATCGAACTACGAATGATTTGATCTCCCTCCGCCCGGGAGTACGCAGGCAGCCATTCCTGGTGCGATCAAACCAAACAAAAATTTCAAAAAAAAACCCTCCAAGCCAAATAAAAAGTTCAAAAACCCATCAAACCAAACTCAAAAGAGACACTTCTCAAACCTCTCACGTAAAATTTGAACTACGAATGAGCTGATCTCCCTCCACTCAGGAGTACATAGGCAGCCATTCATGGTGCGGTGTGACCTTCAAAGAAAGAACAAAAAACCCAATAAGAACCAGTCCCAAGACACCGAAACCCGATAAAACCCAAATTTTATCAAGTCTCCCTGGTCAACAGGCCTGTCTTAAATACTCTACGACATCTCAATGTCAATCCATCAAGGAGAAGCTCATGATACATCAACAACAGCCAGTCATGAAAGAAGTGGTAATCACTCAGCAATGACCATACATATCCAACAGGGAAGTGAATCAAAATATATTTCTATGATATATAATACTGCTTAATATATACATGGTGTCCTGTACATAACAAAAATGGCTGATCTAGTATGTGCAGGAAAAATAAAGCTAGTGTTTGAACCTAGTGGACAAGCGGGATAGCAGTGCCAACATGACATCCCTCTCTGAAGATGGAGGAGCAGCTGCAAGCTCAATACCCTCAGTCTCCATGTGAACAAGAACATCCACACCATCTGCATAGTGCTGCTGTGACCATCTATGAAAGTGGTCATATCTGCAACCAGGCTGTTGGTATACGATCTGAGTGTCGTACTGTCCGCCATATATATATCCCGGGTAGCTATGGCCTCATCCCTCTCTATATAAGCAGCATCCCGGGCAACTAAGACCTCCTCAATCTCCTCAAAAACTGCATCTCGGGTAGATCGAGCCTCGTCTCTCTCAACTAATGCCGCATCCCGAGTAGCTCGAGCCTCGTCTCTAGCAGTAAAGGCTGTATCCCTGCTAGAAAGGGCTGTAAACATCAACTCCCTTGCCTGGTCTCTCTCGAAAGTTATCCGAGCTAGTGAATCAACCATAACTGGATCAGTCCTGACTGGAATGCTCGGAGGGTCACTAACTAAAGCTGCTGTCAAGCCGGTAAACAAATCATCCTCCGTGGGAGAATCAGGATCCTCCATAGGCTCCTCCGCATCTGAATCAACACTCGGAACTGACTGGATAGCCGCAACTAATGCAATAACGGACTCCTAACCCAGCCGAATACTCTGGGGATTGATCCGGATGGCTAGTAGAGAAATCAACCCTCCTCCGATGAGTGCAACACTCATAAATCCTGATCAGGTAATTTGATGACAAAGATAAAGCTGATATCCGTTGATCCGTAGCCCCCTTAAACTGGTGGAGGCTTCTAAACTGATCAAACTGACCCATGACTGCTAACGGATGGTAAGCGGTCACCCCTCTCAATCCCGCTAGGGGCAAATAGTACATGTCAACTACATGAGTGATGAAGCTGTAAGGGGAGACAAGCCCTGAGCATGGTAAGATCGAAAAGGGATGCTCAATATCTGATAAAAAGGCAGACCATGTCGCTGCATCTGAACACTCCACTAGGCTGGAAGGAGTAGGACATGGCTATCTCATAAGTAAAGCAGCACCCATGGTGTCTGAAGGTGCTGATCAGACTCAAGTGTGTCATGAACCACACATACAGTAGAACAGAGCTACCTCTAAAAAACCCCTCTGGATAGGTACTGCAAAATGTAGCTGACCTCAAGGTCTCGGCCAATACCAGCGGTAAAACCGTACCACCCTGTCTAAGGGCACGAACCACTACCATCAAGCCAATATCCAAGTGGTCCAAATATAGTGGCATGTATACATAAGCCGTGACGCACATCAGCAAAACGTCTACACAGACAAACTGCCACTCATCTGCAGGAATAATGAAATCTCCAGAATATTTCTCATAGTTGTCTAGTCAGTCGAAGCGATCAATCAGAAAGTCTATGGATATCACATGCCCTGCAATGATCTCCTCAGTGACGACTCTTCATCTCAGACCCGATATAGTCATAAATGGTCTCCTCATTTCACTAATGGTTGTCCGGGCGCAAGGCAGATCCAGTACCAAACCTGTAAGGCGCTCATACTCCTCTAAGGTAGGAGTCAACTCGTGAAGGCCAAAATGGAAAACCTGTCGCTCAGGTATCTAGAATGATAAGATGCCATCCATAAATCTATGCAGAACCTTGAAAGCTAGAAGGGCTAGAGAATGCCCTAGCATCTGGTCTACTGCCCCTCTAGGCTGTGAGAGGTAGACTGTCATACCACGACTGCAATGAAGATGCCACCGAAGACGATGGCGAATGCTCAATATGGCTGACTTTGGATGACGACATTTGTATCATCGTATCATAAGCCCATCCAGTGGTCAAATCTAAACTCACTTGTCTAAATGCATATCCATGACATGATACATGCATAATGACAATGATAAAAATGATGCAATAGATAGGAAATATCATACATATCTAGAATAAACTATCTACTGCAAGCATTCATCTCTGTCTGCTCATAAAATATAAAATAAAAAGTACATGGAAATGGGGCACAGCCGCCCAACTACTAATAGAGGCCTATCAAAAGATATAGCGAGAAATGGGGCACATCCGCTCAATAGCTAAACAGAGTCCTATCAAAAGATATAGCGAGAAAAGCTATCCGAAAAGGTCTAGAATATCTGTCTCTAGGCTATTAACTTGCTCCAGCTCCTCCTGAGTCACAAAATCTCGGCTAGTGGGAATGTTCGGTCGATATAAGGGAGGATTAACACCTGTAAAGCTGCTAGAAAATGGACCTGTGGAAGGGTCAGCTCCAGAGCTGGAAGAATCAAAAGAATTAGCCTCAGATGGATCCCGGCCAATGTGGACTGATGAACAAATGAGCCCTCTCCAACTGCTGGGTTAGTCCTATAATCTGGTCCAAATGAGTCGGATCTCGGGAGAAAAGCTATCCAGTCTATCATCATCATAGGACCCTGGCACCATGTCTACCATAAACTGGGTAGCACGAGTCTGAGCCCCAATGGTACGAGGACTCCACCAGCTATGAAATGCCTCCTGGCTGTAAGGACCCTCTGACAAGGTGAAGCCATCTACTCCCACCAGTGGAATGTTTGTGAGTGGTTGAGCTAGTAGCCAATGATGCCAAGCAGGCGGAATAAAGGGAATGCAGATATCTCCCGTGGTGCTCCGAATAGCACGCTCTCCTAAATAAAGCTCCCAACCTCCTTCTGTCAAAAATGGAACTTGGCGAGTGGACAATGCATACTCCCGGCCAGTGGGAAAGCCGTCCTCAAACAACTGTTAAAAAGTCTGATGTATACGGGACCCACGAGATCGACTTGGCCATCAATAGCTCTAGCTGCAGGCGGGAGTGGGTGAATCCATCGGCTACATAGACCTCCATTAACGTGGAGTGATGCCAGCGCTGTCCCCTAGGATAAGTCTCCAAGCCCAGAGTAGTGGTTGGGTGTAGGCAAGGGAGCCTTTCATATGCCCAAAACTGGTCATGCAAATATCAAAAGTCCTCAGTGATCAAGACTGACAAACATAAATGAGGAAATCAAAAAGGTGCAAGAGAAATGTACTCACCAGCAGGAATGGGTAAAAACCTAGCCAAGCCTCCGTCACGCCCTTCGAGCGCATACGCATCCCTCGGAGAAAATAGGCAAAGGTGTAGGTACCCCAATCGAAATCACTGAGGTGCTCCACATATCGAGTAGCACTGACCAAGGCAAAGGACACCGTCGAGGAGTTGTCTGCAAGGAAACAACCCCTGATGATCACTAAAAATAGTCGCCGCATGATGCGATCTTTAACCCTTTGATCATCAGGAAGAGGCTCAGTCAAAGCCCCACTCTAGGCATCTATGCTCAAGGGACCAGAACGGACCATCCGACCCTTGATAGCCGTCGCAGGAACTCCCAAGAGGAACCTAACGGTAGTGGGTGAAATGTCAACCATAATCGGCACTGGCTCACCTGCAAACTCTATCCCAATGATAAACCTTCAGTCCATAGGTGTGTCATCATCACCTTACAATCCAACAAATAAAGAGACTGGGTCTGGTAGAACCAGCGATCAGTTAAAGCCGTCAGTTAACCCCTAGGGGCAATGGAGGAGAGGGATAGAAAAGAACGCCTGAAACCCCCAGGTGTCGACAATAGCCCGAGACTCCGGATGCAGAGTATGGTACAAGGAATGGACATTGAACCAGTTCCCCCTGGGTTGTGTAACGCAGGGAACCTGCATCAAATAGCCAGTCTAGATCAAAATGTGCCCTAAAATTGGCAAAAAAAAGAAAGAAAAACTAGAAGAAAAACTTCAGTCACCTCGTTGGTATGAAGGTATCTCGATGGATAGCCCCTCAAATCTCGCAGAAGCTACTGAAGCGGCACCACAATAGCTGGAAGCTCCCCACATGGAGCCTGAGCTAAGGCAGGATCAACAAATGGGACATCCTCATCGTCCACATCAACCGACGGCTCAGCCCTGATGGGAAGATCACAGACTCTCCTTCACCTCACTCCTGAAGTGACTCTGATAGCACTACCGGGTCTATCTGGCTCCATAACCTGGACAAAGTCTTCAAATCACCTCAGAAAGGGTGAGGTAAGCCTTAAATATGTGGCTTATTTAATTAAATTATTACTTTATGTATTTTCAAGCTCTAAAATATGCATAAGTTAAAAAAATCCCGAGTAGAGTCAAATTGCATGTTTATTAAATGCTTAGGTTTTTTGAAAAATTTTGCCAGAGTCTCCTTTGTAAAATGGACTGTCCGCATGCATAAAGGCATGACTAGGTGGCCATTCAGTAGCACACCTACCCAGAAATATAAACAGTTCATATTTATAAAAAAAATCAAAAGTAACTCCCCATGGCAACTAAATTACCATTGACATTTTTAGTTGAAAATCCAGGCTCACTTGTCCTAAAAAAGGATTAGTAAACTGATCAAAAAGGCCATTAATTGACTATCTCAAAATTCATTTTTTTTTACATCATAACATTCAGCACAGTAAAATATGCATATTTACTAAGTCTGAAAAATTTTAGCAAGTCATATAAGCACATATATTTGATACATTGTGTTCAAAAGCATACTATATGGTTTATAACATTCTAACGGTCAAAACTGAAAAAGAAAGGATGTAAACATTACTAGAGATGTGCAGAACGTTTGTACGGTGATGAAATCTGAAAAACGATGCCCGAACTCCGTAGATCTGAAGAAAAAAATTAGATTTCCTTTAGGATTCAAGTTTGAAAATGAATCTGAGAAGCCATGGCTGCCCAAGTTAAACTCGCAGAAAGAAGCAGCCCCATCTGCAGCAGCCACACCTCTACCTAAGGCTCTCTAAGGTGGGCCCCACCCCCTCCGGTTCGGTCCAATTTGAGTGGAAACAGAGTTTACATAAGCTGAAAAGTCAAATCCGGGAAAAAAACTGCTACGCGATTGAGCGGATTGGCCTGAAATCCTACGTATAAGCAGCGAGTTCCTGACAAAAGGACAGAACTTAATGTAAGCCATTGGTTAAGACCCTGAAGTGATATTCAGGGGCCAATGATGAAAACTACAGGAAAACTGCTAAAAACTACCTCTGTCAGAGCATCAGGAAGGTCCGACGGTATGACCGGCAAGTTTTGAGTGTGTCAAGGCATCTAGATTGATCCAAGGGTGTGATTTGTCAAGAAGAGTACCCCCCACGTCGAGATTAATTATGTCTGACACTATCAGCCGTTGGCGACAACTCCAGCGAAGCATCGGGAATGATTCAGTGGTATCAGCCGTTGAAGGCTACTTCAGCGAAGGTTAGAGGGGGGTTTGACATTATCAGCCATTGGCGACAACTCCAGCGAAGCATCAGGAACGATCTGGTGGTATCAGCCATTGAAGGCTACTTCAGCGAAGGTCAGAAGGTCTGACACTATCAGCCATTGGCGACGACTCCAGCGAAGCATCGGGAACGATCCGGTGGCGAAGTCGTTGAAGGCTACTTCAGCGAAGGTCAGAGGGTCTAACATTATCAGCTATTGGCGACAACTCTAGCGAAGCATCGGGAACGATCTGGTGATAAAGCCGTTAGAGATTACTTTAACAAGGGTCAGATTAAATGACACTATCAGCCGTTGTCGATAACTCCAGCGAGGCATTGAGAATGAGCCGGTGATGAAAATAGCGTATAAGTTTATCCCCACATAGGACAGATCATGGAATCTGTTATACAAATCCCCAGAGGGAGCATCGAGAAGGATCGATGATTCAATCAACCGTTGCAAACTACCGTTCTAGTAGGCACCGAGAAGGTTCGGTGATGGTCAAACCCTGTAAACTACCATTCGAGTCAGAATCGAGTCAAAGTCAATAGACTGGTGTAAACTATCAGTCAGATAGGCATCCACAGGAACGTAGGCATCAACTGAATGATAATTCAAACTGTTGGCGACAACTCCAACGTAGCATCGGGAAAGGTCCGATGATGTAAACCGGTGGTAGCTATCATCAGGATAGGCATCGGGAATCTCCAATGGGGTAACTCATCACAAAAAGAATATCCCCAGCAGAGAAGGAAGTCAGAAAGCTTATCTGAAGGCAAAGAGTGTTGATGAAAACCCCAACGTCGAGTTTAGAAATGTCCAACGGCAACAGCCAAGAGAAAATCTTCCCCACATAGAGTATCAACGAGCGTGGTAAACCATTGGCCTCAAACCAATGTGGCACCAAGGGTTATCACGGATAATGTTATCCCCAGCAGAAAATAACGTAAACAACCAGTGATAGCCCTATCCCTTCGAAGGTATCTAACATTAATAACATATCATGCCACACATTGCATTACATTTTGCATCCATCATTTTTCTAATGTATAGAAATCTTTATCTTGTTCATTTCATTGCATCGCATAAACATGATAAAGAGGGGCATCTGTAGACACTCAAAATTTTGCATTCCTGTTACTAACACTGTAGGAGAGTAAAAACCGACTTTTTCCTTTTGGTCACAACCCGAAAGGTACAGCAGCCCCGGCGACAACACTGGGATGTCAAGCTCAACCCCGATCACAATACCGGGATATCAAGCAGCCCCAGCAACAATCTTGGGATGTCAAGCTTAACCCCGGTCACAATACAGGTGTAACGACCCCAAAATCAGGACTATTTCTCTTCCCGAACTTGTGCGTTAATACTATATTTTTCTAGCTTTAAAATAATATTTAATGTTAAAATAGCTAAAAATGCGGAATAATTATTTTTTTCTTTTATTCCATTCATTCGTTCCTTGAATCTCAACCTTTACAATTCTCTTTAATAATGAAATCATATTCATTTAACGATTTCTCTTATCAGAGTTATATTAATATGTATAACTCAATATTTCTTTCTTTCTTTTATTGTAATATCACTATATCACTTTATTTTTATAAAATATTTATTACAATACATCTAGAGTAAATATTCTCTATTGAATATTATAGACTATACATAGCTGCTGGTTACATACATCAAAACCATCAATCATAGATTTATACCATTTCAAATTAAAGAAAATGTATTCATTTCGCACAATGATCAATCTTCATCAGCCATATCGCAAGTAATATTGCATATCATCATTAACCTACAAAAAGTTTGTGTTTGCAAGATTAAGCTCGACGGCCCAACAAATTTAACAGTCTATCATGTTTCACATAGCACACCATTATATATTCACCATATGCAACATACTTTCTTTACTATGCATATTCTACATGCATCAAAAATTCTTTGCAATGCATATATATTCATGCATTATACATTTCTAATTATCGAGTTACATCATATAACATATGTTATCACATATCACATAAATTGAGTTCCATAACCCAATCGATTTAGTCATATTTTGACTTTCACAATTCATTAAGCATGATATATAACTTACCACATAATCACATATAATCCACAAACATAGCAGAACTAAAAAACTTGTCTTGATTGGACATTACCGCTAAAATGTAACTTAGAATTTCTCAACAATTCCTACATAATCATATTTACATGCACACATATATTAGATAATTAAATATATTGCAAAACATGCATATATATTCATCAACAATAATTATTAGTTTTATACAAACTAACATTAATCATTCTTACTCAAAATGAATATTAGTTTAGTTAAAAACTTAATTCTTTTTAATCTTTTTACGTCAAATAAAGGCCCCTCACATTTTAACATGTAAATATTTTACATATCGAAGCTTAAATCATCTATATTCCACTTTAGAAATATCTTTTGCCTTTATTTGCGAATTCAGGTTCTAAACAGATATTATATATCTTTTATAGTAAAACTCAATTTACTATATTATTTCTTAATTACTTAAATAATTATTATATCTTTTTATCCACTCATGAGTTAACTCAGACCATTGCTTCATACGCAATTATTTTACTTTGTTAGCAAATTAGCTTCATATTTAATATCACGAATAATTCGCATTCCCTTTATATATATATATATATATATATATATATATATATATTAGTAACTGTTGCTATCATCGATCAGGTTGAAGAATCTGATGATGAAAGCATGAGTCAATCAGAAATTGATTCTGAAACTGCCTCTATCCCAGATATTACTGAACAGTTAAACAAGTTAACCTTTAATAACACTAGTATTACAAAAAATTGGTATTCTAGACCCACTCCCCCTGATCTTCAGTATGAGGAAAAAAATCTAGATAATCAATTTTCTGTTTCTTCTTATAAAATTTACGAGTGGAATATTGATGGTTTTCGTGAACATCAAATCCTTACCAAAATGAATCATTTGTCTATGGTAGCCAATAGTTATATTACAGCTTTTAGCAGTTTAACTTAGCATGAAATAGTTGAAATATTAACTAATGGTTTCACTGGTGTCCTTCGTTCTTGGTGGGAAAAACACCTTGATGAAGATGCAAGGAATTCTATAATCCATGCTCGCCAGTTAGATGACAATAGGTCAGCCTATTTTAGAGAAGATATTGATATTGGTATTCCTGATGGTATTAACACATTAATTTTCACTATAATAAAATATTTCATTGGAACCCCTAGTAATATCACTGAAAGAATTCATGATCAGTTAAGTAATCTCACTTGTCCCACTCAAGTGATTTTAGGTGGTATAAAGATGTTTTTATTTCTCGAGTCATGATGCGTAGTGATAGTAATAAACCTTTTTGGAAAGAGAAATTTGTTAATGGTCTTCCTAATTTATTTGCTCATAAAGTTAGGGAAGAACTTAGTAAAACTCTGGGATATATTGATTATGATAACCTGACTTATGGTGACATAATTAGCTATATCCAAAAGATTGGCTTAAAAATGTGTATTGATTTTAAAATTGCTAAACAAGCTGCTAAAGATAAGAGAAAAGCTAAATATGAGCTTGGCACATTTTGCGAACAATATGGTTTGCCTCCTATTGCTCCTTCTAGAAGAAAGCATAGGAAGAAACAAGTTGAAAAACGCAAAACGCGTAAGCATCATAAGAAGCGGTATAGTCAGTCAAAAAATTAAGACAATTATTATGAGAAACCCAAGACAAGAAAGAAAACACATAGTAAAAAATCTACTTCTAAATCCCAGGATAAGAGTAAAATTACTTGTTATAATTGTGGTAAAAATGGTCATTACAAGAGTGAGTGTAAAATCAAACAGAAATTGAGTCAGTTAAATATTTCTGTTGAAGACACTGATAAAATATTAGAGTTAATAAGGATTTAGAATGATGTTGATAGTAACAATTATTCTGACATTCCTTATTCCTCTGGTAATAAAGAAGATAATCAAACTCTTAGTGAAGATAATGAAGTCACTCTATGTACCGATAATTGTAGGTCTGATAATTGTAAAACTATTAATGTTCTTAGCAAAGATGATTAAGAGAGCTATTTGTTAATTGAGTTAATTAGTAAACTTACTGATGAAGACTTAAAATTGCAATACATGAAATAATTAAAAGATTTGTTTTCTAAAAACAATTCTGGTAAAAGCAAGGTTATTAAGAGTAAAGATAAACCTGTTATCAGCCTTAATAAAACCTTAGAAAGATTTAAAACCTCGGATAAAGAAATTACCCTCCCCGGATTAAATCAAGAAGTTAATAAACTTAAGAAGGAAATTTCTGGTCTTAAGACTGAGATTTCAGATTTACGTAAAGAAATGGCTGCTTTGGCTACTAAAGGTTCAGAACTTCACATTACTGATTCGTCAGATAATGAAGAAGAAGCTGAACTTTCTAATGTCAAAGATGATGAGTCAATTCTTATGGTTCAAGGTAATTCTTTAAAAAGATTAAAAGACACTACTATTCAAAAATGGTATATTATTGTTCGTCTAGTCATTGATGGAACTTTTGCAATTCAACTTACTGCTCTAGTTGATACTGGTGCGGATCTTAATTGCATTCAAGAAGGTTAGATACCTACTAAGTTCTATAAAAAAAACTAGTGAACGATTAAATTCTGCTAATGGTAGTATGATGGAAATAAAATATAAACTTTCTAAAGTTCATATTTGCCAAGATAATATGTGTTTTAAAACTTCTTTTGTTTTAATTTGCAACTTGACAGATAAGATTATTTTAGGACTTTCGTTTATATATTTATTATATCCATTTACTACTAGTAATAATGGTTTAACGACTGAACATTTGGGTCAGAAAGTAGTGTTTGAATTCATTACTCAGCCTAAAGAAAGGGATTTGAAATTTATTCAAGATGAATCTATTTCAAAATCGTTAAATCTGTTAAACTGTAAAACTTCACAGTTAAAATTCCTAAAACAAGAGATTAAATATAAACAGGTTGAATATCTTCTTCTGCTTGAAAAAAATTCAAGATAAGATTGAAGAACTTCGAGTGTTTATGACAAAAAATTTATGTGCTGATTCTCCCAATGCCTTCTGGCATAGAAGAAAACAAGTGGTTAGGCTACCTTATGCTAAGGAATTTAAGAAACATCTTATTCCTACTAAGGCTAGACCTATTCAGATGAGTCATCAGCAAGTGAAACTTTGCAAACAAGAAATTAATGACTTGCTTGCAAAAGGTTTAATTAAACATAGTAAATCACCCTGGTCTTGTCCAGCTTTTTATGTAAATAATGAAGCTGAGAAAGAAAGAGGTGTTCCCAGACTAGTTATTAATTACAAGCCCCTTAATAAAGTCTTAGAATGGATTAGGTATTCTCTGCCTAATAAAGAAGACCTCTTGAGTCGGCTTAGTAACGCTTACCATTTTCAGTAAATTCGACCTCAAGTCAGGGTTTTGGCAAGTTAGTATTCATCCTAGCGATAGATATAAAACTACTTTTACTACTCCCTTTAGTCATTATGAATGGGTAGTTCAGGCCTTTGGTTTGAAAAATGCTCCTAGTGAATTCCAAAATATTCTTAATGAAATTTTGAATCCTTTCAGTCATTTCATTATTGTCTACATTGATGATATTTTAGTCTTCTCAAAGTCAATCGATGAACATTTCAAATATTTGAACTCGTTCTTCAAAGCTATCAAAGTTAATGGTTTGGTTCTTTCTCCTACAAAATGTAGTCTGTTCCAAACGAAAGTTAAATTTCTAGGTCATGATATTTATCGTGGTCTAGTCCGTCCTATTCAACGAGTAATTCAATTCGCCGATAAATTCTCAAATAAAATCATTGACAAAACCCAACTTCAGCGGTTCTTAAGATCTCTGAATTATGTAGGTAAATTTTATCAAAACCTAAGAAAGATCTGTAATCC
Organism: Panax stipuleanatus; assembly: GCA_020205555.1. Classification (NCBI taxonomy): domain Eukaryota; kingdom Viridiplantae; phylum Streptophyta; class Magnoliopsida; order Apiales; family Araliaceae; genus Panax; species Panax stipuleanatus. The sequence continues at coordinate 113,147,924 of CM035124.1, forward strand.
TTTGTTTCTTCGTTTACAGAAAAACCCTCCTTCTTGGACTGATGAGCACACTTTCATCGTCCAACAAGTTAGAAAATATGTTAAGGTTTTGCCTTGTCTTGGCATTTCCAATGAATCTGCGTTCAAAATTGTTAAAACTGATGCCTCTGAAATTGGTTTTGGTGGCATTTTAAAGCAGAAATTAACTCCTGCTTCTTCTGAACAAATTATTCGATTTCACTCTGGTGCGTGAAATCAGGCTCAACTTAATTATAGTACAATTAAAAAGGAAATTTTAGCCTTGGTTTTATGTATTAGTAAATTTCAAAATGATCTACTAAATCAAATATTTTTGGTTCAAATTGACTGCAAGTCAGCAAAATATATTCTTAAAAAATATGTTAAAAACATTGCTGCTAAGCATATTTTTGCCAGATGGCAATCTATTTTAAGCATTTTTGATTTTGATATTGAGTATATTAAAGGAAGTCAAAATTCTGTTCCTGATTTTTTTACGAGAGAATTTATTAATTCAGGTACCCCAGGTAAATGAGTGTGAGAGGTGGAAACAAGATTGTTCGGCCTCCAGGCCCTCCAAGCCCTGGCCTCCTAGTCAAAGGCCCTTGGGAGTCGTAATCCCTCATCCAGTACTCCAATTACTCCTATTGATGTACCAAATAGGTATATAGTTCTTGGAACTATTCCAAAGCCTTATAATATGGTTTTGGCCCAGTCTCGTAGGCCCATTGATCCCTTTGCTTCGTCTTCCTCAAGTAACCCTATCCCTGGTCAACATACTCATTCCCAGTATGTCCCCATGTATTTCGTCAATTTATTTCATATTGAATCTCATATGAAGTCCATTGACGATCCAGTTAAATTGGCTACCCAGTTCTTCCCAACTGGTTGGCATTTTCTTCCTCTTGCTCCTTATAAATCCCTTGTGTATTATAAGGGCATCCTTCTTCAAACACAGTCAATTCTAGTCAAACCTATTTATGATAGAAATGACAGTGCTAAGGATCATCTATCATTCCTTATATATTAAACAGATTATCTCCATGTCTGACTGGGGTAATCACCCTTCTGATCTTTGTCAGTTAAATGATCATGATAGCCTGTTTTACTATTATGATTATATGGAAGCCTGGAATAGAGTCTTTTTATTCCAAACTCCTTCTTTTAGTCATTCATAGTACATTCAATTTGACCACAAATTTGAAAGTCAAATTCCTCACTGGTTTACTCTTTGGTGGGAATGATTTGGTCTCACCCATAGCGTCTTGCCTATTGAACTCCAGTCTGTCCTTACTCATTTTTGTTGTCGTTTTCCCCACAATCCTAAAAATGAGTGTATTCAAGTCATTCTTTTGTTTATTAGTAAATATAAAATTCCATGGATCCTTAAATGGAATTATGGTTTTTATTCTCCCACTGTTGAAATTAATCTTGAGTCAGCCAAAGATAAATCGGTTATCACTCGCAATCATATTAGTCAATTGACTTATGTGACTCGTGAGTTTTCTATTAAATGGTGGGATAAATTTGATATTTATCGCATCATTGGGCAGGTTCAGAAAGAATTCCCAGTAAATCCTACTCCTATTAAATCGGTTCCTCTCAAGGAATCTTCTTCTAGTAAATCCAAAAAATCTTCCCAAACAAAGTTAGATTTTGCGGATATTGATCATTGTTCTAACGCTGAGTTAAAACAGTTAGCTCGGCTCATTCAAAAATGAGTTGATAAGCTCAGTGAGGATAGTGTTCCCTCCATTTGCTCATCATCTTCGTCAAAATCCAGTCAAGAAGCTTCTAGTCCTAATGATCCATACGACAGCATTAGCCTCCAAGATGCTCAGAATCCTTTTGCCTAGGATACCTACAGTTACACTCCGATGCAAGCGGCAGACTAAGACTGTTGCTTTCAAAAATGGTCATCAGTGCGTGCTCCTTTTTCTAAAGTAGCCGAAAGTTAAAGCAGAGTCGGTTTGTTTTTAGTTGAGTCATGTTTTGTTTGTCGGCCATCTAGTCGTTTTAGTCAAAAGTTGTAATAATGCGTCTGTATTTTAGTCAAAAGTTATAATAATGCGTCTGTATTTTAGTCAAAAGTTGTAATAACGCGTCTGTATTTAGTCAAAAGATTCAATAATGCTTATGTCTTTTGTAAAAGCATTACTGTTCTTTAATAGTTAAAGATGTTTGGTAATTATTGAGTTATAATCAGTATGCCTTTTCTTATTCTATATAAGGGAAGCGTAGTCAGTTGTTGAAGGCAGGATTAGAAATCTAATAGAGTTTAGAAAGACTCAGATTCCTATCTGATAAATCTTTAACCCTCTTGCCTTCTTCTTAGTTTTAACATGTTAGGCTTTCTATAATCGAGTCTACTTGTAAGTTATCTTCAGTTATCTGTTTGTAATTTCTTTTATTCAATAAAAGTTTATTTCTTTTTAAACTGTTGTTAATACATATGAGCTGCTGTTATCATTTCTTATAGTTATACTATAGTTGTGACTCAGATTGTGTATGCGCCACTCTTCTCTTTTCTATCATCCTTTCCTTATCCACCTTTATGGTATCAGAGCCATGTGTTGTTTGTTTACTAAATGTTGTTCTTCATCTGCTTAATCAAAGTCATTTTTGAAAATCAAAAGTTTTTAATCTTTCTTTGTTCAAGAAGTCACCTAAGCTCTTTCTGTAGAACACCGTGTTCGCCCCGGTCTTTTTGCCCTTTGTAAGTCTCAGTGTGGAGCAGTGTCGGGTGTTTGACCTAGGACATAGGTATGCGTCTGCTTAAGGAAAGAAGGGTATGTATGAAAGAACATAAAATTATTAAAAATTTAATTTTTAAAATATGAGTAGATTATTCAGGTCTAGTTCTTCAGTTAGTAATAGATCAACCCTACCTCCGGCCCCAGACTTAGTCAATCAGGAAGAACATGGTTATGAAAACATTAGTCAGACTCTTAATAATTGGAGCATACCTAGTGTGTCTCCTAAAGAGATTTATCAATCAACATTCATTGATAATTTTAAAACTAATTATAATGTTAAAACGGTTGAACGTGTCTATGCGATCAACAAATAATATGAAAATTATAATCTTCTTTCTTCTGATGTTATTAACAAACATAGAAAGAAATGTTATAATTTTATTCATATTGGTTTAGTTCAGGTCGCAGTCAAGCCTTTATCTATTAAAGGGATAAACTCAAGCATCTTTCTATGTCTTAGAGATGCAAGATACCTTAACAATGCTCCTAGCATAATTGGTATCATAGGAATCGAGTTTGCATAATGGACCTATCCATTTCAATTGCTTTCCCGATCTCCCTTTGAGTTTAAGTGGTGTTAATTTATTAAAAGCATTAACTCTGAATATTAAGACAGCAGGTGAGATAACCCACATGATTAAGGGTTCACAACCTATAGCCTTAATTTATAGAATTTATTATAAAGTTATGAAAACTAATTTAAATATTCATGCTCTTAATAAAAGCCCAAAAGATCTCACTGTTTTATTTCAAAGCAGTACTAGTAACGCTAATATTCAAACTCCAAGGACTATTCTTTGAAAAGATATTACGCTACCTAGTCAGTGGATTCTACCTCAAGAGATTCCACAAAAACTAGTTATTAATAATTTGTTGAATTTAGAAAATAGTAAACAATTTTCTGATGGTACTGTCAGAGTTAGCTTTGAACGTACTAGAAGACCTTTGATAATAGAAGAATTTACTAATTCTTCAGTTCCTTCGGTTATTTCCAGAAGAGACACTGAAGTCTTAAGTGATTTTTCTATTCTTGACATTAAAATGAAAGGAGTTTTGTGATAGTAGTGTGCATACAAGCCAATCATGTATGATGATAAAGCACATACTTTATAAACAATCTTATTTATTTATTAATAAAATATTCATTTAAGGCATATAATTATCTACATGGTGCTGTTTTTATAATATGTAAATAACCCATAGTTTTAAGCAATGCTTTTAGAATCATGATGAGATCATGATAATGAGATCTAAATTCTTAGAAAGCTTAAAAACTAAAATAGTTCCCAATTGTGGGATTACTAAAATGGGGATTAGTAAATTCGGATAGATTGGTACATATGTTGCTTGCTCATTGGATGAGGATGACTGATCTCATGGTCATTTGTGTGGAGACACTAAAGCAAGTATGTAGGTGCTTATTGGAGAATAAGTTCACTGAACGTGACTCGCTATGGAATACCTAATGGAGTTTTACTCGCCTGTCAATAGGAATTCCTAATGTGATAGTAGTACAAGTGATCCTTGGACTTGAGATCATCATAGTATCTTGTATGTAACAAATTATACTTTGACTAATTCCTTAAGGCCTTTTAAGGCATATATAGGGTATGCTTGGGTATAATGAGTTACATATGGAGATAATGAATGATCAATAAAGAATCTACCACCTCTAGTAAAAGAGGAGATATGTCCTATGTGATTCGTTAAATGACAACCTAGGAATCCTTGGCCAAGGTAGAATGAAATTAGAAAGAGGTTTTTAATTTGCATTATTTGGAGTTGTGCATTTTCTAATCGAAATACATATGATTAAATAAATTAAGACTTGACAGTAAATCCATGTCTTATATTTAATTGGGGCATTGTCTGGTGGAAGGATTGAATTGTACGGTAACTATTAACTCACAGGTTCTTTTATGATTAATGTTGAAATCTATATTATCTGGAAAGTCGTTGATCGCTAGGGAGGCTTATCCCTATTGTAGAATAAATGTTATTTATTTAAATAGATTATTAGTTTAATTTATTTATTTAAATAAGATTAGAATTGTTCTAATTGATTTATTCATAACCGGTTTAATATGGAGAACCTAAAGGGTCACACCATAAAAGGAAGAAGAATTATTTAAGAAGAACATGGCATGATAGTAATAATGCATTAAGTATAATTAATTTAATCTATGCTGATAGAATAAATTAAATAGCTTAATGTTTATTATTTAATATTTTAGAAATATTAAATATAAATTAATAAGAGGAGTCTTATTAATATTATTATTATTATTATTATTTTAAATCTAAAGGAGTTTAGGAATTAATATAATATCAGTACTCTCTCTCAATCCTAATAAAGATTAGGATATAAATTAATTAAAAGTATTTAATTAATTAAATAAAACCCTATTCTAATTAGGATTAGGAGGGTTAACCTAATATCTATATAAGAGAGTCTTATATCAGAAATAAGGTACGTGAATTTTTCCAAGAGTTGGGAGTACATATATTCTATAGAGATAGAAACAAGGGTTAAGCCAATAACCCATCTTCTTGAGTTCTTCATCTTCCTTGGTGGATCACCGTTAGAGGCCAAACAATTGGGTGGCTGACATTGATCAAGGGAAGGAGCCACTACAGAGGAATCAAAGGAGTAGAACTTGTACCTGAGGAAGCTTGGATCTTCAAAGGTATAATTCCATGTTCTCTCTTTTCTGTTATTGATAACTAGCACAAAGCATGATCATGGTTATGGGTTTGTATAAATTTTTGAAAACCTAGTTTTTGCGCTTCTGCCCTATTTATGTGATTTGATTGCATGATTGCGTTACGTACAAACCCAACATTTTGAACCAGGGTCAAACCAGTCATCCTTGTTATACTCCTACTACTTTGGTAGAAGAAGAACAAGATATTTCTCCTATTACTTCGGTATGACCGACCCCTTCGGATTTCGAAGCCCCTATTAATCATCAGCTAAGAGTCATTACTAAAGCTTTTAAATTAGATTGGGATAATCTGGTTGTAAATTTTAATTCCATATCTAATAAAGAAAAAAGGCATGCTTTTCGTAATAAATACGATAAGCATAACAGAGATAAAATTGTTAATAAATGGAAAAAATTTATAAAAATTAATCAAGAGAACCTTATATTTTATGATTGGTATGAAAAATATCATTCACAATGTACAGTTCTTACTAAAAGTCAGTGGACGAAAGAGGATAAATCTAAAATTTTAGCAAGTCATCCTCCTTTGGAAACTGTTCTTTTATATGTTAAAAATACTTCTGTTGTTGCCAGTCTATTCAAAGTTGCTGATGGAAAAACTGATGAGAAAAAAATTATTGAACAAAATTATTTTACTAATCAGTATTTGGCTACAATTGGTAAACAGTTAGATAAAATTGAAGAAAAATTTGATCATTCTATGGTTAAAAATCCTGATAAAAAATTAGATCAACCTTTATTAACTCTTTCAGAAAAAAGAGAAGGAATGGGATTGCCTAATAAAGATTCTGATCTAGTTAAATCTATTGATAAGTTACTTAAAAAGATTGGTTCAAGTTCTGGGAAAGCTAGTGGAACTGTTGCTATCATCGATCAGGTTGAAGAATATGATGATGAAAGCATGTGTCAATCAGAAATTGATTCTGAAACTGCCTCTATCCCAGATATTACTTAACAGTTAAACAAGTTAACCTTTAATAACACTAGTATTACAAAAAATTGGTATTCTAGACCCACTCCCCCTGATCTTCAGTATGAGAAAAAAATATCTAGATAATCAATTTTCTGTTTCTTCTTATAAAATTTACGAGTGGAATATTGATGGTTTTAGTGAACATCAAATCCTTACCAAAATGAATCATTTGTCTATGGTAGCCAATAGTTATATTACAGCTTTCAGCAGTTTAACTTAGCCTGAAATAGTTGAAATATTAACTAATGGTTTCACTGGTGTCCTTCGTTCTTGGTGGGAAAAACACCTTGACGAAGATGCAAGGAATTATATAATCCATGCTCACCAGTTAGATGACAATGGTCAGCCTATTTTAGAGAAGATATTGATTTTGGTATTCCTGATGGTATTAACACATTAATTTTCACTATAATAAAATATTTTATTGGAACCCATAGTAATATCACTGAAAGAATTCATGATCAGTTAAGTAATCTCACTTGTCCCACTCAAGTGATTTTAGGTGGTATAAAGATGTTTTTATTTCTCGAGTCATGATGCGTAGTGATAGTAATAAACCCTTTTGAAAAGAGAAATTTGTTAATGGTCTTTCTAATTTATTTGCTCATAAAATTAGGGAAGAACTTAGCAAAACTCTAGGATATATTGATTATGATAACCTGACTTATGGTGACATAATTAGCTATATCCAAAAGATTGGCTTAAAAATATGTATTGATTTTAAAATTGCTAAACAAGCTGCTAAAGATAAGAGAAAAGCTAAATATGAGCTTGGCACATTTTGCGAACAATATGGTTTGCCTCCTATTGCTCCTTCTAGAAGAAAGCATAGGAAGAAACAAGTTGAAAAAACGCAAAACGCGTAAGCATCATAAGAAGCGGTATAGTCAGTCAAAAAATTAAGACAATTATTATGAGAAACCCAAGACAAGAAAGAAAACACATAGCAAAAAATCTACTTCTAAATCCCAGGATAAGAGTAAAATTACTTGTTATAATTGTGGTAAAAAGGGTCATTACAAGAGTGAGTGTAAAATCAAACAGAAATTGAGTCAGTTAAATATTTCTGTTGAAGACACTGATAAAATATTAGAGTTAATAAGGATTGAGAATGATGTTGATAGTAACAATTATTCTGACATTCCTTATTCCTCTGGTAATAAAGAAGATAATCAAACTCTTAGTGAAGATAATGAAGTCACTCTATGTACCGATAATTGTAGGTCTGATAATTGTAAAACTATTAATGTTCTTAGCAAAGATGATCAAGAGAGCTCTTTGTTAATTGAGTTAATTAGTAAACTTACTGATGAAGACTTAAAATTACAATACATGAAACAATTAAAAGATTTGTCTTCTAAAAACAATTCTGGTAAAAGCAAGGTTATTAAGAGTAAAGATAAACCTGTTATCAGCCTTAATAAAACCTTAGAAAGATTTAAAACCTCGGATAAAGAAATTACCCTCCCCGAATTAAATCAAGAAGTTAATAAACTTAAAAAGGAAATTTTTGGTCTTAAGACTGAGATTTCAGATTTACGTAAAGAAATGGCTGCTTTGGCTACTAAAAGTTCAGAACTTCACATTACTGATTCGTCAGATAATGAAGAAGAAGCTGAACTTTCTAATGTCAAAGATGATGAGTCAATTCTTATGGTTCGATGTAATTCTTTAAAAAGATTAAAAGACACTACCATTCAAAAATGGTATATTATTGTTCGTCTAGTCATTGATGGAACTTTTGCAATTCAACTTTCTGCTCTAGTTGATACTGGTGCGGATCTTAATTGCATTCAAGAAGGTTTGATACCTACTAAGTTCTATAAAAAAACTAGTGAACGATTAAATTCTGCTAATGGTAGTATGATGGAAATAAAATATAAACTTTCTAAAGTTCATATTTGCCAAGACAATATGTGTTTTAAAACTTCTTTTGTTTTAATTTGCAACTTGACAGATAAGATTATTTTAGGACTTTCGTTTATATATTTATTATATCCATTTACTACTAGTAATAATGGTTTAACGACTGAACATTTTGGTCAGAAAGTAGTGTTTGAATTCATTACTCAGCCTAAAGAAAGGGATTTAAAATTTATTCAAGATGAATTTATTTCAAAATCGTTAAATCTGTTAAACTGTAAAACTTCACAGTTAAAATTCCTAAAATAAGAGATTAAATATAAACAGTTTGAAGATCTTCTTCTGCTTGAAAAAAATTCAAGATAAGATTGAAGAACTTCGAGTGTTTATGACAAAAAATTTATGTGCTGATTCTCCCAATGCCTTCTGGCATAGAAGAAAAAAAGTGGTTAGGCTACCTTATGCTAAGGAATTTAAGAAACATCTTATTCCTACTAAGCCTAGACCTATTCAGATGAGTCATCAGCAAGTGAAACTTTGCAAACAAGAAATTAATGACTTGCTTGCAAAAGGTTTAATTAAACATAGTAAATCACCCTAGTCTTGTCCAGCTTTTTATGTAAATAATGAAGCTGAGAAGGAAAGAGGTGTTCCCAGATTAGTTATTAATTACAAGCCCCTTAATAAAGTCTTAAAATGGATTAGGTATTCTCTGCCTAATAAAGAAGACCTCTTGAGTCGGCTTAGTAACGCTACCATTTTCAGTAAATTCGACCTCAAGTCAGGGTTTTGGCAAGTTAGTATTCATCCTAGCGATAGATATAAAACTGCTTTTACTACTCCCTTTAGTCATTATGAACGGGTAGTTCAGGCCTTTGGTTTGAAAAATGCTCCTAGTGAATTCCAAAATATTCTTAATGAAATTTTGAATCCTCTCAGTCATTTCATAATTGTCTACATTGATGATATTTTAGTCTTCTCAAAGTCAATCGATGAACATTTCAAATATTTGAACTCGTTCTTCAAAGCTATCAAAGTTAATGGTTTGGTTCTTTCTCCTACAAAATGTAGTCTGTTCCAAACGAAAGTTAAATTTCTAGGTCATGATATTTATCGTGGTCTAGTTCGTCCTATTCAAATAGCAATTCAATTCGCCGATAAATTCCCAGATAAAATCATTGATAAAACCCAACTTCAGCGGTTCTTAGGATCTCTGAATTATGTAGGTAAATTTTATCAAAACCTAAGAAAGATCTGTAATCCTTTGTTTCTTCGTTTACAGAAAAACCCTCCTTCTTGGACTGATGAGCACACTTCCATCGTCCAACAAGTTAAAAAATATGTTCAAGTTTTGCCTTGTCTTGGCATTTCCAATGAATCTGCGTTCAAAATTGTTGAAACTGATGCCTCTATAATTAGTTTTGGTGGCATTTTGAAGCAAAAATTAACTCCTGCTTCTTCTGAACAAATTGTTCGATTTCACTCTGGTACGTGGAATCAGGCTCAACTTAATTATAGTACAATTAAAAAGGAAATTTTAGCCTTGGTTTTATGTATTAGTAAATTTCAAAATGATCTACTAAATCAAAGATTTTTGGTTCGAATTGGCTGCAAGTCAGCAAAATATATTCTTAAAAAAGATGTTAAAAACATTGCTGCTAAGCATATTTTTGCCAGATAGCAATCTATTTTAAGCATTTTTGATTTTGATATTGAGTATATTAAAGGAAGTCAAAATTCTGTTCCTGATTTTCTTACGCGAGAATTTATTAATTCAGGTACCCCAGGTATATGAGTGTGAGAGGTGGAAACAAGATTGTTAGGCCTCCAGACCCTCCAGGCCCTGGCCCTCCTAGTCAAAGGCCCTTGGGAGCCGTAATCCCTCATCCAGTTACTCCAATTACTCCTATTTATATAGCAAATAGGTATATAGTTCTTGGAACTATTCCAAAGCCTTATAGTACGGTTTTGGCCCAGTCTCCTAGGCACATTGATCCCTTTGCTTCGTCTTCCTCAAGTAACCCTATCCCTGGTCAACATACTCACTCCCAGTATGTCCCCGTGTATTACGTCAATTTATTTCATATTGAATCTCATATGAAGTCCATTGACGATCCAGTTAAATTGGCTACCCAGTTCTTCCCAACTGGTTGGCATTTTCTTCCTCTTGCTCCTTATAAATCCCTTGTGTATTATAAGGACATCCTTCTTCAAACACAGTCAATTCTAGTCAAACCTATTTATGATAGAAATGACAGTGCTAAGGTCATCTATCATTCCTTATATATTAAACAGATTATCTCCATGTCTGATTGGGGTAATCACCCTTCTGATCTTCGTCAGTTAAATGATCATGATAGCCAATTTTGCTATTATGATTATATTGAAGACTGGAATAGAGTCTTTTATTCCAAACTCCTTCTTTTAGTCATTTGTGGTCAAATTGAATGTACCACGAATGACTAAAAGGAGTTTGGAATAAAAAGACTCTATTCCAGGCCTCCATTTCAATTGCTTTCCCGATCTCCCTTTGAGTTTAAGTGATGTTAATTTATTAAAAGCATTAACTCTGAATATTAAGACTGCAGGTGAGATAACCCATATGATTGAGGGTTCACAACATATAGCCTTAATTTACAGAATTTATTATAAAGTTATGAAAACTAATTTAAATATTCATATATATATATATATACTCCGTTAGGCAATTCTTTGTTCAAACTCTCCGTTTTAAATTTCTAAAACCTTTGTGGCATTACTCTTAGAACCATTATATTACTTTTAACGGTTCCACGCTTTTTGTTTCACATTTCCACTTAATGTATTAAATATACATATATATACCGCTATATAAATCTTAGCTCAAAACCTCATTTTGAACCACGAAAACCTCAAAATATCATTTTTATGATTAATACAAATTTTTTAAAGGTTTTTCGCCCTTCGTTACACCACAAAACAGTTTTATAGTCAACCTTGGTTCTTATTTCGCTTAAATATGTAAATTTATATTTATTACATATTTTTATTGCTTTATTTATACCCGAAAGGAAGTTTTCCGACATAAAATATCATTTATAGTCAAATCTTGCCCTGTAGAACATAATTAGATTTATTATGACTTATTATTTCGTCGGAACGCGATTCGAAACGTCGAACGTCAAAATCGCTCGACGCGTCAACGCTCTGCTTCGCCCAAATTTTAGTTCTGACATGCCTATTCGCCTATTTTTAATTCTCAAACCACGACTCCAATAATAGTGAAATTTTTGGTATGTTATAGATCTCATGTCATAGTATTTTAAAAAAATTTCAAACTACAAAAATGAATCATGGAAACCCATCAAAATAGCGCTTGAAACGGATGTCAGGAAGCAGTTCGGCACCAGCGCTGCGCTGAAAGGCAGGCGCGGGCGGGCTGGCATGCGCGGGCGAGCTGCCCTGCTGCCTGGCGCTGCTGCTGCTCGACTGCTCTGCTTCTTATCAACGCAGCCACTTCGCGATTTTTGTACGCACTGCTCGTTGATCGGATTAATCTGATTTTTGGATATGTCATACTTGATATATCAATGTATTTTTTAAAAATATCACCATTAAAATTTTGGTATTTTAAGCTGCCAAAGCAGTGTGCCCCAAATTGACAGTTCGCACTAATTTTTCAACTTTGCGTTTTATGTTCTAAACTCGCCGTAACGCGAATTAACTCGACTCGCTTTACAACTAAGCCTTAATTTGCATACTAAGACTTGCTTAGGGAATTATTAGCTTCATTTAATTCCAAGGTTTTATCCACGTTGGTTCTTTATGGCCATTTATCGAACATTATTCACGCAATATTCATTCAACTTGGTTTCTTATCGATTCGTTAGCAGTTTGGCCACAAATCCATCCTTATAATATCCCACAATCCATATCTATCCACCAAGTCTCTAAAATCATAAATCCTTACATAACTCAAGTTCAAAATCAAATAAAATGAACTTTAGTAAACTAAAGTTTACTAACAAAAACTTAATTTTCAATCTTTGGATTTAAAAAACATATTACTTCATATTACACATACATAAACCAAATAATTAATTTATTGCAAAGAAATTCTATAAGAGTTATAGCATAGCTTACTAAATTTCCAAAAAACTCAAGTTTAGCATTAAAACTATATATCATATAACTTTGATAAAATTCAAAGAAATTACATAAGGAATTATACCTTATGCTTATAATCTTTTCTTATTCCAAGCTTTGATATCTCCCTTAAGCACATACTTCTTGATTTTACCATTTTAGAAAATTACAAAATCTCAAGGAATTTGGGAGAGAGAGAGGCTCGGCCATTAGGGAGAGGAAGAAGGAGAAGACTTTCCTAAGTTTTTCTAAGTCTACACTTGATGCCCAAGATAAAAATTGAGTAGGCTTTACACCTCCTTCCTTCTCTTCCCATACACGGCTAGCACAAAAAAATTACTAGACTTGGGAATTAATCTTTGAATAGTAACTAGAGTAATTAATAATTTAGCCTATTTGCTTAACTAATTAAATCACCCAATTATGCTCTTAATTGCTTTATTAAACAATTTAATTACCTAATGCTTGGTAATTTAATTTCATTTATTAAGTTACTACATAACCCACTCAGTAAAATATTTACACCCTCTTGGAAGTATATAAAATATATATCATTATAATATATAAATTATATATTCCATAAATAAAAACATAATATAAAATATTTTTATTACATTTTCACCTTATATACGCAAAAATGAATGTGTTACTTATAATTTTCTATATAAAGAAAATTACTCAATCAATTAAGATATTATTATTATATCCTTACCTCATCAACATAAATTCATTTAAGAACTTATTTACCTTCTTAAGATATTATGATAAATATAATATCATTCATTTATTAAAATAATTCCTTATAAGAACTCACTCTAATACACTTGAGTAAAGTATATATAAATATTATATACTTAAACCATCTCCTTTAATTCATTACGCAAATTGTTCATAACAATTTCATTCCTTCGCGTAATAAATACCTATATATAATATATATCTATTACATTACAAATAATTCATGTAACACATGTCCCCATATCACATATAGAAAATAAATAATAATTTTATTCTCTCATATTATAAATTGTTTATATAAATTTATTTACATATATTATTAAAATAATATTCTCTCTTTTATTAAAATAATTCAATGCTAGAATTTATTTTAATATCCTTTAATTAAAGTATACCATAATATTTGTATACTTAAACTAATTATTTCCTTCTCCCTTCTCTAAATTGTTTTCAACAATTTAACTGTAATCAATATAATAATATATTCACTACAATAAAAACATACATACATTACACTCAATAATGCTAATATATGATTTCTTTTATAAAATTCAGGTTATACATTAAGCATTTTTAATGTCACCAATTACCACATTAAAATAATTTTAATATTATAAATTTTTTTAAGTTTTCCCATCTCATTTCTCTTAATAAATTACTCCCACAATTTATTTACACATAATAAATATATACTACTAATATATTTGTTATACACAAAATCACATATTGCATAACACATATTCACTTATGCAATATAATATCACACAACATATCCTTTAATAAGAATTTTATTTATTAAATTCTTATTTTAATAATTCTCAAAATTCTGGGTATATCAGTCAAACCTGGCAACACCGAGATGTCAAGTGAAACCCCAGCGACAACCCCGGGATGTCAAGCAGCCCCGACGACAACCCCGGGATGTTAAGCTCAACCCCGGTGACAATACCGGAATGTCAAGTCAAACCCCGGCAACACCGGGATGTCAAGTGAAACCCTGACGACAACACCGGGATATCAAGTAGCCCCGTCGAAAACCCAGGGATGTCAAGCTCAACCCCGGTCACAACACCGGGATGTCAAGTAGCCTCGACGACAACCCTGGGATGTCAAGCTCAACCCCGGTCATAATATCGGGATGTCAAGCAGCCCCGACGACAACCCCAAAATGTCAAACTTAACCCCGGTCACTATATCGAGATGTCAAGTCAAACCCTGACAACACCGGGATGTCAAGTCACGCCCGGTCGACAACATCGGGAGATTAATTCATCCTTCGAAGACAACCCCAAAGCATCACATCATCCCCAGAGACAACCTTGGTAGTCCAAAGCAACCTCGAAGATAACCCTGAGGACGAACAGAGTCGGCTGGGATCAAACCTCGAAAACAACCCCGAAAAAATAATCGAAGACCGTACCAGTACAGGAGACAACTCCTGGAGGGGCAAAACAGTCATTTTACCAACTTAAAGCCAATTTGGTCAAAATCAAGTCGAATTGATGCAATGAAGGTTAGAAAGAGCCATAACATTGATCCCGAGTGAAAATAACACAATACAGCTCAACGGACAAACTGCGAAGAAATAAAGATCTGGTTATAAACCCGTCTTCTTGGATTCAGAAAACGTTAAGTCTCATATCATTGTGACGCTCTCGGCAAGGGCTTTTCGAAAAGGTATAACTTGCCTCAAACGGACGCTCTGATCAAAAGTTAGAAAGTTTCAAAAATGACATCGCGTTGCTCAGGAGTGCATGTACTTCGAGACGACGGGACCCACCAGGTGGGCCCCACCATAGGGAGCCTGCAGGTAGATCGCGACTGCCGCAGTTACACCTGCAACCATCGGGTCTTTAAATATAAGACCCCCTTGCCAAAAAAAAAGAAAA
Organism: Panax stipuleanatus; assembly: GCA_020205555.1. Lineage (NCBI taxonomy): Eukaryota > Viridiplantae > Streptophyta > Magnoliopsida > Apiales > Araliaceae > Panax > Panax stipuleanatus. Next base: position 113,162,991 of record CM035124.1, read on the forward strand.
AAATAGAAAAAACGTTCTGAAACTCCGCCTATTTCGTCCCTTAGCCCTACTTCTAGTACTCCAAACTTAGATTTTATTACTCTAATACGTTTGTATATGTATATTCTACAACATACCAAAAATTAACCGGTGAAAACGTCCGTTTGAAAGCCTACCAAGTGGAAAAAAGCCCGTGTAGTAGTCCATTGTAAGTTTTTTTACGATCAGAACTCATATCCTACTTCATTACGTTTATTTACACTTGGACTTAAAGTTTCATCTTCTGATTTTTCCTGGAAACTCAGTTTCGTGACCGTTTTTGCTTACTTTTTAGTACATTTTAGTACATATATAAATTTTTCTTGCATTTGCACAGCTTGGATCGTCGATCTTTGGCTTTTACTCGCTTTTATGTACATATCTATATATATATATATATACGTACTAACCTGTTCGGCCTGGATCGCTGATTCATGGCCTTTTTAGCTTTATTATATATATAACTGACTATATATATACTAACTTTCAATTCTGTCAAGCCCGGATTGCAAATCCGTGGCAGTTACTACTTTTATATATATAACTATATCTATATAAATTTTTCTGACTTCGTGGCCTTTATTGCTAATTCGTGGCCTTTATTGCTTTAATATATATATACTAACTGTATATATTAACATTTATATTTTAGTTTGGCCTGGATTAGAAATTCGTGTCCTTTTTACTGCTGTATATATATTTATATATTCACATTCCAGTTGAGCCTGAAGAAATTCGTGGCTCTTTACCGCTTTTATAAATAATATATATATATATATATATATATATATATTTACATTCTGTCAAGCCTGGATTATTCTGTGGCTCTTTTACAGCTTTTATAAATATATATATTTATATTTATATTTCTGTCTGGGCCTGGGATTGGAAATTCGTTGCCCTTTATAGCTTTTATATATATATATATATATATATATATATATATACATATTTACATTTTCTATCCGGGCCTGAGATTGGAAATGCCATCGCCCTTTACAATTTTTATATATATAATTACATATATATATATATATTCTTTATTCATTGTGATTAAATATCTGTTTCAATTATTCATTTGATATGAATTAGTTTAATATAAATTTAGTGGTTTAGATTTATTTGAATCTAGCCCTTTCTACCTTTCAAATGGTTCAAAATAGGTCCAACTTGAAACGGGAAGCTAGAATGGCTAAGATTTATTTATATCTAGCTTTCTTTCTAGTTTTGGATAAATATGAAAGCAACCTCGCGACCCTTAGATTTCTATCTAGTGGAAACGGAAAAGCTTTGGCTATGCGCATGCCAGGATTTGACTGATGAATCCTTGGTTTTTGCGATGTCTGGATGTAAATATACATTTTCTGTAAATATCTGTGCTGTGCATGTTTTCTTGGCCTCCTTTTATGAGCCTAGAAATCGTGGGATTCATGATCAAACTTATCAGAATTTGATTCCCACGATGGACAAACTTCACATTACAAATGTACCCTGCCAGTTTTTCTGTAAAAATGTACATCTGAAAGACCTTAAAATGATTATCTGGGTTTAAGGTCTCAAACATAATGAAATAATGGTTTGTCGTGCTAGAGTCACTATGATGGCTGTCATGCCCATAAGAAGACCGGCACTTGTTTATATTTTGTGGTCGAGGATTCTTCGCATCCTGACAATCACCATCCAAATCGAGCCGAAGGCTAAACAGCATAAAATGGAAGTATCAACATGCTTCAATTCCTACGTGAGCGTAAGGGTTTGAAAAAAAACAACCTTTCAAAACATTATTTTCATATCTTGTCTAAAAAAGGACTTTTGCAATTCAAATCAAACCCTTCGCATATAGGTTCAACGAAGCACGACAATACTTTCAAAACAAACAAACGTAGGCCCAATTTCTTCCAGCATCCACACACACATTACAAATAAAAAGGAAAATATTAAAAAGATGCGGTACCATGTTTTCACGGGAGTTGGGGGTGCCTAACACCTTCCCCCCACTTAACCAAGCCCCCGAAATTAAGAATTTCAGTTTAAGATCAAGTTTCGACAGTGTCCAATAATTAGGGCCTACTTGCAAATAAAACTCGGTCGAGTTGGTACAACCATTTTAAATCTTCCAACTGGCGACTCTGTAAACTGTTCAAATCGTCGACATGATATATGTTGGCCTTTTCCTAAAAAATTTCACCCTTCATAAAACAGATAAGGCAATAAAGGTAGAAAACAAAAGACTTAGGAAGAGAGAAAGATCGGATTCAAAGCTGACTGGATTTTTTCCCGACGTCGACAGTAATGAAATATAAAACAAGTCATAAGACTTAATAACAAATTGTAATCATATAGATAATGATTATAAGTTATGAACTAAAAGGTTGTGAAAGTCTTAGGTTTGATGTTCGTGATGTTTGGTAATGTCGTTTAAATGTTAAGTCTTGTGTTTTATGTTAACCAAGATTTTAGATTCATGGTATGTAAATGGTTAGTACTATCAGACCTAAAGCTAAAGATTATAATTTAGCTAAGATGATAATTTAAAACCAATAAGGTTAGCTTAAATGTAACTAATTAGTGTGGTGATCCTAATGCTATGTAGGACGTTTGGAGAACATGAATAGTAAGTTATAGCAAACGCACGAGGCAAGTTTCTTAACTCTACTTTTTTATTGTGAAAGTTCTTAACCTTTGCTTCTTTATTCAAGCGAGGTTTCCTAAATTGTTAAAAGTCTATAATTCCTAATTAAGCTTTCTAGTTCTTTCGAAAGCATACTTTGACATGTGATGTTTACTCAATTATGAATCATTGTTATTCAATCCTTGATTGTATGTCATTGTACAAGCTTATATTGTTATCAAACTTCTAAATGGTTATCGAACCCTTATCTATTCGACTAGTCCTTAGTTTATGAATGTTCTAAGAATTTAGAATTTCTTTTGAAGCTTTTCCAAACCAAACTTCCTTTGGTTCGGATTCTAATGTTAAAGACTGAGATGAACAAACCTATAATGGGGGATTATGTTGTCGAAAACTATAAATTCGAGTTACGCAATAACGTTAAATGTTTGTGCACAATACATAGTACAAAGGGCTGATCACCTGGAGTACGAGATAGATGGTCCATATAGTCTTTTGACTGTTAAAGGTTTAAAGTAGAAATACTTGAAAACATGGGACGTAGTTCGTGGTCTTATGACCCTCAGTATATCTTTGATCTTGACATTTAAATTATTCAGTTAAACTCACAGTTTTTGACTTAAAGCTTATTTGTTTCAAGTAAGAGTATCTTATTCAGTTAAAGTTGATTCGTGTTTCATTCATATATTGTTATTATTCATTGTTCTACTTGTGAACAAGTTGTTTTGCTCACTCTTGCATAAAACATTGCAGCTAAGATTGAGAAGTCTGAGGAGCCCTCTACCAGCAAGGGCATGGGTAAGATGAATAAACAATGATGTTTAGTTTATTTTCTTTTCATGAGGCTTATATAATCAGACTTTATTATGTTTATGTTTTATTTTCGCTAATGATGTAATAATTAAAGGTTAGATGACCTAGGATTTTTGTATTAATTATGTAACCCTTTAATTGTAGTATTGCTTATTAAAGTTTATTATCATTATTATCCTTTATTGGGGGTGTCACAGATTCTAAATGGTGAATTGATTCTAACGATGAATATTCAAAATATTAATTCATTATGCTTGAGTCAATGATCAGTGTAAGTTTCTGAGGTGGAAGGTCATCTAATCCAAGGTTTGTTTTCTCTGATTTACTTTAATAAATTATTTGGGATTATTTTTAGTTTACTTTAATAATCACAATCAAAACCCCCAATTTTTGTTACAAAGCATAAAAATAAAATAAATCATTCTCTGTGGGATCGACTCTTACTTGTACTACTACATAAATATCTTTCACAATAAAGTTTTATTTTTGACTGCCTGCGACAGCACACCAAATTTTGGCACCGTTGTCGGGGAGTGATTTTAGTTTATTTTTATATTTTTGTTATCGTTATTTTAGTTGTTTTCATAGGTAATTTGAATTTCCTTGATTGTTTATGCCCGAAACTCGATTTACTAATCAAGGTGATTTAAAGTGTGATCCAGAGTTAGAGAGAACTATTCACAAGTTAAGGAAGGAAACTCGGGCAAATAATGTAGATAAGGAAGTCATGGTAGCAAATCGAACTCTGAAAGAGCTTGCGGCTCCTGATTTGAACCAACAACCCTTATGCATAACTTTCCCTAATCTTGATATTAATACTCAATTTGAATTAAAATCTGGACTAATACATCTTCTACCTATTTTTCATGGGTTGGCAAGTGAAGACCCCTACAAACACTTGAAGGAATTTCACGTGGTATGCACGAGTATGAAGCCTACCGGAGTAACCAAAGAGAAAATCAAGCTAAGAGGATTTCCATTTTCTCTAAAAGATTTGGCTAAGGATTGGCTTTACTATCTACCCTCCAAAAGTATCACCACATGGGAAGAGATTAAAAGATTATTTTTAGAGAAATATTTTACCGCTTCAAGGGTAGCCAACATTCGGAAGTAAATTTATGGCGTGAGGCAAAACAATGGAGAAACTCTACACGGGTATTGGGAACGTTTCAAGAGGTTGTGTGCGAGCTGCCCTCATTGTCAAATTAGTGAGCAGCTTCTCATCCAATATTTCTATGAACATCTTAGTTCTACCGATAGAAGCATGATTGACGTTGTTAGTGGAGGAGCTTTGGTGGATAAAACTCTCGAGGCTGCAAGAAACCTAATTGCAAATATGGTGGCTAACTCTCAACAATTTGGCACTAGACTTTATTTTGCACATAAGAATGCTAGTGAGGTACAAATTTCTTATATTGAACAACAAATTGAGAGTTTAACTTCTCTTATTCGTCAAATGGGTGCAGGTAACACACAACAGGTAAAGGGTTGCGGAATTTGTGCAATGATTGGACATCCAACGGATATGTGTCCAACTCTTCAAGAGGAATCCGTTGAACATTCGAATGCAGTAGGTGGATTTCCTGGACAACCACAAAGGTAGTATGATCCTTATTCGAATATATATAATCCTGGATGGAGGGATCATCCTAACCCTAGCTACGGGAATCCACAAGCAATTCAACTCACAACTCAAACTTTCCAAAATCAGCAACATTACAACTCGTCATATCTCAATAGACAACAACAGGGTTAATCTTCTAACTCTAGTATATCTTTATAAGATATTGTTAAATCACTTGCCACTAACACTTTATAATTTTAATAGGAAACGAGGGAAAGTATTTAGAATTTGGGTACGCAAGTGGGACAAATGACAATTGCAATCAGTCGTTTAGAGCGCAAGGTTCGGGGAAATTACCCTCTTAAATAGTGGTGAATCCAAAAGAGAATGCTAGTGCCATCACTTTGAGAAGTGGTAAAGAGATAGAAATTCCAAAAAAGCTAGTACCTACACCAAAGGAGCAAAGAAAAGCAGACAGGGACAAGGCAGATAGCGAAATTATGTGTGATGATGATGTACTTAAGCGTAAATTTCCTCCTCTATCTGATTATAAATCGGTACCTCCTTTTCCTCATGCTTTGACAGAAAATTGAAAACATGAGAACAATTCATATTTCTATGAAACTTTTCATAAATGTGAGGTAAATATTCCATTGTTAGATGCTATTAAACAAGTACCTCGTTATGCTAAATTTTTGAAAGAACTGTGTAACATCAGATAACGCGACAATTGATAAATCGGACGAATAAAAAAGAAACAAATCTTCCGACGCCTAAAATTAGTCCCATTGCCAGGAGGGATCATTACATGTTCCACTAGTATGAACCCTGGGCAGACAAGGTTTCTATGGAAGAGAAGCTCCGAGGTAACAGGGAGTTCACCTTCAAAAGGAATTTCACTCATTTGAATCAGCCTATGAAAGAAATTCTCCAAATATTGATTAACGAGGGGAAAGTCACGGAATTGTTACCCCCGGTAGACCCTCGATCCAAGAAGTTCAATCTTAATAGGATTTATTAATATCATTCTGACACACCTGGTCCTGACACAGAGGATTGTTGGGGCCTTCGTCACTTGATTCAAAATATAATTGAAAGCGGTGAGATGCTGAAGGCAAACCAAGATTATGGCTATCTTGGTGAGGAAGCAATCTTTCTTCCCATTGCATGGAATCTGAAAGAAGTAGTGGCTGTCATTTCCTGTGAGAAGGATTTAGCCATAACGCCCCTGATACTTCAGGGAAAAGGGGCCCAAGAAGGAAAGAATCCTATGAAAGTGGCTGCGCCCAAACCTCTAATATTGCCATTCAGACCACAATATCCTGTGGTCAGCTTAAAGAAAGTCCCATGGAATTATGGGAAAGATGAAGGATCAACATCAAACCACATTGCTATTATATCAAAGGAAAACTCGCTGTATACGCCTTAGCGAGTAATCAACTCAGTCATTAAAGCCAAGGGAAGAGTATCTGAGGAGAAAATTGAAGAATTCCTCAGCAAGATGGGACATAATGAAGTCAAAGTTGTGCAAAGCTTAAAAGAGGCACCCCGACAGATATCCATTTTAGATTTGGTCTTATCTTTGGAAGATCATAGCAAGGTTCTAATGAAAGGTACTGGAGAAAGCACATCTGCTGAAGACGGTAGATATTGAGAAGTTTCATCACATGATAGAGCACATTTTCAACAGTAATGTGATATCTTTCACTGACAATGATATACTAGTAGAGGGGACTAGTCATCGTAAATCCTTGCACATAGCGGTAATGTCATCAAGATATGTGATCGGAGGTGTGCTGATAGATGGAGGATCATCCTTGAACATCTGTTCCTATGACACATTAGAAAGAATGAAGTGATAAGTAGGTTTTTTAATAGGTATTTCTTAGCTTGATATATTGTTATTACATAAGTGTGCATGTTACTTTTCATGTATTTGTGTGCATTTGCAGGATTGGAGTGAAGTTGAGCTTAAAGGGACAAATGGGAGGAATGAAGGACAAAAGGAATGCAGGACAAAGTTGCTGACAGCCAGGCGCGGGGCGCGCTGGCTTTGCACTACATCGGGCACGGGCCGCGCCGCATCGAGGAGTAACTACTGTATAGCTGGCGCGGGGCGCGCTGCTGATGAAGGGAACTTGGCGCGGGGTGCGCCAGGCTAACGACTCTGACCAGAATTTGTTATTTTAAATCATAAGTTGACTTGGAAAAGGATTGCAGACTTGCCTTATTATACTAGGGTTTTGATAGGTTATTTATATCAGTTATTTTCTTAGGTTTAAACTATCTTTTAATCTATATTCTCTCTTTTATCTTGGATTGCTTGGAGGCTACAAACCCTTGTTTTGAAGATTCAAGCATGTTAGGCTAAGTTCTTTTATTCAATTCTGAAGGGATGTTGAACCTTAGTATCAATTTATGGTTTGATTAAGTTTATAATATTTATTCTTTCATATTGAGATTTATTCTGTTAATCTACATAAACTTTCATATATGTTATTTAATTGACTAATTTGGTTTCTGCATGATTAAATTAGTAAATTTATATCATTTGTTAGATTAAGTCATATATTAAGCAAACGATGTATGTCTAATCAAAGTAGCAATTAATGATATTGTATTGTGGTCAAGCTTTGAAATATTGTTAAGGTTTTCAGACGACAAGTTAAATAATTCCTAATTGTGTAATTATTGCTTGGAATAATCTAATTCTCATTCTTAATGATTCTAACATATTAAATCTAGACTGATAGTTCTAGGTTGTATGTTAGTTAGAATCTTTTGTTGGTGATCGTCGCATTAGATCTACACATAAGGAGAATTTTGGGTAATTTGCGATCGCGGTTATCTAGGGTTATTAATCTCATTGAAAGGGTAAATAGTGTAATAACTTGATTAATTCATAATTGAGAAAAGGGAATACTGAACTGAAGAATTGAAGCTTTTTACTCATTGATATTTTCTTAAATTCACTTTAGTTAATTATACTTTTTAAAACTAAAAACCCTCAATTCATTAGAAATACTTGGATAACTAATAAACCATTCACTCTTTGTGGGATCTATCCTTGCTTATTACTATACTAATTCTTGAGTTAGTTGAATAAAGAGTAAGGTAAATTTTGCAGTGCTAGACGACAGCTACCAAATTTTGGCGTCGTTGCCGGAGAGTGTTATTTGTTTTTATTTATTCAATTTTTTTCATATTTTTTTATTTTTTTATGCCTCAATCTTGAATTAAAATTTGATCTAGAAATAGAGAGAACCGCACGAAGGCTTACAAAGGAAGCTCGGAAAACCCAAGGTCCACTTGCAGATTTCGAAGAATCTCCATCACCAGGCCTCAACATCGCACTCACACTACTTTCGGACCAATCTTCTTCAAGCGATTCAGAAGAGGAAATGGCGGTGCCAAATAACAGGACTTTAAAGGAGTTGTCAACTCTTAATCTTACTCAACAATCCCTTTATATTGAATATCCTGCTTTAAATGCTGCGTTTGAACTAAAATTTGGACTAATTCACCTTTTGCCTACGTTTCGTGGTCTTACAGTTGAAGATCCGTACAAGCATTTGAAGGAATTCCATGTTGTGTGCTCCACCATGAAGCCACACAATGTTACGAAGGAGCAGATAAAGCTGAGAGCTTTCCCATTCTCACTGGGGGACTTAGCAAAGGATTGGTTGTATTATCTTCCCTCGGGATCAATACAATCATGGAACGACATGAAAAGGCTATTTTTGGAGAAGTACTTTCCTGCTTCAAGAGTGGCCAACATACTGAAGGAAATTTGCGGAGTCCTACAATTCAGCGGTGAAACACTGTATGAGTACTGGGAGAGATTCAAGAAGCTTTGCTCCAGCTGTCCACCCCACCAGATTGACGATCAACACCTTATCATATACTTTTATGAGGGACTCATACCGATGGATAAGAGTATGATCGACGCTGCTTGTGGAGGAGCATTAGTGGATAAAACACTAGAGGCTGCAAAGAACTTAATTGCAAACATGGTAGCCAATGCACAACAATATGGAACACGGAATAATCATCCAGCGCAAAGGGTAAGTGAGGTAAGCACGACTAATACTGAGCAACAGATTTCTGACTTAACTGCTGTGGTGAAATAATTAGCAACAGGTACCTTGCCGGTTGCACAAGCTTGCCAGATATGTTTAATGGCGTGGCACCCTATAGATTCATGCCCGACATTACAAGAGGATGAGAATACTCAGCAAGCTAATGCAGTGGGGAATTACCAAGCACAGTCGTAGAGGAAATATAACCCTTTTTCCAACATATACAATCCAGGATGGAGGCATCATCCTAACTTGAGTTATGGGGGTGCTAGGTCGCAGGCGCAAGGGTTCTTCCCAACTAAACAGCCGTTTCAGCCAAATCAGCCACAGTACCAACCCAGACCAGCAACACCGGCCACTCCTGGAACATCCTTGGAGGACATGTTCAAGACATGCAACAGACATAACAGTTCTAATAAGAGACGAAATCTTCCATCCACAGTTTGGAGAGTCAAATGAGCCAATTAGCTACTACTGTAGGACGATTGGACTCTCAAGGTTCAGGGAAGCTTCCATCTCAAACCGTTGTGAATTCTAAAGAGAATGCCAGTGCTATAACCTTGCGGAGTGAAAAGTAGATGGATACACCCACATCTACAGTTGAATTTGAGAAAGAGCAAGCAAAGGAGGAATCGGAGAAATCCAAGGTAAATCCTAACCCTCCTTGTCAGATTAAAAATATTCCACTTCCCTTTCCTCACAGAAATTCTAGAAAATCAAAGAAAGATGAACATGAAAAAGAAATTCTGGAAACTTTTAGGAAAGTAGAAGTGAATGTTCCATTACTTGATGCAATTAAACAAGTTCCACGGTATGAAAATTTTTTAAAAGAATTGTGCACTAATAAACTTAAATTGGAAAATGATGAGAAAGTCATAGTTAGGGAGAATGTATCGATTGTTCTTCATAGAAAAATGCCACCTAAATGTAAAGATCCAGTCATGTTCACGATCCCATGTAAGATAGGAAACACTAGATTTGAGAATACCATTCTAGATTTAGGTGCTTCAATTAATGTGATGCCATTATCTGTGTATAAGTCTCTGAATCTTGGACCTTTAAAAAATACTGGTGTAATTATTCAATTGGCTGATCGTACTAACACCTACCCCCGAGGGGTAGTTGAAGATGTCTTAGTGCAGGTGAACGAACTAATCTTTACTGTAGATTTTTATATAGTGGATATGGAAGATGATACATCCACGAACCCATCACACATCTTGCTAGGAATACCCTTCCTAAAGACAACAAGGACTATGATTGATGTTCACAATGGGACCTTGACAATGGAGGCGAAAAGATCAAATTTAATATCTATAATGCCATGAGGTACCCTAGTGATATTTGTTAGGTTTTTGCAATTAATGTGTGTGACTCTTTAGTGCAGGAAACTTTTGAGCAAATTCAGAGAGACAGTTTGGAGGTTGCTATTTCCAGTAGTTTGGACATGGATGGGAAGTATGAACTTGAGCACAGTCAAGAATTGAAGGAAACTATGGCTGCACTACATTCATTGCCTAAACTCTCAGATAAGCATGCAACCCAATTAATTAATTACCTGTAACTCATTAAAAACTATTACCATCTGTGGAGCAAGCTCCAATACTTGAATTGAAACAATTACTGGCACACTTGAAATATGCATATTTAGGACTAATAAAACTATACTTGTGATAATTGCTAGTAATCTAACCAAAGTGCAGGAAGAAAAATTGTTGAGAGTCCTTAGGGACCACATCACAGTGTTTGGGTGGACTATAGCATACATCAAAGGTATTAGTCCCGCGATGTACATGCATCAGATTTTGCTGGAAGAAGGAGCTAAACCGACGAGAGATGCACAAAGACGGTTGAACCCACCGATGATGGAGGTAGTGAAGAAAGAGGTAATTAAATTGCTTGATGCAGGAATATTCTACCCCATCTCCGACAGTCTATGGGTAAGTCCGGTGCTGGTAGTTCCTAAGAAATCCGGAATCACGGTTGTCAAGAATGACAATAATGAGTTAGTGCCCACACGAATGTAAACAGGTTGGAGGGTGTGTATCGACTATACGAGGTTGAATGCCGTAACTGGAAAAGATCAATTCTCCTTTCCTTTTATTGATCAAATGTTAGAACGATTAGCTGGGCATTCTTATTATTGCTTTCTAAATGGTTTTTCAGGTTATAACCAGATTGTGATTGCCCCCGAAGATCAAGAAAAGACCATATTCACATGTCCCTTTGGTACTTTTGCCTATCGGTGAATGTCCTTTGGACTCTGCAATGACCCAGGAACTTTTCAAAGATGTATGGTGAGTATTTTTTTTGATCTGTTAGAAGAATGCATCAAGGTCTTTATGGACGATTTCACAGTTCATGGTGATTCCTTAGATGCCTGCTTAGATAATCTGAAACGTGTATTGGATGGATGTTTAGAAATAAATCTTGTGCTAAATTGGGAAAAATGTCACTTTATGGTAGAATAAGGAATTATACTTGGTCATGTAGTGTCAGTTAATGGTTTAGAAGTTGATAAAGCTAAAATTAATATTATATCTGTATTGCCTTACCCCGTCAGTGTGGGGGAGATACGCTTTTTTCTTGGACATGCAGGATTTTATCACAGGTTTATCAAAGATTTCGCCAAGATAGCATTGCCCTTATGCAAGCTTCTTCAAAAAGATGAGGATTTCCAGTTTAACAATGAATGCAAGGTGGCTATTGATACCTTGAAGAAGTTATTGACGTCAGCCCCTATCATTCAACCACCAAGTTGGAAGCTCCCGTTCGAGATAATGTGTGATGTAAGCAACTATGCTGTCGGCGCTGTCTTGGGCCAAAAGATTGACAAAGCTGTCCATGCCATCTACTATGCTTCAAGAACATTGAATGCGGCTCAAATAAACTATTCAACAACTGAAAAAGAACTCTTATTTGTTTTATTTGCTTTAGAAAAATTCAGATCATACTTACTTGGTACTAAAGTAATAGTCTATTCTGACCATGCTGCTCTTAGGTACTTACTAACCAAGAAGGAGTCCAAATCTCAAATCATAAGGTGGATCTTGCTACTGCAAAAATTTAACTTGGAGATTAAAGATAAAAAGGGTACGGATAACTTGGTGGCGGGTCACTTGAGCAGAATTCTTAAGGAGGAGAAAGTACTACCATTACAGGATATGCTTCCAGATAAACATCTACTTTCCATTGGCAATACAACTCCATGGTATGCCGACATTGTGAATTATTTGGTAAGTGTATATTTACCAAGTGAATTTTTCAAATCCCAGAAAGAAAAGCTTAGGAGTGATGCAAAACATTATGTGTGGGATGACCCATACTTGTGGAAATTTTGTGTTGATCAGATAGTTAGACGTTGTGTACCTGATAATGAGTTGCAATCTATTCTAACTTTCTATAATTCCTATGTTTGTGGAGGTCATTTTGGACCTAATAGAACATCACGTAAGGTGTTAGAGAGTGGTTTCTTTTGGCCCTTTATTTTCAAAGACTCGTACTTGTTCTATAAATCATGTGAAAATTGTCAAAGAACTGGTAATATCTCATAGAAATCAGATGCCACAAAACCCTATCCTAATTGTTGAATTCTTTGATGTGTGGGGTATTGATTTTATGGGACCTTTTTCTGTTTCTATTGGAAATATTTACATCTTATTGGCAGTTGATTATGTTTCAAAATGGATGGAAGCTAAAGCCACTAGGACTGACGATTCTAAAGTTGTTACAGATTTTGTCAGGACTAACATATTTTTCAGGTTTGGAGCACCACGAGCCATCATCAGTGATCGCGGCACTCACTTGTGTAATAAGGTGTTAGCAGCCTTGTTGAAGAAGTACAACGTTCTTCACAGGGTATCTACATATTATCATCCGCAAAGCAATGGCCAAGCAGAGGTACCCAACCAAGAGATCAAATCTATTTTGGAAAAAGTAGTCAACCCGAACAGGAAGGATTGGAGTCTTAGATTAGATGATGCACTATGGGCATATAGGACGATATACAAAACTCCAATTGGTATATAGCCTTATCGGCTAGTGTTCGGGAAACCATGCCACCTACCTGTGGAGCTAGAACATAAGGCTTTCTGGGCGATCAAACAGTGCAATATGAACATGGATCAAGCTGGCGTCAATAGGAGGTTGCAGTTACAAGAACTCGAGGAGTTGCGGACCTTAAGCATATGAGAGTTCTAAGTTGTACAAAACTAAGACAAAAGCTTTCCACGATAAGCAGATCTTGAGGAAAAATTTCACTGTGGGACAAAAAGTCCTTTTCAATTCACGATTGAAATTATTTCCAGGAAAGTTATGCTCTCGTTGGGAGGGACCATTGTCATCACTAATGTCTTTCCTTATGGTGCAGTCGATATCCAGAATCCAAAGACAGGAAATGTGTTCAAGGTGAACAGGCATAGGCTAAAGCCGTTTCTGGATAGCAGTCAAGTTGAGGAGGTCGAGGTCGTGATGCTGATGGATCCGGCTTCCGGATAATTGATTGGAGTACAGTCGAGCCAACGACGTTAAACAAGGGCAGCTATTTGGGAGGCAACCCAATTTCGTACTCATTAGTAGTTTTTTATTATTTTAGTTTATATATATATATGTATATATATATTTCATTCTTAGAAGTCCACATTATTTAATCCCTCATATGCTAAAAACTTTTTCAATTCAACTATGGTAGGATAACAAGGCAAGGAAAATCCAAAGGAGAAAGTCCACAAGGCAGGCGAGGGCCACGCCAGCAAAACAAGCTTCCATGCGCGAGGCGCGCTTCACTAGGCGCGGGGCGCGCTAGAGTTACGGAAAGTATGGCTCGATAATGCAGGAAGGCACGGGCCGCACTGCAAAGTGAAGAAACCGGGCGCGGGGCGCCCGTCTGCTAGAGCGAATCAAAATACGGTTTTGATCTTTCTTTTTCACTCCAATTCAAAATCTTTTCCTTCCCAAATCCTAATCCAAGTCTACTTTCTCTAAACCTAAATCCTATTCTACTTCTAATCTCTCTCTCTACACCTAACCCCATTCAACCCATCATCAAAATTTGTCACTCCCAATTCCAACTAACATCAAATTCATCCAACACACTCCCTCCCTCTCGAATTTGCTCAATCACATACACCAATCTTCATCATAAATAGGAAGCAAGAGCTATTGGAAGCCATAGGAATTGGAAGCACAAAGAGAAAGGTATTTGAATCAACACCCATCACATTGAGGCAATACCTACAAGGTAATATAAGTGATTTATTATTATTTGGGTTGAATTGACTAAAGATCACAAATTTCATTGAATTGCTTCATAATTGTATTGGGAACCCTTGGGTTACTGAAGACCCAAGGTTAATTCAAATTTTTTGTAGTTGGGATATTTGCTATTATAAATTGTACTCAGTTTGGAGGAGAGACATTGTCGCCCACCAAGTGTTCGATAAATTTCTTCAACGGGATTTCACAAGCTATTTTCAATTCATTGGGAGCAATTTGACACGAGACCTTCATCATAACATCCAAAAGGCCAAGTACTTCAACTTCAAGTGCTCCTCCGCGATTTGATGCCACTCGGTTTGTGAGCGAGGGAACGTCAACACGCTACTCCAAGGTCATAGACAAAAAGACTTTAGTACTAGGACGAGGGCTGCAACTGGATGCAAATCTCGACGGCGACATGTCACTGATGATTGTGGAGCGCAATTGGTTCCAAATGGTAGAGCAACCCAAGCCGGCAGTGATCAACATTATCGAAGAATTCTTAGCCAACGCCATTGAGCACGTTGATCGTGTGGTCATGGTTCGGGGCAAATCGGTATCATTCGACGCGACAGCAATCAATGACTACTTTGGGGTGGAGACACCACAGATAGATCGATATGAGGATCATTTGCCAAACTTGGATGAAATTATAGCTCGACTTTGTAAGCCCGGAACTCACTGGGTGATAAAAGCGGACACCGATGAAAAAGTCCATTTCCCACATGTCGCGTTAAGGTGTTATGGGAAAGCCTGGTACACCTTTCTATGTGCCCGTCTCATGCCTACGCATCATCAAAATGACGTAACTAAAGAACGAGCAAGGCTTCTCTACGGCATAGTCACTCATGAGGCCGGTCCAAATAATGCAATCGAGATTTTAAACGTCGACATTGGCCTCTGCATTCAACAGTCCATTGACCGATCACTACGAGGGAGTACCACTGGAGGATTATTGTATGGATTTCTAATTACCGACCTATGTCGAAAGGCAGGAGTTCAATGGCACACCTCGGAGCAGATCCAGCAACCAATGGCCGTCATTGACCATCCAACCATTAAAAAGTACAAACCTTGGACAGGAGCACGGTCACATGCGCGAGGGGAAGGGTTCATCATGATTCCACCATCCACACCACCCTCACCGCCATAAGCTGACGAGCCAATGGATGAAGAGGATGAAGCAGAGTCGCCGACCACTTTTCAGCGACGCTGTCAACAGAGGAGTATGAGACTTGCCCAACGCCAAGCTGCAATGCACATATACAACATTGGGGCCTTTATAGCATTGGCTGATGCTTTCTAGTGCTTCTCACCAAACTCTAGCCCCGTCCAGTTGCCCATTCCTCCAGTTCTGCCTAGATACCCCCCATCCGAAGATGATGATTTCGACGAGCATTAACTTGTCGCTCAGGGAAGTCCTCGTTTTTCTTATTTCATATACCAAGTAATGAGGACATTACCTGATTTAAGTGTGGGGGAGAAAATTCAAATTTTTGTGTTTTAAGCATATAGATTAGGTTGCATGTAGAGTAGATTTAATTCATTTAGTTCATATGCATATTATAAAAAAAATATAAAAATATTGCATTCATATAGGAATTTTGTCAGTAGAAATGCATATAGTATATAAAGATTGAGCAGTAAGTCGTGGTAATGAAGTACATGGTTAATAATTTCCATTTTCACTGATCTTGCATAAAATTGAGCTTTATGATCTGGTTAGGTTCGACCATAGTAACCTCATTGCATGATTTTGGTTTTCTCTCAAATTTCAAGCACATCAATTGATTTTCAGTTGTGATTAGGAATTCGTGTGTATTAAGAACACGGACACTTACTTGATCACAGATTAAAAATAGAACATAGGCTGAAACATAAGTTTGGGGGAATTATGGCTCATAAAAGAAAAAAAGAAGAAAAATAAAGAAAGGAAAAATTGAAAAAAATACTTATGAAATAAAAATTGATTTAGTTTAACCTCGTGGCCTTTGTTACTCGGACAAGTAAACCCTAGGGGATGTCTTAACACCTAGCGCCCTAAAGCCTTCGGGATTGGGAGTTGTTGGTCGAAAGTTCATTACATGGGTAACATTGAAAATCCTAAGGGGGTTAAACATTGTACAAATCAGATGTATGAAATAATTGGTGGGATGGAGCGTTAAACGCACCCACGAAGCATGAGCTTTGATGTTTAATCATTTATTGCTTGCTGAGCGTGATTTTCGTAATGCTTATGTAGATGCCATGTTTGTGTAGTTATCTGTGTAAAAGTAGGATGTTTGTTGGGAATAATCATATGAATCACTTTGAACTACTGATATGAAATTGGACACACACGCACAGGAAAAAGATTAAAGTCATGTAAGTGATGTGATGATGAGCGAGTCTATGATTGGTCATGAGTAGAGATAGATTACAAGTTAAAGTGTTAATTCGTAAGGATTATACAACCTGTATTTGGTTACTAAAGATTTCTGCTCGATTTTGTTAGTTGCATTCATTCTGTATATTGCATTCATTATGTTTGTTTGCTTGAGGACAAGCAATTGTCTAATTTTGGGGGTATTTGTTAAGTAGGTTTTTAACCTACTTAATAGGTATTTCTTAGCTTGATATATTGTTATTACGTAAGTGTGCTTGTTACTTTTCATGTATTTGTGTGCATTTGCAGAATTGGAGTGAAGCTGAGCTTAAAGGGACAAATGGGAGGAATGAAGGACAAAAGGAATGCAGGACAAAGTTGCTGACAACCAGGCATGGGACGCGCTGGCTTTGCACTACACTGGGCGCTGGCCGAGCCGCATCAAGGAGAAACTACTGCATAGCTGGCGCGGGGGGCGCTGCTGATGAAGGGAACTTGGCGCGGGGCGCGCCAGGCTGACGACTCTGACCAGAATTTGTTATTTTAAATTATAAGTTAACTTGGAAAAGGATTGCAGACTTGCCTTATTGTACTAGGGTTTTGATAGGTTATTTATATCAGTTGTTTTCTTAGGTTTAGACTATCTTTTAATCTATATTCTCTCTTTCATCTTGGAATGCTTGGAGGATACAAACCCTAGTTTTGAAGATTCAAGCATGTCAGGCTAAGTTCTTTTATTCAATTCTGAAGGGATGTTGAATCTTAGTATCAATTTATGGTTTGATTAAGTTTATAATATTTATTCTTTCATATTAAGATTTATTCTGTTAATCTACATAAACTTTCATATGCGTTATTTAATTGACTAATTTGGTTTTTGCAAGATTAAATTAGTAAATTGATATCATCTGCTAGATTAAGTCATATATTAAGCAAACAATGTATGTCTAATTAAAGTAGCAATTAATGATATTGTATTGTGGTTAAGCTTTGAAATATTGTTAAGGTTTTCAAACGATAAGTTAAATAATTCCTGATTGTGTAATTATTGCTTGAATTAATCTAATTCTCATTCTTAATGCTTCTAACATATTAAATCTAGACTGATAGTTCTAGGTTGTATGTTAGTTAGAATCTTTTGTTGGCGATCGTCGCATTAGATCTACACATAAGGAGAATTTCGGGTAATTTGTGATTGCTGTTATCTAGGGTTATTAATCTCATTGAAAGGGTAAATAGTGTAATAACTTGATTAATTCATAATTGAGAAAAGGGGATACTGAACTGAAGAATTGAAGCTTTTTACTCATTGATATTTTCTTAAATTCACTTTAGTTAATTATAATTTTTAAAACTAAAAACCCCCAATTCATTGGAAATACTTGGATAACTAATAAACAATTCACTCTCTATGGGATTGTTCTTTGCTTATTACCATACTAATTCTTGAGTTAGTTGAATAAAGAGTAAGGTAATTTTTGTAGTGCTAGACGACAGCTACCATGAAGATTAATCCGAACTAAATCCGGACTAGTCATAAGGGCTTTTGATGGATCTCGCCGAGAGGCTGTGGGAGAAATCGAACTTCCATTGGAGATTGGACCCCATACTTTCTACGTATCCTTCCAAGTACTAAACATTACCACATGATATAATTTACTATTGGGAAGACTGTGGATACATATGGCAGGAGCAGTTCCGTCCACCCTTCATCAACGACTCAAGTACATCATTGATGGCAATCTGATAACTGTAAATGCCGAGACAGAGTATCCTATTTATATACAAAGCGATATGCTTGTGATCAGTCTCGATGAGGGGGTTGAGCCCGCTAGTTTTCAAGCCCTTGAAGTGAGAAACACTCAATACTTACCTATTGAGGCGCCAGCATTAAAGCCAAAAGTTTCCATCGAAGTGATGACGGTCGATCAGGAAATGATATCCTTGGGTTTCTGCCTTAGAAAAGGGTTAGGAAAGAGTCAACAAGGAATCAGAAGTCCAGTTCAAATCCCTAGCCAGACAGGGAAGGCGAGATTAGGCTATTCCTCTAGATCAAACCACCAGAACCCGCACAAGCATCCACCGGTTCCTGCCTCTACCATGCTGTTACCAAACCTCACTGATGCAGGATTTGTGAAGCCTATGAGGAAAATTCCTATTGCCGTCGCTAGTATGCTGATGCCTAAACCGATCATTGAAAAAGAAGTCCCGAAGCTTGATAGGGAAAGAAAAAAGGGGAAGGCAAAGTTCTTGCGTGGAGGACGAGACCCGTTTGCAAAAATGTATTTTCTGGTGCACATTGAGGGAATGAACAATGATATCCCAGATGATGATCATGCAGAAGATCAATTCCCAATCCCTTGTATGGACCGAGCTGAAGGGAGTACCCCAAAGAGGAATGCCGACTTTGATGGAAATGTTGTCTTAGTCATCATCAAAGAGGAGACAGACGACATCAACCCCTTTATTCTCCCTGTTCATGAGGACTTGACTCTACACAATTGGAGGAGCACTCTGTGCATTAGTGAAAAAGGGTAAAAGGGCAGAAAGTCCATCTGCCCTGAAGCGTGGTTTTATTTCCTGCTTATTTTTGTTGCACATCGATAGCAGTTACTTTTGTCATGCTTTTGCTAATGCTTTGTATGATCAAACAGTTTCATATATTAAAGTGAAAGCATTTTTTTTCAGGACTCCAAAGTTGGATTTGTTTGGCCTTGTAGATAAGATGCCAAATTTTCAAAGTGACTACAACTTTGAAGTAGATATAGACTTTGACTTGATGGGGATTGATCAAGAGGAGATAGATGACTATGAGGTGCCTGAGGAGATCAAAGAATGGGTAGAAGACAAACCCAAACCAAACCTCGACCAAACCATCACTGTCAATATCGGAACCTTAGATAACCCTAAAGAAATCCAGATAGGCATGGACCTTACCCCAAACCAAAGAGCAGACGACCTGATTAAAATCTTAACTCAATTCCAGGATATGTTTGCATGGTCGCATGAAGATATGATTGGTTTGTCTACTGACATTGTCATTCATTGACTTCCCATTAAAGATGGATTCAAGCTAGTTAAGCAGAAGCTCAGGCAATTAAAACCTGAGTAGAGTCTGAAAGTCAAAGAAGAAATTTTTAAGCAATTCAAAGTCGGCATCATCATGGTATCAACTTACTTTGAGTGGCTATCTAACATAGTTCCCGTGCCTAAGCCCGGAGGGAAAGTACGAGTATGCGTGGATTATCTGGATTTGAACAAGGCTTGTCTCAAGGATAACTTTTTAGTACCTTTTATCCATATACTAATCAAAAACACGGCGAAGTATGGCATGCATTATTTTGTCGGTACCATCATATCATGGTGGCTGAAGAGGATAGGAGAAAACAACCTTCATCACTCCCTGAGGAACCTTTTGTTATAGACATTTATCTTTCGGCCTTATCAATTTAGGTGACACCTATCAGCGAGCCATGATGTCCCTTTTTCATGACATGATGCACAAAGAAATAGAGGTCTATGTGGATAATATCATCGTCAAATCCCGGAAGGAGGATGACCACATCAGCCATCTCAAAAAGCTTTTCAACCTAAAGTTGAATCCGGCCAAATGTGCTTTTGGTGTCAAATTAGGCAAGTTATTAGGATTTGTTGTGAGCAACAGAGGCATTGAGTTGGATCCCGCTAAGATTAAAGTCATCACCGAGATGCCCATTCCCTGAACAGAAAAGGAAATACGGGGATTTCTGGGGAGAATAAGTTTCAAAAGCATATTCATCTCTCAACTCACGGCAGCGTGTGAACCCATCTTTAAGTTGTTAAGGAAAAATTCCTCCATGAAATGGAATGAAGATTGTCAAAAAGCCTTCCTTTCCATCAAGAAGCAGTTGATCAAAGCGCCTGTCTTGGTACCCCCAAGGGATGAGGTTCCCCTGTTTACGTACCTGTTAGTTAATGCCAATGCTATGGGTTGCATGCTGGGACAGAAGGATGTTAGAAGCAAGGAAAGGGCTATCTATTACCTCAACAAAAGATTTAGTAGCGACGAATAGAAGTACACTTTGATTGAAAAAATCTACTGTGCGTTAGCATGGGCCGCCATGAGGTTACAACATTATTTGCATGGGTACACGACCTATCTCATATCCCTTATGGATCCTCTGAAGTACGTATTCACCAAACCCATGTTGAATTATCGATTGTCCAAATGGCAGTTGATCCTCCAACAGTTCGATATCATCTACGTGACTCAAAAGTCTGTCAAGGGTCAAGGAATTGCGGATCAATTGACTGAAGCACCATCAAGGGATTTTGAACCCTTGGAAACTTATTTCCCGGATGATGGAATAATGACAATTCAACAAATCCCTCAAAAAGATACAGTTCAATGTCAGAAATTATATTTCGATGGAGCCTATGAACATGGAAGGTATCGGAAGCAGGGGCAGTTCTTATATCTCTTACAGGAGAATAGTATCCTGTGGCCATCAAGTTGCAGTTTGTCAACATAAATAACACATCCTAGTATGAAGGCTGTATAATGGGGTTGAAACTAGCCCAATCCATGGGTATCAAACGTTTACTAGTCTTTGAGGATTCTGAGTTGGTTATCAAACAAACCACTGGGGCGTATCATACCAAAGAATTGCATTTACTAGCATATCATCTACAAGTTATCAAGATAGCCATGGAGTTTGAAGAAATAACCTTCACCCACATCCCTCGAAGTAGGAATGACTTTGCTGATGCATTGGCAACATTGGCCTCCTTGATCCACATATCTGATAGGATGGGAATTCCCAACATCAAATTTGTAAGCCAAAAGGCCCCATCATATGGGAATTACATTGGAGAAATATCAGATGAACTACCTCCTATCAAACAACCTTGGTACCAAGATATAGAAGAATATCTTCGAGATGGATCTACGCCTACCAGGGCAAGTCAAGCTGAAAGAAAGCAGATTCATAAGATGCCTATGAAATTCTATCTGAGCAGAGACACACTTTATAAAAGGGATGCTGGAATAGGCCTTTTAAGATGCTTTGGATGAAGTCCATGGCGGAGTGTGTGGTCCACATATGAGCGGTCCTTTACTTTCCAGAAAGGTATTAAGAACGGGGCATTATTGGATCTATCTCAAAGCTGACTGTGATGATCATGTCATAAGATGTTATCAATGCCAAGTCCATGGAAATGTTATCCACTCACCTCCGAATGAATTGCACTGCATGAGTTCGCCGTGGCCCTTTTTTATGTGGGGAATGGATGTGATTGGGCCAATAGAACCCAAAGCGGTCATCGATTCATATTCACTATGATCGACTACTTCACCAAATGGGTAGAGGCCGCATCCTTTCCCAAAGTCACCAAAGAGGTAATCATTGTTTCATCCGAAACAATGTAATTTGTCGATATGGACAACCAGAGGTGATCGTGTCCGACAATGCCAAGAATCTAAAGAACCAGATGATGAAAGAATTATACAGCAAGTTTTAGATCAAGCATCTCAATTCCATCATCTATCATCCCAAGATGAATGGTGCTGTTGAAGCGGCCAACAAGAATATAAAGCAAATCATGCAAAAAATGTCCGCCAATCACAAGGGATGGCCTGATCTATTGCCTCTGACTCTACTAGCCTATAGAACGTCAATGCGTACTTCTATTGGGGCTACCTCTTATTCATTAGTCTATGGCGGCAGTACTCCCCATTAAAGTAGAAATGGAGTCATTAAGGGTGTTAATAGATGCTCAGATGGAAGAAGACCAGTGTTTGCAAGAGCAATACCACCAATTATCCCTGATAGATGAAAAAAGGGCTACATCCATATTTCACGGGCAATTATATCAGCAAAGAATTGCTCGGTCATACAACAAGAAAATTCAACTCTGACAATTCAAAGAAAATGACTTGGTACTGAAGAAAGTTCTTGCCAATCAAGATGAAGCCAAAGGAAAGTTTGCCCCAAATTGGGAAGGCCCTTTCATTGTCAAAGATGTGTTGACAGCAGGAGCCATCAGATTGCAAGAAATGGATGGGAAAGAATTTCCCCAACTCATCAATTCAGACACCGTGAAGAGGTACTATATCTGAGTCACCTGCAAGCCATTATCCTGGTCCTGAAAAAAAGAAAAGAAAGAAAAAAGATCGAATTAATTCAAGTTTTCACTAGAAGCCTGAACTACGAATGACCTGATCACCCCAATCTATGGGAGTACGTAGGCAGCCAGCTATGGTGCGGTTAAACCAAACAAAAAATCCAAAAACCCATTAAATCAAGCTTAAACCCAAATAAACACTTTTCAACCGTTCATGCCAAGACTGAACTACGATTGACCTGATCTCCCCAATCCATGGGAGTACGTAGGCAACCATTTATGGTGCGGTCTAACCATCAAAAGAAAAAAATAAACATAATTTTCCTTATAAACTCAAAACCCAATTGAAAACCAGTCCCAAGACACCAAGACCCATATGAAACCCAAATACTATCAAGCCTCCCTAATCAACAGACCCTTCTGAGATATTCTCCGACATCTTAATGTCAATCCATCAAGGAAAAGTTCATGATACATCAAGACAGCAAGTCATGAAAAAAGTGGTAATCATTCAGCAATGACAAACACATATCCAAAAGGGAAGTGAATCAAAATATATTTCTCTTCCATATAATACTGTTTAATATAGACAATGTATCCTATACATAACAAAAATGGCTGACCTAGTCTATGCAGGAAAATAAAAGCTAGTCTATAAACCCGCTGATAAACGGGAAAGCAAGTCCAACATGGCATCCTTCTAAGGAGACGGAGGTGCATCTGTAAGATTCTACCCTAAGGTCTCCATGCGAGCTAGAAGATCCACAACCATCTGTATAGTGCTACCATGATCATATATCAATGCACTTATATCTGCAATAATGCTATACGTGTAAGATCTAAGTGCAGTACTATCAGCGATGTAAGCATCCCGGGTAGCTAGAGCCTCATCCCGCTCAACAAAAATAGCATCCCGAACAACTAAAGCCTCATCTCTCTCAACAAAAGATGTGTCCCGAGTGGCTCGAGCATTGTCCCTATAGATAAAAATAGCATCCCTGCCAGAAAGGGTTGTCAACATCAGTGCTCTCGCCTAATCCCTCTCAAAGTTTATCTGAGCTAACGAATCTATAAGAGATGGATCCGCCGCAGTAGGAGTGCTCGGGGTGTCACTAACCAGAGCTGCTATCAAACCAGTGAATAACTCGTCCTCGGTGGGAGAATCAGGGTCCTCCATAGGCTCCTCCTCATCAGAATCAATACTCGGAGCTGAGTGAACAACCGCAGCTGATGCAATGTCTGCCTTTAGCCATGCAGAATACTCAAAGGACCGACCGGGATGACTAGTCAAAAAATCAACCCTCTCACGACGAGTCCAACAATCATAAATCCTGGTCAAGTCTGCTGATGACAAAGACGAAGCTGATAGTCGCTGATCCAAAGCCCCATTAAAGTGGTGAATATCCTGAAACTTATCAAACTGTCCCATGACAGCCAATAGATGATATGTGGTCACCCCTCTCAAACCCGTAAATGGTAGATAATCCATTCCAACTGCATGAGTAATGAAGCTATAAGGAGAGCTGAGCCCTAAACATGGCAAGATTGCAAATGGATGCTCGATCATAGTCAAAAAGGCCAACCACGATGCCGCATCTGTACACTCATCCGACTGAAAGGAGTAGGGCATGGCTATCTCATGAGAAAAATAGTACCCATGATGTCTAAGAGTGCTAATGGGTCTCAAATGTGTCATAAACCACACGTACAATAAAACGGCACTACCCCCCATAGGATGGGTATGGCAGAATGTAGCCGACCTCAAGGTCTCTGCCAATATCATGGGCAGGATGGTGCAACCCTGTCTAAGAGCACGAACCATTGTAGTCAGGTCAATGTCCAAGTGGTCCATATATAGTGGCATATATAGATAAGTTGTGATGCACATCAACAGAATATTTATGAGTACGATCTGCCACTCAGCTGCAGTGATAATAAAGTCTCCTGAGTATCGTGCATAGCTGTCCAACAGGCCAAATAGATCAATCAGGAAATCCAGGGACACCACATGCCCTGAAGTAATCTCATCCGCTACGACTCAGCGCCTCAAGCCAGTCAGGGTCATAAACTATCATCTCATATCACTGATGGACATCCTATCATAAGGACGATCCAATGGCAAATCAGTGATTCGCTCGTACTCCTCCAACGTAGGAGTTAGCTCATGGATGCTGAATCTGAAAACCTATCGTTCAGGTATCCAACAAGATAGCATGCTGTCTACAAAGCCCAACGACACTTGGAACCCAACATCTGATCAACTGTCGCCCTATCTGTGGGAAACAAACTGTCATACCATGATCTCAAAGAAGATGCTATCAATATAGGTGGCATGTGCTCAATCTTACTGACGGTAGATGAACACATCTGTAGAACCGTATCATAATACCATCCAGGGGTCAATGCTGTAGACACTCAAAATTTTGTTTTCCTATTAATAACCGTACAGAATGGCAAAAGCGTCTTTTTTCACTTTGGAGAACAACCCCAGAGGACTACAACATTAAACCAGAACCCCAAAGACAGCCCCAAAAAATCATCAAGCCAACTTCAGAGATAACCCTGAAGACAGACAAAAGTCGGCAGCAGTCGAATCCCGGAGATAACCCCGAGAAAGACAGTTGTAGCCACGTCAAGCCCCGTCAACAACCCCGTGAGGTACTGTCAAACTTCAGAGACAGCCCCAAAGCATCAAATCATCCTCAGAGACAACCCTGAGAGACCAAGTTAACCTCAGAGATAACCTAGAGGCAGAATAGAGTCGGTTGGGATCAAAACCTCAGAGACGATCCCAAAAACAGTCAAAAACCATGTCAATCCTGGAGGCACCCCTGTAAGGCAAAATGTTTATTTTACCAACTTGACATCAAATCAAGTCAAAATCAAGCCAAATCAATTCAATGAGGGTCAGAAAGAACTATAATATCAATCCCGAGTAAAACCAGCACAATACAGCTCAACAGACAGACTGTAAAAAAATGAAGATCTGGTTATAAATCCATCTTCCTGGATTCAAAAAAGTTCAAGTCCCATGTCATTGTGTCGCTCTCGGAAAGGGCTTTCTGAAAAGGTAAAGCACGCTTCAAACTAACGCCCGGATAAAAAGTTATGAAGGTTCGAACAAGACATCGCGTTGCTCAGAGTGCACGTACTTCAAGAAGACGGGATCCACGGGAGTGGGCCCCACTCGGGGTGTCGCAGGTAGACTCGCGATTGCCGCGAGTGCACCCACTACTATTTTGGTCTATAAATAAGACCCCCCACCTTGCAAAAAAATAGAGAAAAAAAGGAAAACGCTCTAAAACTCCGTCCATTTCGACCCTTAGCTCTACTTCTAGTACTCCAAACTTTAATTTTATTATTTCAATACATTTGCACACGTATATTCTACAATATATCTAAAATTAACTGGTGAAAACGGAGATTTGAAGCCCACCGAGTGGCAAAAAGCCAGTGGAGCAGTCCATTGTAAGTTTTTTTACGATTAGGAACTATTTCCTACTTTATTATGTATATGTGAACGTGCATATAAAGTTTCATCTTCTGGTTTTGCCCGGAACTCAATTTTGTGGCCTTTTTAGCTTACTATTTAGTATATATAAGTCTATATATATACGTTTTTCTGCGTTTGCACAGCCTGGATTGTTAATCTGTGGCTTTTACTCGCTTATATATATATACTAACTTGTTCAACCTGGATCGCTGATTCGTAGCCTTTTCAGCTTTATTATGTATATAACTGACTATATATACTAACTTTCAATTCCTTCAAGCCTGGATTGCAAATCCATGGCATTTATTGCTTTTGTGTATATATATATATATATATATATATAATTTTTTTGACTTCGTTTGGCCTAAATTGGAAATCCGTGGCCTTTTATTGCTTTTATATATATATATATATATATATATATATATATATATTTACATTTTTGTCGAGCCTGAATTATAAATTCGTGGCTCTTTACCGCTTTTATAAATATATATATATATATATGTATATATTTACATTTCAATCGAGCCTTGATTAATTCTTGGCTCTTTACAGCTTTTATAAATATATATATATATATATATATATATATATTTACTTTTCTGTCGAGCCTACATTAGTAATTCGTAGCTCTTTATAGCTTTTATAAATATATATATATATATATATATATATATATATTTCTTTATTCATTGTGATTAAATATCTGTTTTAAATGTTCATTTGATATGCATTTGTTTTAATGTAAATTTGACGATTTAGATATATCTAAATCTAGCACTTTCAAACTTTCAAACGGTTCAAAATAGGTCCAACCGGAACCGGGAAGCTAGAATGGCTAAGATTTATTTAAATCTAGTTTTTTTCTAGTTTTGTAAATATTAAAGCAACTAAGTGACCCTAGATCCATATCTAGCGAAAACGGAAAGCTTTGGCTACGCGCAAGCAAGGATTTAACTGACAAATCCTTTGTTTTGCGACATCTAGAGTACAGTATGAATTTTTTATGAATATCTGTGTTGTGCAGGTTTTCTTGGCCATTTTCTGTGAGCCTAGGAATCGTGGGATTAATGATCAATCACACTGATCTGAATCTAATTCCCACGATGGACAACTCCATATTACAAATGTATCCTGCCAGTTTTTCTATAAAATGTACATCCGAGGGACCTTAAAACGGTTATCCGGATTTAAGGTCTCAAACATAGTGAAATATGTTTTGTAGTGCTAGAGTCACTTTGATGGCTATCATGCCCATAAGAAGACCAGCACTTGTATATACATTATGTGGTCGAAGATGCTTCGCATCTCGACAAAAAATATCAAATCGAGCCAAGGGCTGAATTGAATAAAAAATGGAAGTATCAATATGCTTCAATTTCTATGCAAGCGAAAGGGTTTGATAACCACCTTTCAAAACGTCATTTTTATATCTTGTCTAAAAAAATGGACTTTTCCTACAAATCAAACTCTTCGTATATAGGTCCAATGAAGCATGACACTACTTTCAAATCAAACAAACGTAGGCTCAAACACTTCCAGCATACACACACATTGCAATTAAAAAGGGAAATATTGAAAAGATGCGGTAACCGTGTTTCACGGAAGTCGAGGGGTGCCTAACACCTTCCCCCCCTCGCTTAACCAAGCCCCAAACTTTAAGAATCTCGGTTTCAAAGCCAAGTTTTGATAGTGTCCAGTAATTAGGCCTACTTGTAAAATCAAACAAAACTCAGTTGAGTTGGTACAACCATTTCAAAATATACCAACTGGCGACTCTGTAAACCTTTCAAATCATCGACATGATACATGTTGGGCTTTTCTTAAAAATTTTACCCTTCATAAAACAGATAAGATAAATAAGGGTACAAAACAATAAAATTTAGGAAGAGGAAGATCTATCCAAAGCGACAAGATTTTTTTTCCGACGTCGACAGGTGGCGACTCTGCTGGGCATAGTAGAGGGCTTAAGCCGCATTCAAATCTTTTCAAAATTTCCCTTTTATATCTGCGTATGTGTGGATGCTGAGTTTTACATTGAATGGATGTGACTAAATACTTTACTACTTTATGTTAGTGCTTCGCACAATGTCACCATTTTATACGGTGAGACACGATGTATGTGAATGTATGTTGTGTGATTCCTCCACTAGGAGGCGAACCCGTCAGCGTTTGATTACTGGACTCAAAGGAGACTAATCTTGCGAGGCTCAGAAAAGGCGCCACTAAGATCTGCTCCAATTGAAAGAACGGATTAATTTCCCCTCTAGTAAATTGCAATGATCTGGGGACCTTCATGCCGAAAAACCGTGAGAGTAGCCTAATATAGGTCAGCCTCTGATAAACCAAATGCGAAGGGGAGTCTCTTCAAACCTTTCCCTTTCAATTCCATGTAAAGTTTGATTCAATGTAAATAACAATTACATGTAAATGTAAAGAAAAGAAAAAGAAAAGAAAATGTAAATGTACATTCTATTTCCCGTCAATTTTATTATTGCACAGATATCAAATCTTATCATCCTGTCATCAAAACAACTAACGTTTGTTTTGCAGGAAAATTATAAAACCCCATAAAAAACTAATGCATTGCATCAACGCATGTTATTAATGCTTATTAAAACTAAACTACCTACTCTTCTCATAGGCAAGATTAGTCTCATTACCAGATCGAAATCTAAGAAAGCACAAAGCCTATCCACCGACATGGCGGAAAGTGCCCAAAATGAATCAAGTTTCGTATCTCGAAAGGAGTTTGAGGGATTTAAGAATCAAATAACAGAGTTGGCTATCCTCCTAAAAGAACAAAGTAAAAGGATTCAAGGCCAGACAATACCCAATCAAACAGAGTCCTCCTCACAGGGTGGCAATCAAAGTGCTGACAAAAAGGAAGAAATGCAGATCCCTGAACCTCGATTCAGTGAAAGAACCAACAAAACCCCTGAAATCACAAATCTCAAGGAAGATTGGGAAACTGACAATATTCGAAGAAAAGTCCAACAAAAGGAAGAAACTATCTGGGCAATCAGAGGGACTGCAAACCTTGGAAATGTCACCTATTCAGATCTCTGCATATTCCCAGGGGCTAGATATCCTGACAAATTCCAAGTCCCAGAGTTTGAAAAGTACAATGGGGCAGGCAATCCCTATACGCACCTGAAAGTGTACATTGGCGAGCTAGGGTCTTATGCTGAAGATGAAAGCCTCAGAATGCAGCTTTTCCAAAAGAGTCTCACTGGAGAGGCTCGGACATGGTATGCCCGACTTTACAATGCAAAAATCCATAGCTGGGAAGAGCCTAGCTCATGCCTTCCTAAATTCAATACAGCTTCCAGTCTTAGATGGCTCCGGATCGATATCAAGTGACCAAGGTCAAAAAGCAAAGCAACGAGTCTTTCCGTGAGTATGTCCAAAGATGGAGACGTCTGGCAGCACATGTCAGCCCGCCTATAACAGAAACCACAACTAGAATATTGACCTATAGCGACGGTCGCTGACCCTCGCTATAGGCTAAAAGACCGTCACTATAGGATATAGCAACCGTCGCCGACCCTTGCCTTAGTTGCCGTCGCTAAAACCTATAGCGACAGTCTTACATATCTATACCGACTGTGGGACCGTAGCTAAAAAGCAACCCAAAAACACGTTTTGAAGCTTTTTACCGACGATTAATACATATCAATAGCGACGGTCCCGACCGTCGCTATAGGATGGAGCTATAGCGACGGTCGCCAACCCGTCGCTATAGCCTTTTTAGATTTTAAAAAAAATTAAATAGTGCTGCAAATATTTATTGAACAAACATAATACAATATAAAATAAAACATAAAAAAATTATATATATCAATAGCTCTAAAGAAGTGTAGATATCACACTAATCATATATTTTCAGTAATTGTTGTTTACATCTCATCCAAACACAAACACCATGAAACTAAATTCCTAACATGAGAAGAGCCTAAAAGTCCAACTGCAATTAAGTTCTTGAAACTCCAGAAGCAGCATCAGCTACCCTTAGATTTCTCCAGAGCTGCAAAAGAAATCAATGTCATCAACAAAAAAAGAGCTTGTCTGAAGGCCCAAAACAAGTAAATGCATATTGAATATAACCATCAGAATGAACCTGGCTAAAAACTATAGTACTAAATCTATGCATAAACAAGGAATTATGAAAAGTTCTAATATTTTACTGGTGCATCACATCATTGAGTTTTCATCCAGAATTTTGCTTATCACTTGTCACAAAGCAAAACATTTAGCTGAGTAATGTATGAATGATGAATCCAATCAGAGGTAGTTGATATGAATCCATAGCATCGAATAAAGAAAAGATTCAAAGTTACCTACTACTTGTTTTATCAACAAAATAAAAAAGTAGCTACTGAACATTAACTCAAACCTTCTTGAACATAAGACAGATTGCAGGGCGGCTAGCAGTTACAAGACGCTCGCTAAATCCCTAGATATAAAATATAATATGAATTAAGAACAGCTAGAAGAAAATAGAATGACAACTTAATTGAATAAAAGACCAACAAAAACTAAAATTTTCTAAAATTAAAAAGAAATGTAATGAGCTCTGCAAACTTGAGGAAACAAAACTAATAAAGTGTTCCAATTAAGATGTGCACCATGAAGTCCATAGTGTCAAAAATCTCAAATAATAAATAAGAACCTTGCTGAGGGCATTAATAGCCATAATTATTTACTGAACATTCGCAATACTTGCTGGAGACTCTTCTGAATTCTGAAATTTTGAATTTGTAAGTAATGCCTCAACCTGATTATAGCGTAACAATTTCAGTTTGTTTTAATCAAGTTTTTAATACAAGTATCCTATAAATAATGCACAAGTTTATTATAAAGCAAGTAATAAAAAAGGACTCCTAAACATTAGCCTATGTAATTTCAAGTGCTATAACTGTAATTCAAATTTTTTTTACCTGTTGACAAAGAGGAGTAAGTAGTGAAGAAAGGTAGTCAGATTGCCTCTCCATTGGTAAATCTTCCATTCCAATTAATAAGCCGATTGCCTGTGAACTGTTGACAGGAAGTGATATCAGAAATAAGATAGACCCCTACCGCATATCAACTATTTACTTTGGTCTTATTCTCTAGTGCAATGGATACTACTGAACATTTACCTCAAAAATGTGACTACCATCTTCAGACCCAGATAGCTCATTTGGCGCACAATGCATTTTTGTAAATTGAGCAATTGTATCTTGCAGATTCTATAATTATTAGGAAAAACTAAATCAGTAACAAAGAGAATATAAAGGATGCCAAGTTAATAAATAACCATATATAAGAATGATATTAATATCCATGGTAACTAACTACCTACATAATTGCATCTATGAAAGGAACAAGCTTGGCTTTGAAAGATTTCACAACCCTCAGTGAAAAGATTTCTACCTTTTCAACATTCCTCTCTGCAGAAGATCCGATGGAGCTAACCAATGAATTCCGTATAAAAATCTTAGTAACATCAGGTGCTACACGGCCTACACTACGAAACAACACTATTAAATCCTTTCAGAGTATGAGAGAAGATGACAAAGAGTATGCAAAAAGGGAAGCCTTGCCTTTTCTTTCTCCATTCATTATATTGCCTTTTTACATCATCACACTGCTTGGTCACAGAATTAAGATCCTCCACTTGTTTAATGTACAAGGAAACTTTTGTTCGATATCTGCCATACTGAGTACCCTTAGCAAAAGTAAAACAATTAAAAAAACACAAATGTCTTACTTCACGTGTGAACATAATGCTTACTCTGAGATGGAATCAAGATTTGGATTCATCTCTTTCAATTGTGCTTCAATCACTGCCACCATCTCAAGACCCTTTCTTAGGTCATAAGCTTCAGCTAGACTTTCATCCGCCAATGTTGCTTGAAGCTTTTTCGGGTCCACTAAATCTTCTGGATCCTGCAACAAACCAAAAACCAGAAACAATAAAAGAAAAGGAGGGTTAAATATAATTTTTAAGGAATCGTGCACCTCCCTATATATGTTAATAGGCTAATGCTTACTGTTCCATTTGCTTTGAGAGATCATTATGCAAATCATCAAGCTTTTTCTGGTATCTTTTTCCTTTCATTTCCAACTTATTGTATATCTTTTTCATATCTTTTAGCTTATAGTCAGCATCAACCTGTTCATTAATAACGTTGTGTAACATAATAAATTGACTACGAAATGTATCAAATAGAGTTCTAATTGGCATAAAACCTCAGATGCCCGCAACTCATCCATAGTTTTCTTCAATTCTTCATATTCATATTTTGATTTCTCAAGCCCATCTTTATGTTGATTAATTTGCTGCAAAAATACAGGATAAATCAAATAGTGAATATAAGAACAAAAGAAGAAAAAAAAGGTCTAGAAAAAGACTTTAGACTTAATACAATATTAATTATGAATTAACAAGCTAATGAAACATCTTTATTTATAAATAGTGAAGATTTATTTACATGATCTAGTACTGGTGTAAAGCATACAGACATTGTGCATATTCTTGACTTTAATTGGCCTAAACAAACAGAAAGAATGCAATGAGAAAACTTAAAGTGCATGACCCAGTATAGGGTTATTGAGTAAGCTGAGATTGCTTGCCTTAGTATCATAAAACTTGAGGAAGAATCGTGATTTGGGAACAGACAACTTGGTTTCAAGAATTTTGGAGACTGCAGCACTTAGCTTCTTGTTGACATCAGAGTTAAGGCCACCAATGGACACCAACTCACCATAAACCGCTGGCTTCTCCATACCACCAAAGGCTATAGGCACAGATCCCTTGACTACATTCATCACATACTGTGCATTGACAAACATAAAATAAAAAGGAGCAGATTACATTATGAAGTAACTCTAACATTAACATAACCTATTTAGATTAAACGGGAGAACGATAGATAAACAAAAGGCGCATATATCGATTAAACATAAATCCTCAAACTATATATTCACTGTAGACACTCGAATGTTTCCTTGCCCCAATACGAACACTGTAGGAGGGCAAAGCCGCAAATTAAATCATCCCCGGAACCAATACCAGGCTTCCAATCCAAATCTGGCCACCAATGCCGATCATCCAGTTCAAATTCGATCCCCAATATTGGTAAACCCAAATCTGATCCCCAATATCGATACTCCAGTCAAATACGATCACCAATATCGGTATTCCAGTCAAATCCGATCTCTAATCGGACCGTTTATCCAGCTCTGATCTCTAATCGGGCCGTCTATCCAGCTCCGATCTCCAATCAGACCATCTATCCAGTTCTGATCTTCAATCGGACCGTCTATCCAGCTTCGACCTCCAATCAGACCATCAGTTCAAACCCCGATCTTAATATTGGACCTTCAAGTCATCCCCGATATCAACTCGGGAGGTACAGGTCAACCTCGACATCAACCTAGGACATGCCAAGTCATCCCCGGTCTCATCTTGAGAAGTACAGATCATCCCCGGCATCAATCCGAGAAGTGCAGTTCAGCCCCATAGATGACTCTAGGAAGCCAGATCCACTGAGGACCACCCCGATAGGGGCAAAACAATCATTTTATCAACTCTCAGTTGATTTGATCAAAATTAAGCTTAATTGATGCCATCGAAGTCAGAATGAACCATAACGACGATCCCGAGTGCAAACGACGCAAGACAGCTCAACGGACAAACTGCGGGGAATCGAAGACCTGGTTATGAACCCATCTTATGGGACCTGGAAAATGTTTTATCACATATCATTGTGACACTTTTGGCTAGGGCTTTTCGAAAAGGTATTGCACGCCCCAAACGGACGCTCCGATCAAAAGTTACAAAGTTTTAACTTTGACTGCGCGTTGTCCGAAGTGCACGTACTTCTAGATGACAGAACCCGGTATTACAGGCCCCACCAGGGGAGCCGCACCTCTACCTGTGGTAGTAGCAGGTAGAGTGGAGGTTCATTGGCCTATAAAAAAAGGTGCCATTATTTCAGAAAAAGAAAAAACGCAGCGAAGCTCTGCCAGTTCGATTTTCTGACTTTTACACCTCTTCCAAACCCAAATATTTTCATTATAACACGTAAATATACCCATATACTACCACATATCAGAAAATAACCGATAGATTTGGACGTATAGAGCCTACGATTTGGCAAAAAGCTCGTGTAGTAATCTATTATAAGTATTTTCACGATCAGAAAGTGAATATTACTTCTTCGTACTTTTATACACTTGCACGCTAAGTTTGGTTTTCTAAAAATGCATGGAACTTAGTTCTGTGGCCGTTTTCGTCACAATTTGGTACATTTTTGTCCATAAACTGATTTTTTAGCATTTCTACAACTCGGATTGACG
The DNA here is from genome assembly GCA_020205555.1 of Panax stipuleanatus. Taxonomy (NCBI): domain Eukaryota; kingdom Viridiplantae; phylum Streptophyta; class Magnoliopsida; order Apiales; family Araliaceae; genus Panax; species Panax stipuleanatus. Next base: position 113,197,662 of record CM035124.1, read on the forward strand.
ATCCGTCAGTACCAGCAGCTTCAATGCACTAGCACACACTTTTTGGCAACTTCGCCGAACCGGGTTATCTTCCCAGTCCGAGTTTGGCCCTTTTTTGTATATATTTAACTGTATATATACCAACATTTCAATTCTGTCAGGCCCTGGATGCCAAATCCGAGGTAGTTTACCGCTTTTATATATATTTACGCATATATGAGCGATTTTCACCATAACTGGGTTCTCTTCCCAGTATTTATTGACTACATTTCTGTCAATATATATATATATATATATATATATATATATATATATATATATTTCAATTCAAGTCCGGGCACCGGTGTGAAAACTCATCGCCCTTTATATTATTTTTGCATTCTTCGCCATACTAGGTGATCTCCCTAGTCACTGTTGACTACTTTTCTGCAATTTACATTCCAGTCTGGTCTGGACTATTTCGTGGCCTTTATACTATTTTTGCACACTTCACCATTACTGGGTTATCTTCCCAGTCCCTAGTTGACTACTTTTCTGTATATTTACATTCCAGTTTGGCCTGGATCATTCTGTGGCCTTTTTACTGCTTTTATATATATTTATGCATATATAAGCTGCCTTCACCATCACTGGTCCTCTTCCCAGTCTTGGTTGACTACGTTTCTGTCAATATATATATATATATATATATATATATATATATATATATATATATATATATATTTCAATTCCAGTCCGGGTACCGGCGTGAAAATCCATCGCCCTTTATAGTTTTTATATATATTTGTATATATATTGCTTTACTCGCTTTCTATTCAACTGTTGCTTTAAATATTCATTTTATATGAATTGGCACTGACATATCTGCAAGCGGATTAGAGTTATTTAAATCTCGCCAATTGTAGTTTTCAAACGGTTCAAAAATCTTTAGATAGAACCGGGAAGCTAGAATGGCTGAGATTTCCTTAAATCTAGCTTTCTTTCTAGTTTCAGCTTCAAAAGCAACCTCGCGTCCCTTAGATCGCTATCTAGTGGGAACGAAATGCTTCGGCCGTGCGGGCCAGGATTTACTGAATGAATCCTCGGTTTTTGCAATACTAGGATATTTATCTGTTTCTGTACAAATTTGAACTGTGTAGGTTTTGGCTACTCATATGTGAGCCTAGGAATCGTGGGATTCACGATCAAAATGATCGAAATCTGATTCCCACGATGGACAAACTCCGATTTACAAATGTACCCTGCCAGTTTTTCTGTAAAAAATATACATGTAAACAGACCTTAAAACGGTTATCCGGATTTAAGGTCTCAATATAATAAAAAATGTTGATTGTCGTGTCAGCGTATCTCTGATGGTTTTCATACCCATGAGGAGACCGACACTTGTATATTCTGTGGTCGAGGATGCTTCGCAGCCCGACAAATCACCATTCATATGCAGCCTTAAGGCTATAAAGATAAAATTAGAAGTATCAATATGCTTCAATTCCTATGGCAGCGTAAGGGTTTGATAAACCAGCTTTCAAAACATCATTTTCAAATCAATCAAAAAAAAGCCTTCTAAAGAAAATCAAATTAAATGCTTTTACAAATCAAATTAAAGACTGATTTTCAAATAAAATCAAACCCTTCGTATATAGGTTCAACGAAGCAAATCACTACTTTCAATCAATCAAATCAATAGATCCAATTTTCAAACAGCATTCACTAACGTATTCCAGTTTTTAAAGGGAAATATTGAAAAGATGCGGTACCGTGTTTACACGGGAGTCGTGGGGTGCCTAACACCTTCTCCACACTTAACCAAGCTCCCGAGCTCAAAACTTTGTTTTCAAAGATCAAGTTTCGACAGTGTCCAGCAATTGGGCCTCTTTCAAACAAAACTCGGTTGAGTTGGTACAACCATTTCAAATCTACCAACTAGCGACTCTGTAAAACGTTCAAATCGTCGACATGATACATGTTGGCCTTTCTCCTAAACCCTTCAAAACCTTTTTCCTAAATAAAAAGAGTGAGGGTAGAGAGAACTTAGGAAAAGAGATTAAAAGATCCGTGTTGTGACCCGACCCACGGATTTTTTAAACCAACGTTGACAGGTGGCAACTCTGCTGGGGACAGTAGAGGGCTTAGGCCACTTTCAAATCTTTTCAAACATTTCCTTTTCAAAACTATTGAATGCATGAAATTCTGAGTCTCCACAGTCAATGAATGAGTGAATGTTGCGTCTTTATTGAATGTATGAATGTTGCATCTTTTCATTGAATGAATGTGAATGAATGTTTTTCTACTTTTTAGTGCTTCGCACCCATATTTAGTGCTTCGCACCCATGTCATCATCTGCACAACGGTGAGGCACGATGTTTGTGAATGTATGTTGTGTGTCCCTCTTACAAGGAGGAAAACCTAATTAGTGATAAGTATTGTCTTTAGGGACGACTAAGTCTCTAGTGCTCATGAAAATGCACCACCCAGATTCGCTCCAGTTGAAAGATCTGATTAATTTCCCCTCTAGTAGATTGCGATGATCTGGGAGCCTTCATGCTGAAACAAAATCCACGAGAGTAACCTAAGATATGTCAGCCTCTGATTAACCAATTTCAAAGGGAAGCTTCTTCATGCCTTCCTCTTTCAATTCCATGTTAAGTCTCCAATTACCGAGGAGCACAATGTAAATATCATAATGAAAGATTTACTTTCCTTGTCAAAATACCATGTCATCCTGCTATCAAAACAACTAACCTCGATTTTGCAGGATAAAATCTAAAAGACACAGCATGCATCCTATTCTTACCTACATCAGGAAATTGACACACCTACGTTTTGTTGTAGGTAAAAATTGGTCCTGTTACTAGGTCTAAATCTAAAGCACCCAGTCCATCTACGAACATGGCTTCTAGTGCTCACCAGAATCTACCCCGGTATCTAGGGAAGAGTTCGAAGGTCTAAAAAATCAGATAGCCTAGTTACCCAGATTTCCTACGAGAACAAAGCAAGGCCCTTAAAGGGAAACAATCTCAAGCTCACACAGAACCAGGAGCATCTGGTGGTAGTGCTGGCGGTCAAGAGACTGAAAAGGCCAAAACTCAGATTCCTGGACCATAAAACCAGGACACGACCAACAAAACCCCTGAAATCACCCCCCTCGTCAAAGAACAGGAATCTGGTGACATTATGAAGAAAGTACAACAAATGGAGGAAGCTCTCTGGTCAATCAAAGGGATTGGGGCATTCGGTAGTGTCAATTACTCTGACCTCTGTATATTCCCCGGGGCTTGTTATCCCAAAAAATTTAAAACTCTTGACTTCGAGATGTATGATGGAATGGGGGATCCTTACACACACTTGAAAGTATTCATCGGAGAACTCGGATCCTATGCAGAGGACGAGAAGCTTCGAATGCAGCTATTTAAGAAGATTCTAACTGGAGAGGTGGGAGCATGGTATGCCCGTTTGGACAACTCCAAAATCCACAGTAGGGAAGAACTGGCCCATGCCTTCCTCGGTCAATACAGCTTCCAATCTCAACTGGCTCCAGACAGATACCAAATTACCAAGATCAGGAAGAATAACACTGAATTATTTAGAGAATATGCCCAGCGATGGAGACGGGTCGCAGCACAAGTCACCCCAGCTATGACTGAATCTGAAATAGTCATGACCTTCATCGACATCCAAGAAGCTCCTTATTATGAGAGGGTCCTAGTAGGTATAGGAAAACCATTCTCTGAAATGATTAAACATGGCGAAATGGCCGAATTGGGGCTCAAATTCGGGAAGATAAAAGATTTAACCGCCCTTGAAGCTGTCGCTAAGCATATCCAGTCCGAAAATTACGGGAGTAATCCTCAGAGGGTTCACAAAAAGAAAGACAAAGAAGTCTCCTTGGTCTTACAAGGACAAAATCAAAGGGGCGAGTCCAACAGTATGCCCATTCAAAGACGGAATTATACCCCTTTTCAAAATCCAGCACAGCCTTCAAATCCTCCATTCCAGAAAAATATGGAGGTCAGGCAGCGCAGAAATTTCACCCCTCTAGGGGATTCACTTGAAAACGTATTCAAACTTCTGACAGCCCAGAAGAAGATTGTCCAACTCCTTCCACCAACCAACACTAATGGTCGGAATTTCAACCCATGCAAGAAGTGTGCTTATCACTTTGGATCTCCAGGCCATGACACCCAAGACTGTTGGTCTCTCAAGCACAAAATACAAGACTTGATTGATAGCGGAGAGATTATGGTCACAAAGCCTGAGCAACCCCATGTGCAGGACAATCCTCTGCCGTAGCATAAAGAGGAGAATATCAACATGATCAGCACCACAAATGGAGGAGGATCTAAATACCTCCGTTATGTGGAAGAATCAACTCCATCCAGCAATAGCACCCCATACAGTTGGGAAATATCAGAACGACAGTTTCTGATAGAGCAAAAAATAAAGTCTCTCAAGGAACAAATCGAGCAGTTAGCAGAACTGGTCGTTTACCAGCATCAGCTCACCAGGAAGATGGTGAAACAAATCAACCAATCCATTGTCGATCATCCTCCCACACCGGAGATTACTTCCCCGAGAAATCAATAACAGTCTAATGAGAATGATCTTTGGGCTAGCAGGGTGGCCGAAGAAGAGAATCTCTGAGCGGATGGGAAATTCCTATTTCAGAGGAACTCACCAACCTAAATCAATCATTGGAAGAAATCCTTTAAATGCTAATCAACGAGGGAATGGTTGCAGACTTGTTACCTCCATTAAACCCTCGAGCCAGAAAATTCAAACCTGACCAAATATGTAAGTACCATTCCAATTCACCCGGCCATGATACCGAGGATTGCTGGGCACTTCGTAACCTGATTCAAGACATGATTGAAAATGGGGACCTGATAAGGGGAAATCAAATCCTCGATCTCCCAGATAATGACACTCTCTAGATCCCCACTGTATGGAACCAGAACACAGTGGCTGTCATATCCTGCGATAGGGAGTCAACGCTCAAACCCTTAGTACTGTCCGGGAAAGGGGTTCAAGAAATACCAGATCCTGTGAAGGTGGCAGCTCCTCAGCCTCTAATCTTGCCCTTCAAACCTCAGTATCCAATCATCAACCTGGAGAAGGTCCCATGGAACTATGAGAACAATGAAGGCTCCACTTCAAACAACATTACCATTGCACCGAAGGACAATCCCTTATACCTACCTCAGTGGGTAATCAAACCGGTCATCAAAGCAAAAGAGAAGGTGGCTGAAGAGAAAATCAAAGAGTTCCTCAACAAAATGGGACACAATGAAATCAAAGTAGTGCAAAGCTTGAAGGATGCACCTAAACAAGTGTCCATCCTCGACTTAGTCCTATCCTTAGAGGATCATCGCAACATTTTAGTAAAAGTACTAGAAAAAGCTCATTTGCCACATAAAGTGGATACCGAGAAATTCTGTCACGTGATAGAGCACATCTTCAACAGCAATGTGATGTCTTTCACTGACGATGATATCCCGACAGAGGGAACGGGCCACCACAAGTCATTGCATATAGCTGTAATGTCCTCCGGATATATGATCAGAGGTGTGCTCATCGATGGAGGATCATCCCTCAATATTTGTCCATACGATACTTTAGAAAGAATGAAGATCAATTCGAATCGGATCAAAACCAGTCATATGGTCATCTGGGCCTTCGATTGATCTCGTCGACAGGCTATGGGGGAAATAGAGCTTCCTCTAGATATTGGCCCACACACTTTCTATGTATCTTTCCAGGTGCTCAACATTGCCACCGGATACAACTTATTTTTGGGCAGACCCTGGATCCACATGGCAGGGGCAGTTCCATCCACCCTCCATCAACAACTCAAGTACATTATCAACGACAGCCTCATCACAGTGAATGCCGAACCATAATACCCTACCTACATACATGGGGATATGCCAGTAATCAGCCTGGATGCGGGGATTGAACCTGCCAATTTTTAAGCTCTAGAGGTGAGCGATACTCAGTATCTACCTATCGGGGCACCAACCCTAAAACCTAAAGTCTCCACCGAAGTAATGACAGTGGGGCAAGAAATGGTATATTTGGATTTCCAACCCGGAGAAGGATTGGGAAAGGATAAGCAAGGTATCAAGATGCCAGTCCAAATCTCAAGTCAGACTGGGAGAGCAGGATTGGGATATTCATCCGGGTCAAGCCGCTGGAACCCACATAAACATCCCAAGGCTCATGCCTCCATAATTCTGCTGCCAAACCTCACAAATGTCGGATGGGTGAAACCTACGAGGAAAATCCCGACTGCGGTATCAGCCATGCTATTTCCTCCAATCATACCTGTCCATGAAAGAAAAGCCTTCAAGCTTGAGATAGGTAGCAAAAAGGGAAAAGAAAAGATCTTGTACGAAGGACGAGACCCATTCGCTAACATGAGGGTCATTATCAACTACGAGGGCATGAATGACGAACTCCCAAACAGCGATGACGAGGATCAAGTGCAAATTCCTCGCATCAAGAAGGGAAAAGGGAGCAGTTCAAAGAAGAGCTCTGGCCCTATAATAAAGGATGTCTCAGTCATCATCTAAGACGAGACAGATAATCACAAATCCCTGATCCTCCCGATTCATGAGGATCTGACCTTGGACAACTAGAGCAGTGTCCCTTGTCTCGGTCAAAAAGGGTAAAGGGGCAAAGAGAGTACATCTGCCCTTTAATCATGCTTTCATTTACTGCTTACTTTTGCTTGCACAGCTATAGCAATAACTTTTGTCATGCTTTACAAATGCTCTGTATGTTTAAGCAGTTGTATATTTTAATGAAAGCATTTTTGTTTTCAAGACCCAAGCATTAGATGTGTGTGTCTCTGCTGATGAGATGCCAACCTGTCAAAATGACTACGACTTTGATGTAGAACTGAACTTCAACTTAATAGATATTGATCAAGGGGAAGAAGATGACTATGCGGTGCCCGAGGAGATCAAAGAATGGGTCAAAGATAAACCCAAACCAAACCTCGACCAAACCACCACCATCAACTTAGGAACCTCCAAAAACATCAAAGAAATCCAAATAGGTTCAGGCCTCACACCCAATCAAAAAGCCGACCTGATCGAACTCCTAACACAGTACCAGGATGTATTTTCATGGTCACGTGAAGACATGATTGGCTTATCCACGGATATCGTCATCCAACGAATGCCCATCAAAGAAGGGTTCAAACCAGTCAAACAAAAGTTCAGGTGATTGAAACCTGAGTGGAGTCTGAAAGTCAAAGAAGAAATTGTTAAACAATTCAAAGCCGGAATCATCATGGTATCAACATACCTATAATGGTTGTCAAACATAGTTCCCGTACCTAAGCCCGGAGGGAAGGTACTAGTCTGCGTGGATTATCAGGATTTGTACAAAGCCTGCCTCAAGGACAATTTCCCGGTACCGTTCATCCACATCCTGATCGACAATACTGCGCAGTATGGCATGTATTCCTTCGTGGATTGCTTTGCTGGTTATCATCAAATCATGGTTGCTGAAGAGGACCGGGAGAAAATAGCTTTTATCACTCTCTAGGGAACCTTCTGCTATAGACGACTATCCTTCGGCTTTATCAATGTCGGAGCCACGTATCAACGAGCCATGATGGCCCTCTTTCATGACATGATGCACAAAGAGATTAAAGTTTATGTGGATGACATCATCATCAAATCCCGGAGGGAGGATGATCACATCAACCATCTCATAAAGCTGTTCAACAGGTTATGTAAGTATAACCTCAAGCTCAATCCCGCCAAATGTGCTTTTGGCGTCAAAACAGGCAAGCTGCTAAGATTCTTGGTGAGTAATCGGGGCATCGAGCTCGACCCTGCCAAGATCAAAGCCATTACTGAAATACCCGTACCTCATACAGAAAAGGAGATACGTGGATTCTTGGGAAGGATTAACTTCATAAGCCGATTTATTTCCCAACTCACAGCAACCTGTGAACCCATCTTCAAGCTATTAAGGAAGAATTCCTCCACAAAATGGAATGAGGATTGTCAACAAGCCTTCCTTGCCATTAAGAAAAAGTTGGCTGAAGCACCTATTTTGGTACCCCCAGGGGATGGAGTTCCCTTATTTATGTACCTGTCTGTCAATAACAACGCAACGGGTTGCATGCTAGGACAGAAGGATGATAGTAGTAAAGAAAGAGCTATCTACTACTTTAGCAAAAGGTTCAGCAGTGGGGAATAGAAATACACCCTGATCGAAAAGATATGTTGTGCGTTAGCATGGGCTTCCATGAGGTTGCAACACTATTTGTATGGGCATACGACCTACCTCATATCCCGTATGGATCCATTCAAATACGTATTCAACAAACCAATGCTGAATTATCGACTGTCCAAATGGCAGTTAATCCTACAACAGTTCGACATTGTCTACGTATCTCAAAAGTCAATCAAGGGTTAAGGCATTGCGGATCAATTAGCTGAAGCACCTTCAGGAGGGTTAAAGCCCCTGGAGACATATTTCCCGGATGATGAGATTATGACAATTCAACAACTCCAGCAAGAAAATACAGTCCAACCATGGAAAATGTATTTCGATGGAGCGGTAAACATGGAAGGTGCCAGAGCTGGGTCAGTCCTCATCTCTGGTGCAAGAAAGCAGTATCATGTGGCTACTAAACTTTAATTTGGCAACACCAACAACACGGCCAAGTATGAAGGCTATATAATGCGGTTAAAATTAGCCTAATCCATGTCTATTAAACACCTACTCGTCTTCGGAGATTCCGAGCTGGTCATCAGACAAACCAGCGGCGCGTATCTCACCAAAGAACTGCATTTCCTGCCCTATCATCGGCAGGTCCTCAAAATATCCTGGGAATTCAAAGACATAACCTTTGTTCATATTCCTCGGGGTCAAAATGACTTTGCTGATGCATTGGCAACGTTGGCTTCATTAATCTGCATATCCGATAAGAGTGGATTTCCCAACATCAAGTTCACAGTTTAGAAAGCCCCGACATATGGGAGTTATGTTGGAGAAGTATCAGATGAAATACCTCTTGTCAAGCAGCCTTGGTATCAAGACATCAAGGAATATCTCCGTGATGGATCCATATCCACTAGGGCAAGTCAATCCGACCGAAAGCAAATTCACAAAATGGCCATGAAGTTCTATTTGAGTGAAGATGCACTTTACAAAAGGGATGCTAGAATAGGCTTGTTGAGACGCCTCGATAAAGAGCAAGCCGAAAGACTTATGGATGAAATCCACAGTGGAGTCTGTGCTCCACACATGAGCGGTCATCTGTTGGCCAAGAAAATATTAAGAACTGGACATTATTGGATCTCTCTTAAGGTCGACTACGACGATCACGTTAATAGATGTTTTCAATGCCAAATACATGGAAATGCCATCCACGCTCCTCCGAATGAGCTGCAAAATATGAGTTCACCATGACCTTTCTCCATGTGGGGAATGGATGTGATAGGTCCAGTGGAACCAAAAGCCAGCAATGGTCATTGATTCATTTTCACCATGATCGATTACTTTACCAAATGGGTTGAAGAAGCCTCCTTTCCCAAAGTCACAAAAAAGGTCATCATTAGTTTCATCAGAAACAATATCGTCTGTCGATATGGACAACCGGAGGTGATCGTATCAGACAATGCCAAGAACCTGAACAATTAAATGATGAAAGAATTATGCAGTAAGTTCGACATCAAGAATCTCAATTCCATCATCTATCGGCCCAAGAAGAACGGTGCGGTCGAAGCAGCCAATAAAAACATTAAGAAGATCATGCAAAAAATATCTGCCAATCACAAGGAATGGCTTGACCTGCTGCCTCTCACCCTGTTAGCATACAGGACGTCAATGCGCACCTCTATTGGGGCTACCCCTTATTCGTTGGTCTATGGCATGGAGGCAGTCCTTCCCGTAGAGGTAGAGATGGAATACTTGCGAGATATGATCGACGCTCAGATAGACGAGGATCAGTGGTTGCAAGACTGGTATCATCAACTGTCCTTGATAGATGAAAAGAGGGCTACAGCCATTTTCCACGGACAGTTATACCAGCAAAGGATTGCCAGATCCTACAACAAAAAGGTCCGAATCCGGCAATTCAAAGAAAATGACTTGGTGCTAAAGAAAGTCCTGGCCAATCAGGATGAAGCCAAAGGAAATTTTGCCCTAAATTGGGAAGGCCCTTTCATTGTCAAGGAGGTGTTGACAGGGGGAGCTATCAGACTACAAGAAATGGATGGGAACGAATTCCCCCAACTCATCAATTCAGACAACATCAAAAGGTATTTCGTCTGAGTCACATGCACACCCGCATCTGGGTCCTACGAATCAAATCAGGTTCGATTTTTCACGAGAAAGCCAGAACTACGAATGACCTGATCTCCCTACATCCGGAAATACGTAGGCAGCCATTTCTGGTGCGGTCAAACCAAATAAAAAACTTTAAACCCAAGATAAATACTTTTCAAACCTCTCTCCAACGAAATAGCCTGAACTACGAATGGCCTGATCTCCTTCAACCCGGGAGTACATAGGTAGCCATATACAGCGCGGTTTGACCTTCAAGAAAAAATAGAAAACAAATAAAAGACCAGTTCCAAGACACCAAAGACAAATAGAAGCCAAATTCTATCAAGCTATCCTGGTCAACAGGCCCATCTGAGATACTCCCTGACATCTCAACTGTCAGTCCATCAAGGAGAAACTCAAGACACATCTACAACTGTGAGTCATGAAAGAAGTAGTAATCACTCAGCAATGACAGTACATATCCAATCAGGGAAGTGAATCAAAATTATATTTCTCTGATATATAACACTGTTTGATATATACATAATGCCCTGTACATGACAAAAATGGTTGATCTAGTCTGTGCAGGAAAAATAATGCTAGTCTATGGACCCAAGGACAAGTGGGTCAGCAATGCCAGTATGGTATCTCTCTCTGAAGATGGGGGAGCAGCTGTAAGTGCAATCCACTCAGCCTCCATACGGCTCAATACCTCCACAGTCATCTGCAAGGTGGCACTATGGTCATCCATATACGCACTCATCTCGGTGATTAAACTATGAGTGTAAGATCGAAGAACAGTACTATCAGTAATATGGAAATCACGGGAAGCTATAGCCTCATCCCTCTCTGCAAAAGATACGTCTCAACATATGCTGCGTCTCTAGCCGAGAAGATCTCATCTCGCTCTACAATAGCTGCATCTTTGGCAGATCGAAGCTCCTCTCGCTCAATCAATCCAGCATCTAGAGCGACCCTGAGTCCATCTCTCTCAGCAAAAGCTAAATCTCTGCCAGACAAGGCAGCCAACATCTATGCTCTAGCTGAATCTCGCTCAAAGGTCATCCTTAATAGTGAGTCTGCTAAAGCCGGATCCGTATCTACAGGAATAACCAACGGATCACTCACTAGAGCCACTGTCAAACTCGTGAACAACTCATCCTCGATAAGAGAATATGGATCCTCCATAGACTCCTCCTCGTCGGAGTCCACAATCGGAGATAAATGAGGCTCTGCTGCTACAACTGTTGTCTCTGCCTCCAACCATGCAGAATACTCCGGAGAATAACCCGAATGGCTACCAGAGAAATCAGCCCTCTCTCGATGAGTCTAACACTCATATACTCTAACCAAGTCGGTGGACGACATAGAAGAAGCCGACGTCCTCTGATCAGCAGACTCCTCAAAATGGTGCAAACTCTGCAGCTGATCGAACTGACACATGACTGCCAGGGGGTGATAGGTAGTCACTCCCCTCAAACCCGTTAGGGGAAAATAATCCAGGCTAGAAGCATGGGTGATAAAGCTATATGGGGACGCTAGCCCTGAGCATGGCAAGATCGAGAACGGATGCTAAATATCCTACAGAAATGCCAACCATGACTCTGCATCAATGCACTCCGCAGGCTGAAAGGAGTAAACTGTGGATGTCTCGTGAGTAAAGCAAAAACCCCGAGGCTTAAAGAATCCAATCGGTCGTATATGGGACATCAGCCATATATACAGCAAGACCAAGCTGCCCCTAAAAAACCCTTCTAGATGGGTACTACAATGTGTGGCAGATCTAAATGTCGCAGCCAATATCATCGAGATGATGGTGCTACAATGTCTAAGGGCCCGAACCACAACTACTAATCCCACGTCCAAATGATCCAAGTGAAGCGGCATATAGACGTATGCCACAATACACATCAGCAGAATGACTACTCTGGCTAGATGCTATGCCTCTGCTGAAATAATAAAATCTCTGACATGGCGATCATAGCTGTCGAGCTCGTCAAATCGATCGATCAGAAAATCAATCGAGATCACGTGTCCAGATACAATCTCTTCCCTGATCGAGCTCTGACGGAGACCGGATATACCGGCAAACGGTCTCCTCATATCACTAATAGCCATACGAGCACACATCAAATCTAGAGCCAACCCAGTAAATCTCTCGTACTCCTCGAGAGTCGGCGTCAACTCATGCCGCCCTAAGTGGAACACCTGTCTCTCAGGTATCCAGAAGGGTAAAATGCCATCAACAAATCCAGATGGCACCTGAAAATCTACAAAGGCCAACGAATGCCCCAGCATGTGGTCCATTGTCACTCTGACTGGGTAGGGCAGGATCTCATACCATGACCTCAATGATGTGGCCACCTCAGACGGTGGTGAATGCTCAATACGACTAATCGCAGACGACGTCATCTGTAGCACCGTACCACAAGACCATCTAGAGGTCAAATCAAGTCGTAGCTGTCTGAATGCATACACATGACATAAATGCATGATGACAAATATAAATATAATGCGATAGATAGAAAAGATCGTGAATATCTACAACAAACTATCTACTGCAGGACATCATCCCTGTCTGATAATACAAAGCAGAAAGAAAAATACATGGCAATGGGGCACGACCACCCAATTAATACAGTGCTCTATCAAAATGATGGCACAACCGACAAATAGCCAAAATAGTGGCTGGCCAAAAATATAGCTCCAATAGCTATTAGAGGAAGTCAAAGACATCATTGTCAAAGCGATCGACCTGCTCCATCTCCTCAGTGGATACAAAACCGCTGCTATCAGGCATGTCTGGGAGGTATAAGGGAGGATCTGTCCCTGCATAGCTGCTGCTAAATGGACCAGAAGACGGACCCGCTCCTGAGCTGGATGGGTAAAAAGAAGATGCCTCTGACGGATCTCGGCCAAGGTGCCTGATAAAGAAACAGGCCTACTCTAACTCCCTAGTAAGATCTACTATCTTGTCTGTATGAGTAGGCTCCCTGAGGCAAGCTATCCAGTCCGTCATCATCACGGACCCTGGCACCATGTCTGCCATGAACTGGGTGGCACGAGTCTAAGCTCCAATAATGTTAGGACTCCACCAACTACTAAAGGCCTCCTGGCTGTACGGGCCCTCTAATAAGGAGAAGCCATCTATACCCTCCATAGGGGTATCTATTAATGGCACGGTCAATGGCCAATGATGCCAAGTAGGAGGAGCAATGGGAATGCGGATCTCCCCCATAACGCTCCTAATGGAACGCTCTCCAAGATAGAGCTCCCAGCCTCCCACCATCAATAAAGGGACTCTACGGGTCGATAAAATAAACTCCTGGCCAGTAGGGAAACCTCCCTTGAATTCGACGGTTAAAAACTCGGAGGTATACGACGTCCAGGTGATCGAACCCGCCGTTAAAAGCTCTAACTGCAGACGGGCATGAGTGAATCCCTCAGCAACAAGGACCTTCGTCAAAGTGGAGTGATGCCATCATCGACCCCGAGGATAGGTCTTCAGACCTAGGGCAGAAGCGGGCTGTAGGTAAGGAAGCCTCTCAAATGCCCAAAGCTGATCATGCAAATATCAAAAGTCCTCAGTGACCAAGACTAACAAAAATGAATGCTGAAATCAAAAAGGTACAGAAAGATGTACTCACCAGCAGAAATGGGTTAAAACCTAACCAAGCCTCCGTCACACCCTTCGAAAGCATGCGCATGCCATGGAGAAAATAGGCAAGGTATAGGAGCCCCAATTATAGTCACTGAGGCGCTCTACATGTCGAGTGGCGCTAATCATGGCGAAGGACACAGTAGACGAATTATCTGCCACAAAACAACCCCTGATGATCGAAAAAAACAATTGCCTCAGAATGCGATCTCTAGCCCTTTGATCATCAGGCGGGGGCTCCTGTAAAGTTCCATCCTGGGCATCTATACTCAAGGGACCAAATCGGACCTTCTGACCCTTGAACGTCGTCGTAGGGACTACCAGCAAGGACTAGACGAAAGTGGGCGTAATATCAGTCACGACAGGCACTGGCTCGCCCTCAAACTCAATGCCAGTGATAAACCTCCAATCCATAGGAGTCATCATCACCTTGCAGTCCAGAAGATGAAGGGACTGAGTCTAGTGGAATCAGTGCTCAGACAAAGCCCTTATATACCCCCAGGGGAAACTATGGGAAAGGATCGAGAAAAAGGCCTGAAAGCCCCAGCCATCTACGATCTCCCTATAATCTTCGTGCAAAGTGTGATACAGGGAATGCACGCTGAACCAGTTCCCTCGAGGCTGCGTAAAGCCAGGAACCTGCATCAAAAATCAACCATGTCAAAAACCTGTGCCGTGAGAATGGCAAAAAGAAAGAAAAGAATCCAGAGAAAAGAAAAACTTCAAGTCACCTCATTGGCGAGAAGATATCTCGATGGATGGCGACTCAAGTCACCCAACAACTTCTGCGTCTGCACAACAATGCCAAGGACCTCCGCACGTGGAACCTGAGCAGGAACAGGAGCAGCAAAAAGAGCCTCCTCATCATCAATATCAAGTGGCTGTTCATCCTGTGCTGGATAAATCACCGCCTCCACCAGTCTATTAGGCGTCCGAGAAGGACGAGGCTGAGGAACATCAAAAGCCCTCCTCCGTCTAATACCTGAGGATACCCTGCTAGAACTGCCGGGTCTATTACGATCCATCGCATACACTAATACTCCAAATCACCTCAGAAAGGGTGTGGTAAGCCTAAAACCTGTGGCTTATCATTTTTAATCAGTCCAGCATATATCTCTAGGTCCTAAGATATGCATGGGTCGGTCAAAAATACACAGTAAACTCAAAACTGCATGTTGTCAAAACCTAAAAGCTAAAAACCTGCATGGGTCAGCCAAAAAGCACTAATAGAGTTAAAAATACATGTTTTTTAATGCCTAAGATTTTGAAAAAATTTCGCCAGAGTCTCCTTTGTAAAATGAACTCTCCACATGCACACAGGCATGTCTAGGTGGCCATTCAGTAGCACACCTACCCAGAAACAGAAACAGTTCATATTTATGAATAAAATCAGAAGTCAACCTCATATGGTAGCCAAATTATCATGGACATTTTTAGTTGAAAATCCAGGCTCACTAGGCCTCAAAAAGGATGACTAAACTGATCAAAAAGTGCAAAATAGCACTGTCTTAGAACCTGAATTTTCTTACATCCAAACGTGCATTACAGTAAGATATACATACATATGTAGTCAGAAAATTTTTAGCAAGTCATATAGGCATACATTTTTCATACATTGCATCTAAAAGGCCCCTAAGTGGTTCACATGCTTTTAACAGTCAAAACTTGCAAAAAAGGATATAAAACGTTACCTGCACTACGCTGATCGCGTAGGAATTAACGGATTCAAAAAACGGCTGTCCAATCTCCGTAGATCTGAAAAAGAAGATCGAAATCCGTTTGGAACTCAAAACTAAAACTTGAAAAATGAAAATCCCGCAGCCCATTAAATAGCCCAGGTGGCAACGAGCCCACCTGCGACTACCGCACCTCCACCTGTGGTACCCCAGGGTGGGTCCCACTCCCTAAGGCTCAGTTCAATTCTGGTCAAAACAGAGTTCTTATGTGCTGCCGAGTCAAATCTAAAGAAAAATCGCTACGCGATTGCGCAGTTTGTCCTAAAAATCTGCGTTTAAGCAGCGGGAATCTGACAGAAAGGGGAACCCCACAGAGACCCTTGGTATTCATCCCGGAGCCATGTCCTGGGATCAACAAAGCAAACTACGGAAAACTATGTAAAACTACCAAAAACTACCACTTTCGGAGCGTCGGGTACAGACCGAGTTAAATTCAACAGTTGGTTCAACTCCAGCGAAGTTCGGGTACAGACCGAAGTTAAGTTCAATCATTGGTTCTATTCCAGCAAAGTTTGGGTACAGACCGAAGCCAGTTCAACTGTTGGTTTCATTCCAACGAAGTTCGGGTACAAACCGAAGTCAAGGTCAACCGTTGGCACAACCCCAGCGAAGCGTCGGGTACTGATTGATGACATTTCAGTCGTTGCTTCTATTCCAGTGAAGTTTGGGTACAGACCGAAGTCAAGTTTAACCATTGGTTCAACTCTAGTGAAATTCGGGTACAGACCGAAGTCTAGTTCAACCGTTGGTTCAACTCCAGCGAAGTTCAGGTACAGACCGAAGCCAGTTCAACCGTTGGTTCAACTCTAGCGAAGTTCGGGTATAGACCGAAGTCCAGTTCAACCGTTGGTTTAACTCCAGCGAAGTTCGGGTACAGACCAAAGCCAGTTCAATCGTCGGTTCAACTCCAGTGAAGTTTGGGTACAGACTGAAGTCAAGTTTAACCGTTGGTTCTATTCCAGCGAAGTTTGGGTACAGACCAAAGTTAAATTCAACCGTTGTTTCTATTCCAGTGAAGTTCAGGTACAGACCAAAGTCAAATCCAGCCATTGGCGCAACCCCAGCAAAGTTTGGGTACAGATTGAAGTCAAGTTCAACCGTTGGCACAACCCCAGTGAAGCGTTGGGTACTGACTGATGGCAGTTCAATAGTTGGTTTAACTCCAGCGAAGTTCGGGTACAAACCGAAGTCAAGTTCAACCGTTGGTTCTATTCTAGCGAAGTCGAATACAGACCGAAGCCAGTTCAACCGTTGGTTCAACTCCAGCGAAGTTCGGGTACAGACCGAAGTCAAGTTCAACTGTTGGTTCTATTCCAGCGAAGTTCGGGTACAGACCGAAGTCAAGCTCAACCGTTGGTTCTATTCTAGCAAAGTTCGGGTACAGACCGAAGCCAGTTCAATCGTTGGTTCCATTCTAACGAAGTTCGGGTACAAATCAAAGTCAAGGTCAACCGTTGGCACAACCCCAGCAAAGCGTCTGGTACTGACTGATGACATTTCAGCCGTTAGTTCTATTCTGGCGAAGTTTGGGTATAGACCGAAGCCAATTCAACCATTGGTTCCATTCCAACGAAGTTCGGGTACAAATCGAAGTCAAGGTCAACCGCTGGCACAACCCTAGCGAAGCGTCGGGTACTGACTGATGAAAGTTCAACCATTGGTTCAACTCCAGCGAATTTCGGGTACAGACCAAAGTCAAGTTCAACCTTTGGTTCTATTCCAGCGAAGTTCAGGTACAGACCAAAGCCAGTTCAGCCGGTGGTTCAACTCCAGCGAAGTTCAGGTACAGACCAAAGTCAAGTTCAGCCGTTGGCACAACCCCAGCAAAGTTCGGGTACAGACCGAAGTCAAGTTCAGCTATTGGTTCAACTCCAGTGAAGTTCAGGTGCAGACTGCAGTCAATTTCAACCGTTGGCGCAACCCCAGCGAAGCAGCGGGTACTGACCGATACAGTTTAACTGATTGCTCAACCCCAGTAAAGTATCGGGAATGATCCGGTGACGAAGGCAATTTTAGTAATCCATCGTCAATGATGGAATCTGTTATACACATCCTCAAAAGAGAATGAGGTAAAAGATTGGATATTCAGCTTCCTACTGTAAGCTGGCAAGTGAAACCTGTCATCCGGATAAGCATCGAAAGATCCCAACAAGGTAACTCGATACCTGAGGGATAACCCCATCAGAGGAACCTTCAAAAACACACAAACGGTATCAGCCAAGAGGAAATCTGCCCCCTGATAATGCTGACAGATGCGGGAAACCATGGGTTTCAAACCATGGTAGCATAATAGCATCCCCATCAGAGTTAAACCGGATACTATGAATAACGTCATCCCCAACAGAAAATGACAAGAATAATTCGCGGTAACCTGTCAATAATATCAAGGGCTGTCCATGACAACGTTATCCCCAGCAGATAGATGACGTAAGCAACAGAGAGCATCCCCCGTTCCACTCAAAGACACCCAGCCTTCGTAACGCCTCTGGCATGTGTCTTATTTCCAGTGTCTACTAATATTTATCCTATCTATTCCACTACATTGCATAGACATAATAAAGAGGGGCATCTGTAGACACTCAAAATTTTCCTTGCCCCAATATGAACACTGTAGAAGCGCAAAGCCGTAAATTAAATCATCCTCGGTACCGATACCAGGCTTCCAATCCAAATTCGGCCACCAATGCCGGTCATCCAATTCAAATTCTATCCCCAATATCGGTAAACCCAAATCCGATCCCCAATATTGATGCTCCAGTTAAATTCGATCACCAATGTCAGTATTCTAGTCAAATTCGATCTCCAATCGGACCATCTTTCTAGCTTCGATCTCCAATCGGACCGTCTATCTAGCTTTGATCCCCAATCGGGCCGTCTATCCAACTCCGATCTCCAATCAGACCGCCTATCCAGCTCTGATTTCTAATTAGACCGTCTATTCAGCTCCGATCACCAATTGGACCGTCTATCCAGCTCCGATCTCCAATCCAATCGTCTATCTAGCTTCGATCTCCAATCGGACTGTCTATCCAGCTCCGAACTCCAATCGGACCATCAATTCAAACCCCGATCTCAATATCGGGCCTTCAAGTCAGCCCCAACATCAACCCGGGAGGTACAGGTTAACCTCGACATCAATCCAGTACATGTCAAGTCATCCCCGATCTCATCCCGAGAAGTACAGATCATCCCCGACATCAATCCGGGAAGTGCAGTTCAGCCCCAGAGATGACTCTAGGAAGCCGATCCACCAAGGATCACCCCGGGAGGGGCAAAATGGTCATTTTATCAAATATCAATCAATTTGGTCAAACTCAAGCTGAATTGATGAATCAAAGTCAGAATAAACCATAACGACAATCCCGAGTGCAAACGACGCAAGACAGCTCAACGGATAAACTACGGGGAATCGAAGACCTGGTTATGAACCCGTCTTCTAGGACCTGGAAAATGTTTTATCCCATGTCATTGCGACACTCTTGGCGAGGGCTTTCCAAAAAAGTATCGCACGCCTCAAACGGACGCTCTGATCAAAAGTTAAAAAGTTTTGACTTCGACTGCGCGTTATCCGGAGTGCACGTACTTTGAGATGACGAAACCTGGAACCGTGGGCCCTACCAGGGGAGCCGCACCTCTACCTACGGCAGAAGCAGTTAGAGTGGAGGCTCCTTGGCTTATAAATAAAGGTGCCCCCCTTCATTTCAGAAAAAGAAAAAACGCAGCAAAGCTCTGCCAATTCGATTTTCCGACTTTTACACCTCTTCCAAACCCAAATATTTTTATTCTAACACGTAGATATACCCATATACTATCACATATCAGAAAATAACCGGTAGATTAGGACGTATAGAGCCTATGATTTGGTAAAAAGCCCGTGTAGCAATCCATTGTAAGTATTTTCACGATCAGAAAGAGAATATTACTTCTTCGTACTTTTATACACTTGCACGTTAAGTTTTGTTTTCTAAAAATGCCCGAAATATAGTTCCATGGCCGTTTTCATCACAATGTGGTATATTTTTGTACATAAACTGATTTTCTGGCATTTCTACAACTCGGATTGACGATCCGTCAGCTCCAGCAGCTTCAATGCACTAGCACACACGTTCTGGCAACTTTGCCGGACTGGGTTATCTTCCCAGTCCGAGTTTGGCCCTTTTTGTATATATTTAACTGTATATATACTAACATATCAATTTTGTCAAGCCCGAATGCCAAATTCGAGGTAGTTTATCGCTTTTATATATATTTACGCATATATGAGCGATTTTCACCTTAACTGGGTTCTCTTCCCAGTATTTTTTGACTACATTTTTGTCAATATATATATATATATATATATATATATATTTCAATTCCAGTTCGGGCACCGATGTGAAAACCCATCGCCCTTTATATTGTTTTTACACTCTTCGCCTACTAGTGATCTCCCTAGTCACTGGTTGACTACTTTTTTGCAATTTACATTCCAGTCTGGCTTGGACTATTTCGTGGCCTTTATACTATTTTTTCACACTTCACCATTACTGGGTTATCTTTCCAGTCCCTAGTTGACTACTTTTCTGTATATTTACATTCCAGTTCGGCCTGGATCATTCTGTGGCCTTTTTACTGCTTTTATATATATTTATGCATATATAAGCAGCCTTCACCATAACTGGTCCTCTTCCCAGTCTTGGTTGACTACGTTTCTGTTAATATATATATATATATATATATATATATATATATATTTCAATTCCAGTCCGAGCACCGGCATGAAAACTCATCGCCCTGTACATCTTTTATATATATTTGTATATATATATATATTGCTTTACTCGCTTTCTATTCAACTGCTGCTTTAAATATTCATTTTATATGAATTGGCACTGACATATCTGCAGGTGGACTAGATTTATTTAAATCTCGCCAATTCTAATTTTCAAACTGTTCAAAAATCTCCAGACTGAACCGAAAAGCTAGAATAGCTGAGATTTCCTTAAATCTAGCTTTCTTTCTAGTTTCAGGTTCAAAAGCAACCTCGCGTCCCTTAGATTGCTATCTAGTGGGAACAAGATGCTTCGGCCTTGCGGACCAGGATTTACTGAATGAATCCTCGGTTCTAGCAATATTGGGATATTTATCTGTTTCTATACAAATTTGAACTGTGCATGTTTTGGCTACTCATATGTGAGCTTAGAAATCGTGGGATTCACGATCAAAACGATCGAAATCTGATTCCCACGATGGACAAACTCCGATTTACAAATGTATCCTGCCAGTTTTTCTGCAAAAAATATACATGTAAACAGACCTTAAAACGGTTATCCGGATTTAAGGTCTCAATATAATAAAAAATGTTGATTGTCGTGTCAGCGTCCCTCTGATGGTTTTCATACCCATGAGGAGACCGACACTTGTATATTTTGTGGTCGAGGATGCTTCGCAGCCCGACAAATCACCATTCACATACAGCCTTAAGGCTATAAAGATAAAATTAGAAGTATCAACAGGCTTCAATTCCTATGGCAGCGTAAGGGTTTGATAAACCAGCTTTCAAAACATCATTTTCAAATCAATCAAAAGAAAAGCTTTCCAAAGAAAATTAAATTAAATGCTTTTACAAATCAAATTAAAGACTGATTTTCAAATCAAATCAAACCCTTCGTATATATGTTCAACGAAGTAAAGCACTACTTTCAATCAATCAAATCAATAGGCCCAATTTTCAAACAGCATTCACTCACGCATTCCAGTTTTTAAAGGGAAATATTGAAAAGATATTGTACCGTGTTTACATGGGAGTCGTGGGGGTGCCTAACACCTTCCCTACACTTAACCAAGCCCCCGAGCTCAAAACTTTGTTTTCAAATATCAAGTTTTGACAGTGTCCAGTAATTGGGTCTCTTTCAAACAAAACTCGGTTGAGTTGGTACAACCATTTCAAATCTACCAACTGGCAACTCTGTAAAACATTCAAATCGTCGACATGATACATGTTGGCCTTTCTCCTAAAAAACCCTTCAAAATCATTTTCCTAAATAAAAAGAGTGAGGGTAGAGAGAACTTAGGAAAAGAGATTAAAAGACCCGGGTTGTGACCCGACCCGTGGATTTTTTAAACCAACGTCGACATTCACAATATAATAAGAGAAGTTTAATAACATATCACCAAGAATTTATAGTGAAAGAGCAGAAGCTTTCATGTTCTTTGACAATAATAAGGAACTTTACTAATTCCCTTCCCACAGTGATTTAAAATTGCATAAAATGATTATTTTCTTCTCCCCATTTTGGGTGGGGGGGGGATACAATAATACTTCAGAAATTCTAAACTATCCCCAAATAAATTTTGAGTGATGCAATGTGACCTCATTATTAAAGGATTATTTAATCCTGAAAATAAAAAATACATAACTTTTTCCACCAAATCTTGGTTAGCTGATACCTTGTAAAATTTCCAATTTTAAAGTATAAAATGAAGACGATTATGCAGAAATACACAGATTTATATAAATCAGTAAAAGATGAACAATCAACTAAACAACAAAATTAGAAATCTACAAAGATATGGGCACACATATAGAGAAAAAGAAAGAGAGAGAAAGGGAATACACGGCCTCAGGTCTAAAACTTTCAATGAAAATTTGAGTACCTATACATCTTAACCATTAGAACAAACCCAACCCTAACTGCTAAACAAAATAGTCTAGTAACTATTTCATCATTACTTAACTCCTTGAACCAAAAAGAAAGCATCACACTTCAATACACAGGTCTATATATCTTGCTAAAAACACAACTCCAAAAATAGAAGAATGATACAAGAAAAATATAAAGTGAATGATACCTTTAGAAGTAGGAAGCACTTTGCCATCTTTTTTATAGTACTCCCTTATTGACACCAAAGTCTTCCCTTTAAAATCAGTAATGGTGACCCTCCTCTTATCAGTTAGCTACACCACAAACAAAGAAACAATTCATAATCAAACCAAAAAATAAAAAATTTAATTTACTTATAAACAACCATTTAATTAATTCTAATACTCTAAGAAAAATATAAAATTATGTATGATGAATCGAATCTAAACTTACACGATAAATGATGAGATCACCTCATCGTTGTACTCTTAGCGCCGTCTTTCTTTCCCTTTCTTTGTCCCTCTTCGTCATCTTCTTCTTCAGGCTCTTCTTCCTCCGCTTGTTGGGCTGCTTCGGCTTTGGATTGCAGGTCGGCGAGGTAGGATTCAACAACTTTCCTGATGAACTGCTTGCGCTCCGGTGGGGAGAGGTCGAGCCCTAGCTTTTTCGACGCCATTTTCCAGACCTTGTACTCAGTTATTTTGTTCATGTTGGAGCAAAGCGAACGACCGAGTGAGAAGGTGAGCAGATGAGAACGATCGATTGAGAAGGTGACCAGATGAGAGAGAGAGAGAGAGGGCTGATTGAGTTAATGAGAGCTGATTGTAGAAAAAAATTATTTTGGGGGAAAAATGTCGATACTGATTTGGGAAAAATGGGAGAGAGATTTGTGCGCCCGCTCATGGTTAAAAGTCCCAAAAAAGCTCTATACCAACGGCCAAATTATGACCGTCGAAATAGACTATATTTAAAACTCTATTGCGACGGTTCCGTCCCGACCGTCGCTATAGCTCGTCGCTATAGGTCGAATTTCTAGTAGTGAACTGAAATGGTGATGACTTTCATAGACATCCAAGAGGCACCTTACTATGAGAGGATCCTAGCTGGAATAGGAAAGTCCATTCTCAAAGATGATCAAACACAGCGAAATGGCAGAGATGGGTCTGAGAGCAGGCAAGATTAAAGATCTCACTACCTTGGAAGTAGTCGCTGAGCATTACAGTCTGGCAACTATGCCAACACTCCCATGAGGGTACCCAAGAAAGGCCATAAAGAAGCATCCCTCGTTTTACAGGGGCAAGCTAGGAGACCCAGCAATAGTCCCCCTATTTGGAAGAGGGAAGGCCATCTGTCATTACAATAACAAACTACATTCAACCAATGCCATGACAGAAAGAGAAAATTTGAAAGAAAAGAAAATCGGGTGTTCACTCCACTTGGCGATTCGCATGAGAATGTATTGGTGATGTTAATGGATCACAAGAAAATTATCGAACTGGCTCCACCTCTGGATCCAAGAAGCAAAAGATACAATCCAAGCCAGAGATGTACTTACCATTCAGGGTCTCCAAGACACGATACACAAGATTGTTGGTCCTTAAAACATAAAATCCAAAATCTGATCGAAAGCGAACAAGTTGTGGCCCAACAACCTAACCATCCAAATGCCAGCACCAACCTTCTGTTACAACATGATACGGAGGAAGTGAACATGATCGGGTCAGGAAGCGTCAAAATGTGTCCAAATCGTAAATACATACGAAGAATGGAGGAATACCTCCAAAGGAACAAAACAAATGTCCTAGAGTTAGAAAATTCAGAGGAGGGTATGACAGTGATGCAAAAGTTGGATAAGATCCAGCATCAAGTAACTCTGTTAGCTAATCTGATACTGCACCAACATCAGAATACAAGGCAGATTTTCACTCAACTATCAAAAAGCCAAGAGAAAAAGGAGGTTATTCAGAATGTAAGCCTATCTCCCTCCAAGATCAGCTAGCTAAATGAAGAAGATCAAAGCATGCTGAATGGACGAGAAAGGTGGAATGATAAAATTACAAGAAGATCTTGCCAAAGGAAAAATCGTTCGGAGGAATGCGAATTTCCAATTATAAATATCAAGCAACATTCCAAACACTTGGCAAACCCTCGAAATCCTATGGCACCTAGAGTCGGGGAGAGTAGGTGGAGAAGGGTATTCACGCCTTTGGGAGACTCATTGGAAAACGTGTTAGCACTATTGGTTGCGCAGAGAAAGATTACTGAATTGCTGCCTTCTGCAAATCCCGAGATGAAAAGTTATAATGCCACCAAGATATGTCTCTACCATTCTAACTCACCTGAACATGCAACTGAGGAATGTTGGTCTCTAAAACACAAAATCCAGGATCTCATTGAAAATAGAGAACTGAAGATAGAAGTTCCCATGACCAGAAAAGGCAAAAGGGAAATAAAGAGCTGAAGATGTCCACTCGAAACAGGCAATTCAAAGGAGGTGACAGCTATGAGCACCAATCCTGGTAGAACACAAAGTGGACTGATCCTAATAATTGGAGTGACAGAGGAGACAAGAGAATCGCCCAAGGAAATTCATCCACCATCATCTACCACATTCCTGACTTTACCTTTCTGGATGATAAGGAGGAAATACTAATACTTCCGAGTGTGGAAAAAACCAAAAAGGAAAGTTCGTTTCAAGAAATACAGCAACAGTTCGAGAGGGATTTCATAGTTAAATCCTCTCAAGGCTATGATAGAGGTGAAGGAACAGATGAAGAAAAAGGTGGTGAAGTTGTCAGGGAAGCCAACCCATCGAGGAATCTAGAGTTCATCCCTTTTTACGACGAGTCCAACTTGAGCCTTCTTAAGGGATATGCTGAATTAGAAGACGATCAAGTTATGGCCATGATTGAAGATATTCAGAACCAGGAGGTAACCTCTATCAGGAGCCTCGAAGGTAACATAACTATTGACAACTGGACTATCAGGCCTCAGCTAGCCAAGAAGACGTAGATCCAGAGGAAAGGTGTGAGTTTCAAAAGATGTTGGAACGTTATCACTTGCTTAGCGTTATGCCTTTTATTTTCTATGCATGTAAATATTGGGAAAAAAATCAAAAAATCAAAAAATTAAAAAAATCAATAAATTAATAAATCAATAAAAAAAAATCAAACCAATCAGTTCTTGTCCAAGGTTGAACTACGAATGACCTGATCCCCCTAATCTATGGGAGTACGTAGGCAGCCATCTATGGTGCGGTCAAACCAAAATAAAAATCCAAAAACCCCTCAAACCAATCTCAAAACTAAATAAACCCTTTTCAACCATTTAGGCCAAGCCTGAACTACGAATGACCTGATCTCCATCAATGGGAGTACGTAGGCAGCCATTTATGGTGCGGTCTAACCCTTAAAATAAAATAAAATCAAATCAAAGAAAAACCAGTCCTATGACACCAAAGTCCACACCCAAGGAGTTAGCAACCTATGTTGAGAGGACCCAACATCACCTCAATGTTGTTCCATCAAATCCGGAGCAAGTCCTGAAAGGAAGAGACATCGATACATCAAGACGACCAGTCACAGGAATGAAATGGCAATCATCAAAGCATGCAACCTATCAGCAACTCATCACTCCTAAAGTGCGAGAAGACTTGATCTCCTTTGACCCACAGAAGCATATAGGCTACCATCGTCGCAAAGTCTGCCCCATACCCGATGACTTGTTCCCTAAGCAAAAGGCCACGAATTAAACCTCACAGATTAAACCAAATTCGGTTGAAGCAATCACATCACCAACCAAGCTGAGCTCTTAGGTCCAATTCATTGGGTTCTGAAGGCATCTCGATATCAATCATCAAAGTTGGAACAACAACACATCGATATATCAAGCATGATCATTAGCAAGGACCTTCAAAGAGCTGATATCTTGAATCTGAAACCTTCATCAAATTAGAAGAAGAAAATCATCAAAGCCAATTGTGCCTACAAGTCAAAACGAGGATTGGGGCAAATCAAATGTTAAAAATCCACTACCGGTTCACCATGTGGGTCATGAGGAAAAAGACTCTTGCAATCTCGGCATCTTATCAGTCCATCGGTCAAACATACAACAAAGAAATTACCCCATATGACAAGCAAGGCTGGGGCAATTTCAGAATCAATGAAAACCTGATATTGGGACCCTTACAACAAGACTTGGGCAATTTCTGAAACAAAAACTCAACACTGGGGCGTTTGTCGGCCATCCTAAAAAAGAGAATGTACCAGTCAGCACCATCTGCATGGTCTGTCATCATCAGACCTTCCTTCATGACATTTCCATGGTGATTTGGTAAGATTAATGGGTCTCTTGTCCAATTATATTTTTCTCAAAATACAGTGACCCACATGTGAGGTACGACTCTTTCATTACTCTATGTGTCTCAGTCTCCATTTACAAGCATTAGCGATAATTTACATGTTAAGCATTCTTAGAATAAGGTTTTAAGAGAGAAGATTTTTGCTTAACTTGTTATGAATTGGATTAATTTTGATAAGCGATTAGAGAACTAAGACTACTCAACCTTTTGATTAGGCATTGCATTCTAGTTTAAAGCGCTTTTTAGAGCAAACTTGACCTCGTATGCATGTCTGCACTTTGCGATTGGCCTGACTCTTAGTTGTGGGGTATGAAACTATGGCGACAGAGATGACAATTATTGAGAAGATAAAGGATAAGTATCCAGCCTAATGTCTCAAATCGTGGCCTGAGCTACTATAGTTATTAAGCCTAAGGGGTGTCTTTACACCTGGTGCCCTAAAGTCATCTGGTTTGGAGCCACCGGCCCATCGCTCGCTACATGGGTAACTTAGCGCCTAAGAAAATGAGCATTACAAGAAGAAGAAGGCAAAACCTGAGCAGATCCGAATCGTGGCCTAGGTTACTCAAGTAATTAAGCCCGAGGGGTGTCTTTACACCTTGTGCCATAAAGCCATCTGGTTTGGGAGTCATCGGCCCAATGCTCGCTATATGGATTACTTAGAGCCTAAGAAAATGAATCTTGTACAAGCTCAGGCGAGGAGGAAATAGAGTGATCGCCTGACTTATCTCAAAGTGTGGCCTTTGTTACTCGAGTCAGTAAACCCGAAGGGCTGTCTTAACACCTAGTGCCCTAAAGCCGCCTAGTTTACGAGTTATTGGTCCAAAACTCGTTACATGGGTAACCCTGAATAGCCTAAGAAAACAAGACAAATTTAAGCGAGGAAAGCAAAAAAAAAATTCAAGATAAAAATGAGATCATCTAAAGTCATAGAAGAGAAACCCCTGCTAAGGGTTGCGTTACTGATAGTGCACATGTCATATGATGTTTAATTTTGTGAAGAGCGGTGTCTAGAGCGAAGATGAGGTGTCTCTGATAAGGGGAGATAAGTCTTTTGAATCTAATCCTGCCCATGAACAATGACCATGGATGCTTAAAAGTTTTCTTGTGATTTCATAACTTGTCAAATGAAAATTTTGATTTCCTTAGGAAAAATTCATTTCCATACTCAATTTTAGGATCTTTAGCTATAAGATAAAAGCTTAGTGAATACAAGCATTCAATTTCATAAACTTTAACTTCAAGTGCCTCACTCACAAGACCATACTAATCTCGACAGCCCGAGCCATAGGCACATTTTGTTATTTGTCCAATGTGTAGGATATTGCTCACTCTGGATGTGGTCAACAAATCCAGTTTCTTCTATGAACCCCAGTAACAACATGCGAAAGGGCTAGGGCATTTTGCCATTCTATAAAATAGAAGGAGTCTACGGCGGGACCAAGCTCTTCATCAAAATAAAAGGGAGAAATCTTAAAAGAAATAGCAATGACATAAATTTGCCCCGACAAAAGAAAAGGAAAAATCTTAAAGAAAGTTCTTAACTCAAAAACAGACACCCGACAACAAAAGGTCTAGCAAATGAAGTCTACATCATCAAAAATGTCAATCTGCGCCAAGTCTTCATAAGTCAAGGCCTCTGCACTGAATTTCAAATTTGGGCAGTGAAAGAATAGGCCACATCCTCCAGGGCGTCAGCAACACCCTGGTCATCAGCTAAGCCAGTATCTAATCCATCAGGGTCGCAAGTAAACAGCTCGCCCGTTTTCATAATCAATGATCAAACTGTTGGCGTCAATCCAGCGTAGCATCGGGGAAGGATCCGATGATGTAAGCTATTGAACACTACTTCAGTGAAGATATTGGGATATCTCCAAATAAAGCCATCAGTGTCTAGACCGCCAGAGGAAACAGCACTATATCCAAATCCAAAAAAATAGCATCCTTTGCGAGATCCCCACCAAGACGTCGTATGAAAGGGGAACATCCGAATCTGCCATGCAAATGCCAAAAGAAGTCATACGGGAGTTAGAGCTGCTAAGCCTATCAAAATCCATGCCTGAAAAGAAAATCCAAATCGCCTTAGAAGGGGTGAGGTATGGTTCTACATCAATTCCATTAAGCATATGCATCAACCTAGGATAAATTAAGATCATCACATCATGCCTGGTCTGCACATGTGCAACAAGCGCTATATCAGCGCACATCTCCATTAAAATGTTAAGCATGAATACCCAGTAGAATTAAATATACATACACATTAAATACCCAAACTCGATGAAAAAGTATGTTGTTGAGAACTACTGTTCAAGTAGGCATCGTGACAGTTTGGTGAGATCAAGCTTTGAAAACTACCGTTCGAGTAGGCATCGAGACAGTTCGATGATCAACCATTGTCCCTACCATTACGGTAGGCACCATTGTTAACTACCAGCAAGGTAGGCATCGTTGTCAACTACCAACAGGGTAGGTACCGTTGTAAACTACCAATGCAAGCATCAGGGAAGATCCGATGGTTTCAGAACATCATCCCCAGCAGAAATGTAGAAAACATTTCAGTTTATCTTCATCAAACAAGCATCGACAACACCGATAGAAATCAAACTGTTGAAGTCAACACCAACATAGACATCAGCAGCACTGATGAAAGTCAACCGTTAAGATCAGCCCCAACACAGA
This sequence comes from Panax stipuleanatus, assembly GCA_020205555.1. Lineage (NCBI taxonomy): Eukaryota > Viridiplantae > Streptophyta > Magnoliopsida > Apiales > Araliaceae > Panax > Panax stipuleanatus. Next base: position 113,226,984 of record CM035124.1, read on the forward strand.
CATCATCCATGACCGATAAGGGTAAGCGATTTGCGATGCGATATGTGATGCGATTGGCGATTTGCGATGCAATTTGCAATGCAATTTGCGATACGATATGCGATTTATGAAGTGCAAAATGTGAAAATAATTTAACATTTATTGCATTGCGATTTGCATCATTAAAAATATATATTGTCATATTTCAAGTGTCTAGTAAATCTTTATCATGTTCATTCTACTACATTACATAAACATGATAAAGAGGCATCTGTAGACATTCAAAATTTTGTTTTCTTGTTAATAACCATACAGTATGGCAAAAATATCTTTTTCCACTCTGGAGAACAACCCCGGAGGATTACAACATCAAACCAGAACCCCGGAGACAGGCCCGAGAAATCATTAAGCTAACTTCAGAGATAACCCTGAAGACAGACAAAAGTCGAAAGCAGTCGAATCCCGGAGATAACCCCGAGAAAGACAGTTATAGCCACGTCAATCCCTGATAACAACCTCGGGAGGTACAGTCAACCTTCGGAGACAGCCCCAAAGCATCAAATCATCCCCAGAGACAAACTTGAGAGACCAAGTCAACCTCCGAGATAACCCAGAGGCAGAATAGAGTCGGCTAGGATCAAAACCTCGGAGACGATCCTGAAAAATAGTCGAAAATCATATCAATCTTGGAGACAACCCATAAAGGGGCAAAATGGTTATTTTACCGACTTGACATCAAATCAAGTCAAAATCAAGCCAAAACAATGCAATGAGGTTCAGAAAGAACTATAATATCAATCCCGAGTGAAAATAGCACAATACAGCTCAACGGACAGACTGCGAAAAAATAAAGATCTAGTTATAAACCCATCTTTCGGAATTCAAAAAAGGTCAAGTCCCATGTCATTGTGTTGCTCTCAGAAAGGGCTTTTCGAAAAGGTATACCACGCTTCAAACGGACGCCCGGATCAAAAGTTATGAAGGTTCGAACCAGACATCGCATTGCTAGGAGTGCACGTACTTCTAGACGACAGGACCCACGGGATTGGGCCCCACTCGGGGAGCCACAGGTAGACTCGTGGATGCCGCGAGTGCACCCGCTACCATTTTGTCAATAAATAAGACCCCCCACCTTGCAAAAAAAGAGAGAAAAAATAGGAAAACACTCTAAAACTCCGCCCATTTCGACCATTAACCCTACTTCTAGTACTCCAAAATTTGATTTTATTCTTTCAATACGTTTGCACACGTATATTCTATAACATATCCAAAATTAACCAGTGGAAACAGAGATTTGAAACCCACCGAGTGGCAAAAAGCTCGTGGAGCAGTCCATTATAAGTTTTTTTATGATCAGGAACTATTTCCTACTTTATTACGTATATGTGAACGTGCATATAAAGTTTCATCTTCTGGTTTTACCCGGAACTCAGTTTCGTGGCCTTTTTAGCTTACTTTTTAGTATATATAAGTATATATATACGTTTTTCTTCGTTTGCACAGCCTAGATCGTTAATCCGTGGATTTTACTCGCTTATATATATATATATACTAAATTGTTTTGCTTGGATCGTTGATTCGTGGTCTTTTTAGCTTTATTATATATATAACTGACTATATATATACTAACTTTAAATTCCGTCAAGCCTGGATTGCAAATCCGTGGCATTTACTGCTTTTGTATATATATAACTACATATATAATTTTTCTGACTTCGTTTGGCCTGGATTGGAAATCCGTGGCCTTTTATTGCTTTTATATAAATATATATATATTTACATTTCTGTCGAGCCTGAATTGTAAATTCGTGGCTCTTTACCGCTTTTATAAATATATATATATATATATATTTATTTACATTTTAGTCGAGCCTGGATTAATTTGTGGCTCTTTACAACTTTTATATATATATATATATATATATATATTTACTTTTCTGTCGAGCCTGAATTAGTAATTCGTGGCTCTTTACAGTTTTTATAAATATATATATATATTTACTTTCTTGTCGAGCCTGGATTAAAAATTTGTGGATCTTTTCAACTTTTATTTATATAATTATATATATATATATATATATATATATATATTTCTTTATTCATTGTGATTAAATATCTGTTTTAAATATTCATTTTGATATGCATTTGTTTTAATGTAAATTTGGCGAATTAGATTTATCTAAATCTAGCCCTTTCTAACTTCTAAACGGTTCAAAATAAGTCCAATCAGAACCGGGAAGCTAGAATGGCTAAGATTTATTTAAATCTAGTTTTATAAATATTAAAGCAACTACGTGACCCTAGATCCATATCTAGCGAAAAAGAGAAGCTTTGGCTACGCTCAAGCATGGGTTTAACTGAAGAATCCTTTGTTTTGCAACGTCTAGAGTACAGTTTGCATTTGTTGTGAATATCTATGTTGTGCAGGTTTTCTTGGCCATTTTCTGTGGGCCTATGAATCATGGGATTAATGATCAATCACACTGATCTTAATCTGATTCCCACGATGGACAACTCCACATTACAAATGTATCTTGCCAGTTTTTCTGTAAAATGTACATCCGAGGGACCTTAAAACGGTTATCCGGATTTAAGGTCTCAAACATAGTGAAATATAGTTTGTAGTGCTAGAGTCATTTCGAGGGCTGTCATGCCAATAAGAAGACCAGCACTTGTATATACATTATGTGGTCGAAGATGCTTCGCATCCCGATAGTAAACATCCAAATCGAGCCAAGGGCTGAATAAAATAAAAAGTGGAAATATCAATATGCTTCAATTCCTATGCAAGCGAAATGGTTTGATAACCACCTTTCAAAACGTCATTTTTATATCTTGTCTAAAAAAATAAACTTTTCCTACAAATCAAACCCTTTGTATATAGGTTCAACGAAATATGACACTACTTTCAAATCAAATAAACGTAGGCTCAAACACTTCCAGCATACACACACATTGCAATTAAAAAGGGAAATATTAAAAAGTTAGAGTAACCATGTTTCACGGAAGTCGAGGGGTGCCTAACTCCTTCCCCCGCTTAACCAAGCCTCCAAACTTTAAGAATCTCGGTTTCAAGGCCAAGTTTTGACAGCGTCCAATAATTGGGCCTACTTACAAAATCAAACAAAACTCGATTGAGTTGGTACAATCATTTCAAAATATACCAATTGGCGACTCTGTAAACCTTTCAAATCGTCGACATTATACATGTTGGCCTTTTCCTAAAAATTTCACCCTTCATAAAACAGATAAGATAAATAAGGGTAGAAAACAACAAAATTTAGGAAGAGGAAGATCTGTCCAAAGCGACAAGATTTTTTTCCCGACATCAACAAATGCTAAACTCACCTATCTAAATGCATATCCATGATATAATGCATACATTATGATAGATGATAATGATAAATGATAATAGGATGCAATAGATAAGAAATATCATACATGCATTTCTAAATACAATGTCTACTGAAAGCATCATCTTTGTCTTCCACTAAAATGCAAAATAAAAAGTACAAGGAAATGGGGCACATCTGCCCAATAACTAACAGAGGCCTATCAAAAGGGATAACGAGAAAGAGGGCACAACCGCCCAATATCTAACAGAGGCCTATCAAAAGATATAGCGAGAAACTTATCAAAAGAAATTGATGACATCTATGTCACCTAGCCTATCAACTTGCTGTAACTCCTCCTGAGTCACTGAATCTCTGCCGGAGGGGATGTCGGGTCAATAAAGGGGGGGATCTACACCAGTATAACTGCCAGAATATGGACCTCCTGAGGGACCAGCTCCGGAGCTGGAAGGATCAAAATAATCTGCCTCTAAAGGATCCCTGTCAAGGTGCCTGATGAAAAACTGTGCCCGCTCCAATCGCTGGGTCAAATTAGAAATCTGCTCCAAATGAGTAGGCTCTCAAAGGCAAGCTTTCCAGTCTGTCATCATGACAGACCCAAAAACCATGTCTGCCATGAACTGAGGGGCACGAGTCTGAGCACCAATAGTGCGAGGACTCCACCAGCGATAAAATGCCTCCTGACTGTGAGGACCCTCTAATAAGGTGAAGTCATCCAAGCCCATCAAGGGAGTGTCTGTGACCGGCTGAGATAGGGACCAATGACGCCTAGCAGAAGGAGGGAATGGAATACAAATCTCTCCTGTAACACTCCTGATAGCCCGCTCTCCCAAGTAGAGCTCCCAGCCTCCATCAGTCAAACCCTCTGATCATCAAGCAGAGGCTCAATCAAAGCCCCACTCTGGGCATCAACACTCAAGGGCCCAGAACAGACTATCTGGATGGCCATCGCAGGAACTTTCAAAAGGGATCGAACGACAATAAGAGAAATATCAGCCACCAAAGAAACTTGCTCACCTGTAAACTCCAACCATGTGATGAAGCGCGACTCTACCTATGGTAGCCACAGGTAGACCTACGACACCCTAAGATGGCTCCCACCCCCTCCAATTCGGTCTAACTAAAGCTGCAGCAGAGTTCCCGGAAGCTAAAAAGTCAAATTAGGGAAAAAGAAGCTACACGATTGAGCAGAAAAGGCCTGAAACCCTGAATTTGGGTGTCAGACTTTTGATGAAATGAAATCTTCATGTAAGCCATTGGTGTGACACCCCCAGAATAGGTCCAGTCAACCCAACCCATTCTGAGTCGCCAAATACATGGTACAGAATTCAAATACAAACTTTATATCACACGGTCGTGCAAAATACGACCACACAACTGTAAGTGTCAATACAAATATGTAGAAAATATTAATATTCAAACTAAGTCCTCATTACAATTATTATCACACTATTTATCAGAAATAGTGAGGACTACTACTGCTCTAATTCGGACAATCACTCTGTCCCCCGACTAGTTCCCGCAATATTCTCATTTCCTGAAGAGGACAACAGATGAAAAGGGTGAGCTCAACTAGCCCAGTAAAGAATATTACGATTAAGATAATGGAAAATAAATTATCGTTAGTCTTTAACAATTCAGATAAAATATTATTGACAACAAGTTTTAGATCAATATTCGCAGCGGAAATAACCGTTCATCATCAATATTTTATCCCTGTAACATCAATCAATATGCATCTCAAATCAAATATTCATCTTTGCACTACAGGCCAAAGATATTCATTTGTATCACCAGTGGTCATGTTCATCTCGACACCTGTCATCTTTGCACTACGGCCAAAGATATTCATCAGGTAATCATTCATCTTTGCTCTACAGGCCAAAGATATTCAGTTATATCACCACTTAAGACTGAGGATGATGAAAAATAATATAAATAACTAATCCAGTGAAATAAAGGATAAGATTAAGGATTCGTATTTTAGTTTATTCAAGTTCAAGAATATTCCATAATAATACTTTGTGGAGCAAAATTCAAGAATGAAGCTCAAAAATTTAGATCCAATCAAAGATAGTAACTATAACAGATAATTTGGACAAATAGAAGAAAATTTAGTTTTTTCGTGAATAGTGTCGTATACGTGAATAATGCTGTATACGTGAATAGTAACCCCGACGGAAAAAGTAAGAATTTCATAATAAAATCCATGCCAATATTTTGGTATAATGATATTGAAAAGAATAACATCATTTACGAAAGAAAATAACATCCCTTACCTCAAAAGGATAGTATTTCTGACTGGGATATCGGATATAAGGCTGAAGGAAACTTGCACTGAATAGTAATACTCAAAGTATCAAAATACTCACAAAAATACACTCGATATTATAGAGAGAGAAATTTTTTGATTCTGGTGTGATTTTTAATTCTAACCTAAGCACCCTATTTATAGAAAAAACTTAGGATACCAAAGAAGACTAAAGTAATAAAATAATATATTTTATTTTTAAAATTTTCCGCCGCCGGCTGCTAAAAGAATCAGAATTTTTCAACAACCAACAAAAGTGGGGCCCACCCATAAAAATATATTTATTTTCTAAAACTTCAATAATTCATAATAAATAGCCCCTTTGTCAGAAAAATACAAATTCTATGTCTTCTTATAGGAAATTTAATTCTCTACAACTTTGTAGAAGGAAGTGTTTTCAAATTTCAAACATAAATTATCCGAAATCCACAACCGGATGATTTTCCACACCAAAATACTGATAAAAACACATCAGCACTAATTCCTTCTTTTATATCCACAAAATAAATATTTTCTTATCATATAAATTAATAATTAATTATTCACAAATAATATTACAGAACTACAATATTGACAACCAGGTCATTCCTAGGAAAGAGGGGGCCTTCCGATAAGGATTTCTCCTTACTGGCGCGCAATTAAATAACCCCTCCTAGACAGAACTTCCTTAGACATTGTCAATAATGCTATCTAATAATATTATTCAAATAATATGAATTATTGAGTTGATAATGTGAAATATTGTGCAGTGACAATTATTGAATCAATAATACAAAATATCAACTGTAGCTATTATTGAATCAATCATATAAAATAGCAACATAGCAATTATTGAGTCAATAAAATATCAATGTAATAATTATTGAGTCAATAAAATATCAATGTAATAATTATTGAGTCAATAAAATATTATGCAATTATTGAATCAATAATATAAAATATTAAACAGTAGTTACTGTAACAATAATTGAGTAAGTGCCTTCTCACGTAAGAATCAATAATTCGAAATACTGTGCAATACCGTGTGCTACTGTGCAACACCGCGTATCACTGTATTTTAACCACCGGGTATTTCAACAGTACTAACGGTAACAACTACGCCGTTATTTTATAAAAAAGTTATTTATGTCGCTTTCTATATCCGACAGTTATTCCGTTGTGGGGCCCACAAATAGCTGCGCCGTCGTACGAATATTCCCCGACAACAAGAATATTCCACGACCAAACGAATATTCCCCGACAACAAGCATATTTTATAACCACTTGCTCATTTTAAAATATTTGCACATTTCACCCATAACTTTCATATTTATCAAATCAACACCTTACTATTTCGAAATAATATATAAAGAAAATTAAATCTTTATTCATAAAAGTTGGGGTCTTACAACCTCCCCTCCTTATGAAATTTCGTCCTCGAAATTGACGTACGTACCTGGTATGTCGAAAAGGAGAGGATACCTCGCTTTCATTTTCGATTCCAACTCCCAGGTCATTTCCTCAATAGCATGGTTTCTCCACAAAACTTTAACTTGAGGTATAATTTTCGAGCGTAGGACATGCTCCTTCCTATCCAAGATCTTGACAGGTACCTCCTCGTACGTTAAATCTTCAGCTATCTTGTCCGGTTCTAACTCAATAATGCAGTTTGGATCTTTCACATATTTACGAAGTACGGTTATGTGAAACACGTTATGAACACGAGACATGCTTGGAGGTAAAGCGAGTCTATAGGCCACATTTCCTACTCAACCAAGAATCTCAAATGGACCAATGAATCGTGGATTGAGCTTTCCTCTCTTCCCGAATCTCGTAACTCCCTTCCACGGAGCAACACGTAATAACACATGGTCCCCAACATTAAATTCCACATCCTTTCGATGAAGATCCGCATAACTCTTTTGTCAATCTTGTGCGGTTTGTATCCGTTGCCGGATCATTTGGATCTTTTCTGTAGTCATACGTACTAACTCCGGTCCCAACAATGTTGTTTCACCCACCTCGTTCCAACATACTAGAGAACGACACTTTCTCCCATACAACGCTTCGAATGGAGCTACGCCTACACTTGCCTGATAACTGTTGTTGTAGAAGAATTCCACCAATGGTAAATACTTATCCCAACTACCTTTGAAGTCTAGAACACAGAGTCTCAATAGATCTTCAAGAGTTTGAATAGTCCTTTCTGATTGTCCGTCTGTTTGAGGATGATAAGCCGAACTGAATCGTAAATCCGTGCCCATAGCTTTCTGCAAATTGATCCAAAATCGTGAAGTAAATCTGGGGTCACGATCCGAAACTATGGATACTGGCATGCCATACAATCTCACAATCTCACTCACGTACATATGAGAAAGACGTTCAAGGGAATAAGTCTCTCATATCGGCAAGAAATGAGCAGACTTGGTTAATCTATCAACAATAACCCAAATCGCATCTATGCCTTGAGAAACCTTGGGAAGACCAGTAACGAAATCCATCGTAATATGTTCCCACTTCCATTTCGAAATCTCCAGTGGTTGCAATGGACCCTTTGGCACTTGATGCTCCGCCTTTACACGTTGATAAGTCAAACATCTCGAAATAAACTCTGCGATCTCTTTCTTCATATTGCTCCACCAAAATATATGTCGAAGATCATGATATATTTTGGTACTCCCAGGATGGATTGCAAATGGTGTGTTGTGTGCCTCCATCATGATTCTATGCTTCAAGTCAGAATCGTTAGGAACACAAAGTCTGGAGTTGACTCGAAGTATTCCCTCTTCATCGATTCTTGCTTCTGGAATGACACCTTCTTGCACCTTCTTCTTCATCTTCATCAGCTCCGAATCCGTAGCTTGAGCAGCTTTAACTTTATTAATCAAAGCTGGTTCTACACGTATACTTGACATCATCGCACTCGTTCCCACATATGATCTTCTACTCAACGCGTCAGCTACCACGTTCGCTTTCCCAAGATGGTATTGGATGGTATGATAGTAATCTTTCAACAGCTCAAGCCAACGTCGTTGCCGCATGTTGAGTTCCTTCTGAGTTAAGAAATATTTAAGGCTCTTATGATCCGTATAAATCTCCACTTTCTCCCCGTATAGGTAATGTCTCCAGATCTTCAACGCGAAAACGACTGCTGCCAACTATAGATCATGAGTAGGATAATTCCTCTCATATTCTTTGAGTTGTCGCGAGGCATAGGCTATAACTTTCTCATGTTGCATGAGAACACATCCTAACCCTTTGCCCGAAGGATCGCTATAGATAACAAATCCATCCGAACCAGATGGTATTGTCAGAACATGTGCTGAGATAAGTCTCCTCTTGAGCTCTTGGAAGCTCTTCTCGCATTCCTCGCTCCAAACGAATTTTGTATCTTTTCGAGTCAACTGAGTTAATGGAGTAGCGATTCGAGAAAATCCCTCTACGAACCTCCGATAATAACCAGCTAAGCCCAGAAAGCTTCGTACTTCGGTCACCGACTTAGGTTGCTCCCAACTTTATATTGCTTCAATCTTCGCCGGGTCAACAGATACTCCACATTTCGATACCAAGTGCCCAAGGAATGCTACTTCCTCAAGCCATAACTCGCATTTCTTCAGTTTGGCATATAGCTTGTTCTCACGAAGCTTTTGAAGTACCAACCTCAAGTGGTGCTCATGATCTTCACGGCTTTTAGAATAGATGAGAATGTCATCAATAAAGACAACAACGAATTGATCCAAATACTCCTTAAATACACGGTTCATCATATCCATGAAAGCAGCAGGAGCATTAGTCAATCCAAAAGACATGACTAAGAACTCGTAATGCCCGTACCGAGTTCTAAAAGCAGTCTTTGGAATATCTTCAGTTTTAATCTTCAGCTGATGATATCCAGAACGAAGATTGATCTTTGAAAAGAATTGTGCTCCTTGCAACTGGTCGAACAGGTCATCAATACGAGGTAACGGATACCTATTCTTGATGGTGACATGGTTCAACTCCCGATAGTCAATACAAAGTCGCATACTCCCGTATTTCTTCTTTACGAATAAAACAGGAGCACCCCAAGGAGACGTACTAGGACGAATAAAACCGATGTCTAACAACTCCTATAGTTGGACCTTTAACTCCTGAAGTTCAATAGGAGCCATTCGATTTGGGGTTTTAGAAATGAGTTTTGTACCGAGTTCAAGGTCAATAAAGAATTCAACTTCACGTTCTGGGGGTAGACCGGGAAGTTCTTCGGGAAATACATCAGGAAACTCATTAACAACGGAAATATTATTCAAATCTGATGTATTCTGGTTTAGATCGGTGACATGAGCTAAGAAAGCTTGACATCCGTTTTTCAATAAACGAATAGCTTTATAACTTGAAATGATATTGACTGATTTTAGTGGTTTGGTGGTTTGGATTCGTACAACAGGTTGATTAGGAATATGAAAACTAACAACCTTACGAAAATAATCAATTTTGGCATGGTAAGTGGTTAACCAGTCAATTCCTAAAATCACGTCAAATACAAGTATTTTCAAAGATATCAGATCAACAGGTAAGGTAAGGGTACCAATCTGAATCAAGCAAGATTTGTAAACTGTAGATGTAACAAAGGTTTCTCTTAACGGAGTTTCAACAAATAAGTCAAAGTCTAATTTATCAGAAGTCAAGTTCAAAAGTTGAGCACAAACAGGTGAAATAAAGGAATGGGTAGCACCGGTATCTAACAAGGTGTAAACTTCGCAAGAGTTTATGATCAGCTTACCCGTAATCACCTCGTGTGGGTTCCTCGCATTTTGGGCTGTCACGACAAACTCTCTTCCAGGAATCACCGACTTTGACTTGTCCGAAACCGCCTTTGGAATCCCCACCCCCGCTGGATTTGGTTTTGCAATAGGACAATCTCGAGCTATATGTCCTTCTTTTCCATAGTTATAGCATGCCTTGAACTGTTGTGGGCAGTTTGGGCAGATGTGTCCCTCTTTCCCGCATTTATAGCATACGACCGGTGGTCGTTCTCCTCCCCTAGAAACAGTTGATGCTGGTGGTGATGTTGACATTTTCACGTTCTCATTGGTATACCTTCTCTTTTTAAAATCTCCTCCCGATTCGCTTTTTCTACTATCATGGCCATGATAACCACCGGAGTGGTTACCGCTTCTGTCATACTTTCCTCCTCGCTGGTTGTCATTGCTCCGTTGACCGCTGCCACCGGTAAGACCTTGGTTGTGGTCCCTCGATTGAACATAATCATTATCTCGTTCTAACAACTGGGCCATGTTCACTACATCCGAATATAGAGAAAATTTATGAGAAATGAGGTATTGACGTATTTCGGGTTTCAAACCTCTTAGAAACATCCGCGTCATACGTTCCTCATTCTCCACCAAATGAGGTGCAAACCTGGACAGCTCCGCGAACTTAGCCTCGTACTGGGATACCGTCATATTATTTTGCTCGAGTCTGATAAATTCTACTTCCTTCATATGACGAATACTTTCAGGAAAGTACTTGTCATTGAACAGTTTCTGGAACGCTTCCCAAAACATCTTAAGTGCAGCAGGCTGGGTACGCTTCACAGATTCCCACCAGTAATCTGCTTCTCCACGGAACATAAACGTGGCAAATGGAACCTTCTGTTCCTCCGTGCATCCCAAGACATCAAATATCTTGGTAATTTGTTTAATCCACGTCTCTGCCTTGATCGGATCCGGCTGTCCCAGAAACTCTGGTGGTCCCAATTCTTTGAACTGCTTGGCAGTGACAAGCCGCGAGTTGTTATTATCTCCTCCTGTATTTTGCACACGAGTCTCCTTCGTCTGGTTTTGCATGAACTGCAAAAAATTTCTAAACATCTCATCGTTTATCGTCTGACCAGCGTTGTTTTCAGGATGAACATTGCCTTCTTGTTGCACGTTCTCCTAGTTAGTGATTAAAGGTGTCTCCAAGGTCTCATTCACTTCGTTGTTAACATTCTCAGCTGTCATTCTCAAATACTGCCATAAAACAAGGGTTAATTAAACAAATAACATATCACATATTAACCCTATGCTCCGACTGACCAATTAAATACCACATAAGCTTAGGTAGGACATACTAGTGAAGGATTTACTTGTCTCTCCCCTCCTAGTTCTATTCCCCGATCTCTTCCAAAGATCATATCCCTAAGCTCTGATACCAACTGTGACGCCCCCAGAATAGGTCCAGTCAACCCAACCCATTCTGAGTCGCCAAATACATGGTACAGAATTCAAATACAAACTTTATATCACACAGTCGTGCAAAATACGACCACACAACTGTGAGTGTCAATACAAATATGTAGAAAATATTAATATTCAAACTAAGTCCTCATTTCAATTATTATCACACTATTTATCAGAAATAGTGAGGACTACTACTGCTCTAATTCGGACCATCACTCTGTCCCCCGACTAGTTCCCGCAATATTCTCATTTCCTGAAGAGGACAACAGATGAAAAGGGTGAGCTCAACTAGCCCAGTAAAGAATATTACGACTAAGATAATGGAAAATAAATTATCGTTATTCTTTAACAATTCAGATAAAATATTATTGACAACAAGTTTTAGATCAATATTCGCAGCGGAAATAATCGTTCATCATCAATATTTTATCCCTGTAACATCAATCAATATGCATCTCAAATCAAATATTCATCTTTGTACTATAGGCCAAAGATATTCATTTGTATCACCAGTGGTCATGTTCATCTCAACACCTGTCATCTTTGCACTACGGCCAAAGATATTCATCAGGTAATCATTCATCTTTGCTCTACAGGCCAAAGATATTCAGTTATATCACCACTTAGGACTAAGGATGATGAAAAATAATATAAATAACGAATCCAGTGAAATAAAGGATAAGATTAAGGATTCGTATTTTAGTTTATTCAAGTTCAAGAATATTCCATAATAATACTTTGTGGAGAAAATTCAAGAATGAAGCTCAAAAATTTAGATCCAATCAAAGATAGTAACTATAACAGATAATTTGGACAAATAGAAGAAAATTTAGTTTTTCCGTGAATTGTGCCGTATACGTGAATAGTGCCGTATACGTGAATAGTAACTCCGACGGAAAAAGTAAGAATTTCATAATAAAATCCATGCCAATATTTTGGTATAATGATATTGAAAAGAATAACATCATTTACGAAAGAAAATAACATCCCTTACCTCAAAAGGATAGTATTTCTGACTGGGATATCGGATATAAGGCTGAAGGAAACTTGCACTGAATAGTAATACTCAAAGTATCAAAATACTCACAAAAATACACTCGATATTATATAGAGAGAAAACTTCTGATTCTGGTATAATTTTCAATTCTAACCTAAGCACTCTATTTATAGGAAAAACTTAGGATGCCAAAGAAGACTAAAGTAATAAAATAATATATTTTATTTTTAAAATTTTCCGCCGCCGGCTGGTAAAAGAATCAGAATTTTTCAACAACCAACAAAAGTGGGGCCCACCCATAAAAAATATATTTATTTTCCGAAACTTCAATAATTCATAATAAATAGCCCTTTTGTCAGAAAAATACAAATTCTATGTCTTTCTATAGGAAATTTAATTCTCTACAACTTTGTAGAAGGAAGTTTTTCCAAATTCCAAACATAAATTATCCGAAATCCACAACCGGATAATTTTCCACACCAAAATACTGATAAAAACACATCAGCACTAATTCCTTCTTTTATATCCACAAAATAAATATTTCCTTATCATATAAATCAATAATTAATTATTCACAAATAATATTATAGAACTACAATATTGACAACCAGGTCATTCCCAGGAAAAAGGGGGCCTTCCGATAAGGACTTCTCCTTACTGGCGCGCAATTAAATAACCCCTCCTAGACAGAACTTCCTTAGACATTGTTAATAATGCTATCTAATAATATTATTCAAATAATATGAATTATTGAGTTGATAATGTGAAATATTGTGCAGTGACAATTATTGAATCAATAATACAAAATATCAACTGTAGCCATTATTGAATCAATCATATAAAATAGCAACGTAGCAATTATTGAGTCAATAAAATATCAATGTAACAATTATTGAGTCAATAAAATATCAATGTAACAATTATTGAGTCAATAAAATATTATGCAATTATTGAATCAATAATATAAAATATTGAACAGTAGTTACTGTAACAATAATTGAGTAAGTGCCTTCTCACGTAAGAATCAATAATTCGAAATACTGTGCAATACCGTGTGCTACTGTGCAACACCGCGTATCACTGTATTTTAACCACCGGGTATTTCAACAGTACTAACGGTAACAACTACGCCGTTATTTTATAAAAAGGTTATTTCTGTCGCTTTCTATTTCCGACAGTTATTTCGTTGTGGGGCCCACAAATAGCTGCGCCGTCGTACGAATATTCCCCGACAACAAGAATATTTCACGACCAAACGAATATTCTCCTACAACAAGAATATTTTATAACCACTTGCTCATTTTAAAATATTTGCACATTTCACCCATAACTTTCATATTTATCAAATCAACACCTTACTATTTTGAAATAATATATAAAGAAAATTAAATCTTTATTCATAAAAGTTGGGGTCTTACAATTGGTATGAGCCCTAATGTGGTATTTGAAAGGCCAATGATGGAAATTACTGAAAACTGCCTTTGTCGAAGCATCAGGAAGGTCCGGCATTGTGAATAGTTAATTTTGAATGCGTCAAAGTATCCTGACTTGTCTGAGGGTATTACTTATCAGAAAGATACCCCCAACATCGAGATCAGGTATGTCTGATATTGTAAACCATTGGCGACAACTCCAACGTAGCATCGAGAAAGATTCGGTGATGAAAACCATTGAGAACTGCTTCAACGAAGGTCAAAATATCTGATATTGTGATTCGTTGGCGACAACTCCATCGTAGCATCAGGAGAGATCCGATGATGAAAACCATGAAAAATATCCTTCTCAGGGAGAATAGATGATGGAATCTGTTATACAAATTCCTAGTCGAGGCTTCAAATCACTTAAACCGACCATTGTAAACTACCGTTCGAGTAGGCACGAGGAGGTTCGATGATGGTCAAAATATGCAAACTACCGTTCGAGTAGGAATCAAGTCAGCTCAACCGACCGTTGTAAACTACCGCTCGACTAGGCATCGAGGAGGTTCGATGATGGTCAAATCTTGCAAACTACCATTTGAGTAGATATCAAATCAAATCAGTTCAATCGACCATTGTAAACTACCTTTCGGGTAGGCATCGATGAAATTGATGATGGTCAAATCATTGTCAACTATTGTTCGAATAGATAGTGAGAATTCTATCCCCGGCAGAAATGTTGGTATCAACCGAACAGTAATCCAAACCGTTGGCGACAACCCCAATGTAGCATTGGGAAAGATTCGATGATGTAAATCGGTGTAAGATATCATCAGGATAGGCATCAAGAATCCCCAATGAGGTCACCCTTCATAAGAGGAACATCCCCAGCGGAGGAAAAGCTAGAAAGCGTATATAAAGACAAAGAATGTTGGTGACAGCCTCAACGTCGAATTCAGAGAGGTCCAGCAGTATCAACCATAGAGAAATCTCCCCAGCAGGGATCCTAAAAACATCTCTACAATATTTCGTAGCATCAGTCTTGGTAGCACCGACGGATATTGTAAACCATTGACTTCAACCCAATGTAGCATCGGGAAAGATTCGGTGATGAAAGCGTTGAAAACTACCGTTCGAGTAGGCATCAGGAGAGTTCAGTGAAAGCCATCATGGATAACTCCATCCCCAGTAGAAGTGGCGAGAGCGGTCAGTAATAGAATATTGTGGCAGCTAACCCCACAAGAGCATATAGCATTCATGACATAGTATATCATGCATTACATTACAATTGCATGTGTCATACTTCTAGTGTCTAGCAATCTTTATCCTGTTCATTCCATTGCATTGCATAAACATGATAAAAAGGGGCATCTGTAGACACTCAAAATTTTGCATTCCAGTTACTAACCCTGCAGGAGGGCAAAACTATCTTTTACCTTCAAGAGACAACCCAGGAAGTTCTAGACAAACCCTGACGACAACCCCGTGAAATCAAATTAAACCCCGGTGATAATCCCGGGAGATTAAATCAAGCCTCGTTGATAACCCCGGGAGATCAAATCAAACCCAAGTGATAACCCTGGGAAACTAAGTCACACTCCGGTGACAACCCCGGGAGATCAAGACAAACCCCAGCGACAACCCTGGGAGATCAAATCCAACCCCGGCGATAACCACGGGAGACCACGCCAACCTTCAAAGACGACCCCAAAGCATCAAATCAATCCCTAGAGATAACCCTAGGATATAAAACCAGCCCTCGGAGATAACCCTAAGGAAGAACAGAGTCGACTGGGATCAAACCTCAGAGCAAACCCTGAGAAATAGTCAACAGCCCTGGCAGTCCTGGCGACAACCCCTGGAGGGGGAAAATGATCACTTTGCCAACTTAACATCAAATCAAGTCAAATCAATGCCATGAAGGTCATGCAGAACCATAACATAAATCCCGAGTGAAAACAGCACAAGACAGCTCAACGGACGAATTGTGAAGACTCGAAGATCTGGTCATGGGACCATCTTCCCGAATTCAGAAAAGGTTAAATCATATGTCATTATGTAGCTCTCAGAAAGGGCTTTTCGGAAAGGTATAGCACGCCTCCATCGGATTCCCAGATTGAAAGTTATGAAGGTTCGAAGCAGACAACGCGTTGGTCGGAGTGCACATACTTTGAGACGACGTGACCCACGGGACTGGGGCCACCCGGGTCAGTCGAAGGTAGACCCGCGGCTGCCGCAGGTGGACTCGCAGCTCCCTTGTTTATAAATAAGACCCCTCACCAGCCATAAAAAGAAAGAAAAAAAGAGAAAAAGAGAGGGAATTCTGCCTATTTCAGCTCTTAATTCTACCTACAGTGCTTCAAACTTCAATTTTACTCTTTCAAAACACTTGTATACATATATATACTAACATATCAAGTTTAAACCGGTGGAAACGGAGTTTTCAAGCTTCAAAAGTGATTTAAAGCCCCTATCGCTGCACACTGTGAGATTTCTCTTGATCTAAAGCTTTTTATTGCTTTAACATATATATATATATATATATATATATATATATAAGTCTATATATATATATATTTATAGCTTCTAGTTTTGTTTGTATTTCACATCCGTGGCCTTTCTGGCTTCAATCTATGTATATATAAGTATATATGTGCTTTTTCAGCCTGGATTGCAAATCTGTGGCTTTTATCTCTTTAATATATATATATATATATATATATATTTATAAGTGTTATTTAGCCTGGATTGTTAATCTGTGATATTTTCTGCTTTAATATATAAATAACTATATATATATATATATATATATATTTACATTAACTTAGTCATGCCTGGATTATAAATCTGTGGCTTTTTCTGCTTTAATATATATATATATATATATATATTTATACTTATACTAACTCGTTTGGCCTGGATTGCTAATCCGTGGCCTTTTTAGCTTCAATATATATATGTATAAGCATATATATATATATATATATATATATATATATTTACATTGATCAGTCACGCCTAGATTGTAAATCCGTGGCTCTTTCCAGCTTTAATATATATATATATATATATATATATTATTTATACAATGTGATTAAATATATGTTTTAACTGTTCATTTGATGTAAATTTGTTCTAATGTAAAGTTTATTGACTAGATTTATCTAAATCTAGCCATATCTAACTTTCAATTGGTTCAAAAGCTGTAAAGCTGGAATCGTTGAGCTAGAATGGATAAGATTTATTTAAATCTAGTTTTCTTTCTAGTTTTGTATATATTAAAGCAACTACGCAATCCTAGATCCGTATCTAGAGGGAACGAGAAGCTTTGGCTACGCACATGCAAGGATTTAACTGATGAATCCTTTGTCTTGCGACGTCTAAATTTTAATTTGCATTTTATTTCAATATATTTGTTGTGCAAGCTTTTTGATGACATTTTGTGAGCCTAGGAATCATAGGATCTATGATTAACCACATGGATCTAGATCCGATTCCCACGATGGACAAATTTAAACTGTAAATACGGTTTGCCTGTCTTTTTGTAAATATAAATCAGAGGGACCTTAAAATGATTATCCGGAATTAAGGTCTCAGCATAGTAAATCGTGGTTTGTAATGCTCGGGTCACTTCGATGACTTTCATGCCCATAAGAAGCCCGACACTTGTATATATATTATTTGGTCAAGGATGCTTCGCATCCCGATAATAAAATCAAAATCAGCCGAATACAGAATAAAAATAGAAGTATTAAAAGGCTTCAGTTCCTATGTTAGTGAAAGGGTTTGAAAACCATCTTTCAAAACATCACTTTCATACCTCGTCTAAAAATAGACTTTTCAAATAAATCAAACCCTTCATATATAGGTCCAACGAAGCACAACACTACTTTTGAATAAAGCACTTAGGCCCAATTACTGCAAGCACACACACACACACACACTGCGAATAAATTAAGGGAATTGAAAAGGCGCAGTAACCGTGTTTCGCGGAAGTTGGGGGGTGCCTAACACCTTCCCCCACTTAATCAAGCCCCTGAACTCTATGAATCTTGATTTTCAAGACCAATTAAACAGAGTCCAACAATTAGGCCTACTTGCAAAACTTTTCAAATCAAAACTCGGCTGAGTTGGTACAACCATTTCAAACATACCAACTGGAGACTCTGTAAAATTAAACTTTTCAAATCGTCGACATTATATGTCGGTCTTTTCCTAAAAATTCACCCTTCAGATCAAACAAATTAAATAGAGGGCATAAAGGGTAGAAACACATAGGAAAAGGGATGGCCAAAGATTTTTCCCATCGTCGACAGGCGGTGCCAAAAAAACAACAGAACTTTAAAAGAATTGGCTACTCCTGATCATAACCAACCATCCTTGTGTATTGAATATCCTAATTTAGATGTTGCTTTTGAATTACAATGAGGACTAATCCACCTTTTCCCTACTTTTTGTGGTCTTACAGGTGAAGATCCATACAAGCATCTAAAGGAGTTCCATATGGTGTGTTCCACCATAAAACTACAAGGAGTAATAGAATAGTAGATAAAGCTTAGAATTTTTCCATTCTCATTAGTAGATTTGGCTAAAGACTAGTTATACTATCTTCCTTCAGGATCAATACGACCATGGACTGATATACAAATGCTATTCTTAGAGAGGTATTTTCCTGCATCAAGAGTTGTCAATAGAAGGAAGGAGATATATGGAATTAAGTAGTTTAATGGAGAGACTCTCTATGAGTATTGGGAAAGGTTCGAAGTTGTATTACAGCTGTCCACCTCACCAGATTGATGATCGTCAGTTGATCCAGTACTTCTTTGAGGGGTTTGTGACACCCCCAAATCCGGGTACTTCAATTCCACAGGATTTGGTGTTCACTGTCCAATAACAACACATCTAACTACCCATAAACAAATGAAACTCATAAATTAAATAGAAATCCTCCCTTCAAGGTTACAACATCTTAAACAATAAAATCCCAGGTCATCTAACCTTAATACATCAATGCGAAAATATCATAAACAAATAAATCTTAAACATAACATAGTGAGTCTTATCATCAACATTCTCAAATAAATAATAAACAAGTCTTCATCACTTGTTTGCCTTACCCTTTCCCATACTAGTGGATGGCTCGTCAACTCTTTCGACCTTAGCTGCAATGTTATTATGCAAGAGTGAGCAATAATTTCTGTAATGTTATTATGCAAGAGTGAGCAATAATTTCCCACAAGTATAATAATAATAACATGCGGATAATCAATGGATACTGAGTAATAAAAAAGCTTGGCTTTTGAATCAAGAATAAATAACAAGAATCAAAAGTACATCTGAGAGTCACAAGACCAAGAACTATGTCCCAGGTTATAAAGTATTTATACTTTAAACCTTTAACAGTCGTAAGACTATATGGACCTTACTTCTCATACTTAGGGGGATCAACTCTTAGTACCATGTATGTGCACAACATCTCAACGCTAACGCTTAAATAGTCCCCTATAGAGGGTTGTTTATCTCAGTTTGACATCAGAGTCCGCACCAAAAGAAGTTTAGTTTGGATAAGCTTAAATAATATTTCCAGAATTTAGAACACTCATCAACTATGGACTAGCCGAATCAATAAGGGTTCGCTAATCTTTCAGGGTTCAATAATATAATTGATACTCAAATCAAATAATGAATCTCAAGGTATACAATTGAATAAGCATTGTATAACCGAAGTCTTACCTTTAGAAGGATTAGAACATCTCAATTGAAATCATTAATTTGAATAAACAAGAATAAGGCTTCGCTCAATATAAGAATAGGATTTAAGAACTTGCCCAATTAAAAGTAGAGTTAAGAAACTTGCGTAACGATAACAAGTCAGGGATAGAAAACTTGCATCGTGCGTAAGCTACAATTTATAACTCGCGTTCTCCAAATTAAACCTACATACCATTTACATTCACGATACAAATTAATTATAACATAACTAGCATCTTGAGTATGCTATCTTAACTCTGAATCCAATTATATTAATCAAACTCACAATCGTTAACTCTTAAACATATTATTAGATTTCACGAACAACGAGTTTAAACACGTATTCGACTTATCAATTAATCATGTAAAAACATCATTAACATATTAATAATCTATTTTTAACATCTCAATATATGATGAACACATTTTTATGTTCATTAGATTAGGTTTTACATTACATTTCTGGACTTGAACACTTAATTAAAATTTTCTGGGCGATTCTGCTAACCGGTGCTGCAGCGCCCGTTTTAGCCTTACTCATGGCGCGGCAATGCTACAAGTAAGTCTTTAAATGGTGCGTCATCACTCCAATTTTGCCTTGGAACGGCGCTGCAGTGCCACTGCGCATACATAGTTGCTGCAGTTCACGAAAAACACATAACATGGCCATAAACTTCCAATTTCTTTGTTCATAGCACAAATTAAGCATACCCATACATTATAATTCATATAAGATCATTACCCAACCTTTCTAGCATGATTCTAACAACATAAATCACATAGACAACTAAATTAAAACCCATAAATTTCATATTCTTGCTATTTTTCAAAGTTTCGTCAATTTTCATGAAATCACATATTACAGATTCGTTATAACACCAAATCAGTCCGTTTAAGGTTCGTTCTTTTCGTTTTTACATGTATAAACATAATCAATCATTAATTTACTGATTAATATGCAATTTAAACATAAATTTTCATACATTTAAGCCATATTCAAACATATTTCTCTGTAAATTTCAAAACTCCAATTAAACATAATTTCATGGATTGATTACTCTAAAATAGTTTATAATCATCATATAGTGGATTACTTATGCATATTAATGACTACAAACAACTTTTCAATCATTAAATTATGAAACTCAATTAACAAAGAACTAAAAATTAATTTCAATGGCGAAAACACAAGAACAAGAATTTTAACTTGGGATTAAGAATTTACCCTTGAAAACTCTGTTTTGATTAAGCAAGATGATAGAAATCCTCTTTTAATTCTCCATACTCCTTCCTCAATCAATTTTTCTTCTCTCAAGTTTTCTCTCTATGTTTTCTCTGACTTAGCAAGATAGTAATGATAAATGTGAAGGAAGACTGAAAAATATAATACGTATTATAATAACTGGCTTAACGTGGGTATCAGTTAAGCGCAACATGACTTACAACTGATCCCATGTTCTCAAGGCCATGCTTGGCTTGCATAAAATATCTCATTTCCATTTATTTTAATTAACTTGTTTATAATATAATTTATTTGTCACATTTTAATTAATCAAATTATATTATTTAAATTCAATTAAATAAAAAGTAATATTACACATTAAATCAAATCATCACATAATCAAAATTCTCATTAATTAATTATGACAAATCATTAAAACTCTAATTAATTATTAAATTAATTAGAATAATATTATAATTATTAAACAACTCATTTAATTTAATAATCTCAATTAAATTCACACTTTGAACTATAAAAATATTCCTCATTAATTTAATTAATGTAGCACATTTAATTAAATTAATCTACCACATTTATTTAACTCAATAAATAAATCAATAAAATATTTAAAATAAATTACAAAAATCTCATTCGTCGCATCTTTCCCCCTTAAAAGGATTCTGTCCTTAGAATCACGATTCGATTAATTCGTCCCGTTACGTTCTCCCCCCTTATAAAGATTTTGTCCCCAGAATCGCTACACATAGATTAAGCAAATAAATGAGGGTAAGTTTTCATCATTTGTTCTTTGAGTTCCCATGTAGCTTCTTCAGCGTTGTGGTCCTTCCAAATTACCTTAACAGAAGGTATTATTTTATTTCTGAGTACTTGTTCTTTTCTGTCAACTATCTAAACAGGAACTTCTTCATAAGATAAATCTTTCTCAAATTGCAGGGTTCAAATTCGATAACATGTTTGTAATCAGGTTTATACGGTCGTAACATCGAGACATGAAAAACATTATGTATGTGTTCTAATTCTGGAGGTAAGGCTACCTCATACGCGACTTAACCAATTCTTCGCAACACTTCAAAGAGTCCAATGAACCTCGGGCTCAATTTCCCCTTCTTGTCAAATCGGATTTTCCCCTTCAGGGAGATACTTTCAAGAAAACGTAGTTACTAGATTTAAATTCTCGATTCTTGCGGTGTGGATCAGCGTATTTCTTCTGCCTATCCTGAGCAGCTATTAATCTTGTCCTGATCACCTTGACGATCTCGGCGGTCTGTTGTACTAATTCTGGCCCTAGCAATTGACATTTGCCAACTTCATCCCAGCATAATAGAGTTCTACACTTTCTGCTGTACAACGCTTTGTAAGGCGGCATGCCAATACTTGCGTGGTAGCTGTTATTATAAGAGAATTCTACCAATGGTCGATGGTCGTCCTAATTTCCTTTGAAATCCATGATATAAGCTCTTAAAAATTCCTCCAATGTATGGATTATTCTTTCGTTCTACCCATCTGTCTGAGGATGATATGTCGTACTCATTCTTAACTGCGTTCCCATGCATTCCTGTAGTCGCTTCCAGAAGTTCGATGTGAAACACGAATCTCTATCTGATACAATAGACACTGGAACAATGTGCCTCGAAACAATCTCCTTCATATACAGCTTTGCCAACTAATCTATGTTGAATCTGATCTTAATTGATAAGAAGTGCGCTGATTTCGTCAATCGATCCACGATAACCCATACTGCATCAAAACCTTTCTGAGTCGTCGAAAGACCTACTACGAAGTCCATTGTGTTATGCTCCCATTTCCATTCTGGGATTTCTAACGGTTGTAACAACCCACTCGGCCTCTGATATTCTGCTTTAACTTTCTGACATGTCAAACACTTGGCCACACAATCGGCAACGTCCTTTTTCATATTCGGCCACCAAAAATGTTATCGGAGATCCTGGTACATCTTCGTACTCCCTGGGTGAATCGAATATCTTGAACTATAAGCCTCACTCAAAATTTCCTCCTTAATCTCTAGTACTGGCAGTACCCAAATTCTTCCCTCGAATCTCAGCACTCCTTCGTTGTCAACTTTGAATTATCCCCTTCAGATAATTTTTTCCTGATTTTCTCACATTCCTCATCCTCAAGTTGTGCTTCCCTAACCTTATCCACCAAAGTTAGGCCAGTTCCCAATTGAAACAATTTTACGTCAGACTCCTTAGGATATTTCACCTCCAACTCCAGCTTTGCCATCGCTGAGATTAGCTCCTCCTGAGCGGTCAACAACATCAATTTTTCACGACCCTTTCTGCTTAAGGCATCGGCAACCACATTTGCTTTACCCGGATGATATAAAATCTCGCAGTCGTAGTCCTTTATCAACTCCAACTATCTTCTCTGACGCATGTTCAAATCCTTTTTATGTGAAAATATATTTCAGACTCTTATGGTCTGTATATATTTCACACTTCTCCCCGTAGAGATAATGTCTCCAGATCTTCAGAGCGAACACTACCGCGGCCAACTCCAAATCATAGGTCGGATACCCCTTCTTATAATCCTTCAATTATCGTGACGCATACGCAATGACATTGCCGTTTTACATAAGCACACAGCCTAGTCCTTTATGCGATGCATCACTATACACCACTAAATTTCCTGTGCTATTTGGGAGAGATAGCATAAGTGTTGTACTCAGCCTCTTCTTCAGCTCTTGGAAACTTTCCCTCACACTTCTCCGTCCAAACGAACTTCATCGATTTCCTAGTCAAATTCGTCAACGGAGTCGCGATTTTGGAAAAGTCCTGAATAAATCTTTTGTAATAACCTGTCAATCCTAGAAAACTCCTTACTTCCGACGGTGTCTTCGGCTGATCCCAGTTTAGTACCACTTCAACCTTTGAGGGATCTACGAAAATTCCGTCCTTATCAATTACATGTCTAAGAAATTACACCCACTCTATCCAGAATTCACATTTCAAAAACTTGAGGTACAAGTTCTCTCTTCTTAGCGCCTCCAATGTCACCTTCAAATGTTCCACATGCTCCTCCTTGGTTTTTGAACACACCATAATGTCGTCGATGAACAGCACCATGAATTTATCTAAAAATGGTTTAAACACCCTGTTCATTAGGTCCATAAATGTTGCAGGAGTATTCGTTAGACCAAATGACAACACGAGAAACTCGTAGTTACCATAACGAGTCCTGAACGCTGTCTTCGGAACATCTTCCTTCCTCACCTTCAACTGATGGTAACCACTTCTCAATTCTATCTTCGAGAAGTATCTAGCTCCCTTCAAATGGTTAAACAAATCGTCAATCCTTGGCAATGGATACTTATTCTTAATCGTGACCTTGTTTAACTCTCTGTAATCAATGCAAAGTCGTATCAACCCATCCTTCTTCTTAACGAATAACACTAGCGCTCCCCATGACGATACGCTTGGCTGAATATACTATTTATCCAATAGCTCTTCAACTTCACCATTAATTCCTTCATCTCTATCGGAGCAATACGGTACGAGGCCTTCGATATAAGGGCAGTTCCTGGCGCTAGATCGATCCCAAATTCTACTTCCCTATCTGGCGGAAGTCTTGGCAAGTCATCTGGAAATACGTCCACAAAGTCCATAACGACAGGTATCTCCTCTGGTTTTGGACTATCCTTTCGACTATCGACTATGTATGCTAAATACCCTACATAACCTTATCTCAATAACTTCCTGGCCTGCATCATCGTCAGACAACTCGCTTGTCTAGGTGACTTGCTGCCTATAAAATACAACCTTTTACGGGGTTATAAGGTTAATACAATTCTTTTGACAATCAATTATCGCCCCATAATTGAATAGCCAATCCATTCTCAAAATAACGTCGAATTCCCCAAGTTTAATCGGGATTAGATCTACGATCATCACTGTTTCCCTTAATGTCCACCCTACAGTATTCCTGTACGAACCTAACAGGAATCACTTTCCTATTCGCAATTTCTATGTTCAAAGGGTAATCTACTTCCTCCTTAGGTAATTCTAGATTCTTAGCAAAGTCATCGGATATAAATGAGCAAGTATCACCCGAATCAAATAACATGTAAGCATTTATATTATTGTTCGGAATGATACCTGACACCACATCACGTGATTGAACAGTATCCTGCATGGTCATGCTGAAAGTTCTGGCGATAGGTCGGTTGGTTGGCGTCAATCTAGTGATAGTTAGAGTGCTACCACCGCTGGTTCCTCTACTTCCACCTACTCCTGCTCCTCCTGCTGCCTTTTTGGGATAATCTCTAACCAGATGATCCCTCGACCCACAAGTGAAGCAATCTCCCTTCTTAGGATTAGGGCAATTTAGCGCTATGTGGCCTTCCTGACCACAATTGTAGCAAACCCTCTTCCCCTTCATGCATACCCCCTGTGACGAACGAGAATTTTGTAATTTATTTTAAATATTTATTGAATTAAATAAATAGTCTTGTTGATTTATTTATTGAGTTAAATAAATATTTGATGGAATTGTGGTAGATTAATTTAATTATATGTGTTACATTGATTAAATTAACGTGGAGAAATTTTATAGTGCAAAGTGTGAATTTAATTGAGATTATTTAATTAAAAGAATTGTTATTAATTATAATATTATTCTAATTAATTTAATAATTAATTAGAGATTTAATGATTTATCATAATTAATAAATGAGGATTTTAATTATGTGATGAATTGATTTAATGTGTAATATTATCTTTTTTTAAATTGAATTTAAATGATATTATTTGATTAATTAAGGTGTGACAAATACACTATATAATAAACAAGTTAATTAAAATACAGTAAAACCTCTATAAATTAATATGGTTGGGACCATGATATTTTATTGTTTTATAGAGATATTAATTAACCGATAAATTAATATTTATTAATTTAAAGAGATTTTTGTAATTGATTGAAGTTAAATTTTGATCACATCAAAAAGCATTGTATATTAGAAAAATTCATGTATCATATTAATTGAATTAATCTAAAACATAGATTCATTGTACATAATATTAATGAAAACTAATAAATAATGTTCATTGTTTCTTAATAATTAAGTATTATTCATTGTATTTTTACTAAAAACATTCAATGTATGATGGTGATAGAAAATACTATATAAACAAGATAGAAAATTTCTTGAACCCACACCCAACAATGGCTCCTCATCTAAAATAAACAACTCTAGAATCATATTTCACTAAATTGTCTTAGTTATGTTTGTGCAAGTTTATATAATTATTAATTTATGATATTAATGGGACCCTATATTTACATAGGGGTTTTTTGAAAATATATTATCTAATTGTCTTATCGAAATTTGTTAATTTTTCAACTGGCCCAAGTCGGGACCGGAGAAAAATATTATCTTAGAGAGTTTATTAATTTACTGAGTATCAATTTAAAGAGGTTCTACTGTAATGGGAAAGGAGCCTTTTGTATGCTAACCAAACAGGGCCTTAAGAAAATGGGAGCAGTTAAGGCCTGATGCACTTAACCGCTATCCATGTTGCACTACTGCGCCGGTTATATTATACGTAGAAGTTTTATATCAGTTTTCATTCATATTATATCATAAGTTAGAAACACAAAGAAAAAAGGGAGTTGAGAGAGAAATTGTGAATTGAAGAAAGAAAGTTGGAGAATTAAAAGTTCATATTATCTTAACAAATATTGTAAGGGTAATTTCTTCATCCCAAGTTTTATATTCTACGTTATTATATTTTCTCCATCAAAGCCAACTTGAGTTCTCGGTAAATAACTTTTTATGATTAATGCATGAGATAGTGATTATATATGTTAATAGATGTTTACAACATGTTTTATATCAATTATAAATTATTTTAGAGTAATCAAATCCATGTAATCATGTTTTAATTTGAGTTTTATAAGTTACAGAGTATCAACATATGAATATGGCACATATATACAAAAATTCATGCTTTAATTGTATATTAAACAGTAAATTGATGATTGAATATGATTATGCATGTAAAAACGAAGAGAACGAAACTTAAACGGACCGATTCGGTGTTATAACAAATCTGTAATGTATGATTTCTTGAAAATTGTCAAAACTATAAAAAAATATCAAGAACATGAAAATTATGTGTTCTAATTTGATTATTTATGTGATTTAAGTTGTTAAAAGCATGCTAAGAACGTTATATAATGTTCTGTTAAGTTCAGATTGTATTGGGTAATATTAAATTTGATGTTTGAGTATGATTTTGGCGTAAATTGGCTTATTTCTGTGTTTTTTGCGTTTTCTGCCAGACTTCACTGCGTCGCGGCGCCGGTTTTGTGAAGAAATCGGGCGCTACAGCGCCATGCCAGTGCTGGCTGACAGTGGCACAACGCCGCAGCACCGGTTCTATGAAGGAACCCAGCGCTGCAGCGCCAGGCCAAGCAGCCGGCTAACCTAGGATCAGCGCCGCAGCGTCGGTCCCCAGTGCAAACTGGGCGCTGCTGCGCCGGTCAACAGTATGACCCATAAAATTTTATCCAAGTGTTCAAAGTTCAGAAATGCAATTTAAAACCTAATGTAATGAACATGATAACGTGTTAATCATATATTGAGATGTTCAAACAGATTAATAACTTGTCAATGATGTTTTACGTGATTAATTGATAAGATAAATACATGGTTTTAACTCGTTACTCGTGAAGTCTAACAACGTATTCAAGAACTGATGTTTGTGATCCGATGAGTATAATCAGACTTAGGATTAATTGGTATTGTGAATGTAATGGTATGTATGCATAATTGAGGAACGAGATTTATAGTTGTAACTTACGCACGAGGCAAGTTTTCTTACCCTATCTCGATTACGATTACGCAAGTTTATTAACTCTACTTTAATTAAGCAAGTTTATCTATTCTTTCATTAAACAAGTTCTTACTCTTGTTTATTCAAGTTCAAGATTCCATATGAGATGTTATAATTCTTTTAAACGCAATACTTTGATTATACAATACTTATTCAATTGTATACCTTTGAGATTCGTTATTTGATTTAAGTGTCATTTTACTGTTGAACCTCAAAAGACTAGTGAACCCTTATTGATTGGACTAGTCCATAGTTGATGAGCGTTATAAATTCTATAACTGTTATTGAGCTTATCCAAGCCAAACTTCCTTCGGTGCGAACTCTAATGTCAAACTGAGATGAACAACCCTTTATAGGGGATTATTTACGCGTTAGCGTTGAGATGATGTGCACATATATGGTACTAAGGGCTGATCTGCCTAAGTACGAGAAGTAGAGTCCATATAGTCTTACGACTATTAAAGGTATAAAGTAAAAATACTTGATAATTTGGAACATAGTTCTTGGTCTTATGACCCTCAGATATACTTTTGATTCTTGCTTCTAATCTTGATTCAAAAGCCGAGCTTTCTATTATTCAGAACTCATTGATTCTTCGCATGTTATTATTGTTATTATATTGTTATACTTGTGGGCAATCGTTGCTCACTCTTGCATAATAACATTGCAACTAAAGTTGAAAGAACCGAAGAGCCTTCCACTAGTAAAGGCAAGGGAAAGATGAACAAGTGATGAAGTCTAGGTTATTGATATTTGAAAATATTTTGTTTTAAGACTTATGATGTCATGTTAGACTTAATTGTTTATTTATGTTTCTACATTGATGTTTACGGTTAGTTAAACCTGGGATTTATTCGTTCAGATGTTGTAACTCCTTAAGGGGAGGATTTCTATTTATTTATGAGTTTCATTTATTATGGGTAGATAGATGTGTTATTATTGGACAATGAACACCAAATCCTGTGAAAATGAAGTACCCGAATTTGGGGGTGTCACAAGTTGGTATCAAAGCCAGGTTATGAATCTTAGGTGGGGGAAAACCTTAAGGTAGTAGCCTTTTAAGAGATCGATAACATAGTGGTGATAAACTCTAATCGAGTTATAAGAGATGAATTCCTTAATTCATTGAAGATAATAAAAGACTTTATGTGCTTATGTGATTACTTATGTGCTCGCGATTATCGATTAGTATCACGTAGTAACTAAGACTTAAAATTTTGATTGTCAAGATGTCGGATGTTAGAGGATCCAGTCAGCCTAGGGAGGTTGAACCCCGAGTGGCTAGAGAGGAGGACCCCCGAGACATTCATACAGTCTGGGAGCAGTTGGTTTGGAGATAGCCATCTCCGTTGATCACTGTTGTGGGTCAGAAGCATAAGCCAATGTTTGATTCAGAGAGGACTCTGAAGAGATAGAGGTAGAGGTTGAGGAGGAGGATGAGGACCCTGATGACTTTCCACCAAACTCTATCAGTGCTGAGATGTATGACAAGCTATCTGACCGTAACATAGAGTTACAGGATACTGTTCGAGAATTGAAGGAGCAGACAGCTTGCACAACCGACTACTATAGAGCAGGACGGTGAGATCGAGAATCTTGATATACGTTTTGGAGACGCAGAGTGAAAGTCAGTTCATGCAGAGGGCCAAAATCACTACTAGAAAATAGACCTATAGCGACGGTCGCCGACCCTCGCTATAGGCTAAAAGACCGTCGCTATAGGCTATAACGACGGTCGCCGACCCTCGCATTAGCTTCCGTCGCTATAGGATATACCGACGGTCTTACATATTTATACCGACGGTCGGACCGTCGCTAGTAAACAAACCAAAAACGCACTTGAAGATATATACCGACGGTCAGCACATATCTATAGTGACGGTCATGCCCGTCTCACATGAAATCTGGCGCGAACATCTGGACCCTATAGTGACGGTCATGCCCGTCGCACTATGAAATCTAGCGCGAACATCTGGACCCTATAGCGACGGTCGTGGCTGTCGCAGTACGTAACAAAACAAATAAAGTCGTTTAAATACCATCCATCCAAAATACTGTCACTTACATATACATAACCATCCAAAATATATAACCATCCAAAATACTATGTCACCTACATATACATAACCATCCAAAATACCGTTACTATATATTAAAACAGTACATAACCAGTAGCACAACTAAGATATTTCCAGCAGCACGAGACATGTCACATGTCATCTATAGGATTATTTGATCCACTAATATCATCATTATCTCCTTCTGTCGAATGATCTTGCAAATTAATTACCAAGTAAACTTGTT
This sequence comes from Panax stipuleanatus, assembly GCA_020205555.1. Taxonomy (NCBI): domain Eukaryota; kingdom Viridiplantae; phylum Streptophyta; class Magnoliopsida; order Apiales; family Araliaceae; genus Panax; species Panax stipuleanatus. Next base: position 113,257,379 of record CM035124.1, read on the forward strand.
AATCTTTATACAAAGAGAGTGAGAGAGCAACACTTTTAGGTATAGGAGAGAGTGTGAAAGCAACACCTGATTGTTGGAATTAGCATTTGGAGCTGACGATTTCTTGAGTAATTATGCAATTATCGATTGCAATTCATCCACTTTCCTTGCAGTGTCATCTCCTTTTCCACGCACCATTTTCAACTCAGCTTTAAACAATTCTTCTTTCTCACGTTGTAAATCATTATTTGTGTCACGGGGCCCCCAAGTGTTGGTAGCCGTGGCACCAACTCCACCTTGTCAAAGTCTGCCGTGTCGCTCTGGTCCAAGCACTTGGATAAGGATATCATTTCGTCCCATAGATTGTGTATTACTGCTTCCGCCAGCCGCTGCCGGAGTCTTCTTTAACTCAATAATTTTTTTCTGTGAAAATATACAAGGAAAAATATGAATGAAATGACACACAGTACATGTCAACTCAGTACATGTCAACTCAGTACAAGTCAAAATATGAATGAAATGGTTAATTATAGTTTGCAAAGCAGCTCATATTATTTACCATAGTAATTAATACATATGTCCATGCAATTTTTTAAATTAATTTATTTTCCTAATTTTATTGCTTTCTTTCTCACATCCCAATCTTGTAGCAAATCCATGTTAAAGAAGAGAAAAAGAGAGTATATATATTTGTATCTTGTATTGTGAATCAAATTGTCTGCTAATCTGATCCAATGGTACTGATTGACCTATTAGAATGTCCATGAATGATCATGTGTCAATGTCTTCTCTGTCTGTCAATGTAATGGTTAATTATAGTTTGCAAACCACTTGCATGCTTGCTGCTTATCCACAAAATAGCCTCTTCTACTCTTTCTAATATAATGCTTCAGACATACCCTACCACAACATTTCCCCTTTTCTCTTACACTGCAGCTACATCACAGTTGCTATTACAGAGTCGACCCAAAAATCCCTCACCGTGACACTTGATTCAAGGCTTATTTAACATGATCATTCTGAAGCTATTTTTTATTTTGTGTGTTAACAATCAATTGATACAAAGCATTGAACAAACAGATCTTACTGGAATATCTGGTCCCGTATACTTTGCCAATATTGTATCAAGAATAAGGGAACCCAAGTAAGACTCCAACATACCTACCAAACATAAGTAATGATAATCTAAGAAAGCAGTCAACCAGATCAAGCTATGACACTATTTGGCACATGCACTCAGAAGTTATACGAGTACGTTTGATAAATTGCAAAACTTGACTGGTGTTTAACAAAGAAATAGGTTGGATCCCCTGTTAAAATTGCGGCGGGGAAATAAGGAGTTGCAAATCCAGTAAGAGGGGGGAGGGGGGGAGGGGGAGGGACAAGATAAATAGAGGTTTAGAAAAATAAATAAATCCATCCATGCAAGGGAGGATTGGGATAAAAAAAAATTCATCTTGCTGTTTACTACCAACTGTTCCACAATTAACCATTCCTCAAGCAAGTAAAGTTGCATATAAATCTTAATGCTCGCACATTCTAGACCAGTAATTCATGCACAATCAAGACTAGTACTTAAAGAAATATATATTTCAACAGCCACATAAATAATGCAGGTTTAAACATATATTTCAATAGCCACATAAACATTTTGCAAAATATATTTCAACAGCCACATAAATAATAATGTCATCATCAACCAAAGTGTGTAGCAATAGCAGTTGGGAAAGGTGGATGAGAAAAATTGCTATTTACCAAGAAAACCCAAGTCGGAACTTATGCAAACTAAAGTAATATCAGAGAATACGTACCACATTCGAGGATGCGCCCGGTAGAATTGAATTATCGCTTCGAGTGTGGGACTCGATATACAAATCGGCTCGATCAATCTCCTTTTTTTTTGTTTGGTACTACAAATAAAACACATAGTAGTACATAATTCAGGAAATACTCTATTCATAGAAGTCTAATACAAGATTAAAGACAAAAAATATTGAAATAACATCAAATATTACCAATTCATACTTCTTTTTCGGAATTGATTTAGTGCCCACGTATGACCTACCAACAATTTTTTTCGATTTTCACAATTTTTGTTGCTATTTCCTGCATTGCATGCATTTATAAATTAATACTAATCTATAACAATAATTAAGAAATGATAATACATAACCAATGAATAAACACAACCTATGCGGCATCAGTTAGCCAATAATCAACCAATGCAACCCATTGATTAGGATTTACTCGATCATTGTTGATAGTATTTGCTATAGATTTGGCACGATCATCAGGCACAAAATTAATACTCTTTAAGTTGGACTTCCAATCTCTCCACCTATTGTTCATGATAGCCATGATTTTTCTTTTAGCTTTGGGATGATCTGTGGTAAATCGTTTCTACAATAAACAAATTTACACATTAATTTACTTTCAAAGTGCTTAACTTATGAAATCAGTCTAATGTCAAATTCTATAGTGCTATGATTCATAACCTGGATTTCATCCCAAGCCCTTTTCATGTTAGCCTCAGTCATATTGGACCATGTTGGAGTACTTATCGGAAAAAATTCTCCATTGCGAGCAAGACACCTAAGAAAGGTTGTCAACTTATTGGCGTCTCCCCCAACAGGTTGACCATGTTCATCATAAATTACTTTCTTGGGTGCATCGGTATATGACCATGACTTTGCTCCCATTGTTGCTCCACGCTTCCTCTTAGGCCGAGAACCTAAAAGAGAGAAATAATCAAGATATATGAACTAAACAAAATTGATTTCATAACCATGACAATGCAAGTATATGTGTACCCATCCACCCCAAAACCATGACAATGCAAGTATATGTGATGATATATGCATGATACCTTCATGATTCTCCTTTGCATGAGGTTCATCGGCATTAGCCCCATTATCTTCATTTTCATTCATTTTTGGGTCATTGGAACGGCTAGCACGAGATCTGGACGCTCTATTAGAAGCCATTAAAGCAACCTGAAAAATGTATTGCACATCAAAATGAACTTATCATAAACAAAATGAACTTATGTAATGTCTTGGATTATGTATATCCCATACTATATAATGTCTTGGATTATTAAGATCATCTTAACTCTTTTTTTCCAAATGTATTTGTAACAATTATACATACATTTGCATTTGCCCGTCTTTTCTTTAACAATTCCCACAGAAAACCAATATTATATGCAACTAAAAATGCAACCGGCTTACACACCAATATAGCGGAAAGTATCAATAATTTATCAAGATGCTTACAGGTGGGCTGTTCCTAATTCTTTTGCTTCGCCAAAGATATCTGCATGGACAATTCAAATCCAGAGAGTAACTATTAGAGCCTCTGCTTGAACATTTTAATTTTCAGCTTGCAAGGGAAATAGGAATAGAAGAGGGTGGCAACCAAAGAAAATAGTGAACATGACTACTAAAGAAAATGTAGATATAAAACTTCTCGTTTAAACAAGTCAAAAACCAAGAGTTCGTGCATAAATTGAGATAAATAAAGAACTTCTTGGTGACATTAATAGTCTGAAATTTTACTTGCATTTTAACTTGTCCTGAGGCAGCTTTAGTAGTTGTTACTTTCACAACTCATATAAGATATAAGTAGTTGATATCTCATGTTTGTTATCTGGTCTGTCAGAAACATCATCTTCACTAATAGAGCTGATTCAGATTAGAACTAGAGGTTTAATGCATCTCATTACTGGCTACGCTGCTACAGATATGAGTCTGGTGTTAATAGTACAAGGCATATTAGTCAACATTGAACTCTCTATTTCAGTCAATATTGTATCATGAAACCACATCAAATGCAAGGCATATCGTATCATAAAACCACATCAAATGCAAGGCATATCAGTCAACATTGAACTCTCTATTTCAGTTGGAATTTACTTTGTTTTTCTCATATTCAAAGTTATCATAATATGCAAATTCTATTACAACATGGTATATTTAAGCATAGAAGCATGTTTGAGGCATTCATTTCAATAAATGAGCAAGTAGGCATGATTTGAACTTAAGTTCATAGTTAATATGCTTTGACATCAAAACAACCCATTCTTGGTCATTTAATCAAACAAGTAGTGTGTAGTTTTTATACATACCTACAGTACATATATCTTTAGCCATTTTAATCCAGCCTTATGGCATTAAAACAACAAGAAGACAACTATATTACCATATCCACACAAAGCAAAAATCACAGCAACAATTAAAGCTTCTAACAGTTAACATAGCAGCCAAAAATTAACATAACAGTCAATCATCATTGTTGCTACCCAGCTCTTACATGGCCTCTATAAGGCTTCCTGACACATCTATAAAATGATGAGAATACATGAACTTGAAAATAAGGAATTTAATATTGTAAGCTTTTCATTTTCTAACACCTTTACTTCAACCCCATCAAAAGCAAATAAATTAAAAGTTGAACCGTCTAATTGCAAGTAAATCCATAATCAATGAACAAGAAGAAAGGCACTGATACATTAAATATGAGTTCTGAACAATCTGACATAAAATTCAACCGGAGATAAATCTTAAAACATTTTGTGGTCAAATGATCTATATAAAGATTTAAACAAAACAACTAAATAACATATTACTGGTTTATCATTTTATCATTCTTCCCCATCTTCATTTTCCTTCACTATCACCCTCCTCTTCATCTTCGGGACTCTCCTCTTGTCTTCGTCTTTGTCTTCGTCTTCAATATGTTCAATCATTCGTCTTTTGGAATGAGAAGTATCATTTTGAGATCCTATTTTCCGCTTACTTCTAAGTCTTTTTTGTCCATTTTCAATTAATTCAGCATCAACATCATTCCTAACCCAATTTATGTTTTCAATATCAACTCTACAACTAGAGTGATGAAATCTTCATTGGTATTGGGTAACTCGTCACTATCAGAATCTACTTCAGCATCTTCACATAAATCTCTCGATTTTGTTCTTATAACGACACGCCAATTGCTATCCCTTTGATTATCAACATAAAATATTTGTTGAACCTGAGATGGCATTACAAAGGGCTCATCAGTCAAGCCAAACTTTCGAGAATTTACAAGCGTGAAGCCATAGTCATCAGTTTTGATCCCTCTATCACGTGCTAAACTGTCATACCAGTTACACTTGAATAGAACAACCTTGCCAGATCCTGTAATAGTCTAATTCAACAGCATCTTCCAAAATACCAAAATATTCAACTACATCTTCCCTAGGATTTAGGTCTCTAGCAGAGGAATACCACGAGTAGTTGCTACCACATATACCCCACTATTCTGTGTTCTCCTCTTACTCTCACAACTTGTAGTATGGAATCGATACCCATTTACCAAATAACCATCTCCTCTCCTGCCTATCAAATTTGGGCCAAATGCAAGAGCGTTTACTTCCTTAGACACATCATCATTCACAATTGCCATCTACAAAATGGTAGCGATATAAGAAGATTCCATCAATTTATTATTAATAAACATTACAAAGGCATTTCATGAAATTACGTTCACATATCGTAGTACTTACATAATTCTTAAACCATTCAGGAAATTCATTTTTCTTAGCATTGTCAAGTTCCCTTGGGGTCGGTTTTTGCTTACGCTTTCCACTGTTGTAACATATACGAATCTTGCCAAATACTACAAAAAAATAAAAATAACAATATTTTTTTTGTTATAGATATATAACAAAAAAAAATAATATATTCTTTATTTACTCACCTTAGATATGACTCGACCTCTTTACAATTGAATAGTACATACACATGTGCACTCTTGACATCATCTCCACATAGAACACAATCTTTTGGGGCATTAAGAAATTGACCTATGTTTCTGAATACGGAGAGACTTGATTCACCCTGTTCGTATCCATCTTCATTTCTTCCAACTCGGTTCCATGTAGCATTATTCTGACTTAAATATCTTGAGCAAAATGTAACACACTCTTCAGCAATATACCCTTCTACAATTGACCCTTCTTCACGACTTCTGTTGCGAATATACCCTTTTAACTTGCCCATGTATCTTTCAAAAGCCCACATTTGTCGATATTTCACATTTCCAGCTATCCTCGCCTCTTCAGCAAGGTGGACACACAAATGTATCATTATATCAAAGAAAGCATGAGGAAACACCATCTCAAGCTTGCAAAGTATTAATGGGATTTTCTTGTTCAACCGTTCATAATCTTCCGATGTGTTATAATTGGAACATAATTCTCTAAAGTAGTTACAAAATTCAATTATCGTTGAGCAGACATGTCGAGGCAAGTTGGTACCTCGTATTGCTATTGGAAGTAATTGTTGCATTAAAATATGGCAGTCTTGACTTTTAAGACCTGAGATCTTGCCCCCCATCAAATTGATACAACATGAAATATTTGAAGCATATCCATCAGGTACCTTAACATTTTTCAACACTTCCAAGAACTCGTGTCTTTCTTTCTTAGACATCGAGTAGCTTGCAGCCGGCAAAAGGTACTTTGAATCGCTTGCTTGCACGGGTCTTGGATGGAGCTCTCTTCTTATACCCATTTCCATCAAGTCCAATTGCGCTTTTAAATTATCTTTTGTCTTTCCTTGCACACTCAACAATGTCCTTATCAAGCTATCACAAATGTTTTTCACGATATGCATTCCATCTAGATTGTGGCGCAACAAAAGTATCTTCCAATATGGCAATTCAAAGAAAATGAATTTCTTCCTCCAATTATGTTTCGAGTCATGGGGAATGGTCTTTGTGCTAGAGGGTGTCTTTCCAAAAGTGACATTAATGTCATTAACTTGTTCAAGAATATCAAATCCTTATAGTACCACTGGAGCTTCACTATGGTCACATTCTCCGTTAAATCTCCGTGTATCAAAGCCTATAACTATGATCCTACTCCAAAAAACAACGATGCCCGATATAACATTCCTTACTTTGTAGTCTACGAGAACGAGTGCTCATTTGACATGATGGACAAGCCAACCTACCTTTAGTGCTCCAACCAGACAACATAGCAAGAGCTGGAAAATCACTAATTGTCCACTGACAGTGCAACACGCATTTGGAACTTTGTACCAGTATATGCATTATACGTTTCAACCCCATTACTCCATAGTATCTTCAACTCCTCGATTAAAGGTTGCATATACACGTCAATATCATTACATGTCAAGTTTGGTCCAGGTACTAACAACGGCATGATAAAATACTCCTGCTTCATACACATCCACGGTGGTAAGTTATAGACAACTGTCACTGGCCATATACTATATGGTGACCCATGGGTAAAGGGACTCATGCCATCAGTGGACAGTCCGAGCCTTATATTTCGATGTTCTTGAGAGAATGTGGGGTACATTGTATCCAAATGCTTCCAAGCAGCAGAGTCAGCTGGATGACAATTCACTCCATCTTTTCGCCGCTTTACATGATGCCACATCATATATTTTGCAGTTTCTACAGACATAAATAGCTTCTGCAATCTCGAATTAACGACAAATAACGTAATTGCTTCACAGCTACTTTGCTCCTCTTAGCATTTGTATCTCTTTGTGCCTTCTCTGCTACAACCACCTCAGTCTGCTTCCACCTCAATGATTTGCAAACTGTACAAGACTCTAATTTTTCATTCTCCCTCCAAAAGAGCATACAATCATTCTCGCATGCATCAATCTTCTCATAACGAAACCCCAAATTTCCAACCATTTTCTTCATTTCATAAAAATTATCAGGCAAGTTTGCAAATGTTGGAAATGATGACTTAAACTTACGAAGCAAACCATCAAAGGATACATCAGTCCATTTGCTAACATTTTTATGATTGAAAAGCCATACAATGAACGAAAGGACAGTCTCAGTTTCACATTCAGGATATAAAGGTTGATTGGCCTCTGACATGTACTTTTGATATTTTGTAGCTTTAGCCGACGATTCCACACCGTGATCCCTAAATATATCATTTACCATATCAGGCATACGATGATCATCTTCGGATTGTGATGATTCGTCGTGAACATCATCATTGCTCACATCCCTGGCAATCTCATCTTCCCCTTGATGCATCCAATTCGTGTAGCCAAACATAAATCCATCACAAATTAAATGTTCACGAATAGTTGTTCGAATCTGGTATCTTCCATTCACACAATTCTTACATGGGCAAAGAATTCTTCCTGTGACCATGCCCACTTTTTCGAAACCAAAGTTCAGAAATCTTTCTAGGCCTGCAAGATATTCTCTAGAATATATTGGTAATTCCATCCACCTCTTATCCATGATATTGTGTCCCTAATTCAAATTGAACCACCATCAAATGTTAGGTACCAAACAGGAAGAATCAAGAAAGCATTTGGTAATTCCATCCACCTCTTAGCCATGATATAATTTGGTGTTTTTTGTTCAAATTTAGCTTCTTTTTTGTAGCAGCAGCAACGGACTTCATCTTCATGTCCTCCTTGTACTCTCCTTCTCCTATTTCTTATAAAATCATTTTTCATTAAATTATACTATATATTATAGCTACTGACAGGTGATGTCTACTATTGCATTCAATTTCAATGTTACAATCTAAGCAACTGAGTCAGTGTTCAAAAGTTAACAGGACTGACTCTACAAAATGTTTAGGTCTTCTACCAGTTGATTCCAAAAAAACTTGTGTTATATATGTGCGTGTATCTCACTATTCGTAATTTTAATTAATTTCTTGCTTGCATTCTTTCCTTCTAATATATTTTATTTTTATTTTTTTGGACTTGTTCCTTTTTGTTTTCTTTTTAGTGTTAGTATTATTATTTTATTTGTTATTTCTCCCGTCTTTATACTTTTTCGTTGTCATGTGGGATTCATTCTAGCCTAGCCCAGCTTGTTTGGAATAAAAAAGGCGTTGTGAGTTGAGTCTTTTTTTGGTCAGTTGAGGGTGACTAGTTTAGTGATGCAATGTCATTTTTTTGGGCGGAAGAAATTTGTAAATCCTCTTATGTTAAACAATTTCTTGTCAAATTGTGTGATGCCATTTGTCAATTGGTTATTCGGGGTGACTTGAAAATCACCCTTAGCATGTGATGTATCTAGGTGAATTGCTAGGATTAGAGTGTTGAATTGCAAGGATTACAGTGTACAAGACAGCCAATTTACATCTATGATCTATGTAACAGGACCACTTTTAGCGAAATGGTCTATGTGGATGAGTCTCAAAAGCTGCGTGTTCTATTATCTATGATCCAAGTGACAGGACTACTTTTAGCATGTACTTTTGGCATCCACTGGCATATGTTTTCTCCAAATATTATCTGGCCTCTGGGTGGCACTAGTAGGTGATTAAAGTTACTGGATCAATCATGTTATTGTTTGGAGAAATGCGTATTTTGGTTTGGAAGCAACATTATTCAAGGATTGCCAAACTGCACTAGCATCAGAAGATAATTTCAAGCAACATGTTACTCTACAAAGTAGATCTGTATGAAGGTACTGTTTGTCAACGACTCAACTCAGCAAAACTTCATCAAACTAATCATTCTGCCTAACTAAAGGAATTAATATACCCTCAAGTTGGTAACACAAATTCAACCAAATACAAAGTCCTACACCGACGGCCAGAAAGATATAATACCTATAAGAGTTTTTAACAACTACCTTTTAATATGTCAATCAGTCTTCAAGATAAATAATTTCATACAAGACCATGTAACTCACGTGTACAAAAGAGGGCAATTTTATTAGGTAAGAAAAAGATCCATGGTTCCATATCTCCAATGATTTTGAATAACAAAAACAAATAATCAAATCTGATCTTCACAACTATGCAAACAAAAACATTAGAATACTGAATTAGAAAAAGACCCCAAACACATAAATCAACAAAACAAAATTAAGCTAGAGGATTGTAATAAAAAATCAAACCTCTTCTGCGAAATAAACTCCAAAGCATGTAAAACCAAACAGTGCAGATACTCCACTTTCCGATTGCACACCTGAATTGAACCCTGAAGCAGCAAAGCAGCTACATTTTCCCTCAAAAGATAAAATTTCAAATTCAGTACCCTGATAAAACACTGTAACAAACAAGAGTAAAAAAAAATATTGAACCTTCAGCGAAATTCACAGAGAGATGACCGTCAACTTTTCTGTTGATTTCACCAGAATAAATTTTTAATAGATACTCTTCAAGATTTTTAGCAAGATCGATGGCCCAATTGGATTCTAGGTCACGAAGCCGGGGAAAATGGGAAGTGAAAATGATTTGGGGGAAAAATGGGAGTGAAATGATTTATGGAAAAAAGGGAGGGTTTTGTCTAAAAATAACATCTATACCGACTGCCAGACAACGACCCTCGGAACAGATTATCTACGAGGCATTTACCGACTGTCTCCAATGACTGTCGCTATATATACCCTATAGCGAGAGTTCCGTGCCGACCGTCGCTGTAGCTCGTCGCTATATGTCAATTTCTAGTAGTGAATAAAGAGAAGTCAACTGAGATAGAAAAATTGAACAGTGACTTGCGAGAGGAGTCAGCGAAGCGTGCTAGAGCAGAGGACGCTTGGATGAAGGCTTCTCGACGTGCAGATCTTGCCGAGGACAATGTTCGGGACAAAGAAGGCTAAGATCGAGGAGACAAACTATACGTTTCAGACAGCGTTTGATAGGGCCCAGGATTGAGTGGTCTACTATCCAATGCAGTTCGAGGACTCTGCATCATAGAAGAAGAGCGCAGAGAAGCTGTTCGATGTCTTAGTAGGCCGGGATAGGAATATTATGAATTATGTGAATATTTAATGGTAGTTAATAATGTAAATTCCAATGTGATTATAAACAACAAAATATGATGACGATTTAAATCCTGAAGATTTTTTATCTCGGGATAATTTATGTAAATAGCAGTGATGCTATCTTATTTTGTTTAAAACTTTTGAATGAATAGATATCATAGTTTATTTGAGATGATAAGTGTTAAGTGATTATCTTAAAATGTTTAAGCTAAGTCTTAAGTATTTAAGGAATTGAATAAAGATCTAATAAGCGTATATCTTAAACAGAAATATGCCGCCAAGAAGACGCCCAACTCGTCAACTAGCCCAGGAAGGGTCAACCAATAACAACGACGCTAATGCCAAAGCTAATCTTGTTCAGCAGTTGGTCAACCTGTTAACGGGAGCACTTGCCAATCAGCAGCAAGCTCCACAGAACACTTCGTTTAAGGATTTCAAGGAAGTAGGACCGCCAGAGTTCAAAGGATCAATGAACCCAATTGAAGCTTAGACTTGGGTAATGGAAAGGAAGAAAGTGTTCGACGTCGCAAGGGTCAACGACGACCAAAAGACTGCCTTCGCAACATTCATGCTGAAGTCAGAAGCCAACTACTGGTGGCAGGAGAATAAGGTCCAGGGAGGACAGAGCGTAATTACCTGGGATAGATTTAAGGAGATGTTTTTCGAGATGTACTGTAAGACCCCAACTTTTATGAATAAAGATTTAATTTTCTTTATATATTATTTCGAAATAGTAAGGTGTTGATTTGATAGATATGAAAGTTATGGGTGAAATGTGCAAACATTTTTAAAATGAGCAAGTGGTTATAAAATATTCTTGTTGTCGGGGAATATTCGTTTGGTCGTGGAATATTCTTGTTGTCGGGGAATATTCGTACGACGGCGCAGCTATTTGTGGGCCCCCACAACGGAATAACTGTCGGATATAGAAAGCGACAGAAATAACTTTTTACAAAATAACGGCGTGGTTGTTACTGTTAGTACTGTTGATATACCCGGTGGTTAAAATACAGTGATACACGGTGTTGCATAGTAGCACACGGTATTGCACAGTATTTCGAATTATTGAGTCTTACGTGAGAAACCATTACTCAATTATTGTTACAGTAATTACTGTTCAATATTTTATATTATTGACTCAATAATTGCTACGTTGATATTTTATATTATTGACTCAATAATTACTGCATTGATATTTTATTGACTCAATAATTGCTACGTTGCTATTTTTTATGATTGATTCAATAATGGCTACAGTTGATATTTTGTAGTATTGATTCAATAATTGTCATTGCACAGTATTTCACATTATCAACTCAATAATTCATATTATTTGAATAATATTATTAGATAGCATTATTGACAATGTCTAAGGAAGTTCTGTCTAGGAGGGGTTATTTAATTGCGCGCTAGTAAGGAGAAGTCCTTATCGGAAGGCCCCCTCTTTCCTGGGAACGACCTGGTTGTCAATATTGTAGTTCTGTAATATTATTTGTGAATAATTAATTATTGATTTATATGATAAGGAAATATTTATTTGGTGGATATTAAAGAAGGAATTGGCGCTGATGAGTTTTTATCAATATTTTGGTGTGAGAAATCATCTGTTTATGGATTTCGGATAATTTATGTTTGGAATTTGGAAAAACTTTCTTCTGCAAAGTTGTAGAGAATTAAATTTCCTATGAAAGGACATAGAATTTGTATTTTTCTGACAAAGGGGCTATTTGTTATGAATTATTGAAGTTTTGGAAAATAAATATTTTTTAAATAAAATGGTGGGCCCCACTTTTGTTGTTGGTTGAAAAATCTGAATTTTGGGAAGCCGCCAGGCGGCGGAATTTTTTTTTAAAAATAATAATATTTTATTATTTTAGTCTCCTTTGGCATCCTAAGTTTTTCCTATAAATAGGGTGCTTAGGTTAGAATTGAAAATCACACCAGAATCAGAAGTTTTCACTCTCTATAATATCGAGCGTATTTTTGTGAGTATTTCTATACTTTGAGTATTAGTATTCAGCGCAAGTTTCCTTCGGTATTATATCCGATATTCCAGTCAGAGGTACTATCTTTTTGAGGTAAGGGATGTTATTTTCTTTCATAAATGATGTTATTCTTTTCAATATCATTATACCGAAATATTGGCATGGATTTTATGTTGAAATTCTTACTTTTTCCGTCGGGGTTACTATTCACGTATACGGCACTATTCACGTATACGGCACTATTCACGGAAAAATTAAATTTTCTTCTATTTGTCCAAATTGCTTGTTAAGGTTACTATCTTTGATTGTATCCAAGTTTTGAGCTCTATTCTTGAATTTTGCTCCATAATTGATTATTACGAGGTATTTTTGAATTGGATATACTAAAATACGAATACTTAGTCTTTGTCTTTTATCTCACTGGATTCGTTTTTTTTAATTGTTTTTCATCATTCTCAGTCCTAAAAGGTGATGTAACTGAATATCTTTGGCCTGTAGAGCAAAGATGAATGATTACCTGATGAATATCTTTGGCCTGTAGTGCAAAGATGACAGGTGTTGAGATGAATATGACCACTGATGATACAAATGAATATCTTTGGCCTGTAGTGCAAAGATGAATATTTGATTCGAGATGTATATTGATTGATGTTACAGGGATAAAATATTGATGATGGACTTTTAAATCATAGAAGATAGTAGACTTCATTCTCTGCTTAACTCTTCTAATGATTTGTTATTTCCGCTGCGAATATTGATCTAAGATTGGTTGTCCATTATATTTTATCTGATTTATTGAAGGCTAACGATGATTTATTTTTCATTATCTTAGTCATAATATTCTTTACTGAGCTAGTTGAGCTCACCCTTTTCATCTGTTGTCCTCTTCAGGAAATGAGAATGTTGCGGGAACTAGTCGGGGGACAGAGTGATGGTCCGAGTTAGAGCAGTAGTAGTCCTCACTATTTCTGATAAATAGTGTGATAATAATTGTAATGAGGACTTAGTTTGAATCTTAATATTTTCTACATATTTGTATTGACACTCACAGTTGTGTGGTCGTATTTTGCACGACCGTATGATATAAAGTTTGTGTTTGAATTCTGTACTATGTATTTGGCGACTCAGAATGGGTTGGGTTGAATGGACCTATTCTGGGGGCGTCACATGTACTTCCCAACAAGCTCTCAAAACCAGATGGAGGTTCAGTTTCTGGAGCTAAAACAAGGTAACATGTTTGTGCCAGACTATGCTGCGAAGTTTAATGAGTTGGCTAGGTTTGCAACTTACCAAGTGAATACCGATGAGAGGAAGGCTAGGAGATTTGAACAGGGACTGAAGCCCTGGTTGTACAGCAAAGTGTCAATGTTCTAGTTAAAACTTTTGCAGGAGTATTGGAGAAGGCAATCATCGCAGAAGGTGGAAGCAATGCTTTGTCCAGGTAAAATCAAGAGCTTAAGAAGAAGAAGAAGAATGAAGGGGAAGGTAACAAAGCTAGTGGTAGTAATACTGGTGGAGGCAGCGGTCAGAAAAAAAGATGGAATAACAGTGCGTCGACTGGAAATCAGCAAGGAAATCGGAAGAAGAGAGTGGAGGCTTGTCAGACCTGCGAGAAGAATCACCTGGGGTCTGCATGAAGGGAAAGAGGGTCTGCTATAATTATGGTCAGGAAGGCCACATAGCACCAAATTGCCCTAACACTAAGAAGGGCGCTTGCTTCACATGTGGGTCAAAGGACCATCTGACAAGGGATTGTCCCAAGAAGGTAACAGGAGGGGCAGGAGAAGGTGGAAATAGAGGCAGCAGTGGCAACACTCTAACTATCACGGGATCGACACCAACCAACCGACCTACCGCCAGGACTTTTAACTTGAACATGCAAGATGCTGTGCAGTCACGTGATGTGGTGTCAGGTATCATTCCGATCAATAATGTTAATACATATATATTATTTGATTCGGGTGCTACTTACTCATTTATATCCGATGACTTTGCTAAGAAACTAGAATTGCCTAAGGATGAATTAGAATACCCTATGAACATAGAAATTGCGAATAGGAAAGTGATTCCTGTTAAGTTTGTACACAAGAACTGTAGGGTGGACATTAAGGGAAAAGTGATGAACGATCTTATCCCGATTAGACTTGGGGAATTCGATGTTATTTTGGGGATGGATTGGTTATTCAATTATGGGGCAATAATTGATTGCCAAAAGAAGTGTATTAACCTTATGACTCTGTCAAAGGTTTTATTTTATGGCAGCAAATCGCCTAGACAAGAGAGTTGTCTGATGATGATGCAGGCCAAGAAGTTGCTGAGACAAGGTTGTGTAGGGTATTTAGCCTACATAGTCGATAGTCGCAAAGAGAGTTCGAAGTTGGAGGAGATACCTGTCGTAAGAGACTTTGTGGACGTATTTTCGGATGATTTGCCAAAACTTCCGCCAGATAGAGAAGTAGAATCCGTAATCAATTTGGCACCAGGAACGGCTCCAATATCGAAGGCCCCGTACCGTATGGCTCCGGTGGAGATGAAGAAATTAATGGTGTAGCTGCAAGAGCTATTGGATAAGAAGTATATTCAGCCGAGCGTATTACCGTGGGGAGCGTCGGTGTTGTTCGTAAAGAAGAAGGATGGAACGATGCGGCTCTGCATTGATTACAAAGAGTTAAACAAGGTCACGATTAAGAATAAGTATCCGTTGCCTAGGATCGACGACTTGTTTGACCAGTTAAAGGGAGCGAGATACTTCTTAAAGATAGACTTAAGAAGTGGTTACCATCAATTGAAGGTGAGAAAGGAAGATGTTCCAAAGATAGCATTTAGGACTCGATATGGTCACTACGAGTGGTGATGTCATTTGGTCTAACAAATGCTCTTGCAACATTTATGGACCTAATGAACAGAGTATTCAAATAGTTTTTGGAAAATTTTGTAGTGGTATTTATTGACGATATTTTGGTATATTCTAAGACCAAGGAGGAACACGTAGAGCATTTGAAGGTGACGTTGGAGGCATTGAGAAGAGAGAAGTTATATGCCAAGTTTTTGAAATGCGAATTCTGGATAGAGCGGGTGCAATTTCTTGGACATGTGATTGATAAGGACAGAATTTTGGTAGATCCCTCAAAGGTTGAAGCGGTGATGAACTGGGATCAGCCGAAGACACCGTCAAAAGTGAGAAGTTTTCTCGGTTTGGCAGGATATTATAGAAGATTCATTCAGGACTTTTTCAAAATTGCGACTCCGCTGACGAATTTGACTAGGAAATCGGTGAAATTCGTTTGGACGGAGAAATGTGAGGAAAGATTCCAAGAGCTGAAGAAGAGGTTGAGTACAGCACCTGTGTTATCTCTTCCGGATAGCACAGGAAATTTCGTGGTGTATAGTGATGAGTCGCATAAAGGACTAGGCTGTGTGCTTATGTAAAACGACAAGGTCATTGCGTATGCGTCACGATAACTGAAGGATTATGAGAAGGGGTATCCGACCCATGATTTGGAGTTGGCCGCGATAGTTTTTACTTTGAAGATCTGGAGACACTATCTCCACGGGGAGAAGTGTGAAATATATACAGACAATAAGAGTCTGAAATATATTTTTACACAGAAGGATTTGAATATGCGCCAGAGGAGATGGTTGGAATTAATAAAAGACTATAACTGTGAGATCTTTTACCATCCGGGTAAAGCGAATGTGGTTGTCGACGCCTTAAGTAGAAAGGGTCGAGAGAAATTAATGTTGTTGACTGCCCAGGAGGAGCTAATTTTAGCAATGGAGAAACTGGAATTAGAGGTGAGAAATCCTAAGGAGTCTGACGAGAAACCGTTCCAGCTAATAACTGGTACAAGCTTAGTGGATAAGGTTAAGGAAGCATAACTTCAGGATGAGGAATGTGAGAAGATCAGAAAGAGGATATCTGAAGGGGATGAACTAAAATTTAAAGTGGACAATGAAGGACTGCTAAGATTCGAGGGAAGAATTTGGGTACCACCAGTGCCAGAGATTAAAGAGAAAATTTTGAGCGAGGCTCATAGTTCACGGTATTTGATTCACCCAGGGAGCACGAAGAAGTACTAGGATCTCCGACAGCATTTCTGGTGGCCAAATATGAAATGAGATGTTACCGACAGTGTGGCCAAATGTCTAACATGTCAGAAAGTGAAAGCAAAACATCAGAGGCCGAGTGGGTTGCTACAACCGTTAGAAATTCTAGGATGGAAATGGGAGGGAGCATATCAGGATGAATTTCTTAGTAGGTCTTCCGACGACTCAGAAGGGTTTCGACGCAGTATGGGTTATCGTGGATCGACTGACAAAATCAGCACACTTCTTATCGATCAAGATCAGATTCAACCTAGATCAGTTGGCAAAGTTGTATGTCAAGGATATTATTTCAAGGCACGGAGTTCCAGTGTCAATAGTTTCCGATAGAGATCCGCGTTTCACATCAAACTTCTGGAAGCGACTATAGGAATGCAGTTAAGAATGAGTACGTCATATCACCCTCAGACCGACGGATAGAGCGAAAGAACAATCCAGACATTGGAAGATATTTTAAGAGCATGCATCATGGATTTCAAAGGAAATTGGGATGATCACCTACTGTTAGTGGAATTCGCCTACAACAATAGTTACCACGCGAGTATTGGCATGCCGCCTTACGAAGCGTTGTACGGCAGAAAGTGCAGAACTCCATTATGATGGGATGAAGTGGGAGAACGTCAATTGCTAGGACCAGAATTGGTACAAAAGACAATCGAGATCGTCAAGGTGATCTTAACAAGATTCGTAGCTGCTCAGGATAGGCAGAAGAAATACGCCGATCCATACCACAAGAATATAGAATTTGAATCGGGTAACTTTGTTTTCTTGAAAGTCTCTCCCTAGAAGGGAAAGATCAGATTCTGCAAGAAGCAAAAATTAAGCCCGAGGTTCATTGGACCCTTTGAGGTGCTGCGAAGAATTGGAGAAGTTGCGTATGAGGTAGCCTTACCTTCGGTATTAGAGCACATCCACAATGTTTTTCATGTTTTAGTGTTACGACCGTCTAAACCCGATTACAAACATGTCATAGAATATGAACCCCTACAATTTGAGAAAGACTTATCCTATGAAGAAGTTCCTGTTCAGATTGTTGACAGGAAAGAACAAGTTCTCAGAAACAAAGTGATACCTTCTGTTAAGGTAATTTAGAGGAACCACAACACTGAAGAAGTTACGTGGGAACTCGAAGAACACAAGATGAAAACTTACCCACATTTATTTGCTTAATCTATGTGTAAGCGATTCTCGGGATAGAATATTTGTAAAGGGGGAGAATGTAACGGGACGAAATTATTGAATCGTGATTCTGAGGACAGAATCCTTTTAAGGAGGGAAAGATGTGACGAACGAGAATTTTGTAATTTATTTTAAATATTTATTGAATTAAATAAATATTCTTGTTGATTTATTTATTGAGTTAAATAAATATTTGATGGAATTGTGGTAGATTAATTTAATTATATGTGTTATATTCATTAAATTAACGTGGAGAAATTTTATAGTGCAAAGTATGAATTTAATTGAGATTATTTAATTAAAAGAATTATTATTAATTATAATTTTATTCTAATTAATTTAATAATTAATTAAAGATTTAATAATTTGTCATAATTAATAAATGAGAATTTTAATTATGTGATGATGTGATTTAATGTGTAATATTATCTTTTATTTAATTGAATTTAAATGATATTATTTGATTAATTAAGGTGTGACAAATAAATTATATAATAAACAAGTTAATTAAAATAATGGGAAAGGAGCCTTTTGTATGCTAACCAAACAGGGCCTTAAGAACATGGGAGCAGTTAAAATCTGATGCACTTAACCATTACCCATGTTGCACTACTGTGCCGGTTATATTATACGTAGAAGTTTTATATCAGTTTTCATTCATATTATATCATAAGTTAGAAACATAGAGAGAAAAGATAGTGTTAAGAGAGAAATTAGTGAATTGAAGAAAGAAAGTTGGAGAATTAAAAGTTCATATCATCTTAACAAATATTGCAAGGGTAATTTCTTCATCCCAAGTTTTATATTCTACATTATTATATTTTCTCCATTAAAGCTAACTTGAGTTATCTGTAAATAACTTTTTGTGATTAATGCATTAGATAGTGATTATATATGTTAATAGATGTTTATAATATGTTTTATATCAATTATAAATTGTTTTAGAGTAACCAAATCTATGTAATCAACGTATAATATTTTAATTGGAGTTTTATAAGTTATAGAGTATCAACGTATGAATATGGCCCATACTGTACAAAAATTCATGCTTTAATTGTATATTAAACTGCAAATTGATGATTGAATATGATTATGCATGTAAAAATGAGGAGAATGAAACTTAAACGGATCGATTCGGTATTATAACGAATCTGTATTGTATGATTTCTTGAAAATTGTCAAAACTATGAAAAATATCAAGAAAATGCAAATTATGTGTTCTAATTTGATTGTTTATGTGATTTAAGTTGTTAAAAGCATTCTAAGAACGTTATATAATGTTCTGTTAAGTTCAGATTGTATTGGGTAACATTAAATTTGATGTTTGAGTATGATTTTGGAGTAAATTGGCTTATTTCTGTTTTCTTCGCGTTTTTCATCAGAATTCACTGCGTCGCGACGCCGGTTCTGTGAAGAAACCAGGCGCTGCAGCGCCAGGCTACTAATGGCTGACAGTGGCACGACGCCACAGCGCCGGTTCTACGAAGGAACCTAGCGTTGCAGCGCCAGGCCAAGCAGCCGACTGACGTAGGCTCAGCACTGCAGCTCCGGTCCCCAGTTCAAACTGGGCGCTGCAGCGCCAGCCAACATTATAACCCAGAGATTTTTATCTACGTGTTCAAAATTCAGAAATGCAATTTAAAACCTAATGTAATGAAAATGATAACGTGTTAATCATAAATTGAGATGTTAAAACAGATTAATAACTTGTCAATGATGTTTTACGTGATTAATTGATAAGTTAAATACGTGGTTTAACTTGTTATTCGTGAAGTCTAATAACGTGTTCAAGAACTGATGTTTGTGATCCGATGAGTATAATCAGACTTAGAATTAATTGGTATTGTGAATGTAATGGTATGTAGGATTAATTGAGGAACGAGATTTATAATTATAGCTTACGCACGAGGCAAGTTTTCTTACCCTATCTCGATTACGATTACACAATTTTATTAACTCTACTTTAATTGAGCAAGTTTATCTATTCTTTTATTAAACAAGTTCTTACTCTTGTTTATTCAAGTTCAAGATTCCATATGAGATGTTATATATCTTTTAAATGCAATACTTCGGTTATACAATACTTATTCAATTGCATACCTTTGATATTCGTTATATGATTTAAGTGTCATTTTATTATTGAACCTCGAAAGACTAGCGAACCCTTATTGATTGGACTAGTCCATAGTTGATGAGCGTTCTAAATTCTAGAACTGTTATTAAGCTTATCCAAACCAAACTTCCTTTGGTGCGGACTCTGATGTCAAACTGAGATGAACAACCATTTATAGGGGATTATTTAAGCGTTAGCATTGAGATGATGTGCACATACATGGTACTAAGGGTTGATCCCCCAAGTACGAGAAGTAAAGTCCGTATAGTCTTACAACTATTAAAGGTTTAAAGTAGAAATACTTGATAACCTGGGACATAGTTATTGGTCTTATGACCCTCAGATATACTTTTGATTCTTGCTTTTAATTTTGATTCAAAAGCTGAGCTTTCTATTATTCAGAACTCATTGATTCTTCGCATGTTATTATTGTTATTATATTGTTTATACTTGTGGGCAATCGTTGCTCACTCTTACCTAATAACATTGCAGCTAAAGTTGAAAGAACCGAAGAGCCTTCCACTAGTAAAGGCAAGGGAAAGATGAAAAAGCGATGAAGACTTGTTTATTGATATTTGAAAATGTTTTGTTTTAAGACTTATGATGTCATGTTAGACTTAATTTTTTATTTATGTTTCCGCATTGATGTTTAAGGTTAGTTAAACCTGGGATTTATTCGTTCAGATGTTATAACCCCTTAAGGGGATATTTTTATTTATTTATGAGTTTCATTTATTATAGGTAGATAGATGTGTTATTATTGGACAGTGAATACCAAATCCTTTGAAAATGAAGTACCTGGATTTGGGGGTCCCCAGGTGATTCTTCCCGTAGGTAGGACAAGACTCCACCTTCTTCTTCTAACTTCCTTGCTGACTTCTAGTTGACATATTATCATTCCAGTTCCTCTTTTGATTGTTACCACTTCCACCATTGCTGCCAGTACTAGACTTGCTGTTTTCACCTTCACTCTTTTTCTTCTTCTTCTGTTCCTGATTATACTTGGTCAGAGCATCGCTTCCACCTTCTGCGATGATGGCCTTCTCCAAAACTCCTGTAAAAGTGTTCAATTAGAACATTGACACGTTGCTGTACAACCATGGCTTCAGCCCTTGTTCAAACCTCCTCGTATTCCTCTCATCAAAATTCACCTAATAAGTTACAAACCTAGCCAATTCGCTGAACTTCGCGGCGGTTTTGAGAGCTCGTTGGGAAGTACATCTCAAAAAATATCTCCTTGAACCTATCCCATGTGATTACGCCTTGTCCTCCCCGGACCTTATTCTCCTGCCACCAGTAGATGGCCTCTGCCTTCAGCATAAACGTTACAAAGGCGGTCTTCTGATCATCGTTGACCCTTGCAACGTTGAACACTTTCTCCATCTCCATTACCTAAGTCTGAGCTTCGATTGGGTTCATGGATCCCCTAAACTCTGGCGGTCCTACCGCCTTGAAATCCTTAAACGACGTCGCTTGTGGAGCTTGTGGCTGATTTGCAAGTGCTCTATTTAAAAGGTTTACCAACTGCTGTACATGATTAGCATTGGCATAGGCGTTGTTGTTATTAGTCGATCCTTCTTGAGCTTGCTGACGGGTTTGGCGTCTTCTTGGAGGCATTTTTCTGTTTAAGATATACGTTTATTAGATCATTACTCAATTTCTTAAATATTTAAGACTTAATTGAAATATTTTAAGATTATCACTTAACACACAACATCTCAAACAAACTCTGATATTTTATTCATTCAAAAGTTTTAAACATAGAAAAGATAGCATCACTGCTATTTACATCAACTATCCCAAGATAAAGAATCTTCAGGATTTAAATCATTATATTCCATTGTTTATAACCACAGTGGAATTTACATTATTAACTACCATAGATAATCACATAACTCATACTATTCCTATCACGGCCTACTAAGACGTCGAACAGCTTCTCTGCGCTCTTCTTTCATGATATGAAACATCGTCCTACGATCTAGTATGTACCAAGGTAAGTCCTCGAACTGCACTGGATAGTAGACAACTCGTTCCTGGGACCTATCAATAGCTGTTTGAAAAGAGTAGTCTGTCTCCTCAATCTTAGCCTTCTTTGTTCGTTCACCGTCTTCAGCGAGATCTGCATGTCGAGAAGCCTTCATCCAAGCTTCCTCTTCTCTAGCACGCTTCGCTGACTCCTCTCGCAAGTCACTCTTTAGTTTCTCTACCTCAGTCGACAACTCTTTATTTTGGCTCTCCGTCTGAACCAACTTCCATTCCACGTCTCCAAGATGTCCATCAAGATTCTTAATCTCGTCATCCTTCTGCTCTATAGTAACCCGTTGTACAACTGTCAGTTCTTTCAATTCTCTAACGTTATCCTGTAACTCTATGTTACGGTCATACAGCTCGCCATACATCTCGGCATTGATAGAGTTTGGTAAAAACTCATCAGGGTCCTCATCCTCCTCCTCAGCCTCTACCTCTATCTCCTCAGAGTCCTCCTCTGAATCAAACATAGGCTCATGCTCCAAACCCACAACAGTGATCAATGGAGATGACTCTTTTTGTACCAACTGCTCCCAGATGGTATGAATGTCTCGGGGCTCCTCCTCTCTAGCTACTCGGGGCTCAACCTCCCTAGGCTGACTAGATCCTCCAACATTCGACATCCTGACAATCAAAATTTTGAGTTTTTAGTTACTACGTGTTGCTAATCGATACTCACAAGCACATAAGTATATCACATAAGCACATAACACACAAAGTCTTTTATTATCTTTAATGAATTCTTTAATTCATTTCTTAGAACTCGATAAGAGTTTATCATCACTATGTTTTTGATCTCTAAAAAGGCTAATACCCTAATGTTTCCCCACCTAAGGTTCATAACCTACAGCTCTAATACCAACTTGTGACACCCCCAAATTCGGGTACTTCAATTCCACAGGATTTGGTGTTCACTGTCCAATAATAACACATCTAACTACCCATAAACAAATGAAACTCATAAATGAAATAGAAATCCTCCCTTAAGGGTTACAACATCTTAAACAATAAAATCCCAGGTCATCTAACCTTAATACATCAATGCAGAAATATCATAAATAAATAAGTCTTAAACATAACATAGTGAGTCTTATCATAAACATTCTCAAATAAACAATAAACAAGTCTTCATCATTTGTTTGTCTTTCCCTTTCCCTTACTAGTGGATGGCTCGTCAACTCTTTCGACCTTAGCTGCAATGTTATTATGCAAGAGTGAGAAAAAATTGCCCACAAGTATAACAATAATAATAATAATAACATGCGGATAATCAATGAATACTGAGTAATAAAAAAGCTTGGCTTTTGAATCAAGAATAAATAACAAGAATCAAAAGTACATCTGAGGGTCACAAGACCAAGAACTATGTCTCAGGTTATCAAGTATTTCTACTTTAAACCTTTAATAGTCGTAAGACTATATGGACCTTACTTCTCGTACTTAGGGGGATCAACCCGTAGTACCATGTATGTGTACAACATCTCATCGCTAACGCGTAAATAATCCCCTATAGAGGGTTGTTCATCTTAGTTTGACATCAAAGTTCGCACCAACGAAAGTTTGATTTGGATAAGCTTAAATAATAGTTCTAGAATTTAGAACGCTCATCAACTATGGACTAGTTGAATCAATAAGGGTTCGCTAGTCTTTCAGGGTTCAATAATATAATTGATACTCAAATCAAATAATGAATCTCAAAGGTATACAATTGAATAAGCACTGTATAACTGAAGTATTACCTTTAGAAGAATTAGAACATCTCAATTGAAATCATTAACTTGAATAAACACGAATAAGACTTCGCTCAATATAAGAATAGGATTTAGGAACTTGCTCAATTAAAAGTAGAGTTAAGAAACTTGCGTAACGACAACAAGTCAAGGATAGAAAACATACCATTTACATACCATTAAAAGTAGAGTTAAGAAACTTGCGTAACGATAACAAGTCAATTTACAACTCACGTTCTCCAAATTAATCCTCCATACCATTTACATTCACAATAAAATTAATTATAACATAACTAGCATCTTGAGTATGCTATCTTAACTCTGAATCCGATTATATTAATCAAACTCACAATCGTTAACTCTTAAACACATTATTAGATTTCACGAACAACGAGTTTAAACACGTATTCGACTTATCAATTAATCACATAAAAATATTATTGACATGTTAATAATTTGTTTTTATCATCTCAATATATGATTAACACATTTTTATGTTCATTAGATTAGGTTTTACATTACATTTCTGGACTTGAACACTTAATTAAAATTTTCTAGGCGATTCTGCTAACCGGCGCTGTAGCATCCATTTTAGCCTTACTCACGATGCGACAGCGCTACAAGTAAGCCTTTAAACGGCGCGGCATCGCTCCAATTTTGCCTTGGAATGGCGCGACAACGCCACTGTGCAGACAGAGTTGCTGCAGTTTGCGAAAAACACAAAACATGGCCATAAACTTCCAATTTCTTTGTTCATAGCACGAATTAAGCATATCCATACATTATAATTTATATAAGATCATTACCCAACCTTTCTAGCATGATTATAACAACATAAATCACATAAACAACTAAATTAAAACCCATAAATTTCATGTTCTTGCTATTTTTTAAAGTTTTGTCAATTTTCATGAAATCACATATTACAGATTCGTTATAACACCAAATCAGTCCGTTTAAGTTTCGTTCTTTTTCTTTTTTACATGTATGAACATAATCAACCATCAATTTACCGATTAATATGCAATTTAAACATAATTTTCATATATTTAAGGCATATTCAAACATATTTCTCTATAAATTTGAAAACTCCAATTAAATATAATTTCATGGATTGATTACTCTAAAATAGTTTATAATCATCATATAGTGGATTACTCATGCATATTAATGACTACAAACAACTTTTCAATCATTAAATTGTGAAACCCAATTAACAAAGAACTAAAAATCAATTTTAATGGAGAAAACACAAGAACAAGAATTTTAACTTGGGATTAAGAATTTACCCTTGATAACTATGTTTTGATTAAGCAAGATGATAAAAATCCTCTTTTAATTCTCCAAACTCCTTCCTCAATCAATTTCTCTCTATGTTTTCTCTAACTTAGCAAGATAGTAATTATAAATGTGAAGGAAGACTGATAAATATAATACGTATTATAATAACTGGCTTAACGTGGGTATCAATTAAGCGCAACATGGCTTACAACTGACCCCATGTTCTCAAGGCCATGTTTGGCTTGCATAAAATAACTTCTTTTCATTTATTTTAATTAACTTGTTTATAATATAGTTTATTTGTCACACTTTAATTAATCAAATTATATTATTTAAATTCAATTAAATAAAAAGTAATATTACACATTAAATCAAATTATCACATAATTAAAATTCTCATTTATTAACTATGACAAATCATTAAATCTTTAATTAATTATCAAATTAATTAGAATAACATTATAATTATTAAACAACTCATTTAATTTAATAATCTCAATTAAATTCACACTTTGAACTATAAAAATATTTCTCATTAATTTAATTAATGTAGCACATTTAATTAAATTAATCTACCACATTTCTATCAAACATTTATTTAACTCAATAAATAAATCAACAAAATATTTATTTAATTCAATAAATATTTAAAATAAATTACAAAAATCTCGTTCGTCACAGGGTTGCTACTAATGGATAGAAGCATGATTGATGCAGCAAGTGGAGGAACACTGGTAGACAAAACTCCAGAAACTGCAAGGAACTTAATTGCAACCATGGCAACCAACTCACAACAATATAGAACTAGGATGGATCATACGCTTACAAGGGTATGGGTAAACACTTATAATCTTGAATGTCAAATTTCTGATTTAACTGCTTTAGTTAGACAAATGGCTGCAGGGAACATGCAAATAGAAAAGGTGTGTGGAATTTGTTCAATGTCAGGGCATACCACTGAGGCTTGTCCAATGTTGCAAGTGGATGAAATTGTTCAACAAGTCAATGCTGTGGGGACATTTTCAAGACCACATCCACATCAGTATAATCCTTATTTGGACACTTACAATCTAAGATGGAGAGATCACCATAACTGGACCTATGAGGATAATAGGTAGCCTAGTTTTTAAAAGATTCAACAGCAGTACCAAACACATGAACAAGCAGTTCCTACCAATTTTGGACCATCTCTTGAGGATATGTTCAAAGCTTCCATAAATCAAGCACAACAGTTCCAATAAGAGACAAGGACTTATATTCACAATCTAGAGAATTAAGTAGGTCAAAAGTAAACTATAACATAAAAAAATCCAACTAAACAAAATTGATAAACTTGACAACCTTGAGCCACAAATTAATATGAACTTTAACATTGACCTCAAAGATTCAAAACAATAACCATTGGAAAACTTCTAAACAATGCATCATCTAAAAATTTAGACTTATTTATCAATCCTACTTTACTCTTAACCCCACGTGTGTGTGAATCCACATATATCAAACCAATCAGAACTCAGAAAAATTTATGTAATCAAAGCATTATAGGAAAAAGAGAAACTCAAACACTTATTTCCACACCACTCTCAGTTAACACAAGCAGATAACACTTAGAGGATCAAAAGACTTTTTGTTTTTTTTCCTTTTTCATTGATAAATGCATTTTATATTCCATCTTACCAGCGAGTGTGTTTTACTTTCCATCTTGCATGTCACGTGTTTATGAGTGAGTGCATTTTACGCTCCATCTCAACCCACCACATGATTCATTATTCTTCTTCTTCTTTTTCTCGTTGTCTTATTTTTTTTCAAGTTTGCAAACTTTGCCTAAATAATTTCCCCTTTCTTAAATAATACCTCATATTAACTTCAAGTTATGATCAAACAAATAATAGAGTTCCAGAATTTCTCCCCTAAACATTCAATCAAATAAATTCCTTCAAAGTTAAAACTAGGTCGACCAAATGGACACGTGCTCAATAATGAAGGGTCTCAAATAAAGTAATAATAAAAAAAGAAAACCAAATTAAGATTACCTAATGTCTATCAGTCTTCCAAGAAGTTATCAAAATAAAATCAAAATTTTATCATTCATTAAGAATTAAAATACATATTAATTTATTGCTCAAGTGACATGTAAGACCCCAACTTTTTATGAATAAGATTTAATTTTTTCTAAATAATAATGTGTTAATTTAATAAATGTGATAGTTATGGGTGATATGTGCAAATTATATGAAGTAAACAGTTGTAGGAAAATATTCGTTTTGTAGGAAATATTCGTACGACGGCACCGAAATAATCAATCATTGGTGGGCCCCACAACGGAATAACTGTCGAATATAGAAAGCGACAGAAATAACCTTTTTAAAAATTGGTGGCACAACTTTTACCGTTAATTGTTGAAATACCCGGTGATAAAAGTACAGTAACACGCGATACTTCATAGTAGTACACGGTATTGCACAGTATTTCTATTCAATAATTGCTACAGTAGTAATTGCATAGTCTTTTATATGATTGATTCAATAATTGCTACAATGATAATTGCATAGTATTTCATATTATTAATTCAATAATTGTCACAATTGCACAGTATTTAACATTATGAAATCAATAATTGTCATTACACAATAACTCATATTAATTGAAATGATACTATTAATTAGCATATTGGCAATGTCTAGAAAGTTCTGTCGAGGAAAGGGGTTAGGTTATCTAATTGCGCGCTAGTAAAGAGAAACCCTTATCGGAAAGCCCCCTCTTTCTTAGGAACAATCTGGTTGCCGGAATTGCTAGTCTGTAATATCTGTTATATTAATACATTAAGATATAATACAGAAAATGGATATATAACAATAGAGACGATGATGTAAGAGATGATGTCATATGGGACGATGAGGTAAGCAATGCTGTCATAGGGACAGTGAGGTAAGCGATGATGTCATAGGAATGATGAGGCAATCGATGATGCCATAAATTATGGTGAAAATACTACTTTACCCTGACTCTGCCTAAGCCTACAAATAGAAGCTCATTTCTTCCTTCTTTCTCACTAATTCACTAAAACTAAGAAAAGAAACTCACAAGAGAAAGTTAGAGAGTGAGAATAAGAAAGAAGAGATAAAGGAGAAGGAGAGGAATATCCAAGAAGCAAGCACACACTAACAACACAAAGTTCTGCTACTACACTATTGCAGTATCTAGTCTCTGATTAAGGTAAATGATATTATTTTCTTTCAATACTCATAAAGGATATCATTTTCTTTCATACTCCATATTATGTAAGTGATATTATTTCATTTCATATTCCTATATCTAAACTTACTATAGTAAGTATTACTTCTATAATTCTTGAAATGATTAGAAATTCCTTGAGGTTTGCGTTTCATCTAATATCATTTCACTTGAATATTTGCCTGAACGTTCTTATTAAAATTTTAATCTATTCATACCAGAGTACTATTCACGATAGAGTACTATTCACAACAAAGTCTAGCCTTTTATGTCCAAATTATCTTTGAAATAAGAATCTTAAATATCATTCTTGAATTTGAATCCACATTTTGATCATCCTGTTGACAATTTGGACATTCTTGGACTTGAGATAAATTAAATTATAAATCTTTAATATTTTTTAATTCTTATTATCCTTTATATCATCATCCTCAAATTTAAATTATGATGAACAGTTTGTTAGGTTTGTACGAAATCATGGCGCAATCAAAGTACAAAAATTAGCAGAAGCATGGTATATCAGAGTTTAAATTTTTACAAAACCATTATCCGGATCATCCTTTATGCAGATTATTAATTTAAAAAGATAAATAAGAAGTTATGGAAACATATCCTTGTAGAACGAAGCTTCCACATGTATGAGTTCAACTCTTTGTTCTTCGTGATCTCCTTAAATTTTCGGGTTAGATTCCTTCCTTTGATCAACGTTAGCCACCCAAGTGTTTGGCCTCTAGAGGTGATCCACCAAGGAAGAGGAATTATCAAGGAGGGTGGTTGGTTAAACCCTAGTTTTCTATCCTCTATAGAAAAGCAGTACTCTCCAACAATTAGAATTGCATCAACTGATATCTATTATAAAACTTCCTCTTATATAGATAATGGTTAACCCTTCTAATCCTATTAGAAATAGGTTTTTATTTAATTAATTAAACTCTTTTAATTAAATAGGCTTCCCAATCATATTAGGATTAATTAATTAAACTCTTTTAATTAATTTACCTCCTAATTTTATTAGGAATATATGAGAGTACTAATATTAAATTAATTTCTAAACTCCCTTAGAAATTAAAATAATAATAATTGTAATAATATTACTATGACTCCTCTTATTAATTAATATTTAATATTTCTAAAATATTAAATAATAAACATTAAGCTATTTAATTTATTCTATCACCATAGATTAAATTAATTTCACTTAATGTATTATTATGATTATGCCATTACCTCTTAAATAATTATTCTTCCTTTTATGGTGTAACCTTTTAGGTTCTCCATATTAAACCGATTGTGAATAAATCAATTAGAACAATTCTAATCTTATTTAAATAAATAAATTAAACTAATAATCTATTTAAATAAATAATATTTATTCTATAATAGGGATAAGCCTCCCTAGTGATCAACGACTTTTCAGATAATATAGATTTCAACATTAATCATAAAAGAACATGTGAGTAAATAGTTACCGTACAATTCAATCCTTCCACCATACAATGTCCCAATTAAATATAAGACATGAAATTACTGTCAAGTCTTATTTTATTTAATTATATGTATTTCGATTAGAAAATGCACAACTCCATATAATGCAAATTAGAAAAACTCCTTTCTAATTTCATTCTGCCTTGGCCAAGGACAACTAGGTTGTCATTTAATGAATCACATAGGACATATCTCTTCTTTTACTAGAAGTGGCAGATTCTTTATTGACCATTCATTATCTCCATATGTAACTTATTATACCCAAACATACCCTTTGCTATACCCTAAGGGTCTTAAGAAATAAATCAAAGCATTAATTCATTACACACAAGATACTATGATGATCTCAAGTCCAAGGATCGCTTGTACTACTATTACATTAGTAATTCCTACTGACAGACAAGTAAAACTCCATTAGGTATTCCTATAGTGAGTCACGTTCAGTGAACTTATTCTCTAATAAGCACCTACATACTTGCTTTAGTGTCTCCACATAAATGATCATGAGATCAATCATTCTCATCCAATGAGCAAGCAATATATGTACCAATTTATCCGGATTTACTAATCCCTTTTTAGTAATCCCACGATTGGGAGCTATTTTAGTTTTAAGCTTTCTAAGAATTTAGATCTCATTAGCATGATCAACATCATGATTCTAAAAGCATTGTTTAAAACTATAGGTTATTTACATATTATAAAAACAGCATCATGTCAGATAATTAAATGCCTCTAATAAATGAATACTTTATTTAATAAATAAATAACATTGTCTCCAAAGTATATGCTTTATCATCATACATGATTGGCTTATATGCATACTACTTTCAATCTCCCACTTGCACTAAAGCCGGCCATGGTATCTTATGCACTTCTTCTCTAAGTGACGATCAAACTGTTGTTTTTTTAAAGCTTTAGTAAATGGATATGCAGTGTTTTCTTTAGAGTCTGCACATTCCTCTTTCAATGATTTCTTTAATCAAAGTGCCGCAACACATGTTTGGATTCAAGATGAGACTTAGGAACTATTCTTAGTTCTGTAATGAACTTTTCATCCGAAACATAAACTTGAAGCTTCACTTACAGTTATATACTTTGTCTTTGTCACTAACCTAGCAACCTTTTGCTGTTTGGAACCTTTTCAATTCACTGCACCATCTTTCAAGGTAACGACTTACTCTAAAGTGGATTTGTTGTCATCTTGGTCAGTCTGAAAACTTGAGTCTATTTAGCCCTCTAGTTTAATTCAGACTCATCATGTGATATGATGACATCCTTAGTGTCAGTTAAGTACTTTAAGATGTTTATCAGTGTCTAACAGTGATCTTCTCCAGAATATGACTGATCAACATCAAGTCTCGTATATTTCATTGCATACATGATAGTAACTCATGCGATCTCTCTTTTATTGAGGATAATTTTAGAGAGATACACTCCATGGTTCATCATCATGAGACACCTTTTAGAGTCTGTCATGCTAAACGCCTTTAGCATCTAATGAATATACATTCCTTGGGTTAAGCCGAACATCCTTTTAAATCTATCTATAAAGATTTATATCCCCAATATAGGATGTTTTACCCAAATCATTCATGGAGAATTGTTTAGACAACTATATTTTGATCGATTGTAGCATAGGAATGTTATTCCCTATTAGTAATATATCATCAACATATAATACAAGGAATGAATCAGCGCTCTGACAAACCTTCTTGTACACACATGGTTCATTCTCATTTTTGATAAAATCAAACTCTTTGATTGTCTCATCAAAATGAATGTTCCATCTTTGAGAAGCTTGCTACAACCCATAAATGGATTGTTGTAGCTCATATACATGATTTGCTACAACCTATTGAAACAAAACCTTCTAGCTATATCATATGTGACACCCCTAAATTCGGGTTTCCTAACCTCGAATTCGGTGTTCACGATACTCAACAACAAACATACTTTCTAACTAATGCGGAAGAATAAACATACATTGTTTATCATAGTAGTAATAAAGTCTTACAATCATAGTCCTAAGGTTCTTTAACCTTAACTTAAAATGTACTCTTAATACTATAAAGAGTTTACATAACCAAATAGCATTTAAAAAAAAACTAGTACGTAAGCCTTCTCAAACATCTACTCTTGAACCTTCCCTTTTCCTTTGTCCCCTTTGGACGTTTCTACCTTAACTGAAATAAATGTTATGATATAGTAAAGGTAAGCAACTAATTTGCTTAGCAAGTTTATACACAAGGGAGATATATCATGATTAGAAAGAAGTTTCGCTTTCAATATTTAACAACAGTATAAAATTGTGAAGGAACATGAATTAATAGTCAACAGTTGAATATTCGAATAATTGAATAACAGGTACTGAGTGGTTTGAAATAACCATGAACATTTGCCAAGGTTCTCAGCATTTAAACTGGACCTTTTAATAAGTTTTGGTAATCAAGGGGATCAGCCTTTCTTACAGTCAATGACCGCTCCATGACTCGATAACCAATCCATCCCGAGGATTACATCAAACTCTCCAAGAAGAATCGGTATCAAATCCACGTTAAGCTTAAACCCTCTCAAATCAGCACAACAATTCCTATGAATGTAGTCTACAGGGATAATTTCTTTGTTCGCTACGTCCACATTTATTGGGTGTTCTAATAGTTCATGAGGTAAATTTAATTTTTGAGCAAATTCATCAGATACAAAAGAACATGAAGCTCCCGAATCGAATAACACATAGGCATTTATATCGTTGATCAGAATAATACCTGACACCACCTCCCTGGATGCCACAACATCTTGCACTGTTATGTTGAAGGTCGTCGATGTTGGCTTGTTTGGCAGGGATGGTCCTCCACTGGTTACGCTAATGTTGTTGCCCCTATTGCCATTTTCCGCCATCCGTGCTTTTCTTCCTTGGACAGTCCTTGATCCGATGTCCCTCTTCTCCACAATTAAAACAACCCATTTCTTCGCCTTAGGACAATTGGGTGAAATATGCCCTTCTTGTCCACAGGTATAACAGACCATTTTTCCTTTTATGCACTCTTTCGAGTGACCCTTTCCACAATTTCCACATACTTGCTTCTTCTGTTGCACACTCCCTTGCTGAATTTCAGAATTGCTACCCCCCCACTGCTCTATTTACTCTTCTTGTTGTTGCTGCCACCACTGCTAACATTCAAATTTCCTCCTTTTACCTTCTTCTTGTTCTTTTCCCGATTATATTTCGAAACCGCTTCACTCCCACCTTCAGCAATGAGAGCTTTCTCCAACAAAGTTGAGAACGACGTTATTTGAAAAATCGCTACCTTGCTATAGATCCACGACTTTAACCCATTTTCAAATCTTCTTGCCTTCCTCACCTCAGTGTCCACCTGATGTGGAGCGAATCTGGCCAATTCATTGAATTTTGTAGCGGACTCCGATAATGACATATTTTCCTGTTTCAGTTCCAAAAACTTGATCTTCATTCTCGCCCGCGTACTCTCAAGGAAGTAGTTCTCAAAAAACAACGTCTTGAATGCTTCCCACGTCATGATTCCAGTTCCGGCTTTGCTCTGGTTGGCTTCCCACCAAAAGTCAGCCTCTTCTTTCATTAAGTAGGTAGCAAAAATTTTCTTCTGCTCCTCAACGACTCTAGCAATAACAAAGGCCTTTTCAATCTCCTTTATCCATGTCTGGGCCTCTATCGAGTCTGCTGTTCCCCTAAACTCTGGCGGTCCTACTACCTTGAAGTCTTTAAAATTGGCTAATTGGTTTCCCGTCTGGTTTCCTGCGGTTGGTGCTTGATTCCTCATAGCTTCTGCCATCATGTTAATAAAGTCTTGCATTGGGTTTGGTTGAGCTCCCTCTGTATTGTTAACCGACTCTTCGATGTCTTAGTTTCGTACTACTCGTCTGGGCGGCATTATCTAGTTAAATAAAGTTCTAACACGTTACTCGGGTTTTATTATCATATAAGTATTTAGCATGTAATACAATACTGTATTCGAACAATCACATGATCATCATCTGAGAGTTTTAGATTACCAAACTTTGGAATTCTGCTTCCCCGATTAGTGGGTTAAGTTTGCTAAAAATACCGATTCAGTTTACTGAATTTTCATAACATTAAATAGATAATTTACTATGTAAATTCTCAAACACATATCATAATAATGCATTTATATTCATATACCAACTTTGGTGTCTTACACGTTCATCACAGGTATATTGCTATAAATGCTACCATCCCATTTTAAATAAAAAAAGATGGGATTCACTTAAGCCATTCTTTCCTACCTACATAAGTGGAAAATACAACCTATATACAAACTACCTCGCACCTACTAAGGCTAATATAACCCTAGTAAACCAAAAGTAGGACTAATGCATCTATTTACATAATATATCTACCAACATCACTGCTCATCCTGAGAAGTCTCGTCATCATGCCCGTGCTCTTGAGTCTGGGATGCACCTCCACGCACTCGACCTCGAAATGATCGACTAGACTCTCCAACCTCGAAGCGCATCCTCACCACCCCAGCTCTCTGGCCCATATAGGCAG
The DNA here is from genome assembly GCA_020205555.1 of Panax stipuleanatus. NCBI lineage: Eukaryota > Viridiplantae > Streptophyta > Magnoliopsida > Apiales > Araliaceae > Panax > Panax stipuleanatus. The sequence goes on from CM035124.1 coordinate 113,291,825, forward strand.
TGTCTAGTGCCCTCCCCAAGGTGTCAATCCTAAACGTCCTTTACCGCCATCTCCTCTCGCAGCTGATCCACCATCCTAGCTTCCTTGATCCAAGCCTTCTCAATTCTTATCTTATCAGCTATATCCAAATTAAACTCGAATTTAAGAGCTTGATTCTCAATCCTCTTTTCCCCTAGTTGGGTCTTGGTTAGCTCCAGACTCTCCTGAGCCTGTGCTGACACTAACTGTGCCTGATACGCAGCATCCTTATACTGTTGCTCTGTAACCTGCAGAGTGAAGTTCTCTACCTCTAGCTGGACTACTCTCTCCTTAAACTCGTGAATCCTATCGAGCAATCCTCCCATCGGATCAAGTGAAGTATTCATATCCTCTATAGGCTCTGACTGATCAACAGTGCGACTATCCTGTCTCTCGTCCTGACATCTTACAAACACTACAAATAAAACCAACATCAGTACCACAATAAAATATATTCATTAATAAAATGAAATGATATTTTTTTCAGTACAACTAAAACTCGATGGATCTCCTCAACCCATCATCTACATACTCTATATGAGTTTTCTATTAAGGTTATAACCTAGGTTTTGCATTTCTAATGTTTATAACCTACAACTTTGATATCAACCTGTGACACCCCCAAATTTGAGTTTCCTAACCTCGAATTCGGTGTTCACGATACTCAACAACAAACATACTTTCTAACTAATGCGAAGAATAAACATACACTGTTTATTATAGTACTAATAAAGTCTTACAATAATAGTCCCAAGGTTCTTTAACCTTAACTTAAAACGTACTCTTAATACTATAAAGAGTTTACATAACCAAATAGCATTTAAAATAAACTAGTACATAAGCCTTCTCAAACATCTACTCTTGAACCTTCCCTTTTCCTTTGTCCCCTTTGGACGTTTCTGCCTTAACTGAAATAAATGTCATGATATAGCAAGGGTAAGCAACTAATTTGCTTAGCAAGTTTATACACAAGAGAGATATATCATGATTAGAAAGAAGTTTCGCTTTCAATATTCAACAACAGTATAAAACTGTGAAGGAACATGAATTAATAGTCAACAGTTGAATATTCGAATAATTGAATAACAGGTACTGAGTGGTTTGAAATAACCATGAAAATTTTCCAAGGTTCTCAGCATTTAAACTGTTCCTTTTAATAAGTTTTGGTAATCAAGGGGATCAGCCTTTCATACCTCGTGATTTATGCATAAACACTTAATAATTCAGCATTAATATCATGCTTTAATCAAATTCGTCCTTTTCTCAGCCAAGAGTTCTTACCATATTAATTTAATAAGAACAGCTTTGAAACACATTTGATTTAACAATTTTAGACATGCTTGATCTAGCTGATACAATTAGCATAGATCTATCTCATAAACAGTTCATGAATGAAAGAACTTTAATTTAATTCACAGTTCAATAATAATAGAACAGGAATTCAATTGTACAAAGTGCGAATCTCAATAATCAGTATAGATGTGAATAATCAACAATAATTATTCACTAACATGCTTCAAAATAATAACTCGAGTTTGAGTTAGGGAACTTGCCTTGTTTGTAGGCTACTGCTACACAATTAAATTCTATTCACTAGGCAGTTTAATTATCTTCCTTTGAGAGACCTATAGTTAATTTTTCAATTAGCCATAGCATAACATTACATTATGTAATCACATAGATATTACATATTACATTTAGTTCTTAGAAATATTATCATGCCTCGATAATATGACTATTAAATAACAACTACCTTTAATTCCTTTACTAATGTTATTACATTTTTTAATAACATTTTATTTAATTTCGAATATTATTATTAACTTAATAACATTTTAATCATCCAATAATAATTTAATCTAATATTATTAATCTTTTAATAATATTTTAATCTAATATTAATAATATTTTAATATAATATTATTAGCTATTTAATAATATTTTAATCATTTATTAATGCTTTAATCAAATATTATTAACCATTCAATAATATTTCAATAAAGTTTTAAATCTTAATATTTTTATTTACTTTAAAATATCAGATTCGTATATTACAAATATCATAGTAACATTTTAATAAGTTATTAGGCAAATAAATAATTTATTTTAATTATTTTACCCTTTATTAAACAACTTATTTAATACCCATAAAAGGTCATAAATATTATTTATCATAATAGATTACCAAAATACCTCACATAGGTCAGATTACATTATAATAGGAGTACCTAAGCTTTAACATCCTATTTTTCTCATTTATGACATCATTTAACTATTTATTTTCTTTAACCATAACTATAACATTATTATGAAAAATAGCAAACAGGTTCTGAAAATTATTATCTTCTGGATCTGGACAGTATATGATCCAACAATGATTCACAAATTTTCCTGGAATTTTAGAAAGTGATTTACTATATTTAAAGTACTCAAAACCTCTGAATCTTGTTATATTTTTCATAAATCGAGTTTTGCTTAGAAAATTTTGAACCTTTCAGGGTACACTCTCATAACATATATACACATACTGTATAAATTTTAAATTTTTCCAAGGTATATAAAGTGAGGAATCTAGAATATTTAGGAGTCCTTCACGGTAAAAGCCATTACACACAAACTACACCGAAACATGTCCGTTCTTTTTCCTACATGTAGATAACTTCTTAAGGTACCTCTGTGATTTTTCCCAGATTTTTAAAAGATTCAGAACTGGCTGAAACAGCCTTAGAAAAAATGGGTCAGTGAACTTTTAGGGTTTTAAAGCTTTAAGTTCTATACCCGGACTGTTTTGGGAAAAAAGCCCCTAAGGCTTTAAAAATTGTTGGATTTGTGTTCTATCACTTGGGTTTATTAGGTAACTCATGTATCTAGCACCCTCCCTTCGATGAATCACAAATCCAAATTGTAAAACTTGGGTTACACAAGATTTAGTGGAAGAAAAACTAGAGTTTCACCCCTAGGAGAACATATGCTCATTTTCTTCCTCTAGACCTTTGATCTAACACTCAAGATACTTAGTTTCATACATGATGATATGTAGAACTAGGGTATCTTGGGTATTAGTTCATAATCTCATCAAATCTTGCTATAACACCAAATAGAATATGAAGATAAAGATTTAGGTTATACCTTGTTTTAGTAGCAACCTTCCTTGATATACCAAAGTAAGATATGAACTTAGGATGTGTTAATCAAGCTAGCACACTCCCCTCTGTCTCCTCAAAAATCCAAAACCCCTCTCTCTCTTTTCTCTCTTTGTATTTTGCTAGCTTGGGAGAAAAATAGAAGAAGAAGAATAGAAAATGAAATGTGGTGATTTAAAAATGTATCTTGCAATATAGTTAGATACAACTAAGATTATAACTAATATCCCCCATATCTTTGATTGTCCCTTGGATAAAAGGCTTTGCCTTATCTCTTCCAATTAAGCCTAATCATGTCATTAAGAGTGCTAAGTAGATTTTCTACCAATGAGAGATGGACACAATTGTACTTGATGTAAGAGTTACTAATTAAGGAACTTGATTAGCATAATTTTGTTGCCTTAAAAGGCCTGAAAGGGGTGGTCACTCTTGCCCATTATCCCCTCCATTTTACTTTTATTTTAATGCACAAATTTAATTAATCAAAAGTCTAAAATACCCTTAATCAAGTGGGCTAAGTATTGATTTACATTTTATTTCTTTTGGACTTCTCATTCAATTGTTTTGGACTATGTAATAACATAGTTTAATAATTTTAATATATATTACCCTAATTAGTTTATTTAGGGTTCTTATTTCTAATCTTATGGAATTTAATTACTTACACATATCTCTTTAACTTGTAACCTAATTAGGTTTACTATAATTAGGTTTAAAATTATTAATCACTTGCAATAATAAAATTATTCACTTAAGTTAGTATAAATATTAAATACTAACTATTCATTATTACCATAACCCTTAGGTTATTTAATTATCTCACCTAATGTATAATTAGGTTATGAAGCTTTCTTTTTTAATGAAATCTATATATATATATATATATATATATATCCATAACTATAGTATATATATTTATTTAGCCATACACCACTTCACATATGTTATCACATATTCAATCACTATATAGCATAAAGTTTTAAATATCAATAATGTATATACATATAAAGTGACTTGAAATTCCTGGTTATTACATCCTCCCCCCCAACCCCTACCCCCCCCCGTTATAAGAATTCTGTCCCCGAAATTACACATAAGGTTACTCCAAAAGATGTGGATAATTTTCCCTCATATTTTCCTCGAGTTCCCATGTAGCTTCTTCAGCATTATGGTTCCTCCAAAGAACTTTTACATAATGTATAACCTTATTTCGTAACTTCTGCTCTTTTCTATCTAAAATTTCTACCAAAATTTCCTCGTACGACATATCTTTTTTTACCTGAATTGGTTCGTACGATATCACATGCTTGTAGTCAGGCTTATATGGTCGTAACACTGACATATGAAACACATTATGAATATGTTCTAGTTCAGGAGGTAGAGCTACCTCGTACGCCACTTCGCCTATCTTCCTCAAGATCTCAAATGGTCCAACAAATCTCGGACTCAACTTACCTTTCTTTCCAAATCTTATCTTCCCTTTTCAGAGAGATACTTTTAAAAACGCATAGCTTCCCACTTCAAAATCTCTCTTCTTGCGACGTAAGTCCGCATACTTCTTCTGGCGATCTTGAGCTGCTACCAGCCGGGCTCTTATCAGCTTGATGATCTCTACTGTCTGCTGCACCAGTTCTAGTCCCAACAGCCTGCGTTCACCAACTTCATCCCAGCATAAGGGCGTTCTGCATTTCTTCCCATACAGTGCTTTGTACTGCAGTATTCCAATGCTGGAATGACAACTATTGTTGTATGCGAACTCTACTAATGGAAGATGATCCTCCTAGCTACCCTTGAAGTCCATCCCACAAGCTCTGAGCATGTCTTCAAGTGTTTGAATTGTTCTCTCACTTTTCCCATCGGTCTGCTGATGATACGTTGTACTCATCCGTAGCTGCGTCCCCTTTCTTTCATGAAGACTATTCCAGAAGTTTGACATGAATTGCGGATCTCTATTCGATACAATAGATACCGGTACTCCATGTCTCGAGATAATTTCTTTGATATATAATTTGGCTAGCTGGTCCAAACTATACCTGATCTTGATCGATAAAAAGTGAGCTGACTTCGTAAGACGATCTACAATCACCCATATGGCGTCGTGCCTTTTTGCGATGCTGGAAGTCCCACCACAAAATCCATCGTGATGTGCTCCCACTTTCATTTTGGAATTTCTAATGGCTGTAGTAATCCACTCGGTCGTTGATGCTCTACCTTGACTCTCTGACAAGTTAGACATCTGCTGATGCATTCCGCAACCTCTCTCTTCATGTTTGGCCACCAAAAGTGTTGACGCAAATCTTGATACATCTTTGTGCTTCCTGGGTGTATCGAGTACCTCGTACTGTGCGCTTCTTGCAAAATCTCCTCTCTTAGTTCTAGACTGACGGTATGCAAATTCTTCCTTCGAATCTCAGCAGTCCGGTGCCATCAATCTTGTATTTCAATTCATCGCCTTTAGTTAACCGCTTCTTGATGTTGTCGCAATCTTCGTCCTTCTCTTGTGCCTCTTTAACCTTATCTAATAAGGTTGGGCTTGCTGCTACTGTAAATAATTTTTCGTCGGTCTCCATCGGATACTTGATTCCCAATTCCAGTCGTTCGAAATCTTTCACTAACTCCTCTTGAATGGTCAATTTCAATAACTTCTCTCTGCCTTTTCTGCTCAGGGCATCTGCCACTACATTTGCTTTGCCTGGATGGTACAGAATCTTACTATCATAATCTTTGATCAATTCTAACCATCGGCGCTGCCTCATGTTTAGCTCCTTCTGTGTAAAGATATACTTCAGACTTTTGTGATCCGTATATATCACACACTTCTTGCCATACAAATAATGCCTCCAAATCTTCAAGGCAAAAACTACCGCTGCTAACTCCAAGTCATGAGTCGAATAACCCTTCTCATAGTCTTTCAGCTGACGTGAAGAGTACGCAATGACCTTGCCGTGCTGCATTAGTACACAGCCAAGACCCTTATGTGACGCATCACTATACACTACAAATCCTCCCGTGTCGTCTAGTAAAGCCAACACAGGTGCTTGACTGAGCCTCTTCTTTAACTCCATGAAAATCTCCTCACATTTCTCCGTCCAAATGAACTTCACTGTCTTTCTAGTAAGGTTGGTCAATGGACGATTCTATCTTTGAAAAATCCTGGATGAATCACCGATAGTATCCTGCTAATCCCAAGAAACTCCTGATCTCTGTCGGCGTCATCGGCTGTTCCCAGTTGATAACCGCTTCTACTTTTGTTGGATCCACCGAAACTCCATCCTTTTCGATAACGTAACCCAAAAACTGCACTCTCTGCAACCAAAATTCACACTTAGAGAATTTTGCATACAACTTCTCCCTCCTTAACGTCTCTAACACTATTCTTAGAATGTTCAGCGTGCTCTTCCTCCGTCTCTGAATACACCAAAATGTCATCGATGAATATGACAACTAAACCTATCCAAATACTGCTTGAACACTCTGTTCATCAAATCCATGAATGCTGCTGACGCACTCATCAACCCAAATGACATTACTAGAAACTCAAAGTGTCCATACCGAGTTCTGAATGCCGTCTTCGGAATGTCCTCCTGTCTCACCTTTAATTGATGATAATCGGTCCTCAAATCGATCTTCGAAAAGTACTTCGCCCCCTTTAAATAATCAAATAAATCGTCGATCCTGGGCAACGAGTACTGGTTCTTAATTGTGACTTTGTTCAACTCTCGGTAGTCGATACAAAGCCTTAATGACCCATCTTTCTTCTTTACGAATAAAACTAGCGCTCCCCAAGGTGATATGCTCGGTCGAATGTATCCCTTATCTAACAACTCTTGTAGTTGAACCATCAGTTCTTTCATTTCTACCGGAGCCATACAATACGGCGCTTTGGATACCGGTGCTGTCCCTAGTGCCAAATCAATAACAAACTCTACCTCTCTATCCGGTGGCAATCCTAGAATCTCATCTGGGAAGACATCAACAAATTCCCTTACAATAGGTATCTGACCCAGTTCACCCTCGACTCCGCGAGTATCCACAACGTGAGCCAAATAACCTATGTAACCCTTCCTAAGCAACCTCTTTGCTTGCATCGTCGTCAGACAACAAGATTGTCTCGGTGATTTACTACCATAAAATACAACCTTCGACTTATTCGGAGTCTTCAGGTGTACGCACTTTTTCTTACAGTCAATGACCTCTTCGTGACTCGATAACCAATCCATCCCGAGGATTACATCAAACTCTCCAAGACGAATCGGTATCAAATCCACGTTAAGCTTAAACCCTCTCAAATCAGCACAACAATTCCTATGAATGTAGTCTACAGGGATAATTTCTTTGTTCGCTACTTCCACATTCATTGGGTGTTCTAATAGTTCACGAGGTAAATTTAATCTTTGAGAAAATTCATCAGATACAAAAGAACATGAAGCTCCCGAATCGAATAACACATAGGCATTTATATCTTTGATCGGAATAATACCTGACACCACCTCCCTGGATGCCACGACATCCTGCACTGTCATGTTGAAGGTCGTCGTTGTTGACTTGTTTGGCTGGGCTGGTCCTACACTTGTGACGCCCCCAAATCCGGGTCCCTTGAACCTCGGATCTGGTACGTTACGGCACCTTATCTTTATACATATTCTATCATCTACTGCGAAATATATTATTTATTTCACATGATTCTATTATATTTTCCCAGGTTTATTAACCTTAACTGAATACATACATTTAATAATTAAAAAGTTTACATAAGATAACTAAATAGTTATTTGTATAACAATCTATTACTGTACTTTGCTCTTGTCTCTGACCTTCTGCAAGTCTTCATCTTAATCTAAAATTTAATATCATGATATAGCAAGGGTGAGCAACTACTTTGCCCAACAAGTTTAAATTCAATAAAGATATATCATGATTGAAAGAAAGAATGAACTTTCAAATTTTCAACAATATAATAATTATGAAATAGCATGAATCATAACTTCAGTAATTAAATGAGTGAATCAATAACGTTTAATGCCAACAAGGACCATGAACAACTTTTTCTGAACCTTAGGATAATGAAGGTGATCAGCCTTTCATACCTGATGAACATATGCAATATGCACTAAATGCGAATCAATAATCAGTATGGATGTGAATAATCATCAATAATCATTCACTAACATGCTTTGCAATGTAACTCGAGTTTGAATTAGGAAAACTTGCCTGCATAGTCGATTACTGCTACGTAATATAATTTTTCTCCTTATTGAAAAGACCTATCAGTTATAAGATTGATCTTTCAATTAGCATATCATACTTTATCTCGTAATACTATTACATCATAGTAAACTATCTAACATTTAACCACATAGTCAAATACTAGATAATTTCTTAACACCATACACATTTACAAGTCTAAACCTAGCATACGTCGAGCCTTTAATAGTATTCAATATAATATACTAAGTGGTTTTCCACAAACAATCAACAAATTAGTTTTCGTCTAGTTTACACTGTTTTCACAGCGAGTTAGATCGGTTACTAATTTGTATATACCTTCCCCATATGAAGGAATCGTTTAGCCCAGATACTATACATCAACTATTGCAGAATACGACTGTACTACTTTAGACTTAAAACTTAATCGCTTACTTTATAAGTTCTTATATTAACTTGTCTAACATAGTTAAGTATTAGACATTACATTATAGTTTTAGTATTATCATTATACTTTGATAATCTTTTAATCATGTCATAACTTATACTTCTAAGTTTTACCTTTATATGTTATCTTAATAAACTAGATAACATTTCAGTAAACTGAAAATACTATTTCAGTAAACCAGGTTTCATTTCAGCATCCTGAAATCACCATTTCAGCATACCATAATCAGTTTTAGTAAACCGAAATCATTTCAGCAACCCAAAATCCAATTCAGCATCCTGAATTCTCATTTCAGTCTACTACATGTATAATATAGGTCCCGGAATACCAAATTCAACAACTATATTGAAAAATAACTTAATTCTCTTATTTTAATTCTCTATTTAATATTATTAATTATTTAATAATATTTTAAGCTAAGGTTATCAATCTTTTAATAACATTCAAATCAAATATTACTAATAATATCTTAATCCAACATCATTAGTCATATAAAAATAATTTAAGTCATTAAGCGCATTAATAAACAAATTATTTTAATTGTTTTGCTTTCCTTAATTAACTCATTAAAGCATTCTAAAATGCCATAAACATCATAACACTTCCCAACCGACCCAAACCTCTATCAAAAATCTGCACAAATCATGCTTAAAGGTCTCAAGTCGGAAAACCTTAATTTTCATATTTTTGAAATCATATATTTAATTAAACTCATATATTCATATAACATCATTTATATAAAAAATACTAAATCAGTCCCAAAATTATTTCTTTTATGGGATTTGGTAAAATATAGTCCCACATTGAACACATATTTTTCCCATAATTTTTAAAATAAATTTACTACATTTAAATAGTCCATAATAGCCAAATCTTCTCAGATTTATCATAAATTGATATTAACTCCAAAAATTCTAAACTTTACAGGGTAAGCTCTTGTTATATATATATACTTCCACTAAAAATTTCAGTAATTTTTAGATTTATACACAGAGAGTTATTCGGGTATTTTTTCAAAATTAGTCCTTAGCCGTAAAATCCATAACTCTCAAATCCTATGGCCTAAATATTCTCAAATTTTTACAGAACCTTCATAATCTCTGATATTATCACTCCACATTTTTCCAGAATTTTGAAAGCATAAAAAGTGGACGAAAATGCCCCCGTTTCAGACTGACCCAAAATAGTTTTAAAAAAACGGGACTATTTTCACCAAAACCCACACCACAACTTTTAGAAACGTGATTTTTGAGCTCTATCACTTGGGTTTACTAGTCAACACCTATATCTAGCACCTCTCTTCGACGGATTGCCAAAAGAATGTGTAGATCAAAAGCGGTGGACATTCAAAGTATCTAAAAGTTAGAGTTTTATAAACTAAAAAAATTATTTTTCTTTACTTTTAATTTCCACACAAATCAACACCCAATATGGGTAAATCTATACTTTAATTCATATAAATCACATAGATTGAAGGGTACACTTCCATATCAAAACCTCTTTCATCAAATCCATAAAATAAATTAGAGGAAAGCTTAGGAAAAATAATTTTATACTTTTGCTTTTCTTCTTCTTCTTCTTCTTCTTCTTCTTCGCTTCATGGAGAATTTTTCTTCTCCTTCCTCCCCTAGGGGCTGCCGCCCCATTCTTCTTTTCTCTCTTTCAATTTTCTCCCGTTCTTTCTTTTGCCTTTTCTCTTTCTCTCTCTTTCTTATCTCTTATCTCTTTCTCTCTCTTCTATCTTATCTTATCTTTTTCTTTTCTCATCCGGCCACTTGGCCTTTTCCTCTCCACTATATCCTTATCTCTCTCATAATTATTACACGAGATAGCTTGCAAACAAAAACAATGTGTTGGCCCAATAAGAAAATAACACCTAAAAAGAGTAAATACCTACTAAAGTAAGAATAATGATTACATTATTCCCCTCTTTCTTCTCTCTTGTAAAATCGCCCACATGGCCTCATTTCATCTCCACTTTTATTTTATATCAAGCTTTAAATAATGACTATAATACCCTTCACACATGGCTAAACTTTGGGCTTTGAATTAATTTTTATGGGCTTGCACTTTTTTCTTGTTTTGCTTACTTACGAAAATAAACTTAGGCTTCCACCCATAACTAAATTGAACCATTAATATATTGCTCTATACATAATATATTGGGCTAATTTAATAATTTAATTGCCCATAAATCAATTTATCTACAAGTCCCATGTTTAATTAAATAATTGGGCTCGTTTAAATAATATAACCTCCTTAGTCCATTAAATCTTAATTTTACTTGAATTCTATTTAAATTCTTGGGCTATGACATTATTATAGTCCATTACTTTTAATTATATTCTACCCTAATCATTTAATTAGGATTTTTATTTCTCATATTTGAAAATAAATTTCTTACTCATGCCTCTTCAATTTCATAACCCAATTAGACTTGGTTATAAAATTAATTATTTGAGATGTATATAATAAATCTCTTAGGGTTAGTATATATATTTATATACTACCATTCTTCCATATTATAACCCTTCAGGTTATTTAATTATCATACCTAATATATATATTAGGTTACATAACTTAATTCTTAATTCACTTTTATATACAAAATAAATATATTCACATTATATAATGTATATTACTTAAGACCATACATAGTTCACATAAATCATCACATATTACACTTCTAACTCTAATTTTGACTTTTCTCCATAAAAATCAACTGTTGACTTTGACCAAAAAGTCAACCCTTACACATTTTGTGTTTACTGTCTTTTCTGACTAAACTTGACGTTCCGGATGCAACCGAGCAGTCCGTTCTTCAAAATTCTATCTCTAACTCAAATTTTGAGTTTTAACTTACTCTATTTTTATTGCTAATTATATTAGCTAATAACTTTATACTTATTCATCTTCTTATTTACCAATTAAGGCCAACATTCAAACTATGTAAATTACTAACATAGTTTTTTCTTAATTTTTCATATCCTTAAAATAATTCATAATTCCTCTTGCTAAAATAAATAGCACCTTACTAAGTATATATATATATATATACTCATCTTTGTTTAACCTCATAGCATCTCTTCATGTGAAATCTTATTTCCTTAATAAAATTTTCACATGCATCATTGTAACATTTCTTAGATTATTCAGTTCACATCGAATTTATAGGTATCGTAATACCTTATCCTTGATATTCCTTCAAGTACATATTAATTCATTTCTAGGGTTTTGGAATTTGTAACCCATATTTTCTCTATTTTCATTCGAATAGCAAACCATATAGGTTTTACGTAAAAAATTTAAATAAATCCTCAAATTCTCATCTAGGTTTTATTCTTTAACCTTTATTTTAATCATTTAAAATCTTATAGATTTTCGGATTATCACATTCACCCATTCTTCTAAGAATTTCGTCTTCGAAATTACAGTCTACTAATCACTATTCCTTTTATTCATCAAAACTAGGTTTTCAAGTTAACCTTTATCTGATTTCATGCTCAATTTAATGAGTGCATATTGCTTCCTACTATAAGGAGCTCTTCTATCATCACATTCTTCCATGACTTCTCTCTAAGGAGTTAAAACTTTTCAAATCATGCTGAGGGGTCATTTAGACCATGAACACATAGTTTTAACGGTATTCAAACTGCAAAACGATAAATTAATAGGTATGTTTACAATCACAAAGAAAGTAAACTACCGATGCTAGTACTTTAGGTAATTAGCCTATCGTACGCTTACGTCATGCATAACGTATTAATCTTGTTTAGTGACTAATTGCGCTACTAAATTGAATTATTTTATCCAATCGGCATATCCCCTATATTCGGGGTTGTTCACCTCAGACTTCGCATAAGATTCCGCACCAAAACAATTTGGTTCGGGATAAATTCTCAAAGAGATACTTGAATTTTTTATAAATATTTGTCTAGCTGAATCAATTAGCTTAGACATACCAATAATTCGAATATTAATCAAAACATGTATCTAGCCAAATCAAATTGGCACTTAACTTTTCTTTAAAATTCTAAAATTCATTTTATGACATCATGATACCGCACTGTATTCATAGTCCGTTTGAGAATTTCGTCATTTTATGACTTCGTCATACTACATCGTACCATAGTGGGTTGACGATCCTTAGATCACATCCAACACTAGGTAATTCTGCATGGATACCTTCATCATTTTTATCATTTCTGCATCAGGTTTCATGATGCATCAATGATAAATAAAATACCTTTTGATATTTTAAATTATTTTTGTCTAGCCGAAACAATTAGTGTAGACTTTTCTTTAAACCGTTCAAAAACTATTGAAAATCATTTTTGATGTTATCATGCTGCAACTGGTAACGATGTGTTAGTGGTACAAAGCCCACTTCTACACAATTGTAACCATGTGTTGCTGATAACAAAAATTCATTTATATTTTTAAAGGCACATCAGTGCGAATTTAGCTTGTCAAAAATTTAAAGTCTAGCACAGCTAGAAGATTTGGAATACCTATGCTTCCATCATCAACTTCAATTGCTCTAATGATCAATTGCTTAATAATTCTATATATTAAAAATCCTCAATTCTTCATCCATAACTTTGCTATACCCCAGTATAGTTCATCAAATATACCACACGTTAGGAGTTCAGGAACTTACCACAATAATATGGGTTTAGGAACTTATACTAGTCAGACCAAAGTTGTCCATTCGCTGAGGGGTTCCACCATATGATTATGAGTCACGAACTTACCATACGTATGAGTTTAAAGAACTCGCACTTAATCTTATATTCTCTACCTATTCGCCATACACATGAGAAAAGAATCGCCTTCTCAACATACATATAGCGAATAGCGCGACACAATATTTTAATGATTATCAATGTGATAAACTTAGTAGTCGTTAGACCAAGCACAAAACCCCCTCCCATACAAAGGTTTGTACAACTTAGCAATCACATGAGCCCTCAACTGAAATCCCACATAATCCTAACTCCCTCTTTGCTCAATACGAATTTTATTTAATCCGTATCTACAATTCTACAACTCTTTTGAGTTTAACTCGTACTATTTCATAGTACCATATTCGTATAGCAATTCTGCTATAAAGTTTTCAATCAAACGATTAATCATCTGTCCTCCTATGACCTCATCAGATCACGTTGTGATCTCATATTATAATCGTGTTATATTATGATTCTTTTCTATCTTACGATGGTTTTATTTTACTATCTTCTTTTCCTTTAATCATATTATATTATGATTTTACACTTTTCATCTTATAGACTTTGTCTATTTATTATCACTTTTCATCTTTATTATTAGAGTCAGGTAACTCTGAATTCTTATCTTATAATTCTTCAAGATTTTTCTTTAAATCTTATTTATCATCTTATTATCTTTAATGATGAATTCCCTGAATTCATCTCTTATCACTTAAACTCTATTTGAGTTTATTCATCGTCCTCATCTCTGTAGTTATAGCCTAAGGTAATCCTACCTAAGGTTTATAACCTACAGCTTTGATACCAACCTGTAACGCCCCCAAATTCGGGTCCCTTGAACCTCGGATCTGGTACGTTACGGTACTTTATCTTCATACATATTCTATCATCTACTGCGGAACATATAAACATATATTATTTATTTCACATGATTCTATAATATTTTTCCAGGTTTATTAACCTTAACTGAATACATACCTTTAATAATTAAAAAAGTTAACATAAGATAACTAAATAGTTATTCGTATAACAATCTATTACTGTACTTTGCTCTTGTCTCTGACCTTCTGCAAGTCTTCATCTTAATCTAAAATTTAATATCATTATATAGCAAGGGTGAACAACTACTTTGCCCGGCAAGTTTAAATTCAATAAAGATATATCATGATTGAAAGAAAGAATGAACTTTCAAATTTTCAACAATATAATAATTATAAAATAGCATGAATCATAACTTCAGTAATTAAATGATTGAATCAATAACGTTTAATGTCAACAATGACCATGAACAACTTTATCTAAACCTTAGGGTAATAAAGGTGATCAGCCATTCATACCTGATGAATATATGCAACATGCACTAAGTGCGAATCAATAATCAGTATGGATGTGAATAATCATCAATAATCATTCACTAACATGCTTTGAAATGTAACTCGAGTTTGAGTTAGGAAAACTTGCCTGCATAGTCGATTACTGCTACGTAATATAATTTTTCTCCTTATTGAAAAGACTTATCAGTTATAAGATTGATCTTTCAATTAGCATATCATACTTTATCTCATAATACTATTACATCATAGTAAACTATCTAACATTTAATCACATAGTCAAATACTAGATAATTTCTTAACACCATACACATTTACAAGTCTAAACCTAGCATACGTCGAGCCTTTAATAGTATTCAATATAATATACTGAGTGGTTTCCCACAAATAACCAATAAATTAGTTTCCGTCTCGTCTACACTGTTTTCACAGCGAGTTAGATCGGTTACTAATTCGTATATACCTTCCCCATATGAAGGAATCGTTTAGCCCAGATACTATACATCAACTATTGCAGAATACGACGGTACTACTTTAGACTTCAAATTTAATCACTTACTTTATAAGTTCTTATATTAACTTGTCTAACATAGTTAAGTATTAGACATTATATTATAGTTTTAGTATTATCATTATACTTTGATAATCTTTTAATCATGTCATAACTTATACTTCTAAGTTTTACCTTTATATGTTATCTTAATAAACTAGATAACATTTCAGTAAACTTAAAATACTATTTCAGTAAACCAGGTTTCATTTCAGCATCTTGAAATCACCATTTCAACATACCATAATCAGTTTTAGTAAACCGAAATTATTTCAGCAACCCAAAATCCAATTCAGCACCCCGAATTCTCATTTCAGTCTACTATATGTATAATATAGTTCTTGGAATACCAAATTCAACAAATATATTGAAAAATAACTTAATTCTCTTATTTTAATTCTCCATTTAATATTATTAATTATTTAATAATATTTTAAGCTAAGATTATCAACATTTTAATAACATTCAAATCAAATATTACTAATAATATCTTAATCCAACATCATTAGTCATATAAAAATAATTGAAGTCATTAATCATATTAATAAAATAATTATTTTAATTATTTTGCTTTCCTTAATTAACTTATTAAAGCATTCTAAAATGCCATAAACGTCATAACACTTCCCAACCGACCCAAACCTCCATCAAAAATACCATGCTTAGGGGTCTCAAGTCGGAAAACCTTATTTTCATATTTTTGACATCACATATTTAATTAAACTCCTATATCCATATAACATTATTTATATGAAAAATATCAAATCAGTCCCAAAATTAATTCTTTTATGAGATTTAATAAAATATAATCCCACATTGAACATATATTTTCCCCGAATATTTTTTAAAAATGTACTATACTTAAATAGTCCATAATAGCCAAATCTTCTCAGATTTATCATATATTGAGATTAACTCTAAAAATTCTAAAATTTACAGGATAAGCTCCTGTTATACATATATACTTCCAGTAAATAGTTCGTAATTTTTGGACTTATATACAGAGAGTTATTCGGGTATTTTTAAAATTTAGTCCTTAACCGTAAAATCCATAACTTTCAAACCGTATTGCCAAAAATTCTCAAATTTTTACAGGACCTTCATAGACTCTGATATTATCACTTCCAAATTTTTTCAGAATTTTTAAAGCATAAAAGTGGACAAAAATGCCCCCAGTTTCAGACTGACCCAAAATAGTTTCAAAAAAAATGGGAATGTTTTCACCAAAACCCACACCACGACTTTTAGAAAAGTGAATTTTGAGTTCTACCACTTGGGTTTACTAGTTAACACCTATATCTAGCACCTCTCTTCGACGGATTGCGAAAAGAAGGTGTAGATAAAAAACGGTGGACATTCAAAGCACTTAAAAGTTAGGGTTTTATAAACTAAAAAAATTATTTTTCTTTTCTTTTGATTTTCACACAAATCAACACCCAATATGGGTAAATCTATACTTGAATACATATAAATCACATAGATTGAAGGGTTTTACCCTTCCATATCAAAACTCTTTTCATCAAATCCATAAAATAAATTAGTGGAAAGCTTAGGAAAAATAATTTTATACCTTTGCTTTTCTTCTTCTTCTCTTCATGGAGAATTTTTCTCCTCCTTCCTCCCCTAGGGGCTGCCGCCCCATTCTTCTTTTCTCTCCCTCAATTTTCTCCCGTTCTTTCTTTTGCCTTTTCTCTTTCTCTCCCTTTCTTATCTCTTATCCCTTTCTCTCTCTTCTATCATATCATTTCTTTTTCTTTTCTCATCCGGCCACTTGGCCTTTTCCTCTCCACTATATCCTTATCTCTCTCATAATTATTACATGAGATAGCTTGCAAGCAAAAATAATGTGTTGGCCCAATGAGAAAATAACACCTAAAACGAGTAAATACCTACTAAAGTAAGAATAATGATTACATTATTCCCCCCTTTCTTCTCTCTTGTAAAACCGGCCACATGACCTCATTTCATCTCCACTTTATTTTATATCAAGCTTTAAATAATGACTATAATACCCTTCACACATGGCTAAACTTTGGGCTTTTAATTAATTTTTATGGGCTTGCACTTTTTTCTTGTTTTGCTTACTTACAAAAATAAACTTAGGCTTACACCCATAACTAAATTGTAGCCATTAATATATTGCTCCATACATAATATATTGGGCTATTTTAATAATTTAATTGCCCATAAATCAATTAATCTACAAGTCCCATGCTCAATTAAATAATTGGGCTCGTTTAAATAATATAACCTCTTTAGTCCATTAAATCTTAATTTTACTTGAACTCTATTTAAATTCTTGGGCTATGACATTATTATAGTCCATTACTTTTAATTATATTCTACCCTAATCATTTAATTAGGGTTTTCATTTTCCTATATTTGAAAATAAATTTCTTACTCATGCCTCTTCAATTTCATAACCCAATTAGACTTGGTTATAAAATTAATTATTTGAGATGTATATAATAAATCTCCTAGGATTAGTATATATATTTATATACTAACATTCTCCCATATTATAACCCTTCAGGTTATTTAATTATCATACCTAATATATATATTAGGTTACATAACTTAATTCTTAATTCACTTTTATATACAAAATAAATGTATTCACATTATATAATGTATATTACTTAAGACCATACATAGTTCACATAAATCATCACATATTACACTTCTAACTCTAATTTTGACTTTTTTTTCCATAAAAGTCAACTGTTGACTTTGACCAAAAAGTCAACCCTTACACATTTTGTGTTTACTGTCTTTTCTGACTAAACTTGACGTTCTGGACTTAACCGAGTAGTCAGTTCTTCAAAATTCTATCTCTAACTCAAATTTTGAGTTTTAACTTACTCCATTTTTATTGCTAATTATATTAGCTAATAACTTTATACTTATTCATCTTCTTATTTACCAATCAAGGCTAACATTCAAACTTTGTAAATTACTAACATAGTTTTTTCTTAATTTTTCATATCCTTAAAATAATTCATAATTCCTCTTGGTAAAATATATAGCACCTTACTAAGTATATATATATATATACTCATCTTCGTTTAACCTCATAGCATCTCTTCATGTGAAATCTTATTTCTTAATAAAATTTTCACATGCATCATTATAACATTTCTTAGATTATTCAGTTCATATCGAATTTATAGGTATCGTAATACCTTATCCTTGATATTCCTTCAAGTATATATTAATTCATTTTCTAGGGTTTTAAAATTTTGTAACCCATATTTTCTCTATTCTCATTCGAATAGCAAACCATATAGGTTTTACTTAAAAAATTTAAATAAATCCTCAAATTCTAATCTAGGTTTTATTCTTTAACCTTTATTTTAATCATTTAAAATCTTATAGATTTTTGGGTTATCACAACACTGGTTGCCCTTAGTGTTGTTGCCCCTATTGCTACTTCCGCCATCCGTGCTTTTTTTCCTTGGACAGTCCTTGATCCGATGTCCCACTTCTCCACAATTAAACAACCTCCTTTCTTCGCCTTAGGACAATTGGGTGAAATATGCCCTTCTTGTCCCCAGGTATAACAGACCATTTTTCCTTTCATGCACTCTCCCGAGTGACACTTTCCATAATTTCCCACACACCTGCTTCTTCTGCTGCACGCTCCCTTGCTGAATTTCAGAATTGCTACCCCCACTACATCATTTATGCTTCTTGTTGTTGCTGCCACCACCTGCTAACATTCAAATTTCCTCCTTCTACATTCTTTTTGTTCTTTTCTCGATTATATTTCGAAATCGCTTCACTCCCACCTTCAGCAATGAGAGCTTTCTCCAACAAAGTTGAGAACGATGTAATTTATAAAATTGCTACCTTGCTATAGATCCACGTCTTTAACCCATTTTCGAATCTTCTTGCCTTCCTCACCTCAGTGTCCACCTGATGTCAAGCGAATCTGGCCAATTCATTAAATTTTGCAGCGTACTCCGACACTGACATATTTTCCTGTTTCAGCTCCAAAAACATGATCTCCATTCTCTCCTGCATACTCTCAGGGAAGTAGTTCTCAAAAAACAACGTCTTGAATGCTTCCCACGTCACGATTCCAGTTCCGGCTTTGCTCTGGTTGGCTTCCCACTAATAGTTAGCCTCACCTTTCATTAAGTAGGTAGCAAAAATTTTCTTCTGCTCCTCAGCGACTCTAGCAATAACAAAGGCCTTTTCAATCTTCTTTATCCACGTCTGGGCCTCTATCGGGTCTGCTATTCCCCTAAACCCCGTCGGTCCTACTGCCTTGAAGTCTTTAAAATTGGCTAATTGGTTTCCCGTCTGATTTCCTGCAGTTGGTGTTTGATTCCTCATAGCTTCTGCCATCATGTTAATAAAGTCTTTCATTGGGTTTGGTTGAGCTCCCTCTGTATTGTTAACCGACTCTTCGATCTCTTAGTTTCGTACTACTCGTCTGGGCGGCATTATCTAGTTAAACAAAGTTCTAACACGTTACTCGGGTTTTATTATCATATAAGTATTTAGCATGTAATACAATACTATATTCGAACAATCACATGAACAGTCATGTGAGAGTTTTAGATTACCAAACTTTGGAATTCTGCTTCCCCGATTAGTGGGTTAAGTTTGCTAAAAATACCGATTCAGTTTACTGAATTTTCATAACATTAAATAGACAATTTACTATGTAAATTTTCAAACACATATCATACTAATGTATTTATATTCATATACCAACTTTGATGTCTTACACGTTCATCACAGGTATATTGCTATAAATGCTACCATCCCATTTTAAATAACAAAAGATGGGATTCACTTAAGCCATCTTTCCTACCTACATAAGTGGAAAATACAACCTACATATAAACTACCTCGCACCTACTGAGGCTAATATAAACCCTAGTAAACCAAAAGTAGTACTAGTGCATCTATTTACATAACATATCTACCAACATCACTGCTCATCCTGAGAAGTCTCGTCAACATGCCCGTGCTACTAAGTCTGGGATGCACCTCCACGCACTCGACGTCGAACAGATCTACTAGACTCTCCAACCTCGAAGCGCATCCTCACCACCCCAACTCTCTGGCCCATATAGGCAGTGTCTAGTGCCCTCCCCAAGGTGTCAATCCTAACATCCTTGGCCGCCATCTTCTCTCGCATCTAATCCACCATCCTAGCTGCCTTGATCCAAGCCTTCTCAATTCTTATCTTATCAGCTATCTCCAAATCAAACTCGAATTTAAGAGCATGATTCTCAATCCTCTTTTCCTCTAGCTAGGTCTTGGTCAGCTCTAGACTCTTCTGAGCCTGTGCTGACACTAACTGTGCTTGATACGCAGCATCCTAATACTGCTGCTTTGTAACCTGCAAAGTGTAGTTCTCTACCTCTAGCTGGACTACTCTCTCCTCAAACTCGTAAATCATATCGAGCAATCCTCCCATCGGATCAAGTGAAGTATTCATATCCTCTATAGGCTCTGATTGATCAACAGTGCGACTATCCTGTCTCTCGTCTGACATCTTACAAACACCACAAATAAAACCAACATCAGTACCACAATAAAATATATTCATTGATAAAATAAAATGATATTTTATTAAGTACAACTAAAACTCGATGGATCTCCTCAACCCATCACCGACATACTCTATATGAGTTTTCTACTAAGGTTATAACCTAGGTTTCGCATACCTAATGTTTATAACCTATAACTTTGATACCAACCTGTGACACCCCCAAATTCGGGTTTCTTATCCTCAAATTCAGTGTTCACGATACTCAACAACAAACATTCTTTCTAACTAATGCGGAAGAATAAACATACATTGTTTATCATAGTAGTAATAAAGTCTTACAATCATAGTCCCAAGGTTCTTTAACCTTAACTTAAAACGCACTCTTAATACTATAAAGAGTTTACATAACCAAATAGAATTTAAAATAAACTAGTACATAAGCCTTCTCAAACATCTACTCTTGAACATTCCCTTTTTCTTTGTCCCCTTTGGACGTTTCTGGCTTAACTGAAATAAATGTCATGATATAGCAAGGGTAAGCAACTAATTTGCTTAGCAAGTTTATACACAAGAGAGATATATCATGATTAGATAGAAGTTTAGCTTTCAATATTCAACAACATTATAAAATTATGAAGGAACATGAATTAATAGTCAACAGTTAAATATTCGAATAATTGAATAACAGGTACTGAGTAGTTTGAAATAACCATGAAAATTTGTCAAGGTTCTCAGCATTTAAATTGGTCCTTTTAATAAGTTTTGGTAATCAAGGGGATCAGCCTTTAATACCCCGTGATTTATGCATAAACACTTAATAATTCGGCATTGATATCATGCTTTAATCAAATTCGTCCTTTTCTCAGCCAAGAGTTCTTACCATATTAATTTAATAAGAACAGCTTTTAAAACACATTTGATTTAACAATTTTAGACATGCTTGATCTAGCTGATACAATTAGCATAGATCTATCTCATAAACAGTTCATGAAAAAAAGAACTTTAATTTAATTCACAGTTCAATAATAATAGAACAGGAATTCAATTGCACAAAGTGCGAATCTCAATAATCAGTATAGATGTGAATAATCAACAATAATTATTCACTAACATGCTTCGAGAATAATAACTCGAGTTTGAGTTAGAAAACTTGCCTCGTTTGTAGGCTACTGCTACGCAATTAAATTCTATCCGCTAGGTAGTTTAATTATCTTCCTTTAAGAGACCTATAGTTAATCTTTTAATTAGCTATAGCATAACATTATATTATGTAATCACATAGATATTACATATTACATTTAGTTCTTAGAAATATTATCATGCCTCGATAATATTACTATTAAATAACAACTACCTTTAATTCCTTTACTAATGTTATTACATTTTTTTAATAATATTTTATTTAATTTTAAATATTATTATTTACTTAATAATATTTTAATCATCCAATAATACTTTAATATAATATTATTAATCTTTTAATAATATTATTAATCTAATATTATTAGTCATTTAATAATATTTTAATCATTTATTAATGCTTAAATCAAATATTATTAACCATTCAATAATATTTAAGTAAAGTTTTAAATCTTAATATTTTAATTTACTTAAAAATATCAGATTCTTATATTACAAATATCATAGTAACATTTTAATAAGTTATTAGGCAAATAAATAATTTATTTTAATTATTTTACCCTTTATTAAACAACTTGTTTAATACCCATAAAAGACCATAAATATTATTTATCATAATAGATTACCAAAATACCTCACATAGGTCAGATTACACTATAATAGGAGTACCTAAGCTTTAACATCCTATTTTTCTTATTTATGACATCATTTAACAATTTATTTTCTTTTAACTATAACTATAACATTATTATGAAAAATAGCAAACAGGTTCTGAAAATTATTATCTTCTGGATCTGGACAGTATATGATCCAAAAATGATTCACAATTTTTTGTAGAATTTTAGAAAGTGATTTACTATATTTAAAGTACTCAAAACCTCCAAATCTTGTTACATTTTTCATAAATCGAGTTTTGCTT
Organism: Panax stipuleanatus; assembly: GCA_020205555.1. Classification (NCBI taxonomy): domain Eukaryota; kingdom Viridiplantae; phylum Streptophyta; class Magnoliopsida; order Apiales; family Araliaceae; genus Panax; species Panax stipuleanatus. Next base: position 113,314,815 of record CM035124.1, read on the forward strand.
AAACAATTCTGAAACTTTTAGGGTACACTCTCATAACATATCTACACTTACTGTATAAATTTCATATTTTTCCAAGGTATATACATTAAGGAATCCGGGTAAGAATATTTAGGAGTCCTTCACGGTAAAAGCCATCACACACAAACTACACATCGAAACATGTCCGTTCTTTTTCCTACATGTAGATAATTCTTAAGGTACCTTTGTGATTTTTCCCAGATTTTTAAAAGGTCCAAAACTGACTAAAATAGTCTTAAGAAAAATGGGTCAGTGGACTTTTAGGGTTTTAAAGCTTTAAGTTCTATACCTGGACTGTTTTGGGAAAACAGCCCTCAAGGCTTCAAAAATTGTTGGATTTGTGTTCTACCACTTGGGTTTACTAGCTAACTCATGTATCTAGCACCCCCCTTCGACGGATCACAAATCCAAGTTGCAAAGCTTGGGTTACACAAGATTTAGTGGAAGAAAAACTAGGGTTTCACCCCTAGGAGAACATATGCTCATTTTCTTCCTCTAAACCTTTGATCTAACATGCAAGATACTTAGTTTCATACATGATGATATGTAGAACTAGGGTATCTTGGGCATTAGTTCATAATCCCATCAAATCTTGCTATAACACCAAATAGAAGAAGAAGAAGAAGATTTAGGTTATACCTTATTTTAGTAACAACCTTCCTTGATCTACCAAAGTAAGATATGAACTTAGGGTACATTAATCAAGCTAGCACATTCCCCTCTTTCTCCTCAAAAATTCGAACCCCTCTCTCTCTTTTCTCTCTTTGTATTTTGCTAGCTTGGGAGAAAAATAGAAGAAGAATAGAAAATGAAATGTGGTGATTTAAAAATGTATCTTGCAATATAGTTAGATACAACTAGGATCATAACTAATATCCACTATATCTTTGTTATCCCTTGGACAAAAGGCTTTGCCTTATCTCTTCCAATTAAGCCTAATCATATCATTAAGGGTGCTAAGTAGATTTTCTATCAATGAGAGATGAACACACTTGTACTTGATGTAAGAGTTACTAATTAAGGAACTTGATTAGCATAATTTTGTTGCCTTAAAAGGCCTAAAAGGGGCGGTCACTCTTGCCCATTATCCCCTCCATTTTGCTTTTATTTTAATGCACAAATTTAATTAATCAAAAGTCTAAAATATCCTTAATCAAGCGGGCTAAGTATTGGTTTGCATTTTATTTCTTTTGGGCTTCTCATTTAATTGTTTTGGGCTATGTAATAAACATAGTTTAACTAATTTTAATATATATTACCCTAATTGTTTATTTAGGGTTCCTATCTCCAATCTTATGAAATTTAATTACTTACACATATCTCTTTAACTTGTAACCTAATTAGGTTTACTGTAATTAGGTTTAAAATTATTAATCACTTGCAATAATAAAATTATTCCACTTAAATTAATATAAATATTAAATACTAACTATTCATTATTACCATAACCCTTAGGTTATTTAATTATCTCACCTAATGTATAATTAGGTTATGAAGCTTTCCTTTTTAATGAAATCTATAAATATATATATATATATATATATATATCCATAACTATAGTATATATATTTATTTAGCTATACACCACTTCACATATGTTATCACATATTAAATCACTATATAGCACAAAGTTTTAAATATCAATAATGTATATATATATAAAATGACTTGAAATTCCTGGTTATTACATCATACATACATTCTCCTCTAATATTGTATATTTGAGGAAAGGCGTCTCCACGTCCACTTTGCCAGATCTAGTAATAATAAGCTACAATTGCAAGTAAAATCCAAATGGACTTGAGCATTGCTTCAAAGATTCATTTTAGATTTTATGGTCATCTACCATTTCCTTGAGTCTTTATTGCTCATAGCATGTTCGTAATTCAATGGATCATCATCATCCATAATGTGTACCTCATCGTCATTCTCTATGACGAATCCATACCTCTTAGGTATCTTCGATACTCTTTCAGATTTACGAATAGGGTGTTGTACAGAAGATGTCTCTACTTGGACAGGTTCATCCAATTAATCTGTAGTGGTTTGTGGTTCTTGAATTTCTTCAAGATTTATTTTCCTCCCACTAGCCCCTTCAAGGATAAACTCCTTTTCCAAGAAGACAGTGTGTTTCGCAACAATCACCTTTTTCTCAGTAGGATTGTAGAAATAGTATTCCAAACTTTCTTTTGGATATCCCACAAACGTGCACTCATCAGATCTTGTCCCAAGCTTATCATTTTGAAACCTTTTAACATAAGTTGGACATCCCCAAATCTTAACATGCTTAGGACCAGGTTTTCTCCCTGTCCACATCTAATATGGAGTCTTGGAGACAGATTTCAAGGGGACCTTATTTAGTAGATTTGCTGCCGCTTCTAGGGCATAACCCTAGAATGAAATTGAAAGATCGGTAAAACTCATCATGGAACAAACCATGTCCAACGATGTTTGATTTCTCCGTTCAGATATTCCATTTAACTGTGGTGTACCTGGTGGAGTCCATTGTGAGATTATACCAATATTTTGAGATAATTGAGAAACTCACCACTTAAGTATTCTCCACCTCGATCTGATCGAAGAATCTTAATACTCTTGCTCGTTTGTTTCTCAACTTTACTTCTGAACACTTTGAACTTTTCAAATGATTCAGATTTGTATTTCATTAAATACACATATCCAAATCTTGAGTGATCATCAGTAAAATAAGAATACACTCCTCGTACATTCGTTGTCATAGGTCCACAAATGTTTGTGTGAACCAACGCTAACAACTCTGTAACTCTTTCTCCTTTTCCACTAAAAGAAGATTTAGTCATTTTACCCATGAGACAAGATTCACAAGTTTTATATGATTCATAATCGGATAGCTTTAAGAGCACATTCTTATACAACTTGGATAATCTTGTTTCATTGATATGACTGAGTCTACAGTGCAACATATAGGTATAATTAACATCATCTCTTTTCCTTTTCTTAGTTTGTTCTATTTGAAATATATTTTTATGCAAGTCAAGTATGTAAAATCCATTTCGCAAATAACCAACACCATATAAAACATTATTTTTATAAATATAACAACTGTTGTTCTTTATTATAATGTCAAATCCATCCATATCTAATACGAAAATAGAAATAATGTTTATAATGATATTTGGAACAAAAAAAATATTTAAATAAATAGACTTGCCCGTAGGCAGTGCTAAACAATAAGTGCCTACAGCTAATGCAGCAACCTTTGCTCCATTTTTACTCGTAAGACAACATCATCATTGTTCAGCTTTCTACTTCTGACCAGTCCCTGCACAGTATTACATATGTGAGAACCACAGCCGGTATCCAATACCCAAGTAGAATTTTTAATTTCTGAAAAATTAATTTCAATCATTAACAAACCTTGATTGGAAGTCCAAGATTCTCCAAGCTTCTTCTCTACTAGAAACTTCTTGTAGTTCCTCTTCCAGTGACCCGGCTCGTTGCAATGGAAGCACATTCCTTTGCTAGCTGGATCGGGTTTCTTTTGTTCCTTTGTGTTCAGCTTTCCCTTAGCCTTCTTATATTTCTTCTTTTTAGAAGATACCTTGGGCCTCTTCCTTTTCTTGGAAGAATCCACCATTAAGACATGGTTCTTCTTGGATGGGAAGTTACCTTCTGCAGTTTTCAATATGTTAAGTAATTCAGGCAAGCTGATATCTAACTTATTCATGTGGAAATTAACGACGAACTGCGAGAAGGTCTCAGGGAGTGACTGCAAGACTAAGTCTTGACTCAACCCCCCATCCATGACGAACCTAAGTTGTCCAAGGCGTTCAATCAGATTGATCACCCTTATGACATGAGTCTCAATGGCAGTGCCCTCGGTCATCCGAGATCGGAAAAGCTTCTTAGATATCTCATATCTAGCATTCCTACTTTGTTCACCATATAACTCCTTGAGGTGAAGCAACATAGTAGGAGCATCCATGTTTTCATGTTGACGCTGAAGCTCGTTATTCATGGATGTGAGCATGATGCATTGAGCCATAGATGCATCATCTTGCCACTTTGTTATAGTGGAAATCTCTTCCTCAGAGGCTAATTCTGGAACAGTTCTAGGGACATGTGAATTTAGGACATAAGAAATCTTTTCAGCAGTGAGAACTATTCTCAGATTCCTTAACCAGTTCGTGTAATTTGGTCCGGCCAGTTTGTTAGCATCAAGTATGCTACGCAGTGAAATTAGTGATTTCGACATTGTTTAAATTTTTGTATGTGAAAAGACAACATTTTAGCAAATATTCATTTAATTAATTTTATATACCAAAATAAATTAGGTCTTATTTTAAATTGGTATCTCCCACTATTTTCTTCAAACTATATTACCCTCACTAATATAGTTCGGCAACATCTAATTAAAGATTCGCTAGTGAGATTAAGGATCCCATTTTAAATGTATATAGCCTTGTATGTGCACAACAAATGATATATAAATAAATAGGTAGACAACTCTTGTCAATTACATCGACATGTAATTCCTTGTATTTTGCCTCTTAGATCATAATGGTCAAGTGTGTGCACATCCGAACTAAAATGATTTAAGTTAAGTCCAACCTAGCACTCCATATATTCAAAAAAGAAAAATATTGTCCTTGTGTGTGCATAACAAAATAATATTGTTCAATTAACTTTATAAGCATCAAATGTTATTAAATTAATATCTTAAATACTTAATACTTGCCTTGTGTGTGCACAACAAACTCATATTAAATATTTAATACTCTATTAATTTATCATGCTAGAAGGCGATGTTCGATATTTCAAATATCATTGAACGCTTTAGACTTAATACGATTTCTTTGAGGGGTTTGTTATTATTTGTCTCATCTTGTTTAGCGCGCATGCACATATATATATAAAATACGCGTTATTTTATTAAACATGCGAAATATGTTTGCATAAAATATAATATATATAATACTTAGCATGCACATATAGAATACTATATTCTACCCGGATTGATTATGGACTTTTATTCTAGTTTGGTTTACTAGAGTTACCAAGTGAACCAAAAGGTCAAACCTAGGAGTGCAAGAATTTAAATTTAAACGTAACTATTACATTTAAACCCGACTCCATACAAATGGATCTTCACGCGCTCCTTGCTCCTTAGTCTCCAATTTCTTCAAAATAATTCTAACTATTTTTATTACATAAACTATTTAATTTAAATAGAAACCTTGATCAGCAATCAAGGGGAAGTACATAGGAGGGAGATATAATTTTACATCAATAAAAAATCAGGGAAGAAGAGGTACGCAGACCCCATTTAATAAAAGTCATTCATTCAAGCATTCAACTAAAATAAAATCTAATCACATTGGTCAATAGTCCATAATCAACCCCATTTATTATCATACATATCACCATATGCATCAATAAATAAATATTTATCTCATGAATTAAAACATTCCATATATATATGAGTATCATTTAATAGGCAATATTAAGTTGCATGAAATCCAATTTCAAGATTAAAATAAACTCTTTATTTTAATTATAAAATTATTAAGAATATTATATATATATCTCCTGATCACATTCTAGAAATTCCCTTGTATTTCCTGAAGTCACTTTTTGAAAAGCAAACGTGAGTCTCTTTTAAAAAAAAGGAATTCGTCAGGTTCTTTTTAAAAAGAAAAACGTCAGGTCTCCTTTAAAAAAAGCGTCAGGTCTTTTTTTAAAAAAAAAAAATTCGTGGCACAATTCACGAATTGACTGACTTTCCCTTTCTTTTTATTTTTTTTTGAAATAATTTAATACAATAAATTATGCTCAATAAATTATTCTAAATACACACCCATACATATATAGAATCAAAACAATTAATAATTACATAAAGGTTTGGCTCTGATGTCACTTTTGGATTTGTACGAAATCATGGCGCAATCAAATTGCAAAAATTAGCGAAAGCATGGTATAGCAGAATTTAAAATTTCTACAAAACCATTAATCGGATCATCTTTTATGCAAATTATTAATTTAAAAAAATAAATAAGAAGTTATGTAATCATACCCTTGTAGAACGAAGCTTCCACAGGTACGAGTTCAACTCATTGTTCTTCGTGATCTCCTTGAATTTTCGGGTTAGATTTCTTCCTTTGATCAACGTTAGTCACCCAAGTGTTTGGCCTCTAGAGGTGATCCACCAAGGAAGAGGAATTATCAAGAATGAGGGTGGTTGGCTAAACCATAGTTTTCTACTCTCTATAGAAAATGAGTACTCTCTAACAATTGAAATTGCATCAACTGATATTATTATAAGACTCCTCTTATATAGATATTAGTTAACCCTTCTAATCCTATTAAAAATAGGTTTTTATTAAATTAATTAAACTCTTTTAATTAAATAGGCTTTCCAATCATACTGGGATTAATTAATTAAACTCATTTAATTAATTTGCCTACTAATCTTATTAGGAATATATGAGAGTACTAATATTAAATTAATTCTTAAACTCCTTTAGAAATTAAAATAAAAATAATTGCAATAATATTAATAAGACTCCTCTTATTAATTAATATTTAATATTTCTAAAATATTAAATAATAAACATTATGCTATTTAATTTATTCTACCACCATAGATTAAATTAATTTCACTTAATGCATTATTACGATTATGCCATTACCTTCTTAAATATTTATTCTTTCTTTTATGGTGTGACCCTTTAGGTTCTCCATATTAAACCGGTTGTGAATAAATCAATTAGAACAATTATAATCTTATTTAAATAAATAAATTAAACTAATAATCTATTTAAATAAATAATATTTATTCTACAATAAGGATAAGTCTCCCTAGCAATCAACGACTTTTCAGATAATATAGATTTCAACATTAATAGTAAAAGAACCTGTGGGTAAATAGTTACCGTACAATTCAATCCTTCCATCATACAATATTCCAATTAAATATATGACATAAAATTACTGTCAAGTCTTATTTTATTTAATTATATGTATTTCGATTAGAAAATGCACAACTCCAAATAATGCAAATTAGAAACTCCTTTCTAATTTCATTTTGTCTTGGCCAAGGACTACTAGGTTGTCATTTAACGAATCGCATATGACATGTCTCTTCTTTTACTAGAAGTGGTAGATTCTTTATTGATCATTCATTATCTTCATATGTAACTCATTATACCCAAGCATACCCTAAGGGTCTTAAGAAATAAGTCAAAGTATAATTCATTACACACAAGATACTATGATAATCTCAAGTCCAAGGATCACTTGTACTACTATCACATTAGAAATTCATATTGACAGGCAAGTAAAACTCCATTAGGTATTCCATAGCGAGTCACGTTCAGTGAACTTATTCTCCAATGAGCACCTACATACTTGCTTTAGTGTCTCCACATAAATGATCATGAGATCAATCATCCTCATCCAATGAGCAAGTAACATATGTACCAATCTATCTGGATTTACTAATCCCTTTTTTAGTAATCCCACGATTAGAACTATTTTAGTTTTAAGCTTTCTAAGAAATTAGATCTCATTAGCATGATCAACATCATGATTCTAAAAGCATTGCTTAAAACTATGGGTTATTTATATATTATAAAAACAGCATCATGTAGATAATTAAATGCCTCTAATAAATGAATACTTTTATTAATAAATAAATAAGATTGTCTTCAAAGTATATGATTTATCATTATACATGATTGGCTTGTATGTATACTAATTTCACAATTATCTTTGGCCCATAGTGCAAAGATGAACTGTTGATTGGTATGATTATGACCAAGAATTTTGTATCGGTATAATCATTACCTTTGGTGTTATAGATAAAGGCTTGTGGTGAAAGTTCTCTTTGGCCTGTAGTGCAAAGATGGATTGGTGTTTGGTATGATCATGACCATTGGTGTACAAATGAATATCTTTTGCCCATAGTGCAAAGATGAACTCTTGATTGGTGTTATAAATAAATATTTTTGGCCCGTAGTGCAAAGATGAACTCATGATTGGTGTTATAGGGATAAAATATCGATGGACTACTTGACACTTCTAATGGATTTCTACTTTCGTTGTAGTTGTTGATCTAAAACTTATTGTCTATTATATTTATCTGATTTATCATTGTTGAAGGTAAAAGATAATTTATTCTTCATTATCTTAGTCATGATATTCTTTACTGGCTATTTGAGCTCACTCTTTTTCCTTTAAGTTCCATTATTTTTCTTAGAAAATGAAAGTGTAGCTAGGACTAGTCGGGAAATGGAGTAATGGTCTGAGATAGTTACTATAGTAGTCTTCACTATATTGTAAAATAGTGTGTCAATAATTGTAATGAGAACTTAATTTGAGTGTGGATATTGTTGTATTATATACGGTATAATATTTGTATTAAAACTCACAGTATAAGGGTAGTCGTATTTTGCACGGCAGTTTAATAGTTGTAAATAGGAAAATTTGTATTTTAATTCTGTAGTATGTATTTTGGTGACTCAAAATGGGTTGTGTGGACCTATTTTGGGGGCGTCACATGACACATCCTAAAACTACGCCATTTTCGTAGGAAATACGATTGCACTTAGCATGTGCAGCAAGCTTTTAAACCACAAGGTTACCCCAAGGGAAAGAAAATCAAATCTGATTCTTGGGTTGCCTCCCAAGTAGCGCTTTTGTTTATCATCATTAGCTCGACTTAACGCTTCCTTTGAGTTAATCAGTATTGTTCAAATCCTCAAGGACCATATTGTCGACTTTTTCTTCTTGGAAACCCTTATAGAAATGTTTGAGTATATGACCATACACCTTAAACACTTTAGAAGTTGCTAAACTTTTGATTTCAACTGCACCATGAGGAAAAACATTAGCAACAACAAAAGGTCTACTCTAACGAGAACGTAACTTACTTGGAAACAAACGAAGCCGTGATTGGTAGAGAAGAACTTTTTGACCAATTTGAAATTCCTTTCTAGAGATCATCTTTTCATGAAAAGCTTTCGTTTTTTCCTTGTAAATTTGTGCACTCTTATAAGCATCATTATGAATTTCCTCCAACTCTTGTAGTTGTAACTTTCGGTGTTCTCCACTTTCATTCATCTTCATATTGAAGCTCTTAATAACCCAATAAGCCTTATGTTCCAACTCAACGGGTAGGTGACATGGTTTTCCAAACACTAATCTATAAGGTGACATACCAATAGGTGTCTTGAATGCTGTCTGGTATGCCCATAAAGCGTCATCCAAGTGCAAACTCCAATCTTTTCTGCTCGGATTAACTGTCTTTTTAATGATGGCCTTGATTTCTCTATTCAACACTTCTTCTTATCCATTAGTCTACGGATGATAAGTAGTTGACAACTTATGAGTCACATGGTACTTCCTTAATAATGGTCCCACAGTTCGATTGCAAAAGTGAGTCCCTCGATCCCTAATTAGAGCTCTTAGAATGCCAAACCTAGAAAAGATGTTAGATTAAATAAAATCTGCAACCACTTTAGAATCGTCAATCCTGGTGGCTTTCATTTCCACCCATTTTGAAACATAATCAACAGAAAGTAAAATATAAGTATAAACGAAAGATACAGGAAACGGTCCCATGAAATCAATGCCCCAAACATCAAAAATTTCACAATATAGTTTGGGGGTTTGCAACATCTCATTTCGTTGGGAAATATTACATGTCTTTTGACAATTATGGCAGGACTTGCAGAATAAATATGAATCTTTGAAAAGAGATGACCAAAAGAAACCACTTTCTAATAGTTTCCTTGTTGTTCTGTTGGATCCAAAGTGACCTCAACAAGCATAAGTATGACAAAAAGTGAGAATAGAAGCAATTTCACTTTCAGAGACACATCTTCGTATCACTTGGTCAGTACAATGCTTCCATAAGTAGGGATCATCCCACACATAGTGCTTGACATCACTTTTGATTTTATCTCTTTGAGCCTTGGACAAACCAGAAGGTAAACTGTTAGTAGAAAAATAATTCACAATATTTGCATACAACAATATGGTTGTACTTGCAGAAAATAATTGTTCATCTGGAAACTCTTCTTTCAGCTGAAGTTCATCATGCACATTAACTAAAGGACTCAAATGATCCGCAACACTATTCTCCGTTCTTCTTTTGTCATTAATTTCCAGGTCAAATTCACTCAACATAAGTATCCATCGTACCAATCGTGGTTTCGCCTCTTTCTTTGTCATCAAATAACGAAGAGTTGCATGATCAAAGTAAACAATAACTTTAGTACAAAACAAATAAGATCGAAATTTTTCTAAAGCAAAAACAACATCTAAAAGCTCTTTTTAGTAGTAGAATAGTTTCGCTAGGCATCATTCAAAGTCCTCAACGTGTAATAAATGGCATATGACAGTTTTTTAATTTTTTTAACCCAAAAAAGCTCCTACTGCATAGTCACTTGTGTCGCACATTATCTCAAAAGGAATGATCCAATCAGGCGGTTAGATAACTGGATTGGATGTCAATGATTCCTTTAATTTGTCAAACGCTTTTCGACACTCCTCATCAAATTCAAACACTGCATCCTTTTGTAGTAAACTGTATAGGGGTGATGCTATTTTGGAAAAGTCCTTGATGAATCTCAGATAAAAACCTGTATGTCCAAGAAAAGAACGAATTTTCCTCACACTAGTGGGATAAGGAAAAGATTGAATAACATCAACTTTAGCTTTATCTACTTCAATTCCCTTAGATGAAATAACATGACCCAAAACTATACATTGTTCAACCATAAAATGACATTTTTCAGAATTTAGGACAAGGTTAGTTTCTATGCATCGTTAAAGAATAAGTGTAAGGTTATGCAAACAATTATCAAAGGAGTCTCCATAAACTGTAAAATCGTCCATAAAAACTTCCATGATATGCTCAATATAATCTGAAAATATGCTAACTATACACCTTTGGAAAGTAGCTGGTTCGTTGTAAAGCCCAAAAAGCCATGTGACGATACGCAAAGGTACCAAATAGGAATGTAAAGGTCATTTTTCTTGATCCTCTGAAGCAATTACAATCTGAAAGTAACCTGAATAACCATTAAGAAAGCAATAGTAAGAATGACCGGCTAATCGTTTGAGCATTTGATCAATAAAAGGTAAAGGAAAATGGTCTTTGAGGGTTACAACATTTAACTTTCTATAATCTATACAAACCTTCCACCCATTTTGAACCTGGGTGTGACTCAACTCATCGTTCTGATTTTTCACAACAGTTATTACAGTCTTCTTAAGAACTACTTAAATCGAGCTAACCTATTTGCTATCCGAAATTGGGTAAATCACTCCAACGTCAAGAAGTTTGAGAATTTCTTTCTTCACGACATCCATCATGGGAGGGTTCAATCTCCTTTGTGGTTGACGAGCAGATTTCACTTCATCCTCTAATAAGATCTGATGCATACATGTAGAAGAGCTTATTCCTTTAATATTAGTTATCGTCCATCCAATGGCCTTCTTATGCTCCTTTAGAATCTGTATAAGTTTCTCTTCTTGTGATGCACCAAGTGTACTGGAGATGATCACTGGTAATGTTTCTCTTTCTCCAAGGAATACATACTTGAGATGGCTAGGAAGAGGTTTCAAATCTAGAACAGGGGTCTGCAAAACAGAGGGTAAAGATTTCTTGTTAGAAACTGGCAATTTGACATAAAAGATGTTACCTGATTTTGGAGCGTCATTCAAAGCTATGACAGTTGCTCGTAACTCGATGCTCAAGGTCAATTTCATATTTTCCTCATCAATATTCTTACTAGCTAAGTGCAATTTCCAATTCATCATTTCCATCAAGTTCATAGATTTCCTGTGCTAAAGAGTCAATCACATCAATAGAATAAACATGATTATTATCCTTAGGATATTTCATGACATCATAAATATTAAACTTAACAATTTCACCATTAAATTCCATTGAAAGGGTACCACTATGAACATCTATGTTAGTCTTTGATGTCTTTTAAAATGGTCTTCCTAACAAAATAGGAGCATTTTGGTCACCGTTTCCATATCAAGCACATAAAAATCAGTAGGAAAAATCAAATCATTAAACATCCTTAACTATACCTTTGGGATCAACGTTAGATCTATTAGTCAACTGTATTACAGTACCAATTTTACTCAAAGGTTAAAGTGACAAAGTAGCATATATAGAATATGGCATGACATTTATAGAAGCTCCTAAGTCTAACATGACTTTTTCAAATCTAGTGCTACCTATCGTGCAAGGAATAGTGAACATACCCGAATCTTGGTACTTAGTAGGGAGTTTTCTTTAAATAACTGCTGAGACATTCTCCCCTACCTTTACCTTTTCATATCTTATAAGTTCCTGTTTCCTCTTGTGTGTTGATAAACTACCAGCTCTGTCAATTAACCAACTTGTTCCTTGATAGATTTGATTTCTTGCTCTATCAGAAACTGCCTTTCTAAAAATTCCCAATTTTTCGGCCTATCTTTGTTTACTTGGGATGACTCTCCGACATACTGGAGGTATTTGGATCCTTCTCCGTTTCCCACATTAATCATATTGACGCTCTCCTTATTGTGTTAAGGCAGCGGATTGTCTTGAACATGTGGTTATTCTTGTGTTGTCACCACAATCTTCCCATTATCTATCAGGTCTTGGATTTTTTGTTTGAGAGGCCAACAATCTTGGGTATCGTGGCCCGGTGCTCTAGAATGATAAGCACACTTCTTACTCGGGTCAAAATTTCATCCGCTTGAATTGGCTAGCGAAAGGAGCTGCACAATCTTCTTTTGTGTCGTTAGAAGTTTTAATACATTTTCCAGTGAGTCCCCTAAGGGTGTGAACGTTCTTCGACGTTTAACTTCTCCGATTTTTTGAAAGGGAGGATTCAAAGATTGTGCAGGAGTTTGAAAAGGGGAATAATTTCTCCTTTGAATGGGCAAGTTTGGATTGCCTCTCTGATTCTGTCCTTGAAGTATCAAGGACCCATCCTCCTCCTTATTTTTGTGGACTCTCTGAGGATTATTCCCATAGTTTCCAGCTTGAATATGTTTGGCCACTGCCTCCAAAGAGGTAAGGTCTTTGATCTTCCCAAGCTTTAAACCCATTTCGGCCATTTCTCCATGTTTAATCATTTATGAGAAAGGTTTTCCTATCCCTTCTAGGACCCTCTCATAATATGGAGCTTTCTAGATGTCTATGAAAGTCTTTACTATCTCAGTCTCTGTCATTGTGACACCCCCAAATCCGGGTACTTCAATTTCCACGGGATTTGGTGTTCACTGTACAAATATTATATATTTATCTACCCATAATAAATACAAACCATGAAATAGATAAAAATAACTCTATCATCTCCCCTTATGGGGTTACAACATCTGAATAATAAATACAATCCCAGGTCATACTAACCTTAAACATCTGTGCGGAAACATAAACAAATAATAAGTCTTAAACAACATCAAGTCTTAAACATTAACATTCTCAAATTAAATAATAAGTCTTCAACACTTGTTAACTTTTCCCTTGCCTTTGCTAGTGGAAGGCTCGTCAGGTCTTTCGTTCTTAACTGCAATGTTATTATGCAAGAGTGAGCACGATTGCCCACAAGTATACAAATATAACAGTATAATAACATGTGAATAAGTCAAAGAAGTTTGAATATCAGAAAGCACGGTTTTGAATCAAGAATGAATAACAAGAATCAAAAGTATATCTGAGGGTCATAAGACCATGAACAATGTCACAGGTTGTTAAGTATTTCTACTTTAAACCTTTAACAGTAAAAAGACTATATGGACTCTACTACTCGTACTTAGGGAGATCAGCCGTTAGTACCATACTGTGACGCCCCCAAATCTGGGTCCCTTCTATTACCTCGGATCCGGTGCAGTCACGATACTACTAGTTAAATATTTACATCTTTTATTCATAACTTAAAGAATAAACTTCCTTTATTACAATTCAAAATATAAATTCTTTTCATTTCTAGGATCTTGTATAATGACCCCAAACTTTTATAAGTTATAATATTGGTCATTTACCATCCCTGTCTAAACATCAAATTCGATGTTACAAAAATGCGGAATAACTTAAACTTTTTCAATCCTCTTGAATAAAATCTTTTATTGATTTCATAATCTTGAATCAATATATTATTATTCATCCTATTCAAATTACTGTATAAGATTCTACATCTTGATTCGATATCCTCTATGTATTAACTAATACATCTTTACAACACTACTAGTATTAAACAGTGTAAACAACTATCAAGTACATCTCCTAGAACCTAAGCATTGTTCAAGAGCATAACTTTAATTAAACAGTAATCTTCTTTCAATGCTAACGAACTCTATCAATCACTTAGCACGTAACTTTACCGTGGATCCTTAACCTGCAAAAATGGTTATTTGCAAGAGTGAGCTCAACAGCTCAGCAATTCTAACAATTTTCATACATCAGATAGCATATAATATCATGCTCAGTTCATGCATTCATAATCATTTAAATATACTACGCATGTTACTTCTCACATAACAGGCATAGAGATTATCAAAGATCAGCTTTCAAATATTATACATATTCCATATGCATTTCATATCAACATTCTCATAGAATAATATAATTCAACTAACAGTTATCGAATTCATATAACAAATAGAAACTGAATGACTTTCCTGGCTCGTAGTTTATCAACTACGACTTAACTGCTTAAAGCTTTCTGCACTTTGTGTATTCCTACACAGTTATATAATCATGGATTAATATCCATCAGTCATACATTTCATACGCTCTTAATATAAGAACAAATTGTATATCATTTTCTAACTTGGTTTCATTTTACTTCATCTTAGGATAACCACGATGTTACCACATCATACTCTCATACGTATTCTATTGAAACCATACTGTTTTAGTCCTTAGGCTCCTTAAGGAAAATATATAAACATAACTTAAGACCAGGTAGTTAACAAACTGCTCTTGGCAGCTCTGCAACACGGCGCGACCACGCTGCATATAAGCTTGGGAGTGGCGCGGCCGCGCTACTCCCTGCCAGAACCAGACTTGAGATTTTCATTGCTCAGTCTAGTCCTAACATACTATGCATACTATAAACATACATCAAGTAGGTTCTGTTATTTCTTCAAGTTCGTATTTCAAACCATTTAATTTTGAATTACATAGATCTACGTTGAATTACTTAAATCAACAAGGCTCAACATCTTCTTTTAACAAAGGGTCATTGACATAAGTCTTTAAATCATATAATGCTTCTAACAAGCCTCTAATAGCATCACATGTATCTATCTTATTTACATAGGCATAGCATAGTTCATTATTTGAAAATTTGCTTTTAATCCAAGTTGAAAAAGTTCGTATCCTATCTAACTCATTGGACGTACATATCAACCTTGCTCAGAGGTATAAAGAGTATTATCATACTTGCATATAAGGTCATAATGCAATTAATACAATGTTTATCAAAAATAGTTTCAAAACTTTTAAATCCCCTTTCAAAACATTTTAACCCAAACTATAACCATTCTATTATATGCAAGGTGGCTTAATAACAAGCTACGTTTCATACTTATGTATATATGCTCCAAGGTTAGATTTCAAGGACACTAGGTACTTCAAAGTTTTCATTTTCAAAACCTTAAGTTTTCATTTGGAAAGTCATTAATACCAACTAGTGCAACCCATTGGATGCAAGGCCACTGTAGGCCACAAGTCAGACTATTAATATATCTATCTAAGTTATTGACTCATGCTCAGATTTCCAGAAAGCACAAAATTCACTTTTCAAGAACTGCCCACCAGCGCGACCGCGCTGGTTTTATATGGGGAAGTGGCGCGACCGTGCCACCTCGGTTCAAGTTCAGAAGGCTTGTTTCTGCAAAAAATTTCAAAAACTTAACTCCTAATACTTTAATGTAGCATGCTTTAGACAACTACATTACATCATAAACATGAATATAACTTATATAACACATTGGTATCCATTACCAAACCAATTATCAAGAATCTAATAACGTTCTAAGAATTTATAAACTTAGAAATTTTAGAACATAATATTGGAGTTATACCTCATGAAGTAGAATTATACAACTAGCTTCCATCTCAGATTTCTATATCATCAACACCCTCTCCTACATAAACTATCAAGAATCTAAGCAACTAAATTTGAGAAGAAAGAGCCTCTATATATAGAGAAACCATTACCCATACCAAAGCTTTGCCCAACATTTTAAACCAATGGAAGGAAGGAGAATATGATGGACAAGGAGAAGTTGGTGGAGGGTCACTATTCAAGCCACTCCCCCCACCATCATTGCACTCATTTCAAAGCCATTATCACCAATCTAGCTTGCCTTTTTTTTATTTTCAGCATTTGCAATTTGGGTATTAGTACACTAGGTTTTATTCTTTTGGACAATATAAGTCACACTATGTTCACTTAATAATTCTACATTAATATAAGTCATAGGTACATATATACAAACACATATGTACACCCACATAAGTATATCTATACTTTAAATATACACCAACACATATTATCATGTACCTCATGTACATTGGGTAAATATTTTAAATGGGACTAGATATAAAATAGTTGGGTATTCTCATCCCATAATTTTCTATAAAATTATTATCTCAATTACACCCAAATATTATAATGATAATTAATATCAATTATTTATTAACTTGTCATTTCTTTTAATAATTCCAATTAAATCTCCTTGATTTAACTTCACTATTTCTGCCACACAAGGCATAATTATGTGAACTTAGTAATTAATAGTCCACAAGCTCACAAAATAATATTACTCTCAATGTCACATCTTATAATAAGTTCATGATGTAATGTAATTAAATTACTTATTTATATGCTCCCATAACATATATACTTGTATTTATCAAATAAACTAACAAGCTTTACACACCAATGCATGTTCTCTAATTATAGCCAAGCTATTACCCTCCTATGGACATTACCCAAAGGGCAAAGGAGAGTTGGTGGCTAACTCCCACCAACTACTACTATTCATTGTACCCTAGCCAATTGGTTAACCATCATTGCTATCACATGGGCTATCATGCAAGCTTATTTAACTCCAATTTTCAGCATTCTAAGGGTCATGGGAGTGGTCTATTGCACCATATTACATAATTAATTCTCACATTGTACACAAAGCTAGCAAACAAGTCTTTATACACTTATGTAATTAAATACCTTCCCTATACATTCATACACATATATACCTATACATATATGTATATTTGCATCCCTCTACTTATATTACACATGTACATTTGACAATATCGAATATAGTCTAATTGGGTATTGTCACACCACATTATTACAACTCTATTATTTCAATTATATTTAATTATTGAAATAATCATTAAATAACAATTGTTTATCTAGTGTAATTTATTATTCCATACATACACCTTAATGTATCCATTCATCACATATTGTCACATAAATATTATTTATGTAACTTACGTCATTCCTTCAATCTTACTATATAGTTCTTATATAATATAGTCACATTAAAGTGTTACGCTACACTCCCTTTTAATTGAATGTAGATACTATATATTATATGATTACTTATCATACATCTTGCACACAACAATAAATTAATTTCGTTTAATCATTCCTTCATTAATTTATTTAATGAATTTCTCTTTCCATAACTTAGCCACACTACGCACATTTCATGAGCTTACATTAAGCTCATTATCACTTCCACCACACTTTAATATTCCTTTAATATAAGGTTTGTGTGACACATGCACTCTAATGCTAAGCTACCTCAAATAATTATACTTATAATAAGTATAACCTTTACGCTTAGAATAATTAATATTTACTCTATAAATTATTTAAATAATAGAATCTACGATAAAATAATAACTTAAGTTATTTAATACATTAAAATAACTTAGCCTTTTTTTATTAATTAACTCTCTCGAAAATATATTAAAAATTATGTATTTTGCCATAACATGACATAGAAATGTTTGTATCATGTTTTCTTCCAATATAGGCATTAATCATAATAAAAGGACTTACTCATTTTTCTTAAGATATTATCTAAGTATTATTAAAATAATTACATGTACGACACATGTACACCTCTTATAGATCATAAGATTATTCTCTATTATGATAAATTATTCTCATCAATTTATTACATATAGTAAATATATTTTAATATATTTATCATATTAATTAATCATACCTATTACCTCATACCAAGACATATAAGGTAATATTATTATTTAAAATAACATTCCCCCTTTTATTAAAATAATTCAATATTAGAAATTATTTTAATATTATTTATTAGAAATATATAATATTCATTTCTTTTTCCTTTCTATAAATTGTCTCCAAAATAATTTCTTTAATCTATACATTTAACCATATCTCAATATTAATTAATTCTCTAATCAATATTTATTAAAGATATATTGGTTTAACAACGTATTTTATTAACGTCGTTCGCACATTCACATAACACCATGCCAAGTAATATATAAAAGCACTTACTATAATCACATACTCCACGCATGTGTTAACTCACTATTTACTTAAGTGATTCTTAAACCCCTTACTATATCACCATAGCTAATTAGGCTTAAATATTCAAATTATATTATTCTATAATATAACTTTCAATTTAAATTAACCAACATTTATACTTATTAGTTAATTCCCTTAACTAATTCATGCTTTACTATCTCAATCCATCCATAGATAGCTTAAGTACTAATAATAACCTATATTACAATCATACTAGTCACTAGTATATATATTCAAGAAAATGGTGACTATTCATCAAGGATATTTAATGTCACCAACTTACTATGATAAAATAATTCTATAAATTATTTAATGTCGATAGATAAATCTTTTCCCATCTTCTTACTAATTCATCTCTACAATTTATAACAAATATATAGTAATGATATATATTTATTAAACACAAAATCACTTATTACATAGCTCATATTACCCTATGTAATACTACAAACCTCGTACCACACACACACACACACATATATATATATATATATATATATATATTCTTATTTGAACCCATCTCATGCTTTAAGAATTTTATTTATTAAATTCTTATTTTATAATTTCTGAAAGTTCGAGTTCTTACATATACTGTACACAATATCTCAACGCTAAAGCGTAAATAATCTCCTATAACAGGGTTGTTCATCTCAGTTTGACATCAGAGTCTGCACCAAAAGAAGTTTGGTTTGGATAAGCTCAATAAAAATTCTAGAATTTAGAACGTTCATCAACTATGGACGAGTCGAATCAATAAGGGTTCGCTAGCCTTGCAAGGTTCAACAATAATTGATAATCGAATTGAAATATAAATCTCGAGGGTATACAATTGAATAAGGGTTGTATACTGAAGTAATATTTAACAATGCTTAAAATATCTTATACGAGATCTTAACTTGAATAAACAAGAATAAGAACTTGATTGTTATAGAATCATAAGTATAGAACTTGCTCAATGAATAACTTTGAATTTAGAAAGCTTGCTCGATGAAAGTAAAGATTAGGAAACTTGCTTAACAATAATAAGTTAGGGATAGAACACTTGCTCAATTTAAATAGTATAGATAGGAAAACTTGCCTCGTGCACAAGTTACAATTATAATTCACGTTCTTTAATTAATCCTACATATCAATCCATTCACAATACCAATTAAGTATAAGTTCGATATACTTATCGAATCGTAACATCGGTCTTTGAACAAGTTATAAGACTTTACACATAACAGTTTCAATCACGTATTTAACTTACTAATTAATCACGTAATATAAGTTACTAAACTATTTTAATATCTCATTATATGCTTAACATATCCTCATGTTAATTACATTGGGTTAACTCATCATGTTATGGCTTAGAAATACACACAAGGCCAAAAAAAAAAATATTTTTTTTCTCTGCACCACCCCCGTTGGGGCGAGTGTTAGGCCCGCTGGGGCGGGCATGGTTACTGCATAGGGCCCGATGGGGTGGCTCTAGAGCCTACTGGGGCGGGTGGCCTCAGCCGGTTCAGTGACAGTTGGCAAAAATTTTCAAAAAGGCCAAATAAATCCAAATTAAACTAGTACAGTGATTCTCATGAAGTATAAACTTCATAGAAACCTCATACCATGATTCTAACATATTTTTAACACTTTAGATCATGTAATTACTCAAATCAAATCATATAAATTCACTATTTTTGATATTTTGAAAAGTTTCGAGACAAATCATGAAATTCAACGTTACAGATTCGTTATAACTCCGAATCTGTCCGTTTAAAGTTTATTTTATTTATTTAAACATGCATGATCATAATCCACCATTAATTTCATGTTAACTAACCAATTAAAGTTTGCAAATTTGTACATAAGGCCATATTCGTGTTCTTCATACTTTTCATGCTCTATAAATCATAAAAATCCAATTAAGGCATAATTACATGAAATTGATTATTTTAAAATATCCATAGAAGATAGAAAACATGTTATGATTATATACTAACATACATATAATCATATAGTCAACAATCATAAACGAATTATGTTACAAAGAACTCAAAATTGGTTTTTAATGAAGAAAACATGAAAATATGAATTAGAGACTTAAGATGAGGGATTACCTTTGCTACTTTGTTTATATGATTCAAAGATGATGATAGAGACTTCTCAAATTCTTTTCCCTCAATCTTTTCTCTCAATTTTTCTCTCTAAATTCTCTCTGATGGAAAGCTACGTAATATAAAACTGATATGATATATAAATATAGAGTAAGTATATAAGGTCTGATATAATATACGTACATATATAATATATAACTGATGGGTTAGTGGTTGTTTGTTAATCCCATAATGGATTAACTGCTCCAACTCCCCTTAGGGCTCTGTTTGGTTGGTTCCTGATTATCTCATTTCCATTTAATTTAATTAAAGTGTTTAACATATGGTTTATTTGTCACGCTCAATTAATCAAATAATTTTATTTAAATTAATTAAATAAAGTATAATATATCCACATTAAATCACATTATCACATAATTAAAACTCTCATTTATTAATTATGTCAAATCATTAAATCTCTAATTAATTATTAAATTAATTAGAATAATATTATGCTTATTAAATAATTCATTTAATCGAATAAACTCAATTAAATACATACTTTGAACTATAAAAATTCTCCACAATAATTTAATTAATGTAACACATATAATTAAATTAATCTACCACAATTCCATAAAATAATTATTTAACTCAATAATTAAAACATTGATAACTCATTAAATAAATCATCAAAAATATTTATTTAATTCAATAAATATTCAGTTTCAATTACAAAATTCTCATTCGTCATATTTTTTCCCCCTTAAAAGGATTCTGTCCCCAAAATCACGGTTCAATTAAATTCGTCCCGTTACATTCTCCCCCCTTACAAAAATTATGTCCCCAGAAGCGCTTACACATAAATTAAGTAAATAAGTGTGGGTAAGTTTTCAACATATATTATTTGAGTTCCCACGTAGCTTTTTCAGCATTGTGGTTCCTCTATATTACCTTAACAAAAGGTATTACTTTATTTCTGAGAACTTGTTCTTTCCTGTCAACGATCTGAACAGGAACTTCTTCATAGGATAAGTCTTTCTCAAATTTCAGGGGTTCATATTCAATAACATATTTGTAATCGGGTTTGTATGGTCGTAACACTGACACATAGAAGACGTTGTGGACATGCTCTAGTGCCGGAGGTAAGGCTACCTCATATGCAACTTCTCCAATTCTTCGCAGCACCTCAAAGGTCCAATGAACCTTGGGCTCAATTTTCCCCTCTTGCCGAATCTGATCTTTCCCTTCCAGGGAGAAACTTTCAAGAAAACAAAGCTACCCAATTCAAATTCTATATTCTTACGGTGTAGATCGGTGTATTTTTTCTGCCTATCCTGAGCCGCTACCAATCTTGTCCGAATCACCTCGACTATCTCGGCTGTTTGTTGTACCAATTCTGGACCTAGCAATTGCCTTTCGTCGACTTCATCCTAGTACAATGGAGTTCTGCACTTTCTGTCGTACAACGCTTTATAAGGCGGCATGCCAATACTTGCGTGGTAACTGTTATTATAACTGAATTCCACGAGCAGTAAGTGATCATCCCAATTTCCTTTGAAATTCATGATGCACGCTCTTAGTATATCTTCCTGTGACACCCCCAAATCCAGGTACTTCAATTCCACGGGATTAGGTGTTCACTGTACAAATATCATCTATCTATCTACCCATAATAAATGTAAACCATGCAATAGATAGAAATAAATCCATTATCTCCCCTTATAGGGTTACAACATCTGAATAATAAATACAATCCCAGGTCATACTAACTTTAAATCTCAAATGCGGAAACGTAAATAAATAAATAGTCTTACACAACTTTAACATAAGTCTTAAACAATAACATATCAAATAAACAACAAGTCTTCATCACTTGTTAACCTTGCCCTTGCCTTTAGTAGTAGAAGGCTCTTCGGACCTTTCGTTCTTAACTGCAATGTTATTATTACGCTAGAGTGAGCACGATTGCCCACAAGTATAATAAAATAACAACAATATAATAACATGCGAGTGAATCAAAGACTTCTGAATAAGAAACTCGGCTTTTGAATCAAGAATGAATAACAAGAATCAAAGAACATCTGAGGGTCATAAGACCTTGAACTATGTCCTAGGTTGTCAAGTGTTTATACTTGAAACCTTTAACAGTCATAAGACTATGGACTTTACTTCTCATACTTAGGGGGATCAGCCTTTAGTACCATACTGTGCACAATATCTCAACGCTAAAGCATAAATAATCTCCTTTACAGGGTTGTTCAGCTCAGTTTGACATCAGAGTCCTCACCAAAGGAAGTTTGGTTTGGATAAGCTCTATAATAAGTATAGAATTTAGAACGTTCATCAACTATGGACTAGTCGAATCAATTAAGGTTCGCTAGTCTTACAAGGTTCAACAATAAACTGATAATCAATTCAAATAATAAATCTCAAGAGGTATACAATCGAATAAGTATTGTATAATTGGAATCATGCGTTAGAAAAATTATAATATGTAATATGAAATCTTGAACTTGAACAATTAAGAACAAGAACTTGCTCAGTATGGAAAATAAGTCTAGGACTTGCTCAACAAATAATTTAGAATTTAAATAGACTTATTCAATGTAAAAGTAAGGTTTAGAAACTTGCCTCTTGCACAAGCTACAATTTATAACTCACGTCCTTTAATTAATCTTACATAACCATCCATTCGCAATATCAATTAATTATAAGTTCGATATACTTATCGAATCATACATCGGTCTTCGAACACGTTATTAGACTTTACAAATAACGATTTCAGTCATTAAATTAACTTCTTAATTAATCACATGATATAAGTTATTAAACTGATTTAATATCTTGTTACATGTTTAACAATATGTTATAACCTCTTGTTATATTCTTAACACCTTATTATGTTAGTTAGACTAAGTTAAACTAACATGCCAAAATCAAGTAGTTTACTTTCTAAAATTCGCGCCGGGGCGCGCCTTACATAAGGAAAATACACAGGGACGGGGTTCGCCGGGGCCCGTATCTTTTAAGGGAAGACTGCGCCGGGGTGCAATTAGCCAAGGTGCGTTTCTCATAAGGAAAATTTGCGTCGGGGTGCAAACTCCCAGATTCGAGTTCTGCAACTCGCGAAGAACACAGTAATAAGCTAATAAATCCCAAATCAAACTAACACGATGATTTTTAATGCTATCCATAAAGTATAAACTTCACAGAAACATCATACGATGTTTTTAGCATGATTCTAACACTTTAGATCACACAATTACACCAATCAAAGCATTTAATTTCACTGTTTTCAATATTTTGTGAAACTTTGAGAAAATACATGAATTTTAACATTACAGGCTCGTTAATACACCGAATTCGTCCGTTAAAATTCTGTTTTGTTCGTTTAAACATGTATAATTACATTAAATCGTCAATTTAAAGTTAAACAATTGATTAAAGCATTTAATTTGTACGTAATGGCTATATAGGCCATATATACAACTTTTATACTCTGTAACTTCACAAAACCCAATTAACACATAATTACATGAATTTAATTACTGTGATTCATGTATACATGATATATAACGTGTTATTAATATATACTAACACATATATGATCACATCTTAAGTTAATTATCAAAAATAGTTCTTAACAGAGGATTTTAAAAATACGTAAATGAAAAACTCTAACTTTTCAAAATCCAATTAAGGCATATATAAACATACTTAAATGGTAGAAACATGTTATGATCATATGTTAACATGTATGTATACATAATTCACCAATTCATGCTTTGATCATAAAATAGTTGTTTTACATAGAACTCAAAATTTGATTTTCATAGAGAAAATATTATACGTGAAGTAAGAATTGAGATAAAGGGATTACCCTTGAAATCTCTGTGAAGATGACGTAAACTTTCTTTTCTTCAACTTTTCTCTCTTAATCTTTCCTTCTTCTCTCTCAATTTTCTCTGAAGTGTGTGTGATATAGAACTGATATATTACATAGGATATAATATAGCACGTATATACATAACGGGTGTAGTTAGTGGTCAGTTAACCCATAATGGTTAACTGCTCCCAACTCCCCTTAAGGCCACGTTTGCTTGTCCTCCCTTATTCTTCCTTTTCATTTAATTTTAATTAATTCTTATTATATAGTTAATTCTCACACTTCTAATTAATCAATTAATTTTTATTTAAATCAATTAAATATAATATAATAAATTCACATTAAATTATATAGTCACATAATTAAAATTCTCATTTATTAATTATGTCAAATCATTAAATCTCTAATTAATTATTGTTGTCCTCGATTAGGTATGACAAAATACGCACAAGTATACACGGTCAACAAGTAATAAATAGTAAGTACAGATATCGTTCCCACGGAGAATTAACTAATAAAAATTCGTCAAACCACTAGCCCATAATCATTTCAGTCTTATTTAAACGAGCAATAAAGTGTTTTAAATTAAAACTAGACAAGTAAATAAATTTAAATTAATTAACCCTAGAGTAAAATTAGATAATGAAGACATGAGATCTCAATTTCCCCTAATGATTTATCTAAGTCAGCATACTTCCAGTTAAGTCAAATTAATCATCAAAGAATGTTAGTCGAGAATACTAAAGTGAGATAAGGTCATCTTTCAATGTACCGAATCCATATCATATACAATCTACAGATGATAGAACGCACAAGAACACCCATATTATCTAAACCCCTATATGTCTATGTGATTTACAAATAATTAGGATTTAAGTCCAAGTTCTCATTTGACTATGAGCGGCGCTTCGGTATATGTCTATCCTAAGCACAAATCATACGTCTAACGTCATGTAAACATACAATCACCCGCTACTACGATTAGATCTAAACCCACATTTCGTCTTTTAAGTCCATATAGGTTATCATAGTAATTGGTCGCAAATCAATTAAGCACTGAAAGCACTAATCGTAATAGGCAATCACATAACAACCGATAAGAACAACATGGAAGCATATCAATATAGACTACTCAGAAGGTTCCATTGAAATCTCAAAATAAAGTTTAAGTCATAAATGACTAAAATATACCATCCACAAGTTCAATACATATCATAAGATTACAATGAGAGAGAGCAAGAAAAGTATAAAGATAGAGAATGCAAATCTGATTGCTCAAGCCCCTTTGTTGAATCTTCAATGAAATACACTTGCTTCAATTCAACACCTAAGTAAACCCTAGAAACTAACTAACTAAACTTCGAATTAATCTACTCCTAACCTAATCTAGACAAAGAAATGAAAGGAAAAGGAAGAAGAGAACAATGCTATCCTAGGGCTAAGCTAAGCTCCCAAAGGAAGTGTATCTCTCAAATGTGTGCCAAAGGAACCCTATATAGCCTCCCCAGCCGAGTCTGCCTTCTTGCCCCAACAATTCCAATCGACCAGCTTAAGTGAAAGTCAAAATGCAGAAGAGAGGACCGGCGCAGCTGCGCAGGGAGAAAAGGCAATACTGGCGCAGCAAGGAGCCAGGTCAAGCAAACTGGCGCAGTTGCGCAGCCTTAAGGCTTAAGGCATGAAGCCGGCGCAGCTGCGCCGTGCACCAAATGATGATTTCTGCTTCTTTTCTGCTGCACTCTTCTGACTCCTATCCCATGCTTGATTCTTGATGCTCATTGCTCATTTCAATCACTCATGCTATCAGCTTCTTGTTCCCTTTTGTTCTGTCCATCATCAAGCTATAAGCCCATTTCTTTGCTGTGTCCCTTTTTAGTAATCTTTTGTCCTTTTTAGCTCAATGCACCACAAGGAGTTCCAAAATAGAAAATCTACAAAATAAAGCATAATCATATGAAAAGCACAAGCATACTTGAGTTTAAGCAGTGAAATAAGCTAGTTAATATCTGAATAAGTGGTTATAAAAACCACTTATCATTATTAAATTAATTAGAATAACATTATGCTTATTAAATAATTTATTTAATCAATTAAGCTCAATTAAATTCATACTTTGAATATAAAATGTTTCCACATTAATTTAATCAATGTAACACATATAATTAAATTAATCTACCACAATTTCATCAATTAATTATTTGACTCAATAATTAAATCATCGAAAAATATTTATTTAATTCAATAAATATTTAAATAATTTATAAAATCTCGTTCGTCACATCTTTCCCCCCTTAAAAGGATTCTGTCCTCAAAATCACGGTTCAATTAAAAAAAATATTTGTCCCGTTACATTCTTCCCCCTTTATAAAGATTTTGTCCCCAGAATCGCTTACACATAAATTAAATAAATAAATGTTGATAATTCTTCATCATATGCTCTTCGAGTTCCCACGTAGCTTCTTCAGCGTTGTGGTTCCTCCAGATTACCTTAACGGAAGGTATAACTTTATTTTTGAGAACTTGCTCTTTCCTGTCAACAATCAGAATAGGAACTTCTTCGTAGGATAAGTTTTTCTCAAATTTTAGGGGTTCATATTCAATCACATGTTTGTAATCGGGTTTATATGGACGCAACACCGAAACATGGAAGACGTTGTGGACATTCTCTAGTGCCGGAGGTAAGGCTATCTCATATGCAACTTCTCCAATCCTTCACAGTACTTCAAAGGGTCCAATGAACCTCGAGCTCAATTTTTCCTTCGTTCCGAATCTAATCTTTCCCTTCCAGGGAGAGACTTTCAAAAACACAAAACTACCCGAGTCGAACTCAACCTTCTTGTGGTGTGGATCGGCGTATTTCTTTTGCCTATCCTGAGCTGCTACCAGTCTTGTCCGGATCACTTTGACTATCTCTGTTGTTTGTTGTACCAGTTCTGGACCTAGCAATTGCCTTTCACCAACTTCAACCCAGTATAGTGGAGTTCTACATTTTCTGCCATACAACGCTTCGTAAGGCGGCATGCCAATACTTGCGTGGTAACTGTTATTATAACCGAATTCTATAAGCGGTAGGTGGTCATCCCAATTGCCTTTGAAATCCATGATGCATGCTCTCTACATATCTTCCAATGTCTAGATTGTCCTTTCACTTTGTCCGTCGATCTGAGGGTGGTACGTCGTACTCATTCTCAACTGTGTCCCCATGCATTCCTGTAGTCGCTTCTAAAAATTTGATGTGAAGCGTGGATCCCTATCGAAAATAATTGACACTGGAACTCCGTGCCTCGTAACAATCTCTTTCGCATACAACTTTGCCAACTGGTCTAGGTTGAATCTGATCTTGATCGAAAGGAAATGTGTTGATTTCGTCAATCGGTCAACGATAACCCATACTGCGTCGTAGCCTTTCTGAGTTGTCGAAAGGCCAACCACGAAATCCATTGTAATATGTTCCTATTTCCATTCTGGGATCTCTAGAGGTTGTAGCAAACCACTCGGCCTCTGATATTCTGCTTTCACTTTCTGATATGTCAGACACTTGGCACACACTCTGCAACATCTCGTTTGAAATTTGGCCACCAAAAATGATGTCGAAGATCCTGGTACATCTTAGTACTACCAGGGTGAATCGAATACCGTGAGCTATGAGCTTCGCTCAAAATGTCTTCCTTAATCTCTGGCACTGGCGGTACCCAAACTCTGCTCTCAAATCTCAGCAGTCCCTCACTGTCTATCTTGAATCTCGATTCGGTTCCTTCAGATATCTTCTTCTTCACCTTCTCACATTCTTTGTCCTGAAGTTGAGCTTCCTTAACCTTATCTAATAGAGTTGTACCAGCCTGTATCTGGAACAGCTTTTCGTCAATCTTCATCGAATACTTCACTTCCAATTTCAGTTTCTCCATCGCTGAAATTAGCTCCTCTTGAGCGGTCAACATCGTCAATTTCTCTCGACCCTTTCTACTTAAGGCATCGGCAACCACATTTGCTTTACCTGGAAGGTATAAAATCTCGCAGTCATAATCCTTAATTAACTCCAGCCACCTTCTCTGGAGCATATTCAAGTCCTTCTGTGTAAAAATATATTTTAGACTCTTATGGTCTATATATTTCACACTTCTCCCCATAGAGATAATGTCTCCAGATCTTCAAAGCAAATACCACTACAGCTAGCTCCAAGTCATGGGTCAGATACCCCTTTCTCATAGTCCTTCAATTATCGTGACGCATACGCAATAACCTTGTCGTTTTGCATAAACACACAGCCAAGTCCTTTATGCGACGCGTCACTATAAGCCACAAATTTTCTGTGTCATCCGGAAGGGATAACGCAGGTGCTAAACACAACCTTTTCTTAAGCTTTTGGAAGCTTTCCTCACACTTCTTCGTCCAAACGAATTTCACAGCTTTCCTAGTCAAATTCGTCAGCGGAGTTGCGATCTTGGAAAAATCCTTAATGAATCTTCTATAATAATCTGCCAATCCAAGAAAACTTCTCACTTCCGACGGCGTCTTCGGCTGATCCCAGTTTATCACAGCTTCGACTTTGGAGGGATCTACCAAAAGTCTGTCCTTGTCAATCACATGTTAGAGAAATTGTACCCGCTTAACCCAAAATTCGCATTTTAAAAACTTGGCGTACAAGTTCTCCCTTCTCAACGCCTCTAGTGTTACCTTCAAATGCTCTACATGTTCTACCATGGTCTTCGAGTATACCAAAATGTCATCAATAAACACCACCACGAATTTGTCCAAAAATGGATTGAACACTCCATTCATTAGGCCCATAAATGTTGCGGGAGCATTCGTTAGACCAATTGATATTACCAGAAATTCGTAGTGACCATATCGAGTCCTGAATACTGTCTTCGGAACATCCTCTGGCTTCATCTTCAGTTGATGATAACCACTTCTAAGGTCAATCTTCAAAAAGTATCTTGCTCCATTCAATTAATCAAACAGGTCGTTGATCCCCGGTAATGGATATCTATTCTTAATCGTGACTTTATTCAATTCTCTATAGTCGATGCAGAGCCGCATCGTCCCGTCCTTCTTTTTCACAAATAACACCGGCGCTCCCCACGGCGATACACTCGGTTGTATATACTTCTTGTCCAGTAGCTCTTGTTGTTGTACCATTAATTCTTTCATCTCTACCGGAGCCATCCGATACGGTACCTTCGAAATTGGAGCCGTTCCAGGCTCCAAATCGATCACAAACTCAACCTCTTTATCTGGCGGAAGTCCTGGCAGATCATCCGAAAATACGTCTACGAAGTCCCTCACGACTGGTATCTCGTCTAATTTTGGGTTCTCTTTACAACTATCAACTATGTAGGCTAAATATCCTACACAACCTTGTCTTAACAACTTCCTTGCCTGCATCATTGTCAAACAACTAGCTTGTCTAGGCGACTTGCTGCCATAAAACACAATCTTTGACGGAGTCATAAGGTTAATACATTTTTTCTGGCAATCAATTACAGCCCCATAACTGAATAGCCAATCCATTCCCAGAATAACGTCAAACTCCCCAAGTCTAATCGGGATAAGATCTACGTTCATAATGTTATCCTTAATATCCACCCTACAATTTTTGTGTACGTACTTAACATGGATCACTTCTTTATTCACAATTTCTATGTTCATAGGGTATTCTAACTCATCCTTAGGCAATTCTAAGTTCTTAGCAAAGTCATCGGATATAAATGAACAAGTAGCACCCGAATCAAATAATACATAAGCATTAACTTTATTGATCGGAATAATATCTGACACCACATCGCGAGACTGCACAGCATCCTTCACTGTCATGTTGAAGGTCCTGGCGGTCGGTCGGTTGGTTGCGGTTGGTCCCGCAATAATTAGAGCATTGCCACCGCTATTACCTTTGTTCCCTCATGATCCTGCCCCTCCAGATCCTTTCTTGGGACAGTTCCTAGCCAAGTGGTCCTTTGACCCATATGTGAAGCAGGTGCCCTTCTTTGGGTTAGGACAGTTAGGTGTTATGTGGCCTTCCTGCCACAATTGTAGCACACCCATTTTCCTTTCATACAGACCCCCAGGTGAGCTTTCCCGCAGGTCGGACATGCTTCAATTCTCTTCTTTTGACCTCCTTGCTGATTTCCAGTTGACGAGTTGTCAGTCCACCTCCTCTTCTGATTGTTACTTCCTCCCATGTTGCTTCCACTAGCTTTATTATTTCCTTCACTTTCATTCTTCTTCTTCTTCTGATCCTGATTATACTTAGTCACCGCGTCGCTTCCACCTTCAGCGAGGATGGCCTTATCCAGTACTCCAGCAAAATTTTGCAACTGGAATATTGACACTTTGCTATATAACCAGGGTTTTAGTCCCTGGTCAAACCTCCTTGCCTTCCTCTCGTCGGTGTGCACTTGATACGTGGCAAAACTAGCCAATTCATTGAATTTCGCCGCATAGTCTAGTACGGACATATTCCTCTGCTTCAGCTCCAGAAACTGGACCTCCATTTGATTCTGCGAACTTGTCGGGAAATATATCTCAAAGAACATCTCCTTAAACCTCTCCCAAGTTATGATGCCATGTCCTCCCCGGACCTTGTTTGCCTGCCACCAATAGCTGGCCTCTGATTTCAGCATAAACATTGCGTAGGCAGTCTTCTGGTCCTCACTGACTCTGGCAACGTCAAAAACCTTTTCCATCTCCATAACCCAAGTTTGAGCTTCTATCGGGTTCATGGAGCCTTTAAACTCTGGCGGTCCCACCGCCTTGAAGTCTTTGAACGAGGTGTTCGGTGGAGCATGTGGCTGGTTGTTCATTGCTCCCGTTAGAAGATTTACTAACTGTTGAACAGGGTTCGCATTGGTATTAGCGTCATTATTGTTTGTTAACCCTTCCTGGGCTGGTCGACGGTTTGGTCTTCTTCTCGGCGGCATATTTATGTTTAAGAAATACACTTATTAGATCTTGTACAATTCTTTAAATATCTAAGACTTAACTTAAATACTTTAACATAATCACTTAACACATATCATCTCAAATAACTCTGATATTTTATTAAATCAAAAGTTTTAACATAATACGATAGCATCACTGCTATTTACATCAACTATCCCGAGATAAAGAATTTACAGGATTTAAATCATCAAAATATTCCTCTGTTTATAAACACATCAGAATTTACATTATTAACTACCAAATAAGTTATCATATAATCAAACTGTTCCTATCACTGCCTACTAAGGCGATGAACAGCCTTGCTACGCTCTTCTTCCATAATACGGGACATCGTCCTGTGATCTAGCATGTACCACGGTAGACCTTAGAACTGAACTGGATATCTCATAACCCGATCCTGGGCCGCATCATTAGTATGTTCTCGATCTCTTAAAAGGCTACTACCCTAAGGTTTTTCCCCACCTAAGGTTCATAACCTACAGCTGTGATACCAACCTATGACACCCCCAAATTTGGGTACTTCAATTCCACGGGATTTGGTGTTCACTGTACAAATATCATCTATCTATCTACCCATAATAAATGCAAACCATGCAATAGATAGAACAAAGGGTTACAACATCTGAATAATAAATACAATCCCAGGTCATACTAACCTTTAATCTCAAATGCGAAAACGCAAACAAATAAATAGTCTTACACAACTTTAACATAAGTCTTAAAAAATAACATATCAAATAAACAACAAGTCTTCATCACTTGTTGACCTTGCCCTTGCCTTTGCTAGTAGAAGGCTCTTCGGACCTTTCGTTTTTAACTGCAATGTTATTATTATGAAAGAGTGAGCACGATTGCCCACAAGTATAACAAAATAACAACAATATAATAACATGCACGTGAATCAAAGACTTCTGAATAAGAAACTCGACTTTTGAATTAAGAATGAATAACAAGAATCAAAGAACATCTGAGGGCATAAGACCTTGAACTATGTCCTAGGTTGTCAAGTGTTTATACTTAAAACCTTTAACAGTCATAAGACTATGGACTCTACTTCTCGTACTTAGGAGGATCAGCCCTTAGTACCATACTATGCACAATATCTCAATGCTAAAGCGTAAATAATCCCCTTTACAGGGTTGTTCATCTCAGTTTGACATCAGAGTCCGCACCAAAGGAAGTTTGATTTGGATAAGCTCTATAATAAGTATAGAATTTAGAACGTTCATCAACTACGGACTAGTCGAATCAATTAAGGTTAGCTAGTCTTACAAGGTTCAACAATAAACTGATAATCAATTCAAATAATAAATCTCAAGAGGTATACAATCGAATAAGTATTGTATAACTGGAATCATGTGGTAGAAAAATTATAACATCTAATATGAAATCTTGAACTTGAACAATTAAGAACAAGAACTTGCTCGGTATGGAAAATAAGTCTAGGACTTGCTTAACAAATAATTTAGAATTTAAAGAGACTTATTCAATGTAAAAGTAAGGTTTAGAAACTTGCCTCTTGCACAAGCTACAATTTATAACTCACGTCCTTTAATTAATCTTACATAACCATCCATTCGCAATATCAATTAATTATAAGTTCGATATACTTATCGAATCATACATCAATCTTCGAACACGTTATTAGACTTTACAAATAATGATTTCAGTCATTAAATTAACTTCTTAATTAATCACAAGATATAAGTTATTAAACTGATTTAATATCTCGTTACATGTTTAACAATCTGTTATAACCTCTTGTTATATTCTTAACACCTTATTATGTTAGTTAGACTAAGTTAAACTAACATGCCAAAATCAAGTAGTTTACTTTCTAAAATTCGCGCCGGGGCGCGCCTTACATAAGGAAAATACACAGGGACGGGGTTCGTCGGGGCGCGTATCTTTTAAGGGAAGACTGCGCCGGGGTGCAATTAGCCAAGGCGCGTTTCTCATAAGGAAAATTTGCGTCGGGGTGCAAACTCCCAGATTCGAGTACTGCAACTCGCGAAGAACACAGTAATAAGCTAATAAATCCCAAATCAAACTAACACGATGATTTTTAATGCTATCCATGAAGTATAAACTTCACAGAAACATCATACGATGTTTTTAGCATGATTCTAACACTTTAGATCACACAATTACACCAATCAAAGCATTTAATTTCACTATTTTCAATATTTTGTGAAACTTTGAGAAAAGACATGAATTTTAACATTACAGGCTCGTTAATACACCGAATCCGTCCGTTAAAATTCTGTTTTGTTCGTTTAAACATGTATAATTACATTAAATCGTCAATTTAAAGTTAAACAATTGATTAAAGCATTTAATTTGTACGTAAGGGCCATATGGGCCATATATACAACTTTTATACTCTGTAACTTCACAAAACCCAATTAACACATAATTACATGAATTTAATCACTGTGATTCATGTATACATGATATATAACGTGTTATTAACATATACTAACACATATATGATCACATCTTAAGTTAATTATCAAAAATAGTTCTTAACAGAGGATTTTAAAAACATGTAAATGCAAAACTCTGTAACTTTTCAAAATCCAATTAAGGCATATATAAACATACTTAAATGGTAGAAACATGTTATGATCATATGTTAACATATATATACACATAATTCACCGATTCATGCTTTAATCATAAAATAGTTGTTTTACATAGATCTCAAAATTTGATTTTCATAGAGAAAATATTATACATGAAGTAAGAATTGAGATAAAGGGATTACCCTTGAAATCTCTGTGAAGATGACGTAAACTTTCTTTTCTTCAGCTTTTCTCTCTTAATCTTTCCTTCTTCTCTCTCAATTTTCTCTGAAGTGTGTGTGATATAGAACTGATATATTACATAGGATATAATATAGCACGTATATACATAACGGGTGTAGTTAGTGGTCAGTTAACCCATAATGGTTAACTGCCCCCAACTCCCCTTAAGGCCACGTTTGCTTGTCCTCCCTTATTCTTCCTTTTCATTTAATTTTAATTAATTCTTATTATATAGTTAATTGTCACACTTCTAATTAATTAATTAATTTTTATTTAAATTAAGTAAATAAAATATAATAAATTAACATTAAATTACATAGTCACATAATTAAAATTCTCATTTATTAATTATGTCAAATCATTAAATCTCTAATTAATTATTAAATTAATTAGAATAACATTTTCTTATTAAATAATTCATTTAATCAATTATACTCAATTAAATTCATACTTTGAATATAAAATTTTTTCACATTAATTTAATCAATGTAACACATATAATTAAAATAATCTACCATAATTTCATCAATTAATTATTTGACTCAATAATTAAATCATCGAAAAATATTTATTTAATTCAATAAATATTTAAATAATTTACAAAATCTCGTTCGTCACACTTCCAATGTCTGGATCGTTCTTTCACTCTGCCCGTCGGTCTAAGGGTGATATGCCTTACCCATTCTCAACTGTGTCCCCATGCATTCCTGCAGTCGCTTCCAGAAATTCGATGTGAAGCGCGAATCTCGGTCAGAAACAATCGACACTGGAACTCCATGCCTTGAAACAATCTCTCTCACATAAAGTTTTGCTAGCTGGTTTAAGTTGACTCTGATCTTGATCGGAAGTAAGTGTGATGATTTCATCAGTCGATCAACGATAACCAATACTGCTTCGTAGTCTTTCTGAGTTGTCGGAAGGCCAACCACGAAATCCATTGTAATGTATTCCCATTTTCATTCTAGGATCTCTAGTGGTTGTAGCAAACCACTTCGGCCTCTGATGTTCTGCCTTCACTTTCTGACATGTAAGGCACTTGGCAACACAATCGGCAACATCTCTTTTCATATTCGGCCACCAGAAATGCTGTCGGAGATCCTGGTACATCTTGGTACTCCCGGGGTGAATCGAATATCGCGAGTTGTGCACCTCGCTTAAAATGTCCTCCTTAATCTCTGGTACTGGCGGTACCCAAACTGTGCTTTCAAATCTTAACAGTCCCTCACTGTCCATCTTGAATTTTAGTTCAGTCCCTTCGGATATCTTCCTCTTTATCTTTTCACAATCTTCGTCCTGAAGTTGTGATTCCTTTAGATCCAGCAAAATTGTACCAGCTTGTATCTGGAACAATTTCTCGTTAGTCTCCATAGGATACCTCACCTCCAATTCCAACTTCTCCATTGCTGAAATTAGCTCATCCTAAGAAGTCAACAACATCAATTTCTCTCGACCCTTTCTGCTTAAGGCGTCGGCAACCACATTTGCTTTACCCGGATGGTATAAGATCTCGCAATCATAATCCTTTATTAATTCCAACCATCTTCTCTGGCGCATATTCAGATCCTTTTGTGTAAAAATATATTTCAAACTCTTGTGGTCTATATATATTTCACACTTCTCTTCATACAGATAGTGTCTCCAGATCTTCAAAGCAAATACTACTACGGCTAACTCCAAATCATGGGTCGGATACCCCTTCTCGTAATCCTTCAACTATCGTGGCACATACGCAATAACCTTACCGTTTTACATAAGCACACAGCCTAGTCCTTTATGCGACGCATCACTATACACAACAAAATTTCCTGTGTTATCTGGAAGAGATAACACAGGTGCCGTACTCAGTCTCTTCTTAAGTTCTTGGAAACTTTCCTCACACTTCTCCGTCCAAACGAAATTCACCAATTTCCTAGTCAAATTCGTCAGCAGAGTTGCGATCTTGGAAAAGTCTTGAATGATTCTTTTGTAATAACCAGCTAATCCAAGAAAACTTCTTACCTCCGACGGTGTCTTCGGCTGGTCCCAGTTCATCACAGCTTCTACCTTGGATGGATCAACCGAAATCCCGTCCTTATCAATCACATGTCCAGGAAATTATACTTGCTCAATCCAAAATTCGCATTTCAAAAACTTGGCATACAACTTCTCTTTCCTCAACGCCTCTAGAGTCACCTTTAAATGCTCTTCATGTTCCTCCTTGGTCTTTGAATACACCAGAATGTCGTCGATAAACACCGCTACGAATTTGTCCAAAAATGGCTTGAGTACTCCGTTCATTAGGCCCATAAATGCTGCAGAAGCATTCGTTAGACCAAATGACATTACTAAAAATCCGTAGTGACTATACCGATTTTTGAATGTTGTCTTCTGAACATCCTCTGTCCTCACCTTCAACTGATGGTAACCACTTCTCAAATCTACCTTTGAAAAGTACCTCGCTCCTTTCAACTGATCGAACAGGTCGTCAATCCTAGGCAACGGATATTTGTTCTTAATTGTGACCTTATTCAACTCTCTATAATCAATGCAGATCGTCCCATCCTTCTTCTTAACAAATAACATTGGTGCTCCTCACGGCGATACACTCGGCTGTATATACTTCTTGTCCAAAAGCACTTGCAACTGCACCATCAATTCTTTCATTTCTATCGGAGCCATACGGTACGGTGCCTTCGATATTGGGGTCGTTCCTGGTGACAAATCGATCACGAACTCTACCTCCCTATCTGGCAAAAGTCTTGGCAATTCATCCAGAAATACATCCACGAAGTCTCTCACGACTGGTATTTCCTCTAACGTCGGGTTCTCTTTGCGACTATCGACTGTGTAGGCTAAATATCCTACATAGCCTTGTCTCAATAACTTCCTGGCCTGCATCATCGTCAGATAACTCGCTTGTCTAGGCAACTTGCTACCATAAAACACAACCTTTGACAGAGTCATAAGGTTAATACACTTTCTTTGGCAATCAATTATAGCCCCATAATTGAATAGCCAATCCATTCCCAAGATAACGTCGAATTTCCCAAGTCTAATCGAAATAAGATCTACGTTCATCACATTACCCTTAATATCCACCCTAAAGTTCTTGTGTACGTACTTAACAGGAATCACTTTCCTATTCGCAATCTCTATGTTCAAAGGGTATTCTAACTCATCCTTAGGCAATTCTAAGTTCTTAGCAAAGTCATCGGATATAAATGAACAAGTAGCACTCGAATTAAATAATACATATGCATTAAATTTATTGATCAAAATGATACCTGACACTACATCGCAAGACTTCACAGCATCCTGCACTGTCATGTTGAATGTCTTGGCGGTAGGTCGGTTTGTTGTGGTTGGTGCTGTGATAGTAAGAGCATTTCCACCGCTGCTTCCTCTATTCCCTCCTGCTCCTGCCCCTCCAGATACTTTCTTGTGACAGTCCTTCGCCAGATGGTCCTTCAACCCACATGTGAAGTAGGCGCCCTTCTTAGGGTTAGGGCAGTTAGGTGCTTATGGCCTTCCTGACCATAATTGTAGCACACCCGCTTTCCTTTTATACAGACCCTCAGGTGAGCTTTTTTGCAGGTCGAACATGCTTTAATTCTCTTCTTCTGGCTTCCTTTCTGATTTCCAGTCTGTGTGTTGTCATTCCACCTCTTTTTCTGATTATTGCTTCCTCCTGCGTTGCTACCACTAGTTTTAACACTTTCTCCTTCACTCTTCTTCTTCTTCTTATCCTGGTTGTATTTGGTCACCGCATCGCTTCCACCTTCAGCGAGGATGGCCTTCTCTAATACCCCAACAAAGGTGTTCAACTGGAACATCGACACCTTGCCATACAACCAGGGCTTCAGGCCCTTTTCAAACCTTCTTGGTTTCCTCTCGTTGGTGTGCACTTGATACCTGGCAAACCTAGCCAGCTCATTAAATTTTGCCGCATAGTCTGGTATAGACATATTGCCTTGCTTCAATTCTAAAAACTGCACCTCCATCTGGTTCTACGAGCTTGTCAGGAAGTACATCTCGAAGAACATCTCCTTGAACCTTTCCCAGGTTATGACACCCTCTCCTCCCCGGACTTTGTTTGCCTGCCACCAATAGCTGGATTCTGACTTCAGCATGAATGTCGTATACACGGTCTTCTGATCTTCACCGACCCTAGCGACATCAAAAATTTTCTCCATTTCCATGACCCAAGTCTGTGCTTCTATTGGGTTCATGGATCCCTTTAACTCTGGCAATCCCACCGCTTTGAATTCCTTGAACGTCGTGGTCGGTGGAGCTTGCAGCTGGTTGTTCAAAGCTCCAGTCAAAAGATTCACCAACTGCTAAAAGGGGTTGGCGTTGGCATTGGCGTTGTTATCGTTAGTCGACCCTTCTTGGGCTGGTTGACGATTAGGGCGTCTTCTCGGCGGCATATTTCTGTTAAGATATACGCTTATTAGATCTTTATTCAATTTCTTTAAATATTTAAGGCTTAACTTAAATACTTTAAGATAACACTTAACACATAGCATCTCAAATAAACTCTAATATTTTATCCAATCAAAAGTTTTAAACATAATAAGATAGCATCATTGCTATTTACATCAACTATCCTGAGATAAAGAATCTTCAGGATTTAAATCATCAAAATATTCCTCTGTTTATAATCACATCGAAATTTACATTATTAACTACTCAAAGAAGTATCACATAATCATACTGTTCCTATCATGATTTACTAAGGCGTCGAACAGATTTGTTGCGCTCTTCTTCCATAATGCAGAACATCGTCCTGCGATCTAGCATATACCAAGGTAGATCTTCGAACTGAACTGGATAGCTCATAACCCGATCTTAGGCCTTATCAATCGCAGTCTGAAACGTATAATCTGTCTCCTTGATCTTAGCCTTCTTTGCCCGATTGTTATCCTCGACAAGATCTGCACATCGTGAAGCCCTCATCCAAGCATCCTCTATGGCAAGCTTTGTTGATTCCTTTTTTAAATCATTCTTCAGCTTCTCTATCTCAGCTGACTTTTCTTCACCTTGGCCCTTTTCATGGACCAACTCCCACTCTACGTCTCCGAGACGTGTGTATAGAGTCTCAACCTCACCATCCTTCTGCTCGATGGTAGTCTGCTGAGTAACTGTCTGCTCCTTCAGCTCACAAATAGTATCCTGTAACTCTATGTTACGATCATACAGCTCGTCGTACATCTCAGCACTGATAGAGTTCGGTGGGAACTCATCAGGGTCTTCATCCTCCTCCTCTACTGCCTCAACCTGAATCTCAATCTCCTCAGAGTCTTCCTCTGAATCAAACACTGGCTTATGCTCCCGACCAACAACTGTGATCAAAGGATATGGCTCCATACGAATCAACTGCTCCTAGACTGTATGAATGTCTCAAGGCTCCTCCTCAATACCTTAAGTTTTAGTTATTACGTGATGCTAATCGATACTCACGCGAGTATATTAATATAAACACATAGCATATAAGGTAATTTATTATCTTTCTTAGAACTCGAGAAGAGTTATCATTACTATGTTATCGATCTCTTAAAAGACTACTACCCTAAGGTTTTTCCCCACCTAAGGTTCATAACCTACGGCTTTGATACCAACTTATGATACTCCCAAATCCGGGTACTTCAATTTTCACGGGATTTGGTGTTCACTGTACAAATATCATATATCTATCTACCCATAATAGATGCAAACCATGAAATAGATAAAAATAACTCCACCATCTCCCCTTATGGGGTTACAACATCTGAATAATAAATACAATCCCAGGTCATACTAACCTTAAACATCTATGCGGAAACATAAACAAATAATAAGTCTTAAACAACATCAACTCTTAAACATTAACATTCTCAAATTAAATAACAAGTCTTCAACACTTGTTAACTTTTCCCTTGCCTTTGCTAGTGGAAGGCTCGTCAGGTCTTTCGTTCTTAACTACAATGTTATTATGCAAGAGTGAGCACGATTGCCCACAAGTATACAAATATAACAGTATAATAACATGCGAATAAGTCAAAGAAGTCTGAATATCAGAAAGCTCGGTTTTTAAATCAAGAATGAATAACAAGAATCAAAAGTATATCTGAGGGTCATAAGACCATGAACTATGTCCAAGGTTGTTAAGTATTTCTACTTTAAACCTTTAACAGTCAAAAGACTATATGGACTCTACTACTCGTACTTAGGGGGATCAGCCATTAGTATCATACTGTGCACAATATCTCAAAGCTAAAGCGTAAATAATCCCCTATTATAGGGTTGTTCATCTCAGTTTGACATCAGAGTCCGCACCAAAGGAAGTTTGGTTTGGATAAGCTCAATAATAGTTCTAGAATTTAGAACGTTCATCAACTATGGACTAGTCGAATCAATAAGGGTTCGCTAGCCTTACAAGGTTCAACAATAATTGATAATCGAATTGAAATATAAATCTCGAGGGTTTACAATTGAATAAGGGTTGTATACTGAAGTAATACTTAACAATGCTTAAAATATCTTATACGAGATCTTAACTTGAATAAACAAGAATAAGAACTTGATTGTTATAGAATCATAAGTATAGAACTTGTTCAATGAATAACTTTGAATTTAGAAAGCTTTCTCGATGAAAGTAAAGATTAGAAAACTTGCTTAACAATAATAAGTTAGGGATAGAACACTTGCTCAATTTAAAGAGTATAGATAAGAAAACTTGCCTCGTGCACAAGCTACAGTTATAATTAACGTCTTTTAACTAATCCTACATATCAATCCATTCACAATACCAATTAAGTATAAGTTCGATATACTTATCGAATCGCAACATCGGTCTTTGAACACGTTATAAGACTTTACACATAACAGTTTCAATCACGTATTTAACTTACTAATTAATCACGTAATATAAGTTACTAAACTATTTTAATATCTCATTATATGCTTAACATATCCTCATGTTCATTACATTGGGTTAACTCATCATGTTATGGCTTAGAAATACACACAAGGCCAAAAATAATAATTTTTTTCTCTGCACCACCCCCGCTGGAGTTGGTGTTAGGCCTGTTGGGGCGGGCATGGATTGCTGCATAGGGCCCGCTGGGGCGGCTCTAGAGCCTGTTGGGGCGGGTGGCCTCAGTCGGTTTAATGACAGTTCGTGAAAATTTTCAGAAAGGCCAAATAAATCCAAATTAAACTAGTACAGTGATTCCCATGAAGTATAAACTTCATAGAAACCTCATACCATGATTCTAACATGTTTTTAACACTTTATATCACGTAATTACTCAAATCAAATCACATAACTTCACTATTTTTGGTATTTTGAAAAGTTTCGAGATAAATCATGAAATTCAACGTTGCAGATTCGTTATAATTCTGAATCTGTTCGTTTAAAGTTTGTTTTGTTTATTTAAACATGCATGATCATAATCTACCATTAATTTCATGTTAACTAACCAATTAAAGCATGCAAATTTGTACATAAGGCCATATTCTTGCTCTTTATACTTTTCATGCTCTGTAAATCATAAAAATCTAATTAAGGCATAATTACATGAAATTGATTGTTTTAAAATATTCATAGATGATAGAAAACATGTTATGATTATACACTAACATACATATAATCATATAGTCAACAATCATAAATGAATTATGTTATAGAGAACTCAAAATTGATTTTTAATGGAGAAAACATGAATTAGAGACTTAAGATGAGGGATTACCCTTGCTACTTGGTTTATATGATTCAAAGATGATGATAGAGACTTCTCAAATTCTTCTCCCTCGATCTTTTCTCTCAATTTTTCTCTATAAATTCTCTATGATGGAAAGCTACGTAATATAAAACTAATATGATATATAAATATAGAGTAAGTATATAAGGTCTGATATAATATACGTGCATATATAATATATAACTGATGGGTTAGTGGTTGTCAGTTAATCCCATAATGGATTAACTGCTCCAACTCCCCTTAGGGCTCTGTTTGGTTGGCCTTTTATTATCTCCTTTCCATTTAATTTAATTAAAGTGTTTAACATATAGTTTATTTGTCACGCTCAATTAATCAAATAATCTTATTTAAATTAATTAAATAAATTATAATATATCTACATTAAATCACATTATCACATAATTAAAATTCTCCTTTATTAATTATGTCAAATTAATTGCTGACGGGATAGCATAACAGGATTTAATATCTGTGCAAAAAATGAAATTTGACAGGGAAGAGAATGTATATTTACATTGATAATTACATGGAATTTGAAATTTATATTGAATTTAAAAGGGAAAAGCATGAAGAGACTTCCCTTCGGATTTGGTTCATCAGAGGTTGGCCTATCTTAGGCTACCCTCGCCGTTTTTCGGCATGAAGGTCCCCAGATCAGCACAATTTACTAAAGGAAAAATAATCCGTTCTTTCAATTGGAGCGGATTTGAGTGGCGCCTTTCTGAGCCCCGCATGAGTAGTCTTCTTTGAGTCCAGTAATCAAACGCCGACGGGTTCGCCTCCTGGTGGAGGAATCACACAAAATACATTCGCATACGTGTCTCACCGTATGAAATGATAACATTGTGCCTAACATAAAGAGTAAAATATTTATTTACATCCATTCAATGTAAACACAGCATTCACACACATGCAGATAAAAAGAGAATTTTTGAAAAGATTGAAATGCGGCTTAAGCCCTCTACTGTCTCCAGCAGAGTCGCCACCTATCGACGTCGAGAAAAATCTTTGGCGATCCCTTTTCCTATGTGTTTCTACCCTTTATGCCCTCTATTTGATTTGTTTGATCTGAAGGGTGAATTTTTAGGAAAAGATCAATATATAATGTGATTTGAAAAGTTTGATTTTACAGAGTCGCCAGTTGGTATGTTTGAAATGGTTGTACCAACTCAACCGAGTTTTGATTTGAAAAGTTTTGCAAGTAGGGCAATTTTTGGACTCTATTTAATTGGTCTTGGAAACCGAGATTCATAGAGTTCGGGAGCTTGATTAAGCGGGGGGAAAGGTGTTAGGCACCCCCCGACTTCCATGAAATACGGTTACCGTATCTTTTCAATTTCTCTAATTTATTTGCAATGTGTGTGTGTTTGTGCGTTTGTGTGCTTGCAATAATTGGGCATAAGTGCTTTATTTGAAAGTAGTGTTGTGTTTCGTTTGACCTATATACGAAGGGTTTAATT
Organism: Panax stipuleanatus; assembly: GCA_020205555.1. NCBI lineage: Eukaryota > Viridiplantae > Streptophyta > Magnoliopsida > Apiales > Araliaceae > Panax > Panax stipuleanatus. The sequence goes on from CM035124.1 coordinate 113,358,314, forward strand.
TATTTGAAATGTTCATTTTTAGACATGATATAAAAGTGATGTTTTGAAAGATGGTTTTCAAACCCTTTCGCTAACATAGGAATTGAAGATTTTTGATACTTCCATTTTTATTCTGCATTCGGCTGATTTTGATTTTATTGTCGGGATGCGAAGCATCCTCGGTTAAATAATATATATACAAGTGTCGGGCTCCTTATGGGCATGAAAGTATTCAAAATGACCCGAGCACTACAAACCACGATTTACTATGCTGAGACCTTAAATCCGGATAACCGTGTTAAGGTCCCTCTGATTTATATTTACAAAAAGACAGGCAAGCCATATTTACAGTTTAAATTTGTCCATCGTGGAAATCGAATCTAGATTCATGTGGTTAATCATAGATCCTATGATTCCTAGGCTCACAAAATGTCATCAAAAAGCTTGCACAGTAGAGATATTGAAATAAAATGCAAATTAAAATCTAGACGTCACAAGACAAAAGATTCATCAGTTAAATCCTTGCATGCGTGTAGCCAAAGCTTTCCGTTCTCTCTAGATATGACTCTAGGGTCGCATAGTTGCTTTAATATATACAAAACTAGAAAGAAAACTAGATTTAAATAAATCTTAGTCATTGTAGCTCAACGGTTCCAGCTTTACAGCTTTTAAACCAATTGAAAGTTAGATATGGCTAGATTTAGATAAATCTAGTCAATAAACTTTACATTAGAACAAATTTACATCAAATGAACAGTTAAAACATATATTTAATCACATTGAATAAATAATATATATATATATATATATATATATATATATACTTATATATATATTAAAGCTGAAAAGAGCCACGGATTTAGTGATTTATAATCCAGGCGTAACTGATCAATGTAAATATATATACGCTTATATATATATTGAAGCTTAAAAGGCCACGGATTAGTAATCCAGACCAAACGAGTTAGTATAGGTATATATATATAATTATATATATATTAAAGTGAGAAAAAGTTACGGATTAGCAATCCAGGCTAACAGAGTTAATAAAATTATATATATATATATATATATAGTTATATATATATTAAAGCCAAAAATATCACAGATTAACAATTCAAGCTAAGCTAAATAACACTTATATATATATATATATATATATGATAGGACTCTAGAACGAACAGTTCGTTACGAACATATGTAGGGCCAAGTGTTGAAGGTTGTTGATTGGATGAGAATATTTAACACTAATTACGAATATATGATGGTAAATAATTGGGCCAATCAACAACCTTCAACACTTGGCCCTACATATGTTCGTAAACGAACTGTTCGTTCCAGAGCCTTATCCTATATATATATATATATTAAAGCGATAAAAGTCACAGATTTATAATTTAGGCTGAAATAACATTTATAAATGTATATATATACTTAAATATACATAGAATGAAGCTAGAAAGGTCACGGATTTAAAATCTAGGCAAAACTAAAAATTATAAATATATATAAATTTATATATATATATATATATATATATATATATATATATATATACTAAAAAATTCAAGATCATAAATTTTAAACAACATAATTATATATATATATATACTGAAAAATTCAATATCATAAGTCTTAAACAACATAATTTCCTTAAAGAGCTTAAATAAAGTATTTAAGTTCCGTGTTTTTTCTCCAAAAACCCAAAAGCTCCGTGTTTTTTCTCCCAAAACCCAAAATCAGAAACAGAGAAAGAGGTACCATGCCCTGGCTCTCTCTTCTCTTCAAATCGGAATCGCTTCTCTTTTGGAATCTGTTCTTCTCTCTAAATCGGCAGCTGCTTCTTCTCTCTAAATCTGTGGAAACGAGGACCATGTATAAGGAAGAATCGATATCTGGAAATCGGCTCCTGCTTCTTCTCTCGAAATCTCTAAATCTCTAAATCTGTGGATATCGGCAGTTGCTTCTTATCTCTAAATCTGTTCTTCTCTCCGTGTTCTTCTCTCTAAATGCACCGGCGGAAACGAGGAGAGTGGGGGAAAGCTCCATTGGGAACTGGTCCACCAACAGGTAAACCCTTTATTCTCAAAACTTAAATCCACACCATATATAAGGAAGTGAATTTAAGTTTTGTCCTGTTTACATTTTTTTAAAATCAGGAATTGTGTTTTTGATCTTTGAAGTAATAAGTTGTGGGGGTATTAAGAATATATTTAAGTAAGAGTTGTTTTGTATGGATTAACCAACTGTGATTTGCACCAGTCCCCAGTCCCAATGGCATTGTATTTTACTGAAACAGCTCTGTTATGTTGATTAAGAGATGACTGGCAAGTTAGCACTTAAAACCCAAAATTTTCATCCAATTGCAAACTGTTTATGCACTGAAAGGATATTCTCAGAAAATTTTCAAAAAATTTTATCTTCTTATTCGGGCAGTCTTCATGTATTAGTTTAATTATAGTTATATAATAACATAAAAAATTAATGTGTTTTATGGATTCGTGATAATTAGTCTCATAATTTCAAATTTTAAGAAAAATTATTTTACATATTATTATTTTTGCTATTATATTTTGGAATATGATATTTTGCCATCTGGCCTGTTGCTTGATATTGCTTGATTGTTGATTCCAAGTGTGAACAGGGGCCATCTTCTTGTTTTGTCATGTCTAAAATCAAAGGGATATGAAAATGGGTGTTGGATGGTTAGGGCCTTTTTGGGAAAGTACCAGTCAAATCTGAAACTTAATCACAGATGAAAGGGGACCATTGGCATTGGGGTCCAAGTCAAATACTAGTAGTACATAGAGCAGAAGGGAAATTAATTGCAAGACCAAACTTATGTCCTTGTTTGATTGATAGAGTAATTAAATGGTTAGGAATAGGATGGCTCTTTACCTCCTCATGTGCTGCTCTGATCTGGTCTAGGAGTAATTTAGAGTAACAAATAGGTTTTAAATTTATTGTTGCAATTTGTGTGTATACACCTGAATTTTAACCCTGAAATTAATTATATAGACCTTGTCTTTTCTGTATCTTGTATCCACTACTTGTTGAGCTTTTTGTCTTGTGAATATTTTTAGAAAATTTTAACTTCTTATTCGAGCAGTCATGAGCACAAATTCATCAGGGAGCTCATCTCGCAGTTGCAAATGTGGAGTTCCTTCACCTGTGAAGGTTTCATGGACCAAAACAAATCCAGGGAGACGATTTGTTGGTTGCACAAATTATAAAACAATTTCATGTGACTCGTTTGAATGGATTGATCCACCAATATCATGTGACTCGTTTGAATGGATTGAACAATGAAAGACTTGAAGAAAAAAGTGGTGTACTCGATTTTTCTTTTTCCTTTTATGTTGTGGTTTTTGTTTAATGTAATGAAGTTGTAGTTGCTTTGTAATGAAATTGTTTAATATAATGAAGTCGTAGTTGCTTTGTAATGAAATTGTTTAATGTAATGAAGTTGTCGGACCAAATTATGTATCGAATAATACTTGTAATTTTTTTATTGGTGCAAAAATAATAATACACGTCGTTGGTGCCAAGGTATGTTGCCTGCAACCCTTCTTATTTGATGTTCATTCTGTGAAGTAAGACTTTAAAAATGACTTTAAAAAGTAGAATGAGGATTAAAGAAGCATCAGGGAAGTTGGACTTTAAAAAAGAACAGACAATATTATGTTTGCGGTTGCTTCAGCACGGCAGAAAACCTGCTACATGCTGCTCTTATGTTGTTTCTGGTCCAGTGGAGTAGTAGCCATAATAACCCCTTCCGTCCAATTGGCAATATTCAATTGGATCTTCATGCTAATTTACTTTGTAATTACATTAAAAAAAAGGGTTTATTTTCCAGATAATTTTGTTGGGACTCATTTATGTAAGTATAATAATCATCTTGGCCAAACAAAATTTGGTGGAAATTGAGTTACATCATCAGGTAGATGAAAATGAGTTATCTGTCAACTTTAGAGAATGGGATGCATGCTTTATTTGTAGGTTCACTATACCACAAGTCCACAACCCTTTATCACCAAAGGGGACGGACAATTTTGATTAGTACCCATGGAGAGATTTGGTGCACTAGTAAATTTTTTATCAGCCATTTCAGATGAACTGAATATCACTGGGGTAATAACAATAATAATTAAAATGGCAACCTGGAAGAATAATTCATCTCCCCTGGCATTGATCTAAGTGGATTTTGTCATCATTGGCAGCCTAACACTATCTAATTTACATTGAAATTAAAAAAGTGCTGAACATATCCCCAAATTATAAAATTAAAAAAGTTTCCAATAGCCCAATACCCATATATTTGTACGGCCAAACTGACCTCAAACACATCCAACCATAATTTAGATGCTATTTATAAAGGCTTCTGCCTTCTTGCAGGGAGAAACCTGTTATCTGCTTGCACATTTTCACTATTTCAGTTTAGAAGATATGGAGAAATTACTAGACATCACAACTGTCTTCAATACAAACAAGAATAAAACAGACGCCAGAATAAATTGTCCCATCCATGAGATACATATCCAACTTGTTAACAGTTCTATCAAAAATAAAAAATCATCTGACTAAGCTATTACATTCTTGTGGAGTTCTTGAACAAAAAATCCTCCATTAATCTTTGACATCGACGAGGGTCCAACAATTTTCAAAAGTTTCACCTCAAATTCCAAAATCATCATCAAATGGTCAATCATCCTACAAAAAATAAAACCCAAAAGCATGGTCAATCATCAAAAAATAATAATCAACAAAAAAATATACATATTTATGAACAAAACCAGAGATAAAGTAGTCATCTAACAGACATTAGAAAAAAACATGATATACTTTCTAAGACCAAAACCAAAAATAAAGTGTTATCTACACTTGGATCCTATTAGCACCTGGAGGTGAATCACTATCATCGTCATATACACTTGGATCATGAGTAGTATCATCATTTGATGCTCCAATTCTACATTTAAACAAATAGCAAAGTCAAAGTCAAATTTAAACAAATAGGAAAGTCAATATAAAACAAATAGCAAAGTCAAAATACGTAAACTTGCTTACTGATTATTAAGCACGGGGCAGTTTCTTTTATCGTGTGTCACACCAACTTCGCCACATCCATTGCAACGTCTACCCTTGGGATTTTTTGCTTTGCCCAAAGTCCTTTCTTTGCCACCCTTTAGCCTTTTACCACACCCTTTTGCTCGCACTTGGTTTGGTTCAATGTAACTATGATCATAAGTACAAGTCTTGTTAACCGACATAGATACACTCACTCCACCACACTCCATTTCATTGTTTCTTTCGGAACCATTCTTTCCAACTATTTGATTGATCTTAGCATCCACATCACCAAAACATTCTTTTAAAACATTTGTGGCTTCTTCATTTGTGAGAGCTCTATTAATGAAATCTAAAGATTGTTGAATCAATTGACTCCGCAAGAGTAAGTATGGCTTGTCATCTTTTATCGCCACACCATTATCATCAATTACACCACTTGATTTTGCTGTCTTTGTCCACCTCTTCAAAATATATTTTGTAGGCAATTTGTCAAGATCATGATACTTATTCAAGTAAGCTATCACATGTCGACATAGGATTCCCGAACTCTCAAATTTTTTGCAAGTGCATGTTGCATAATCTAAAGATTTGTCGTAATAAATTTCTCTTACTTTACAGTTGTTGACATTCCTTCGGTAAATCTTATAGTCATGGTAGTTGACATCCTCTTTCATAAGATCAAACCTATAATTCAAGCTCTCACACAACTCTTCTTCAAATTTATAATATATAGAGTGTGTATAAATGTCAACCATTTGAACTAAGAAGTCGTGACGATATTTGATTTTCGGCCTCTCAACCAAATCTTTGTTATCCGAAACCAACTCTCCATGTCGTTGCTGTTGAAGGCCCTGACCAAATTGAATCAGAAAATCCACTAAAGAATTTTTTTTAGAAACAAATTTTTTTTAAAATGAATGAGAACTCTCTGCTCGTTGGCTATTTGACATGCCGTCTGAGAAAACATGATTCACATGTGCGGGTACCCATCTACCACGGATGTCATACATTGATTGTAGCCATTTATTAGCATTCAACCCAATTTTCTTCACCAGCTCCACCCAAGTGGAGTCAAACTTTTCCACAGTCTCTGAATTCCAAATGTAATCTGAAAATTCTTTGTAATAATCTTTGAATTTAACTGAGTCAATCTTCTCTGAAAATTTGGTCAAGATGTGCCAACTACAATACCTATGAAATGTATTAGGAAGGATCTGTGAAATTGCATTTGTCATAGCCGGAACCTGATCGGTGATAATCATCACAGGTGCATCACCTGGCATTGCTTCCAAAAAGCACTTGAAAAGCCAAACAAAAGTATCTACGGTCTCATCACTTAAGAAAGCACAACCAAATACAGTAGTTTGCCCATGGTTATTAACCCTCAGTAGTGGTGCAAATATCATTCTGTAACGATTAGTCTTATATGTGGTATCAAAAATGACAACATCACCGTAAAAACTATAAGCCCGTCTAGAACTTGCATCAGCCCAGAAACAACGAGTAATCCTTTTTTCATCGTCTGTGTCAATTGTAAAAGTAAAAGCAGGATTCTTTTGTTGTTTTAACATTAAGTACTCATTCAATATATCACCATCATGTCCCTTTAACTCATTGCGCTTGTCTCTTTCAAAGTTATACAAATCTCGTTGCGTGCAACCAATATTTTCAAAGCCTCCCGCCTGAACTGCAAGAAAATTTTATTGTTGGCATTATGGTATATTCACCATGCCAAGTTGTTCACTCAAAGATTTTTGGGCCGTTGACACATTACGATGTGATCGTAAAAGATGCCTCTTATGTGGGGTTAACAATGGGTGACAATGACCCTCCTCAATTTTCTTAATTACGTATAAGTCATTTCTTTTTACCACTACAATTCTTGCACTACAACCTTCTTTTGTCGATCCACGTTTTCTTTTTACAACCATATCGGCAAATAGTTTGCCCTTTCCTTGCTTATAACACACATACTCCTTCCTACAAATCTCATCACTTCCCGCCTTTTTTGTCTCATTAAACTTTCGTACACTAAAACCAGCATGCATTGCATATGTTTTTGTAAAATGTGTAAATTTCATCTAATGTTTGAAATTCTTGACCTAGTGTTGGTCGGTTTACCGATCAATATATTCGTGCAAGTATACACGGTCAACAAGTAATAAAGTGTAAGTACAGATATCGTTCCAACAGAGAAATAACTGATAAAGGGTCGCCAAACCACTAGCACGTAATCATTTCAGTCTTATTTAAACGAGCGGTAAAGAGTTTTAAATAAAAAAAACTAATTAAACTAGACAAGGAATTAAACTTACACTAATTAATCCTAGAGTAAAATCAGATAATGAAGACATGAGATTCCAATTTCCCCTAATGATTCATCTAAGTCGATTCACTTCCAATTAGGTCAAATTAATCCTCACAGTTGTTAGCCGAGAACACAAAAGTGAGAGAAGGCCATCTTTCGATGCACCTAATCTATATCACATGCAATCCACAGATGATAGAACGCACGTGAACACCCACATTATCTAAACCCCTATATGTCTATGGTGTTTACAAATAAATAGGGTTTAAGGTCAAGTTCTCTATTGACTACGAGCGGCGCTTCGGTATATATCTATCCTAAGCACAAATCATACGTCCAAAGCCATGTGAACATACAATTGCCCGCCACTACAATTAGATCTAAACCTATATTTCATCTTTCAAGTCCACATAGGTTATCACAGTAATTGGTCATGACTCAATTAAGCAATGAAAGCATGAATCGCAATGGACAATCACATAAAAATCAATAAGAACCAACATGGAAGATAAATTAACATCAACTACTTATTAGGTTCCATTGAAACCTCAAAATACAATTTAAGTCATAGACAACTCAAATATATCAGCCACAAGGTTTATAAACATCATCCGAATACAAAATGAATACAAGGAGAGTATAGAGATAGAGAATGCAAATCTTTAGTCTTTCTCCAAGCTTGGATCTTTGATGTTAATCCCTGCTTCAATCTTCTTCTCTACCTAAACCCTAGAATCTAACTAACTCACACTAATCTAACCTTACTCTACTTCTAATCTAGATTAAACAAGAAATGAAAGGAAAAGAAATGGAAAACTAGGGCTTAGACTCCCCAAGGGAGGATGTCTCGACCAAATAGGGCTAACAGCCCTTATATCTCTGCCTCTCCTATTCAATCTAAGTGAAAGTCAAAGCTGCCAAAATATTGGACTGGAGCGATCTCGCGCGGTTTGGCCTTGCTGCTGGCGCGGCCGTGCGGCTCTGGGATGTTGAATTCTGCTGGCTTCTGCTGCTGCAATGCTGGCGTCATGTAGTCTTCAGTTGTTTACCTTCTGCACCTCATGCATTCTTGCCTCTTATTAGCCTCGTAGCATCCTCACATTACATTGCTTCTTTGCCATGCCATCATGCTTTAAGCCTTCTACTGTGCTTTGCCCCTTTTTGGCTATCTTTTGCCCTTTTTAGCTCAACATGCACTAAAGGAGAGGTCCTAAACATGAAAACTGCAAAACAAGGGAAAAATATATGAAAAGCACAATGATACTCGTGTTTAAGCCACGAAATGAGTTGGTTACTATCCGAATAAGTGGTCACAAAAACCACTAATCAAATACCCCCAAACTTAAACGTTGCTTGCCCTCAAGCAACCAAAACAAAACTAAACAACATATGCAATGCAATACCTACAATGTATGCAACCTACACTATCATGAATGCGAATCCAAGTCCCAGTCAGTAATGAACTTCATAAGCAATGCCTCAGAAAAATCACAAGATAATCAAATAGATAAGCTACCCAAGACAAGATCATAAGGCATATTCTTGCAAATCCAAAACTGTCAGCACTGATGTATTGTGCGTTGTGTGCCTAGCAACCATTAGACTTGATTTCAGATAAATAAATCACATGCTATGCTTCTTAGGGGAAAAACAAGTTTCAACTCAAGAAAAATAGTAAATCAAATAATTTCTAACTAAGACCATGTATTACTTAAGCTAAGGGTCAACAGGGGGGGGGGGGTTCATTAAGCTTTTATTATTCACGAGGGTGTATTCGCACTTTCCCGTGTACACATTCGACCGTGCAATGCCTAGTCCTCTTAGGCTTTTCAATGATGTCCGTTTAACTAGCTTTCGACCAACGACTCCCAGACCAGACTGCCCTAGGGCGCTGGGTGTAGAGACACCCCGAAGGCTTACTTGCTCGAATATCAAAGGCCACAGAACTCGACGTAGCCGAAGTGTTTATTATATTTTTTTTCTTTCTTTTTTTTCAAATCACTTTCTTTTCTTTTTCTTTTTCATTTTCATAGGGGAGTGCGTCTTACGCTCCATCTCCCCACATAGCATGCATACCCCTGTTTCCCCCAAACTAAAGCTTTTTACAGTCTAGTTATTATCATATGAGAACTGAAACTCTTTCGCTAAAACACCGATTTCCCACCAGAAGACAATTATGTAAACATTTAAACTAAGCATGTCATGATGGTTACTCTATTGTGCTAACTGGTTACACAGTATCTGACAGATAAGAATTTATATATATGACAATATTATCAAGCTTAAGTCTCAAATCGTTCAAAGATCAAGTGATTTCAATTTCCTCACAGGCCAAATACATAACTAACCAACTGAAACTGGATTCATGCAATATGTCCTAACACAGAATGAAAAGACAAAACAAAATTTTTAAAATTTTGACAAATGTTTACAAAATACAACCTACATGCACTAAGTGAACTAACACAACATGAAATGAACTAACTACATGCAAAAACAAAACCAATACCCCCAAACTTGAAATGTTCAATGTCCTCATTGAAGGTAAAGGTAAAAAGAAACTCCCCTATTCGGCTTCGTCGTCGCCCTCGTCCTCATCGTCCTCCTCAGGCGGTGTGTCTGGAGGTGGATAAGCAGCGGCGGATCCATATGTCGAGAACTGCACCTGCACTCCCATCTGGCCGAAAGCGTGGGACAATGCCTCGCAGAAATCTTTGGTGAAGGCCTGGAAGTTCGTGCTCATGGCGTCCATCCTGCGCTACAAACGCCTCTCTATCTTGTTAATATGCTCCTGGTCTGTGTGGGAGGACTCGGACTGCTCTGGTGGCATCCTCTCTGAAGTCTCCCCAGCCTCTCTCTGATCTGGTAAAATAAATCCCGCTCCCAAAGAATGAGATCTGCCTCCTTTCCATACCTTGAATGACTCAATGGTAGGGTGGTCAATTGTGCTCATGGGCATTTGCATCGGCTCTGCGTCTGACCACATAACTCCATTCGCAATGCAGAGCCTGGTAATCACTGATGTATGTGGGATACTCGCTGAATTACCGCCTCTCAGAAATCTGCGGATAGAACTGTTGATCACGTATCCCAAGCCAATCCTCTTGTCATTGACGATCCCATATAGCAACACAGCTCGGTCCTTAGTGACCTCATTCTGATGTTGTGTCGGCATCAGATTCGCGCAAATGAAGCTGTACCATGCCTTCCCATATCTACTCAAGGTGGCCTGAGGGAAATGCAATTTTAGGTCAGTGCCTTACGGCAACTTCCAAGCAGTGCCTGGCTTGCACAGATAATCACAAATAGCATCCAGCTCTGATCCCCACTCCCTAGCATAAAGAGAATAGGGCGCGTCCAATGCAATATTCGGTAAATTAAATAACTCATTGATGCGCTCCTTTGCAAAAGATACCTCACATCCCCGCATGAAAATCTTATTGGACGTTGTGTATTTCACATTGGCATAGAATTCCTTAACCACGGAGATTGGGGCTGCCAAAGGTTTGTCACAGAATAAATTCCAGCCCCTCCCTCTGATCATCAATGCCATACGCCCGTCCAAGTTCCTGTCTGGTGCTAACCCTCGCTCCGGCACGAAAGTCCTGCCTACCAATGCATCATGAAAGAATTTCTGGGCCTTCAGACTTATGAACTTGTGGTCATCATAGTCGATGCCACCTCCCCCGTGCTCAGAATCACTGTCCATAGATGTAGACTCCCTCCTACTCCGTTTGGATGCCATTTGAAATGAGAATTGGAGGTGAAAATCCAACACTATACGCCACGAACCAACCAAACTCAATAATCTTGCTTTGCTCTTGAACCCGCACTCACTGTCTCAATTGATCAAGTTGAGAGGATGAGGTGGATGGGTGGATTGGTGTTTGTGATTTAGGAGATAGGAGGTTTTCAAAGCTAGGGCTTGTGGTGGAGGGGGGTTTGTGAGGGAGATTGAAGATGGAGTGGTGATGTGATTGAAGCTTTTAGTTTGAAGGATTATAGATTGATGGTAGGAATGAGGGAAAAATTCGAGGGTTTGAGTGAGAGAGATAGGGGATGAGCACGTCTGAAATGAAATAGAGAAGTGAACCCCAAAATCTGCCGAAAATTGCTGAAGTCTGGACCTGTCTGCCCGACGCACGACCGCCCACCAATGCAGGCTTATCCGGGAGCGGCCGTGCCTTCTGCCAATTTTAAATTCTGCAGCCTTTGGCATGAACTGAGGTTGTGGCATTTGAACTTTGCTTCATGCAGCATGGATTGAATCCTGAGAAAAGCATATAACCTTTATTAAGCCCTCTTCAAACTATCAAAGCTATATACTTACTATTAGTTATTTACAACTAGGAGCAATAAACATAGGAGGATATGTATATGACTGTGCATTCCCAAAAACTCCTATATGTGCGTATATGCAATGTGCAAGTGCATCACAATATGTTCAATAAGCTTCTAAGTCCCAAAAATCTACGCACTAATGCCTAAGTCCAAAAATGTAGGCATTGAAATCCTAAATCCTAAAGTGTTCAAAAATTTACGACTAAATTAAACTAATAAGAATTAAACAAGGGAGAGGAAATGGAGATAAGTATGTAGAATTAAACAGGTAGGGAGAGAGAGAGAAATGATGGGGTGCCTCCCATCGAGCACTTAATTTATAGTCCTCTAGCTGGACTGTGTCTGAGACAACTATCCGATCCCTCGACGATATTAGAGAAACCCTCCATCCATTAGAATTGCCGTGTGAGCTTGGAGGCTTCCCAACAGGACAGGTTTCAGATTTAAACTACCTAGCATATGATATGTATATGAATTCCCCGTCCTGAAGGTCGGGAAGTTAGGCAATGATTCCGTTGTGTTCGTGAAGTGATTGGGGCAATGAGGATCTACTAACATAACGGTCTCTTCTTCATGCCACCATGATTTCAAGAAGGCGGACTTTCTTATATCTTCGAGATCCGTATCTGTGATGTGGCCACCAAGGGGACAGGGGTGTGCAAACTTCACTGAAGTCTTAAACTTCGGCGGAGAAGGCTATTGGGGTATTGTCACGGTTGGCTCATACTTTTCCACATCCTCAATCGTCTCCTCTATATCCATTGCCTTCGGCTCGTCCAGTTGCAAGTGCACTTCCTGTTCCTCATCAGTTTCTGCATCCATATCATAGCACCAAGTCTCTTGAGGGCCTATGCTCACGACTTCAAACATTTGAGGCATTGGACTTTGAAGATCTTGAGCTTCAGTCCCTTGCTCAATCACCTCCTCATTCCTTAAAGCCATGCTGATTTGCCCCGCCCAATTCTGAAGATTCTCAATCGACTTTGCTTGCTCAATCAAGATCTCCTTTGTTGATGCTATGGAATTACCCCACAAACTTTTTAATCTTGCCTTTTCTGTTTCAGCCTCGGGATCCATGTACTGAAGCTCATTGGTAGGAGTATTGTTAATTAGGGTCATCTGATTCTGAAAATTTTTGGTTGATAGTTCTTGGCTCCTAAGCATCTCCTCTTTATTCTCTAAACTTCTATACAGGACTTCCTCTAGTGACTGTTTTTCTTGTAAACACGGAGACTGGTATGTGGGGTTTGGTGCATACATTGGACTTGGTTCACAGTATTGGTCTTGATAGCTCGCTGAAGAATATGGGTGATACCCCCAATCTTGCTGATAATTGGGATAAGGTTCATTCCCTCAAACTGCTCTTGTCCATAACTGAAGGGATCCTGATGGTTCGTGTAGGCTCCAGCACCATAGTCATACGTCACTGCTGTCTCTCGACTCTGTTGGGCTGAAACAGTATCTAACTTCCTTGAGAGAACCTCTAGCTGTGCTGAAAGTGTAGCAATTGGGTCGACGCCATCATTCCCTACTTCCCTTGGTTGCTCTTTCCTTGTGTAACACCATGGATAAAAATTTAGATCAATTGTAACTGAAAAGAGAATATAGGAAGAGAATTAAAATAAAAATAAAATGTTTAAATTAAGACTAATTTGATTGAAACTAATGTTGGCAAACAGTTATCCAATTATTTTCCCGGCAACAGCGCCAAAAACTTGTTGGTCGGTTTACTGATTAATATATTCGTGCAAGTATACACGGTCAACAAGTAATAAAGTGTAAGTACAGATATCGTTCCCACAGAGAAATAACTGATAAAGGGTCGCCAAACCACTAGCACGTAATCATTTCAGTCTTATTTAAACGAGTGATAAAGAGTTTTAAATAAAAAAAACTAATTAAACTAGACAAGGAATTAAACTTAAACTAATTAATTCTAGAGTAAAATTAGATAATGAAGACATGAGATTCCAATTTCCCATAATGATTCATCTAAGTCGATTCACTTCCAATTAGGTCAAATTAATCCTCACAGTTGTTAGCCGAGAACACAAAAGTGAGAGAAGGCCATCTTTCGATGCACCTAATCCATATCACATGCAATCCACAGATGATAGAACGCACGTGAACACCCACATTATCTAAACCCCTATATGTCTATGGTGTTTAAAAATAAATAGGATTTAAGGTCAAGTTCTCTATTGACTGCGAGCGGCGCTTCGATATATGTCTATCCTAAGCACAAATCATACGTCCAACGCCATGTGAACATACAATCGCTCGCCACTACGATTAGATCTAAACCTACATTTCGTCTTTCAAGTCCACATAGGTTATCACAGTAATTGGTCATAACTCAATTAAGTAATGAAAGCATGAATCGCAATGGACAATCACATAAAAATCAATAAGAACCAACATGGAAGATAAATCAACATCAACTACTCATTAGGTTCCATTGAAACCTTAAAATATAATTTAAGTCATAAACAACTCAAATATATCATCCACAAGGTTCATAAACATCATCCGAATACAAAATGAATACAAGGAGAGTATAAAGATAGAGAATGCAAATCTTTAGTCTTTCTCCAAGCTTGGATCTTTGATGTTAATCCTTGCTTCAATCTTCTTCTCTAACTAAACCCTAGAATCTAACTAACTCACACTAATCTAACCTTACTCTACTCCTAATCTAGATTAAACAAGAAATGAAAGGAAAAGAAATGGAAAACTAGGGTAGACTCCCCAAGGGAGGATGTCTCGACCAAATGGGGCTAACAGCCCTTATATCTCTGCCTCTCCCGTTCAATCCAAGTGAAAGTCAAAGCTGCTAAAATATTGGACTGGCGCAGCCGCGTGCGATTTGGCCTTGCTGCTGGCGCGGCCGCGCGGCTCTAGGATGCTGAATTTTGCTGGCTTCTGCTGCTGCAATCCTGGCGTCATGTAGTCTTCAGTTGTTTACCTCCTGCACCTCATGCATTCTTGCCTCTTATATATTAGCCTCGTAGCATCCTCACATTACATTGCTTCTTTGCCATGCCATCATGCTTTAAGCCTTCTGTTGTGCTTTGCCCCTTTTTGGCTATCTTTTGCCCTTTTTAGCTCAACATGCACTAAAGGAGAGTTCCTAAACATGAAAACTGCAAAACAAGGGAAAAACATATGAAAAGCACAATGATACTCGAGTTTAAGCCACAAAATGAGTTGGTTACTATCTGAATAAGTGGTCATAAAAACCACTAATCACCTAGCTTAGGCGTAAACTCAACGGCAACTTGAGGATAATAGACAAAAGTTTTAGTATTGTTCACATTCAACCCCTCTGCACTTAATTCATCCCTATTCATTTCTATTTCCAAATCCATTTCTACATTATCCTCGCAAATCCCTATTTCATGGTCCATGTCATCCATTGTATTTACACCTGGACAAACAAAAAAGTTGAGGAGGTGCAGAGCAATTACATACCAAATATATAAATATGAAAAAGAATGTTTACTCTCAACTAAGAAATAACACAGTGAACCAAAAACATTCAGTTCCAGCTGGTTATTACCAAGTTCCAAGCATTCAGTAAACCTTTTACCATATCTGTTCAATTATTGAGTCTTGAGTTTGAGAAAATTGGCTAAACCCCTGGTTACAATGGGTGATACTAACAAAGTTCTGCATAAAAAGTTCACACCTTTTTCCTATTGTGCCAAATTTCTTCATAATTTTCACCTACAACTTCATCAATTTAGATAAACAAGCCCAAATTTACCCATTATAATTAAACCCCATATTTTCCGCAAACAGTCTCAAAAACCAAATTAAACCAACCAAAAATGAATCAAAAATAAAATAAAGTAGCCACCATTGAAACAAAACAAAAATCAATATAAATGTATTCTTTACTTTTTACCTTAGTAGGAAGGGAAGACTGAATATCCTCGAGATCCTTAGATGGGGATAGTGGCAGTGGAGTAGAAGCATGATTAATATAAATGTCTTAGACTAAGGGGAAGCAATTATATGTAGTGTGATTACGTGTGGGGTTAAAGTGGGTGACTGGTGCAAGGAGGCTCTAGTTATCCAAGAGAAATGAGATGATCGCCCCCCAGCAAGAGGAGTTTCGTGTTCTTGTTCTTTTATGGTTCTTGGGTTTAAGTATATGTATTCTGTAACGTTACACATCATTTTCCCTCTACTTTTTTGTGTCTATTCCTTAAACCGTTTTCTTTAACATCTACATGTTCAAATAAATATTTACCTTGAAAACAAAACATGACATTGAAGCAAATTTTTATAGTGTAAAATATCAAAAAATAAAAAATTAATGTAAACAGGATAAAACTTCCTTATATATGGTGTGAATTTAAGTTTTGAGAAGAAAGGGTTTACCTGTTGGTGGACCAGTTCCCAGCTGCCGATATCCACAGATTTAGAAATTTAGAGAGAAGAAGCAGGTGCCGATTTCCAGAGATTCTTCCTTATATATGGTCCTCGTTTCCACAAATTTAGAGAGAAGAAGCAATTGCCGACTTAGAGAAAAGAACAAATTCCAGAAGAGATGCGATTCCAATTTGAAGAGAAGAGAGAGCTAGGGCACGGTACTCTCTTTCTCTGTTTCTGATTTTGGGTTTTGGGAGAAAAAACATGGAGCTTTTGGGTTTTTGGAGAAAAAACACGGAACTTAAATACTTATTCTCTTTAAGGAAATTATGTTGTTTAATACTTATGCTGTTGAACTTTTCTGTATATATATATATATATATATATATATATGTTAAAGTAATAAAAAGCTTCAGATCAAGAGAAATCTCACAGTGTGCAGCGATAGAGGCTTTAAATCACTTTTGAAGCTTGAAAACTC
Organism: Panax stipuleanatus; assembly: GCA_020205555.1. NCBI lineage: Eukaryota > Viridiplantae > Streptophyta > Magnoliopsida > Apiales > Araliaceae > Panax > Panax stipuleanatus. The sequence goes on from CM035124.1 coordinate 113,374,870, forward strand.
CGTTTTCACCTGTTTAAACTTGATTTGTTAGTATATATACGCATAAAAGTGTTTTGGAAGAGTAAAATTGAAGTTTGGAGCACTTTAGGTAGGGTTAAGAGCTGAAATGGGCAGAATTTCCTCTCTTTTTCTCTTTTTCTCTTTCTTTTTATGGCTAGTGAGGGGTCTTATTTATAGACAAGGGAGCCACGGGTTCACCTGCTGCAGCCGTGGGTCTACCTGCAACTGACTCGGGTGGCCTCGGTCCTGTGGGTCCCGTCGTCTCAAAGTACGTGCACTCCGACCAACGCATTATCTACTTCGAACCTTCATAACTTTCAATCCGGGAATCCGATGGAGGCGTGCTATACCTTTCCGGAAAGCCCTTTCCGAGAACTACACAATGACATGGGATTTGACCTTTTTTGAATTCAGAAAATGGGTCCATGACCCAATTTTTGAGTCTTTGCAGTCCTTTCGTTGAGCTGTCTTGTGCTATTTTCACTCGGGATTGATGTTATGGTTCTGCATGACCTTCATGGCATTGATTTGACTTGATTTGATGTTAAGTTGGCAAAATGATCGTTTTACCCCTCTAGGGGTTGTCATTAGAACTGCCAGGGCTTTTGACTATTTCTCAGGGTTGTCTCCAAGGTTTGATCCCAGCCGACTCTGTTCTTCCTCAGGGTCGTCTCTGAGGGTTGGTTTGATATCCCAGGGTTGTCTCTGAGGATTTATTTGATGCTTCGGGGTCGTCTTCGGAGGTTGGCTTGGTCTCTCAGGGTTGTCGCCGGGGTTGAATTTAATCTTCCAGGGTTGTTCGACGGGGTTTGTCTTGATCTCCCGGGGTTGTCGCCGAGGTGTGTCTTGGTTTCCCGGGGTTATCGCCGGGGTTTGATTTGATCTCTCGGGGTTGTCGTCGGGGTTTGATTTTGTTTCCCGGGGTTGTCGTCGGGGCTTGATATGATCTCTTGGGGTTGTCGCTGGGGTTGTCGCTGGGGTTTGTCTTGAACTTCTAGGGTTGTCTCTGGAAGGTAAAAGACGATTTTGCCCTCCTGCAGGTTTAGTAACAGGAATGTAAAATTTTGAGTGTCTACACCGCTATCCCTTCTTCTTTTTCTGATTTAGTGGATGACTTGTTTGACAGTAGGTCTAGTGCTATGTTGATGCTCGGTGATGAAACAAGAGCTTTTCATGAATCTGTAGTTTTCTCAAAATTCAATTCAATAAAGTGAGAGGATTAAGTCATAAACTATAATAAAAGAAAAGATCCAAAGAATAAAAAAATCAAACAATCAATCCCCGGCAACGGTGCCAAAATTTGGGAATTATTGTTTAGCACTCCAAAATTAAACCTCACTGTTACTCCACAAAATTAAACAATAAGCACAGTAGCAAGTAAGGATCGATCTCACAGAAAACGATATTGTTTCAGATTTATCCTAATGTTTCTAACTATAAACATAAAGTAAAGATTGGGGGGTTTTGAATTTGTATTAAACTAAAGAAAACAGAATTTAGTAAAGATAACCAAATATGTTAAAGTTTCAGTTCTTCAATTCAGTTTCACTTATTTATAGCAACGGTGTAATCAAGTTTACATTATTTCCTCATTCGATAAAACTATTAGCCCTATATAACAACAAGCTCTGTTATCCTAAATTCCTCTTAAATTATCACTTAATCACTACAAAAAAAAGTTTCATCAGCGACCAAAAGAATATGTGGCCGCCGTATTAGGTCGCTAATAATAGCATTAGCGACCGCTATTAGCGACGGGTATCCAAACTAGTCATTATTTTCTATTAACGACCACCGTGCGGTCGCTAAATGGTCGCCAAATTGAATTTGCCTCCATTAATTTTGGCTCCTGTGTTAGCGGGGAAAATAAATTCAAGTCTGCAACCGCATGCGGTCGAATATAGCGGTCGCAGATCTGTTTGACTTCCTCAGTAGCTAGACTGTCAAGCCAATTAAAATCAGCGACTGCAGGCGATCTCCAAAAGCGGTCGCTGATCCTTTTAAAATGAATAAGCTCCTGGTTGTCTGCAGGAGACGGGAACAAAAAGAAAAAGGGAGAAAAGAGAAAAGGAGAAGAAGGAGATGTCGCCCGGCGATGCCGCCCGCCTCCGTCGTCAGCCGCCTCCGGCAACATGTAATAATCCAAACCCTAAATAGGAATATTAATATAAAAAGTGAATATTAATACGTTTTATATTTTGTGTATTGTGTATTTAGTTTTATTATTGCTATATATATATATATCAATAAATAAGATATAATATCTATGGTAGTAATTATGAAAACATAAATTAAAAATCTTTATTAGGAGACCCTAATTTAAAATTTTATTTAAATAAGAACCCCTAACCCTAATTAGAGTTATAAATAGAAATTATAACTTAATACATTTATAATTATATATAAGATTATGAATATTAACCGAATTAACTTTATGTATGGTTATTTAGAAATGAATTGTGATAATCTTGTTAGAAAATCCTAATTAAGGATTAGAAAACCCTAACCCTAAATATTAAACCTTAATTTTATTTATTAACCCTAATTCTAAATTATAAACTCTAATGGTCAAATTTATTTTTAGAGTTTCTAGAAGAATATGAAATGACTAAATTACCCTTAGATTTAATTATAAAATTACCAAAATACCCTTAGTATGTGGGAAATGACTAAAATGCCCTTTATCTTTTCTTTTGAAAGGGATAAGACCAAATCTAATGAGTCATCAATGGATAGATTTTTACACATGTTGAAAATGGCCCCTATCAGCCCTAGTTTGACACCACAACACAAACCATTAAAGAAATTAAGCTTAGTTGTCAATTAAATGGAGAACTTAGCTTTTTACCCATACTTTGAGTTTCTATATATGACTAAGTGTTAGATTCTTAAACCCACGAAATTTACACTAATCATACATAACAAACCAACTCACAAACAACCCTCAGCAAGCCAAGGAAAGAATCAAAAAGTGGAATTCAAGAATTGTTCAAAAAGGTCAAAACCCTAACCCTAATCTTAGATCTTTAAAGCTGCAATAAAAATTATGTTTTAGTGTTTAAATATGTTTAATAGTATGTTGTTTAGTGATCTGGGTTGCTAAAATAAGAATCTATAGCACCTAAATGCATAAAAGTGATTATTTAAGCAAACTATCAAACCCTAGAAAAATGGTCTGACAACCGAATGTCAGCCCTTATAGATCTTAATCTATTAAGTTTTTAAGTTGTTTAAAGGTTTATAGTTATACTATGTAATGTTGTTAGTAGTCTGGAAGTGATAGCATGATAATCGGATCAACAGATTAAAAGTTATAGTCAGTCAAACAGGGTTGACCGATCACGAAATTCAGTTTTCTTGAAATTCCAGAAAACTAAAGAACACAACCTGACAGTCGTTTGACCGGCTTGATTCTCTTAACTGTTATTAGACTGTTAGGATGTTATATTGTAGCTAGGTTATACCTTGACATGTACACTACACCACTATGACACTCTAAGGCCTTACAAATTCACAAATTATAAGTTATTTAAGGTCAAACTGAGTTGACCGTTCACACAAGAGTTTCTAGGTAACCCAGAAAGCAAAAATAGGGGTCTGACAAGATCTTTAGAGGCCTAGATCTTGCTACCATGGTATATTTAGACTCTCTAAGTGTTACCCGTTTGCACCCTGACAAGTATACTACAACACCTTGACATTAAATCACCTGAACCATGAATACAGTGTAAGTTATTAAGGCTGTAATAGCGTTGACCGGCCATGACTTTCATTTCTGGAAAACCCAGAAATGAAGAACAGCCCTGACCATGTGGTTTGTCCCCCAATATGTTCCTGTAATGATGTAGTTGGACACTAAGATGGCCATAGACGTGTACTATTACATCAACACTACAACTTGGTTACACCTACATGCCCAGAAACATAGCTAGTTGAGATTAAAACCTGGTCAAACCAGCCCCCAAGGCGTTGACTGGACTGTTCTTCAGTTTATGAAGAACACCAAAGGCGACGGTTCCTGTCGCTATAGCCTATAGCGATAGTTTTATTTGAAAAATAATAATAATAATTAAAATAAATAGAAATAAATAAAAATAAATACTAAATAATTAATAAATAAGTTTTAAAATTCATTTTAAGTTATAATAAATAATTTTAAATATTTTGACATAAAAATTTATTAATATTTAATTTATTTAAATATTAATTATAACAAAATTATTTAATAATGGTATTAAATAATTTAGTTAAAAATGATTTTAATAGTTTAAAAATTATTTTAAATAATAATAAGTTATTTAAAAATAATATTAATGATTTAAAAATCATTATCAATAAAATTAAATTAATTAAAAATAATATTGATGATTTAAAAATCATTATGAATGATTATTAAATATTTAAAAATAATATTAATGATTTAAAAATTATTATAATTGATAATAAATTATTTTGAGCTTCTAGAAACTATTATAAATAACGATTAAATTATCTAAAGTGATACTGAAACTTTTAAATAAAGTTTATTGAAAAACTAACTCGATAATTATTCGATAAAGCAATAAAACACCGAATGAACACCGAAATCAACCTAAACGCTAATAGTTTGATTAGATATTAGTTATTATTGATTCTAACGACTGTTATAAACATATTTAGGTTGCGTAGACAGTTTTGAATAACATAAAATTAGCTGATCTTTAAAAAGGCAAGTTTTTCTAACTTTATTTAATTTCTTTATTAAATGTAAGTCTTATATATTGATATACGAACTTGTTATAAATATTATTCGTGATATCTATTATTAAAAGGGTTATTACTTCTTGTTCAAGCATAACCAAGCCATATGAACTGTTATTTGCGTAAAATGTGTTTGATTTGAAATCAAAGCATAGATTGTGGTAAAACCAATATTGTTTGGTACAAATATATATACTGATACTATTATGACCTGTAATTATACACTGACCAGGGTTTATTTATGACCGGCAGTTCTACACTGACCGGGTGGTTAAAATTATATGATAAGATGATATGCATACTCCTAGAATGTTTGGTTAAACAAATCAACTCAGGTAGCTAAGTCTTTATGACTGACAGAAACCCGTAATGTGCGGGGTTTGGCAAACATACCTCAGTATATATATATGGAAAAACTCTTTGAACTACATGTTCATTAAATTCAGATATTATGTGAGTATAAAATATAAATTTTCTAAAACTTGCAGAGCCTTTTAAAGCTCATCATTGTAAATGTTATTTTCCTTTGCAGCTGTGTCCAATATTCCTGGAAGTTCAAGTGCACACTCTTGTGGATAGTTGGATTCTATTAAATAAGTTTATTATATTAAGACTTGAATATGTTTGGGAAAAACTCTGATGTAATAGTTTGGTACGTATGTAATCGAATTTTATTATATTATTAGTTTATAAGTTAATTAGATTTACATTCTTAAGAGAAGATAAGAATAAGTACAGTATCTATATGAACTATATATCTGAACGAGGGTATTAAATGATCTTGAGAGTTCTGTAAGCACTGAGGTCGCCCCTCGGTTCCAAGAACAATCTTATCATTTGTACTGTGAATGTCAAATAGATGGGAATTATCGGTATGAAAGAAATATATGTAAGATCATAAATCTATACATCCAAGTGAGGGTATTCAGATACAGTAATTGTTCTGACGAGAACTATTATCTGATATGGATACTGTGAATTTTGGATTTATAGGATTTATTATCTTATGGAATATTTACGTGAGCACCAAATCTGCAACAGGGATTGTAGAGAATTTGGGGGCGTCACAATTTGGTATCAGAGCATTAGGTTAAAAACCTTAGGAGAAAACCATTCGGCTATAACCTTGGAAGAATAAGTACGATGAAGGAGATAGTAAGAAGATAAACTCAAATAGAGTTTATACATGGGTTGAATTACTGAACATTTTTCAAGAAGAGTTAATAGACAAGAACACTAATAAAGTAATAAATAAAATATTTTGTGATTATTAGATACTAATCGATTTAATAAATCTGATTGTAGGATGTCAAACGAAAGACAAATAATTGTTGTGGAACCAGTAATTGATGCGGTGCCCCTACAAATGATACCTCCCAACTACGCACGGATGGAGGAAGTAGGATCTAGCATAATGGTCCCCATATCAGAATCCTCAATTGTCCTGTCGAAGGCTAGCTTTGCCCAGGAAGTCAATGACTTAGAGGAAAGGATTCAGAAATTAGAGGAAGAACTGGATGAAGCAAAGAAGGAACTCACAACTAAGAAAGCGGGATTTGTAGGTTGATAGTACTATGTTCCCAATAAGTGTAAGGGAATTCCAAGATGTAGCTAGTGATAGGAATAAATCACTAGTCAGCTATGTATTCTTTTCTGTTGTATGTAAACTAGTGATATAATATAAATCACTAGATATATATGTAATCCTTTTATGTGAAATACAAATTTCTGTCTATTAAACTGAGTTGTTTAATTATTATTCTGGTATTTATATTTAGTTATTTGTTATATTTAGATACATGGCACCTAGAAGAAGATCCCGAGGAGAAATTAAAGCAGAACAAGTAGAAGCAGATCCAACCCAAACCCTAGTGAATATTCTGGTAGGAGCTCTAAAAGGAAGGCAAGTAAATCCGTTACCAGCCACACCTAATAACCCAATTACTACCCAGTTTAAAGACTTTAAACTAGTGGGACCGTCGGAGTTCAGAGGAACGGATGAGCCAATAAAGTCTCAGACTTGGATTACAGAGATGGAGAAAATGTTTAATGTAACCAAGGAGAACGATAATCAAAAAGTTGATTTTGCCACTTTCTTTTTGAAGGAAGAAGCCAACCACTGGTGGGAAGCTAACAAGGGTCGAGCTGGAGAAGGGGTCATTACTTGGGACAAGTTTAAGGAATTGTTCTTTGCAAATTATTTTTCGACTTTAATGCAGGATCGCATGGAAGTTCAATTTCTAAAAATAAAATAAGGAGAGTTGACGGTATCACAGTATACAGCCAAATTCAATGAGTTGGCTAGGGTTGCATTACACTAGGTGGATATCGAGGCGAGAAAGACTAGAAGATTTGAAGAGGGGCTGAAACCCCAGATCAGGAGTAAGATATTAGTATTTTAACTGAAAAATTTCTCAGAGATTCTAGAAAAGGCCATTATAGCTGAGAAGGAAGGAGAGGCCCTATTAAAATTTCATAAGGAGAAGAGGAATAATACAGGGAAGGGAAGCACTAGTGGGAATTACAACAACAACAACAACAAGAGAAGGTGGGAGGTGGCTTTTCCAAGCAACCCCGAAAAATGAGGAAATAACTTTAACAATAATGTCAATAAAGGAGGAAACAGCAACACCAATCAAAGAATTGAACGGTGTCAAATATGTGGAAAGAGTTACAAAGGGGCATGTTACTTCAGATGGATGAAGTGTTATACCTGTGGAGAAGATGGGCACTATTCCAACGGGTGCCCACAAAAGAAGGAAAAAAGCAAGAATGTCAAATGTTTCAACTGTGGGGCAGGGGGTGGATAAGTTTTGCCCAAAACCTAAGAAGGTGAATGTGGAGGGAGTCAAAATTTCAACAATAACACTGGATCAGCAGTAGCAGGAGTTGCTCATAATCGTCTGAATGCAAGAACGTTTAACATGACGATGAGGGATGCTGTTGCGGCACAAGACGTGGTAACAGGTATTATCCCAATTGATATCGTAAATGCTTATGTGTTGTTCGACTCTGGTGCTTCTTGTTCGTTTGTATCTGTTGATTTTGTTAAGAGATTAAAAATTCCATGTGAAGACCTAGATGTACCTTTCAACATAGAAATTACTAATAAAGAAATAATCCCTATTCGTACAGTACATAAGAATTGTAGTGTAGAAATTCAGGGACATAAGTTTTCGGTAAACCTTATCCCTATACAGCTAGGGGAGTGTGATGTAATTTTGGGAATGGATTGGTTGGGTAGTCATAAGGCAGTGTATGATTTTAAGCGAAAATAAGTAAGCTTAGGGACATCTTTGAAAATGAAGGTAGTATTCAAGGGAAGTTGTTCACCAAAGAAAGTCCGTTGTTTAACAGTTATGCAGGCTAAGAGATTTCTTAGGAAGGGTGGTACAGGTTACTTGGCATATGTTGTTGATACAAGGAAGGAAGGGGGAAAGCTAGATCAAATCCCAGTAGTAAATGAGTTTTCGGACGTATTACCAAATGACCTACCTGGTCTTCCACCTGACAGAGAGATTGATTTTGTAATCGACCTTGCACCTGGTATAGCACCAGTTTTAAAGGCTCCATATAGGATGGCACCGGTGGAATTAAAGGAGTTACATGTTCAGCTGCAAGAACTCTTAGACAAGAAGTACATACAACCTAGTGTTTCACCATGGGAAGCACCTGTGTTGTTTGTAAAGAAGAAGGATGGGACTTTAAGATTATGTATAGATTATCAGGAGTTAAATAAGTTAACTGTAAAGAATAAGTACCCCTTACCAAGGATTGATGATTTGTTCGATCAGTTAAAAGGAGCTGAGCATTTTTTGAAGATCGACCTACGATCGGGTTATCATCAACTAAAGGTAAGAAAAGAAGATGTGCCAAAGACAGCGTTTAGGACACGATACGGACATTATGAGTTTCTTGTGATGTCCTTTTGGTTAACAAATGCACCGGCAGCTTTTGTGGATTTAATAAATCGAGTGTTTAAGTCATGATTGGATAAATTTATGGTGGTGTTTATTGATGATATCCTAATATACTTGAAGACACGGGAGGAACATGCTGAACACTTGAGGAGGGTATTAGAGATATTAAGAAAGGAACAACTCTACCCAAATTTTCCAAGTGTGAATTCTGGTAAGACGAAGTCTAGTTCCTAGGTCACGTAATTGATAAGAATGGGGTAGCAGTAGATTCGGCAAAGATAGAAACAATCATAAATTAGGATCAACCAACAACACCAACAGAAGTACGAAATTTTCTTGGTTTAGCAAGGTGTTATCGTCGTTTTATAAAAGATTTTTCAAAAATAGCGACCCCGCTAACCAATTTAACTCAAAAGACGGTGAAGTACGTTTGGACAGACAAGTGTGAGGAGAGCTTTCAAGAATTGAAGAAATTATTGAGTAGGGCACCAGTGTTATCACTACCAGATGATACTGGGGGTCTTGTGGTTTATAGTGATGCTCAGGGGTTTAGGATGTGTGTTAATGTAACATGGGAAGGTGATCGCCTATGCTTCGCAACAACTCAAGGATTATGAGAAAAGGTATCCTACTCACGATCTGGAGTTAGCCGCGGTAGTTTTTGCTTTGAAGTTTGGCAACATTATTTGTATGGGGGAAAGTGTGAAATAAACACAGATCACAAAAGTTTGAAGTATATTTTTACACAGAAAGAGTTAAATATGAGGCAGAGGAGGTGGTTAGAATTAATAAAGGACTTTAATTGTGAAATCCTATATCATCCCGGTAAAGCCAACGTGGTTGCAGATGCATTAAGCAGAAAGAATCAAGAAAAGTTGAATGTCATCACAAACAACGAGGTACTGATAAAAAAGTTTGAAAAACTTGAGATTAAAGTAAGAGTTCCAACTAACCCTAATCAGAAGCTATTTGTGATAGAGACGGCCTCAACCTTATGAGATAGAATTAGAGAGATGCAGGAGAAAGATGAAGCGTGTCAGAAGAGTAAAAATGAGATAACTCATGGAAAGAACATTAAGTTTCGAGTAGATAAAGAGGGAGTACTGTGGTATGAGGATAGAATTTGGGTTCCATCGGTATCGGTACTGAAAGATGAAATCTTAAAAGAAACCCATAGTTCTAAGTTTGATGTGCACCCAAGGAGTACTAAGATGTATAAAGATTTGAGTCAGCACTTTTGGTTGTCGAACATGAAACGAGAGATAGCAGAATGGGTAAGCAAGTGTCTCACATGTCAAAGGGTTAAAGCTGAAACCAAAAGCCGAGTGGATTACTACAACCTCTACCGATTTCTGAATGGAAGTGGGAGCACATCACCATAGACTTTGTGGTAGGACTTCTTGTCACACAAAAAGGCCACAATGCCATTTGGGTAATAGTTGATCGTCTCACCAAATCAGCCCATTTTCTGCCTATTAAGGTTACTTATAATCTTGATCAGCTAGCAAAGTTATACATAAACAAAATTTTCTCTAGACATGGAGTTCCTGTATCTATAGTGTCAGATTGAGATCCACGGATTACTTCAACTTTTGGAGGAGTCTTCAAACGCACTTAGGAACCCAGTTGAGGTTAAGTACAACATATCACCCTTAAACCGATGGATAAAGTGAGAACCATTCAAACGTCGGAGGATATGTTGAGGACCTGTATCATGGATTTCAAAGGAAGTTGGGAGGATCAGTTGCCTTTGGTAGATTTTACGTACAACAACAGTTACCTTGCCAGCATTGGAATGCCGCCATATGAAACTTTGTACGGTAGAAAGTGTAGAACACCTTTGTGTTGGGATGAAGTTGGGGAAAGACAAATGCTTGGACCTGAGATAGTTCAGCAAACCTCTGAGAAGATTCGAGTTATACGTAAAAGGTTGCAAGCGTCTCAAACCCTAACCCTAATTTTATTTATTAACCTTAATTCTAAATTATAAACCCTAATGGTCAAATTTAGTTTTAGAATTTCTAGAAGAATATGAAATGACTAAATTACCCTTAGATTTAATTAGGAAATTACCAAAATACCCTTAGTATGTGGGAAATAACTAAAATGCCCTTTATCTTTTCCTTTTGAAAGGGATAAGACCAAATCTAATGAGTCATCAATGGATAGATTTTGACACATGCTGAAAATGGCCCCTATCAACCCTAGATTGACACCACAACATAAACCATTAATGAAATTAAGCTTAGTTGTCAATTAAATGGAGAACTTAGCTTTTTACCCCTACTTTGAGTTTTTATATATGACTAAGTGTTAGATTCTTAAACCCATGAAATTTACACTAATCATACATAACAAACCAACTCACAAACAACCCTCAGCAAGCCAAGGAAAGAATCAAAAAGTGGAATTCAAGAATTGTTCAAAAAGTTCAAAACCCTAACCCTAATCTTAGATCTTTAAAGCTGCAATAAAAATTATGTTTTAGTGTTTAAATATGTTTAATAGTATGTTGTTTAGTGATCTGGGTTGCTAAAATAAGAATCTATAGCACCTAAATGCATAAAAGTGATTATTTAAGCAAACTATCAAACCCTAGAAAAATGGTCTGACAACCGAATGTCAGCCCTTATAGATCTTAATCTATTAAGTGTTTAAGTTGTTTAAAGGTTTATAGTTATACTATGTAATGTTGTTAGTAGTCTGGAAGTGATAGCATGATAATCGGATCAACAGATTAAAAGTTATAGTCAGTCAAACAGGGTTGACCGATCACGAAATTCAGTTTTCTTGAAATTCCAGAAAACTAAAGAACACAACCTGACAGTCGTTTGACCGGCTTGATTCTCTTAACTGTTAGACTGTTAGGATGTTATATTGTAGCTAGGTTATACCTTGACATGTACACTACACCACTATGACACTCTAAGGCCTTACAAATTCACAAATTATAAGTTATTTAAGGTCAAACTGAGTTGACCGTTCACACAAGAGTTTCTAGGTAACCCAGAAAGCAAAAATAGGGGTCTGACAAGATCTTTAGAGGCCTAGATCTTGCTACCATGGTATATTTAGACTCTCTAAGTGTTACCCGTTTGCACCCTGACAAGTATACTACAACACCTTGACATTAAATCACCTGAACCATGAATACAGTGTAAGTTATTAAGGTTGTAATAGCGTTGACCGGCCATGACTTTCATTTCTGGAAAACCCAGAAATGAAGAACAGCCTTGACCATGTGGTTTGTCCCCCAATATGTTCCTGTAATGATGTAGTTGGACACTAAGATGGCCATAGACGTGTACTATTACATCAACACTACAACTTGGTTACACCTACATGCCCAGAAACATAGCTAGTTGAGTTTAAAACCTGGTCAAACCCGCCCCCAAGGCGTTGACTGGACTGTTCTTCAGTTTATGAAGAACACCAAAGGCGACGGTTCCGGTCGCTATAGCCTATAGCGATAGTTTTATTTGAAAAATAATAATAATAATTAAAATAAATAGAAATAAATAAAAATAAATACTAAATAATTAATAAATAAGTTTTAAAATTTATTTTAAGTTATAATAAATAATTTTAAATATTTTGACATAAAAATTTATTAATATTTAATTTATTTAAATATTAATTATAACAAAATTATTTAATAATGGTATTAAATAATTTAGTTAAAAATGATTTTAATAGTTTAAAAATTATTTTAAATAATAATAAGTTATTTAAAAATAATATTAATGATTTAAAAATCATTATCAATAAAATTAAATTAATTAAAAATAATATTGATGATTTAAAAATCATTATGAATGATTATTAAATATTTAAAAATAATATTAATGATTTAAAAATCATTATAATTGATAATAAATTATTTTGAGCTTCTAGAAACTATTATAAATAACGATTAAATTATCTAAAGTGATATTGAAACTTTTAAATAAAGTTTATTGAAAAACTAACTCGATAATTATTCGATAAAGCAATAAAACACCGAATGAACACCGAAATCAACCTAAACGCTAATAGTTTGATTAGATATTAGTTATTATTGATTCTAACGACTGTTATAAACATATTTAGGTTGCGTAGACAGTTTTGAATAACATAAAATTAGCTGATCTTCAAACAGGCAAGTTTTTCTAACTTTATTTAATTTCTTTATTAAATGTAAGTCTTATATATTGATATACGAACTTGTTACAAATATTATTCGTGATATCTATTATTAAAAGGGTTATTACTTTTTGTTCAAGCATAACCAAGCCATATGAACTGTTATTTGCGTAAAATATGTTTGATTTGAAATCAAAGCATAGATTGTGGTAAAACCAATATTGTTTGGTACAAATATATATACTGATACTATTATGACCTGCAATTATACACTGACCAGGGTTTATTTATGACCGACAGTTCTACACTGACCGGGTGGTTAAAATTATATGATAAGATGATATGCATACTCCTAGAATGTTTGGTTAAACAAATCAACTCAGGTAGCTAAGTCTTTATGACTGACAGAAACCCGTAATGTGCGGGGTTTGGCAGACAAACCTCAGTATATATATATGGAAAAACTCTTTGAACTACATGTTCATTAAATTCAGATATTATGTGAGTATAAAATATAAATTTTCTAAAACTTGCTGAGCGTTTTAAAGCTCATCATTGCAAATGTTATTTTCCTTTGCAGCTGTGTCCAATATTCCTGGAAGTTCAAGTGCACACTCTTGTGGATAGTTGGATTCTATTAAATAAGTTTATTATATTAAGACTTGAATATGTTTGGGAAAAACTCTGATGTAATAGTTTGGTACGTATGTAATCGAATTTTATTATATTATTAGTTTATAAGTTAATTAGATTTACATTCTTAAGAGAAGATAAGAATAAGTACAGTATCTATATGAACTATATATCTGAATGAGGGTATTAAATGATTTTGAGAGTTCTGTAAGCACTGAGGTCGCCCCTCGGTTCCAAGAACAATCTTATCATTTGTACTGTGAATGTCAAATAGATGGGAATTATCGGTATGAAAGAAATATATGTAAGATCATAAATCTATACATCCAAGTGAGGGTATTCAGATACAGTAATTGTTCTGACGAGAACTATTATCTGATATGGATACTATGAATTTTGGATTTATAGGATTTATTATCATATGGAATATTTACATGAGCACCAAATCTGCAACAAGGATTGTAGAGAATTTGGGGGCGTCACAATTTGGTATCAGAGCATTAGGTTAAAAACCTTAGGAGAAAACCATTCGGCTATAACCTTGGAAGAATAAGTACGATGAAGGAGATAGTAAGAAGATAAACTCAAATAGAGTTTATACATGGGTTGAATTACTGAACATTTTTCAAGAAGAGTTAATAGACAAGAACACTAATAAAGTAATAAATAAAATAAGTTGTGATTATTAGATACTAATCGATTTAATAAATCTGATTGTAGGATGTCAAACGAAAGACAAATAATTGTTGTGGAACCAGTAATTGATGCGGTGCCCCTACAAATGATACATCCCAACTACACACGGATGGAGGAAGTAGGATCTAGCATAATGGTCCCCATATCAGAATCCTCAATTGCCCTGTCGAAGGCTAGCTTTGCCCAGGAAGTCAATGACTTAGAGGAAAGGATTCAGAAATTAGAGGAAGAACTGGATGAAGCAAAGAAGGAACTCACAGCTAAGAAAGCGGGATTTGTAGGTTGAGAGTACTATGTTCCCAATAAGTGTAAGGGAATTCCAAGATGTAGCTAGTGATAGGAATAAATCACTAGTCGGCTATGTATTCTTTTATGTTGTATGTAAACTAGTGATATAATATAAATCACTAGATATATATGTAATCCTTTTATGTGAAATACAAATTTCTGTCTATTAAACTGAGTTGTTTAATTATTATTCTGGTATTTATATTTAGTTATTTGTTATATTTAGATAAATGGCACCTAGAAGAAGATCCCGAGGAGAAATTAAAGCAGAACAAGTAGAAGCAGATCCAACCCAAACCCTAGTGAATATTCTGGTAGGAGCTCTAAAAGGAAGGCAAGTAAATCCGTTACCAGCCACACCTAATAACCCAATTACTACCCAGTTTAAAGACTTTAAACTAGTGGGACCGTCGGAGTTCAGAGGAACGGATGAGCCAAATATAAAGTCTCAGACTTGGATTACAGAGATGGAGAAAATGTTTAATGTAACCAAGGAGAATGATAATCAAAAAGTTGATTTTGCCACTTTCTTTTTGAAGGAAGAAGCCAACCACTGGTGGGAAGCTAACAAGGGTCGAGCTGGAGAAGGGGTCATTACTTGGGACAAGTTTAAGGAATTGTTCTTTGCAAATTATTTTTCGACTTCAATGCAGGATCGCATGGAAGTTCAATTTCTAAAAATAAAACAAGGAGAGTTGACGGTATCACAATATACAGCCAAATTCAATGAGTTGGCTAGGGTTGCACTACACCAGGTTGATATCGAGGCGAGAAAGACTAGAAGATTTGAAGAGGGGCTGAAACCCCAGATCAGGAGTAAGATATTAGTATTTTAACTGAAAAATTTCTCAGAGATTCTAGAAAAGGCCATTATAGCTGAAAAGGAAGGAGAGGCCCTATTAAAATTTCATAAGGAGAAGAGGAATAATACAGGGAAGGGAAGCACTAGTGGGAATTACAACAACAACAACAACAAGAGAAGGTGGGAGGTGGCTTTTCCAAGCAACCCCGAAAAATGAGGAAATAACTTTAACAATAATGTCAATAAAGGAGGAAACAGCAACACCAATCAAAGAACTGAACGGTGTCAAATATGTGGAAAGAGTTACAAAGGGGCATGTTACTTCAGATGGATGAAGTGTTATACCTGTGGAGAAGATGGGCACTATTCCAACAGGTGCCCATAAAAGAAGGAAAAAAGCAAGAATATCAAATGTTTCAACTGTGGGGCAGGGGGTGGATAAGTTTTTCCCAAAACCTAAGAAGGCGAATGTGGGGGGAGTCAAAATTTCAACAATAACACTGGATCAGCAGTAGCAGGAGTTGCTCAAAATCGTCCGAATGCAAGAACGTTTAACATGACGATGAGGGATGCTGTTGCGGCACAAGACGTGGTAACAGGTATTATCCCAATTGATATCGTAAATGCTTATGTGTTGTTCGACTCTGGTGCTTCTTTTTCGTTTGTATCTGTTGATTTTGTTAAGAGATTAAAAATTCCATGTGAAGACCTAGATGTACCTTTCATCATAGAAATTACTAATAAAGAAATAATCCCTGTTCATACAGTACATAAGAATTGTAGTGTAGAAATTCAGGGACATAAGTTTTCGGTAAACCTTATCCCTATACAGCTAGGGGAGTTTGATGTAATTTTGGGAATGGATTGGTTGGGTAGTCATAAGGCAGTGTATGATTTTAAGCGAAAATAAGTAAGCTTAGGGACATCTTTGAAAATGAAGGTAGTATTCAAGGGAAGTTGTTCACCAAAGAAAGTCCGTTGTTTAACAGTTATGCAGGCTAAGAGATTTCTTAGGAAGGGTGGTACAGGTTACTTGGCATATGTTGTTGATACAAGGAAGGAAGGGGGAAAGCTAGATCAAATCCCAGTAGTAAATGAGTTTTCGGACGTATTACCAAATGACCTACCTGGTCTTCCACCTGACAGAGAGATTGATTTTGTAATCGACCTTGCACCTGGTATAGCACCAGTTTTAAAGGCTCCATATAGGATGGCACCGGTGGAATTAAAGGAGTTACATGTTCAGCTGCAAGAACTCTTAGACAAGAAGTACATACAACCTAGTGTTTCACCATGGGAAGCACCTGTGTTGTTTGTAAAGAAGAAGGATGGGACTTTAAGATTATGTATAGATTATCAGGAGTTAAATAAGTTAACTGTAAAGAATAAGTACCCCTTACCAAGGATTGATGATTTGTTCGATCAGTTAAAAGGAGCTGAGCATTTTTTGAAGATCGACCTACGATCGGGTTATCATCAACTAAAGGTAAGAAAAGAAGATGTGCCAAAGACAGCGTTTAGGACACGATACGGACATTATGAGTTTCTTGTGATGTCCTTTTGGTTAACAAATGCACCGGCAGCTTTTGTGGATTTAATAAATCGAGTGTTTAAGTCATGATTGGATAAATTTATGGTGGTATTTATTGATGATATCCTAATATACTTGAAGACACGGGAGGAACATGCTGAACACTTGAGGAGGGTATTAGAGATATTAAGAAAGGAACAACTCTACCCAAATTTTCCAAGTGTGAATTCTGGTAAGACGAAGTCTAGTTCCTAGGTCACGTAATTGATAAGAATGGGGTAGCAGTAGATTCGGCAAAGATAGAAACAATCATAAATTAGGATCAACCAACAACACCAACAGAAGTACGAAATTTTCTTGGTTTAGCAAGGTGTTATCGTCGTTTTATAAAAGATTTTTCAAAAATAGCGACCCCGCTAACCAATTTAACTCAAAAGACGGTGAAGTACGTTTGGACAGACAAGTGTGAGGAGAGCTTTCAAGAATTGAAGAAATTATTGAGTAGGGCACCAGTGTTATCACTACCAGATGATACTGGGGGTCTTGTGGTTTATAGTGATGCTCAGGGGTTTAGGATGTGTGTTAATGTAACATGGGAAGGTGATCGCCTATGCTTCGCAACAACTCAAGGATTATGAGAAAAGGTATCCTACTCACGATCTGGAGTTAGCCGCGGTAGTTTTTTCTTTGAAGTTTGGCAACATTATTTGTATGGGGGAAAGTGTGAAATAAAAACAGATCACAAAAGTTTGAAGTATATTTTTACACAGAAAGAGTTAAATATGAGGCAGAGGAGGTGGTTAGAATTAATAAAGGACTTTAATTGTGAAATCCTATATCATCCCGGTAAAGCCAACGTGGTTGCAGATGCATTAAGCCGAAAGAATCAAGAAAAGTTGAATGTCATCACAAACAACGAGGTACTGATAAAAGAGTTTGAAAAACTTGAGATTAAAGTAAGAGTTCCAACTAACCCTAATCAGAAGCTATTTGTGATAGAGACGGCCTCAACCTTAATAGATAGAATCAGAGAGATGCAGGAGAAAGATGAAGCGTGTCAGAAGAGTAAAAATGAGATAACTCATGGAAAGAACATCAAGTTTCGAGTAGATAAAGAGGGAGTACTGTGGTATGAGGATAGAATTTGGGTTCCATCGGTATCGGTACTGAAAGATGAAATCTTAAAAGAAACCCATAGTTCTAAGTTTGATGTGCACCCAAGGAGTACTAAGATGTATAAAGATTTGAGTCAGCACTTTTGGTTGTCGAACATGAAACGAGAGATAGCAGAATGGGTAAGCAAGTGTCTCACATGTCAAAGGGTTAAAGCTGAACACCAAAAGCCGAGTGGATTACTACAACCTCTACCGATTTCTGAATGGAAGTGGGAGCACATCACCATAGACTTTGTGGTAGGACTTCTTGTCACACAAAAAGGCCACAATGCCATTTGGGTAATAGTTGATCGTCTCACCAAATCAGCCCATTTTCTGCCTATTAAGGTTACTGATGAGTGGGATTTATACCCGCAAATCGGATACCTTATGGCTTAAATAGTTGCCTGATCGTCGTAGTTTTTATATAGTTTATTATGTTTATAGTATTTTTATGCTTAACCGATGTTTTGCAGGCTTTACAGGACTTTTCTAGCTTTTAGGGGACAAAATGGACAATTTACATACACTGGCGCCGCAGCGCCAATGTCTAGTCTTAATCTCGCACCGCGACGCCGCCCTGGTCCTTGCTGATGTCATCCTGGCGCTGCAGCGCCACAGTTCCTTTATGGGCTCGCGCTGCAGCGCGACCTCCGGTCTTTTGATTTTAATATGGCGCCGCAGCGCCACTTATAAGCTGATTGCCCGCGCCGCAGCGCGACCTCCGGTGCCCAGGTAGAAAAGGCTTGCTTTTGACCTAGAAAGAGGAGAAAAACAGATATATAGAAAGAGAGGGAGCCTCTGCCAAAGAGGAGGCGAGGAGAGGAAAAGGAGGAAGACTGGGATAGAATCGGTTGGCTTAGCTTAGGATAAATTAGATCTCTTTTGTACTTTCTCTCTCTAGTTATTGGATAATGTTTGTAAATATAGATTAGGTAGATTAAGGTAAAGTTTGGGTTTTCCTTGGAGCAACAAGAGCAGTGAGCTACACGGATTGGAGAGCTTGAAAGGAGCGAAATGCTTGGAGACTGAAGAGCCTTGACAGAGTTTATTCTTGTCCATTCATTTCCTCTATTTTTGTAATCCATAAATGTTTTCTTTATTGCTACTTATATTTTGTTCAATAGCTATGAACTAAGTATTGGCTCTAAGGTTATAACGAAACCCTTTGTTAGTTAAATTGACTGTCTTATCTCTTTGGTTGGCACCATATGGTTTGGTTTAATATATTCATGCTTAACGATTCTCACTAAGACATTAGTGATGATTTTGGTAATCTATATGATATCGAAAGAAGAATTGTAGATTTACACCTAAATATATTGGCATGTGATTATGGGTTTCGAATGCATAAGTTGTGCGTAGAATAGACATATATCTGTGTGCCACGTGTGACCTAATTGAGAACTTATGCTTAAATCCTAATTAGGTTAATTCGCATAGACATGTGTAGGATTATCACTTAGTTTGGATGTTCTTTTCTGTTCTATTCCCTATCGGGTGGATCTGGAGAGGATATGTTTGTGCATACCTCGACAGAGGTGTATGAGCACCTGTGTGTTCTCGGTCGACAAACTGTCGTGACCCTTAAGACCAAAGAGAGAAGGGTAGGAAGTTTGATGAAGCATAGCACGCCAGGTGTTCGACAGAATGCCTGTGTGGGGTGAAGTTGTAACCTTAGCTTGTAATTCCTTCGATTACCATTCGTTATCCGTTTACTTGCTTTAATAATTAGTTATAACTAGTTTAACCACACTCCTATTAGTTTACTGTTCGAATAAGACTTAAGCGATACAAAGTTGGTATTTGGTAAATTTTAGTGATAGTTCCTCGTGGGTACGACACTTTCCTTATCACTGTATTACTTGTTAGACCGCGTATACTTGCGCGTGTTTAGTGATCGGTTTTCCGACCAACAGTTACTTATAATCTTGATCAGCTAGCACAGTTAAACATAAACAAAATTTTCTCTAGACATGGAGTTCCTGTATCTATAGTGTCAGATCGAGATCCACGGTTTACTTCAACTTTTGGAGGAGTCTTCAAACGCACTTAGGAACCCAGTTGAGGTTAAGTACAACATATCACCCTTAAACCGACGGATAAAGTGAGAACCATTCAAACGTCGGAGGATATGTTGAGGACCTGTATCATGGATTTCAAAGGAAGTTGGGAGGATCAGTTTCCTTTGGTAGATTTTACGTACAACAACAGTTACCTTGCCAGCATTGGAATGCCGCCATATGAAACTTTATACGGTAGAAAGTGTAGAACACCTTTGTGTTGGGATGAAGTTGGGGAAAGACAAATGCTTGGACCTGATAGTTCAGCAAACCACTGAGAAGATTCGAGTTATACGTAAAAGGTTGCAAGCGTCTCAAACCCTAACCCTAATTTTATTTATTAACCTTAATTCTAAATTATAAACCCTAATGGTCAAATTTAGTTTTAGAGTTTCTAGAAGAATATGAAATGACTAAATTACCCTTAGATTTAATTATGAAATTACCAAAATACCCTTAGTATGTGGGAAATAACTAAAATGCCCTTTATCTTTTCCTTTTGAAAGGGATAAGACCAAATCTAATGAGTCATCAATGGATAGATTTTGACACATGCTGAAAATGGCCCCTATCAACCCTAGATTGACACCACAACACAAACCATTAATGAAATTAAGCTTAGTTGTCAATTAAATGGAGAACTTAGCTTTTTACCCCTACTTTGAGTTTTTATATATGACTAAGTGTTAGATTCTTAAACCCATGAAATTTACACTAATCATACATAACAAACCAACTCACAAACAACCCTTAGCAAGCCAAGGAAAGAATCAAAAAGTGGAATTCAAGAATTGTTCAAAAAGTTCAAAACCCTAACCCTAATCTTAGATCTTTAAAGCTGCAATAAAAATTATGTTTTAGTGTTTAAATATGTTTAATAGTATGTTGTTTAGTGATCTGGGTTGCTAAAATAAGAATCTATAGCACCTAAATGCATAAAAGTGATTATTTAAGCAAACTATCAAACCCTAGAAAAATGGTCTGACAACCGAATGTCAGCCCTTATAGATCTTAATCTATTAAGTGTTTAAGTTGTTTAAAGGTTTATAGTTATACTATGTAATGTTGTTAGTAGTCTGGAAGTGATAGCATGATAATCGGATCAACAGATTAAAAGTTATAGTCAGTCAAACAGGGTTGACCGATCACGAAATTCAGTTTTCTTGAAATTCCAGAAAACTAAAGAATACAACCTGACAGTCGTTTGACCGGCTTGATTCTCTTAACTGTTAGACTGTTAGGATGTTATATTGTAGCTAGGTTATACCTTGACATGTACACTACACCACTATGACACTCTAAGGCCTTACAAATTCACAAATTATAAGTTATTTAAGGTCAAACTGAGTTGACCGTTCACACAAGAGTTTCTAGGTAACCCAGAAAGCAAAAATAGGGGTCTGACAAGATCTTTAGAGGCCTAGATCTTGCTACCATGGTATATTTAGACTCTCTAAGTGTTACCCGTTTGCACCCTGACAAGTATACTATAACACCTTGACATTAAATCACCTGAACCATGAATACAGTGTAAGTTATTAAGGCTGTAATAGCGTTGACCGGCCATGACTTTCATTTCTGGAAAACCCAGAAATGAAGAACAGCCCTGACCATGTGGTTTGTCCCCCAATATGTTCCTGTAATGATGTAGTTGGACACTAAGATGGCCATAGACGTGTACTATTACATCAACACTACAACTTGGTTACACCTACATGCCCAGAAACATAGCTAGTTGAGATTAAAACCTGGTCAAACCAGCCCCCAAGGCGTTGACCGGACTGTTCTTCAGTTTATGAAGAACACCAAAGGCGACGGTTCCTGTCGCTATAGCCTATAGCGATAGTTTTATTTGAAAAATAATAATAATAATTAAATAAATAGAAATAAATAAAAATAAATACTAAATAATTAATAAATAAGTTTTAAAATTCATTTTAAGTTATAATAAATAATTTTAAATATTTTGACATAAAAATTTATTAATATTTAATTTATTTAAATATTAATTATAACAAAATTATTTAATAATGGTATTAAATAATTTAGTTAAAATGATTTTAATAGTTTAAAAATTATTTTAAATAATAATAAGTTATTTAAAAATAATATTAATGATTTAAAAATCATTATCAATAAAATTAAATTAATTAAAAATAATATTGATGATTTAAATATCATTATGAATGATTATTAAATATTTAAAAATATTATTAATGATTTAAAAATCATTATAATTGATAATAAATTATTTTGAGCTTCTAGAAACTATTATAAATAACGATTAAATTATCTAAAGTGATATTGAAACTTTTAAATAAAGTTTATTGAAAAACTAACTCGATAATTATTCGATAAAGCAATAAAACACCGAATGAACGCCGAAATCAACCTAAACGCTAATAGTTTGATTAGATATTAGTTATTATTGATTCTAACGACTGTTATAAACATATTTAGGTTGCGTAGACAGTTTTGAATAACATAAAATTAGCTGATCTTCAAACAGGCAAGTTTTCTAACTTTATTTAATTTCTTTATTACATGTAAGTCTTATATATTGATATACGAACTTGTTATAAATATTATTCGTGATATCTATTATTAAAAGGGTTATTGCTTCTTGTTCAAGCATAACCAAGCCATATGAACTGTTATTTGCGTAAAATGTGTTTGATTTGATAACAAAGCATAGATTGTGGTAAAACCAATATTGTTTGGTACAAATATATATACTGATACTATTATGACCTGCAATTATACACTGACCAGGGTTTATTTATGACCAGCAGTTCTACACTGACCGGGTGGTTAAAATTATATGATAAGATGATATGCATACTCCTAGAATATTTGGTTAAACAAATCAACTCAGGTAGCTAAGTCTTTATGACTGACAGAAACCCGTAATGTGCGGGGTTTGGCAGACAAACCTCAGTATATATATATATGGAAAAACTCTTTGAACTACATGTTCATTAAATTCAGATATTATGTGAGTATAAAATATAAATTTTCTAAAACTTGCTGAGCCTTTTAAAGCTCATCATTGCAAATGTTATTTTCCTTTGCAGCTGTGTCCAATATTCCTGGAAGTTCAAGTGCACACTCTTGTGGATAGTTGGATTCTATTAATAAGTTTATTATATTAAGACTTGAATATGTTTGGGAAAAACTCTGATGTAATAGTTTGGTACGTATGTAATCGAATTTTATTATATTATTAGTTTATAAGTTAATTAGATTTACATTCTTAAGAGAAGATAAGAATAAGTACAGTATCTATATGAACTATATATCTGAATGAGGGTATTAAATGATCTTGAGAGTTCTGTAAGCACTGAGGTCGCCCCTCGGTTCCAAGAACAATCTTATCATTTGTATTGTGAATGTCAAATAGATGGGAATTATCGGTATGAAAGAAATATATGTAAGATCATAAATCTATACATCCAAGTGAGGGTATTCAGATACAGTAATTGTTCTGACGAGAACTATTATCTGATATGGATACTGTGAATTTTGGATTTATAGGATTTATTATCATATGGAATATTTACGTGAGCACCAAATCTGCAACAGGGATTGTAGAGAATTTGGGGGCGTCATAATTTGGTATCAGAGCATTAGGTTAAAAACCTTAGGAGAAAACCATTCGGCTATAACCTTGGAAGAATAAGTACGATGAAGGAGATAGTAAGAAGATAAACTCAAATAGAGTTTATACAGGGGATGAATTACTGAACATTTATCAAGAAGAGTTAATAGACAAGAACACTAATAAAGTAATAAATAAAATAAGTTGTGATTATTAGATACTAATCGATTTAATAAATCTGATTGTAGGATGTCAAACGAAAGACAAATAATTGTTGTGGAACCAGTAATTGATGCGGTGCCCCTACAAATGATACCTCCCAACTACGCACGGATGGAGGAAGTAGGATCTAGCATAATGGTCCCCATATCAGAATCCTCAATTGTCCTGTCGAAGGCTACCTTTGCCCAGGAAGTCAATGACTTAGAGGAAAGGATTCAGAAATTAGAGGAAGAACTGGATGAAGCAAAGAAGGAACTCACAGCTAAGAAAGCGGGATTTGTAGGTTGATAGTACTATGTTCCCAATAAGTGTAAGGGAATTCCAAGATGTAGCTAGTGATAGGAATAAATCACTAGTCGGCTATGTATTCTTTTCTGTTGTATGTAAACTAGTGATATAATATAAATCACTAGATATATATGTAATCCTTTTATGTGAAATACAAATTTCTGTCTATTAAACTGAGTTGTTTAATTATTATTCTGGTATTATATTTAGTTATTTGTTATATTTAGATAAATGGCACCTAGAAGAAGATCCCGAGGAGAAATTAAAGCAGAACAAGTAGAAGCAGATCCAACCCAAACCCTAGTGAATATTCTGGTAGGAGCTCTAAAAGGAAGGCAAGTAAATCCGTTACCAGCCACACCTAATAACCCAATTACTACCCAGTTTAAAGACTTTAAACTAGTGGGACCGTCGGAGTTCAAAGGAACGGATGAGCCAATAAAGTCTCAGACTTGGATTACAGAGATGGAGAAAATGTTTAATGTAACCAAGGAGAATGATAATCAAAAAGTTGATTTTGCCACTTTCTTTTTGAAGGAAGAAGCCAACCACTGGTGGGAAGCTAACAAGGGTCGAGCTGGAGAAGGGGTCATTACTTGGGACAAGTTTAAGGAATTGTTCTTTGCAAATTATTTTTCGACTTCAATGCAGGATCGCATGGAAGTTCAATTTCTAAAAATAAAACAAGGAGAGTTGACGGTATCACAGTATACAGCCAAATTCAATGAGTTGGCTAGGGTTGCATTACACCAGGTTGATATCGAGGCGAGAAAGACTAGAAGATTTGAAGAGGGGCTGAAACCCCAGATCAGGAGTAAGATATTAGTATTTTAACTGAAAAATTTCTCAGAGATTCTAGAAAAGGCCATTATAGCTGAGAAGGAAGAAGAGGCCCTATTAAAATTTCATAAGGAGAAGAGGAATAATACAGGGAAGGGAAGCACTAGTGGGAATTACAACAACAACAACAACAAGAGAAGGTGGAGGTGGCTTTTCCAAGCAACCCCGAAAATGAGGGAAATAACTTTAACAATAATGTCAATAAAGGAGGAAACAGCAACACCAATCAAAGAATTGAACGGTGTCAAATATGTGGAAAGAGTTACAAAGGGGCATGTTACTTCAGATGGATGAAGTGTTATACCTATGGAGAAGATGGGCACTATTCCAACAGGTGCCCACAAAAGAAGGAAAAAAGCAAGAATATCAAATGTTTCAACTGTGGGGCAGGGGGTGGATAAGTTTTGCCCAAAACCTAAGAAGGCGAATGTGGGGGGAGTCAAAATTTCAACAATAACACTGGATCAGCAGTAGCAGGAGTTGCTCAAAATCGTCCGAATGCAAGAACGTTTAACATGACGATGAGGGATGCTGTTGCGGCACAAGACGTGGTAACAGGTATTATCCCAATTGATATCGTAAATGCTTATGTGTTGTTCGACTCTGGTGCTTCTTGTTCGTTTGTATCTGTTGATTTTGTTAAGAGATTAAAAATTCCATGTGAAGACCTAGATGTACCTTTCAACATAGAAATTACTAATAAAGAAATAATCCCTGTTCGTACAGTACATAAGAATTGTAGTGTAGAAATTCAGGGACATAAGTTTTCGGTAAACCTTATCCCTATACAGCTAGGGGAGTTTGATGTAATTTTGGGAATGGATTGGTTGGGTAGTCATAAGGCAGTGTATGATTTTAAGCGAAAATAAGTAAGCTTAGGGACATCTTTGAAAATGAAGGTAGTATTCAAGGGAAGTTGTTCACCAAAGAAAGTCCGTTGTTTAACAGTTATGCAGGCTAAGAGATTTCTTAGGAAGGGTGGTACAGGTTACTTGGCATATGTTGTTGATACAAGGAAGGAAGGGGGAAAGCTAGATCAAATCCCAGTAGTAAATGAGTTTTCGGACGTATTACCAAATGACCTACCTGGTCTTCCACCTGACAGAGAGATTGATTTTGTAATCGACCTTGCACCTGGTATAGCACCAGTTTTAAAGGCTCCATATAAGATGGCACCGGTGGAATTAAAGGAGTTACATGTTCAGCTGCAAGAACTCTTAGACAAGAAGTACATACAACCTAGTGTTTCACCATGGGAAGCACCTGTGTTGTTTGTAAAGAAGAAGGATGGGACTTTAAGATTATGTATAGATTATCAGGAGTTAAATAAGTTAACTGTAAAGAATAAGTACCCCTTACCAAGGATTTATGATTTGTTCGATCAGTTAAAAGGAGCTGAGCATTTTTTGAAGATCGACCTACGATCGGGTTATCATCAACTAAAGGTAAGAAAAGAAGATGTGCCAAAGACAGCGTTTAGGACACGATACGGACATTATGAGTTTCTTGTGATGTCCTTTTGGTTAACAAATGCACCGGCAGCTTTTGTGGATTTAATAAATCGAGTGTTTAAGTCATGATTGGATAAATTTGTGGTGGTGTTTATTGATGATATCCTAATATACTTGAAGACACGGGAGGAACATGCTGAACACTTGAGGAGGGTATTAGAGATATTAAGAAAGGAACAACTCTACCCAAATTTTCCAAGTGTGAATTCTGGTAAGACGAAGTCTAGTTCCTAGGTCACGTAATTGATAAGAATGGGGTAGCAGTAGATTCGGCAAAGATAGAAACAATCATAAATTAGGATCAACCAACAACACCAACAGAAGTACGAAATTTTCTTGGTTTAGCAAGGTGTTATCGTCGTTTTATAAAAGATTTTTCAAAAATAGCGACCCCGCTAACCAATTTAACTCAAAAGACGGTGAAGTACGTTTGGACAGACAAGTGTGAGGAGAGCTTTCAAGAATTGAAGAAATTATTGAGTAGGGCACCAGTGTTATCACTACCAGATGATACTGGGGGTCTTGTGGTTTATAGTGATGCTCAGGGGTTTAGGATGTGTGTTAATGTAACATGGGAAGGTGATCGCCTATGCTTCGCAACAACTCAAGGATTATGAGAAAAGGTATCCTACTCACGATCTGGAGTTAGCCGCGGTAGTTTTTGCTTTGAAGTTTGGCAACATTATTTGTATGGGGGAAAGTGTGAAATAAACACAGATCACAAAGTTTGAAGTATATTTTTACACAGAAAGAGTTAAATATGAGGCAGAGGAGGTGGTTAGAATTAATAAAGGACTTTAATTGTGAAATCCTATATCATCCCGGTAAAGCCAACGTGGTTGCAGATGCATTAAGCCGAAAGAATCAAGAAAAGTTGAATGTCATCACAAACAACTGAGGTACTGATAAAAGAGTTTGAAAAACTTGAGATTAAAGTAAGAGTTCCAACTAACCCTAATCAGAAGCTATTTGTGATAGAGATGGCCTCAACCTTAATAGATAGAATCAGAGAGATGCAGGCGAAAGATGAAGCGTGTCAGAAGAGTAAAAATGAGATAACTCATGGAAAGAACATCAAGTTTCGAGTAGATAAAGAGGGAGTACTGTGGTATGAGGATAGAATTTGGGTTCCATCGATATCGGTACTGAAAGATGAAATCTTAAAAGAAACCCATAGTTCTAAGTTTGATGTGCACCCAAGGAGTACTAAGATGTATAAAGATTTGAGTCAGCACTTTTGGTTGTCGAACATGAAACGAGAGATAGCAGAATGGGTAAGCAAGTGTCTCACATGTCAAAGGGTTAAAACTGAACACCAAAAGCCGAGTGGATTACTACAACCTCTACCGATTTCTGAATGGAAGTGGGAGCACATCACCATAGACTTTGTGGTAGGACTTCTTGTCACACAAAAAGGCCACAATGCCATTTGGGTAATAGTTGATCGTCTCACCAAATCAGCCCATTTTCTGCCTATTAAGGTTACTTATAATCTTGATCAGCTAGCAAAGTTATACATAAACAAAATTTTCTCTAGACATGGAGTTCCTGTATCTATAGTGTCAGATCGAGATCCACGGTTTACTTCAACTTTTGGAGGAGTCTTCAAACGCACTTAGGAACCCAGTTGAGGTTAAGTACAACATATCACCCTTAAACCGATGGATAAAGTGAGAACCATTCAAACGTCGGAGGATATGTTGAGGACCTGTATCATGGATTTCAAAGGAAGTTGGGAGGATCAGTTGCCTTTGGTAGATTTTACGTACAACAACAGTTACCTTGCCAGCATTGGAATGCCGCCATATGAAACTTTGTACGGTAGAAAGTGTAGAACACCTTTGTGTTGGGATGAAGTTAGGGAAAGACAAATGCTTGGACCTGAGATAGTTCAGCAAACCTACTGAGAAGATTCGAGTTATACGTAAAAGGTTGCAAGCGTCTCAAACCCTAACCCTAATTTTATTTATTAACCTTAATTCTAAATTATAAACCCTAATGGTCAAATTTAGTTTTAGAGTTTCTAGAAGAATATGAAATGACTAAATTACCCTTAGATTTAATTAGGAAATTACCAAAATACCCTTAGTATGTGGGAAATAACTAAAATGCCCTTTATCTTTTCCTTTTGAAAGGGATAAGACCAAATCTAATGAGTCATCAATGGATAGATTTTGACACATGCTGAAAATGGCCCCTATCAACCCTAGATTGACACCACAACACAAACCATTAATGAAATTAAGCTTAGTTGTCAATTAAATGGAGAACTTAGCTTTTTACCCCTACTTTGAGTTTTTATATATGACTAAGTGTTAGATTCTTAAACCCATGAAATTTACACTAATCATACATAACAAACCAACTCACAAACAACCCTCAGCAAGCCAAGGAAAGAATCAAAAAGTGGAATTCAAGAATTGTTCAAAAAGGTTCAAAACCCTAACCCTAATCTTAGATCTTTAAAGCTGCAATAAAAATTATGTTTTAGTGTTTAAATATGTTTAATAGTATGTTGTTTAGTGATCTGGGTTGCTAAAATAAGAATCTATAGCACCTAAATGCATAAAAGTGATTATTTAAGCAAACTATCAAACCCTAGAAAATGGTCTGACAACCGAATGTCAGCCCTTATAGATCTTAATCTATTAAGTGTTTACGTTGTTTAAAGGTTTATAGTTATACTATGTAATGTTGTTAGTAGTCTGGAAGTGATAGCATGATAATCGGATCAACAGATTAAAAGTTATAGTCAGTCAAACAGGGTTGACCGATCACGAAATTCAGTTTTCTTGAAATTCCAGAAAACTAAAGAACACAACCTGACAGTCGTTTGACCGGCTTGATTCTCTTAACTGTTAGACTGTTAGGATGTTATATTGTAGCTAGGTTATACCTTGACATGTACACTACACCACTATGACACTCTAAGGCCTTACAAATTCACAAATTATAAGTTATTTAAGGTCAAACTGAGTTGACCGTTCACACAAGAGTTTCTAGGTAACCCAGAAAGCAAAAATAGGGGTCTGACAAGATCTTTAGAGGCCTAGATCTTGCTACCATGGTATATTTAGACTCTCTAAGTGTTACCCGTTTGCACCCTGACAAGTATACTATAACACCTTGACATTAAATCACCTGAACCATGAATACAGTGTAAGTTATTAAGGCTGTAATAGCGTTGACCGGCCATGACTTTCATTTCTGGAAAACCCAGAAATGAAGAACAGCCCTGACCATGTGGTTTGTCCCCCAATATGTTCCTGTAATGATGTAGTTGGACACTAAGATGGCCATAGACGTGTACTATTACATCAACACTACAACTTGGTTACACCTACATGCCCAGAAACATAGCTAGTTGAGATTAAAACCTGGTCAAACCAGCCCCCAAGGCGTTGACCGGACTGTTCTTCAGTTTATGAAGAACACCAAAGGCGACGGTTCCTGTCGCTATAGCCTATAGCGATAGTTTTATTTGAAAAATAATAATAATAATTAAAATAAATAGAAATAAATAAAAATAAATACTAAATAATTAATAAATAAGTTTTAAAATTCATTTTAAGTTATAATAAATAATTTTAAATATTTTGACATAAAAATTTATTAATATTTAATTTATTTAAATATTAATTATAACAAAATTATTTAATAATGGTATTAAATAATTTAGTTAAAATGATTTTAATAGTTTAAAAATTATTTTAAATAATAATAAGTTATTTAAAAATAATATTAATGATTTAAAAATCATTATCAATAAAATTAAATTAATTAAAATAATATTGATGATTTAAAATCATTATGAATGATTATTAAATATTTAAAAATATTATTAATGATTTAAAAATCATTATAATTGATAATAAATTATTTTGAGCTTCTAGAAACTATTATAAATAACGATTAAATTATCTAAAGTGATATTGAAACTTTTAAATAAAGTTTATTGAAAAACTAACTCGATAATTATTCGATAAAGCAATAAAACACCGAATGAACGCCGAAATCAACCTAAACGCTAATAGTTTGATTAGATATTAGTTATTATTGATTCTAACGACTGTTATAAACATATTTAGGTTGCGTAGACAGTTTTGAATAACATAAAATTAGCTGATCTTCAAACAGGCAAGTTTTTCTAACTTTATTTAATTTCTTTATTACATGTAAGTCTTATATATTGATATACGAACTTGTTATAAATATTATTCGTGATATCTATTATTAAAAGGGTTATTGCTTCTTGTTCAAGCATAACCAAGCCATATGAACTGTTATTTGCGTAAAATGTGTTTGATTGATAATCAAAGCATAGATTGTGGTAAAACCAATATTGTTTGGTACAAATATATATACTGATACTATTATGACCTGCAATTATACACTGACCAGGGTTTATTTATGACCAGCAGTTCTACACTGACCGGGTGGTTAAAATTATATGATAAGATGATATGCATACTCCTAGAATATTTGGTTAAACAAATCAACTCAGGTAGCTAAGTCTTTATGACTGACAGAAACCCGTAATGTGCGGGGTTTGGCAGACAAACCTCAGTATATATATATGGAAAAACTCTTTGAACTACATGTTCATTAAATTCAGATATTATGTGAGTATAAAATATAAATTTTCTAAAACTTGCTGAGCCTTTTAAAGCTCATCATTGCAAATGTTATTTTCCTTTGCAGCTGTGTCCAATATTCCTGGAAGTTCAAGTGCACACTCTTGTGGATAGTTGGATTCTATTAAATAAGTTTATTATATTAAGACTTGAATATGTTTGGGAAAAACTCTGATGTAATAGTTTGGTACGTATGTAATCGAATTTTATTATATTATTAGTTTATAAGTTAATTAGATTTACATTCTTAAGAGAAGATAAGAATAAGTACAGTATCTATATGAACTATATATCTGAATGAGGGTATTAAATGATCTTGAGAGTTCTGTAAGCACTGAGGTCGCCCCTCGGCTCCAAGAACAATCTTATCATTTGTACTGTGAATGTCAAATAGATGGGAATTATCGGTATGAAAGAAATATATGTAAGATCATAAATCTATACATCCAAGTGAGGGTATTCAGATACAGTAATTGTTCTGACGAGAACTATTATCTGATATGGATACTGTGAATTTTGGATTTATAGGATTTATTATCATATGGAATATTTACGTGAGCACCAAATCTGCAACAGGGATTGTAGAGAATTTGGGGGCGTCACAATTTGGTATCAGAGCATTAGGTTAAAAACCTTAGGAGAAAACCATTCGGCTATAACCTTGGAAGAATAAGTACGATGAAGGAGATAGTAAGAAGATAAACTCAAATAGAGTTTATACAGGGTATGAATTACTGAACATTTATCAAGAAGAGTTAATAGACAAGAACACTAATAAAGTAATAAATAAAATAAGTTGTGATTATTAGATACTAATCGATTTAATAAATCTGATTGTAGGATGTCAAACGAAAGACAAATAATTGTTGTGGAACCAGTAATTGATGCGGTGCCCCTACAAATGATACCTCCCAACTACGCACGGATGGAGGAAGTAGGATCTAGCATAATGGTCCCCATATCAGAATCCTCAATTGTCCTGTCGAAGGCTAGCTTTGCCCAAGAAGTCAATGACTTAGAAGGAAAGGATTCAGAAATTAGAGGAAGAACTGGATGAAGCAAAGAAGGAACTCACAGCTAAGAAAGCGGGATTTGTAGGTTGATAGTACTATGTTCCCAATAAGTGTAAGGGAATTCCAAGATGTAGCTAGTGATAGGAATAAATCACTAGTCGGCTATGTATTCTTTTCTGTTGTATGTAAACTAGTGATATAATATAAATCACTAGATATATATGTAATCCTTTTATGTGAAATACAAATTTCTGTCTATTAAACTGAGTTGTTTAATTATTATTCTGGTATTTATATTTAGTTATTTGTTATATTTAGATAAATGGCACCTAGAAGAAGATCCCGAGGAGAAATTAAAGCAGAACAAGTAGAAGCAGATCCAACCCAAACCCTAGTGAATATTCTGGTAGGAGCTCTAAAAGGAAGGCAAGTAAATCCGTTACCAGCCACACCTAATAACCCAATTACTACCCAGTTTAAAGACTTTAAACTAGTGGGACCGTCGGAGTTCAGAGGAACGGATGAGCCAAATATAAAGTCTCAGACTTGGATTACAGAGATGGAGAAAATGTTTAATGTAACCAAGGAGAATGATAATCAAAAAGTTGATTTTGCCACTTTCTTTTTGAAGGAAGAAGCCAACCACTGGTGGGAAGCTAACAAGGGTCGAGCTGGAGAAGGGGTCATTACTTGGGACAAGTTTAAGGAATTGTTCTTTGCAAATTATTTTTCGACTTCAATGCAGGATCGCATGGAAGTTCAATTTCTAAAATAAAACAAGGAGAGTTGACGGTATCACAAGTATACAGCCAAATTCAATGAGTTGGCTAGGGTTGCATTACACCAGGTTGATATCGAGGCGAGAAAGACTAGAAGATTTGAAGAGGGGCTGAAACCCCAGATCAGGAGTAAGATATTAGTATTTTAACTGAAAAATTTCTCAGAGATTCTAGAAAAGGCCATTATAGCTGAAAAGGAAGGAGAGGCCCTATTAAAATTTCATAAGGAGAAGAGGAATAATACAGGGAAGGGAAGCACTAGTGGGAATTACAACAACAACAACAACAAGAGAAGGTGGGAGGTGGCTTTTCCAAGCAACCCCGAAAAATGAGGAAATAACTTTAACAATAATGTCAATAAAGGAGGAAACAGCAACACCAATCAAAGAACTGAACGGTGTCAAATATGTGGAAAGAGTTACAAAGGGGCATGTTACTTCAGATGGATGAAGTGTTATACCTGTGGAGAAGATGGGCACTATTCCAACAGGTGCCCATAAAAGAAGGAAAAAAGCAAGAATATCAAATGTTTCAACTGTGGGGCAGGGGGTGGATAAGTTTTCCCAAAACCTAAGAAGGCGAATGTGGGGGGAGTCAAAATTTCAACAATAACACTGGATCAGCAAGTAGCAGGAGTTGCTCAAAATCGTCCGAATGCAAGAACGTTTAACATGACTATGAGGGATGCTGTTGCGGCACAAGACGTGGTAACAGGTATTATCCCAATTAATATCGTAAATGCTTATGTGTTGTTCGACTCTGGTGCTTCTTTTTCGTTTGTATCTGTTGATTTTGTTAAGAGATTAAAAATTCCATGTGAAGACCTAGATGTACCTTTCATCATAGAAATTACCAATAAAGAAATAATCCCTGTTCATACAGTACATAAGAATTGTAGTGTAGAAATTCAGGGACATAAGTTTTCGGTAAACCTTATCCCTATACAGCTACGGGAGTTTGATGTAATTTTGGGAATGGATTGGTTGGGTAGTCATAAGGCAGTGTATGATTTAAGCGAAAATAAGTAAGCTTAGGGACATCTTTGAAAATGAAGGTAGTATTCAAGGGAAGTTGTTCACCAAAGAAAGTCCGTTGTTTAACAGTTATGCAGGCTAAGAGATTTCTTAGGAAGGGTGGTACAGGTTACTTGGCATATGTTGTTGATACAAGGAAGGAAGGGGGA
Source organism: Panax stipuleanatus (assembly GCA_020205555.1). Classification (NCBI taxonomy): domain Eukaryota; kingdom Viridiplantae; phylum Streptophyta; class Magnoliopsida; order Apiales; family Araliaceae; genus Panax; species Panax stipuleanatus. The sequence continues at coordinate 113,408,887 of CM035124.1, forward strand.
AAGCTAGATCAAATCCCAGTAGTAAATGAGTTTTCGGACGTATTACCAAATGACCTACCTGGTCTTCCACCTGACAGAGAGATTGATTTTGTAATCGACCTTGCACCTGGTATAGCACCAGTTTTAAAGGCTCCATATAGGATGGCACGGTGGAATTAAAGGAGTTACATGTTCAGCTGCAAGAACTCTTAGACAAGAAGTACATACAACCTAGTGTTTCACCATGGGAAGCACCTGTGTTGTTTGTAAAGAAGAAGGATGGGACTTTAAGATTATGTATAGATTATCAGGAGTTAAATAAGTTAACTGTAAAGAATAAGTACCCCTTACCAAGGATTGATGATTTGTTCGATCAGTTAAAAGGAGCTGAGCATTTTTTGAAGATCGACCTACGATCGGGTTATCATCAACTAAAGGTAAGAAAAGAAGATGTGCCAAAGACAGCGTTTAGGACACGATACGGACATTATGAGTTTCTTGTGATGTCCTTTTGGTTAACAAATGCACCGGCAGCTTTTGTGGATTTAATAAATCGAGTGTTTAAGTCATGATTGGATAAATTTGTGGTGGTGTTTATTGATGATATCCTAATATACTTGAAGACACGGGAGGAACATGCTGAACACTTGAGGAGGGTATTAGAGATATTAAGAAAGGAACAACTCTACCCAAATTTTCCAAGTGTGAATTCTGGTAAGACGAAGTCTAGTTCCTAGGTCACGTAATTGATAAGAATGGGGGTAGCAGTAGATTCGGCAAAGATAGAAACAATCATAAATTAGGATCAACCAACAACACCAACAGAAGTACGAAATTTTCTTGGTTTAGCAAGGTGTTATCGTCGTTTTATAAAAGATTTTTCAAAAATAGCGACCCCGCTAACCAATTTAACTCAAAAGACGGTGAAGTACGTTTGGACAGACAAGTGTGAGGAGAGCTTTCAAGAATTGAAGAAATTATTGAGTAGGGCACCAGTGTTATCACTACCAGATGATACTGGGGGTCTTGTGGTTTATAGTGATGCTCAGGGGTTTAGGATGTGTGTTAATGTAACATGGGAAGGTGATCGCCTATGCTTCGCAACAACTCAAGGATTATGAGAAAAGGTATCCTACTCACGATCTGGAGTTAGCCGCGGTAGTTTTTTCTTTGAAGTTTGGCAACATTATTTGTATGGGGGAAAGTGTGAAATAAACACAGATCACAAAAGTTTGAAGTATATTTTTACACAGAAAGAGTTAAATATGAGGCAGAGGAGGTGGTTAGAATTAATAAAGGACTTTAATTGTGAAATCCTATATCATCCCGGTAAAGCCAACGTGGTTGCAGATGCATTAAGCCGAAAGAATCAAGAAAAGTTGAATGTCATCACAAACAACGAGGTACTGATAAAAGAGTTTGAAAAACTTGAGATTAAAGTAAGAGTTCCAACTAACCCTAATCAGAAGCTATTTGTGATAGAGACGGCCTCAACCTTAATAGATAGAATCAGAGAGATGCAGGAGAAAGATGAAGCGTGTCAGAAGAGTAAAAATGAGATAACTCATGGAAAGAACATCAAGTTTCGAGTAGATAAAGAGGGAGTACTGTGGTATGAGGATAGAATTTGGGTTCCATCGGTATCGGTACTGAAAGATGAAATCTTAAAAGAAACCCATAGTTCTAAGTTTGATGTGCACCCAAGGAGTACTAAGATGTATAAAGATTTGAGTCAGCACTTTTGGTTGTCGAACATGAAACGAGAGATAGCAGAATGGGTAAGCAAGTGTCTCACATGTCAAAGGGTTAAAGCTGAACACCAAAAGCCGAGTGGATTACTACAACCTCTACCGATTTCTGAATGGAAGTGGGAGCACATCACCATAGACTTTGTGGTAGGACTTCTTGTCACACAAAAAGGCCACAATGCCATTTGGGTAATAGTTGATCGTCTCACCAAATCAGCCCATTTTCTGCCTATTAAGGTTACTGATGAGTGGGATTTATACCCGCAAATCGGATACCTTATGGCTTAAATAGTTGCCTGATCGTCGTAGTTTTTATATAGTTTATTATGTTTATAGTATTTTTATGCTTAACCGATGTTTTGCAGGCTTTACAGGACTTTTCTAGCTTTTAGGGGACAAAATGGACTAATTTACATACACTGGCGCCGCAGCGCCAATGTCTAGTCTTAATCTCGCACCGCGACGCCGCCCCTGGTCCTTGCTGATGTCATCCTGGCGCTGCAGCGCCACAGTTCCTTTATGGGCTCGCGCTGCAGCGCGACCTCCGGTCTTTTGATTTTAATATGGCGCCGCAGCGCCACTTATAAGCTGATTGCCCGCGCCGCAGCGCGACCTCCGGTGCCCAGGTAGAAAAGGCTTGCTTTTGACCTAGAAAGAGGAGAAAAACAGATATATAAAAACAGAGGGAGCCTCTGCCAAAGAAGAGGCGAGGAGAGGAAAAGGAGGAAGACTGGGATAGAATCGGTTAGCTTAGCTTAGGATAGATTAGATCTCTTTTGTACTTTCTCTCTCTAGTTATTGGATAATGTTTGTAAATATAGATTAGGTAGATTAAGGTAAAGTTTGGGTTTTCCTTGGAGCAACAAGAGCAGTGAGCTACACGGATTGGAGAGCTTGAAAGGAGCGAAATGCTTGGAGACTGAAGAGCCTTGACAGAGTTTATTCTTGTCCATTCATTTCCTCTATTTTTGTAATCCATAAATGTTGTCTTCATTGCTACTTATATTTTGTTCAATAGCTATGAACTAAGTATTGGCTCTAAGGTTATAACGAAACCCTTTGTTAGTTAAATTGACTGTCTTATCTCTTTGGTTGGCACCATATGGTTTGGTTTAATATATTCATGCTTAACGATTCTCACTAAGACATTAGTGATGATTTTGGTAATCTATATGATATCGAAAGAAGAATTGTAGATTTACACCTAAATATATTGGCATGTGATTATGGGTTTCGAATGCATAAGTTGTGCGTAGAATAGACATATATCTGTGTGCCACGTGTGACCTAATTGAGAACTTATGCTTAAATCCTAATTAGGTTAATTCGCATAGACATGTGTAGGATTATCACTTAGTTTGGATGTTCTTTTCTGTTCTATTCCCTATCGGGTGGATCTGGAGAGGATATGTTTGTGCATACCTCGACAGAGGTGTATGAGCACCTGTGTGTTCTCGGTCGACAAACTGTCGTGACCCTTAAGACCAAAGAGAGAAGGGTAGGAAGTTTGATGAAGCATAGCACGCCAGGTGTTCGACAGAATGCCTGTGTGGGGTGAAGTTGTAACCTTAGCTTGTAATTCCTTCGATTACCATTCGTTATCCGTTTACTTGCTTTAATAATTAGTTATAACTAGTTTAACCACACTCCTATTAGTTTACTGTTCGAATAAGACTTAAGCGATACAAAGTTGGTATTTGGTAAATATTAGTGATAGTTCCTCGTGGGTACGACACTTTCCTTATCACTGTATTACTTGTTAGACCGCGTATACTTGCGCGTGTTTAGTGATCGGTTTTCCGACCAACAGTTACTTATAATCTTGATCAGCTAGCACAGTTAAACATAAACAAAATTTTCTCTAGACATGGAGTTCCTGTATCTATAGTGTCAGATCGAGATCCACGGTTTACTTCAACTTTTGGAGGAGTCTTCAAACGCACTTAGGAACCCAGTTGAGGTTAAGTACAACATATCACCCTTAAACCGACGGATAAAGTGAGAACCATTCAAACGTCGGAGGATATGTTGAGGACCTGTATCATGGATTTCAAAGGAAGTTGGGAGGATCAGTTTCCTTTGGTAGATTTTACGTACAACAACAGTTACCTTGCCAGCATTGGAATGCCGCCATATGAAACTTTATACGGTAGAAAGTGTAGAACACCTTTGTGTTGGGATGAAGTTGGGGAAAGACAAATGCTTGGACCTGAGATAGTTCAGCAAACCACTGAGAAGATTCGAGTTATACGTAAAAGGTTGCAAGCGTCTCAAACCCTAACCCTAATTTTATTTATTAACCTTAATTCTAAATTATAAACCCTAATGGTCAAATTTAGTTTTAGAGTTTCTAGAAGAATATGAAATGACTAAATTACCCTTAGATTTAATTATGAAATTATCCAAAATACCCTTAGTATGTGGGAAATAACTAAAATGCCCTTTATCTTTTCCTTTTGAAAGGGATAAGACCAAATCTAATGAGTCATCAATGGATAGATTTTGACACATGCTGAAAATGGCCCCTATCAACCCTAGATTGACACCACAACACAAACCATTAATGAAATTAAGCTTAGTTGTCAATTAAATGGAGAACTTAGCTTTTTACCCCTACTTTGAGTTTTTATATATGACTAAGTGTTAGATTCTTAAACCCATGAAATTTACACTAATCATACATAACAAACCAACTCACAAACAACCCTTAGCAAGCCAAGGAAAGAATCAAAAAGTGGAATTCAAGAATTGTTCAAAAGTTCAAAACCCTAACCCTAATCTTAGATCTTTAAAGCTGCAATAAAAATTATGTTTTAGTGTTTAAATATGTTTAATAGTATGTTGTTTAGTGATCTGGGTTGCTAAAATAAGAATCTATAGCACCTAAATGCATAAAGTGATTATTTAAGCAAACTATCAAACCCTAGAAAAATGGTCTGACAACCGAATGTCAGCCCTTATAGATCTTAATCTATTAAGTGTTTAAGTTGTTTAAAGGTTTATAGTTATACTATGTAATGTTGTTAGTAGTCTGGAAGTGATAGCATGATAATCGGATCAACAGATTAAAAGTTATAGTCAGTCAAACAGGGTTGACCGATCACGAAATTCAGTTTTCTTGAAATTCCAGAAAACTAAAGAATACAACCTGACAGTCGTTTGACCGGCTTGATTCTCTTAACTGTTAGACTGTTAGGATGTTATATTGTAGCTAGGTTATACCTTGACATGTACACTACACCACTATGACACTCTAAGGCCTTACAAATTCACAAATTATAAGTTATTTAAGGTCAAACTGAGTTGACCGTTCACACAAGAGTTCTAGGTAACCCAGAAAGCAAAAATAGGGGTCTGACAAGATCTTTAGAGGCCTAGATCTTGCTACCATGGTATATTTAGACTCTCTAAGTGTTACCCGTTTGCACCCTGACAAGTATACTATAACACCTTGACATTAAATCACCTGAACCATGAATACAGTGTAAGTTATTAAGGCTGTAATAGCGTTGACCGGCCATGACTTTCATTTCTGGAAAACCCAGAATGAAGAACAGCCCTGACCATGTGGTTTGTCCCCCAATATGTTCCTGTAATGATGTAGTTGGACACTAAGATGGCCATAGACGTGTACTATTACATCAACACTACAACTTGGTTACACCTACATGCCCAGAAACATAGCTAGTTGAGATTAAAACCTGGTCAAACCCGCCCCCAAGGCGTTGACCGGACTGTTCTTCAGTTTATGAAGAACACCAAAGGCGACGGTTCCGGTCGCTATAGCCTATAGCGATAGTTTTATTTGAAAAATAATAATAATAATTAAAATAAATAGAAATAAATAAAAATAATACTAAATAATTAATAATAAGTTTTAAAATTTATTTTAAGTTATAATAAATAATTTTAAATATTTTGACATAAAAATTTATTAATATTTAATTTATTTAAATATTAATTATAACAAAATTATTTAATAATGGTATTAAATAATTTAGTTTAAAATGATTTTAATAGTTTAAAAATTATTTTAAATAATAATAAGTTATTTAAAAATAATATTAATGATTTAAAAATCATTATCAATAAAATTAAATTAATTAAAAATAATATTGATGATTTAAAAATCATTATGAATGATTATAAATATTTAAAAATAATATTAATGATTTAAAAATCTATTATAATTGATAATAAATTATTTTGAGCTTCTAGAAACTATTATAATAACGATTAAATTATCTAAAGTGATATTGAAACTTTTAAATAAAGTTTATTAAAAAACTAAACTCGATAATTATTCGATTAAAGCAATAAAACACCGAATGAACACCGAAATCAACCTAAACGCTAATAGTTTGATTAGATATTAGTTATTATTGATTCTAACGACTGTTATAAACATATTTAGGTTGCGTAGACAGTTTTGAATAACATAAAATTAGCTGATCTTCAAACAGGCAAGGTTTTTCTAACTTTATTTAATTTCTTTATTAAATGTAAGTCTTATATATTGATATACGAACTTGTTATAAATATTATTCGTGATATCTATTATTAAAAGGGTTTATTGCTTCTTGTTCAAGCATAACCAAGCCATATGAACTGTTATTTGCGTAAAATGTGTTTGATTTGATATCAAAGCATAGATTGTGGTAAAACCAATATTGTTTGGTACAAATATATATACTGATACTATTATGACCTGCAATTATACACTGACCAGGGTTTATTTATGACCGCAGTTCTACACTGACCGGGTGGTTAAAATTATATGATAAGATGATATGCATACTCCTAGAATGTTTGGTTAAACAAATCAACTCAGGTAGCTAAGTCTTTATGACTGACAGAAACCCGTAATGTGCGGGGTTTGGCAGACAAACCTCAGTATATATATATATGGAAAAACTCTTTGAACTACATGTTCATTAAATTCAGATATTATGTGAGTATAAAATATAAATTTTCTAAAACTTGCTGAGCCTTTTAAAGCTCATCATTGCAAATGTTATTTTCCTTTGCAGCTGTGTCCAATATTCCTGGAAGTTCAAGTGCACACTCTTGTGGATAGTTGGATTCTATTAATAAGTTTATTATATTAAGACTTGAATATGTTTGGGAAAAACTCTGATGTAATAGTTTGGTACGTATGTAATCGAATTTTATTATATTATTAGTTTATAAGTTAATTAGATTTACATTCTTAAGAGAAGATAAGAATAAGTACAGTATCTATATGAACTATATATCTGAATGAGGGTATTAAATGATCTTGAGAGTTCTGTAAGCACTGAGGTCGCCCCTCGGCTCCAAGAACAATCTTATCATTTGTACTGTGAATGTCAAATAGATGGGAATTATCGGTATGAAAGAAATATATGTAAGATCATAAATCTATACATCCAAGTGAGGGTATTCAGATACAGTAATTGTTCTGACGAGAACTATTATCTGATATGGATACTGTGAATTTTGGATTTATAGGATTTATTATCATATGGAATATTTACGTGAGCACCAAATCTGCAACAGGGATTGTAGAGAATTTGGGGGCGTCATAATTTGGTATCAGAGCATTAGGTTAAAAACCTTAGGAGAAAACCATTCGGCTATAACCTTGGAAGAATAAGTACGATGAAGGAGATAGTAAGAAGATAAACTCAAATAGAGTTTATACAGGGGATGAATTACTGAACATTTATCAAGAAGAGTTAATAGACAAGAACACTAATAAAGTAATAAATAAAATAAGTTGTGATTATTAGATACTAATCGATTTAATAAATCTGATTGTAGGATGTCAAACGAAAGACAAATAATTGTTGTGGAACCAGTAATTGATGCGGTGCCCCTACAAATGATACCTCCCAACTACGCACTGGATGGAGGAAGTAGGATCTAGCATAATGGTCCCCATATCAGAATCCTCAATTGTCCTGTCGAAGGCTAGCCTTTGCCCAGGAAGTCAATGACTTAGAGGAAAGGATTCAGAAATTAGAGGAAGAACTGGATGAAGCAAAGAAGGAACTCACAGCTAAGAAAGCGGGATTTGTAGGTTGATAGTACTATGTTCCCAATAAGTGTAAGGGAATTCCAAGATGTAGCTAGTGATAGGAATAATCACTAGTCGGCTATGTATTCTTTTCTGTTGTATGTAAACTAGTGATATAATATAAATCACTAGATATATATGTAATCCTTTTATGTGAAATACAAATTTCTGTCTATTAAACTGAGTTGTTTAATTATTATTCTGGTATTTATATTTAGTTATTTGTTATATTTAGATAAATGGCACTAGAAGAAGATCCCGAGGAGAAATTAAAGCAGAACAAGTAGAAGCAGATCCAACCCAAACCCTAGTGAATATTCTGGTAGGAGCTCTAAAAGGAAGGCAAGTAAATCCGTTACCAGCCACACCTAATAACCCAATTACTACCCAGTTTAAAGACTTTAAACTAGTGGGACCGTCGGAGTTCAAAGGAACGGATGAGCCAATAAAGTCTCAGACTTGGATTACAGAGATGGAGAAAATGTTTAATGTAACCAAGGAGAATGATAATCAAAAAGTTGATTTTGCCACTTTCTTTTTGAAGGAAGAAGCCAACCACTGGTGGGAAGCTAACAAGGGTCGAGCTGGAGAAGGGGTCATTACTTGGGACAAGTTTAAGGAATTGTTCTTTGCAAATTATTTTTCGACTTCAATGCAGGATCGCATGGAAGTTCAATTTCTAAAATAAAACAAGGAGAGTTGACGGTATCACAGTATACAGCCAAATTCAATGAGTTGGCTAGGGTTGCATTACACCAGGTTGATATCGAGGCGAGAAAGACTAGAAGATTTGAAGAGGGGCTGAAACCCCAGATCAGGAGTAAGATATTAGTATTTTAACTGAAAAATTTCTCAGAGATTCTAGAAAAGGCCATTATAGCTGAAAAGGAAGAAGAGGCCCTATTAAAATTTCATAAGGAGAAGAGGAATAATACAGGGATGGGAAGCACTAGTGGGAATTACAACAACAACAACAACAAGAGAAGGTGAGAGGTGGCTTTTCCAAGCAACCCCGAAAAATGGGGAAATAACTTTAACAAGAATGTCAATAAAGGAGGAAACAGCAACACCAATCAAAGAATTGAACGGTGTCAAATATGTGGAAAGAGTTACAAAGGGGCATGTTACTTCAGATGGATGAAGTGTTATACCTATGGAGAAGATGGGCACTATTCCAACAGGTGCCCACAAAAGAAGGAAAAAAGCAAGAATATCAAATGTTTCAACTGTGGGGCAGGGGGTGGATAAGTTTTGCCCAAAACCTAAGAAGGCGAATGTGGGGGGAGTCAAAATTTCAACAATAACACTGGATCAGCAGTAGCAGGAGTTGCTCAAAATCGTCCGAATGCAAGAACGTTTAACATGACGATGAGGGATGCTGTTGCGGCACAAGACGTGGTAACAGGTATTATCCCAATTGATATCGTAAATGCTTATGTGTTGTTCGACTCTGGTGCTTCTTGTTCGTTTGTATCTGTTGATTTTGTTAAGAGATTAAAAATTCCATGTGAAGACCTAGATGTACCTTTCAACATAGAAATTACTAATAAAGAAATAATCCCTGTTCGTACAGTACATAAGAATTGTAGTGTAGAAATTCAGGGACATAAGTTTTCGGTAAACCTTATCCCTATACAGCTAGGGGAGTTTGATGTAATTTTGGGAATGGATTAGTTGGGTAATCATAAGGCAGTGTATGATTTTAAGCAAAAATAAGTAAGCTTAGGGACATCTTTGAAAATGAAGGTAGTATTCAAGGGAAGTTGTTCACCAAAGAAAGTCCGTTGTTTAACAGTTATGCAGGCTAAGAGATTTCTTAGGAAGGGTGGTACAGGTTACTTGGCATATGTTGTTGATACAAGGAAGGAAGGGGGAAAGCTAGATCAAATCCCAGTAGTAAATGAGTTTTCGGACGTATTACCAAATGACCTACCTGGTCTTCCACCTGACAGAGAGATTGATTTTGTAATCGACCTTGCACCTGGTATAGCACCAGTTTTAAAGGCTCCATATAGATGGCACCGGTGGAATTAAAGGAGTTACATGTTCAGCTGCAAGAACTCTTAGACAAGAAGTACATACAACCTAGTGTTTCACCATGGGAAGCACCTGTGTTGTTTGTAAAGAAGAAGGATGGGACTTTAAGATTATGTATAGATTATCAGGAGTTAAATAAGTTAACTGTAAAGAATAAGTACCCCTTACCAAGGATTTATGATTTGTTCGATCAGTTAAAAGGAGCTGAGCATTTTTTGAAGATCGACCTACGATCGGGTTATCATCAACTAAAGGTAAGAAAAGAAGATGTGCCAAAGACAGCGTTTAGGACACGATACGGACATTATGAGTTTCTTGTGATGTCCTTTTGGTTAACAAATGCACCGGCAGCTTTTGTGGATTTAATAAATCGAGTGTTTAAGTCATGATTGGATAAATTTGTGGTGGTGTTTATTGATGATATCCTAATATACTTGAAGACACGGGAGGAACATGCTGAACACTTGAGGAGGGTATTAGAGATATTAAGAAAGGAACAACTCTACCCAAATTTTCCAAGTGTGAATTCTGGTAAGACGAAGTCTAGTTCCTAGGTCACGTAATTGATAAGAATGGGGTAGCAGTAGATTCGGCAAAGATAGAAACAATCATAAATTAGGATCAACCAACAACACCAACAGAAGTACGAAATTTTCTTGGTTTAGCAAGGTGTTATCGTCGTTTTATAAAAGATTTTCAAAAATAGCGACCCCCGCTAACCAATTTAACTCAAAAGACGGTGAAGTACGTTTGGACAGACAAGTGTGAGGAGAGCTTTCAGAATTGAAGAAATTATTGAGTAGGGCACCAGTGTTATCACTACCAGATGATACTGGGGGTCTTGTGGTTTATAGTGATGCTCAGGGGTTAGGATGTGTGTTAATGTAACATGGGAAGGTGATCGCCTATGCTTCGCAACAACTCAAGGATTATGAGAAAAGGTATCCTACTCACGATCTGGAGTTAGCCGCGGTAGTTTTTGCTTTGAAGTTTGGCAACATTATTTGTATGGGGGAAAGTGTGAAATAAACACAGATCACAAAAGTTTGAAGTATATTTTTACAAAGAAAGAGTTAAATATGAGGCAGAGGAGGTGGTTAGAATTAATAAAGGACTTTAATTGTGAAATCCTATATCATCCCGGTAAAGCCAACGTGGTTGCAGATGCATTAAGCCGAAAGAATCAAGAAAAGTTGAATGTCATCACAAACAATGAGGTACTGATAAAAGAGTTTGAAAAACTTGAGATTAAAGTAAGAGTTCCAACTAACCCTAATCAGAAGCTATTTGTGATAGAGATGGCCTCAACCTTAATAGATAGAATCAGAGAGATGCAGGCGAAAGATGAAGCGTGTCAGAAGAGTAAAAATGAGATAACTCATGGAAAGAACATCAAGTTTCGAGTAGATAAAGAGGGAGTACTGTGGTATGAGGATAGAATTTGGGTTCCATCGATATCGGTACTGAAAGATGAAATCTTAAAAGAAACCCATAGTTCTAAGTTTGATGTGCACCCAAGGAGTACTAAGATGTATAAAGATTTGAGTCAGCACTTTTGGTTGTCGAACATGAAACGAGAGATAGCAGAATGGGTAAGCAAGTGTCTCACATGTCAAAGGGTTTAAAACTGAACACCAAAAGCCGAGTGGATTACTACAACCTCTACCGATTTCTGAATGGAAGTGGGAGCACATCACCATAGACTTTGTGGTAGGACTTCTTGTCACACAAAAAGGCCACAATGCCATTTGGGTAATAGTTGATCGTCTCACCAAATCAGCCCATTTTCTGCCTATTAAGGTTACTTATAATCTTGATCAGCTAGCAAAGTTATACATAAACAAAATTTTCTCTAGACATGGAGTTCCTGTATCTATAGTGTCAGATCGAGATCCACGGTTTACTTCAACTTTTGGAGGAGTCTTCAAACGCACTTAGGAACCCATTGAGGTTAAGTACAACATATCACCCTTAAACCGACGGATAAAGTGAGAACCATTCAAACGTCGGAGGATATGTTGAGGACCTGTATCATGGATTTCAAAGGAAGTTGGGAGGATCAGTTGCCTTTGGTAGATTTTACGTACAACAACAGTTACCTTGCCAGCATTGGAATGCCGCCATATGAAACTTTGTACGGTAGAAAGTGTAGAACACCTTTGTGTTGGGATGAAGTTAGGGAAAGACAAATGCTTGGACCTGAGATAGTTCAGCAAACCACTGAGAAGATTCGAGTTATACGTAAAAGGTTGCAAGCGTCTCAAACCCTAACCCTAATTTTATTTATTAACCTTAATTCTAAATTATAAACCCTAATGGTCAAATTTAGTTTTAGAGTTTCTAGAAGAATATGAAATGACTAAATTACCCTTAGATTTAATTAGGAAATTACCAAAATACCCTTAGTATGTGGGAAATAACTAAAATGCCCTTTATCTTTTCCTTTTGAAAGGGATAAGACCAAATCTAATGAGTCATCAATGGATAGATTTTGACACATGCTGAAAATGGCCCCTATCAACCCTAGATTGACACCACAACACAAACCATTAATGAAATTAAGCTTAGTTGTCAATTAAATGGAGAACTTAGCTTTTTACCCCTACTTTGAGTTTTTATATATGACTAAGTGTTAGATTCTTAAACCCATGAAATTTACACTAATCATACATAACAAACCAACTCACAAACAACCCTCAGCAAGCCAAGGAAAGAATCAAAAAGTGGAATTCAAGAATTGTTCAAAAAGGTCAAAACCCTAACCCTAATCTTAGATCTTTAAAGCTGCAATAAAAATTATGTTTTAGTGTTTAAATATGTTTAATAGTATGTTTTTAGTGATCTGGGTTGCTAAAATAAGAATCTATAGCACCTAAATGCATAAAAGTGATTATTTAAGCAAACTATCAAACCCTAGAAAAATGGTCTGACAACCGAATGTCAGCCCTTATAGATCTTAATCTATTAAGTGTTTACGTTGTTTAAAGGTTTATAGTTATACTATGTAATGTTGTTAGTAGTCTGGAAGTGATAGCATGATAATCGGATCAACAGATTAAAAGTTATAGTCAGTCAAACAGGGTTGACCGATCACGAAATTCAGTTTTCTTGAAATTCCAGAAAACTAAAGAACACAACCTGACAGTCGTTTGACCGGCTTGATTCTCTTAACTGTTAGACTGTTAGGATGTTATATTGTAGCTAGGTTATACCTTGACATGTACACTACACCACTATGACACTCTAAGGCCTTACAAATTCACAAATTATAAGTTATTTAAGGTCAAACTGAGTTGACCGTTCACACAAGAGTTTCTAGGTAACCCAGAAAGCAAAAATAGGGGTCTGACAAGATCTTTAGAGGCCTAGATCTTGCTACCACGGTATATTTAGGACTCTCTAAGTGTTACCCGTTTGCACCCTGACAAGTATACTATAACACCTTGACATTAAATCACCTGAACCATGAATACAGTGTAAGTTATTAAGGCTGTAATAGCGTTGACCGGCCATGACTTTCATTTCTGGAAAACCCAGAAATGAAGAACAACCCTGACCATGTGGTTTGTCCCCCAATATGTTCCTGTAATGATGTAGTTGGACACTAAGATGGCCATAGACGTGTACTATTACATCAACACTACAACTTGGTTACACCTACATGCCCAGAAACATTGTTAGTTGAGATTAAAACCTGGTCAAACCAGCCCCCAAGGCGTTGACCGGACTGTTCTTCAGTTTATGAAGAACACCAAAGGCGACGGTTCCTGTCGCTATAGCCTATAGCGATAGTTTTATTTGAAAAATAATAATAATAATTAAAATAAATAGAAATAAATAAAAATAAATACTAAATAATTAATAAATAAGTTTTAAAATTCATTTTAAGTTATAATAAATAATTTTAAATATTTTGACATAAAAATTTATTAATATTTAATTTATTTAAATATTAATTATAACAAAATTATTTAATAATGGTATTAAATAATTTAGTTTAAAATGATTTTAATAGTTTAAAAATTATTTTAAATAATAATAAGTTATTTAAAAATAATATTAATGATTTAAAAATCATTATCAATAAAATTAAATTAATTAAAAATAATATTGATGATTTAAAAATCATTATGAATGATTATTAAATATTTAAAAATAATATTAATGATTTAAAAATCATTATAATTGATAATAAATTATTTTGAGCTTCTAGAAACTATTATAAGTAACGATTAAATTATCTAAAGTGATATTGAAACTTTTAAATAAAGTTTATTGAAAAACTAACTCGATAATTATTCGATAAAGCAATAAAACACCGAATGAACGCCGAAATCAACCTAAACGCTAATAGTTTGATTAGATATTAGTTATTATTGATTCTAACGACTGTTATAAACATATTTAGGTTGCGTAGACAGTTTTGAATAACATAAAATTAGCTGATCTTCAAACAGGCAAGTTTTTCTAACTTTATTTAATTTCTTTATTACATGTAAGTCTTATATATTGATATACGAACTTGTTATAAATATTATTCGTGATATCTATTATTAAAAGGGTTATTGCTTCTTGTTCAAGCATAACCAAGCCATATGAACTGTTATTTGCGTAAAATGTGTTTGATTTGATAACAAAGCATAGATTGTGGTAAAACCAATATTGTTTGGTACAAATATATATACTGATACTATTATGACCTGCAATTATACACTGACCAGGGTTTATTTATGACCAGCAGTTCTACACTGACCGGGTGGTTAAAATTATATGATAAGATGATATGCATACTCCTAGAATATTTGGTTAAACAAATCAACTCAGGTAGCTAAGTCTTTATGACTGACAGAAACCCGTAATGTGCGGGGTTTGGCAGACAAACCTCAGTATATATATATATGGAAAAACTCTTTGAACTACATGTTCATTAAATTCAGATATTATGTGAGTATAAAATATAAATTTTCTAAAACTTGCTGAGCCTTTTAAAGCTCATCATTGCAAATGTTATTTTCCTTTGCAGCTGTGTCCAATATTCCTGGAAGTTCAAGTGCACACTCTTGTGGATAGTTGGATTCTATTAAATAAGTTTATTATATTAAGACTTGAATATGTTTGGGAAAAACTCTGATGTAATAGTTTGGTACGTATGTAATCGAATTTTATTATATTATTAGTTTATAAGTTAATTAGATTTACATTCTTAAGAGAAGATAAGAATAAGTACAGTATCTATATGAACTATATATCTGAATGAGGGTATTAAATGATCTTGAGAGTTCTGTAAGCACTGAGGTCGCCCCTCGGTTCCAAGAACAATCTTATCATTTGTATTGTGAATGTCAAATAGATGGGAATTATCGGTATGAAAGAAATATATGTAAGATCATAAATCTATACATCCAAGTGAGGGTATTCAGATACAGTAATTGTTCTGACGAGAACTATTATCTGATATGGATACTGTGAATTTTGGATTTATAGGATTTATTATCATATGGAATATTTACGTGAGCACCAAATCTGCAACAGGGATTGTAGAGAATTTGGGGGCGTCATAATTTGGTATCAGAGCATTAGGTTAAAAACCTTAGGAGAAAACCATTCGGCTATAACCTTGGAAGAATAAGTACGATGAAGGAGATAGTAAGAAGATAAACTCAAATAGAGTTTATACAGGGGATGAATTACTGAACATTTATCAAGAAGAGTTAATAGACAAGAACACTAATAAAGTAATAAATAAAATAAGTTGTGATTATTAGATACTAATCGATTTAATAAATCTGATTGTAGGATGTCAAACGAAAGACAAATAATTGTTGTGGAACCAGTAATTGATGCGGTGCCCCTACAAATGATACCTCCCAACTACGCACGGATGGAGGAAGTAGGATCTAGCATAATGGTCCCCATATCAGAATCCTCAATTGTCCTGTCGAAGGCTAGCTTTGCCCAGGAAGTCAATGACTCAGAAGAAAGGATTCAGAAATTAGAGGAAGAACTGGATGAAGCAAAGAAGGAACTCACAGCTAAGAAAGCGGGATTTGTAGGTTGATAGTACTATGTTCCCAATAAGTGTAAGGGAATTCCAAGATGTAGCTAGTGATAGGAATAAATCACTAGTCGGCTATGTATTCTTTTCTGTTGTATGTAAACTAGTGATATAATATAAATCACTAGATATATATGTAATCCTTTTATGTGAAATACAAATTTCTGTCTATTAAACTGAGTTGTTTAATTATTATTCTGGTATTTATATTTAGTTATTTGTTATATTTAGATAAATGGCACCTAGAAGAAGATCCCGAGGAGAAATTAAAGCAGAACAAGTAGAAGCAGATCCAACCCAAACCCTAGTGAATATTCTGGTAGGAGCTCTAAAAGGAAGGCAAGTAAATCCGTTACCAGCCACACCTAATAACCCAATTACTACCCAGTTTAAAGACTTTAAACTAGTGGGACCGTCGGAGTTCAGAGGAACGGATGAGCCAATATAAAGTCTCAGACTTGGATTACAGAGATGGAGAAAATGTTTAATGTAACCAAGGAGAATGATAATCAAAAAGTTGATTTTGCCACTTTCTTTTTGAAGGAAGAAGCCAACCACTGGTGGGAAGCTAACAAGGGTCGAGCTGGAGAAGGGGTCATTACTTGGGACAAGTTTAAGGAATTGTTCTTTGCAAATTATTTTTCGACTTCAATGCAGGATCGCATGGAAGTTCAATTTCTAAAAATAAAACAAGGAGAGTTGACGGTATCACAGTATACAGCCAAATTCAATGAGTTGGCTAGGGTTGCATTACACCAGGTTGATATCGAGGCGAGAAAGACTAGAAGATTTGAAGAGGGGCTGAAACCCCAGATCAGGAGTAAGATATTAGTATTTTAACTGAAAAATTTCTCAGAGATTCTAGAAAAGGCCATTATAGCTGAAAAGGAAGAAGAGGCCCTATTAAAATTTCATAAGGAGAAGAGGAATAATACAGGGAAGGGAAGCACTAGTGGGAATTACAACAACAACAACAACAAGAGAAGGTGGGAGGTGGCTTTTCCAAGCAACCCCGAAAAATGAGGAAATAACTTTAACAATAATGTCAATAAAGGAGGAAACAGCAACACCAATCAAAGAACTGAACGGTGTCAAATATGTGGAAAGAGTTACAAAGGGGCATGTTACTTCAGATGGATGAAGTGTTATACCTGTGGAGAAGATGGGCACTATTCCAACAGGTGCCCATAAAAGAAGGAAAAAAGCAAGAATATCAAATGTTTCAACTGTGGGGCAGGGGGTGGATAAGTTTTGCCCAAAACCTAAGAAGGCGAATGTGGGGGGAGTCAAAATTTCAACAATAACACTGGATCAGCAGTAGCAGGAGTTGCTCAAAATCGTCCGAATGCAAGAACGTTTAACATGACTATGAGGGATGCTGTTGCGGCACAAGACGTGGTAACAGGTATTATCCCAATTAATATCGTAAATGCTTATGTGTTGTTCGACTCTGGTGCTTCTTTTTCGTTTGTATCTGTTGATTTTGTTAAGAGATTAAAAATTCCATGTGAAGACCTAGATGTACCTTTCATCATAGAAATTACCAATAAAGAAATAATCCCTGTTCATACAGTACATAAGAATTGTAGTGTAGAAATTCAGGGACATAAGTTTTCGGTAAACCTTATCCCTATACAGCTACGGGAGTTTGATGTAATTTTGGGAATGGATTGGTTGGGTAGTCATAAGGCAGTGTATGATTTTAAGCGAAAATAAGTAAGCTTAGGGACATCTTTGAAAATGAAGGTAGTATTCAAGGGAAGTTGTTCACCAAAGAAAGTCCGTTGTTTAACAGTTATGCAGGCTAAGAGATTTCTTAGGAAGGGTGGTACAGGTTACTTGGCATATGTTGTTGATACAAGGAAGGAAGGGGGAAAGCTAGATCAAATCCCAGTAGTAAATGAGTTTTCGGACGTATTACCAAATGACCTACCTGGTCTTCCACCTGACAGAGAGATTGATTTTGTAATCGACCTTGCACCTGGTATAGCACCAGTTTTAAAGGCTCCATATAGGATGGCACCGGTGGAATTAAAGGAGTTACATGTTCAGCTGCAAGAACTCTTAGACAAGAAGTACATACAACCTAGTGTTTCACCATGGGAAGCACCTGTGTTGTTTGTAAAGAAGAAGGATGGGACTTTAAGATTATGTATAGATTATCAGGAGTTAAATAAGTTAACTGTAAAGAATAAGTACCCCTTACCAAGGATTGATGATTTGTTCGATCAGTTAAAAGGAGCTGAGCATTTTTTGAAGATCGACCTACGATCGGGTTATCATCAACTAAAGGTAAGAAAGAAGATGTGCCAAAGACAGCGTTTAGGACACGATACGGACATTATGAGTTTCTTGTGATGTCCTTTTGGTTAACAAATGCACCGGCAGCTTTTGTGGATTTAATAAATCGAGTGTTTAAGTCATGATTGGATAAATTTGTGGTGGTGTTTATTGATGATATCCTAATATACTTGAAGACACGGGAGGAACATGCTGAACACTTGAGGAGGGTATTAGAGATATTAAGAAAGGAACAACTCTACCCAAATTTTCCAAGTGTGAATTCTGGTAAGACGAAGTCTAGTTCCTAGGTCACGTAATTGATAAGAATGGGGTAGCAGTAGATTCGGCAAAGATAGAAACAATCATAAATTAGGATCAACCAACAACACCAACAGAAGTACGAAATTTTCTTGGTTTAGCAAGGTGTTATCGTCGTTTTATAAAAGATTTTTCAAAAATAGCGACCCCCGCTAACCAATTTAACTCAAAAGACGGTGAAGTACGTTTGGACAGACAAGTGTGAGGAGAGCTTTCAAGAATTGAAGAAATTATTGAGTAGGGCACCAGTGTTATCACTACCAGATGATACTGGGGGTCTTGTGGTTTATAGTGATGCTCAGGGGTTTAGGATGTGTGTTAATGTAACATGGGAAGGTGATCGCCTATGCTTCGCAACAACTCAAGGATTATGAGAAAAGGTATCCTACTCACGATCTGGAGTTAGCCGCGGTAGTTTTTTCTTTGAAGTTTGGCAACATTATTTGTATGGGGGAAAGTGTGAAATAAACACAGATCACAAAAGTTTGAAGTATATTTTTACACAGAAAGAGTTAAATATGAGGCAGAGGAGGTGGTTAGAATTAATAAAGGACTTTAATTGTGAAATCCTATATCATCCCGGTAAAGCCAACGTGGTTGCAGATGCATTAAGCCGAAAGAATCAAGAAAAGTTGAATGTCATCACAAACAACGAGGTACTGATAAAAGAGTTTGAAAAACTTGAGATTAAAGTAAGAGTTCCAACTAACCCTAATCAGAAGCTATTTGTGATAGAGACGGCCTCAACCTTAATAGATAGAATCAGAGAGATGCAGGAGAAAGATGAAGCGTGTCAGAAGAGTAAAAATGAGATAACTCATGGAAAGAACATCAAGTTTCGAGTAGATAAAGAGGGAGTACTGTGGTATGAGGATAGAATTTGGGTTCCATCGGTATCGGTACTGAAAGATGAAATCTTAAAAGAAACCCATAGTTCTAAGTTTGATGTGCACCCAAGGAGTACTAAGATGTATAAAGATTTGAGTCAGCACTTTGGTTGTCGAACATGAAACGAGAGATAGCAGAATGGGTAAGCAAGTGTCTCACATGTCAAAGGGTTAAAGCTGAACACCAAAAGCCGAGTGGATTACTACAACCTCTACCGATTTCTGAATGGAAGTGGGAGCACATCACCATAGACTTTGTGGTAGGACTTCTTGTCACACAAAAAGGCCACAATGCCATTTGGGTAATAGTTGATCGTCTCACCAAATCAGCCCATTTTCTGCCTATTAAGGTTACTGATGAGTGGGATTTATACCCACAAATCGGATACCTTATGGCTTAAATAGTTGCCTGATCGTCGTAGTTTTTATATAGTTTATTATGTTTATAGTATTTTTATGCTTAACCGATGTTTTGCAGGCTTTACAGGACTTTTCTAGCTTTTAGGGGACAAAACGGATAATTTACATACACTGGCGCCGCAGCGCCAATGTCTAGTCTTAATCTCGCACCGCGCCGCCGCCCCTGGTCCTTGCTGATGTCATCCTGGCGCTGCAGCGCCACAGTTCCTTTATGGGCTCGCGCTGCAGCGCGACCTCCGGTCTTTTGATTTTAATATGGCGCCGCAGCGCCACTTATAAGCTGATTGCCCGCGCCGCAGCGCGACCTCCGGTGCCCAGGCAGAAAAGGCTTGCTTTTGACCTAGAAAGAGGAGAAAAACAGATATATAGAAAGAGAGGGAGCCTCTGCCAAAGAGGAGGCGAGGAGAGGAAAAGGAGGAAGACTGGGATAGAATCGGTTGGCTTAGCTTAGGATAGATTAGATCTCTTTTGTACTTTCTCTCTCTAGTTATTGGATAATGTTTGTAAATATAGATTAGGTAGATTAAGGTAAAGTTTGGGTTTTCCTTGGAGCAACAAGAGCAGTGAGCTACACGGATTGGAGAGCTTGAAAGGAGCGAAATGCTTGGAGACTGAAGAGCCTTGACAGAGTTTATTCTTGTCCATTCATTTCCTCTATTTTTGTAATCCATAAATGTTGTCTTCATTGCTACTTATATTTTGTTCAATAGCTATGAACTAAGTATTGGCTCTAAGGTTATAACGAAACCCTTTGTTAGTTAAATTGACTGTCTTATCTCTTTGGTTGGCACCATATGGTTTGGTTTAATATATTCATGCTTAACGATTCTCACTAAGACATTAGTGATGATTTTGGTAATCTATATGATATCGAAAGAAGAATTGTAGATTTACACCTAAATATATTGGCATGTGATTATGGGTTTCGAATGCATAAGTTGTGCGTAGAATAGACATATATCTGTGTGCCACATGTGACCTAATTGAGAACTTATGCTTAAATCCTTATTAGGTTAATTCGCATAGACATGTGTAGGATTATCACTTAGTTTGGATGTTCTTTTCTGTTCTATTCCCTATCGGGTGGATCTGGAGAGGATATGTTTGTGCATACCTCGACAGAGGTGTATGAGCACCTGTGTGTTCTCGGTCGACAAACTGTCGTAACCCTTAAGACCAAAGAGAGAAGGGTAGGAAGTTTGATGAAGCATAGCACGCCAGGTGTTCGACAGAATGCCTGTGTGGGGTGAAGTTGTAACCTTAGCTTGTAATTCCTTCGATTACCATTCGTTATCCGTTTACTTGCTTTAATAATTAGTTATAACTAGTTTAACCACACTCCTATTAGTTTACTGTTCGAATAAGACTTCAGCGATACAAAGTTGGTATTTGGTAAATATTAGTGATAGTTCCTCGTGGGTACGACACTTTCCTTATCACTGTATTACTTGTTAGACCGCGTATACTTGCGCGTGTTTAGTGATCGGTTTTCCGACCAACAGTTACTTATAATCTTGATCAGCTAGCACAGTTAAACATAAACAAAATTTTCTCTAGACATGGAGTTCCTGTATCTATAGTGTCAGATCGAGATCCACGGTTTACTTCAACTTTTGGAGGAGTCTTCAAACGCACTTAGGAACCCAGTTGAGGTTAAGTACAACATATCACCCTTAAATCGACGGATAAAGTGAAAACCATTCAAACGTCGGAGGATGTGTTGAGGACCTGTATCATGGATTTCAAAGGAAGTTGGGAGGATCAGTTGCCTTTGGTAGATTTTACGTACAACAACAGTTACCTTGCCAGCATTGGAATGCCGCCATATGAAACTTTGTACGGTAGAAAGTGTAGAACACCTTTGTGTTGGGATGAAGTTGGGGAAAGACAAATGCTTGGACCTGAGATAGTTCAGCAAACCACTGAGAAGATTCGAGTTATACGTAAAAGGTTGCAAGCGTCTCAAACCCTAACCCTAATTTTATTTATTAACCTTAATTCTAAATTATAAACCCTAATGGTCAAATTTAGTTTTAGAGTTTCTAGAAGAATATGAAATGACTAAATTACCCTTAGATTTAATTAGGAAATTATCAAAATACCCTTAGTATGTGGGAAATAACTAAAATGCCCTTTATCTTTTCCTTTTGAAAGGGATAAGACCAAATCTAATGAGTCATCAATGGATAGATTTTGACACATGCTGAAAATGGCCCCTATCAACCCTAGATTGACACCACAACACAAACCATTAATGAAATTAAGCTTAGTTGTCAATTAAATGGAGAACTTAGCTTTTTACCCCTACTTTGAGTTTTTATATATGACTAAGTGTTAGATTCTTAAACCCATGAAATTTACACTAATCATACATAACAAACCAACTCACAAACAACCCTCAGCAAGCCAAGGAAAGAATCAAAAAGTGGAATTCAAGAATTGTTCAAAAAGGTCAAAACCCTAACCCTAATCTTAGATCTTTAAAGCTGCAATAAAAATTATGTTTTAGTGTTTAAATATGTTTAATAGTATGTTGTTTAGTGATCTGGGTTGCTAAAATAAGAATCTATAGCACCTAAATGCATAAAAGTGATTATTTAAGCAAACTATCAAACCCTAGAAAAATGGTCTGACAACCGAATGTCAGCCCTTATAGATCTTAATCTATTAAGTGTTTAAGTTGTTTAAAGGTTTATAGTTATACTATGTAATGTTGTTAATAGTATGGAAGTGATAGCATGATAATCGGATCAACAGATTAAAAGTTATAGTCAGTCAAACATGGTTGACCGATCACGAAATTCAGTTTTCTTGAAATTCCAGAAAACTAAAGAACACAACCTGACAGTCGTTTGACCGGCTTGATTCTCTTAACTGTTAGACTGTTAGGATGTTATATTGTAGCTAGGTTATACCTTGACATGTACACTACACCACTATGACACTCTAAGGCCTTACAAATTCACAAATTATAAGTTATTTAAGGTCAAACTGAGTTGACCGTTCACACAAGAGTTTCTAGGTAACCCAGAAAGCAAAAATAGGGGTCTGACAAGATCTTTAGAGGCCTAGATCTTGCTACCATGGTATATTTAGACTCTCTAAGTGTTACCCGTTTTCACCCTGACAAGTATACTATAACACCTTGACATTAAATCACCTGAACCATGAATACAGTGTAAGTTATTAAGGCTGTAATAGCGTTGACCGGCAATGACTTTCATTTCTGGAAAACCCAGAAATGAAGAACAGCCCTGACCATGTGGTTTGTCCCCCAATATGTTCCTGTAATGATGTAGTTGGACACTAAGATGGCCATAGACGTGTACTATTACATCAACACTACAACTTGGTTACACCTACATGCCCAGAAACATAGCTAGTTGAGATTAAAACCTGGTCAAACCAGCCCCCAAGGCGTTGACCGGACTGTTCTTCAGTTTATGAAGAACACCACAGGCGACGGTTCCTGTCGCTATAGCCTATAGCGATAGTTTTATTTGAAAAATAATAATAATAATTAAAATAAATAGAAATAAATAAAAATAAATACTAAATAATTAATATATAAGTTTTAAAATTCATTTTAAGTTATAATAAATAATTTTAAATATTTTGACATAAAAATTTATTAATATTTAATTTATTTAAATATTAATTATAATAAAATTATTTAATAATGGTATTAAATAATTTAGTTAAAAATGATTTTAATAGTTTAAAAATTATTTTAAATAATAATAAGTTATTTAAAAATAATATTAATGATTTAAAAATCATTATCAATAAAATTAAATTAATTAAAAATAATATTGATGATTTAAAAATCATTATGAATGATTATTAAATAATTAAAAATAATATTAATGATTTAAAAATTATTATAATTGATAATAAATTATTTTGAGCTTCTAGAAACTATTATAAATAACGATTAAATTATCTAAAGTGATATTGAAACTTTTAAATAAAGTTTATTAAAAAACTAACTCGATAATTATTCGTTAAAGCAATAAAACACCGAATGAACACCGAAATCAACCTAAACGCTAATAGTTTGATTAGATATTAGTTATTATTGATTCTAACGACTGTTATAAACATATTTAGGTTGCGTAGACAGTTTTGAATAACATAAAATTAGCTGATCTTCAAACAGGCAAGTTTTTCTAACTTTATTTAATTTCTTTATTAAATGTAAGTCTTATATATTGATATACGAACTTGTTATAAATATTATTCGTGATATCTATTATTAAAAGGGTTATTGCTTCTTGTTCAAGCATAACCAAGCCATATGAACTGTTATTTGCGTAAAATGTGTTTGATTTGATATCAAAGCATAGATTGCGGTAAAACCAATATTGTTTGGTACAAATATATATACTGATACTATTATGACCTGCAATTATACACTGACCAGGGTTTATTTATGACCGGCAGTTCTACACTGACCGGGTGGTTAAAATTATATGATAAGATGATATGCATACTCCTAGAATGTTTGGTTAAACAAATCAACTCAGGTAGCTAAGTCTTTATGACTGACAGAAACCCGTAATGTGCGGGGTTTGGCAGACAAACCTCAGTATATATATATATGGAAAAACTCTTTGAACTACATGTTCATTAAATTCAGATATTATGTGAGTATAAAATATAAATTTTCTAAAACTTGCTGAGCCTTTTAAAGCTCATCATTGCAAATGTTATTTTCCTTTGCAGCTGTGTCCAATATTCCTGGAAGTTCAAGTGCACACTCTTGTGGATAGTTGGATTCTATTAAATAAGTTTATTATATTAAGACTTGAATATGTTTGGGAAAAACTCTAATGTAATAGTTTGGTACGTATGTAATCGAATTTTATTATATTATTAGTTTATAAGTTAATTAGATTTACATTCTTAAGAGAAGATAAGAATAAGTACAGTATCTATATGAACTATATATCTGAATGAGGGTATTAAATGATCTTGAGAGTTCTGTAAGCACTGAGGTCGCCCCTCGGTTCCAAGAACAATCTTATCATTTGTACTGTGAATGTCAAATAGATGGGAATTATCGGTATGAAAGAAATATATGTAAGATCATAAATCTATACATCCAAGTGAGGGTATTCAGATACAGTAATTGTTCTGACGAGAACTATTATCTGATATGGATACTGTGAATTTTGGATTTATAGGATTTATTATCATATGGAATATTTACGTGAGCACCAAATCTGCAACAGGGATTGTAGAGAATTTGGGGGCGTCACAATTTGGTATCAGAGCATTAGGTTAAAAACCTTAGGAGAAAACCATTCGGCTATAACCTTGGAAGAATAAGTACGATGAAGGAGATAGTAAGAAGATAAACTCAAATAGAGTTTATACAGGGGATGAATTACTGAACATTTATCAAGAAGAGTTAATAGACAAGAACACTAATAAAGGAATAAATAAAATAAGTTGTGATTATTAGATACTAATCGATTTAATAAATCTGATTGTAGGATGTCAAACGAAAGACAAATAATTGTTGTGGAACCAGTAATTGATGCGGTGCCCCTACAAATGATACCTCCCAACTACGCATGGATGGAGGAAGTAGGATCTAGCATAATGGTCCCCATATCAGAATCCTCAATTGTCCTGTCGAAGGCTAGCTTTGCCCAGGAAGTCAATGACTTAGAGGAAAGGATTCAGAAATTAGAGGAAGAACTGGATGAAGCAAAGAAGGAACTCACAGCTAAGAAAGCGGGATTTGTAGGTTGATAGTACTATGTTCCCAATAAGTGTAAGGGAATTCCAAGATGTAGCTAGTGATAGGAATAAATCACTAGTCAGCTATGTATTCTTTTCTGTTGTATGTAAACTAGTGATATAATATAAATCACTAGATATATATGTAATCCTTTTATGTGAAATACAAATTTCTGTCTATTAAACTGAGTTGTTTAATTATTATTCTGGTATTTATATTTAGTTATTTGTTATATTTAGATAAATGGCACTTAGAAGAAGATCCCGAGGAGAAATTAAAGCAGAACAAGTAGAAGCAGATCCAACCCAAACCCTAGTGAATATTCTGGTAGGAGCTCTAAAAGGAAGGCAAGTAAATCCGTTACCAGCCACACCTAATAACCCAATTACTACCCAGTTTAAAGACTTTAAACTAGTGGGACCGTCGGAGTTCAAAGGAACGGATGAGCCAATAAAGTCTCAGACTTGGATTACAGAGATGGAGAAAATGTTTAATGTAACCAAGGAGAATGATAATCAAAAAGTTGATTTTGCCACTTTCTTTTTGAAGGAAGAAGCCAACCACTGGTGGGAAGCTAACAAGGGTCGAGCTGGAGAAGGGGTCATTACTTGGGACAAGTTTAAGGAATTGTTCTTTGCAAATTATTTTTCAACTTCAATGCAGGATCGCATGGAAGTTCAATTTCTAAAAATAAAACAAGGAGAGTTGACGGTATCACAGTATACAGCCAAATTCAATTAGTTGGCTAGGGTTGCATTACACCAGGTGGATATCGAGGCGAGAAAGACTAGAAGATTTGAAGAGGGGCTGAAACCCCAGATCAGGAGTAAGATATTAGTATTTTAACTGAAAAATTTCTCAGAGATTCTAGAAAAGGCCATTATAGCTGAGAAGGAAGGCGAGGCCCTATTAAAATTTCATAAGGAGAAGAGGAATAATACAGGGAAGGGAAGCACTAGTGGGAATTACAACAACAACAACAACAAGAGAAGGTGGGAGGTGGCTTTTCCAAGCAACCCCGAAAAATGGGGAAATAACTTTAACAATAATGTCAATAAAGGAGGAAACAGCAACACCAATCAAAGAATTGAACGGTGTCAAATATGTGGAAAGAGTTACAAAGGGGCATGTTACTTCAGATGGATGAAGTGTTATACCTGTGGAGAAGATGGGCACTATTCCAACGGGTGCCCACAAAAGAAGGAAAAAAGCAAGAATATCAAATGTTTCAACTGTGGGGCAGGGGGTGGATAAGTTTTGCCCAAAACCTAAGAAGGCGAATGTGGGGGAGTCAAAATTTCAACAATAACACTGGATCAGCAGTAGCAGGAGTTGCTCAAAATCGTCCGAATGGAAGAACGTTTAACATGACGATGAGGGATGCTGTTGCGGCACAAGACGTGGTAACAGGTATTATCCCAATTGATATCGTAAATGCTTATGTGTTGGTCGACTCTGGTGCTTCTTGTTCGTTTGTATCTGTTGATTTTGTTAAGAGATTAAAAATTCCATGTGAAGACCTAGATGTACCTTTCAACATAGAAATTACTAATAAAGAAATAATCCCTGTTCGTACAGTACATAAGAATTGTAGTGTAGAAATTCAGGGACATAAGTTTTCGGTAAACCTTATCCCTATACAGCTAGGGGAGTTTGATGTAATTTTGGGAATGGATTGGTTGGGTAATCATAAGGCAGTGTATGATTTTAAGCGAAAATAAGTAAGCTTAGGGACATCTTTGAAAATGAAGGTAGTATTCAAGGGAAGTTGTTCACCAAAGAAAGTCCGTTGTTTAACAGTTATGCAGGCTAAGAGATTTCTTAAGAAGGGTGGTACAGGTTACTTGGCATATGTTGTTGATACAAGGAAGGAAGGGGGAAAGCTAGATCAAATCCCAGTAGTAAATGAGTTTTCGGACGTATTACCAAATGACCTACCTGGTCTTCCACCTGACAGAGAGATTGATTTTGTAATCGACCTTGCACCTGGTATAGCACCAGTTTTAAAGGCTCCATATAGGATGGCACCGGTGGAATTAAAGGAGTTACATGTTCAGCTGCAAGAACTCTTAGACAAGAAGTACATACAACCTAGTGTTTCACCATGGGAAGCACCTGTGTTGTTTGTAAAGAAGAAGGATGGGACTTTAAGATTATGTATAGATTATCAGGAGTTAAATAAGTTAACTGTAAAGAATAAGTACCCCTTACCAAGGATTTATGATTTGTTCGATCAGTTAAAAGGAGCTGAGCATTTTTTGAAGATCGACCTACGATCGGGTTATCATCAACTAAAGGTAAGAAAAGAAGATGTGCCAAAGACAGCGTTTAGGACACGATACGGACATTATGAGTTTCTTGTGATGTCCTTTTGGTTAACAAATGCACCGGCAGCTTTTGTGGATTTAATAAATCGAGTGTTTAAGTCATGATTGGATAAATTTGTGGTGGTGTTTATTGATGATATCCTAATATACTTGAAGACACGGGAGGAACATGCTGAACACTTGAGGAGGGTATTAGAGATATTAAGAAAGGAAAAACTCTACCCAAATTTTCCAAGTGTGAATTCTGGTAAGACGAAGTCTAGTTCCTAGGTCACGTAATTGATAAGAATGGGGTAGCAGTAGATTCGGCAAAGATAGAAACAATCATAAATTAGGATCAACCAACAACACCAACAGAAGTACGAAATTTTCTTGGTTTAGCAAGGTGTTATCGTCGTTTTATAAAATATTTTTCAAAAATAGCGACCCCGCTAACCAATTTAACTCAAAAGACGGTGAAGTACGTTTGGACAGACAAATGTGAGGAGAGCTTTCAAGAATTGAAGAAATTATTGAGTAGGGCACCAGTGTTATCACTACCAGATGATACTGGGGGTCTTGTGGTGTATAGTGATGCTCAGGGGTTTAGGATGTGTGTTAATGTAACATGGGAAGGTGATCGCCTATGCTTCGCAACAACTCAAGGATTATGAGAAAAGGTATCCTACTCACGATCTGGAGTTAGCCACGGTAGTTTTTTCTTTGAAGTTTGGCAACATTATTTGTATGGGGGAAAGTGTGAAATAAACACAGATCACAAAAGTTTGAAGTATATTTTTACACAGAAAGAGTTAAATATGAGGCAGAGGAGGTGGTTAGAATTAATAAAGGACTTTAATTGTGAAATCCTATATCATCCCGGTAAAGCCAACGTGGTTGCAGATGCATTAAGCCGAAAGAATCAAGAAAAGTTGAATGTCATCACAAACAACGAGGTACTGATAAAAGAGTTTGAAAAACTTGAGATTAAAGTAAGAGTTCCAACTAACCCTAATCAGAAGCTATTTGTGATAGAGACGGCCTCAACCTTAATAGATAGAATCAGAGAGATGCAGGAGAAAGATGAAGCGTGTCAGAAGAGTAAAAATGAGATAACTCATGGAAAGAACATCAAGTTTCGAGTAGATAAAGAGGGAGTACTGTGGTATGAGGATAGAATTTGGGTTCCATCGGTATCGGTACTGAAAGATGAAATCTTAAAAGAAACCCATAGTTCTAAGTTTGATGTGCACCCAAGGAGTACTAAGATGTATAAAGATTTGAGTCAGCACTTTTGGTTGTCGAACATGAAACGAGAGATAGCAAAATGGGTAAGCAAGTGTCTCACATGTCAAAGGGTTAAAGCTGAACACCAAAAGCCGAGTGGATTACTACAACCTCTACCGATTTCTGAATGGAAGTGGGAGCACATCACCATAGACTTTGTGGTAGGACTTCTTGTCACACAAAAAGGCCACAATGCCATTTGGGTAATAGTTGATCGTCTCACCAAATCAGCCCATTTTCTGCCTATTAAGGTTACTTATAATCTTGATCAGCTAGCAAAGTTATACATAAATAAAATTTTCTCTAGACATGGAGTTCCTGTATCTATAGTGTCAGATCGAGATCCACGGTTTACTTCAACTTTTGGAGGAGTCTTCAAACGCACTTAGGAACCCAGTTGAGGTTAAGTACAACATATCACCCTTAAACCGATGGATAAAGTGAGAACCATTCAAACGTCGGAGGATATGTTGAGGACCTGTATCATGGATTTCAAAGGAAGTTGGGAGGATCAGTTCCCTTTGGTAGATTTTGCGTACAACAACAGTTACCTTGCCAGCATTGGAATGCCGCCATTTGAAACTTTGTACGGTAGAAAGTGTAGAACACCTTTGTGTTGGGATGAAGTTGGGGAAAGATAAATGCTTGGACCTGAGATAGTTCAGCAAACCACTAAGAAGATTCGAGTTATACGTAAAAGGTTGCAAGCGTCTCAAACCCTAACCCTAATTTTATTTATTAACCTTAATTCTAAATTATAAACCCTAATGGTCAAATTTAGTTTTAGAGTTTCTAGAAGAATATGAAATGACTAAATTACCCTTAGATTTAATTAGGAAATTACCAAAATACCCTTAGTATGTGGGAAATAACTAAAATGCCCTTTATCTTTTCCTTTTGAAAGGGATAAGACCAAATCTAATGAGTCATCAATGGATAGATTTTGACACATGCTGAAAATGGCCCCTATCAACCCTAGATTGACACCACAACACAAACCATTAATGAAATTAAGCTTAGTTGTCAATTAAATGGAGAACTTAGCTTTTTACCCCTACT
This sequence comes from Panax stipuleanatus, assembly GCA_020205555.1. Lineage (NCBI taxonomy): Eukaryota > Viridiplantae > Streptophyta > Magnoliopsida > Apiales > Araliaceae > Panax > Panax stipuleanatus. The sequence goes on from CM035124.1 coordinate 113,439,073, forward strand.
TTGAGTTTTTATATATGACTAAGTGTTAGATTCTTAAACCCATGAAATTTACACTAATCATACATAACAAACCAACTCACAAACAACCCTCAGCAAGCCAAGGAAAGAATCAAAAAGTGGAATTCAAGAATTGTTCAAAAAGGTCAAAACCCTAACCCTAATCTTAGATCTTTAAAGCTGCAATAAAAATTATGTTTTAGTGTTTAAATATGTTTAATAGTATGTTTTTAGTGATCTGGGTTGCTAAAATAAGAATCTATAGCACCTAAATGCATAAAAGTGATTATTTAAGCAAACTATCAAACCCTAGAAAAATGGTCTGACAACCGAATGTCAGCCCTTATAGATCTTAATCTATTAAGTGTTTACGTTGTTTAAAGGTTTATAGTTATACTATGTAATGTTGTTAGTAGTCTGGAAGTGATAGCATGATAATCGGATCAACAGATTAAAAGTTATAGTCAGTCAAACAGGGTTGACCGATCACGAAATTCAGTTTTCTTGAAATTCCAGAAAACTAAAGAACACAACCTGACAGTCGTTTGACCGGCTTGATTCTCTTAACTGTTAGACTGTTAGGATGTTATATTGTAGCTAGGTTATACCTTGACATGTACACTACACCACTATGACACTCTAAGGCCTTACAAATTCACAAATTATAAGTTATTTAAGGTCAAACTGAGTTGACCGTTCACACAAGAGTTTCTAGGTAACCCAGAAAGCAAAAATAGGGGTCTGACAAGATCTTTAGAGGCCTAGATCTTGCTACCATGGTATATTTAGACTCTCTAAGTGTTACCCGTTTGCACCCTGACAAGTATACTATAACACCTTGACATTAAATCACCTGAACCATGAATACAGTGTAAGTTATTAAGGCTGTAATAGCGTTGACCGGCCATGACTTTCATTTCTGGAAAACCCAGAAATGAAGAATAGCCCTGACCATGTGGTTTGTCCCCCAATATGTTCCTGTAATGATGTAGTTGGACACTAAGATGGCCATAGACGTGTACTATTACATCAACACTACAACTTGGTTACACCTACATGCCCAGAAACATAGCTAGTTGAGATTAAAACCTGGTCAAACCAGCCCCCAAGGCGTTGACCGGACTGTTCTTCAGTTTATGAAGAACACCAAAGGCGACGGTTCCTGTCGCTATAGCCTATAGCGATAGTTTTATTTGAAAAATAATAATAATAATTAAAATAAATAGAAATAAATAAAAATAAATACTAAATAATTAATAAATAAGTTTTAAAATTCATTTTAAGTTATAATAAATAATTTTAAATATTTTGACATAAAAATTTATTAATATTTAATTTATTTAAATATTAATTATAACAAAATTATTTAATAATGGTATTAAATACTTTAGTTAAAAATGATTTTAATAGTTTAAAAATTATTTTAAATAATAATAAGTTATTTAAAAATAATATTAATGATTTAAAAATCATTATCAATAAAATTAAATTAATTAAAAATAATATTGATGATTTAAAAATCATTATGAATGATTATTAAATATTTAAAAATAATATTAATGATTTAAAAATCATTATAATTGATAATAAATTATTTTGAGCTTCTAGAAACTATTATAAGTAACGATTAAATTATCTAAAGTGATATTGAAACTTTTAAATAAAGTTTATTGAAAAACTAACTCGATAATTATTCGATAAAGCAATAAAACACCGAATGAACGCCGAAATCAACCTAAACGCTAATAGTTTGATTAGATATTAGTTATTATTGATTCTAACGACTGTTATAAACATATTTAGGTTGCGTAGACAGTTTTGAATAACATAAAATTAGCTGATCTTCAAACAGGCAAGTTTTTCTAACTTTATTTAATTTCTTTATTACATGTAAGTCTTATATATTGATATACGAACTTGTTATAATATTATTCGTGATATCTATTATTAAAAGGGTTATTGCTTCTTGTTCAAGCATAACCAAGCCATATGAACTGTTATTTGCGTAAAATGTGTTTGATTTGATATCAAAGCATAGATTGTGGTAAAACCAATATTGTTTGGTACAAATATATATAATGATACTATTATGACCTGCAATTATACACTGACCAGGGTTTATTTACGACCAGCAGTTCTACACTGACCGGGTGGTTAAAATTATATGATAAGATGATATGCATACTCCTAGAATATTTGGTTAAACAAATCAACTCAGGTAGCTAAGTCTTTATGACTGACAGAAACCCGTAATGTGCGGGGTTTGGCAGACAAACCTCAGTATATATATATGGAAAAACTCTTTGAACTACATGTTCATTAAATTCAGATATTATGTGAGTATAAAATATAAATTTTCTAAAACTTGCTGAGCCTTTTAAAGCTCATCATTGCAAATGTTATTTTCCTTTGCAGCTGTGTCCAATATTCCTGGAAGTTCAAGTGCACACTCTTGTGGATAGTTGGATTCTATTAAATAAGTTTATTATATTAAGACTTGAATATGTTTGGGAAAAACTCTGATGTAATAGTTTGGTACGTATGTAATCGAATTTTATTATATTATTAGTTTATAAGTTAATTAGATTTACATTCTTAAGAGAAGATAAGAATAAGTACAGTATCTATATGAACTATATATCTGAATGAGGGTATTAAATGATCTTGAGAGTTCTGTAAGCACTGAGGTCGCCCCTCGGTTCCAAGAACAATCTTATCATTTGTATTGTGAATGTCAAATAGATGGGAATTATCGGTATGAAAGAAATATATGTAAGATCATAAATCTATACATCCAAGTGAGGGTATTCAGATACAGTAATTGTTCTAACGAGAACTATTATCTGATATGGATACTGTGAATTTTGGATTTATAGGATTTATTATCATATGGAATATTTACGTGAGCACCAAATCTGCAACAGGGATTGTAGAGAATTTGGGGGCGTCATAATTTGGTATCAGAGCATTAGGTTAAAAACCTTAGGAGAAAACCATTCGGCTATAACCTTGGAAGAATAAGTACGATGAAGGAGATAGTAAGAAGATAAACTCAAATAGAGTTTATACAGGGGATGAATTACTGAACATTTATCAAGAAGAGTTAATAGACAAGAACACTAATAAAGTAATAAATAAAATAAGTTGTGATTATTAGATACTAATCGATTTAATAAATCTGATTGTAGGATGTCAAACGAAAGATAAATAATTGTTGTGGAACCAGTAATTGATGCGATGCCCCTACAAATGATACCTCCCAACTACGCACGGATGGAGGAAGTATGATCTAGCATAATGGTCCCCATATCAGAATCCTCAATTGTCCTGTCGAAGGCTAGCTTTGCCCAGGAAGTCAATGACTTAGAGGAAAGGATTCAGAAATTAGAGGAAGAACTGGATGAAGCAAAGAAGGAACTCACAGCTAAGAAAGCGGGATTTGTAGGCTGATAGTACTATGTTCCCAATAAGTGTAAGGGAATTTCAAGATGTAGCTAGTGATAGGAATAAATCACTAGTCGGCTATGTATTCTTTTCTGTTGTATGTAAACTAGTGATATAATATAAATCACTAGATATATATGTAATCCTTTTATGTGAAATACAAATTTCTGTCTATTAAACTGAGTTGTTTAATTATTATTCTGGTATTTATATTTAGTTATTTGTTATATTTAGATAAATGGCACCTAGAAGAAGATCCCGAGGAGAAATTAAAGCAGAACAAGTAGAAGCAGATCCAACCCAAACCCTAGTGAATATTCTGGTAGGAGCTCTAAAAGGAAGGCAAGTAAATCCGTTACCAGCCACACCTAATAACCCAATTACTACCCAGTTTAAAGACTTTAAACTAGTGGGACCGTCGGAGTTCAGAGGAACGGATGAGCCAATAAAGTCTCAGACTTGGATTACAGAGATGGAGAAAATGTTTAATGTAACCAAGGAGAATGATAATCAAAAAGTTGATTTTGCCACTTTCTTTTTGAAGGAAGAAGCCAACCACTGGTAGGAAGCTAACAAGGGTCGAGCTGGAGAAGGGGTCATTACTTGGGACAAGTTTAAGGAATTGTTCTTTGCAAATTATTTTTCGACTTCAATGCAGTATCGCATGGAAGTTCAATTTCTAAAAATAAAACAAGGAGAGTTGACGGTATCACAGTATACAGCCAAATTCAATGAGTTGGCTAGGGTTGCATTACACCAGGTGGATATCGAGGCGAGAAAGACTAGAAGATTTGTAGAGGGGCTGAAACCCCAGATCAGGAGTAAGATATTAGTATTTTAACTGAAAAATTTCTCAGAGATTCTAGAAAAGGCCATTATAGCTGAGAAGGAAGGAGAGGCCCTATTAAAATTTCATAAGGAGAAGAGGAATAATACAGGGAAGGGAAGCACTAGTGGGAATTACAACAACAACAACAACAACAAGAGAAGGTGGGAGGTGGCTTTTCCAAGCAACCCCGAAAAATGAGGAAATAACTTTAACAATAATGTCAATAAAGGAGGAAACAGCAACACCAATCAAAGAATTGAACGGTGTTAAATATGTGGAAAGAGTTACAAAGGGGCATGTTACTTCAGATGGATGAAGTGTTATACCTGTGGAGAAGATGGGCACTATTCCAACGGGTGCCCACAAAAGATGTAAAAAAGCAAGAATATCAAATGTTTCAACTGTGGGGTAGGGGGTGGATAAGTTTTGCCCAAAACCTAAGAAGGCGAATGTGGGGGGAGTCAAAATTTCAACAATAACACTGGATCAGCAGTAGCAGGAGTTGCTCAAAATCGTCCGAATGCAAGAACGTTTAACATGACTATGAGGGATGCTGTTGCGGCACAAGACGTGGTAACAGGTATTATCCCAATTAATATCGTAAATGCTTATGTGTTGTTCGACTCTGGTGCTTCTTGTTCGTTTGTATCTGTTGATTTTGTTAAGAGATTAAAAATTCCATGTGAAGACCTAGATGTACCTTTCATCATAGAAATTACTAATAAAGAAATAATCCCTGTTCAGTACAGTACATAAGAATTGTAGTGTAGAAATTCAGGGACATAAGTTTTCGGTAAACCTTATCCCTATACAGCTAGGGGAGTTTGATGTAATTTTGGGAATGGATTGGTTGGGTAGTCATAAGGCAGTGTATGATTTTAAGCTAAAATAAGTAAGCTTAGGGACATCTTTGAAAATGAAGGTAGTATTCAAGGGAAGTTGTTCACCAAAGAAAGTCCGTTGTTTAACAGTTATGCAGGCTAAGAGATTTCTTAGGAAGGGTGGTACAGGTTACTTGGCATATGTTGTTGATACAAGGAAGGAAGGGGGAAAGCTAGATCAAATCCCAGTAGTAAATGAGTTTTCGGACGTATTACCAAATGACCTACCTGGTCTTCCACCTGACAGAGAGATTGATTTTGTAATCGACCTTGCACCTGGTATAGCACCAGTTTTAAAGGCTCCATATAGGATGGCACCGGTGGAATTAAAGGAGTTACATGTTCAGCTGCAAGAACTCTTAGACAAGAAGTACATACAACCTAGTGTTTCACCATGGGAAGCACCTGTGTTGTTTGTAAAGAAGAAGGATGGGACTTTAAGATTATGTATAGATTATCAGGAGTTAAATAAGTTAACTGTAAAGAATAAGTACCCCTTACCAAGGATTTATGATTTGTTCGATCAGTTAAAAGGAGCTGAGCATTTTTTGAAGATCGACCTACGATCGGGTTATCATCAACTAAAGGTAAGAAAAGAAGATGTGCCAAAGACAGCGTTTAGGACACGATACGGACATTATGAGTTTCTTGTGATGTCCTTTTGGTTAACAAATGCACCGGCAGCTTTTGTGGATTTAATAAATCGAGTGTTTAAGTCATGATTGGATAAATTTGTGGTGGTGTTTATTGATGATATCCTAATATACTTGAAGACACGGGAGGAATATGCTGAACACTTGAGGAAGGTATTAGAGATATTAAGAAAGGAACAACTCTACCCAAATTTTCCAAGTGTGAATTCTGGTAAGACGAAGTCTAGTTCCTAGGTCACGTAATTGATAAGAATGGGGTAGCAGTAGATTCGGCAAAGATAGAAACAATCATAAATTAGGATCAACCAACAACACCAACAGAAGTACGAAATTTTCTTGGTTTAGCAAGGTGTTATCGTCGTTTTATAAAAGATTTTTCAAACATAACCCCGCTAACCAATTTAACTCAAAAGACGGTGAAGTACGTTTGGACAGACAAGTGTGAGGAGAGCTTTCAAGAATTGAAGAAATTATTGAGTAGGGCACCAGTGTTATCACTACCAGATGATACTGGGGGTCTTGTGGTTTATAGTGATGCTCAGGGGTTTAGGATGTGTGTTAATGTAACATGGGAAGGTGATCGCCTATGCTTCGCAACAACTCAAGGATTATGAGAAAAGGTATCCTACTCACGATCTGGAGTTAGCCGCGGTAGTTTTTGCTTTGAAGTTTGGCAACATTATTTGTATGGGGGAAAGTGTGAAATAAACACAGATCACAAAAGTTTGAAGTATATTTTTACAAAGAAAGAGTTAAATATGAGGCAGAGGAGGTGGTTAGAATTAATAAAGGACTTTAATTGTGAAATCCTATATCATCCCGGTAAAGCCAACGTGGTTGCAGATGCATTAAGCCGAAAGAATCAAGAAAAGTTGAATGTCATCACAAACAATGAGGTACTGATAAAAGAGTTTGAAAAACTTGAGATTAAAGTAAGAGTTCCAACTAACCCTAATCAGAAGCTATTTGTGATAGAGATGGCCTCAACCTTAATAGATAGAATCAGAGAGATGCAGGCGAAAGATGAAGCGTGTCAGAAGAGTAAAAATGAGATAACTCATGGAAAGAACATCAAGTTTCGAGTAGATAAAGAGGGAGTACTGTGGTATGAGGATAGAATTTGGGTTCCATCGATATCGGTACTGAAAGATGAAATCTTAAAAGAAACCCATAGTTCTAAGTTTGATGTGCACCCAAGGAGTACTAAGATGTATAAAGATTTGAGTCAGCACTTTTGGTTGTCGAACATGAAACGATAGATAGCAGAATGGGTAAGCAAGTGTCTCACATGTCAAAGGGTTAAAGCTGAACACCAAAGCCGAGTGGATTACTACAACCTCTACCGATTTCTGAATGGAAGTGGGAGCACATCACCATAGACTTTGTGGTAGGACTTCTTGTCACACAAAAAGGCCACAATGCCATTTGGGTAATAGTTGATCGTCTCACCAAATCAGCCCATTTTCTGCCTATTAAGGTTACTTATAATCTTGATCAGCTAGCAAAGTTATACATAAACAAAATTTTCTCTAGACATGGAGTTCCTGTATCTATAGTGTCAGATCGAGATCCACGGTTTACTTCAACTTTTGGAGGAGTCTTCAAACGCACTTAGGAACCCAATTGAGGTTAAGTACAACATATCACCCTTAAACCGACGGATAAAGTGAGAACCATTCAAACGTCGGAGGATATGTTGAGGACCTGTATCATGGATTTCAAAGGAAGTTGGGAGGATCAGTTGCCTTTGGTAGATTTTACGTACAACAACAGTTACCTTGCCAGCATTGGAATGCCGCCATATGAAACTTTGTACGGTAGAAAGTGTAGAACACCTTTGTGTTGGGATGAAGTTAGGGAAAGACAAATGCTTGGACCTGAGATAGTTCAGCAAACCACTGAGAAGATTCGAGTTATACGTAAAAGGTTGCAAGCGTCTCAAACCCTAACCCTAATTTTATTTATTAACCTTAATTCTAAATTATAAACCCTAATGGTCAAATTTAGTTTTAGAGTTTCTAGAAGAATATGAAATGACTAAATTACCCTTAGATTTAATTATGAAATTACCAAAATACCCTTAGTATGTGGGAAATAACTAAAATGCCCTTTATCTTTTCCTTTTGAAAGGGATAAGACCAAATCTAATGAGTCATCAATGGATAGATTTTGACACATGCTGAAAATGGCCCCTATCAACCCTAGATTGACACCACAACACAAACCATTAATGAAATTAAGCTTAGTTGTCAATTAAATGGAGAACTTAGCTTTTTACCCCTACTTTGAGTTTTTATATATGACTAAGTGTTAGATTCTTAAACCCATGAAATTTACACTAATCATACATAACAAACCAACTCACAAACAACCCTCAGCAAGCCAAGGAAAGAATCAAAAAGTGGAATTCAAGAATTGTTCAAAAAGGTCAAAACCCTAACCCTAATCTTAGATCTTTAAAGCTGCAATAAAAATTATGTTTTAGTGTTTAAATATGTTTAATAGTATGTTTTTTAGTGATCTGGGTTGCTAAAATAAGAATCTATAGCACCTAAATGCATAAAAGTGATTATTTAAGCAAAGTATCAAACCCTAGAAAAATGGTCTGACAACCGAATGTCAGCCCTTATAGATCTTAATCTATTAAGTGTTTACGTTGTTTAAAGGTTTATAGTTATACTATGTAATGTTGTTAGTAGTCTGGAAGTGATAGCATGATAATCGGATCAACAGATTAAAAGTTATAGTCAGTCAAACAGGGTTGACCGATCACGAAATTCAGTTTTCTTGAAATTCCAGAAAACTAAAGAACACAACCTGACAGTCGTTTGACCGGCTTGATTCTCTTAACTGTTAGACTGTTAGGATGTTATATTGTAGCTAGGTTATACCTTGACATTTACACTACACCACTATGACACTCTAAGGCCTTACAAATTCACAAATTATAAGTTATTTAAGGTCAAACTGAGTTGACCGTTCACACAAGAGTTTCTAGGTAACCCAGAAAGCAAAAATAGGGGTCTGACAAGATCTTTAGAGGCCTAGATCTTGCTACCATGGTATATTTAGACTCTCTAAGTGTTACCCGTTTGCACCCTGACAAGTATACTATAACACCTTGACATTAAATCACCTGAACCATGAATACAGTGTAAGTTATTAAGGCTGTAATAGCGTTGACCGGCCATGACTTTCATTTCTGGAAAATCCAAAAATGAAGAACAGCCCTGACCATGTGGTTTGACCCCCCATATGTTCCTGTAACGATGTAGTTGGACACTAAGATGGCCATAGACATGTACTACTACATCAACACTACAACTTGGTTACACCTACATGCCCAGAAACATAGCTAGTTGAGATTAAAATCTGGTCAAACCAGCCCCCAAGGCGTTGATCGGGCTGTTCTTCAGTTGATGAAGAACACCAAAGGCAACGATTCATGTTATTTGAAAAATAATAATAATAATTAAAATAAATAGAAATAAATACTAAATAATTAATAAATAAGTTTTAAAATTTATTTTAAGTTATAATAAATAATTTTAAATATTTTGACATAAAAATTTATTAATATTTAATTTATTTAAATATTAATTATAATAAAATTATTTAATAATGGTATTAAATAAATTATTTAGAATGATATTAATAGTTTAAAAATCATTTTAAATAATAATAAATTATTTAAAAATGATATTAATGATTTAAAAATCATTATCAATAAAAATAAATTATTTAAAAATGATATTGATGATTTAAAAATCATTATGAATGATTATCAAATATCTAAAATGATATTAATGATTTAAAAATTATTATAATTGATAATAAATCATTTAAAAATTATTTTGAGCTTCTAGAAATTATTATAAATAACGATTAAATTATCTAAAGTGATATTGAAACTTTTAATTATAGTTTATTAAAAAACTAACTCGATAATTATTCAATAAAGAAATAAAACACTGAATGGACACCGAAATCAACCTAGACGCTAATAGTTTGATTAGATATTAGTTATTATTGATTCTAACGACTGTTATAAACATATTTAGGTTGCGTAGACTATTTTGAATGACATAAAATTAGCTGATCTTCGAACAGGCAAGTTTTTCTAACTTCATTTAATTTTTGTATTAAATGTAAGTCTTATATATTTATATACGAACTTGTTATAAACATTATTCGTGATATCTATTATTAAAAGAGTTATTGTTTCTTGTTCAAGCATAACCAAGCCATATAAATTGTTATTTGCGTAAAATGTGTTTGATTTGATATCAAAGCATAGACTGTGGTAAAACCAATATTGTTTGGTACAAATATATATACTGATACTATTATGACCGACAGTTATACACTGACCGGGGTTTATTTATGACCGAAAGTTCTACACTGACCGAGTGGTTAAAATTTTATGATAGGATGATATTTATACTCCTGGAATGTTTGGTTGAACAAATTAACCCGGGTAGCTAAGTCTTTATAACTGACAGAAACCCGTAATGTTGACAGACAAACCTCAATATATATATATATATATATATATATATATATATGAAAAAATTCTTTGAACTATATGTTCATTAAATTCAGATATTGTGTGAGTATAAAATATAAATTTTCTAAAACTTGCTGAGCCTTTTAAAGCTCATCCTTGCAAATGTTATTTTTCTTTGCAACTGTGTCCAATATTCCTGGAAGTTCAAGTGCACACTCTTGTGGATAGTAGGATTCTATTAAATAGGTTTATTGTATTAAGACTTGACTATGTTTGGGAAAAACTCTGATGTAATAGTTTGGTACATATGTAATCGAATTTTATTATGTTATTAATTTATCAATTAATTAGATTTACATTCTTAAGAGAAGATAATAATAAGTATAGTATCTATACGAACTATATATCTGAATGAGGGTATTGAATGATCTTGGGACTTCTGTAAGCACTGAGACCGCCCCTCGGTTCCAAGAACAATCTTTTTATTTGTACTGTGAATGTCAAATAGATAGGAATTATCGGTATGAAAGAAATATCTGTAAGAACATAAATCTATACATCCAAGTGAGGGTATCCAGATATAGTAATTATTCTGACGAGAACTATTATCTAATATGGATACTGTGAATTTTGGATTTATAGAATTTATTATCTTATAAAATATTTACGTGAGCACCAAATCTGCTACAGGGAATGTAGAGAATTTGGGGGCGTCACACAACCCCACCTAGGTATTCAATCTATCTCTTTCATCTATATATAGTTTTCAATTTGGGTTTGATTTGAAATTATATATATTGCATACTTATGTGTTTATATGTGTTTAATTTGGCTATTTAGTTTGAATTTGGGTTAGATTTATATGTGATATTTAGTTTTAATTTGACTTTAATTTGTGCAATTTTAGTGCATGCATGTTCATAATATAATATTGAGGCTTATGTTAGTGTATTGAATCAGATATTCAATTTGAGTTTTTTTTTTTGCATAGTGTATAAATTTAGGGTATAATTTGTAGGTTGTTTAAGTGGTTAGACATAAATTATAATTAAAATAATATAATGTCCATTATTAGATAATATTACTAAAATACATAAATTAAATATTAAACTAAATTAAATTAAATATAATAACATATAAATAACAAAAAATAATACAAACTAAAGTAAATAAAATAAAATAAAATCCTTAGTTTACTTAATTTTCCCTTACTAAAATCAACTAAGTTGCATTTACTTAGTTTTCACTACTAAATTTATATCAACTAAGTAGTATTTACTTAGTTTCCCAATACTAATTAAAATAAATTAAGTAGCATTAATTTACTTAGTTTTACACAACTAAATAATATAATATAATATAATATAATAACATAAATTTATATTACTTTGTGTAATATAAGATAATATAAAATAAAATAAAATAATATATTATAACATAACATAATTCATGACATAACATAAAGTGAAATAAGTTAATTAACTTAATTACATTCCTTAAATTTATTAATTTAAATAATATTATATCATATAATATAGAGCAATGCTACTATCACATAATTTGAGTCACATAAAACTAACATACACACACATGCATATTTGAGGGCCATGCATGTCACGTAGGGCCCACAGTACGCATGTGTGTGTATGTGAGCATTATGTGATAGTAGTATTATTTTATAATATATTACAAAATAAATAAATAAATAAATAAAATAATACGATTTAATTAAAAAAAATAGAATGACAATAATTTAATTAAAATAAATAAAAGAGAGAACATACTCTATCAATAACTCAACTGCAGCATCCTTAAGATCGACTTATTTCGAATGTTTTGTAACCAAATATCAGCATTTTCTTGGAAAATACTTTCTCTCACAATCTCTATCATGAAAGTATAATATGAATCTGCGATCAACCTAATTAGTTTTGAATTTGACTCCACAAAGCAGTATCTCCGAAATATATACAACAAATTGGAGAAAGATTAAAGTGTGCACTTAGTGAAAGATAACTTGTCATAATTAGATGAAAACTTCAAGTTATATATAATGTAAAACAAATACCTTCATAATTGCCCATGAGTAATGACTACTAGGAGAAGAGTCAAGAACTTCCTTGTATGTAGGATTCGACATAGCAGTTGAAGCTAATACTCCAACTGGTTCCTCGACAGCAAAAAAAATATGGGTCATGTAGTTTCTGTTTGTGTCCCATACTCGAATAATAAGTTAATTGAATTATTGCGGACATTCCTCACTATTCCATCATAACAGATGACAACATCCCGAAGGAGTGCCATTAATCTGTTGAACATAACGTCTCACCTCTTTTTCTGTGAGAACTACCCATCTGAGGAATTCTAAGTGGCGAGAAGCTGTCTATGTCATGGATTGGACCCATATCAGGCGATGATTCAATATTACTAAAGAAGTTATCGTTCGTTCTCTACTATGAATGAATCATTACCTGATATGGGTCCAATCCATGACATAGACAGCTTCTAACCACTCCGAATTCCTCAGATGGGTAGTTCTCACAGAAAAAGAGGTGAGACGTTCTGTTCAATAGCTTAATGGCCCTCCTTCAGGATGTTGTCATCTGTTATGATGGAACAGTGAGGAATGTCCGCAGTAATTCAATTAACTTATTATTCGAGTATAGGACACAAATAGGAACTACACGACTTATATTTTTTTTGCTGCCGAGGAACTAGTTGGAGTATTAGCTGTAACTGCTATGTCAAATCCTGCATACAAGGAAGTCATCAACTCTTCTCCTGGTAGTCATTACTCATGGGCGATGATGAAGGTATTTGTTTTACATTATATATAACTTGAAGTTTCCATCTAATTATGACAAGTTATCTTTCAGCAAGTGCACACTTTCATCTTTCTCCAATTTATTGTATATATTTCAGAGATACTGCTTTGTGGAGTCAAATTCAAGACTAATTAGGTTGATCGCAGATTCATATTATAATTTCATGATAGAGATTGTGAGAGAAAGTATTTTCCAAAAAAATGCTGATATTTGGTTACAAAACATTCGAAATAAGTCGGTCTTAAGGATGCTGCAGTTGAGTTATTGATAGAGTATGTTCTCTCTTTTATTTATTTTAATTAAATCATTGTCATTCTATTTTTTTAATTAAAGTGTTATCATTTGAGTATATAAACATATATATCTTTCAGTATTTTATATGCACGTCTTGATGATATTATATTCTGTGAACAAACAGATTGCGACTTCTCATTCACTATAGATTCAAGACTAGCACGATAAAGTTTCCCCCCAATACTCCTTAAGAAGTGTAAAAGTTGGTTTGTCCCACCTCTCCATGAAATCGGGAAACATCCTCGATTTTAAAGCCCTAGGCCTTTCAGTTGTTACTCTAGTTTTTGCAAAATTAACTGCCATAGAGTGAAGGGTTGTCAACTGAGATATTTTTTACTCATAGTCTTATCTGACTCAAGGTTTGCATGAAATATGAGAGACAAATGGAGAGTTGCATGAAATTCAAAAGTTCCCAATAAGTGGTTCAATTACTTCAACTGTACTTCCTGTTGAATTCCTGAACAAAGTGGTTAAACGGTTCGGGAATTACCACTTTGTTCGAAAATTAACCACTTTGTTATGGGAATTCAAGATGAAGTACAGTATGGTGAACTACTTATTGGAAATTGTTGAATTTCTTGCAACTCTTCCTTTGTCTCTCATATTTTTCCCAATAAGTCTGAGTTTGCAGGAAAAATTGTGGTTCTTTGTTGATTAATTATCTGATCAATGATATCTTGGGTACAACCTCTACTGCACATTTAGTACATGCAGACCTTGAGTCAGATAAGACTAAGAGTAAAAAATGTCGAATTTGATAACCCTTCACTCTATGGCAGTTGATTTTGCAAAAACAGGAGTAACAGCTGAAAGTTCTAGGACTATAAAACCGAGGATGTTTCCCGATTTCATGGAGAGGTGGGCCACAACTAGCCTACATTTCTCAAGGAGTAATGGGGATAGACTTTATCGACGACGACCGACTATCAAGATCGTAATCTACTTCTTACACTTGGCGAACATTAGCTTATGCAGTGGCGAACGTTAACACAACAGCACGATGATGATGCCGAGGTAATTTTGTCATGAATTTAGCTTTATGTTTAGTTACTTATGGTTCTTTTATTGTATCTTTTCTTCAGGAAGAGTTTCTCTTTGCAAGAGGTCTATAAATATGACTAGTAAGATTAGTTGTTGATGATATATATATCTAGAAAGAAAATAGAAAATCTTTAGATTGTAATATTCCCTTTCACTACGACTAATCATTTGGTTTTTGAGTTATTTGATGTCAAAGGCAATGGAGTTAATTATAGTTTTAGATTCAATATATAATTTGTATATAAATTTTAGTCGCTCGATTTGTTTATTGTGTTGGTTTATGCACGTGGATCGATAAATTTATATAATTTTGGTGATTTATATATACTGCTGTGTGTTGAGATATAAAACAGGTAAAAACATGTATAAATTTTTTGGAAAATCCACAAAACAGGCAAAAAAAAATTTTAAAAAAAATTATTAATCAGCGACCGCAAACGATCGCTATTACGTATCAGCGACCGTGAGTGACTTGATGATATCTGCGACCGTGGTGGTAGTTAATAGTGGTCGCTGACACGTGGGCCACGTCACCAATGAGACTTGACTCACGGTGACTCAGCTTAGCGATGACATCGGTCGCTATATATCGGTCGCTGACGTTCCGGTCTCTAAAAGTGGTCGTCGATGTACAGTCAGCGTCCAGAATATATGCGACCTCTATTTGCGATCTTATTCGGTCGCAGATACCTATCTGCGACTATTTTTGGTCGCAGATGGGCGATCACTAATAAGCCTCTTTCTTGTAGTGAATGAAACAAGCTCTTCACAAGATTCTAACTGTCATACAACCTAGAACAAGCTTTCTAGATTTAATATAATAGCAGCATTAAAAACCAAGGTATTAGACTAATCCAAGCAACAAACATATAAGCTCTGATTGTTTAACCTGTCTTCTAATAATCATAGCAACACTCAAAATCTTGTCCACAATCAGGTATTACTAATTACTACCTGTGATTAGGAACAATATCAATTACACGTAATACTATTCCTTAATCTAGCATATGATATTCGTTAACCAATTCAATCTTGCAGAAATCAAATCAATTAAGCCAAATAGCATTCAACAATTAAATCAGATTATCAAGAATGAATTTCATATAAGAAGGAATCAATAATGTAATTCAATCAACCATTAACTATAAATAAGGTTCCACAACCCTTTAGGACTGAAAAATAAAGAACTTAACTCATGTCTTCAATCTTCAATCTACCAAGACTATGGTTTACAACTATGTAGCTAAGATTGATTATAGATTAAATGAATTTGTCTTACTAATTATATGTATTTATAATACTAAAACTAAGTCCTAATCATCTGAGAAATCACAATCCAAATCCATGTAGAAGTCTTCCAAAATCTGCTCTAAAAACTTTTCAAAAATCTCAGATTTCCCGACAAATTCGTCGAGGCGAATTCGTGTATGCTGAGGAGCTCGCCGAGGAGAATTCAAATAGAGAGGTGTTGGCTGGGGGCGAATTAAGTTCGTCGGGGCGAATGCGTTTGTTAGTCTAAATTCGTCGGGCGAATTATTGATTTTCTACTACGACATCCTGTCGACGTTGGAAAATCTAAGAAATACCGCTGGTCGGTTTATAACCCGATTTTCCTCAAATCGATCTTCCTAAGTTATCTCTACCCTTGTTCTTTTTATTGCAAAAAATGTTTTGAAGGGTTTTTTAGGAAAGAGGCCAACATGCGTATATATCGACGATTTGATTTGATTTAAATAGAGTCGCCAGTTGGTAGTTTTAAAAATGGTTGTACCAACTCAACCGAATTTGATTTGAAAAGAGGCCCAATTATTGGACACTGTCGAAACTTGATCTTTGAAATCGGAGTTTTGAGTTCGGGGGCTTGCTTAAGTGTGGGGAAGGTGTTAGGCACCCCACGACTCCCGTGTAAATACGGTACTGCAATCTTTTCAATATTTTCCTTAAAACTGGAATGCGTGAGTGAATGCTGTTTAAAAATTGGGCATTTGGATTTGATTAAAAGCTTTGACAGGCTTCGTTGGGCCTATATACGAAGGGTTTGATATTTGATTTAAAAATCAATCTTTGATTTAATTTGCAAAAGGCATCATTTAATTTTGATTTGCAAAAGCTTTTGAA
Source organism: Panax stipuleanatus (assembly GCA_020205555.1). Classification (NCBI taxonomy): domain Eukaryota; kingdom Viridiplantae; phylum Streptophyta; class Magnoliopsida; order Apiales; family Araliaceae; genus Panax; species Panax stipuleanatus. The sequence goes on from CM035124.1 coordinate 113,455,662, forward strand.
TTGAATTGACAGTGATGTTTTGAAAGCTGGTTTTATCAAACCCTTACGCTGACATAGGAATTGAAGCATATCGCTACTCTTAATTTTATCTTTATAGCCTTAAGACTGCATGCAAATGGTGATTTGTCGGGCTGCGAAGCATCCTCGACCACAGAAATATAAAGTGTTGGTCTCTTCATGGGTATGAAAACCATCGGAGGGACGCTAACACGACAATCCATATTTTCACTATGTTGAGACCTTAAATCCGGATAACCTTTTTAAGGTCTGTGCATGTATATTTTATAAAAAAAATTGACAGGGTACATCTGTAAACTGAAGTTTGTCCATCGTGGGAATCAGATTCTGATCAGTTTGATCATGAATCCCACGATTCCTAGGCTCACATATGAATAGCTAGAAAACCTGCACAGTTCAAATTTGTACAGAAGCAGATAAATATCCCAAAATAGCCAGGACAAGGGATTCATTCAGTAAATCCCGGTCCGCATGGCCGAAGCGTTTCGTTCCCACTAGATAGCGATCTAAGGGACGCGAGGTTGCTTTTGAAGCTAAAACTATAAAAATATCTAGATTTAAAGAAATCTCAACCATTATATCTTCCAGGTTCTGTCGGGACTTGTTTGAACCGTTGAAAGCTAGAAGTGGCGAGATTTGGATAAATCTAGTTCGGCCGCAGATATATCAGTGCAAATTCATATACAAATGAATGTTAAATGCAGCAGTTAAATAAATTGAGCAAAGCAATATATATAGTTAGATATATATAAAAGATGTAAAAAGGGCGATGGGTTTTCACTCGCAAGCCCGGACTGGAATTGAAATATATATATTTATAAAATAACTGTAAATAGCCATGAAATAATCTAGACTGTGACATAAATGAAATATATATATATATATATATATATATAAAAAACAGTAAAAAGAGCGATGGGTTTTCACGTTTGTGCCCGTACTACAACACCCAGTATGGGGAAGTGTGCAAAAGCAGTAAAATGGCTACAAAATAGTCCAGGCCGATTGAAAAAAAAATATATATATATATATATATATTGATAGAAATGTAGTCAACCAGGACTGATATGAGTACCAGTGATGGTGAATGTCGCTTCTATATGCGTAAATATATGTAAAAGCGATAAACTACCTCGAATTTGGCATCTGGGCTTGACAGAATTGAAATGTTAGTACATTTGCAGTTAAATATATACAAAAAAGGGCCAAACCCAGACTGGGAAGATAACCCAGTCTGGCAAAGTTGCCAGAATGTGCGTGTAAGTGCACTGTGTCTGTTAAAGCTGACGAATCGTCAATTCGAGTTGTAGAAATGCTGAAAATGGAGTTTATGTACAAAAATGTATCAAGTTTTGACAAAAACGGCCATGAAACTAAGTTTTGTGCATATTTAGAAAGTGAAATTTCGTGTGCAAGTGTAAAATAGTGCAAAGTAGTAATAGCAACTTGCTGATCGTAAAAATACTTACAATAGCCTGCAAAACAGGCTTTTTGCCACTTAGTGGGCTTCACACGACCAAATCTACTAGTGGTTTTTTGATATGTGGTAGTATATGGGTTTGTCTACGTGTTGGAGTGAAAATATTTGGGTTTAGAAGAGGTGTAAAAGTCAGAAAATCAAACTGGCAGTGCTTCACTGCGTTTCCGAATTCTTGAAAATGAAAGAGGGGCACATTTATTTATAAGCCAAGGAGCCTCCACTCTACCTACGGCAGCCATAGGTAGAGTTGTGGCTCCCCTAGGTGGGGCCCACATGCTTGGTTTGGTCGTCTCGAGGTGCATGCATACCGGGCGACGCGATGTCAAGTTTGGAACTTCATAACTTTTGATCGGAGGTTCCGTTTGGGGCATGATATAGCTTTCCGGAAAGCCCTCGCTGAGAGTATCGCAATGAAATTGGTTTTAACCCTTTTTAAGTCCCTAAAGATGGGTTCATGATTGGGTCTTTATTTTCCCACAGTTTACCTGATGAGCCGTCTGGTGCTGTTTTCACCCGGAATCACCGTTGTGGTTCTTTCTGACCTTGGCGGCATCAATTTGGCTTGAGTTTGACTGAATTGGATAAGAGTTGGTAAAATAACCATTTTACCCCTCCCGGGGTTGCCCTAGGTGTCGGCATGGCCTATGGTTGACTTTCGGGAGCTGTTTCCAAGACTTGGATCCCATTCGAGTCTGTTTATCCCCAGTGTTGCCTCTGTGGCTGACGTGGTCATTCCAAGTTTTATTCTTGAGGTGTTGTGATGCTTCAGGTTTATTTTTGAAGTCGACTTGACTTCTCGGACTGATACCTAGGATGACCTGTACTTCCCGGGTTGCTGCTGGGGCTGATTTGTACCTCCCGGGTTGCTACCGGGGCTAATTTGTATCTCCCGGGTTGTTGTCAGGGATATGGTTGATCGGTGATGTGTTTGTCCTGATATCGATGACTGGGTTTGAGCTGATGTCCTGATATTAAGATCGGGGATGACCTGACGGTCCGATTGACGATCGAAGTTGGATTAACGGTGAGATTGACGATCGGAGTTGGCTGGAGTACCGATATTGGTGATCGGATTTTACTGGAATTAACCGACATTTGGGATCGGATTTAGGCTAAAGGACCGACATTAGTGGTCGAATTTAGATTGGATGTCTGGTGTTGGGACCGAGGTTGGCTTGATTGACGGTTTTGCCCTCCTATAGTGTTAGTATTGGGCAAGGAAAATTTTGAGTGTCTACAGATACCCCTCTTTATCATGTTTATGTAATGTAATGGAATAAACAGGATAAAGATTGCTAGACACTTGAAATATGACAAGATAATAATGATGCAAATCGCAATGCAATGAATGTTAACATATTTTTGCAAATCGCATCTTGTATCGCAAATCGCATATTGCATCACAAATCGCATCGCATCGCTTTGCATCGCAAATCGCATCGCATCGCATCGCAGATCGCTTTACCTTTACCGATGTTTGTGTTGGTGCCGATATCCACGGGTGGCTTTCATCAATGTTGTTGATGTCTATGCTAGTGTTGACTCTAACGGTCTGATTTCCATTGGTGCTGCTGATGCTTGCTTGATGAAAATAAACTGAAATGTTTCCCATATTTCTAATGGGGATGATGTCATCTGTGATGGCCCTTAGTGCTACCTTGGTTTAAGCCCAATGGTTTCTCACATCTGCTGATACTCTTCATGGGGCATACTTTCTGATGTTGTTTATACCTTTTTGAAGACTCCTCTGTTGAGGATATATTTCATTCGCCGAGTTACCTCAGTGGGTGCTCCTAATGCTTATCCTGATGATAACTTATACCGGTAGTTCACAACAGCGCCTACCCTGATGGTAGGGATAATGGTTGATCATTAGACTTTCCCGATGCGTACTCGAACGGTAGTATACTTTTTCATCGAGTTTGTGTGTTCAATGTGTGTGCATTTTTGACTCTATTGGATATGCATGCCTAATGTTTTGATGGAAATGTGCGCTGATGTAGTGCTTGTTGCACATGTGCAGACCAGACATGATATGATGATCTTAATTTGTCCTAGGTTGATGCATATGCTTAATTGAATTGATGTAGAACCATACCTCACTCTTTTTGAGGTGATTAGGAGTTTCTTTTTAGACATGGATTTTGATAGGCTTAGCAGCTCTAACTCCCGTATGGCTCCTTTTGTCATTCGCAGAGCAATTTTAGATGTTCCCCTTTCAACTGTCATCTCTGATGGGGATGGATTAGAGTTAATAGGACGGCCCAATTGGAGATCGAGGTTGATTTGATTTGATCTACCTCGATGATCCCTTTGAGAATGTGTATAACATATTCCATAATATGTCCTTTGTGAAGATGGAGTATTATATGCTTTTTCTCTCCTAAATCATCTCCCGATGCTTCGCTGGGGTTGTGCCAACGGCTGATCATTGAGTGTGAAAAGGGGCCAGCTCTTTACTTATGCCCTTGCTGGATTAGTTCTGGCTTAGCTAATGACCCGGGTGATGCTGACGTTCTGGAGGATGTAGCCCGTTCTTTCATTGCCTAGATTTGGACTTCAGTGTAGAGGCCTTGACTTGTGAGGGCTTGGTGCATGTTGACATGTTTGATGGTGTAGATTTCATTTGCTAGATCTTTTTGTCATCGGGCATCTATTCTTCTCGAGTTAAGAATTTTTCCCTTTCTGTGGAGGGACAACTTATGTCGCCTTGATTTCTCTCAAGAGTGCTTCTTTTTCTTTTGATGAGGCACTTGGTCCTGTCGTAGATCCTTTCCATTTCTTGGAATCAAAAATTCCCCAGCCCTTTCGCAGCTTGTTACTGGGGTTCATAAAATAAACTTGCTTTGTGGACCTTGTCTACGGTGATCTATATCCTGCATATTCAGACAAATAATAATATGTGCCCCAAAATCTTGATGGCTAGGGTCGTCGGGGTTAGTGTGATGAGGTATTTAAAGTAAAAGTTTAGGAAATTACATGCTTGTATTAAATGCGCTCCTATCTTATCGCTAAAGATCTTGAAAGGGAGTATGAAAATGAATTTTTCCTAAGGAAATCGAAATTTTCGCTTGACAAGTTATGAAATCGCAAGAAAACTTTTAAGCGTCCATGGTCATTTTTCATGGGTAGGATCAGATTCAAAAGACTCATTTCCCTATATCCAAGACACCTCATCTTCGCTCTAGACACTGCTCTTCATAAGATTAAGATCATATGACATGTGCACTATGTGTGACGCAACCCTTAGCAGAGGTTTCTCTTCTATGATTTCTAGATGACCTCATTTTTCTTGCCAAATTTTTTTGCTTTTCTCGCTTAACTTTGTCTCATTTTCTTAGGCTTTTCAGTGTTACCCATGTAACGAGTTTTGGACCAATAACTCCTAAACCTGATGGATTTAGGGCACTAGGTGTTAAGAAAGCCCTCAGGGTTTATTGGCTCGAGTAATAAAGGCCACACTTCGAGACAAGTCAGGCTGTCTATTCTTTTTGATCTTTGCCTGAGCTGGTGCAAGATTCATTTTCTTAGGCTCTAAATTACCCGTGTAGTGAGTGTTGGGCCGGTGACTCCTAAACCAGAAGCCTTTAGGGCATCAGATGTAGAGACACCCCTCGGGCTTAATTATTTGAGTAACCTAGGTCACGATTCGGATCTACTCAGGTCTTGGCTTCTTATAATGCTCATTTTCTTAGGCACTGAGTTACCCATGTAATAAACGTTGGGCCGGTGGCTCCCAAACCAGATGACTTTAGGGCACCAGGTGTAAAGACACCCCTCAGGCTTAATAACTCGAGTAACCCAGGCCACGATTCGAGACATTAGGCTGGCTACTAATTGTCATCCTTATCGTCATAGTTTCATACCCCACAACTAAGAGTTAGGTCAATCGCAAAGTGCAGACATGCATATGAGGTCAAGTTTGCTCTAAAAAGTGCTTTGAACTAGGACGTTGTGCCTAATCAAAAGGTTGAATAGTCTTAATTCTCTAATTGATTTCATGATTCTTGCTCCATGAACGCTTATCAGAATTAATCCAATTCATAACAAGTTAAGCAAAAATCTCTTTTTCTTTTTCTTCTTTTTTCTCTTTTTCTGATACCCTAATGCAGGACTTATGTGTATTATCGCTAATGTATGGAATTTGAAAGCACATAAAGAGATAAAAGAGTCATAACTTATCAGTGAATCGCAGTATTCTAAGAAAATTATGATTGGCAAAGGTCAATTAGTCATACCGTATCGCCAATGATGAAAGCTTGGATGATGATGGACCATGCTGATGGTGCCGACTGGTGCATATTGATTGGATGGTTGATAAATGCCCCAGTATTGAATTACATAATTTCCAAAATTAGTCCAGTCTTGTTGTAACGGTCCCCACATTGGGTTATCGTTGACTTTGAACTTACCCCAGTCTTGCTTGTCATCTGGGAGGATTGCTTGGTTGATGGGCTGATAAGATGCCGAGATTGCAAGAGTATTTAATTCGCATGACCCCCATGGTAAATAGGTAGTGGATTTTGGCTTTAATGCTTAGATGCCCTAGTCATTGTCTTTAATTTGTAGGAGCAATTGACTTTGATGACCTTTCTTCTGGTTTGATGAAGGTTTCAGATTGAGGCTTCAGCTCTTCGATGGTCCTTACAGATGTTTATGCTTGATATATCGCTGTGTTATTTTTCCAACTTTGATAATTGATGTTGAGATGCCTTCGGACTCCATTGAATTGGACTCAAGGGCTTGTGATGGTTAGTGGTGATGGCTTTGACCGCAACTTTGGTTGGTGACCTACCGATTGTCCCTGCCGGAATAGATTTGGCTATGGCAGATTCGATAGCTCAGATGACCTTCGAGAGAGATCAGGCTAGGGCATTGATGTTGACGACCCATTCTAGTAGAGATACAACTTCTATTGATAGAGGCGAGGCTCGAGCCACTTGGGCTGCTGCATTTGCTGAGAGGGACGAGGCTATAGTATGCAGATGGCAGTGGATGTTCTGGCTCATATGGAGACCGAGGGTTAGGAGCTTGCAGCTGCTCCTCTATCTTCAGAGAGATGCCATATTGGCAATGTTATCCCGCTTATCCACGGGTTCAGAGATTAGCTTTGATTTTCCTCATCAAGGCCTGTTGACCAGGAGGTTTGATAGAATTTGGCTTTTATTTGTCTTCGGTGTCTTGGAACTAGTCTTTATTTTTTTTATTTTTTATTTTTTCTTGAAAGTCCAACCGCGCCATATATGGCTGCCTACGTACTCCCAGGTTGAGGGAGATCAGGTCATTCGTAGTTCTGTTTTTTTGTTTGTGAGGCTGGAGAAGTCTCTTTTGGGGTTTGAGTTTGGTTTAATATGTTTTTGAATTTTTGTGTTTGGATTCGAGGTTATTTGAATTTTTTGTTTTGTTTGACCGCACCCAGATGGTTGCCTACGTACTCTCGGGCTGAGGGAGATCAGGTCTTTTGTAGTTCACGTTAGCATGAAAGGCTCGATTTTTTGATTTTTTTTTTCTATTTGATTCTTTTGATTTTTTGATTTTTTTGGTCTTTTGATTTTTTATTATCTACATGCATGGAAAATAAAAGGCATAAGGCTTAAGAAAGTAATAGTGTCCCATCATCCTTTAGAATTCGCAACTTTTCTCTGGATCTACGTCCTCCTGGCTAGCTGAGGCCTGATAGTCCAGTCATCTGTGATTATGTCACCTTCGACGCTTGTGATAGAGGTTCCCTCTTGGACCTAAATATCTTCAATCTCTGCCATAGATTGATCGCCTCCTGAATCAGTATATCCCTTAAGGAGGTTCAAACTAGACCCGTCGCAGGAAGGGATGAACGCTAGATTCCTCGATGGGCTGGCTTCCTCGAGAACTTCACCACCTTTTTCTTCGCCTGCTCCTTCACCTTTCTTATAGCCTTGAGAGGATTTAAGTATGAAATCCCCCTCGCACTGATGTGGTATCTCTTGCAAGGAACTTTCCTTTTGGGCTTTTCCTATACGGGGAAGCATAAGTATCTCCTCCTCATCTTCCAGAAGGATAAGGTCAGGCATGTCGCTGTTGGCTTTGGGCATCAAGATATTTGATGATGGTGGATGAACTTCATTGGGAGATTCTTTTGTTTCTTCGATCACTCCCAATATTAGAGTCGGTCCACCTTGTGTTATGCCAGGATTGATGCTCATAGCCGTCACATCCTTTGAACTGCACGCTTCGAGTGGACATCTTGAGCTCTTTATCTCCCTCTCGCCTTTTCTGGTCATGGGGAATTCTTTCTTCAGTTCTCCATTTTTAATGAGGTCCTGGATTTTGTGCTTTAGAGACCAGCATTCCTCAGTTGCATGTCCGGGTGAGTTAGAATGATAGCGACACATCTTTGTGGCATCATAACTTCCGTCTCAGGCTTGGTAGGAGGCAGAAACTCAGTAATATTTCTTTGCGCAACCAACAATGCTAACATATTTTCCAATGAGTCCTCCACAGGTGTGAATACCCTTCTTCGCCGACTCTCCCCGACTCTCGATGCCGTAGGATTTTGAGGGTTTGCTCTTGTTTGGAATGTCTCTTGATATTTCCTATTTGGGAGCTCGCATTCCTCCGGAGGATTTTTTTTTCAGTGAGAACTTCGAGTAATTTTATCATTCCATCTTTCTCGTCCATCCAACATGCTTTGCTCCTCTTCATTTTGCCGGCGGATCTTGGGGGAAGATATGATTATACTCTGAATATCCTCCTCTTTCTCTTGGCTTTCTAATATTTGAGTGAAATGCTGCCTTGTATCCTGATGTTGGCGCACTACCAGATTAGCTAGCAGAGTCACTTGATGTTGGATCGCATCCAATTTTTGCATTATTATCATACCCTCCTCTGAATTTTCTGACTCTAGGACATTTGTCTTGTTCCTTCGGGGGTAATCCTATATCCTTCGTATGTTTTTATGATTTGGAAGCATTTCATCGCTTCCTGACCCGATCATGTTTACTTCCTCCGTGTCATGCGACATCAGAAGGTTGGGGTTGTCATTTGGATGGTCATGTTGTTGGACCACAAGATCGCCGTTTTCGATCAGGTTTTGAATTTTATGCTTTAAGGACCAGCTGTCTTCTGTATAGTGTCCCGGAGATTCTGAATGGTATGAACATTTTTGGCTAGGATCGTATCTTTTGCTTTTTGGATCCAGAGGTGGAGCCAGCTCAGTAATCTTCTTGTGATCTATTAACATCACCAATATGTTTTCAAGGGAATCGTCTAGTGGAGTGAACACCCGATTTTCAGTTCTTTCGAATTTTCTTTTCGGTCCTGGTATTAATTGAACGCAGTTTGTTGTGACGGCAGATTGCCTTTCCTCTTCCAAATGGGGGGACTATGGTTGGATCTCCTAGATTGCCCCTGTACAACGAGGGATTCATCTTCATCGCCTTTATTGGGAATCCTTATGGGATCACTCGCACAGTGGCCAGATTGTATATCCTTGGCGACTATTTTCAAGGCCGTGAGATCTTTAATCTTGCCTGCTTTCAGGCCCATCTCTGTCATTTCGCCATGTTTGATCATCTCTGAGAATGGCTTTCCTCTTCCGGCCAGGATCCTCTCGTAGTAAGGTGCCTCTTGGATGTCTATGAAAGTTATCACCATTTCAGCTTCGGTCATAAGCGAGCTAACTTGTGCTGCCAGACGTCTCCATCTTTGGGCATATTCACAGAAAGACTCGTTGCTCTGCTTTTTGACTTTGGTCAATTGATATCGATTCAGAGCCATCTGAGACTGAAAGACTTATTGAGTTAGGAAGGCATGAGCTAACTCATCCCAACTGTGAATTCTGGCATTGTCAAGTCGGGCATACCACGTCCTAGCCTCTCCAGTGAGACTCTTTTGGAAAATCCGCATTCAGAGGCTTTATCTACAGCATAAGACCCTAGCTCGCCAATGTATACTTTCAAGTGCGTATAAGGATCGCCTGCCCCATTGTACTTTTCAAACTCTGGGACTTGGAATTTGTCAGGATATCTAGCCCCTGGGAATATGCAGATATCTGAATAGGTGACATTTCCAAGGTTTCCAATCCCTTTGATTGAACGGACGATTTCTTCCATTTGTCGAACTTTCCTTCGGAGATCTTCAGTTTCCAGATCTTCCCTGAGATTTGTGATTTCAGGGGTTTTGTTGGTTCTTTTACTGACCGAGGTTCAGGGATCTGCATTTCCCCCTTTTTGTTATCGCTTTGATTGCCACCCTGTGAGGAGGACTCTGTTTGATTAAGTGTTGGCTGGCCCTGAGTGTTTTTGCTTTGTTCTCTTAGGAGGATAGCCAACTCTGCTATTTGATTCTTAAGTCCTTCGAACTCTTTTCGAGACACGGAACCTGACTCGCATTGGCTACTTTCAGCCATGTCGGTTGATAGGCTTTATGCCTTTTCAGATTATGATCTAGTAGTGAGACTAATTTTTCACCTACAACAAAACGTAGGCGTATCAATTTCCTGATGTAGGCGAGGATTGGATGCATGATGTGTTTTTTAGAGTTTATCCTGCAAAACAGAGGTTAGTCGCTTTGATGGTAGGATGACAAGATATTTGACAAAAAAGTAAATCTTTCATTATTGTCATTTACATTGTGTTCCTCAGTAATTGGAGACTTGACATGGAATTGAAAGAGGAAGGCATGAAGAAGCCTACCATCGATTGGGTTGATCAGAGGCTGACCTATCCTAGGTTACTCTCGTGGATTTTGTTTCGGCATGAAGCTTCCCAGATCATCGCAATCTACTAGAAGGGAAGTTAATCCTATCGTTCCACTGGAGCGAATCTGGGTGGTGCATTTTCAGGAGGCAGCCCCGGAGACTTAGTCGTCCCCAGAGTCCTGACTTATCACCGACAGGGTTAGCCTCCTGGTGGAGGGACTCACAGCATACATTTACATACATCGACCTTACAGCTTATACATGCAATGACAGTACGTGCGAAGCACTAATATGGGTGCGAAGCACTAAAGCATTCATTCTTATTTATTCAATGTAAAGGCAGAGCATTCATACATTCAATGAAAGACGTATCATTCACTCATCCATTGACTGTGGAGACGTAGGATTTCATGCATTTAATAGTTTTGAAAGGGAAATATTTGAAGAGATTGAAAGCGGCCTAAGCCCTCTGCTGTCCCCAGCAGAGTCGCCACCTGTCGACGTTGAAAAATTTAAGAAATACCGCGGGTCGGTTTATAACCCGATTTTTCCTCAAATCGATCTTCCTAAGTTATCTCTACCCTTGTTCTTTTTATTGCAAAAAGGGTTTTGAAGGATTTTTAGGAAAGAGGCTAACATGCGTATATGTCGACGATTTGATTTGATTTAAACAGAGTCGCCATTGGGAGTTTTGAAAATGGTTGTACCAACTCAACCGAATTTGATTTGAAAAGAGGCCCAATTGATGGACACTGTCGAAACTTGATCTTTGAAATCGGAGTTTTGAGTTCGGGGGCTTGGTTAAGTGTGGGGAAGGTGTTAGGCACCCCACGACTCCCGTGTAAACACGGTACCAATATTTTCAATATTTCCCTTAAAACTGGAATGCGTTAGTGAATGCTGTTTGAAAATTGGGCCTTTGGATTTGATTGAAAGCTTTGACAGGCTTCATTGAGCCTATATACGAAGGGTTTGATATTTGATTTAAAAATCAATCTTTGATTTAATTTGCAAAAAGCATCATTTAATTTTGATTTACAAAAGCTTTTGAATTGAATTGACAGTGATGTTTTGAAAGCTGGTTTTATCAAACCCTTACGCTGACATAGGAATTGAAGCATATCGCTACTCTCAATTTTATTTTTATAGCCTTAAGGTAGCATGAAAATGTTGATTTTTCGGGCTGCGAAGCATCCTCGACCACAGAAATATAAAGTGTTGGTCTTTTCATGGGTATGAAAACCATCGGAGGGATGTTGACACGACAATCTATATTTTTACTATGTTGAGACCTTAAATCCGGATAACCGTTTTAAGGTCTGTGCATGTACATTTTATAGAAAAAACTGATAGGGTACAGCTATAAACTGGAGTTTGTCCATCGTGGGAATCAGATTCTGATCAGTTTGATCATGATCCCACGATTCCTAGGCTCACATATGAATAGCTAGAAAACCTACACAGTTCAAATTTGTACAGAAGCAGATAAATATCCCAAAATAGCCAGGATAAGGGATTCATTCAGTAAATCCCGGTCAGCACGGTCGAAGCGTCTCGTTTCCACTAGATAGCGATCTAAGGGACGCGAGGTTGCTTTTGAAGCTAAAACTATAAAAATATCTAGATTTAAAGAAATCTCAGCCATTATAGCTTCCAGGTTCTGTCGGGACCTGTTTGAACCGTTGAAAGCTAGAAGTGGTGAGATTTGGATAAATCTAGTTCGGCCGCAGATATGTCAGTGCAAATTCATATACAAATGAATGTTAAATGCAGCAGTTGAATAAATTAAGCAAAGCAATATATATAGTTAAATATATATAAAAGCTGTAAAAAGGGCGATGGGTTTTCACTCTCAAGCCCGGACTGGAATTGAAATATATATATTTATAAAATAACTGTAAATAGCCATGAAATAATCTAGGCTGTGACATAAATGAAATATATATATATATATATATATAGAAAAACAGTAAAAAGAGCGATGGGTTTTCACGTTTGTGCCCGTACTACAGCACCCAGTATGGGGAAGTGTGCAAAAGCAGTAAAATGGCTACGAAATAGTCCAGGCTGACTGAAAATATATAAATATATATATATTGACAGAAATATAGTCAACCAGGACTGATATGAGTACCAGTGATGGTGAATGTCGCATATATATGCGTAAATATATATAAAAGCGATAAACTACGTCGAATTTAGCATCCGGGCTTGACAGAATTGAAATGTTAGGACATTTACAGTTAAATATATACAAAAAAGGACCAAACCAGGACTGGGAAGATAACCCATTCCGGCGAAGTAGCCAAAATGTGCGTGCAAGTGCAGTGTGTCTGTTAAAGCTGACAGATCGTCAATCCGAGTTGTAGAAATGATGAAAACAGAGTTTATGTACAAAAATGTATCAAGTTTTGACGAAAATGACCACGGAACTAAGTTCCAGGCATATTTAGAAAGTGAAAATTTATGTGCAAGTGTAAACCAGTGCAAAGTAGTAATAGCGACTTGCTGATCGTAAAAATACTTATAATAGCCTGCAAAACAGGCTTTTGCCACTTAGTGGGCTTCAAACGACCAAATCTACCGGTGGTTTTTTGATATGTGGTAGTATATGAGTTTGTCTAAGTGTTGAAGTGAAAATATTTGGGTTTGGAAGAGGTGTAAAAGTCAAAAAATCAAACTGGCAAGGGCTTCGCTGCGTGTTCGAATTCTTAAAAATCAACGGGGGGCACATTTATTTATATGCTAGAGAGCCTCCACTCTACCTGCGGCAGCCCCAGGTAGAGTTTCAGCTCCCCTAGGTGGGGCCCGCGTGCCTGGTTTGGTCGTCTCGAGGTGCGTGCATGCCGGGCGACGCGTTTTCAGGTTCGAAACTTCATAACTTTTGATCGGAGCGTCCGTTTGGGGCGTGATATAGCTTTTCGGAAAGCCCTCGCTGAGAGTGTCAAAATGACATTGGTTTTAACCCTTTTTAAGTCCCCAAATATGGGTTCATGATAGGGTCTTTGTTTCCCCACAGTTTACCTGATGAGCCGTCTGGTGCTGTTTTCACCCGGAATCACCGTTGTGGTTCTTTCTGACCTTGGCAGCATCAATTCAGCTTGAGTTTGACTGAATTGGATAAGACGTTGGTAAAATGACCATTTTACCCCTCCCGGGGTTGCCCTTGGTGTCGACATGGCCTTTGGTTGACTTTCGGGAGCTGTTTCCAAGACTTGGATCCCATTCGAGTCTGTTTGTCCCCAGTGTTGCCTCTGTGGCTGATGTGGTTATTCCAGGTTTTCTTTTGGAGGTGTTGTGATGCTTCAGGTTTATTTCTGAAGTAGACCTGACTTTTCGAAACTAATGCCGAGGATGACCTATACTTCCCGGGTTGCTGCGGGGGCTGATTTGTTCCTCACGGGTTGCTATCGGGGCTGATTTGTATCTCCCGGGTTGCTGCCGGGGCTGCATTGACATCCCGATATGGTTGATCGGTGCTGTGGTTGTCCTGATATCGATGACTGGGTTTGAACTGATGTCCCAATATTGAGATCGAGGATGATCTGATGGTCCGATTGACGATCGGAGTTGGATTGACGGTCAGATTTACGATCAGAGTTAGCTGGAGTACCGATATTGGTGATCGGATTTGACTGGAATTGACCGACATTGGGGATCGGATTTATGCTGAAGGACTGGCATTGGTGGCCGGATTTAGATTGGATGTCTGGTGTCGGGACCGAGGTTGGCTTGATTGACGGTTTTGCCCTCCTACTGTGTTAGTATTGGACAAGGAAAATTTTGAGTGTCTACACATCCTTTGGTAGAATGGCCATAACTCTCGCATCCAAACTCCGATTGGGACGATTCAAGATGTTCCAAAAAGCTAAGAAATAGATCTATAACTTTAATTCTTTAAGAATTGAGAAATTCTTGCTGGATCAAGGTTGAAATTAGGCTCCAATTGACTATTATGTAAATGGCAACTCCAAACTTTGAGGTTCAACGTCCGTTTGGTAAAAAGATCATAACTTTTGATCCGAGAAGAGTCACGGGACGTGCCACCTATCAAATTGAAGCTCTCGATGAGATCTACAATAAAATCCAAGTTCCAATCCAAGAACACCCATCCAACTTAGTGTTAAAAACCGTACAAACTTCTATTTTTAATATTTTAGCTCCAATTCTTCCTAAAATCATTAAACACCTTAATAAGCTCATGTACACACAAAACATGCAATAAAACTAAATATAAAGAAATCATAATTAATGAATATTATGCACTCATTAATTTCTCTTCTATTAATACACATTCGCTGAGTTCCATCCTACTTTGGCACTAACAAAGCTGGTACTGCACATGGGCTCATACTTTCACGGATATAACCCTTCTCCATTAATTCCACTACCTACCTCTGTAGCTCTTCAGAATTCCTGTGACTGAGTCTGTACGCTGGTCTATTAGGTAAGCTCGATCCTGGGATAAGATCTATCTGGTGTTGAATGTCTCTCATCGGAGGTAATCCAGGAGGTAGCTCTTCGGGCATCAAATTAACAAAATCCAATAGTACATTTTCCACATAGGCTGGTACTTTTGGGTTTCTATCTGTCGAACTGCTCCCACAAGGAAGTAGAGCATACATCACACCTTTGCGGTCGGCCTCCATTAGGAATCTTGACATGGACAATAGATTTGGGTCTTCGATTGCCCGAGCCGAACTGATTTCTTCCCTTCGAGGTGCTAACACAACCTTATTCCCTTTTATACTAAGGGAGTACATATTCTTCTGACCATCATGAATGACACTTCGGTCATATTGCCAAGGTCGTCCTAACAACACGTAGCATGCATCCATTCTCACCACATCACACTAAGCGTTATCAAAGTATGTCTTACCGATTGAAAAGGATATTAAACCTTTTCTGTCAACTGTTACTTCAGTCCCATTATTCAACCATGAAAACTTATATAGTTTGGGATGTCGATCCGTCTTCAGATTTAATTTTGAACAGCTTCTTCTGACACCACTGTCAATGATCATTTGGCAGACCTTATTGGTTACCATGCAAGTCGTGTGGAATATGTTGGTTCTCAACCAATCATCTTCTAAGTCATCTTTGGGGCTCATAGATTCTTGCGCATAACTAAGGTTTCCTGGCCATCACCATAAAGTACATCCTCGTCGTCTTCATACTCATCATACACAGGTTCATTAAATCTTTCCGTTTCATCTAGCACATCTTCTTCAATTAGGAGATTCTTTCCCTTCTGATTAGCAGGCTTTTGGCACTTCGTTGCTCTATGGTCTGCCTCCCCACATCTGAAGCATTTAATACTAGAATTACTAGAATTAAAATTACCCTACGGTTGTTGTGGTGTAGGACGAAGTTGTTGAGGTTGGTTCGTTCTGTTGGGGGGGTTATTCCTCAGTATCGGCCTGCTGTTCTGTTGTTTCTCTACCTCACGTGCTCGCTGGTATGCCTCAGAAACAGTCCATAGTGATTGGAGACTGAGGGCATTTTGCAGTTGTTATCTTAATCCTCCCAAATATCTTGCTACCATTTATTCCTCTGTTTCCGATAGATCATTTCTTGCTATCAATTAATAGAAATTTTCAGTGTAATCATCTACAGATTTAGTGCCTTGTCTTAATAGCTGCAATCGCTTGAATATAGACTGAGTGTAGCCGTAAGGAAGAAAGGGACTCTGCATTTTTTTTCTTTATCTTCTCCCACTTTGTGATTTTAGTTTTTCCTTGTCTCTTCCATGAACGCCTCATTTGTTTCCCACCAAGCGGATGCTCTACCTTTTAATTTGATTGCAACCAATTTTACTTTAGCGTTATCTAAAGCCTCTTTATAATCAAAGATGTGTTCTACTTCATTCATCCAATTAATGAATCCATCTGCTTGCAACGTACCAGAAAATTTTGGTAACTATAGCAATTCGAAAATCTTGGATAAATAAAATAAGGATTTAATAAAATAAAATTTTATTTTATTATATTGCATATATGCATTTGTGCAGTGTAATGTGTGAATATGTGATGTGATGAATATATGAGTATATATTATGTGTCAATAAATTGTTGTAAATTAATACGGGAAGAAAATAATTGGTTTAAGTATACAAAATTTATTGTATACCTTAAATAAGAATATTAAAAAAAATTATGAAATTAAATTATTTTAATATAAGGAAATTATAGCATTGTTTATATTACCTTATTTTAATTGGAAAATGAGGTAGTATAGTACTGAATATAAAATAAAAATAAGCATACAAAACTAATGGTATACATTAAATAGGATATATTAAAATAATTTATAGAATTAAATTATTTTAATATAAAGAAATTGTTACATTAAATATATTTAATAAATAATTTCCATTTATAAAGGAAAAAGGAATATAATAAATGTATACAGAATTTTGTATGTGTATTAAAATAATTTATAAAAATGAATTATTTTAATATAATAAATTTATTTCATTAAATAATAATTTTTATTTAGTGTATAACTTCCATTTTTATGGAAAAGATTTTTGGTATAGTGCATGTTAATATTTGATTAAAGTATGTATAATATATGATATATATTGCACATGTACTAAATGTAGTATAATAAATAAGTAAAATATGTGTGTAATATAGATTATAACATATAGAAGCATGAGTTGGGTATCAAGAAGGAGTTGGGCAGTTGAGTAATACGCAAGAATATTTAAGCTAGAGCATTCAAGTGGTTAAGCCAAATAGGAAGAGAACTCAGCTTTCCTATAAACGTATTAAGCAAGGCTAAGAAAACTCTCTATAAAATCAATCCTCAACTATCAGCTCTTCATTTGAAAAAGAAAGATTAAACATTTGTAGTCTATGTACAATAGAGATTGAAGAAGAAGAATTGAGGAAGATTACAAGATAAGTTCTGAACTAAGTTAGAGTCAAGCAAATTAGAGGTAATGAATAATTTCATGTAAATAGAATTAGAATGATTAATTGTCTGGAATGGTTATGTGAGTTATATTGAATTTGGCTAGATGATGTGCAGAGGAAATATGGTTATTCTATATTCAATTTTTTTTGGCAAACTGAGTTATAAATCATGCTTCTTAGTTGGTTGTTTAAATGCCCAAATAGGAATTGGTTTTCAAAGTCATTGGAAATTAAAAGAATTTGATGAATGTTTATGGTAATTGGTAATGTAAAGTGGATATAAAACTTGTTTCTGGTGATTTGAAATCTTTGTACAGCAGATATAAAGCATGTTAGAGAGCTTTGAGAATTAAAATTCAGATTTTGTTGGAGCAGAGCAAGTCTTGAACTGCAGCCGAAGTGGCGCGGTCGCGCCATTTCATAAGGCAAAACCAGCGCGATCGCGCTTTTCCCCAAAATTTGAAAAATTAATTTCTTTGATTTTTGAATTTCTGGGCAGGTGCAAGGGGGTTATATATGCCTAGAAATATGTCTAATATGATTTTCAAGTTGTTTATGCATGAAATGAGTTGTTTTAGCATGGTTTAAATGAAATTTTAAATGAAAAACTAAAGAAGTTTTGAAAAGTAAACTTATAGACTTGTCTTAGTTGAAATTATTCAAAATCTTTGTATATGTGCTATATTATATATGCCTCAGCTGGTAATCAGTCTAAACAAGAAGTTGTGTATGCTAGCTAAGCGAAATTTGCTAAGAAATATCAAGTATTAGGTTATTTGATGATAAACTTAATGAGGTCCCAATTTTTGGTGAAGAGCTTCTCTGTTATGTGTGCATATTTTGTTATCAGACTCTAGAGTGATAATAAGAGGGTTTTGTATTGAAGAATTCAGTTTTGGGACAAAAAGAGAGTAGTGCGGCCGCGCCACTCTCAGGCCTAAATGCAGCGCGATCGCGCCGCACTGCAGAGATATCAAGTTGTTTTAATTATGATCTAAAGCTTGAAGCATGTATATATAAACATAATAAGATGAAATTCATGCGCTAGATAATGTTTTGATTAATCAATCATGTAATGGTAATATAGAACCATAATTTTATAAAGTTATAAAAAGGAATTTCTAAAATGGGACTTTCAAAAGAAAAGTAAAATATACAACAATATGGTATTTGTGTATCAAATATGGATGGAGTATGTGATGGTTATGTAAGAAATGGATATGTGTCATTCATTTATTTATGTGTGTATCAAATATACATAGCTAATGCATGGCCATACATGATAAATGATGTAGGCTTTGTGAAAGAAGGATAAGCTAAAATTATAAATTGTAAATTCGTAATCTACGATCAAGGCAAGTATCATATCTATAACTTTTTGAATCTTGTACAAGCAAGTATCTGAACCTATGCATTTACATTATGCAATAGAATTGTTACATTTCATTCAATCTGTATATTGAAAAGAAATTGGTTTGCTATAATGTATATAATATACTTGTTGAATTTCGGTATACATAAACTGTTGAGAAGCAGTCTAGGCCATTTGATTCGGCTAGACATAAATTTAAAATATTTCAATTCTTTTGTAATAAGTCTTGAAATATTATTGATATGATTAAGTTGTCCAGCTATATTGATTTAGTTTGGACTCCAGATTGAGAATGAACATCCCTGAATTGGGAAATTTTTATATTGCGCCTAAAAGCGGTGACGATGAATGCAAATGTCATTCGAAAAGATAGTATTGATCAATATAAGGCATAACGGGTTGATCACCCACCGTGCCCGTAAGTTAAGACGGTTCACAGATGAATTTTTGATAGAATCATTTCAGAAAAATTAAAAATGAAAGTTCATGGTCTTGTGACCACTCAACATTTCTAAAGTCAATACGTCGTTTCAAAAATGCAAGCGAGTCATGTTATGTTTCAGTTGCTTTACAGTATTTGTTTTATTGTCCAAAGCACATCTCAAAGAAAATATTTATCCCTTGTATATATTGTTTCTTATCTGTTATTACTTGTTGAGCAATTGAATGCTCATTCTTGCTTTGTATATAAATGTTTTCAGACAAGCAGGGCCTTATAGAATGATCAGGAAAAGATAAAGGTAAGGGCAAGCTTAATGAATAATCAGAGACGGTTATTTATAATGGATAGACTTATTTGCTGTAAATACAATATCTATTATATAATGAAACAACTAAAGTTCTTTGTACATGGGTTAGAAGAACTCTGATGTAACAATTGAAGTATTTAATATATTAATGTGTTGAATGGATAGTATCTTGTAGCACCGAATACGTGTTGTAAAGTACCCGAATTTTGGGGCGCCCTCCACTTTAAAGCCCAGATCACTACGACGGCCATCACGATCACTTCGTTCTTATAGTTGTCCCCTATGGTGGTAATGATTGTCAAAACTTTATTCAGAATCCTAGGATTCTTCATCGTGATCAAGGTGCGGGACTTCCTCCGTCGGAACCTGCCCATGACGACCTAGATTTTGTGCCTGCTAGACGTTACGACCACGGTTAGGGACTTCTTCAATCAGAACCTGCCCTCGACGACCACGACCACCAGCCATTGAAACTGATGAAATCTATTCCCAGTAAGATGTTGATACTTTGATACCAACTGACGCCGGGCAGAATAGCGATTATCCTGCGGGCTAGGGTAACAATAAATTCACAGGCAAAAGAAGCAAAAGAATTATCATAAACACAAAGAAATCTCTCTAATGTGTAAATTATATTTTATCAAAATCAAAGTTATCCCTCAATTCAACCCACAAGCCGGGTTTTATAGCTAACAAAATTTCCTTTCCAAGTCATAACAAAATTCCTAAAAATAGGGAAGCAAAATCTTAAAGGAAATAAACTTCCTATATTTATGATAACAATTCCTAACTAATCGAAACTTCCTATTAATAAAATATTACCATAAAAATGAAAACTATCACAGAAATAAAAATGTCAATTCTGAACTTTCAAAGCCGAATCCAAAGGAGTGGTCCGCCATCCGAATCCTGAAGGCGTCAATGACCACCAAATTTATGCCAGTCCTCCAATGCATGGTATTTTAATGTCATTAACGTGTTATTGTTAGGTTTGTAAGATCTAAATAGCATACAACTAATTACATACATAGCAGCGGAAGTGTAAAAATAGAGTTTTAAAATTTTACAAACCATGAACCTGGATCATCCTTTATGCGCAATTATTAATTTAAACTAAAGAGATGAAGAACGAATCATACCCTTGAAGATTCGAGCTTCCTCAGGTACGAGTTCAACTCCAATCCTTTTCTTGTTCGACTTGAATCTACCGAGTGTGATTCCTTCATTTGATCAACGTCAGTCACCCAAGTGTTTGGCCCTCTAGAGGTGATCCACCAAGGATGAACAAGTATTAAAAAGGTGGGTTATTGGCAAAACACTAGTTTTCTCTCTCTCTAGAAAAGGTGTGCTCTCCAAAAAGTATTAGTACTTAATCAAAATAAGACTTCTCTTATTTATAGATGTAGGTAACCCTCCTAACCATTTTAGGATTAGGGTTTCATATTAATTAATTAAACTCTTTTAATTCATTAGGCTTCCTAATCTTATTAGGAGCAATTAATTAAACTCCTTTAATTAATTTATCTCGTAATCTTATTAGAAATATGGGAGAGTACTTTTATTAATTAATTCCCAAACTCCTTTTGGATTGGGAATTAAACTAATAATAATAGTAGTAATAATAATAACAATAAGATTCCTCTTATTAATTTATATTTAATATTTCTAAAATATTAAATAATAAATATTAAGCTATTTAATTTATTCTATCACTATAGATTATATTAAATACACTTAACTTATTATTACGATTATGTCATTTACTTTTAAATAAATATTCATCCTTTTATGGTGTGACCCTTTAGGTTCTCCATATTAAATCGGTTGTGAATAAATTAATTAGAACAATTTTAATTTTATTTAAATAAACAAATTAACTATTAATTCATTTAAATAAATATTTATTCTATAATAAGGGTAAGCCCCCTTAGCGCTCAACGACTTTCCAGATAATATAGATTTGAACATTAATCATAAAAGAACCTTTGAGTAGATAGTTACCGTACAATTCATTTCTTCTACCATACAATGTCCCAATTAAATATAAGACATGATTTATTATCAAGTCTTATTTTATTTAATTATATGTATTTCGATCCTAAATGCACAAACTCCGATAATGCAAATTAGAAACTACTTTCTAATTTCATTCTGCATTGGCCAAGGACTACTGAGTTGTCATTTATCGAATCACATAGGACATTCACTTCTTTTACTAGAAGTGGTATATCCTTTATTGATCATTCATTATCTTCATGTATAATTAATTATACCCAAGAATACCCTTTGATATACCCTCAGGGTCTTAAGGGACATGTCAAAGTATAACTCATCATACATAAGATATTATGATGATCTCAAGTCTAAGGATTACTTGTACTACTATCACTAAAGGAATTTCTATTGATAGGAGAGTAAAACTTCATTAGGTATTCCTTAGCGAGCCATGTTTAGTGTACTTATTCTCCAATAAGCACCTACATACTTGCTTTAGTGTCTCCACACAAATGATCATGAGATCGATCATCCTCTTCCAAAGATTAAGTAACGTATGTACCAATCTATCCGAATTCACTAATCTCCTATTTAGTAATCCATCGATTGGGAGCTATTTTAGTATTAAGCTTTCTAAGAATTTAGATCTCATTAGCATGATCATCATCATAATTCTAAAAGCATTGCTTAAAACTATGTGTTTATCACATTTAAATATAACAGCATTATGTATAAAATATAAACGCCTTTAAATAAACAATTTTTTAATTAATAAATGAATAAGATTGTTACAAAGTATATGCTTTATCATCATACATGATTGATTTGTGTGCATACTACTTTCAGTTATCTGATAGCTCGGCATCATCGGACTCAGATCCTCTTATATCAAAAAATTTTGCCCAAGTGTAAGCCAGGTAGAGATTGAACCTGCCGGTAATGAATGTAACCAACTCTTCGCCTTATCACAAAGTGTGAAAGAAAAAAGCATTAATCTGAGTGCATCTTCTGTAACTCCTTCATACTTGCATGTATCACAGATCTCCAAGAAATTAATTAAGTGTTCGTTCGGATCATCACTAGGTGAGCCACCAAACTGTACTGAAGTCTGGATCATCTGTATCATACCATCCTGAAGCTACTAGCTTGAACTATTGGTCTTCTAATGCTTGATTGAATATCCTCCACTACTGTTATAGCATACTCTTGCAAAACTTTCTGTTCTTCCACAGCCATATGTTCTAAATCTTGCATTATTGAGCTAAATCAAGAGTACCTATAAAAAATCAAAACAAAATTTTGGTGTTTAAATTAAAATTAGATTAATTGTAACTGATATTGGAAATAAAATTACTAGAATTATTCCTCGGTAGCAACGCCAAAAACTTAATTGCCTAAATCTATATACAATAATTTCATGCAAGTATACGTGATCGATTATGCAATGTAGCGGCAAATAGATTATCGTTCCCACAAAGAATAAACTAATAAAAAAATAACTAATTACCAATATTTAACCAATCTAATTTTATTTAAACAAATGAAAATAATCAATTACTAAAACTAATTACTTCACTAAAATTAAATACAAATTTATGAATTATCAAGATCACAACTTCCCCCGATGACGTACCCAAATTTAACTATTTCTCATTTTAATTAATCAATTATATTAAATTGCTAACCAAGAATTCATAAATATTTATCTAACCTCTTCCAAATTAGACAAGTGTCTTTATCCCTACTTAATTCATTATATTCTCATGTGAACAATTAACGATAAAGCAAAAATTACGAATTCTTATTAAGCTCATGAGGCAATTAGGTATAATCATATCCCTCTTGCAAATTAGATATTTACTCCTAAGAAGAATAATCTAACACATGTACCATATTCCACACCCAATCTAGAATCAATATTCCAACATCATCTAGTTTAATAGATTAGATGTTGGCCACACAACTATTGCATGCAATACAAAATATGATAAACAAACTAATAATAACTAATCAATATCAAATAATATATAATTTATTTAAATAAGTTCATCGAGTTTCATTGTAATCTTGAATAGAAAATTATTTCATGGTAATAAAAACAAACATAAGGAACATCAATTCCATCATCATAATTAAAGTACAAAGAAAGAAGAAATAAAGGTGAAAAATAATCTAGAATCCAACTCTAAATCTTCAATCTTCTCCTTTTCTCCAGAATAAGCTCTCCTGATGATATCTGAAGTTCTCCCCTTTTTCTGTGTCTCTCCATTCTGACTTCTAATTGCGTTTATATGATCCCATACTAACTGATCTAAACTGCTATTTATAATGTCTGTTATAAATCCTAAGCCAACTATGAAAGTCAGTAAGTGCAGATGATGTCAAGAGAACAGAAGACAACGATATTGAGAATCACTCAGTATCGTAGTGTTTGCCAAATGAAGAAGGAACTGATACAGTTTATACAGAGATAGCGGCCAGCTTATGAAGAACAAGACATAAGTCATTAAGCATGGGTCAGACCATTGAAGATAGGTGAACGGGAGATCACCAGGAGAAAGAGAGCTGGGTATGCAACAAATTTGAAGTGTCTTGATATTCAGAAGAGGCCAGAACGACAAGTCAAGATATCAGTTCTTGAGATCAGTCGAGGCAAGCAAAAGTGTTGAAGCACTGCACAAGTAAAGGAAGAGGATGTTCTACATTGAAGATCCAAGAACACTCTTCAGAATCATAGTGTTGTCTCAACCAGTCAAAGCAACATTCAACAAAGACATACTACGATAAAGGTCCAAGAACAATCTGCATCAGAATCGTGGAGTTCGGGCATCTGAGTTTTGAAGCACTGACAATGAATCAATATGAAGACTGACATCCGAACTTTGCTAATTGAGAGCTTCGATGCAGAAGGATAACTCCTAAGGATTCGAATCAAGGAATTAGAAAGGAGTAATAAAGGTGTACTACCAGCCTGACATAGAATAGTGACATCTCTGAGGTGGTAGGTGAGAAAGCAAACTACTGTGTCAGTAAAGTTAAAAAGGAGCTGTCATGTCACATCAACAGTCTGCACCAAATAACTCGAGATCTGCGAAGCAATTCAAATAGCTTCCAACGGCTACTTTCCAACGGGAAGATCATGGAAGGGTACTTAAAAGACAAGCTTCAATGATAAGAGTTATTGCTGAGTTGTAGAATCATTGAGTTGTTGAAATGTTACATTGTTGACTCACGAGTTCCACCAGAGCTGAACAAAACAAGTCTCAGTGGCAGTGAGACTACGAAGGTGGAAGTGAAGCAGATTTGAAGAAGGACATGAACAGACTAAAGCTTCACTCAATAAGGATGAGAATGCCATTGAAGATGGCAGCTAAGCTGAGAGCCAAGAAGGCTGAGAAGATAGCATTCAGGAAAGTGGTTGAGCATAAAGAAAATCAGAAGAGCCACTCTACGGATCACCATAAAGAACCAGAAGCTGAAAAGGAAAAGATGCAGAACCATGTCTGCTTATCTATCAAGAAGGGTTCAAGGGCTGCTAAGGACCAGAAGAAGATGACCTGCAATGAAAAGCCTTAGTAGTCCTATGTGGTGATGGTGCATAGCTGACATCAGAAGAAGATGAGCTGAACAGAATGAAGATCAGCTGCACCTGAGAAGAAGAGGTCCAGACTCAAAGCAAAATGCTGAGGACCAAGCCTAGCTGTTAAGTACAAAGATTATCAAGCTTCATGACATCTTAGCAGTAAAGCACAAACAACAATAACAACTACAACTACAAGTAGCCAGGGCCTGAGGGGTCCTTGTCCAGAGGGACTAAATGAGTTCCAAGCCGGAGGGCTTAAAGAGTTCTTAGTGAACTAGAGATTCCAGGGCTGCTGGCCTTGAAGAGTTCTTAGTAAACTAAAGGAGTTCCAAGTCGAAGGACTTGAAGAGTTCTTAAGTGAACTGAAGTTCCAGGGCTGCGGGCCTTGAAAGAATCTTAGTGATTCAGGGTGCTGTCCATTCCTTAGTGGATTTCCTGCAAGAGTGCAGAAGAGTGGATTAGGAGCTTGTGTCTCTGAACCACTTAAAACTCCTTGTGTCTTTTACATTCTGTCATTTACTTTCTGTCTTTACATTGTGTACTTAACTGCTATAACTGCTATGTATGTTTTAACTACTTACAACTAAACTAACCCCAAGAACAATGTATTAATGTTTATCAATATATCAATGAAGGGGACATTTAACTTATTCCGCTGTGCTTGAAATGATTCTTATGTTTATCATGTGCTAACTTCTTAGCAATACAAAATAAAAAGGAAAAGAGTTTAAAAAATGCAAAGGATCTATTCAACCCCCCTTCTAGATCTATTGTGTGCCTACTGGGAACTAACAATTGGTATCAGAGCAGGTTCTCATGCTATATTCAAAAGCTAATCGCTTTGAGTCTGATCCTAGGCACAAACATTGTTCTAAACTTAGTTTAGTAGTAAGTTACTTGTAAATGCAGATGAGCTCACACGTTGGAAATAATGTGTACAGGTAAATGTGTATATACAATTGAAGCTGCTCAGATTGGTTCATATATTAAATGCCATAGCAATAAGACCAATTCCTTGTTCACAGTCAATCTTGTAGTCCGAAGACCAGAGATGGGAAGTCAAGAGGCATTAACAATAAAGAATCGAGCATCCACCATTCTGAAAGATGAAAGGCCATACGTGCTAAGGAATGCTTATCTAGAACAGAAAGAAGAATTTCTCAAATATGTATGTGGCCAACCAGCAGTTGGATGTGAACCTTGAGGTTCAAGGTTATCAATGAATTAGAGTTGTCAAGACTCTCCTAACTGACATCTTCAAGACTATGACTGATTGATCAAAGGTCAAATGGAGCAACAGGCTGTCAGCATTGAATGCAAATATATGCACATCAATGCCTAACATCATTAGAGCAAGAAAGATGACTGTCAAGAAACTGACAATGTAAAGGTACGGTTCCTCATTAATACAAATGTGTACATCATGTTACATCACCTTGTGTACTATAACAGTATTCTATCAAGAGACCATACTCTTCCTAAAAGGGGGAAGAGAGATAGTACACTAAGGTTGGAAATTCAATTGCTAACAAACTTTCTCTCCACCTAAGTTTTAGGTTGAAGATAATATCTTAAAAGAAGTCTGAAATAGGTCATAAGTATATCAAGTTCTAATTAAGTTTAAGTGGAGTAATCCTTGCTTAAAGGATGGTATGTATGTACAAACCAATGTTCTAAGTTTTTGATAACTTGTAGAGTATGATCAGTTCTAGAAGAGTATCCTGAAGATTCTTAGAAACTGATCATCTCCATGAATCAACCAGATACAACTAAGTAATAAAGTTAATTCTCACTCTGTGAACATTCAAAAACTATGAACATAATCAAGCAATGGGTGAAACCATCAAAGAAAAAGAGTGTCTTATTAAAATGATTAATCTTACACACACTCACCATCATGCATGATAAATGTCATATCTAAATCTGATACATACATGTATATGATCATTGATGCTAAATTTGATGTAAATTCAAATATATGAGGATAGGGATTTTGAGAAAACTAACATAGCAGGACCCAATCAAACTTGGGTACCAAAATAGAAATTATCTAAACCTGCAGGTACTTGGTCTATCTGACCACATTAAGGAATGCTGAAGCAGATAGCTTCAGTCACAAAGATTCAACCAGCTGGAGGCTCAAGACAGTTCAGCAATGTTCTTGTCAAAATCATTCTATGCCAAAGCCTATTCTTGAAGACTTGCTGAGCTAACATGAATGAAGCTCACAAGATTGCTGATCTCCATATGGAAGCTGACCATTCATGCCAAGATGTAAAAGATTCTCTATGTTTATTCATGCAAAGCATATCATCTGAGAAGAACCCTCGAGAAAATTCAAATCAGAGGATCATCAATTCTTAAGTATAAAGAATTCGTCATAGAAGCCGAACTCCACGAATGCAGTCTGTCGAAGAGCTTCAGGAAAATCGTAGTGTTCTCTATGGTCAAGACAGTGTTAAGCCCATGCAAGTAAACACACTGACGATTATGGTACAATGACCACAATCGTAGTGTCTCTTCAGTTAGCATCAAAGATCGCAATTCTGATGAAGGAGGAAGGGCAAATAACTGAAAGAAAGGTTGTTAAATGTTGACAAGCTGATAGTCCCAAATGAGTCTTCATTCATCCTCAGTGTCTATTGAAGAAACTAAGGAAGGACTACAAGCCTACTGAAAATGCCTGTTCAGTTATCAGATAAAGAAGACTACATTCGTAGTTCTGTCAATAATCGTGGAGTAATCAATCCTGAAGATATCTCTTTCCATGATTCAAGGAGGACTTATATGATAGTGATGATTCCAAGTCACAAGGAGATATGCAAAGCTGCCGTTTGATACATATAAAGAAGAAGAATTCATCCCTTCTTAAAGAGATAGCATCATCTATGGGGGAGCAGTGATCTGCGAAGAAAAGTAGTTATAGAACAAAGAAGTTCTCTCTCACTATGATTAAAGAAGTGTCACCAATCGTAGAGTCCAGACAAATTATAACTGCAGATGGAGAAGTTGCAACAGCCTCTCAATATGAACAATTATCAGGATGAACTGAAGGAAGTACAAAGGCTGTGTCCAAGTCGAAGAAGAGGACTAGGAGATTTAACAAGAAGGTTGATCTGGCAGATGAGGAAGATGATCAAAGGATTGCTGTCAAAAAGGCTGAACAAAGCAATCAATCTCAAGCATCTGGTCCAACTAAGAAAGAGACTAGACCCATAGAAGATCAGGTTATGATCAGTCATACAAAGTACACTACTGTACCTGATCAAACTATGATCTATGCTGAGAGAGAAAAGTTAAAGATGGTGGAAATTGTGGAAGAACAGATGAAGATATGGAGATGGTGAAGCTCAGGGAGCAAAATGAAGAAGTGGAATTCTTACCAGAAGTTTTGAGATGAACTCAGAAGATAAATCAACCATAGTGCATGTCTGTAGACCACACCACGAATATCAAGACCACTTCTGTCAAAGCTCATAGTAAACAGGAGCTAACCCAAAACAAAAAGATTCCAGCTATAGAGTCCCAAAATTCTGTCACTGATGAACCAAATGAATATCCATCATAATCAGTAGTAATGTCCCAAAACATGCTACTGATAACCATATCAGCCACCCACCTCAAAATCGTGACGTGTCTATGATAAATCATCTAATCATAGCAAAAGAGCAAGAGGACACCACGATTACAACATTTACAAAAACCAACATCAATGAATATCCAGAGTTGGTGAATGAACTCCCCAGCAGAGAGGTCAAATGTGATGTCAGTACTAACCTTGTCTAAAGCTTTTCATCTGATAAGCGTCTCAGGGACAAACCTGATCCTTAGCATTAAGCTAAGAGGTTGGCCTTTCCTAAGCTACCTTATTTTAGAAGGAATGCTAATATGGATTGCATCACAAGAATCTTTGCTGAAGCAAGCAGCATCTCCTCAAAAGATTACTAGCTGCAGATGAGAATTCCCAATCCCTCAAAGTCTAATGGAGAAGTTGTCTATTGAAGCATGACCACAGACTACGATCATCGAAGAAGAAGCAAAGGTTATAGATCAGTCTGGGAAATTATGGAAGTACTGAACTAAGCTATAAGTCACTCCACGGATTTAAGAAGTCAATACTCAATAGAAGAAAAGTTAAATTTGATTAACTAACACGATGGAGGAGTTACAGATTGTGACCTATCATCTTCTTACAACTGTCCCACTAAGAAACGTGGAAGGAACAGTTACAAGAGGGAAATTCAAATAATTGGCAGTTTCATTTTAGTGGGTTCATCAAAAGCTGCAAACCTGTCAAATCCATACACTCATCCTCTCAAGCCAAAACCTAAACACTTTTAAACAGTCTGACCTTCTCCAACAGTCATCAAATCTTGAATCGCTTCCTGACATCTCATAAGATCTTCACAAAGCCATAAACTCTAAAAACCCTAACTCTTCAGATGGCAAATTGGCGAGTAATCATTGGCATTCAGCTCGGAACCAAGACGTTCAAAAAATCTGAGAAGAAGTTCAGAGATATTCTTGAACTTGTGAAGAAGGCTGGATTCTTAGAATGTCTTGAGTCAAACACTCGGATATATGTTGACTTGGTTAAAGAGTTTCACTCCAATGCAACTATGAATTCTGGAACCCTTTCTACCAAAGTAAAAGGTCATATTTTGAAGCTAAAATCTTCTGACATCAATCAGTCCTTAGGTTTCCCTAACCTAGGACTGAAGAGCCTTGATGAAGTTGACATCGAAGAAGCAAAGAAGATTATGGGATATAGAAGAAACCCTAGTCTGAAGGACATGAAGAAGAAGGAGTTTCTTGAAGAGTTTGAATTCCTTGCGGAGATAGTGGGCAAATGTATATTTTGCAAAGACACTGCACATGACACTGTGAGTGACCAATAATTGAAGATCATGTCTACCATAGTTCTAAAGAAGCAAATCAATTTTGGAGCTATCCTGCTTAATCAAATGTCCAAATGGCTGAACAAAATGGAGAAGAAAAGGTTAACAGGAAAACCACCCACAAAGGTTTTTCATGGAAGATTCCTGAGTATCATTCTGAAGAAGAGGCTGAAGAATAAAATTAAGGATGATGAAGATGAAGTCCTTAATAGCCATAAAGTGATGACTACACAGCTGTTTGCAAACTGGAAGAAGAACCCAATGGAGAACAAACGGCTAACACATGGCAGCAGCAGCAAGAGTGCTTCAAAGAAGAGGAAAGCTAGTGCCATAAAAGAAGAAGAGCTGGCACACTCTGAAGATTCAGTTATCCTAGAGCCCAAATCTATAAAGCCTTCGAAGAAGAAAGCTAAAGTGGTGCAGAAGCAAAAGTCAGTTTCCCAAAGAAGTATATCTACTGAAGAAGAAAACATAGAGTCATAAGATGAGATGGGAACTGACGGCTTCAAGGATGAAACTTTAAGGAGAAAGTCTGATAATGAAGAAGAAGCTGCAAGTGCTATGGCTAACTCTTAGAGTAGCCATTCTGCTGACAAGAGAGAATCTAATCCAAAAGCACTTAGATCTCCTAGTGCTGAAGTACTAAGGAGTTCATCTGATGGGTCAAAAGACAAAAGGTCTAAAGAAGAATCATCTGTCACTCCTACTGCTGATCCTCAAGGAAATCTGTTTGATGATTCAGAGACTTCAAAGACTGAAGATGATGAAAGGTCTAAATCTCCTATAGATAGATACCCAAAAATAAGAAAGAGCAACAGATTGCGTGCTCAAGCTCTTTCAGAGAAGAAAGGAGAATCTTCTACATCAATCATCGAACTCAGTGATGATGAGGTTGTATCAAAGGAAGAAGGTGTGTAGCGCCCCCAAATTTGGGTCCCCAGAACCTTCAGACCTGGTACGTTACGATACATTATTTCTATAACTATTGCGGAAGATATAAACATAAATTATTTATACAATAACTTTTACACATAATCCCCAAGGTCTGTAACCTTAACTTAATACCTGCATTTAATATCCTACACGACATACAATGTCATTTGTATCCAATACTATTACCAGTTTAACCTGCATCCAAATCCAATTCTGGAATTTATCTTTGTCTTTGCCTGTATCTGAAGTTTTGTCTTAATCTGAAAATTTTATCATGATATAGCAAGGGTGAGCAACAAGTTTGCCCAGCAAGTTTAAGTTCAAAAGAAGATATATCATGATGGAAAAGAATAATAAGTTGACAAAATTTCAACAATATAAGAATTGTGAAAAAACATGAATCAATAATGCTAAATAGCCAAAAATGAACATGAATAAGTTCAACTGAACAATATGGTAATGAAGGTGATCAGCCTTTCATACCTGATGAACATATACAATATGAACAACGTGCGAATCAATAAATCATAGATGTGATATAATCAACAATGATTAATCACGAACATGCTTTACAATAACAACTCGAGTCCGAGTTAGAAAACTTGCTCAATAAAAGTATGGTTTAGGAACTTGCCTGTTTCGTTGATTATTGCTACGCAATCTTATTTAATCGCTTTAATGAAAAGACCTTTGCTTGTATGCTTCTCTCTTCTTCTACCTAAGTTTGTTTATGAACTTAGAGTACACAAATATTCTCCCTCTACCTCCCTTATGGCTGCCAAATCATGCTCTTTTCTCTCCCTCTTTCTCTTTTTCTTTCTTTTGTTAGCAAGTAAATAAGTAAGAGGAAAGAGAAATGAAATGAATTATGTGTAGATAACATATATAGATACATTCCCCTTTCTCTCTCTAAGTGGGCGGCTAATGGGGTAGAAAATGAAGAGACCCAATTCTTTTTCTTTCCTTTATCTTTAGTTAATGACTTTTAGGAGATGAAATAATAAGACAAGGAAACTTGTTTAGTAAATATGAGAGGGCTATTTATATTGGGAAAAATATATGCATATATCATATGTATACATATATAAAATCTTGCATATCACACCAAATCTCTCCATATCTACCATATCTTTCCAAATCTATCCAATATCTTTCCAAATCTATTCAATATTTTATCCACAAGATTTAATTCACATGTTTCCTTTCCTTCCTAGCTTGGGCCGGCCACTTGGGCCTTCCTTTGGCCCAAGTTTTGTTTTCTTAATTCCTCTCTTAACTTACTAAAGGTCCAATAATTCCTCTCTCCAATTGGGCTAAGCTTGGACCATTCCAGTTTAATGTTTTGGGCTACCAATTAATTAGCTTGGGCCATGAAAATAACCATAGTCCATTAACTTTAATTCTATCCTATCCTAATTTTTTAGGATTTTCATTCACTCAATTAGTAAATCAAATCCTTACTCATGTAATTACTTAACCCAATTATACTTACTTTAATAAAATTAATAACTTGAGATAATAAAATAAATCTCTTAGAGTTAGTTAATATTTTAAATACTAACATCCTTTCTTATTATAACCCTTAGGTTATTTAAATCTCATACCTAATATATATATTAAGCTACATTAGTTTCTTTTATTTGCTTATTAGATAATAAACAGATATAAGCAAATCAAATATTATACATACACATACCAAATAATTTAATACTTTGAGAAATGTACCACAAATCTCATATTATCTTTATTCTTATCATTCCTCTTGCTAATTTCTATAGCACATCACAAAATATATATATATATATATATATATGTACCTATACATACATATATTTTAAGAATTCAAATCAAACCATATAGGTTATTTAAAATTTTTAACTAAATCCTCAAATTTCCATCTAAGTTTTATTCCTTAACCTTTATTTTAATCATTTAAAATCTTATAAATTCTCAGGTTGTCACAAGGTGCTAAGAGAAGAAGAATCAAGATGTCTGCAAAGAATAGCAGCAAAAGGCTGAAGGACTACAGAGCTAGAAGAGGCTAATGAGTCTAAAAAGGCAAGCTCTGCTGATGATGAAAAAGGTGATGATCAAATGATTTAACAAACTGATGAATCAGTTGAAGGAAGTCTACACCAATCTGACTCCAGCTCAGATCATGAAGAAAGTAAAGAAGACTCCAGTTCTGTGGATGACGTGCCAGAAGATTTACACATCCCTTGTCCTGTTCAACGCGAGAGGAGAATAGTGGTAGAAATGGATGAAGAACCACTAGATGCACTTCCAGAGAAATGGATTAATCATGGGAATGGAAGGCTACATGTGGTGAAAATGACTGCAGCACATCTACTCAACCATCGTAAAACTATAAAGCTAGACTCTTCAACGTTAATTTATGATACTGAAATCAAGGATCATGCTATAAGATGGTTTCATCCTCACATGCCATGGGCAAAGGCATCCCTCACTGGAAACAACAGCTATCTCTCATGGTGCTTCTCTCACCTTCCCAACCTAGAACTGGTGGCACAGAACTTTCCAAGGGTGAAGGAGTTTTCAACTCTGCTGATCAAAGACCAATCTCACTTCAAGGTCTATCGTCATGTTGAAAATCATTACATCCCCTACGATTGTCTAGCAGATTCAGATGGAAGACGGATACTGCCCAAGTCCACAATCGTAGAGTCATCTCACTCTATCCTTGAAGATGATTAAGATGAATATGAGAAGTTGTACTCTGCCCAAGTAGCATGGAACTCAACTATCTACCAGATTCTCACCATCTTTGAGAGTCTATCCAAAAGTAAAAATTATAGAGTTCACCATGATACTCAACAAGAGGCTGATCAACCAGCTACTTAGAAAGAGGATAAACAACATGATGACACACCTCCTCAAGAGCAAGAGCTTCAGAAGTCCTCAGAAGAACTGGTTGAGGAAATCTCTCTCATGGCTGCAAAAGTAAAGGACCTGTCAATAGGAGAAGACAATGAATTGTCAATAAGACTTCAAGCCAGACTCTCAGACATATCCCTCAAGCTTCAACTAAGGGATCAAGTACTTCAGAAGGCTATGAGTGAGAAGAAGGAAGAAGCTCTACGAGTTCAGAAGGCCAATGAAGACCAAATCCTATTTCTCTCTGACAAGATTGATGATTTAAAACAGTCTCTCTCTCCTACTTGAGCTGATCCAACAAGAACTCAAGCTTGAGGTTGGTAACTCTTATCACCTGATGGAGCAACTTATGAAAAATGTGGAGCAGCTTTCACAAGTGATTAATGACAAAAAGGGGGAGAAAAAGATACATCAAAAGAGACTGTCAAGAGAGAGGAAAAAGAAGAAGCACTCAATGGAGACGAAGTCTAAGAAGAAGAGAAGCAAAGAAGCAAAGAAGGCCATGAAAGGAGGAAAGAAGAAGAAAGCAGCAGCAGAAGCAGAATCATCATCTGAGGGGGAGCCAAAAGATGATGACCCTATGAACACAGAATTATAGGGGGAGCCAAGCAAAGGAGAGCATGCATCTGAGGGGGAGCAGGGGAAAGAAGAAAAAGAAGAAAGAAAGATGAGCAACAACAGAAGCTAATCAACAGACATTCTGGAGACATATATGGAGTAGAAGAGGTACATCTCTATTCTAGTTAGGTATGTTTTGGATCCAGAATATAGAGTGTCATAGTGTATGTAATTTCATATTATCATCAATGACATTTATGATTATCTGCTTTAGAAATACAGCTGCTCACTGTATATAAGATTCATTCATCTCATGCACATGCACTAATTATTTTTGTCATAATCAAATAGGGGGAGATTGTTAGGAATATACATTGAGAATGTTATTCCTATTTATATATGATTTGATTATGATATAAATGAATGAATATGCAAGTATGCTTGCATTGACAAAAGTTGTAAAGTCCTTTGATAGATAATAGGAATATATGTACAAGGACTTAGAATGAATTGATCAAATATGTTAGGTTGATCCTACATAAGCAAAACAGATTTGTAAAGTCCTTAAAAAGAAATGATGTACAAGGACTATAAATATAGAAAGATCAAGCTTGTTAGGTTGATCTTATACAATGTAATAGATAGGCTTGTCTAATCGTCGAGCACTGCACCAGCATCGTAGTTTGCCTGGAGAGATAAGGAAGGCTCGAGAACTATCAAGGCGGAATCGTAGTCTGCAAGGATAGTAGATCTCGGAGTTTGTATTCTGCCGCGGAGAAACGAAAAAAGGATCGTAGTGTGTCGGGAAGAACTTTCTCAGAACCGTAGTCTGCTGAGGAAGTCATGTTTAGAATCGTAGAGACAGCCTGTCTATAAGCCGACTAAATGTCTGTCCAGAGCTAAGTCAAGAATCATAGATCACACTTGAAGCAGTGGAGTCTACGGATCTAATCAGAAGCAGAAATCGTAGTCGAGCCAGATCAGACTTGCACAGTAAGCATAAAGGCAGAAATCGTAGTCTGTCAAGATCTGATCTCAAAATCGTAGTGTCTGCAGCAACAAAGCTAAATCGTAGTCTACAGAACTAAGGCTTCCAAAAAGGTTGCTCACAACGCTAAGGAAAGAATCGTAGTGTCAACACGATTCTAAACAGATGGGCACTCCCAGAATATCCAAAGCATGGAGCCTCTGGTCTGAGCTACAAAGATACATTCCAAGGGAACCAGAGATCACTCAACGAATGGCAGGCAAGCTAACAGAAGATACAAGCATCAACTCAATCAACATGCAGATTGAAGTTGTGAAGCCATTCGAGATGAAGTCTTCCACAAGCAAATCAGAAGAAGACTTCAGACATAATAGCTGACTAGAGAAAGTCAGTAAGTGCAGATGCTGTCAAGAGAACAGAAGATAACGATATTGAGAATCACTCAGTATCGTAGTGTTTGCCAAATAAAGAAGGAACTGATATAGTTTATATAGAGATAGCGATCCAGCTTATGAAGAACAAGACAGAAGTGATTAAGCATGGGTCAGAACATTGAAGATAGGTGAACGGGAGATCACCAGGTGAAACAGAGCTAGGTATGCCATAAATCTGAAGTGTCTTGATATTTAGAAGAGACCAAAATGACAAGTCAAGATATCAGTTCCTGAGATCAGTCGAGGCAAGCAAAAGTGTTGAAGCACTGCACAAGTAAAGGAAGAGGTGTTCTACATTAAAGATCCAAGAACACTCTTCAGAATTGTAGTGTTGTCTCAACCAGTCAAAGCAACATTTAATAAAGACACACTACGATAAAGGTCCAAGAACAATCTGCATCAGAATCGTGGAGTTCGGACATCTGAGTTTTGAAGCACTGACAATGAATCAATATGAAGACTGACATCCGAACGTTGCTAATTGAGAGCTTCGATGCAGAAGGACAACTCCTAAGGATTCGAATCAAGGAATCATAAAGGAGTAATAAAGGTGACTACCAGCCTGACACAGAATAGTGACATCTCTGAAGCGGTAGGTGAGAAAGCAAACTGCTATGTCAGTAAAGTCAAAAAGGAGCTATCACATCACATCAGCAGTCTGCACCAAATAACTCGAGATCTGCGAAGTAATTCAAATAGCTTATAATGGCTACTTTCCAAC
Source organism: Panax stipuleanatus (assembly GCA_020205555.1). NCBI lineage: Eukaryota > Viridiplantae > Streptophyta > Magnoliopsida > Apiales > Araliaceae > Panax > Panax stipuleanatus. The sequence continues at coordinate 113,491,883 of CM035124.1, forward strand.
GGGAAGATCATGGAAGGGTATTTAAGAGACAAACTTTAAAGATAAGAGTTGTTGTTGAGTTGTAGAATCGTTGAGTTATTGGAATGCTACATTGTTGACTCTACGAGTTCCACCAGAGCTGAACAGAACAAGTCTCAATGGCAGAGTGACTACGAAGGTGGAAGTGAAGCAAATTTGAAGAAGGACTTGAACAGACTAAAGCTTCACTCAACAAGGATGAGAATGCCATTGAAGATGGCAGTTAAGCTGAGAGCCGAGAAGGCCGAAAAGATAGCATTCAGGAAAGTGGATGAGCATAAAGAAGATTAGAAGAGCCACTTTACGGATCACCATGAAGAACCAGAAGCTGAAAAAGAAAAGATGCAAAACCATGTCTGCTTATCTATCAAGAAAGGTTCAAGGGCTGCTAAGGACCAGAAGAAGATGACCCACAATGAAAAGCCTTAGCAGTCCTATGTGGTGATGGTGCACAGCTGACATCAGAAGAAGATGAGCTGAACAGAATGAAGATCAGCTGCACCTGAGAAGAAGAGGTCCAGACTCAAAGCAGAATGTTGAGGGCCAAGCCTAGCTGCTAAGTACAAAGATGATCAAGCTTCATGACATCTTAGCAGCAAAGCACAAACAACAATAACAACTACACCTACAAGTAGCCAGGGCCTGAGGGGTCCTTGTCCAGAGGGACTAAATGAGTTCCAAGCCGGAGGGCTTGAAGAGTTCTTAGTGAACTAGAGATTCCAGGGCTGCTGGCCTTGAAGAGTTCTTAGTGAACTAAAGGAGTTCCAAGTCGAAGGACTTGAAGAGTTCTTAGTGAACTGAAGTTCCAGGGCTGCGGGCCTTGAAGGAATCTGAGTGATTCAGGGTACTGCCCATTCCTTAGTGGATTTCCTGCGAGAGTGCAGAAGAGTGGATTAGGAGCTTGTGTCTCTGAACCACTTAAAACTCCTTGTGTCTTTTACATTCTGTCATTTACTTTCTGTCTTTACATTGTGTACTTAACTGCTATAACTGCTATATATGTTTTAACTACTTACAACTAAACTAACCCCAAGAACAATGTATTAATGTTTATTAATATATCAATGAAGGGGACATTTAACTTATTCCGCTATGCTTGAAATGATTCTTATGTTTGTCATGTGCTAACTTCTTAGCAATACAAAATAAAAAGGTAAAGTGTTTAAAAAAACGCAAAGGATCTATTCACCTCCCCTTCTAGATCTATTGTGTGCCTACTGGGAACTAACAAAATCCTATTCATGTTATAACTCAATTGCATTGTCAAATTAAAAAGTCAACTCTGGTCAATATCCGACCTGGCGAGGTCGCGCTGCCCATAAGCTTTCACTAAGCGCGGCCGCGCTACTCTGCTTCTGTAGATCCCTTGCTCTTTCCATGCTACTTCATGCCAAATATTGCCCATTCAGTTCCAAGACATCGGATCTACAGAAAAAGAACATGAAATGCATGGAAAGTAACTACATAACATAGGATCAAGCAACAACTTCAGTCAATTGATACCGGATTCGCATGTATAAAATCTACTCATCAAATACCCCCAAACTTGAATCATAACACAATGAAATGCAAAATACTAGTAAATATACAACCTAAAACTATCAAGCCTACGAATCCAATCACTCGTCAGTAAGAAATTCAACACCTTTGCCTCAGAGAAAATCACAATAACTTGAAACAGGAAATTCAACCTAGAATAATTCAATAATCCATAATATTCTGTAACTCAAAGCCTATTATCACCGATGTAGTGTGTGTGCTAAGTAACCATTAATTTCTACTTCAGTACAAATTCATCACATAATACGCTTCTTAGAAGGAAGATCACAATTTTAATTCAAGACTCTTAGGAAACAAGTTAAGCTCCGGCTACAACTTTGCAGTAACTAAGTTTGGCATCAAAATGAACTTTACTTCACTTTTATTCAATCGTGACGGCATTTTTCGCTCTTTCTCGCGTTTACACTTGAATGTGCAATGTATAGTTCTTTTGGACTTTTCTGTGCTACCCATGTAACGAGCTTTCGACCAATGACTCCTAAACCAGATGGTTTTAGGGCACTAGGTGTAGAGACATCTCCTAGGGCGTACTTACTCGAGTAACAAAGGTCACAAAACTAAACTAGTCAATGTTTTATTCATATATATATATTTTTTCTTTTATGTATTTTTTTATATATCTCAAGATTTTCCCGCAAACTTAAGCTTTTGCGCTATCGTAGCCTTTACTACCAGTTCACTGACTTTCCATAATATCTCTTTTAATTATATGTCTGTTATTTTTTTTTAATTCAAAAGCCACTAAGGCTTGTTTGGCAAAACTAGATTAAAATAGGAATTTCAAAAGTCTTAAGCCTTGTTTGGTAAAAACTAAATTAACATTGTTTTAATTTATTTTAATAACTCATTTACTATATAGTTTAATTGTCACACTTTGTTTAGTTAAATTCTAATATTCAAATTCAATTAAATTAAAGTTAGTATTAACTTATTAAATCAAATTGTTGCATAAATCAAATTGCTAAACAATTATAATTTATTTAGTAATCATAATTTCATGTAACAAATTAGTAAATCTCTAATTTAATTATTAAATTAAATTAGAAACCACTATAATTATTCATCAATTCATTAAATCATTACTACAAAATTAAAACTTAATAATTCATCTAATTTAGTTATCTCAATTAAATTAAAACTTCAACTACAAAATTACTAAATATCAACTTAATTAATATATTACACTTAATTAAATTACTCCACAGCATAATCACATCACTTAATTAATTATTCAATTCAATAAATATATCAACTAAACTATTTATTTAATTCAATAAATATTTAAAATTAAATACAAAAATCTCGTTCGTTACATTCTTCCCTCCTTAAAAGGATTCTGTCCCCAGAATCACGACTCAATACTCATTCGTCACATTCTTCCCCCCTTAAAAAGATTCTGTCCCCAGAATCGCTATACAAGGATTTAAGCAAATAATTGAGGATAGTTTTTCATCAAAAATATATTCGAGTTCCCACGTAGCTTCTTTAGCATTGTGGTTCCTCCAGATTACCTTAACAGAAGGTATCACTTTATTTCTGAGTATTTGCTCTTTCCTGTCAACTATCTGAACATGAACTTCATCGTATGTTAAATCTTTATCAAATTATAATGGCTCATACTCTATAACATGTTTGTAATCATGTTTGTACGTTCACAACACTGAAATGTGAAAAACATTATTAATATGGTCTAATTCTGGGGGTAATGTCACCTCATAAGCTACCTCCCAACCCTTCGCTATATCTCAAAGGGTCCAATAAATCTGGGACTCAGTTTTCCCTTCTTTCCAAATCGAATCTTCCCCTTCCAAGGAGATACTTTTAGAAAAACAAAGCTACCCACTTCAAACTCTCGATTCTAACTATGATAATCAGCATATTTCTTATGTCTATCCTGAGAAGCTACCAATCTCGCCCTGATCAGCTTGACGATCTCAGCAGTTTGTTATGCCAATTTCGGTCCTAATAGTTGTCGTTCACCAACCTCATCCCAGCATAATGGAGTCCTGCATTTTCTGCCGTACAATGCTTTGTAAAGCGGCATGCCAATACTTGCATGGTAACTTTTGTTGTAAGCGAATTCTACCAACGGTAGATGGTCATCCCAACTCCCCTTGAAGTCCATAACACAAGCTCTTAACATATCCTCTAAATTCTGGATTGTCCTCTCGCTCTGCCCATCAGTTTGAGGATGATACGCCGTACTCATTCGCAACTGCGTTCCCAAAAATTCTGAAATGTGGATCTCTGTCTGATACAATTGACACCAGAACACTGTGTCTAGAAACGATTTCCTTAACATACAGCTTCATCAATTGATCTAAATTGAATCTAATCTTGATTGGTAAGAAGTGTGCTGACTTTGTCAGTCAATCCATGATAACTCATACTGCGTTGAAACCTCTCTGAGTAGTTATAAGACCAACCACAAAATCCATCGTGATATGCTCCCACTTCCATTCTGGAATCTCCAGCGGTTGTAACAATCTACTTGGTCTCTGATGTTCTGCTTTGACTTTCTGACATGTTAGGCATTTTGTGCCACACTCAGCAATGTCTCCCTTCATATTCGGCCACCAGAAATGTTGTCTGAGATCCTGGTACATTTTCGTACTCCCAGGGTGAATCAAATATCTCGAACTATGAGCTTCACTCAAAATTTCTTCTTTGACTTCTGGTACTGGCGGAACCCAGATTCTCCCTTCAAATCGTAGCAGTCCGTCAGTATCAATCTTGAACTTTACCTCTTCACCTTCAGTTATTCTCTTCCTGATCTTTTCACACTCCTCATCATGAAGTTGTGCTTTTCTCACCTTATCCACCAAGGTTGGACCTGTACCTATTTGAAACAGTTTTTCATCTGATTCCTTTGGATTCTTAACTTCCAACTCCAACTTAGCCATTTCATCTACCAACTGCTCCTGAGCAGTTAACACCATTAATTTCTCATGACCCTTTCTGCTTAAGGCATCGGCAACGACATTCGCTTTACCAAAATGGTATAGAATCTCGCAATCGTAATCTTTGATAAGCTCCGACCATCTTCTCTGGCGCATATTCAAATCTTTTTGTGTAAAGATATACTTCAGACTCTTATGGTCTATATATATCTCACACTTCTCCCCATATAGATAGTGTCTCCATATCTTCAAAGCAAACACCACTGCCGCCAAATCTAAATCATGGGTCGGATACCCTTTTTCATAGTCCTTCAGCTGACGTGACGCATACGCAATGACTTTGTCCTTTTGCATAAGCACACAGCCTAGTCCTTTATGTGACGCATCACTATACACAATGAAATTTCCTGTACTATCAGGAAAAGACAACACAGGCGCAGTACTCAACCTCTTCTTCAATTCCTGAAAACTTACCTCACACTTTTCCGTCCAAACGAACTTCACCGTTTTCCTGGTCAAATTCGTCAACGGGTCGCTAATTTGGAAAATTCTTGAATGAATCTCCTGTAGTAACCTACCAAACCCAAGAAACTCCCAACTTCTGATAGTGTCTTTGTAAGAACCTGAAATTTCCTGTAGTTCTTATAATAATAATATGAGAAAATAGTGAATAAATTTTTTTTATTTTTTTATTTGCTATGTGAGAATGGTAATGTTAAGTAAAACATTTAGTTGTGTATTAATAAATATATATTATGTGTATATATTTATTTAGTGATAAGGAGTTATTGAGGTGACCAATTAATGGGTAGTAATAAATATATATTGTGAATATATATTTATTATTTATATGTTAAGGAAGGAAAATATGTGCTCTGGTGATGATAAATATATAGTATGGCTATATATTTATTATATGGTAATAAAACCTAAGGTAAATAAAATATTTATGTAATAATGAACATCTAATATATTTATGCACTCATTGTGTGTGGATATGAAATTGATTTAATCAACTTGAGCAATAGGAAAAAGGAGGTTTAAGTATATATGAATGTATATATATACTTTACCTAAGAGCATTAAAATAAATTGCTAATAAATTTATTTTAATAAGAATGAGGTTATTATTTATATAATCTTAAGAACTAAATAAATTCATAATTGAATTTGTGTGATAGGAAAGGATATTATATTTTTCCTAATAGCATGAATTAGTAAATAAATTGCATGTGCATGGTGTATGATGTAACACATATTTATTTGGTTTTATTAAATAAATGTGTGAGTACCCCTAATAGTTAATATTTTGTTTGGAAATATATAATTTATTTATTTATCATAATGGGTGATAATTATATAGGTTCCAAGAGGGAAAATATTTAAATTGGGGAAAGTAGTAACTTGTTACATTTAAATTGGAGTTACTAATTATTAGAGTAACTAATAAATATGAATTAGGAATTAAACTAATTATGAAGTAATTAGATATTAATTAAATTATGAGAGGCTATTTACTATAGTGCCCATGCACTATTACAAGTCATTCTCTTCAAGTATGCTAGTTGCCTATTGCCGTGTGTGTGTGAGAGAGGAGAAGAGGAGTAAAGACTACACCATTGCTAAGCTTAGGCACCAAGGAAATTGACTTAGAAAAATTGTTCAAGTCTTCTTCTTCTTTTCTTCCAAAAACTGTGGCCCTCTTCTCCAAAGTGGGTGGAATTTTGAACTTTTTCAAAATAATTAAGTGAAGGAATTTTGTGTTTGAGAGAGCTTGGATAGATTGGAGCCAAAGATTAGAGTTAATTAAAGAATATCAAGCCTGGAATACTTGGAGATAAGAAGTTTAAGGTATAAAATCCTTATTGAATTTGAATTTTAATCAAAGATATGTAATGGGGTGATTTTATTTGCTAAACTTCATTTATTGAAAGTTTAGTAGTATATGATGTAAATTGTAATGGGTTTTTATTGTATTCAATGTATTTTGATTCATGTATGTATAATATGAGAGTAGTATGGTTTTAATATCAAGAGAATTAAAAATTGGATTTGTTAGTAAACTTTAGTTTACTAAAGTCCATTTATTTTATTTGATATTGTATTTGAATTGTGTATGGATTTGTGGATATAGAGACTTGGTGGATAGGTTGGTGCTGTGGGATGACATAAAGATGAAATAGAGAAAAAATTACTAACAAATAGCTAAGATAGGGAATTAAATGGTTATTGTATCCATTATATTTGACAAATGGGCATAACGAACAAACTCGGACAAAAACTTAATATTTAACGAAGACGACACTTGGAACAAGTCTTTTTATGTTAACATAGGCTAAGTTAGTAAGTAAGTCGGGTTGAATCGCGTTATGGCGACTTTTGAGCGTTAAACGGAAAGTTGAAAAATCTGTGCGAACAGTCAATTTGGGCACCCTGTTTGAACAGTTTAATATACCCGAATATCAGTCCTGATATTTTTTAAAAATACTTTGTCATACCATGTACAACATATCCAAAAATCGAATTAATCGGAGTTACGAGCAGTGCGGTACAAATTCGCAAAGTAGTTGCTGGACCACACGAAATTGCAGAAGCAGCAGGGCGCTGCAGCAGCTGGGCGCGCGAGCACGCCAAACGGCGTCGCGCGGGCGCGTTGCAGGCTGCTGCTAATGCAGTTGTGCGCAGGCAGTTTCGAGGCTTGTTTTGATGGGTTTTCGTAAACAGTTTTGGCAGTCTGTTTTTTTCTAAAAATACTATACCATGAGGTCTATAACATACCAAAAATTCACTGTTATACGACTTGTGGTTTAACAATTAAAAATAGGCGAATAGGCATGTCAGAACTAAAAATTGGGCGGCGACGCGTTGAGCGATTTTGACTTTCGTCGTTCCGAATCGCGTTTTGGAAAATTCTAAGCCATAATAAAGCTAATAAAGTCTTACGAGGCGAGTTATGACCGAAAATGATATTTTATGCTAAGAAACTAACTTTCGGGCATAAATTAAGCAATACAAATATGTAATAAATATAAAATTACATATTTAGACGAAATATAAACTCACGTTGTGTATAAAATTATTTTGTGAGACAAAATGAACCTAGGGACCTTTAAAAATTCTCATAAATCATAAAAATGATATTTCGAGGTTTCTGAGGCCCAAAATGACTTTTTTGAGCCAAGCAACATGTAACGGTATATATATATATATATATATATATATATATATATAGTAAATGTGAACATTTATAAACTGAGAAATTAAAGGTTTTTAAATGAAGAAATTATCTGAGCGACTTGTGAACGAATAAAATAATATAAAAATTATTATTATTCCAGAAAAAATATAGTAAGTAAACTTTACTATAAAAGCTAAATATGAGCTGCTTACGAACCTGAATTCGCGAAATAAGTTATAAAATATTCGTGAAGTGATATATTCAGGGTTTAAGTTCAAATATGTAAAGTATTTACACATTAATATTGTAAGGAACCATTAAATAGTAATAAATGGTTAAAATGAAATAAACTCCTAATGGAATCAAGGTGGAATTTGAAATTGGAGTAAATAATGTTAGTTTTATGAACTAATAAATATTAATGATAAATATACATGCATGTTGATAGTATATTTTATTATCTAACGCGAGTATGTATGTGAATATAATTCTGTAGGAATGGTGGGGTGATTCTAAATTAAATTTTGTAATAATCTCCATATAAGGCAAGTTTCTTAACTTTCTCATACTTAAATTGAGTAAGTTTCTTAAACTTTTGCGATTCTTTTATGCAACAGTTATTATGAAAATAATACTTTACTCATTTGGGGTAATATTTCCAATTTAATTATATAGAAGCAATTATTTCTTCTTGTTTATATATAATGCTATAGCGATAGAATTTTTATTCCAATCAGCTTCGAAAAATGCATGAGATAACAATGTATACATTGAATAAAACTCGGTGTACATGTATAGTTGAAATATTTCAAATTCTTTTATATTAAGTCTTGAAATATAATTGTGTAATTAAGTTGTCTATTTATTTTATTCTTCTAAATGTATTCTAACTGAACAAGAACTTCCCTAATTTGGGATTATTTTTATATTGCGTCCTGGGTACAGCAAAGAGGAACTGAAAGAATTTGTTCCATTTAGATATTATTGATCAATGCAAGGCATAAAGGGCTGATCACCCATCGTGCTCGTAAGACCTTGTCGGTTCATAGATAAAATTTCTGATTGAACCCTTTTAAAAAGAAAAGCAAGTTCTTGAATTTATAACAACTTAGTATATTTAAGTCACTACGTCGTTTCAAAAATATGAGATTAGTATCAAAGTTATGTTAAATTATTTACAGACTTGTTTTACTATGAGAGCAGAATCAGCTGAAAATATTTATTTCTTTTGCATGTTAATTATTAATTATTATACTTGCTGAGCAATTAAAAGCTCATTCTTGCTTTATTATAAATCTTTTCAGTTAATAAAGATGAAACTTAGAGTTCTGGAAAGGATAAGGGCAAAGGAAAAATGTCAGCTTAGTTAGAAAGGATCTCATGTAATAGATAGGCTTTTGGGGTGACATTATTACATATTTATCATATTAAGAATTATTTAAAGGTTTTCGTACTTGGGATAGAAAAACTTTGATGTAATAATTCTAGTTTAATAATGTTTTAAGTTTGTTAATATTTAGAATCGTGTAGCACCAAATACAGGTTTTAAGTACCCGTTTTTGGGGGTGTCACAAGTTGGTATCAAAGTCGTAGGTTAGAAACCTTTGTTAAGGATACCTTAGGCTATAACCTTGAAGTAATAAGGGTAGATGGAGAAGTTAATAAGAAGGTTAACTCAGAAAGAGTTGTAATAGATAAATTGAGGAAGTTTATCAATAAGAGTTGATAAAAGTAAAAATAACATAAAATAAATTCTTATTTGTAATAGTAAACAATAATTGTTGTTATGTATTAAGAAAAATAATATATTTAATTGTAGGTGTAAGAAGGTGATGTGACTAGGGTGTTCACTCGGTGAGCAAGGAGCTGGTTGCTCCACTTGAGTTAGTACACGAGTCAAAATCGGTTATGGTAATGGAGAGTGGTTCAGATATAGATCTTCAGCTTGGAGATGACATGAAAAAGGAAGTGCTATCTGAAGCTGCATTTTTCGAGAAGATATCTGAAGATGAACCTATGATGGACTTAGAAAATATTTAGGAAGAGTATCTAGAAATGGAACTTAGTGATGAAGAGAAAGTAAATTCTAAGGAGGCTCAAATAGAGCCAGAAGTAGAATCAATTGAGGAAAAAAAGTGCAACAGAAGTTACAAATGATCAATTAATAAAGGAAGTTCAAGACTTGAAGTATAAGATATTTTTCTTAGAAGAAATGTGGGAAAGAGAAGGATTATTGAAGGATCAAATGGAAAAAAAAGCGTTAAGTTAGATGACAGAAGAGCGTGATGAGTTGATTGTGTAGATTAACAAGATGGGAGCTAAAAGCAAGATATCGGTGGAAGCTCATAATAAGAAAAGGAAAGGAAAATGGATCGAAAAGAGTACCAGTAAGCAAAGATACCCTAGGAAAAGGGTGAAGGAATGTATGAATTGTAGAAAGAACCACTTTGGTGTATGTTTGAAAGGAAAGAAAGTATGTTTTAAGTGCAGACAGGAGGGTCACCCAACTGTCCCAACCAGAGGATAGAAGGATGTTAGATTTAAGGATCAGTGGATCACTTAGCTAAGGATTGTCAGATAAAAAGACAAGTATAGAAGAATGTATAGTTATATGTGGGTAATGTAAAGATGTTTATGTGTTATGTGAATTCTAGTTGGCCATAATACAAGCAGTGGGATATCTTTTTTGGGTCCTAACTTTTATGTAAGTTGAGGATTCAAATATGATAATTTCGTCTTTTAAATAGACGAATGAAAGTTGTAATTAGCCAGAAGGTTAATAATAAAGAAATATGAGAACATAAGTATGTAAAGAGAAGTATGTATGTTAAAGCATATTTATAAAAGATGTTTACTAAATGTGCTTGTGATAAGTATGTGTTAGCATTGAAAAAAAATAATGATTTCAAGTAAATAAATGAAAAAATAATAATAATAATAATAATATTTTATTAACCAGAAAATGTCGCCGAGAAGAAGGCAAATAGTAAGAGTAAAGGTTAAGAAACAAAAGTAAGAATGAGTATAGAGAGCAAATTCACCCTATGTATGAATTGATGAATCCAATATTAAAGGCATTTCGGAATAGAAATTGCGCTAATGTTAATAAAGTTCGCTAGCTATGCCGATGGTCAGTTTCCATAGCTTTAAGAATATGGGACCTTCAAAGTTTAAAGGAACCACGGGGTTTGGAAAGACTCAATCATAAATAAAAAAGATAGATAAGGCATGTATTGTCGCTAGAAGAGGTGAGTAGCAAAAGACTTTTTACTACTTACATATATGGAAAGGTAAAGTTAACTTTTGGAAAAGGGTAAACCAGAACAAGGCTGAAGAGAGGGTTATGGTTTGGGAATGATTCAGGAAAGTATATTTTGAGAAGTATTTCTCTCAAAATATAAGGAACTTTATGGAGAGACGGTTTTAAGAGTTTGATAAAAAGGGATGTGATAAAATCTCAATGTGCAGCTAAGTTCAATGAACTGACTCAGTTTGTTTCACGTTAAGTGGACATATAGGAAAGAAAAAATGGAAGGTTTGAGTAGGAATTGTGTGACGCCACCAAATTCGGGTCCCTTCGAACCTCGAATCCGGTGTGTCACGATACTACTATCGTCAAACTATTACATCTTTTATTCATAACTTAAAAAATAAAACTTGCTTTATTATGATTTAGAATATAAATTCTTTTTATTTCTAGGATCTTGTGCAATGACCTTCACTTTTATAAGTTACAATAGTAGTCATTTACTATCCCTGTCTATGCATCATATTCGATGTTATAAAAATGTGGAATAACTTAAACTTTTTCAATCTTCTTTGAATAAAATCTTTTATTGACTTCACAACTTGAATCAATTACAAATCCTTGAATCAATTATATGATATGATTCATCCTATTCAAATTACTGTGTAAACCTTTACATCTCAATTCAATATTCCCTATATTTATTGATAGTTCAACTTTACAGCTCAACATGTATTCAACATTGTAAACTATAATCATATACATCTCCTAGAACCTAAACATGGTTCAAGAAAATAATCTAAATAGTAATCTTCATTGTGATACTATTTAACTTTATCAATCAAGTAGCACAAAATCTTTATCATGAGTCTTTAACCTGCAAAAATGGTTATTTGCAAGAGTGAGCTCGACAGCTCAGCAATTCTAACAGTTTTCATGCATCACATAGCATATAACATCATACTCAGTTCATGCATTTATAATCAATTTATATTTACTACGCATGTTACTTCTCACATAATAAGCATATCATCTAAGATCAACTTTCAATCTCATACATATCTCATATACAGTTCATATATAAGTTCACATCATCATAGCATAATATAAATCAACTAACAGTTATTGAATTCATATATCAAATAGAAACTAAAAGACTTGCCTGGCTCATAGTTTAACAACTACGACTTAACTGCTTATAGATATCTGCACTTCGTGTAATCCTACACAGTTATATTAATCATAGGATTCACACTCGCCAGTTATACACTTCCATACATTTCATATGCTCTAAGTATAAGAACAATTGTATATTGTTTTCTAACTAGGTTTGTATAACCTTCTTTTTACTTTCTCATCATATTCTTAGAATAGCTATGTATGTATAGGAATACCTTAACCACCCACACTCGACATCAACATTTATCAGACACTTATCTATCCATGTGTCCAACACACACATTTTAAAACTCATTTTCTTTGTATTTCTCAAACCTTAAGAAATTTATCAATTCCGGGTTTCCTATCATCATTACATAAATCAATACTCAACGCACCATTTAGACTCTGTTTATATCTTATGATAACAATGTAAGCCTATCACAAGGTTCAGACCACATTTAAAACAATCAGGCAAAAATTGCCCTGTGGCGCAGCTGCGCCACATTTAGACCTGGGAGGGGCGCAGCTGCGCAGCTCCCTGTCCAGACCAGATTTGACTTTTGATTTCTGGCTTCGTTTTAGTTTTCTAGCATGCAAGAGTATTAACATATAGCAACATACATCTAAAAAGATCTTAGACTTTCTTAGGGTCACCTCAAGTCCACATTCACACAATGTGTTTCTAGTTGGAAATTTCTGCCGAATTAAGGCCAACAAAATGAAGTAATGAGGCCAACTATATTAACCATCTTTTCATATGAGAAGGTCCTATAATTTGTAATGTGCACGCTTGTAAGTATTTACACATAACTATTGTAGTTTAAACCGTATCTAAACTCATGCTTGGATAACTTTTAATGTGTTAAACTAGGTGAGTGCATTTCATAGGCCGTGTTTAATGGCACGACTAGTACTAGCATGAAATCTTACAAGTTCAGAGGGTAGGTAGTATCATGCTCATGGATATTAGTTTTCAAAACGTTTGAGTTTGCCTTTAGAGTCATTCTAAGCCAAGCTAAAACCATTTGTGCTAGTAAGACAACTTCAAATCTCATATCATGCCAAACTAAGCATGCAAGGCAACTTCAAATCATATGTCATACTCATTTGTGCATGTTTCTACACATGCTTACAAGTCAAAATGTAGGCGACACCATGCTCATGAATATTAGTTTTCAAAACTTGAATTTCTCTTTGAAAACACGTATTATCCAAGCTATGCAAGTTATCTTATGCGAGGTAACTTAAAATCACATTTCATGCTCACACCACTCAACCATACATATACTACAAAGTCAGAACTTAAAGGACTTAAAGTTCGCCAAGGTTTGTTTTCAAAATCTTCAAGTTTTTTTTTAGAAAATCATGTTAAAGCATTCCATTATAAGGAAATCTTAGTTATATGACATGCCTAATATCATGCATATTTATGTTTTATCACTTAGAATAACATATTTTATCGTCTGGAGCACTACAATTGCGTATGTGCATGTCCGACGCCCTCCGATTGCTTCCGAATACGGAGCAGTCACAAAGATGGACATTTTTATCCCTCTTAACAACTTCAAATCGAAAAACTTAAAGAATGAAAGTTGTAGGTTTACTCGTTATCTTTCCGAATCATCCTGAACCACCTCAATCGGAGTTTGTATGAAGAAGTTATGCCTAATTTACTACAGCTGGTCAAAATAGTGTTTAATTTTTTTTTTGTCTGACCATGCCCGGCACAGCGCAGCTGCGCCACAAGAGGCAGAAGAAAGTTCCAGACTTGGTTCTTCGTGAATTTTCAGACCATTTCACTTTTCGATCGTCATAACGTGAGTTATACTCATCCAAATTAGTCCGTTTTCGATTCTATGGATTCGTAATTCATAAAACTACAACATACCAAAGAATCAACAATTATCATAAACATTAACTAACCCACATATTAATCCAAAACTCATGTTCATACTATATTTCCATGTTTTGACAAGGTTTGCTAATTTCATCACTACGGATTCGTTTCTAAACCAAATTAATCCATTTAACTTTTATCACATGTATATATAACTCTACTATCACTTCTATGTCAACTTGAAATCAACTTATCAAGAATTCAAGAAAATTATGGAAAACAGAAAGTGAAGAACAAGAAGGTGTTATACCTTTGCTAAGCTTGGATTGGGTTTGTGCTATATCAGACTTCCTCAATTCACAGATTCTTACTCTAATGATATACTCCCTTTCAACTTTCAGTTAACAGAACTCAGCAAAAATGAAAATTTGAAGGAAAGAAGCTTATATTTATAGAGAATGCAATATACAGATAATGCAATAATTCACCAGATTGAACCAACGGGAGAAGCAAGAACTCCATGGTTAAGGGAGAGTTGTTAGATAGTTGGTAAATCCCATTATTAAGCCCACTCCCCTTGTGATGATATGCTATGAATGCTGAGTTTGAGAGAAGAGTATAGAGTAGGCTAGCCTTTGTTATTCACGTGAGCAAAAAGGAGTCTCTTATTATGGAACAAAGTCAATCAACTCAGCATTTGCAATATGCACTAAATACAACACTAGGTTTATTATATGTACACATTATATACTTAGGTTATAATATATACACCTTAGATACACTTAGGTTTTAATTACATTTGGACAATGTAAGTCACACTATGATAACTTACTAATGTCATGTATACCCACATATATAATAATGTACTTCATGTACCTAATTCAATTAATATTACATCTTATAATAAAGTATTATCATTACAATACTTACTTAAATGTCCTCATAACATATATACTTGCACATAGCAATTAATTATATAACTTACATTATTCAATCATAATATATAGCTCTTATATATTATATAATCACATTAAGATGTCACACTACACTTGCACAAAGCAATTAACTCCCATAATACATTAATTAATTTCGTTTAATAATTCCTTCATTAATTTATTTAAGGAATTGCGTATCCCACCACTTGGCCACACTAGGCCTACCTCGCCTGCTTACCTTAAGCTCATTATCACTTTCACTACGCTTTATTATCCTTTTTAATATAAAGTTTGTGTGACACAAGCACTTTAATACTAAGATATTTAGCTACCTTAATTAATTACACACTTACAATATGTATAACATTGACGCTTAGAATAACTCCCTTTTATTAAAATAATTCAATATTAGAATTTATTTTAATATCCTTTATTAGAAATATATAGTAATTATTTCTCTTAGGCTAATCACATATATTAATTCACCGTATTATGTAAGTGAACTAACTCTTTCTCATTCTTTACCATTGCCACACAAGGCTATATATTATTCTATAATATAATTTGATTAACTCACATTTATTCTAGGTTAATTAATTTCTCATTCAAATCATGTTTTGCTACTCTTAACCCATTCATGGACAACTTAAGTGTCAATTATGACAATATTTTAATGACTAATATACATAACCTCAAGTTCAGATTACACATCTCTCAGAATTTTCTACAGACCGAAGCAGCTGCGCTAGTATAAGGCTTGGAAGTGGCGCAGCTGCGCCACCTCAGGTTCATAGGCAAACAAGTTATGCTATAGCAGAACCATAATCTCAATTCTTAAATACTTGAACATGCTTTTTAATGTGCTATCTTGCTACATCGGTTAACCAACATCTTTTATTACCTCCTTCAATGATTCAAAGTTTAAACTATAAGTTCAAACTCTATTCCCCTATAAGGTTCTCATATATATAAATATATATATATATATATATATATATCTAATTCCTTTCACGTAATTCAAGGTATATATATATAACACATATGTATATTCTGTTAATCTTCACTTCTCGAGGTATATTAAATCAACTAATAATTCACTAACCAATGTTTATCTAAAGATATATTGGTCCTATTCTCTCTCTCTTCAATAACGTACATATACTCCAGAAAATGGTGATTATCAAAGATATTTAATGTCACCAATCTTACCATGATAAATAATTATATAAATTATTTAATACCGATAAATAAATCTTATCCATCTTCTTGCTAATTCATCTCTACAATAAATAACAAATATATATATATATTACTAATATATTTATAAATCACATATTACACAGTTCATATTACCCTATGTAACACAATACTTCCTACCTCATAACACACATATATATTCGAACCCAATACATGCCTTAGGAATTTTATTTATTAAATTTTTATTTAATAATTTCTGAAAATTCGGGTTCTTACATATTGAAACCTTAACTCTAGAATAAGTGGTTAATGTTGCAAATAGGATTGTTTAGGGCGATACAACTGAGGCTATAATAGTTGGGGAAAGAATTAAAACATGAAATCTCTAAAATAGAGAAAAGAAGAATAAGAATAAAGCTGAAAAATAGCTAAGGCCAAGAGAGACAATTAAAAATGAAGAAAGGTCAGAAGAGGAAATAGAATCAGTCCGAAAATACCGGGAAAGATCAGAAGGATTAAAAGAAAGAGATTGAAAGAATGTAGGATATGTGAAAAGAGTCACACAGGAGTGTGCTTGAAAAATAAAGTAGAATGTTATAGGTAGGGCAAGACGGATATATTTTTTTGAGTTGTCTATACGATAAAAAGTGAATGTATGATTATAGAAGATTAAGATTTATGGCAAAGGATTGCCGAAAGAAAAGAGCCGATAGAGGGAGCAACAGAGAAAGGAAGTAAGAATGGGAAGTTGACAAATTTGGTCCAGATCAAACCAATAATGGAAGGTAGGAGTTTCTATATAATGATCCAAGATGATGTGATGTTAATAAATATAATGTTATGTTTTGTCCAATCAACAATATTAATGTTACCTGTTGTTAATTTGGATGTGACTGGTTATAATTCATAAAGTGAATTGTTGATGTTTAAGTTTGATTTTGGAGAATCTAGAAGTTTGTTATAAAAATAGAAGATGAAAGGAATGGAGTAGTCCCTGATGAGATTCGTAATAAGTATTGTTGTGTTGAGATAGAAAATCATGAAGTAATGAGGGAATTAATTCTGATTTAATGTTAATGGTTGATGAAATTCTAGGAATGAATTTGGTTGGTGAACCATAAAGCAAAGGTGGATTGAGAAGCTAGTAAAACTTAATGTTGTGATAAAGGACCAGATAATATTTTTGCAGTGAAAAGGGTTATGAAGTAATACGAGGTAATGATTTGGTTAATTGACCATAGAGCAATGAAACAATACCGGTAAAAGTAAGGTGAACCTTAAAACTATGAAACAGTATAAGGTAATATGTGATAATAGCAAATGATCGAGATATTCTCGTTGCTTGAAAAAGATGATGTGAGCTAGAAAGGCTGTTAAGAAGGAAATGTGAAGGCTATTGAGGTTATGTTATGGATGTTCAAAGAGTGGGAATAAATATAGGTTAAATGACTATGATAAATAAGTTGTTGGATATTTTTGTTCGAATAAAATGTTAGGATCAATGATTTCCTTGATCTGTCAAAAAGGAGGAATGAAGTATTGTTTGAAGCTAAAACAAAGAATGAAGTATCATAAGTTATAGATAAGGAAAGATAATATTCTAACGATATTGGTCAGAACTTGTTACGAGTTTCAGTGATATAGTTCGGGTGAAAGAATGCGTTAATCGCATTTATAAATAAAAAGGCATAAAGTATTAAATTATATTTGAGCAAATTGGTAATAATATGTGTAGATGATAACTTGGTCTAATTTAAGACACGGGAATATCAGAAGGAACCCTTGCGAATGATGTTGAAAGTGTTAAGGAAATAGTATCAGTATATGAAAGTCACAGAATGTGAATCAAGTATGGAATTAAGAAGTTTAACGATTTTGAACATATGATGGAGAATTATGAAATTAAAGGTAAGATATCCGAAAAAGTCAAATGAAAAGTTATATGAGGAAGAATTGTCTAGCTAATATAGACAGAATAGGTAAGGCACGGTCTCAAAGGCGAGAAGTGTAAGAAGATAAGGCAAAGAATTGCCAATGCTAAAGAGAAGTAAGTTTAAAATATTTGAAGGAGGAATTTGAGTTCTCATAGAATGGAACTAAAATAAGAAGGGTCATAGAATGTGTGTCCATAAGTGCTCGCTTTAATAGAAGTTAAGGCCGAGTAATGAAGATTAAAGGATTTATATGAATTCCAAAATGGAATTGGGAATATATCACAAGATATTTTGTGACAAGATTTTTTTTAGTAATGTGAATAAGGTAAGGCCTAATATGATGTAAAGTATGTGGTTGATGAGTCGATGTAATTATATCGATTAAAGATAAGTTTAAGTAAGCTTTGAGTCAAGAAAATTATTTCCAATCATGAGGTAATAGTTATGATTACATCGGATCGAGATCCGAGAGACGCAAAGAAGTTATAGAAAAGATTCCAAGAGTATAGGGAAATGGAGTTGAGGTTGAATGTTGTGCATCATCCTTAATTGAATGAACAAGTTAATAAGTACCAGTGTATGGTGTTGTTGGTTTTGGGAATGAGTCACAGATTGACTCACAAGATAAAAAATATTAAGTTATCATGTATGCCTTTAACGATTAAAGATTGGTGGAAGAAGTGGTATGCGGTTTAGCATTACATAAGGAGACAGATTGACATATGTCATAAATAGATTAAAAGTATTGTCCTAGAAATGGAATTTATGATATAATAGGAAAGAGTAGATAAGTCAACGATTATAGAACTTTTTGAAAAGTTGAGTAAATGTAAAAGTGGTGGCTCATGAATTGACCTTAACTCCCAAGTTACCAGACATATACATATGTTGATGGTATTCTATGTGTTGGTATTACGACACAAGATATGTAAGAAGACATGAACCTATAATGGTGGATATCAGAATTAAAGTATGTAAGGAAGAATTCCTAATTAAATGATTGATAGGAACGAATAAGTATGAGAAGATACGTAGTACCTTAGATAAAGGTAGTAGAATGAAATCACAATGCTGAGGAAGCAACGTGGAAATTAGAAGAGAAGATGAAAGCAAACTATTCTCAGTTAATTGAGTAGTTTTGTTTTGCGATTCTGGGGACGGAATCTTTATAAGAGGGGAAGAATGTAAGAACTTGAAATTTCCTGTAGTTCTTATAATAATAATATGAGAAAATAGTGAATAATTTTTTTTTATTTGCTATGTGAGAATGGTAATGTTAAGTAAAACATTTAGTTGTGTATTAATAAATATATATTATGTGTATATATTTATTTAGTGATAAGGAGTTATTGAGGTGACCAATTAATGGAGTAGTAATAAATATATATTGTGAATATATATTTATTATTTATATGTTAAGGAAGGGAAATATGTGCTCTGGTGATGATAAATATATAGTATGGCTATATATTTATTATATGGTAAAAAAACCTAAGGTAAATAAAATATTTATGTAATAATGAACATCTAATATATTTATGCACTCATTGTGTGTGGATATGAAATTGATTTAATCAATTTGAGCAATAGGAAAAAGGAGGTTTAAGTATATATAAATGTATATATATACTTTACCTAAGAGCATTAAAATAAATTGCTAATAAATTTATTTTAATAAGAATGAGGTTATTATTTATATAATCTTAAGAACTAAATTAATTCATAATTGAATTTGTGTGATAGGAAAGGATATTATATTTTTTCTAATAGCATGAGTTAGTAAATAAATTGCATGCGCATGGTGTATGATGTAACACTTATTTATTTGGTTCTATTAAATAAATGTGTGAGTACCCCTAATAGTTAATATTTTGTTTGGAAATATATAATTTATTTATTTATCATAATGGGTGATAATTATATAGGTTTCAAGAGGGAAAATATTTAAATTGGGGAAAGTAGTAACTTGTTACATTTAAATTGGAGTTACTAATTATTAGAGTAACTAATAAATGTGAATTAGGAATTAAACTAATTATGAAGTAATTAGATATTAATTAAATTATGAGAGGCTATTTACTATAGTGCCAATACACTATTACAAGTCCTTCTCTTCAAGTATGCTAATTGCCTATTGCCGTGTGTGTGTGAGAGGAGAAGAGGAGTAAAGACTACACCATTACTAAGCTTAGGCACTGTTGGGGCCTGAATATTTGAGGACTAAGGCCTGTATTGGGCTTGGCCTCGGTTGGGCCATGGTTGGGCCATGGTGGGTCCAAAAGGATTATGATGGGTTGTAACTCCTAGTTATATGGGGATTCTACATATGGAAGGAAGAATCAGTCATTGATTGGACTTCCTATATCTTGGGAGATTTGATATTATCCTATTATAAAAAGGATACACGGGGAATCCTAATCCAACATGAAAGTGGATTCTAGCAAGGTTGTGAGGTATAAATATATGGCTTGACTATTCACAAGGTACACTTACACAATATTATTATTTCCAGCAATAGAATATTTTACCTCCATTATTAACCTTGTCAGCCTGTACTTACTCTCACACCGGAGCTATCCCCCGGTGGCCTAAGCCGTTAAGTTTTGGTGTTTACCCGTTTTGTGCAAGATTGGACGCGCTTTGGTGATTGGAGCGCGTGGACGGATCTTGGCGTTAACATTGGGGCTAGAAGGAGGGCTTTTCAATCACAACCAGCAGATCACCACGTCAAAAAATATGGTGAACAGCAAGACAGTTTCTGGCAGGGGACAGCCGTCGGCAGTAGCATCCACACAGCCAAAGGGGTCGGTGAAATATAGGTTGGGGCCATCCAGCATCCACACACGTCTTAGCCCTTAAACCAATTCTACCGATTCCCCAGGAGGGGGCCAGCCCGGAGCCCAACGAAAGATGTTCCACATAACCAGCCAGGAAAGGAAAGACCGGAAGAGGATGGAAGGCACACCACCTCGAAACTAACTCTAGGAGGACCGTGAAGCGGCTGTGGCCCGAAAGCTGAAAGAGATAGAGGACACGGAGCAGGCTTTAAAGGTCCTAATGATGCAAAAAAAGATCTTACTAAACAGGTGGTGCACATGGTCGAAGACGACGCCTCCAGCCTCCCTCACCACACTGAACGGGGGAGGACTCCACATAGGGAATCTAGAGGAAAGCATGACGACGACATAAGGAGAACCGAGAGTAGGCTTCGGAGCCATTCTCGTAAAAGTAGCAGATCTAGAGGTTATTGAATCGAGGGGCATTCGACGGCACACCGCTCTAACAGCCCCCGACGCAATGAAAGAAGGTCACAAGTGGATCGTTTGGGAGTTCACGGTCACAAAGACCGAAGATAAGACAGCCCCCATGGGAAGCGGTCTCATCAGGAGGCCCAACCATCATTCCAGAAGCAGATGGGCAATCGTCAGGATAGCCCTCAGCGTAATCAAGACAGAGACTATAGAAGCCCCCCCCCCCGGGATTCGCCGGGAGGATGAGAGGGATCGCAGGAGTCACTGGGATCGGAAGGACCAAAAAGAGAGAGTATCTCTGAAGAAGAATTCTGACCCAACCCTTGCCGGGATTGAGATGCTGATAAAGAAGTTAAAAGATATGCAGAAGTAGTTAACAGAGGCTCAGCAAGGGAAAGTGAGTTCGGGGAAGAAGGCCTCCCCGTTCTTAGAAGAGATTCTCCAGGAAAAGGCAGACCTTGCCAAAAAGCTGCCGTATATGGAGAGTTATGATGGGTCGGGCGACCCATACTAGCACAGTCAGACGTATGATAGGTTGGTGGACTATTACGACTACACTGATGCAACTAAATGCAATACCTTTATCACGACCCTGAGGAAAGACACCCGATATTGGATGAACACACTGGCTCTGAACACTGTCTCATCATGGGAAGAGCTATGTGACAAGTTCCATGCCCAGTTCGAGAGTAATAGAAGAAGAGGAAAACCCACTAGATCATTGGCCCAGGTCAGGAAGCATTCTAATGAGACACTGGGCCAGTACGTGAAAAGATTCAGAGAGGCAGTCGGCCAGGTGACCAACCTCAATGACTTACAGGCAGTAGGGCTCTTCTAGAATGGGTTGGACCTTGTGAAATCTGAGAAGCTGATGAAGAAATTAATGTTCAACCATCCGAGGAGCCTGGCCGAAGCCTTCGAGAAGGCAGAAGGCTTCATAGTGATGGAAGAGGCCATGGAAAGTCTGAAACGAGGCTCTACAGATAAGCCCAAAGTCAAAGATAAAGACAAAGGCAGGTCCGATAGGAATTCAAAGTGGAATGGGAATTATAAATCAGGTAACTTCCAGAAGCGGTACGACAATAATAGAGGTTCAGGAGGGAGCCACCCTTCCC
Organism: Panax stipuleanatus; assembly: GCA_020205555.1. Classification (NCBI taxonomy): domain Eukaryota; kingdom Viridiplantae; phylum Streptophyta; class Magnoliopsida; order Apiales; family Araliaceae; genus Panax; species Panax stipuleanatus. The sequence continues at coordinate 113,514,216 of CM035124.1, forward strand.
CTTCAAAAGATAAGGACAACAGAGTATACACTCTACTTAACACCAACCGACCCACCATCCTGAAGCATTTAAAAAAGTAACATGGCTATCAAAAGCCAGATGACGGCTTCAGACCCGATATGGGAAACCCCCACAAATACTGTGACTACCATGAATGTATGGGGCACTATACCAAAGACTGTTGGGGTCTGAAGGAACTGATTGAGAAGAATATACAACATGGGGGTCTAATCCGATTTGTGTCCTGGAGAGAGACCCCTGAAAGCACAGCAGACGACTAATGCTCCGACCCAGGCAGATCAGCCACTGCAGCAGAACCCGACTCAAGGGGCTCACTATGTGGTGGATGTCATCACGGCTGGTATGATGGGAAAACTCTCCGGTAAGATGCGACGTGGCTATCTGGACTCGATAATGTCTGTAGCCAACCAACCTGTAAGACGCAAAAGACCTTACCCAGGTTCGATCATATCATTCACGAACGAAGACTTCCCCTCAGAGCCGACGAGCGGCATAAAGAGCACTAGTGATCACAGCACAGGTGGGGTCAGTAGACATGAAAAGAATGATGTTAGACAACGGGTCCTCAGTAGACATCTTGTAAGCTCATGCCTACCAGAGGATGAGCTTAGATGGAAGAAAGATGGAGATCGGACAGGAGTCTCCACTATACGGCGTTAGCAACGAGCCGGTCAAAGTTGCTGGGACCATCGAATTACCAGTGATCTTCTGGATAGCTCCCCAGCAAGTGGAAATCATGTGCCGATTCTATGTGGTGCATGTGGATTCGGCTTACAACGCCATCCTGGGAAGACCTACACTGACTGTTCTCCTAAGCGGTGACCTCTATACCCCACTTCAAGATCAAGTTTCCTACTCGGCATGGGGTCAGAGAAGTAGCAGGGGACCTCGATCTGGCAAAGAGGTGCTATCGAAACTCAGCTGATTACCTCTGGTGTAGGGGTCGATAAGCAGAAGCAGACCATGGCGATAGAGATCGAGCCCTTCACAGAGAGCAGTCAGGAGCCATCAGTCATACCGATAGGGGAGACAGAAGATATAGTAGCTGGTACCAAGGAAGTCAGACAAGACAGTGAAGATCGGGACAAGGTTACCAGAACCCTTTCAGACCCACCTGGTGGAGTTGCTGCAGAGCTATGCAGACATCTTCGCGTGGGTCCCCAGCGATATGCCAGGGGTAGATCTAAAGGTTGCTAAGCACAGACTACATGTGGATCCAGCAAAGAAACCAATTTAGTAGAAGAGGAGGATCTTCGCCCCAGAAAGACAAAGGATAATTGACGAAGAGATAGCAAAGCTGTTGGCAGCAGACTTCATCTTTGAGATAGACTACCCGGAATGGATGGCAAACATAGTATTGGTTCAGAAGCAGAATGGCAAGTGGCGCGTCTGCATCGACTACACTGATCTGAACAAGGCATGCCCGAAGGATTTCTACCCTCTGCCACACATTGACCAGCTCAACGATGCAACTTCGAGGTATGCACTGCTTAGTTTTATGGACACGTTCTTGGGATACCATCAGATCTTGATGTGTAAATAGGATATACCAAAGACTGCATTTATCATGCATCATTCGGTATATGCCTACGAAAAGATGACTTTCAGATTGCTGAATGCGGGAGACACTTACCAAAGGATGATGAACTACGTCGTCAAAAACCAGCTGGAGAGGAGCATGGAAGTTTATGTAGACGACATGATCGTTAAAAGCATGTCAGTCCGAGGCCATTTAGACGACTTGGAGAACTGCTTCCAGATAGTTCGGCACTATAATTTGAGGCTGAATCCTATAAGTGCACCTTCGGATTGGGAGCCGGGAAATTCCTAGGCTACATGATCAGCCAGAGAGGGATAGAAGCAAACCCAGAGAAGATCAAGGTAATTTTGGACATGAAGTCTCCCCAATCGTACAAGAATGTTCAGCGTCTGACGGGTAGGATTGCAGCCATGAGGAGGTTCATATCCAAGTCGGCAGAGAGGTGTCTGCCATTATTTGATACGTTGAAAGGGCCGAAGAACGCAAAGAGCTTGCAGTGGACAGCAAAATGTGAGGACGCTTTTTAGGAAATAAGGAGGTATTTGTCTTCGGCGCCTTTGCTGGTGAAACCCGTTCCTACAGAGCCAGTTGTACTTGTATTTGGCGGCAAGTTCGTTGGCAGTAGGAGATGTATTGGTGCGGAAGATTGGGGCTAAGCAGCACCCAGTTTATTACATAAACCACTCCCTTAGGGATGCAGAAACAAGGTATCCAAACCTAAAAAAAATTGCCTATGCGCTAGTGATAGCCAGCTGGAAGCTTCGGCAATATTTCCAAGGTCGATTGATAATGGTATATACTGATCAGCCATTGAAGAAGGTCCTCGGCTGGCTAAAGGTCTCAAGAAGGTTGGCAGCATAGGACCATGGAGTTGTCCTAGTTCATCTTAGAGTATCATCCTCGGACAGCTATCAAGGGGCAGGCCTTAGCAGATTTTATGGTAGAGTGTTCGTTCTCCGAAGCGAATGACAGCATGGAATCAACCGAGGGGACAGAGTGGGCAGTAGCAGTTGTTCAGCCAGGACAGAGCTCGTGGACATTATATACAGATGGGTCAACTACTTCGGATGTTAGTGGGGCTGGCGTTATTCTGACCAGTCCTGAAGGGTTCAAGGTGAAGCAGGCAATTCGATTTGGGTTTAAGGCCACAAACAATGAGGCCGAGTATAAAGCAGTCCTGGCAGGGCTTCGGTTAGCGAAGAGTCTCGAAGTGCAAAGGTTGGTTATCTTTAGTGACTCACAGCTGGTCGTCAAGCAGATCTCAGGAGAATACGAAGCCCGAGGAACCAGGATGGTAAAGTACTTGGCAGAAATGAAAGATCGGCTTCAGATGTTCAAGGCCATTGAGTTCCAAGGGGTAGATCGATCAAACAACACGATAGCTGACACCCTGGCAAGGTTGGCTACGACTACAGCAAGCACATTCAGCGGAATCGGTCTACTTGAAAATTTTGAATAAGCTGAGTGTTCAGCATACGGAGGTGATGTGTCTGGAACGGTCAACAAGCTGGATGGCTCCATATTTGGACTATCTAACAGATGGTATACTGCCTTCAGATCGACTGCTAGCGAGGAAAATAAAGCACAGAAGCGCGAACTTTATGTTGATAGATGGGGTTCTCTATCAAAGGGCGTACTCTTCTCCACTATTGAAATGCTTGATTTCGTCTGAAGCTGAGTACGCACTTCGGGAAGTTCATGAGGGGATATATGGAGATCACATGGTGGACAAAGTCATTGGCTTATAAGGTGCTTTGGCAGGATATTACTGGCCTACGATCTTCAAGGAAGCAACTGATTACGTGAAGAAGTGTCCGAAGTTCCAGTTGAACAGCCCTATCACCCATCAGCCGCCAGAGGAGTTGTACTTAGTTTTGTCACCTATCCCATTCGCAGTATAGGGGTGGATATTTTGGGACCATTACCGAAAGCTAAGGGGAAAGTCAGCTTCGTCATCATTGCTATTGATTATATGACTAATTGGGTGGAGGCTAAGCCACTTAAACTGATTACATAACAAGAGTGCCTCAAGTTTCTAAAGGAGTGTGTTGTGTTTCGGTTTGGTATACCAATGGCTGTGGTTTCGAATAATGGTCGACAGTTCGTGGGGTCAAAGTTCGAAGCATTCTTGGCAGAACTCGACATACAGCATAGGAAGACCTCAGTAGTACATCCTCAGTCAAATGGACAAGTCGAGGTTACCAACAAAACTCTGCTAAACAGAATCAAATGAAGACTCGATGAAGCAAAGGGAAAATGGCCCGAAGAACTGCTCAGTGTCCTATAGGCCTATCGGAACCACACCTCGGTCCACTACTGGTGAATCCCCATTTCAATTGGCTAACGGTACAGATGTTTTAGTACCAGTGGAAATTGGCTCCACCTCACTTTGGGTCAGCCAATATAAGGAGGTGTTCAATAAAGACGGACTTTGGGCCAATTTAAATCTACTATATGAAGTCAGAGAGGCCGCCCTGGTGAGGCTCACAGCTTATCAGCGAAGGGTGGCTAAGAACTATAATAAAGGAGTAAAACTTAGAAGGTTCGAGGTTGGGGATTTTGTTCTTCAGGAAGTGGAAGCTTCTATGCCTTAGAATCAGGGGAAACTGATTCCTAGCTGGGAAGGACCATATAAAATTATCGAGGTACCGAAGCCTGTAACCTATCGACTTCGAGCAATGGATGGGTCAGACATCCAGAATACTTGGCATGTCGGCAGACTCAGGAAATACTTTCAGTAGGGAGGTATTTTTGGTAGGGCAGAACCTTTAGTAGAGTAGGATTATCAGTAGATCAGAAGTCAGAAGTCAAGGATCTGTAATAGCGCCAGGGATTTATCAATAAAAGAGCATTTTTTTTTCTCCAACAATGTTGCACTGTGTGTTTGTTCTAGATCTGGCCGATCAGCGGACCAGATTGTGTCTGTCCGACCAGCGGATTAGATGTTGCCTATCCGACCAGCGGACCAGGTTTTTGGGTGTTAAGGTGGGATTCCTTCATCTCTTAGGAACTAAGTGAATATTCCTGGATGAACTTCGGCTCTCAGAGAGAGGTTCTCCAGAGTGTTTAAGGTGGGATTCCTTCATCTCTAAGAAGTAAATATTCTTGGTGCACCTTCGGCTCTCGGAGAGAAGGTCATCGGAGGACTAAGGTGGGATTCCTTCATCTCTTAGGAGCGAAGTGAATATTCCTGGGTGAACTTCGGCTCTCAAAGAGAGGTTCTCCAGAGTGTTTAAGGTGGGATTCATTGTCTCTTAGGAGCAAAGTGAATATTCTTGGGTGAACTTCGACTCTTAGAGAGAGGTTCTCTAGAGTGTTTAAGGTGGGATTCCTTCGTCTCTACAAAGAAGATATTCCTGGTGCACCTTCAGCTCTCGGAGAGAAGGTCATCGAAGGACTAAGGTGGGATTCCTTCGTCTCTTAGGAGCGAAGTGAATATTCCTGGTGAATATTCCTGGTGAATCTTCGGCTCTCGAATAGAAGGTCATCAGAGGTCTAAGGTTGGATTTATTTAGCCCTGGGGGGCATAAAGTGTTTTCATGCTTTAATTACTTGTGATTATTTCATGGATTGAATGTTGTATATGCTTGACATAAATGCAATTCGGCAAACAAAGTAAAAAGATGGATATTTTTTCATTGATGTCTTGAAAGGATTACAGGAAATTTAATTTTTACATAGAAGATTCCTATTCTAAAGCAGAAGGATCATCATTTGTGCCTCCAGTGGTGTCATCTTCAGAATCAGTGTCGAACAGAGCCGGGTTGACGCAGTGCTCAATCATTTTAGCCTTGCCCTTTCTTCAACAGGCTTTATATCCCTCAGAGAACATCTTGGCTATCTCAGAATTCAGCTCAGCCGATCCTCAATATTCTTTGATGATCTAAAGACAAAACTCTTCGGTGATGGTGCATTCGGAGACTCTGAACTCGGACAACTGCTTTTCCAGAACAGCGCACGACTGATGGGCATCTTCTTCTTGTTTCGTCAAGACGAAGATCTGAAGTTTGAGTTCAAGGTTGTCCTGTTTTTGCTGGTAGATCTCAGCTTTATCAGCCTCAGCTTTCTCCAAGAACAGTTTGTATTTTGTGTCCATCCGGTCGGCATGCTCTTTCAAGCTACTATTTTTGTTTCGGAGGCTGGAAAGTTCAGTCTGAAGGTGCTCGTTACCGGTTTGTTCGGTAAGTAGTGCGGCTCGGAGAGTCTCTATCTCTTATTTCAACTGAGCCCCTTCAGCCTCTCGTTCATCCCATCTTTGAGTTACCTAACTTTATATAGCATTGGCCTGAAAAGATTATTGAGGGTTAAGACAGAAAGGCATTAATAGCATCATTATCAAATATGAGTATAAGAAAGTTACCTTGCATTGTTGCATGAGGCCGGTCAGCACAAGGGCGTCATATGTCATGCCCTTATAATGCTGGTCGTTAGTAGGGAGGTTGAAGTTGTTGAGAGCTTCAATAGGGTAGGATTGGGCATCATATGATTAGAAGGACCTTTGGGCGAACCTTTCTTCTAATGAATGGGGGGGAGGTTGTTGTGAAGAGGAAGGCTTTTCAGAGTGGGGCTTTTTAGTGGGCGATTCGGATATGGAACCCTCTGCGGTTTTTGGTTTTTGGTTATGGTTTTGGTTCGGGTCGAGGTCTATGTTGACATTTGTAGAAGGGATGGGGGCTTCGGTGGAGGAGACCCTAAGTTCATCAATAGTTAGAGGCTTAACTTTGGCGAGGCTTTGCTTAACTAGAAGAATTTTGGCTCGTTTGCTCGCCGACAGATCGATGATGTTCGAGGGAATGATTAGGGCAGGATCAGTTATGCTTTGTGTTCTTTTGGAGGCTCTTCTCTTGTGCCTAAACCTTAAAGAGACCTCGGGGATGTCTTCCTCAGCTGGTTCAGAGATGTGTATGTTTGAGGTTTGGGCTTCGGCAGGAGGGTCGGCAATGATTGGCGCTTCGGCAACTTCGACAAATTATTTGCCCGCAAGATATTCTTTTAGATCGCGTACTTCGGTGGTGGTCGGCCTGATGAGGGATACTGCAGAGTTAAGAAGAGAATTAGAAGGCTAGACGAAGTTATGTAATGTTGGGTAACTAAGGCAAACGAAATTTGGGAACTTACATTTATGGTTGAAGAGCCAAGCTTGCTTGGTCAGCAGGGCGAAGTTCCATTCTATCTGGGGCAGCTTCAGGATGAGTTTGGTGATCTTCCTGAATCTTTCGGGAGGGATGTCTACCAGGGAAATGTTGGCTCGTCCGTGAGAGGCCCAGTTCGGCAATTGAAGAGTATCCAGCCCTCGGACGAAGAACCAATCCTTGTACCAGTTTTTGTTGCTGGAAGGGGTGTTCATCAGAGGTCGTCTTAGTCTTTCCGACGGGGTGTTTGGCTTGTTAGGGATTTTGCTGAGGACCTTAAGGCTCGGTTCTCGGGTTCCTGCCAGGCTGAACAGGCTGAAGAAGAAGTCAATTGAAGGTTGCACTTCGGCTTTGCTATAGAAGGCTATGAAGGTAATAATTCGAATGTATGAGTTTGGCACCAACTGACTGAAGCCAATGCCAATAAACCCAAGGAGGGTTAGGATGAACGGGTGGAGGGGAAACCTAACCCTTTTCTCCATCACAGTCAGTAGGACGGCGGTCCAGCCATCGGTAGTGTGGTACATCCGGTCGGTGGCAGTCGGAGCTTTTAGAGTGTGGGTAGCTGGAATCTGGTAGTTCGTGCGAATGACATCCATGGCATCATCCGTGAGTCGAGATAGAGTGTTGATTTGTGGGAATTGGGCCACGACGGAGTATTCGCGTTGGGCCTTTTCGTGGTCGGTTTTCGCTGGTAGGGGTGGTTTGACTGGTGGTGGCAAGCAGGGATGGTGGTTGGAGCCAGTGGAAGAGGCAATGATGGGTACAGCTGAGGCCTGAATGGATGAAAGAGGAATGACAGTGATGGGGATGGTGTTGATGAGGTCAGAACCAAAGGAGTTGGAAGGAGACGCCATTGCTAGAGCTTCGAAGATTGGACAGGGATGGGTAGCTGTTTTGCCAGAGAAGGAGAGTTGGGAGAGAGAAATGTAATATTTTTAAATCGATAAAGGAAATGATTGAAGTGGGGGGGGGGGGTTTTGTTGTTTATCTTTTCGAGTCTACACTGGAACCTAAGAACGACACATTAATGGGGGAAGTAATAGGGCGCGTGGGGAGGTGAAGAGTTTTAGTCTGGAGGGGCTGTTTGGGTCGCTCCGGTTTCTTAGTTATGGGTTGATTGAAGAAAGCTGCTTGGGCCATGTGAGGTGGGCCGGTGCCAGTTAATTTATTCCTTGGGCAGGGCTCGGTCAGATAGTCTCGGTCCTTGGTTCTGTCGGGCTCGGTCAGAGAGTGGCAGTTCCTAGCCGTTGGGCTGGACAGTTTTGTATGGTGGGTCTATATACTCTTCCATCAAATGTTCTATTTAATGAAAGACTGGGGGGCAATGTTGGGGCCTGAATATTTGAGGACTAAGGCCTGTATTGGGCTTGGCCTCGGTTGGGCCATGGTGGGTCCGAAAGGATCATGATGGGTTGTAACTCCTAGTTATATGGGGATTCTACATATGGAAGGAAGAATCAGTCATTGATTGGACTTCCTATATCTTGGGAGATTTGATACTATCCTATTATGAAAAGGATACACGGGGAACCCTAATCCAACATAAAAGTGGATTCTAGCAAGGATGTGAGGTACTATAAATATATGGCGTGACTATTCACAAGGTACACTTACACAATATTGTTATTTCTAGTAATAGAGTATTTTACCTCCATTGTTGACCTTGTCAGCCTGTACTTACTCTCACACCGGAGCTATCCCCCGGCAGGCCCAAGCCGTCGAGTTTTGGTGTCATTTTGTGAAGGATTGGACGCACTTTGGTGATTGGAGCGCGTGGACGGATCTTGGCGTTAACATTAGGACCTCCCGAACGGATATCCTACGGATACACATCCTTTGGGGAGGCGTAGGACCTCCCGAACGGATAAACCTCCTATGGATAAAACATCCTTTGAATAAACATCCTTCGAAAAGGCTTTGTTCTCCAGAAAGATAAGCGACAGTAGATGTGGTGGGTTCAAAAGTTTTACCAACATGACAGTTGGAGGGTATGGTGGACTATTTGTATACTCTTTTATTTTAAGTTCCTTATAAATAAGAGACTGGGGGGCAACGTTGAAGCGTGATTATTTGGGTCTGGCCATGGTGTAGCCCTACCTATTTAATGGGCCGGATTTAATGTTGGCCTATATACGTTTATTATCTATTTTAGTGGGAGAGTTCTTATTAGAGTAGGATTGTGTTTCCTTATTTAGTAGGACAAGAAGATCTGACTTGGGAAGGGAGCAGTCAATCATTAAATGCAGTTATAAGGTGATTCTGAAGAGGACTCCTGCTCCTAGTTGGATTTAGACAGACAAGACTTTTATAAATACAGCTACAAGCAAGGGTTGAAGGATGGATCACAATATAAGATACAATACATAATTTGTACTCTCCTCATTATTATAGTGGAAATTTCTCTCTCTGTGGTTTTTTTCCAATTGGGTTTCCACGTAAATTCTTGTATTCATATTTTATATCTCTTTATTTATGTTTATGTGAGTGTATTTCGTGAGTTGAGTTCATAACGATACAATCAACCATTGGTGTTGTTTTGGCCTGCTGTTTTGGTGATTTCGTTAGGCGTACAAAATCAGGCGTTAACAGGCACCAAGGAAATTGACTTAGAAAAATTGTTCAAGTCTTCTTCTTCTCTTCTTCCAAAAACCGTGGCCCTCTTCTCCAAAGTGGGTGGAATTTTGAAGTTTTTCAAAATGATTAAGTGAAGGAATTTTGTGTTTGAGAGAGCTTGGATAGATTGGAGCCAAAGATTAGAGTTAATTAAATGATATCAAGCTTGGAGTACTTGGAGATAAGAAGTTTAAGGTATAAAATTCTTATTGAATTTGAATTTTAATCAAAGATATGTAATGGGGTGATTTTATTTGTTAAACTTCATTTATTGGAAGTTTAGTAGTATATGATGTAAATTGTAATGGGTTTTCATTGTATTCAATCTATTTTGATTCATGTATGTATAATGTTGTGTCGTATCGGTGTTAACAAAACGGGCACAAAACACGTGCAAGTATACACGGTCGACAAGTAATAAATGTGATAAGTAGATATCGTTCCCACGGAGAAAGGAGTTAGGCTTAAACTATCATGCAACAGTTTTATAGTTATCTTCAGCTGCTCAAACGAGTATTAAAATGCGATTTAATAGCTAGACTGATTTTAACATAAACTTAACTAATTAACAATCGAGGGGTTCAAATTAGAGAAATATGGGATCCTAACTTCATCTATTGCATCATCTAGGTTACCAACACCTCATGTCATGTATAAATAAACACATAGGAATGCTAGCCGAGAGCACAAATCTGAGACAGGGCTATTTTTTAATAAACCAAGTCCATATCATATAATATCCACAAAAGAGATAGACATCACATGGACACCAATAAAACCTAAACCACTATATGTCTATGATATTTACAAGCGATATCAGTTTAAGCGCAAGCCCCCAATAGACTACATATGGCAATACGGTATATTTCTATCCGGATTACGAATCACAAAACTCATCGAATGCAAGTTTCATGAACATATGCTAGCATGGCAAAATCTAAGTTTACACTTCCTCTTTCGATTTCATATAAACGATTACAGTATATGTTGATCAAGCATCTAAACATACAAAACAACTATGCTAGGCAAACCATACATTTTCATCCATACATTTCAAAGAGGCATAAAACCCTATACTAAGCAATAAAATCCATTAGAATCCCATAATGGTAGTTAGTTCATCTCTGAACCACAAACCATTATGGGATTTAAGCCTTGCTTTGCTTCTACGGCGTGCGCGCATACGTCCTCAGAGTTTTTCGTCTGTTCTGGAACTCGGCGCCAGCGCACGGCGGTCCTTTGTATTACCGGCGCGGCCGTGCGTGCCAATTTCTGCTGCTGATGCAATTCTAGTGCTAGCTTTCTTGTTGCTTCTCTTCTATTTTCTTTCCATCTTGCTTCTTGCTCCTTCACTCTGCTACTTTGAGGCCATCATCCATTGCCTTTTGCCTCATGCCATCTTCATGTCAAGCCCTCTTTTCTTCCATATAAGCTCTCCACCTTGCCTTTGCTAATACCATGCCACTTTGTCCATTTTCATGCCATTTCATGCCTTAATCATGCCATTCCATGCCCTTTTGAGTTTCCTGCCTACAATATGCAAAACAAAGATAAAACGCATTAAAAGACAATTAAATGCTTGAGTTTAAGCCATAATCACAGCAGGTTGATACCCAATAAGTAGGAATAAAACCTACTTATCATATAATATGGGAGTAGTATGGTTTTAATATCAAGAGAATTAAAAATTGGTTTTGTTAGTAAACTTTAGGTTACTAAAGTCCATTTATTTTATTTGATATTGTATTTGAATTGTGTATGAATTTATGGATATAGAGACTTAGTGGATAGGTTGGTGTTGTGGGATGACATAAGGATGAAATAAAGGAAAAATTACTAACAAATAGCTAAGATAGGGAATTAAATGGATATTGTATCCATTATGTTTGACAAATGGGCATAACGAACAAACTCGGACAAAAATTTAATATTTAACGAAGCCGACACTTGGAACAAGTCTTATTATGTTAATAGAGGCTTAGTTAGTAAGTAAGTCGGGTTGAATCGCGTTATGGCGACTTTTAAGCGGTAAACGAAAAGTTGAAAAATCTGTGCGAACAGCCAATTTGGGCTCCCTGTTTGGACAGTTTAATATACCCGAATATCAGTCCTGATATTTTTTAAAAATACTTTGTCATACCATGTACAATATCCAAAAATCGGATTAATCGGAGTTACGAGCAGCGCGGTACAAATTCACGAAGTAGATGCTGGACCACACTAAACTGCAAAAGCAGTAGGGCGCTGCAGCCGCATGCTACGGCGCTGCACGGGCATGCCACACGGCGCCGTGCGGTCGAGCTGCAGGCTGCTGCTGATGCTGATGCTGATGCAGTTGTGCGCAGACAGTTTTGAGGCGTGTTTTGATGGATTTTCGTAAACTGTTTTGGCAGTCTGATTTTTTCTAAAAATACTACGCCATGAGGTCTATAACATATCAAAAATTCACTGTTATACGACCTGTGGTTTAAGAATTAAAAATAGGCGAATAGGCATGTCAGAACTAAAAATTGGGCGACGGCGACGTGTCGAGCGATTTTGACGTTCGACGTTGCGAATCGCGTTCCGGCAAAGTTCTAAGCCATATAACGCTAATAAAGTCTTATGAGGCAAGTTATGACCGGAAATGATATTTTATGCCTAGAAACTAACTTTCGGGCATAAATTAAGCAATATAAATATGTAATAAATATAAAATTACGTATTTAGACGAAATAAAAACTCACGTTGCCTATAAAATTATTTTGTGAGACAAAATGAACCGAGGGACCTTTAAAAATTCCCATAAATCATAAAAATGATATTTTGAGGTTTTCCAAAATGACCTTTTTGAGCTAAGTAACATGTAACGATATATATATATATATATATATATATATATATATAGTAAACGTGAATATTTGTAAACCGAGGAATTAAAGGTTTTTAAATGAAGCAATTATCTGAGCGACTTGTGAACTAATAAAATAATATAAAGATTATTATTATTCCAGAAATAATATAGTAAGTAAACTTTACTATAAAAGCGAAATATGAGCTGCTTATGAACCTGAATTCGCGAAATAAGTTATAAAATATTCGTGAAGTGATATATTCAGAGTTTAAGTTCAAATATGTAAAGTATTTACATATTAATATTGTAAGGAACCAGTAAATAGTAATAAATAGTTAAAATGAAATAAATTCCTAATGGAATCAAGGTGGAATTTGAAATTTAAGTAAATAATGTTAGCTTTATGAACTAATAATTATTAATGATAAATATACATGCATGTTGATAGTATATTTTATTATTTAACGTGAGTATGTATGTGAATATAATTCTGTAGGAATTTTGGGGTGACTCTAAATTAAATTTTGTGATAATCTCCATATAATGCAAGTTTCTTAACTTTCTCATACTTAAATTGAGTAAGTTTCTTAAACTTTTGCGATTCTTTTATGCAACAGTTATTATGAAAATAATACTTTACTCATTTGGGATAATATTTCCAGTTTAATTATATAGAAGCAATTATTTCTTCTTGTTTATATATAATGCTATAGTGATAGAATTTTTATTCCAATCAGCTTCGAAAAATGCATGAGATAACAATGTATACATTGAATAAAATTCGGTGTACATGTATAGTTGAAATATTTCAAATTCTTTTATATTAAGTCTTAAAATATAATTTTGTAATTAAGTTGTCCCTTTATTTTATTCTTTTAAATGAATTCTAACTGAACAAGAACTTATCTAATTTGGGATTATTTTTATATTGCGTCCTGAGGACGGCAAAGAGGAACTGACCGAATTTGTTCCATTTAAATAGTATTGATCAATGTAGGGCATAAAGGGTTGATCACCCATCGTGCTCGTAAGACCATGTCGGTTCATAGATAAAATTTCTAATTGAACCCTTTTAAAAAGAAAAGCAAGTTCTTGAATTTATAATGACTTAGTATATTTAAATCACTACGTCGTTTCAAAAATATGAGATTAGTATCAAAGTTATGTTAATTGATTTACAGACTTGTTTTACTGTGAGAGCAGAATCAGCTGAAAATATTTATTTCTTTTGCATGTTAATTATTAATTATTATACTTGCTGAGAAATTAAATGATCATTCTTGCTTTATTATAAATCTTTTCAGTTAAGAAAGATGACGTTCAACTGATAATATTCGCTTCTCAAATCTATTTTCAAGAAGTACTTAGCTCCCTTCAGCTGATCGAACAAATCATCGATCCTTGGCAAAGGATATTAATTCTTAATCGTGACTTTGTTCAACTCCCTATAATCAATGCAAAGCCGCATTGATCCATCCTTCTTCTTGACGAACAACACCAGCGCTCCCTACGGCGATACGCTCGGCTGAATATACTTTTTGTCCAACAATTCTTGCAGTTGAACCATCAACTCCTTCATCTCTACCGGAGCCATTCTGTACGGGGCCTTCGATATCGGAGCAGTCCATGGCGCTAAGTTAATCATGAAATCTATTTCTCTATCCGGCGGAAAGTCCTGGCAAATCTCTCGAAAACACATCCACAAATTCCTTAACAACTGGTATTTCTTCTAATTTTGGACTATCCTTCCGAGTATCCACTATGTAGGCTAAGTACCCTACACAACCTTGTTTTAATAACTTTTTGGCTTACATAATCGTCAGAGAACTCGCATATCTAGGCGACTTGCTGCCATAAAACACTACTTTTGACGGAGTCGTAAGGTTTACATATTTCCTCTGGCAATCAATTACCGCCCCATGGTTAAACAACCAATCCATACCTAGTATAACATCAAATTCCCCAAGTTTTATCGGAATTAAGTATACCATCAACTCGAGACCCATAATAACCAACCTACAATTCTTGTGTACAAACCTAATAGGAATTACCTCCCTATTCACAATCTCTATGTTCAAAGGGTAAACTAATTCCTCTTTATACAAGTTTAAATTCTTAGCAAAGTTATCGGATATAAATGAACAAGTAGCACTCGAATCAAATAATACATAAACATTAATATTATTGACCGGAATGATACCTGACACCACATCCTTTGACTGCACAGCATCCTGCAAGGTCATGTTAAATGTTCTGGTGGTGGGTCGGTTCGTCTGCGTTGGTCCAGCGATAGTCACAGTGTTACCGCTGTTAGTTCCTCTTCCTCCACTAGACCCTCCAGTTGGCTTCTTAGGACAATCACGAGCCATGTGATCCTTTGACCTGCATATAAAACAAGCTCCCTTCTTCGGGTTAGGACAATTCGGCGCAATGTGGCCATCCTGACAATAGTTGAAACACACCCGCTTACCCTTCAAACACACTCCAGTGTGATTCTTTCCATAAGTAGCACAAGCTTCAAAATTTCTCTTCTGTTGATTTCCCTGTTGACTCCCAGCAAAAGCACTGTCATTCCACTTCCTCTTCTGGTTGGTACCACTACCACCATCTTTATTCTCATTCTCATTCTTTTTCTTCTGATATTGGTTGTACTTAGTTAAGGCATTACTTTCACCTTCCGCAATGATCGCCTTTTCAAGCACTGCTGCAAATGTATTCAGCTAAAACATCGAGACTTTGCTATACAACCAGGGCTTCAATCCCTACTCGAACCTCCTCACCTTTCTCTCATCAGTGTTGCCTTGATATGTCACAAACCTTGCCAGCTCTTTAAACTTTGTGGTGTACTCTGGCACAAACATTGTTCCCTGCTTCAGCTCCAAGAACTGAACCTCCATCTGGTTCCGCGAGCTTATTGGAAAGTACATCTTGAAGAATATTTCCTTGAATCGGTCCCACGTTATTATGCCTTCTCCTCCCCAAGCCTTATTTACTTTCCACCAGTAGCTAGCTTCCGACTTCAATATAAATGTTGCAAAATTAGTCTTTTGATCGTCGTTGACCCTGGCAACATCGAAGCCTTTATCCATTTCCATTATCCAAGTCTGGGCCTCGATCGGATTCATGGATCCCTAAAACTCCGGTGGTCCTTACCGCTTTGAACTTCTTGAAGGTTGCAGCTTGAACTTGCTGTTGATTCACAAGTGCTCCCGTTAGCAAATTTACCTGTTGCTGAACTGGATTGGCATTAGCCTCATTGTTGTTGTTATTCGTAGACCCCTCTTGAGGTTGCCGACGTGTTCGTCTTCTTCTAGGAGGTATCTTTCTGTTAAAACATACACTTATTAGATCCCTACTCAACTCTTAAATATTTAAAATTAAACTTAAACATTAACACTTAACCACATAACACTTCAATAAACTTTGGTATTTTATTCATTTATAGTTTTAAAACACGGAAAGCATAGCATCTCTGCTATTTACATTAACTTTCCTGAACTGGAAAAAGTTATAGGATTACCTCATCATTTTATCCCATTATTTATCACAAACTCTAGGACTTACATTTATTTAATACATAAATAACAGTGACGCCCCCAAATTCCAGGACCGTCACGGGGTCTCTCGAATTCAGTTCATCACGTGCTCATGGTAATACATTACAATAATAATAACTAAATATCACACGATCACAGCGGAAAATCTATTCTAGAATAATTTACAATGATTTATTATAATTATTCCCCCAAGTCTCGCAACCTACAGTACTTAATAGATTACATAATAATATCAATTAACGACTTATTACATAACCTAACTTAAGCTTAAACATAATCAAAACCAGTCTTACTACATCATCTTAATACAACATTAAAATATTTAAAACATATAAGAGACAAGCTAATTGGTAGCCTTGCCCTTGTCCTTATCAACGCCCAAAGGTTCGCCATGCTCTGCCTTAACTGAAATGTTTTAGGGAAAGCAAGAATGAGCACAAATTGCCCAACAAGTAATATATAATAAGGGTGAGTAATAAGATTCCCAATTCTCGAAAAGGTATAACAAGGTTTGATAGTTCAAGGATAACAAGAATATCAACAGTTCTCAATAACAGTCGTTAAGGACAGAATAATATCAATATGATTCAATAATACGTCAATTCAAGATTTTAAATAATTGAATACTGAGCAGTCACTAAGGACTATGAACTTCTACTAGAATTGACAGTAATAAACTGAAAATCCAATAAAAACAGGTACAACAGGTGATCAGCCTAAAGTACCATCGTTATGCATAACAATCAATCATACTCAAGTGTGCACGTCGGTCCTCCTACAATTATATATTCCCTTCAAAGAAGGTTGTTCTTCTCAGTCAAATACAAGATCCCGCACCAATCAATTAGTTTGGGTTGCTTTCCAATAATATAAGTCTAGCCGAATCAAATGACATAGACACTTTCACAATATTCAAGAACAATACTAAGTTCAACATGAATAATAGCTTTAATGAAATAAGAGTTCAAGTATGCTAATTCAATTCAACCGATTAAGTAGAAAACTAGTTCGCAATATACAAGGATAGAATACTTGCACAGTAAAAGAGTGTAAGTTAGGAAACTTGCACAATCATAGATTTCCTTGCATAAAGTAAATGCGTCGGTTAGGATACTTGCACTTTAAAAGAGTGTAAGTAAGAGAACTTGCCTTTAGCGTAGTTTATCCACGAAAGCAAATCAACACTTTCGAATTCCTATCGTAATACAGTTACGTATATATATGATATTCATTAGTCATATAATTAAACTTCACATAATACATAGTTAGCTAATATATGTTACACATTAATTCGCATGCTTGCATATAGAATCACTCATCTTATTAAATATTAATTAATAATATACACACATCCTTCATCAATCAATATAATTGTTAATCTCCATAACAATTTAATTAACCCTTATATGATTAATTATCACTTTAATATAAATCTTATTATATTTATAAACACGTTGCTCATTATTATTATTATATTTATTGCAATAATAATAATCACATATGATAAATCAATCACAGTTAATATTCCATAATAATTAATTAATATTCTATGATAACAATTAATTAATATTCTACAATAGCAATTAACAAATAATATAGATTAATTGTTCGCCTAAATTAATATAATCATTCTTATATTGTGTCACACAAGGCTATCAATGAGTTTATCGCAAACCCCATCAATTTCTCAATTATTATAATTATTCAATTTTATATAATTGAATTAATCATTCTCATAACACAAAATCATTTATATTCAAATAAATTCTCATTTCCATTAATATATTTATTTAATAATATTAGGAAATTCTCGGGTATTACATCCTCCCCCCCTTATAAAAATTTCGTCCCTGAATTGCTACAAGGTTACACAAACAAATGGGGATAATCCCTCATTATCCTATCTTCTAATTCCCACGTTGCCTCCTCGACATCGTGGTTACGCCAAAGTACTTTTACAGACGAAATAATTTTTTTTCTCAAAGTTTGCTCTTTCCTATCTAATATCTGGACAGGAATTTTTTCATACGCCAAGTTCTTCTCCACTTGAATGGGCTCGTAAGAAATCACGTGCTTGTAGTCGGCCTTGTACGGTCGCAACACGGAAATGTGGAACATATTGTGGATGTGCTCCAACTCGGGTGGTAACGCAACTTTATATGCCACTTCGCCCACTCGCTTCTGTATTTCGAACGGTCCTATAAATCTTGGACTCAATTTTCCTTTCTTGCCGAAACGGATCTTTCCTTTCCATGGAGATACCTTCAAGAATACAAAACTGCCGACTTTGAAGTCTCGGTCCTGCCGATGCAAATCTGCGTATTTCTTCTGGCGATCTTGAGCTGCTACTAATCTGGCTCTTATCACTGTCACCACGTCTGCGGTTTGTTGTACTAACTCTGGTCCGAGTATTCGTCGCTCCCCGACTTCGTCCCAATATAATGGCGTTCTGCACTTTCTTCCGTAAAGAGCTTCGTACGGTGGCATGCCGATACTTGCATGGTAACTATTATTATATGCGAATTCTACTAAGGGTAGGTGGTCGTCCCAATTTCACTTAAAATCCATCACGCAAGTCCTAAGCATGTCCTCCAGCGTTTGTATTGTTCGCTCACTCTGTCCGTCTGTCTGAGGATGGTAAGCCGTACTCAACCTCAACTGTGTTCCCATTCTTTCTTTCAAACTCTTCCAAAAATTGGACGTGAAGCGCGGATCTCGATCAGAGACAATTGATACCGGCACTCCATGTCGTGAAACAATCTCTTCTACATACAGACTTGCTAATTGGTTCAAACTGTAGCGGATCTTGATTGGTAGAAAATGTGCGGTCTTGGTTAGTCGATCCACGATAACCCAAATGGCATCATAACCTTTCTGCGTAGCTGGAAGTCCTACCACGAAGTCCATCGTAATATGCTTCCCATTTCCACTCTGGTATTTCCAACGGTTGTAGTAAACCACTCGGCCGCTGATGTTCTGCTTTAACGTGTTGGCAAGTCAAACATCTACTGACGCACTCTGCGACTTCCGATTTTAAATTGGGCCACCAATAATGTTGCTTCAAATCTCGGTACATCTTAGTGCCTCCCGGATGAACGGAATACGTCGTATTGTGTGCCTCGTGCAAAATCTCTTCCCTCAACTCGGTTACCGCTGGTACCCACACTCTTCCTTCAAATCTCAAAATACCGTCTTTATCCATTCGAAATTTTTCTTCCTCATTTTCCGTGATCCTCTTTCGAATTTTCTCACACTCTTCATCCTTTTCCTGGGCTTCCTTTACTCTATCCAACAATGTCGGATGAGCTCCCACTACAAACAACTTCTCTCCAGGCTTCTTTGGTTCTTTCACTTCTATTTCCAATTTCTCCTATCTCTCTTATCAATTCTTCCTGAGTCGTCAAATTAAACAACTTCTTCCTTCCTTTCCTGCTCAGAGCGTCGGCAACCACATTCGCCTTTCCCGGGTGATAAAGAATATCGCAATCATAGTCTTTGATTAATTCTAACCATCTCCTCTGCCGCATGTTCAACTCCTTCTGTGTGAAGATATATTTCAGACTCTTGTGGTCCGTGTATATCTCACATTTCTCTCCGTACAAATAATGCCTCCATATCTTTAACGCAAAAACTACTGCCGCTAATTCTAAGTAGTGAGTAGGGTATCGTTTTTCGAAATCCTTCAATTATCGTGATGCATATGCAATGACCTTGCCGTGCTGCATAAGTACACAGCCAAGTCCCTTGTGC
This sequence comes from Panax stipuleanatus, assembly GCA_020205555.1. Classification (NCBI taxonomy): domain Eukaryota; kingdom Viridiplantae; phylum Streptophyta; class Magnoliopsida; order Apiales; family Araliaceae; genus Panax; species Panax stipuleanatus. Next base: position 113,533,665 of record CM035124.1, read on the forward strand.
GATGCATCACTATACACCACAAAATTTCCCGCATCATCTGGTAATGATAATATAGGTGCTTCGCTCAATCTCTTCTTCAACTCCTGAAAACTCTCTTCACATTTGTCGGTCCATACAAATTTCACCGTCTTTCTAGTCAAATTGGTCAGCGGGGTTGCTATCTTAGAAAAATCTTGGATGAATCTTCGATAGTATCCGGCTAACCCTAAAAAGCTTCTCACCTCCGTCGGTGTTCTCGGTTGTTCCCAATTACTTACTGCTTCAACCTTCACAGGGTCTACAGAGATTCCATTCTTATCTACCACGTGGCCTAAGAATTGAACCTTCTCCATCCAAAATTTGCACTTAGAAAATTTTGCATACATCTTCTCCTTCCTTAGTGCCTCCAAAACAATCTTTAGATGTTCGGCGTGTTTTTCCTCTGTCTTCGAGTAGATCAAAATGTCGTCGATAAAAACCACTACAAATTTATCCAAGTATGGCTTGAAAACTCGGTTCATCAAGTCCATAAATGCTGCCGGAGCATTAGTCAATCCAAATGACATTACCAAAAACTCGTAGTGTCCATAACGGGTTCGAAACGCAGTCTTTGGTATGTCCTCATCCCTCACTTTCAATTGATGATATCCTGTTCATAGGTCGATCTTTGAGAAACACTTTGCTCCCTTCAGTTGATCAAATAAGTCGTCTATCCTCGGTAGCGGATATCGGTTCTTGATCATTACTCTGTTCAATTCTCGATAATCGATATAGAGCCTCATTGATCCATCCTTCTTTTTAACGAATAGTACTGGTGCTCCCCAAGGAGAAACACTAGTTCGAATGTAACCCTTATCCAACAACTCTTGCAATTGTATCATCAATTCCTTCATTTCTACTGGCGCCATACGATATGGAGCTTTCGAAATCGGTGCCGTTCCCGGTGCTAAGTCTATTATAAATTCGATTTCTCTGTCTGGCGGAAGACCAGGCAGATCGTCCTGAAACACATCTAGAAATTCATTCACTACGGATATATCCTTAATTTCTACTCCCTTTTTCTGAGTATTAACGATGTAAGCTAAATATCCTACGCATCCTTTCCTTAACAATTTCTTGGCCTGCATCATCGTAACGCAACACGATTGCTTAAGCGATGAGCTACCATAAAACACTACCTTAGACTTACTCGGAGTCTGAAGGTTCACACATTTGTTCTGACAGTCAATTATCGCAGCATGGTTATACAACCAATCCATTCCCAGTATTACGTCAAATTCTCCCAATCTAATAGGAATCAAGTCTACGCTCAGTTCATGTTCTCTAATGTTTGCGTGACAATCTCGATAAATGTATTCTACAGGGATCACTTCCTTATTAGCAACTTCTATGATCAAAGGATTTTCTAATCGTTCTCGGGGTGTACTAAGTCTACTAGCAAATTCTTCAGATACAAAAGAACAGGTGGCACCCGAATCAAATAATACATAAGCATTTATATCATTGATTGGGATTATACCTGACACCACGTCCTTCGCAGCCACGGCGTCTTGGACGGTCATGTTAAAGGTTCTGGCGGTTGGGCGGTTGGATTGTGCCGGCCCGCCGATCATCAACTTGTTGCCTCCTTGCTGATTACTACCCCCCGCCACTTCCCCTCTTTGGGCAGTCCTTAATTCGGTGCTCCAGTCGAGCCACACGCAAAGCATCCTAGCAAGTGCCACGTCCCTTCCAACACTCGCCCTGGTGATTCTTCCCACACTTCGGGCATCCTTCAGCCCTCTTCTTGAAACCTCCACGAAAATTCCCTGATTGATTATTGTTGTTTTTGTTGTTGTTGTTATTCTCCCACTTTCACTTTCCCAAGTTGCTTCCTCCGCTACTACTTCCTCCCGTACGATTCTCTCCTCCAGCATTCTTTCCTTTCTTTTCTTTGTTATACAGACTTAAGGCCTCACTGCCACCTTCCGCAATGATTGCCTTCTCTGGTAATGTTGCAAAGGAATCAATTTGAAGAACTGATACCTTATTGAACAGCCACGGCTTCAACCCTTGTTCGAAACGTCTAGCCTTTCTCTCTTCATCACCAACTTGGTGCTCCGCAAATCGTGCTAGTTCGTTAAACCTAGCCGCGTATTGCGCCACCGTCATCTCACCTTGTTTTAACTCTAGGAATTTCACCTCCATCCTATTCTTCATACTCTTCGGGAAGTAATTATCGAAGAACAGCGTCTTAAACTTGTCCCAAGCTATTATCCCTTCTCCAACTCTTTGTTGATTAGCCTCCCACCAGTAGTTCGCTTCTCCCCTCATCATGTACGTGGCAAACACCGTCTTCTGATCTTCGCCTACGCTAGCTATAGTGAAAGCTTTTTCGATCTCTTTGATCCACGTTTGTGCGACGATTGGGTCGGTAGTTCCCTCGAACTCTGGGGGTCCTACACTCTTAAAGTCTTTAAAGGTTGTTACTGGCACAGTCTGAGGGTTCGGGCGAATGGGTTCATTGTTCCTTCCCCTTAAGGCTTCTCCTAACAAGTCTACCAGTTTCTGGATCGGGTCTACTTGTTCCCTCTCGTTGTTAACAGATTCTTCGGGTGCAGTCAATCTACGTCTGGGCGGCATTATCTGCATCACAAGTTTCTATTTTAATATTATTCAAGTATATTACTTAAGTATTTCTTTTAATACTAAAAGAATAAATTATAACACGTTTCTAAATAAACTTCATTTATATTCATATGCCAAATCGTTTCATTACAAGATTTCCTAGCATACTGCTATAAATGTTATCACATATATCCCCTAATATCACAAAAGACAGGGAATATACCAACCTACTACCATACTATCCCTCTAACAAAAGCTAACACGGGGTTCACATCATTATCCCACATCTTACACAAAGATTGGGATTACAACATAGTATATACAATACATAAAGACACAACTAGTACTACCACTAGACTGACTAAGGAAATCTTATCACATCATCCCGCGCTCTACTGCGCTCTTATACTCCAACTGTGCTATATACACAACCAGCTCTCGGCTTAAGGTATGTAAAGTCTGTCCCTGTTCTGCCGGGTAGTGGTACACACGATCAATCACTCTCTCAAATGCCGAACGGAACACGTACCCCATCTTGTTCATTTTCCTCTTCTTACATTTGTCCTCATCTTCCAGGTCATCTGCTCTCTCATGGGCAGCCCCCCACTTCTCCTCGAAGTGTATCCTATCCATCACCTCTAATTCCAACTGAGTGCGGAGTGTTTCCTTCTCTGTTTTCTCACTCAGCTCCCTCTGCTCAACCTCTTCTAGCTTCTCTGCCAAATCTACATTCCTAGCAACTGACCTGTGAAACAGAGTCCCCATCTGGATCCCTGCCTCCTTACGGTAGGCGATCTCCACCTCTAACTCTGCATAGCCAGCTTCCTCAGGTGGTCCTCAGTCCCGCAGTTTCTGGAACTCAGACTCTCTCTCTTGGGCCTCTGCCTCCAGCTCCTGAACTCTGCAGTCTAACTCTAGGATCCGCTCCTCGTACTCTCCTAGCATCTGCTCCTCTATAGTAGCCTCATCAGAGTCCTCTACTGGCTCATCCTCTATCGGCTCGTCCTCCATCGGCTCCTCCTCTGGATCAGACTCTATCTCAATCTCGTCCTCGTCGTCAGACTCGAACGGTATAACCGCCTGTACTGGCACAGCCTCTAGAGGTGCCTCGTATACTACATGTATATCCCTGGGCTCCTCCTCTGCCACTCTACTAGGTGTACCTGTGTCTGCCATCCTACAATCACAAACACAAGACAAACAAATAGTAACTCCATTAGAATGTTAAATAAAATATAAGTTCATTGTATAAAATGAAGTTACATTTCATAACAGACTAAGTCTCTCAAGGAAAACTCTACATGAGTTTTATCTCCTTCCTAACTTCTAAGTTCGCCTAAGTTATAGTCTAAGGACACTCGTTCCTAAGGTTTATAACTACAGCTTTGATACCAACCTGTGACGCCCCCAAATTCCAGGACCGTCACGGGGTCTCTCGAATTCAGTTCATCACGTGCTCATGGTAATACATTACGATAATAATAACTAAATATCACACGATCACAGCAGAAAATCTATTCTAGAATAATTTACAATGATTTATTATAATTATTCCCCCAAGTCTCGCAACCTACAGTACTTAATAGATTACATAATAATATCAATTAACGACTTATTACATAACCTAACTTAAGCTTAAACATAATCAAAACCAGTCTTACTACATCATCTTAATACAACATTAAAATATTTAAAACATATAAGAGACAAACTAATTGGTAGCCTTGCCCTTGTCCTTATCAACGCCCGAAGGTTCGCCATGCTCTGCCTTAACTGAAATGTTTTAGGGAAAGCAAGAATGAGCATAAATTGCCCAGCAAGTAATATATAATAAGGGTGAGTAATAAGATTCCCAATTCTCGAAAAGGTATAACAAGGTTTGATAGTTCAAGGATAACAAGAATATCAACAGTTCTCAATAACAGTCGCTAAGGACAGAATAATATCAATATGATTTAATAATACGTCAATTCAAGATTTTAAATAATTGAATACTGAGCAGTCACTAAGGACTATGAACTTCTACTAGAATTGACAGTAATAAACTGAAAATCCACTAAAAACAGGTACAACAGGTGATCAGCCTAAAGTACCATCGTTATGCATAACAATCAATCATACTCAAGTGTGCACGTCGGTCCTCCGACAATTATATATTCCCTTCAAAGAAGGTTGTTCTTCTCAGTCAAATATAAGATCCCGCACCAATCAATTAGTTTGGGTTGCTTTCCAATAATATAAGTCTAGCCGAATCAAATGACATAGACACTTTCACAATATTCAAGAACAATACTAAGTTCAACATGAATAATAGCTTTAATGAAATAAGAGTTCAAGTATGCTAATTCAATTCAACCGATTAAGTAGAAAACTAGTTTGCAATATACAAGGATAGAATACTTGCACAGTAAAAGAGTGTAAGTTAGGAAACTTGCACAATCATAGATTTCTTGCATAAAGTAAATGCGTCGGTTAGGATACTTGCACTTTAAAAGAGTGTAAGTAAGAGAACTTGCCTTTAGCGTAGTTTATCCACGAAAGCAAATCAACACTTTCGAATTCCTATCGTAATACAGTTACGTATATATATGATATTCATTAGTCATATAATTAAACTTCACATAATACATAGTTAGCTAATATATGTTACACATTTAATTCGCATGCTTGCATATAGAATCACTCATCTTATTAAATATTAATTAATAATATACACACATCCTTCATCAATCAATATAATTGTTAATCTCCATAACAATTTAATTAACCCTTATATGATTAATTATCACTTTAATATAAATCTTATTATATTTATAAACACGTTGCTCATTATTATTATTATATTTATTGCAATAATAATAATCACATATGATAAATCAATCACAGTTAATATTCCACAATAATTAATTAATATTCTATGATAACAATTAATTAATATTCTACAATAGCAATTAACAAATAATATAGATTAATTGTTCGCCTAAATTAATATAATCATTCTTATATTGTGCTACACAAGGCTATCAATGAGTTTATCGCAAACCCCATCAATTTCTCAATTATTATAATTATTCAATTTTATATAATTGAATTAATCATTCTCATAACACAAAATCATTTATATTCAAATAAATTCTCATTTCCATTAATATATTTATTTAATAATATTAGGAAATTCTCGGGTATTACAATAACCACATAGCTTATTACTCTTCTATCAAGGCATATTAAGACATCGCACAGCCTCTCTACGCTCCTCTTCCAAGACTCGATCCTGGGCCCTATCTATAGCTGAATGAAAAGTATAGTCCATCTCCTTCATCCTAGCCTTCTTTGCTTGAACCTGGTCTTCTGCACGATCTACACTGCTGGGTAGCCTTCATACAAGTATCCTCCGCTCTAGCGCGCTTTGCTGACTCCTCTTTCATGTCGCCCTTCAAATTCTCAAGCTCAGCCAGTACATCATCCCTCTGACTCTCTACGTGAACTAGTTCCCACTCCACATTTCCCAGATGTTCATCCAGGTCTTGAATCGTCTCATCCTTCTACTCTATAGTGGTCTGACGCACATCCACTAGCTCCTCCAGCTCCCCGACTCTATCCTACAGCTCAATGTTGCGGTCATAAACCTCCTCGTACATCACAGCGCTGATAGAGTTAGGTGGAAACTCTTCGGGATCCTCCTCTTCCTCTGTCTCCTCCTCATCCTCTTGGTCAAAGACAGGCTCATGCTCCTGACCCACTACAGTGATAAGTGGAGATGGCTCTCTTTGAACCAATTGCTCCCAGACAATATGGATGTCTCGGGGCTCCTCATCCCTAGGCATCTGATAAGTAGGTTTTATACCTACTTATTGTCTATCAACTTGCTAGAATTATGGCTTAATCTCAAGTATTTTAGTGTCTTTTAATGTGTTTTGTCTTTATTTTAGATATTTTAGTCAGGAAACTCAAAGGGCATAGAATGGCATGAGAAAGGCAGGAATTTGGCCTGAAATGGGTTAAAAGGCTTCATGGAGGTCTTATGAGGAACTAAAGGTGGAGTTGGCATGAGGAGGCAAGATAAGGCATGCGATGATGGTCTCAAAGTAGCAGAAGTGAAGGAAAAAGAAGCAGCAAGAAGCAGCAAGAGAAGCAGCAAAGCACCAGAATACATCAGCAAAAACCAGCAAGCCGCGCGGCCACGCCGGGATTACAAAGGAACGTCGCGCGCCCACGCCAATGTGCAGTCCAGAGAGAGCATTCTAGAGGAGCGCGCAGCCACGCCCCAAATGTACTACGGGGCCGCACGGTTGCGCACCGGTCAAGATTTGTGGACCTTTTCATTTATTCTTTCTGCTGAGGGTGTATTCTATTTATTGGGTGTATTTGCAAGAACGGAATATAACTGATCATTCAGACTTATCATTTATTATAAGGATTGAAGTTTTTCTATTTTTCTAGGGTTAGAGAGCTAGAGAACTTGAGAGACTAACTCTTCTTCTCTTCTAGTTCTAGTAGATTTCCATTCTAGGGTTTCAATTTGGGTTTGTTTGTGATCTGAACTTGGCATTAAATGCTTCTATTGAAAGGGGATACTCAGATTTGCATTTTCTCTCTTTCTTAATCTCTTACTTCCATATTTGCTTCTCATGCTTTGTTCAAATCCCATAATGGTTATTGGTTCAGAGATGAACTAACTATCATTATGGGATTCTAATGAATCTTATTGCTTAGTCCAGCTTTATATGCCTCATTGATGTGTATGCTTGATTTCGTATGGTTTGCCTAGCATGGTTGTATTGAATATATAGATGCTTGATCACCATCTACTGTAATATTTTATATGAAATTGAAAGAGGAAGTATGAACTTAGATTTTGCCATGCTAGCATATGTTCGTAAAATTTGCATTGGATGAATTTTATGATTCGTAATCCTGATAGAAATATTCCGGCTTACCATATGTAGCCAATAGGGAGCTTGCACTTAAATCGATATTGCTTGTAAATCACATAGACATATAGTGATTTAGGTTTTATTGATGTTCATGTGAATTCTATCTCTTTTGTGGATTTTATATGATATATACTTGGTTTATTGAAAGATAACCATTTTTCACATTCGTGCTCTCGACTAGCATTCCTAATTAATCAATTATACTTGACATGAGGTGTGTAATCTGGATGATGCAATAGGTGAAGTTAGGATCCCATATTTCTCCAATTTGAATCCCTCGTCTGTTAATTAGTTAATTTAGCTTTAAAATCAGTCTAGTTATTAATTCACACTTTGATACTCGTTTGAGCAGCTGAAGATAACTATAGAATTGTTGCATGATAGTTTAAATCTAATTTCTTTTCTCCGTGGGAACGATCTTTACTTATCACAATTATTACTTGTTGACCGTGTATGCTTGCACGCGTTTGTGCCCGTTTTGTTAACACCAAAATGGCACAACAGCATCTGTGGTAACTCCTCCCTAGCCTGACTGGACTCTCCAACAATCGTCATCCTGACAACAAAATTTTAAGTTTTAATTATTACGTGATGTTGTTCGATACTTTTAAGCACATAAACTAATCGTACATAAGCACATAACACATAAGGTAGTTTATTATCTTGACTATCACCACTATCTTTTCGATTTCCTATAAGGCTACTACCTAAGGTTTTCCCACCTAAGGTTCATAACCTAAAGCTTTGATAACAACTTGTGATACCCCCAAATCCGAATACTTCATTTCCATAGGATTTGGTGTTCACTATCTAAATAAATCATAACTAACTGCCCATGAATAAAGGAATGCAAAATAAATTACAACCTTAATTAAATCTTCCTCATAAAAGAATTACATAATTATCAAACGTTCCCAGGTTTCTAACCTTAAAACAATCACCTAAGTGCGGAAATAAAACATCACATAATAAAATTAAATCTTGTTACATAAACCACATAATAAATTGAACAAGCATTCATCACTTGTTCATCTTGCCCTTGCCCATACTGGTTGACGGCTCGTCAACTTTCTCAACTTTGGCTGCAATGGTTATATATGCAAGAGTGAGCAAAACAAAAGCTCACTTGAAATAATAATCAATAAGGATAACATGATACTGTCACTGAATAAGTCCAATCGAATTGAATAACATTATCTATCGTCGATAATCAAAAATTGAAAACAAGGTTTAGAATTCATCTAAGGGTCACAAGACCTTGAACTATGTCCCAGGTTATAGGTATTTCTACTTAAACCTTTAACAGACATTAGACTATATAGGATCTTCTATCTCGTACTTAGGGGGATCAGCCCTTCGTACCATGTATTTTGCACAAACATCTTAACGCTTTCGCGTAATAATCCCTATAATTGGGTTGTTCATCTCAGCTTTAACTAACGAGTCCGCACCAAAGAAAGTTTGGTTTGGATTAGTTCAATGGGTAATTTAGAGTTCAACAATCATCAACTAAGGAGTAGTTGAGTCAAAACTTAACAATAACTTAAGAGTTTGATAACAAAAGAGTTATGGAATAATTATGAGTCACAAACGAATAGAAATTATACTTAAAAGTCATGCTTTAGAAGTAAACTTAGAAGCATTCGAAAGATACGATAAACCTTGCTTGAATGATAATATTAAGCCAAGGTTACAATCTTTTTCAATAAGGAAATTAAATTAGAAACTTGTCCAATATGGAAATAAGGTTCAAGAACTTGCTTAAATGTAAATAAGAAAGGAATAGAACAACTTGCCTCATTCGTAAGCTAGCAAATTAATAATTCATTCCTCAATTATCCTATGCACATGTTATTAACAATAGCGACACAAATTAGTTATCACATAGCTAAGTCACATAATTAGTTAACCAATCTAAGTTAACTTATAACTTTTAGTCATTAGGTTTAATCACATCATTGGTTAATACATAACATGATCAAACCACACTTACTTTTATTATCCACATCAAACTTAAACTTGTTAATAACTAATCAAATTACAATTCAAAATCGTCAATTTCATATTACAAATGCGATTACATACTGTTTAATCAACATATAACTTCATTAACATGCTTTTATAATCATTAGATTAACATTCCCAAACATTTGTACACTTAAATAACTATCTCTGGCCAAATTGCCTAAGTGGCGCGGCAACGCCATATCATGAACTACAACCGGCACTGCGGCTCAGCCTTGGCGCTACAGCGTGAGTGAAATAGCATGGGATCGGCGCTGCGGTGCCATGACACGTCATCAGGCTCTGCAGTCCGGTCTTGGCACTGCGGCGCTACAGTTAACACACAGAACCGGCGCTGCGGCGCCTTGACACATCACCAAATACTGCTATGGCGCTGTAACGCTCTACTTACTCACAGAACAGGCACTGCGGCACCACGACACAATGGTACGCAGACAGGTTCGCGAAAAACAAAGAAAAAGTCAATTTGGCTTAACGACTTTGCTCAAACAACAAATCTTACTCATATATCTTATACAATACTTTACAGAAACATAAACTAATGCTTCTAACATGATTTTACCCTTATAAATATCATAACAATCAACTTAAAACCTTTTAATTCAATATTTTTGAAAAAACTCCATTGTTAAACGTTCTTGACAAAAATAATCACTGTGAATTCATTTTTAAACCAAATTACTTTATTTAAATCATGTTGTTTTCGTTTCTTATCATACTATCACAATCTATAATCAATTTATATATTATAACATGAATTACACAATAATTTTTGTATCAAATAAGCCATTTTTCAACATACTTCACTATAACTTACTATGAATATGATTTCTTCATATTCATCATGTTTTCATGGATTAAACAACCCAAATTCTCATACAAATCCTATATAAACAGTTTACATATACAAATTAACATATACAAACCATATTCTCAACAAATTATCATGAAAACCCAAACACAGAGAATTTCTAAAAACTAAAACTTTAAAACTAGAATTATACATTTGAATTGCTTGTTAGTTTAGAAAAAGATGATAGAAATCCTCTTGTTTTCTCAAACTCCCTCCTTCCAATTCACAAACTACTCCCTTTATCTCTAGCTTTCTCTTTTCTTTCTCTGTTATTTCTTCTTCTAAACTTAACAGTAAAACTTAATATAACAGATATATACATATAATACATATTATTACATAATATAAACTTACAAACATAATATCTCTTTTAATTATATGTCAATTACTTTTTAAAAAAAAAAATCAAAAGCCACTAAGGCTTGTTTGGTAAAACTAGATTAAAATAGGAATTTCAAAAGCCTTAAGCCTTGCTTGGTAAAAACTAAATTACCCTTCTTTTAATTTATTTTAATAACTCATTTACTATATAGTTTAATTGCCATACTTTATTCAATTAAATTCTAATATTCAAATTCAATTAAATTAAAGTTAGTATCAACTTATTAAATCAAATTGCCACATAAATCAAATTGCTACACAATTATAATTTATTTATTAATCATAATTTCATGTAACAAATTAGTAAATCTTTAATTAATTATTAAATTAAATTAGACACCACTACAATTATTCATTAATTCATTAAATCATTAATACAAAATTAAAACTTAATAATTCATCTAATTTAATTATCTCAATTAAATTAAAACATCAACTACAAAATTACTAAACATCAACTTAATTAATAAGTACACTTAATTAAATTACTCCACAACATAATCACATCACTTAATTAATTATTCAATTAATAAATAAATCAACTAAAATATTTATTTAATTCAATAAATATTTAAAATTAAATATAAAAATCTCGTTCGTTATAATAATACGTGATGAAAGTGATGTTCTAAGTGCTTAAGGGTTTAGTGACTACATTGATTCAATACTTATCAAAAAATTTAAAAAGTTTTAGATAAAGTTTCAAAAACCCATCAATGTGATGTTATAATTGTATTGTTTGACTATGTAGCTAAGAGGAGGCTTGATGTATGTGCTTAACATACGTACTAAGTATGTATATGAGATAGTTGTGCATCGAACTCGTATAACTAATGAAATTATATATATATATATAGATGTAACTATGATAAAATAGGAATTCGAGGCCTTGTATCGATAAGCTATAGAGTGATAAACTACGCAAAAGGCAAGTTTCCTAACTTTCACAACTTTGGATATTGTGGAAGTTCGAATTGTTATTATATCAACCTTATATATGATGAGAAATTGTCTATACTAGTACAAATCGTTATTCATGTTCTGAAATTCGACTTAAAACTATATCTTGAATCATGTTGCGAGTTTGAACTTTTTGTTCTTAAATGAATTGAGAAAAGTGTCTAAGCCATTTGATTCGGCTAGAAAAAATATATATAAGTTAGAAAGCTTATCCAAACCAATTGCTTTGGTGCAGGAATCCTACAAATCTACATAGATGAACAACCCTCATTGAAGGAAAAATTTTATAATTGTTAGGGAACCGACATGCGCACAAACAACATGTTTAAATGTTATTAAACATGCTTATGCATAACCTAGGGTACTTCAGGTTGATCACCTATTATACTTTTTTAAATTGGATTATCGGTTTAATACTGTTAATTCTAGTAAAGAGTTCTTGGTCCATTGTGACTACTCAGTGTTGAAACCTTTGAATTCTTTTAAAATCTTTTGGTCTATAATGACTCATCGATTAAAATTCAAAGGACAGTATTGGAACTATTGATATTTCCTTGTTTACAATATTATTCATTAATTCTTGAGCTATCTTTGATCATTATACCTTTGAGATTATTAACTTTATATTATGCATGTTCACCCTTATTGTTATACACTTGCTGACCAAATTTGTTGCTCATTCTTGCTTTTCTTAAAATATTTCAGTTAAGGCAGAACGTGGTGAACCCTCAAGAAAGGATAAAGGCAAGGGCAAGGCTATGGATTAGCTTAGTCCTTTTATGTTATAATATTCCCTTATGATGTATTAAGTCTAGCTTTATTTATGTACCGAAAACTTGATTAGTATTATGTATTAAGTATGTGATAATTTAAGATATGTATTGAGTTAGCCATGGTTGCGAGACCTTTGGGACGAGTATAATTATATTATGTCAATGTAACTTATTCTATTATTCCGTTGTGTGAGATTTTAGCTGTTATTAGAGTTAGATCGTAAAGCACCGAATTCAAAATATAAGTGTCTGAATTTGGGGGCGCTTCACCACTCTCGGTTTACTCTACGAAGGTGAAGGCATCTCTATGATCTGTTTATCTCTCAATGCTTTACGTTATCAACTGCTACTTTATGAACTTCTGATTACTCTATGAACTGTTATGAGCTTTATGACTAGGAAGGGTATCTTTGCAATGTACCCTTTATAAAGTCCTTCTGGAGACTCCTTCTAGTGAGGACTATAATAAGATATCATTAGAGTATATCCTTATGCTATTGGCTTCTTCTTATGTGATCTTCACCTTATATCCATGACACGAAGGTAAACTTTATAATCTCCTTTAGCTCTATGGTCAGATTTACAAATAATGTTTTACGATTCTGAGGCTAACTTTACGTTATTGGCTTCACTGAACGAATCTTGGAGTTATCTTACAATATGACTTTCATTCAACGCCTACTTCGAGTATTCTACGCTCAACCGTTACTAAAAAAGCTCTACTTGACCTTACGATTCACTGATCACTTTGTAAGTTGGTTATTACTTTGTGTAATGATATTTACAATAATCGTAACAGCTCTGCGATTCCTCCTATAGCTCTATGAAAGCCTTGCGACTTTGTGATCATCTTATCACTTTACGAGCTGATCTTCGCCTTACGAGATGCAATGAACTCTGCAATTCACCTAATGCTTTATGAACACAATTAACTCTGTGATGTATCTTCATACTACGAACTTGGCAGAGCGACATTACGATCAGTGGAAACCTATCGGTTATACATCAGATCAACTCAACAAGATGAACCTAGAATTATTTGATCTTTCTAATCTAAGTCCTTGTACATCATTAATCATATTTCTCTTTAAAAATATAGATTACTCTGCTGACTATATTTACACTACTAACATGCAGAATAACTTTTACAATTAATTCTATCTATTACATATGCAGACATGTTACAGATCAACCTAACAAGTATGATCTTTCTATTTTAAATCTTTGTACATAGATATCTCAGTTAAGGACTGAACAAAACTTATGCATACAAATATACCTTAAGTCTTTCATCATAAAATTTTATATATTTGAAATCTAATTAGGGTTCTAATCAATCTTCCCCTTAATGAAGTAACCTTCTACTCCACATATAGATTCATAACATATATATATATATATACACACACACACACAAACACATATAATAATCTAAAGAGAAACTTATAATTGAATTAATTTTATTGAATATTAAATTAGTAAATAATTGTAAAAAACAATGAGCCTAAATTAAAATGAATTCCAATCGCCAAAAATAAAGAAAAAGAAGAAATACATAAGAAAGATAGTTCGTGCCTTAGAGGGGTTCTAGACTTGTAATATTTAAACAACCCATGCCTTACACGTGAATTAAACTAGTTGCACCTAAAGTTATACGAATAAGTATCCATTGCAAGTGACATATTTTATATTATTATTACAAAAAAAACATATATTATATTATACTTAAAAATATAATTTTAGTACAAAATATGTCTTATAATGAATTAATATCTAATTAATGTAGGAGTTTATAAATATTTTAAACAAAAGTTGTAAGACCCCAACTTTTATGAATAAAAATTTAATTTTCTCTATATAATATTTTGAAATAGTAAGGGGTTGATTTGATGAATGTGGTAAGTTATGGGGTGATTTGTATAATTTTTATAAAGTAAGCAAGTGGCCATAAAATATTCATTGTGTCATGGAATATTTGTTCGATCGAGGAAATATTCTTTTTGTCGGAGAATATTTGTACGACGGCGCAATCATTGGTGGGCCCCATAACAAAAAATTATCGGATGAAAAAAATGACAAAAATAAGTTTTTCTAAAAATAACAGCATGGTTGTTACCGTTAAAACTGTTAAAATACCCGGTGGTCAAAATACAGTAATACGCGGTGTTGCACAGTAGCACACGGTATTGCACAGTAATTCTAATTATTGATTCTTACGTAAGAAGTCACTACTCAATAATTATTACAGTAATTACTGTTCAATATTTTATATTATTGATTCAATAATTGTTACATTGATAATTGCATAATATTTTATTGATTCAATAATTGTCATTGCACAGTATTTCACACTATCAAATCAATAATTTATATTATTTGAATAATATTATTAGATAGCATTATTGGCAATATCTAAGAAAGTTCTGTCCAGGAGGGGTTATTTAATTGCGCGCCTGTAAGGAGAAATCTTTATCAGAAAGCCCCCTCTTTCCTAGGAACGACCTGGTTGTCAATTTTGTAGTTCTGTAATATTATTTATGAATAATTAATTATTGATTTATATGATAAGAAAATATTTATTTTTGTGGATATAAAAGAAAGAATTAATGCTGAGGTGTTTTTATTAGTATTTGTTGTAAATTTTGCTTATTGCATGGACCCCCACTTATCCATTTTTCAAAATAGTCGGAGAAAGTTATCTCAGTTTTGTTTTATATATATATATAAGTATTATATATATATGTATAAAAAAGAAAAAAAAAGAAAGAAAAGGGGGTGGGGGATAGATGCCTTGGAAGGGAGGGAGTGTGTATATATATATATATATTATATAAGTTTTGTTTTATTAGATTATAAATAGAATATATTATATTTTATTTAAAGTTTTTGTTTTATTATAATAATTTATTGCACAGTGATGAATAGTAAAAATCAAAAAAATCAACGAATTCGTCGAATTTGTTCGCCCGTGATTTCTTCTGTGCGTCCGTGATTAAAATTTCTAAATAGTATCCTGTCATTCTCCTATAAATAGGATGCTTCAGTTAGAAATAAAAATCACACCAAAATCAGAGAATTCTTCTTCTATATTATTGAGCGTATTTCTTTTGAGATTAATGAAGCTTTGAGTGTAGAAAACAGGATAAGTTTTCTTCAAGAATATCTCCGCTATACTAGTCGGAATACTATCCTCTTAAGGTAAGAGGTACTATTTATTTCAGATTTGATTACGATATTATTTTTCGTATTCGTAAGGGATTTTATTGTCGTTCAATATTCGTAAGGAATATTATTTTCGTTCAATATTCGTAAGGAATATTATCTTCGTTCAATATTCATAGGAATATTATTTTCGTTCAACAGTTGTAAGAGATATTATTTTTCTCGTAAATGATGTTACTTTCTTTCAATATTCATAAAGAATATTATTTTCTTTCATATTTCATATTTTGAAAGCGATAATATTTCATTTCATATACAAAAATTAAAACTTACTACCGTAAGTAATGCTTCTATAATTCCTGAAATGATCAGAAATTCTTCGAATTTTGCGTTTCAACCAGTATCATTTCATTGGAAAGTTGGTAGGAATTTTATTATAAAATTTTTACCTTTTCATGTCGGGGTTGCTATTCACGTATACGACACTATTCACGTATACGGCACTATTCATAAAAAAATTAAATTTTCTTTTATTTGTCCAAGTTATCTGTTATGGTTACTATCTTTGATTGTATCCATGTTTTGAACTTCATTCTTGAATTTTGCTCCACAATTGATTATTATGGAGTATTCTTGAACGTGGATAAACTAAATTATGAATCCCTAATCTTTGTCCTTTATCTCACTAGATTCGTTATTTATATTGTTTTTCATCATCCTCAGTCCTAAATGGTGATATAACTGAATATCTTTGGCCTGTAGAGCAAAGATGAATGATTACCTGATGAATATCTTTGGCCTGTAGATCAAAGATGAATGATTACCTGATGAATATCTTTGGCCCGTAGTGCAAAGATGGACAGGTGTTGAGATGAACATGACCAACTGGTGATACAAATGAATATCTTTGCCCCGTAGTGCAAAGATGAATATTTGATTCGAGATGTATATTGATTGATGTTACAGGGATAAAATATTGATGATGGACTTTTAAATCATAGAAGATAGTAGACTTCATTCTCTACTTAACTCTTCTAATGAATTGTTATTTTCGCTGCGAATATTGATCTAAAACTTGTTGTCCATAATATTTTATTTGATTTATTGAAGGCTAAGGATAATTTATTTTTCACTATCTTAGTCATAATATTCTTTACTGGGCTAGTTGAGCTCACCCTTTTCATCTATTGTCCTCTTCAGGGAATGAAAATGTTGCGAAAACTAGTCGGGGAACAGGGTGATGGTCAGAGTAGAGCATTAGTAGCCCTCACTATTTTTGTAAAATAGTGTGATAATAATTATAATTATTGAGGACTGAATTTGAGTGTTTATATATTCGTATTATATACGATTTGTATTGAAACTCACAGTTGTATGGTCATATTTCTCACGACCTTTTGTTATAAAAGATTTGTATTTGGAATTCTGTACCATGTATTTGGCGACTCAGAATGGGTTGTTATTGAACCTATTTTGGGGGCGTCACAGTTGGTATCAGAGCTTAGGGATATGATCTTTGGCGAAAATCGAGGAATAGAACTAGGAGGGGAGAGACGAGTAAATCCTTCGCTAGTATGTCCTACCTAAGCTTATCTGGTATTTAATTGGTCAGTCGGAGCATATGGTTCATATGTGATATGTTAATTTATTTAATTAATCCTTGTTTTATGACAGTATTTGAGAATGGCGGCTAAAAATGTTAGCAATGGAGTGAATGAGATCGTTGAGACACATTTAAACACCAACCAAGAGAACGTGCAACATGAAGGCAATACCACTGATCAAACGATGAACGATGGGATATTTAGAAGCTTTTTGTAGTTCATACAAAATCAGACGAGGGAGACTCGTGCGCAAAATATGGGTGGAAATAATAGCAACTCGTGGCTTGTCACTGACAAACAGTTCAAAGAGTTGGGACCACCAGAATTTCAGGGAATGCCAGATCCAATCAAGGCGAAAATGTGGGTTAAGCAAATTACCAAGATATTTGATGTCTTGGGATGCACGAAGGAACAGAAGGTTCCATTCACCACATTTATGTTCCGCGGAGAGGCAGATTATTGGTAGAAATCTATAAAGTATACACAGCCTGCCGCACTCAAGATGTTGTGGGAGGAGTTTCAAAAATTGTTCAATGACAAGTACTTTTCTGAAAGTATTCGTCATATGAAAGAGGTAAAGTTTATTAAACTGGAACAGAACAGCATGTATGTGTCTCAGTACGAGGCTAAGTTCACGGAGTTATCTCGGTTTGCGTCTCATTTGGTGGATAATGAGGAACGTATGACTCGGATGTTTCTGAGAGGTTTGAAACCCGAAATTCGTCAATACCTCATTTCTCACAAACTTTATTTATATTCAGATGTGGTGAACAGGGCCCAATTGTTAGACCGAGATAATGATTATGTTCAACCAAGGGACAACAACCAAGGTCGTACAGATGGCAACAGTCACCGGAACAACGATAATCAGCAAGGAGGAAATTATGAGGCTTGAAGCTGTAACCACTCAGGTGGTAATCGTGGCCATGATAAAAGAAGAAGTGAGTCGGGTGGAGATTTCAAGAAGAGAAGGTACAACAATGAGAACGTGAAAATGTCGACAGCAGCACCAGCATCAACTGTTTCTAGGAGAGGAAAACGACCGCCGGTTGTATGCTATAAATGCGGGCAAGAGGGACACATCAGCCCTAACTGCACACAACAATTCAAGGTATGTTATAACTGTGCAAAGGAAGGTCATATAGCTCGAGATTGTCCTGTAGCGAAACCAAGTCCAGCGGGGGTGGTGATTCCAAATGCCGTCCCGGACAAGTCAAAGTCGGTGGTTTCTAGAAGAGCGTTTGTCGTGACTGCCCAAAATACGAGGAACCCGAACGAGGTTATCACGGGTTAGTTAATCGTAAACTCTTGCGAAGTCTATACCTTATTAGATACCGGTTCTACCCATTCTTTTATTTCACCTGCTTGTGCTCAACGTTTGAACTTGACCCCTAATAATTTAGACTTTGACTTATCTGTTAAAACTCCGTTGGGTGAAACTTTCGTTACATCCAAGTTTACAAATCTTGCTTGATTCAAATCGGTACCCTCACCCTACCTGTTAATCTTATATCTTTAAAAATACTTGCATTTGATGTGATTTTTTTTTAATCGACTAGTTAACCACTCATCTTGCCAAAATTAATTATTTCGTAAGGTTGTTAGCTTTCATTCAAACAATCAGACCACTAAAATCAATCAATATCATTTCAAGTCATAAAGCTATTCATTTATTGAAAAACAAATGTCAAGCTTTCTTAGCCCATGTTACTGATTTAAATCAGAATACATCAGATTTGAATGATATTTCTGTTATTAATGAGTTTCTTGATGTATTTCCCGAAGAACTTCCCGGTCTACCCCCAGAACGTGAAGTTGAATTCTTTATTGACCTTGAACCCGGTACAAAACCCATTTCTAAAACCCCATATCGAATGGCTCCTATTGAACTTCAGGAGTTAAAGGTCCAACTACATGAGTTATTAGACATCGATTTTATTCGTCCTAGTGCATCGCCTTGGGGTGCTCCTATTTTATTCGTAAAGAAGAAAGGCGGTAGTATGCGACTTTGTATTGACTATCGGGAGTTGAACTATGTAACCATCAAGAATAGGTATCCGTTACCTCGCAGTGATGACATGTTCGACCAGTTGCAAAGTGCGCAATTCTTCTCAAAGATCGATCTTCGTTCTGGATATCAATAGTTAAAGATTAGAACTGATGACATTCTAAAGACTGCCTTTAGAACTCGATACGTGCATTACAAATTTTTAGTTATATCTTTCGGATTGACCAATGTCCATGCTGTGTTCATGGACATGATGAATCGAATATTTGAGAAATATTTGGATCATTTCGTGATTGTCATTATTGATGACATCCTAATATTTTTTTACTTAGAACGAACTCAATATGCTACAACGACGTTGGTTGGAGCTGTTGAAGGATTACGATCGTACCATTCAATATCATCCTGGAAAAGCAAACGTGGTAGCTGACGCATTGAGTAAAAGATCGTATGCGGGAACGAATGCGATGTTGTCAACACGAAGCCCCATTTTGTATGACGTACAAAGGATGGAAATAGAGTTAAAAACTCTAGAGACCCATTTGATGATGTCAAGTATACGCGTAGAACCAACTTTAAATGATAAAGTTAAACCTGCTCAAGCTACAGACCCGGAGCTGATAAAGATGAAGAAGAAGGTGTTATTCCAAAGTCGAGAATTGATGAAGAATGAATACTTCGAGTCAACTCCAGACTTTGTGTTCGTAACGATGCTGATTTAAAGTATAGAATCATGATGAAGGCACACAACACACCGTTTGCAATCCATCATGAAAGTACCAAAATGTATCGTGATCGTCAAACATATATTTTGGTGGAGAAACATGAAGAGAGAGATCGCGGAGTTTATCTTGAGGTGTTTAACGCGTAAACGTGTCAAGGCGAAGCATCAAGAGCCATAAGGTGTGAAGAGCCCTGAGCCTCTCGCTGGTGACGTCTTGTGTGGGATGCACCGAAGTAAGACTCTCCGTAGGGGACGCCGTTTTTGTGCAAACTGATAGGTACCATTGTGAGGTACCATGGTTGAAGCACCATGAGAGTCACAGTTGAAATCGAAGAAATGAACTGGGAGTTAAAATCGGAAATGAAAACGAGGTATCCTCACCTTTTCGACATACCAGGTACGTACGTCAATTTTGAGGACGAAATTTCATAAGGAGGGGAGGTTGTAAGACCCCAACTTTTATGAATAAAAATTTAGTTTCCTCTATATATTATTTTGAAATAGTAAGGGGTTGATTTGATGAATGTGGAAGTTATGGGGTGATTTGTATAATTTTTACAAAGTAAGCAAGTGGCCATAAAATATTCATTGTGTCGGGGAATATTCGTTCGGTCGAGGGAATATTCTTTTTGTCGGGAAATATTCGTACGACGGCGCAATCATTGGTGGGCCCCATAACAGAAAATTATTGGATGAAAAACACGACAAAAATAAGTTTTTTTTAAAAAAAACGGCGTGGTTGTTACCGTTAAAACTGTTGAAATACCCGGTGGTTAAAATACAGTAATACGCGGTGTTGCACAGTAGCACACGGTATTGCACAGTAATTTTAATTATTAATTCTTATGTAAGAAGTCATTACTCAATAATTATTATAGTAATTACTGTTTAATATTTTATATTATTAATTCAATAATTGCTACATTGATAATTGCATAATATTTTATTGATTCAATAATTGTCATTGCACAGTATTTCACATTATCAAATCAATAATTCATATTATTTGAATAATATTATTAAATAGCATTATTGGCAATGTCTAAGGTAGTTCTGTCCAGAAAGGGTTATTTAATTGCGCGCCAGTAAGGAGAAATTCTTATCGGAAGGCTCCCTCTTTTCTAGGAACGACCTAGTTGTCAATTTTATAGTTCCGTAATATTATTTGTGAATAATTAATTATTAATTTATATGATAAAAAAATATTTATTTTTGTGAATATAAAAAAAGGAATTAATGCTGATGTGTTTTTATCAATATTTGTTATAAATTTGGCATATTGCACGGACCCCCACTTATCCATTTTTCAAAATCGTCGTAGAAAGTTATCTCAGTTTTGTTTTATATATATATATATAAGTATTATATATATATATATAAGTATTATATATATATATATATATATATATATAAGGAAAAAAAAGAAAGAAAAGGGGGTAGGGGATAGATTCCTTGGAAGGGAGGGAATGTATATTATATATATATATATATATATATATATATATATATTATAAGTTTTGTTTTATTAGATTATAAATAGAATATATTATATTTTATTTAAAATTTTTGTTTTATTATAAAATTTTATTGCACAGTGATGAATAGTAAAAATCAGAAAAATCAACGAATTCGCCGAATTTGTTCGCCTGTGATTTCTTCTGTGCGTCTGTGATTAAAATTTCTAAATAGTATCCTGCCATTCTCCTATAAATAGGATGCTTAGTTTATAAATAAAAATCACACCAAAATCAGAGAATTCTTCTTCTGTACTATTGAGCGTATTTTTTTTGAGTTTAAGGAAGCTTTGAGTGTAGAAAACAGGATAAGTTTTCTTCAAGAATATATCCGTTAAACCAGTCGAAATACTGTCCTTTTAAGGTAAGGGGAACTATTTATTTCAGATTCACTTACGATATTATTTTTCGTATTCGTAAGGAATTTTATTGTCGTTCAATATTCGTAAGGAATATTATTTTCGTTCAATATTCGTAAGGAATATTATCTTCGTTCAATATTCGTAGGAATATTATTTTCGTTCAACAGTTGTAAGAGATATTATTTTTCTCGTAAATGATGTTACTTTCTTTCAATATTCATAAAGAATATTATTTTCTTTCATATTCATGAAAGTGATAATATTTCATTTCATATACCAAAATTAAAATTTATTACGGTAAGTATTGCTTCTATAATTCCTGAAATGATCAGAAATTCTTTGAATTTTGCGTTTCATCCAGTATCATTTCATTGGAATGTTGGTAGGAATTTTATTATGAAATTTTTACCTTTTTATGTCGGGGTCACTATTCACATATGCGACATTATTCACGTATACGGCACTATTCACGTATACGGCACTATTCACAGAAAAATTAAAAAAAAAATTATTTGTCCAAGTTGTCTGTTATGGTTACTATCTTTGATTATATCCATGTTTTGAACTTCATTCTTGAATTTTGCTCGATTATTATGGAGTATTCTTGAACTTGGATAAACTAAATTACGAATCCCTAATCTTTGTCCTTTATCTCACTGGATTCGTTATTTATATTATTTTTTATCATCCTCAGTCCTAAATGGTGATATAACTGAATATCTTTGGCCTATAGAGCAAAGATGAATGATTACCTGATGAATATCTTTGGCCTGTAGAGCAAAGATGAATGATTACCTGATGAATATCTTTGGCCTGTAGATCAAAGATGAATGATTACCTGATGAATATCTTTGGCCCGTAGTGCAAAGATGGACAGGTGTTGAGATGAACATGACCAACTGGTGATACAAATGAATATCTTTGGCCCGTAGTGCAAAGATGAATATTTGATTCGAGATGTATATTGATTGATGTTACAGGGATAAAATATTAATGATGGACTTTTAAATCATAGAAGATAGTAGACTTCATTCTCTACTTAACTCTTTTAATGAATTGTTATTTTTGCTGCGAATATTGATTTAAAACTTGTTGTCCATAATATTTTATTTGATTTATTGAAGGCTAAGGATAATTTATTTTTCACTATCTTAGTCATAATATTCTTTACTGGGCTAGTTGAGCTCACCCTTTTCATCTATTGTCCTCTTCAGGGAATGAAAATGTTACGAAAACTAGTCGGGGAACAGGGCGATGGTCAGAGTAGAGCATTAGTAGCCCTCACTATTTTTGTAAAATAGTGTGATAATAATTATAATTATTGAGGACTGAATTTGAGGGTTTATATTTCATATTATATACGATTTGTATTGAAACTCACAGTTGTATGGTCGTATTTCTCACGACCTTTTGATATAAAAGATTTGTATTTGAAATTCTGTACCATGTATTTGGCGACTCAGAATGGGTTGGTATTGAACCTATTTTGGGGGCATCACAGTTGGTATCAGAGCTTAGGGATATGATCTTTGGTGGAGATCGGGGAATAGAACTAGGAGGGGAGAGACGAGTAAATCCTTCGCTAGTATGTCCTACCTAAGCTTATCTGGTATTTAATTGGTCAGTCGGAGCATATGGTTAATATGTGATATGTTAATTTATTTAATTAACCCTTGTTTTATGACAGTATTTGAGAATGACGGCTAAAAATGTTAGCAATGAAGTGAATGAGATCGTTGAGACACCTTTAAACACCAACCAGGAGAACGTGCAATAGGAAGGCAATACCACTGATCAGACGATGAACGATGGGATATTTAGAAGCTTTTTGTAGTTCATGCAAAATCAGACGAGGGAGACTCGTGCGCAAAATACGGGTGGAAATAATAGCACCTCGTGGCTTGTCATTGACAAGCAGTTCAAAGAGTTGGGACCACCAGAATTTCAGGGAATGCCAGATCCAATCAAGGCGAAAATGTGGGTTAAGCAAATTACCAAGATATTTGATGTCTTGGGATGCACGAAGGAACAGAAGGTTCCATTCGCCACGTTTATGTTCCGCGGAGAGGCAAATTACTGGTGGGAATCTGTGAAGCGTACCCAACCTGCCGCATTCAAGATGTCGTGGGAGGAGTTTCAGAAACTGTTCAATGACAAGTACTTTCCCGAAAGTATTCGTCATATGAAAGAGGTAGAGTTTATTAAACTGGAATATAACAACATGTCTGTGTCCCAGTACGAGGCTAAGTTCGCGGAGTTATCCCGGTTTGCGTCTCATTTGGTGGATAATGAGGAACGTATGACTCGGATGTTTCTGAGAGGTTTGAAACCCAAAATTCGTTAATACCTCATTTCTCACAAACTTTGTTTATATTCAGATGTGGTGAACAGGGCCCAATTATTAGAACGAGATAATGATTATGTTTAACTAAGGGACAACAATTATGGTCGTACCGATGGCAACAGTCATCGGAACAACGATAACCAGCAAGGAGGAAATTATCAGGCTAGAAGCGGCAACCACTCAGGTGGTAATCGTGGCCATGATAAAAGAATAAGTTAGTCGGGAGGAGATTTCAAGAAGAGAAGGTACAACAATGAGAACGTGAAAATGTCAACAGCAGCACCAGCATCAACTGTTTCTAGGGGAGGAGAACGACCGCCGGTTGTATGCTATAAATGCGGGCAAGAGGGACACATCAGCCCTAACTGCACACAATATTTCAAGGTATGTTATAACTGTGCAAAGGAAGGTCATATAGCTTGAGATTATCCTATAGCGAAACCAAGTCCAGCGGGGGTGGTGATTCCAAATGCCGTCCCGGACAAGTTAAAGTAGGTGGTTCCTGAAAGAGCGTTTGTCGTGACTGCCCAAAACGCGAGGAACCCGAACGAGGTTATCACGGGTTAGTTAATCGTAAACTCTTGCGAAGTCTATACCTTATTAGGTACCGGTTCTACCCATTCTTTTATTTCACCTGCTTGTGCTCAACGTTTGAACTTGACTCCAAAGAAATTAGACTTTGACTTATCTGTTAAAACTCCGTTGGGTGAAACTTTCGTTACATCCATAGTTTACAAATCTTGCTTGATTCAAATCGGTACCCTCACCCTACCTGCTAATCTTATAACTTTAAAAATACTTGCATTTGATGTGATTTATTTTGAATTGACTAGTTAACCACTCATCTTTGCCAAAATTGATTATTTCATAAGGTTGTTAGCTTTCATTCAAACAACCAGACAACTAAAATCAATCAATATCATTTCAAGTCATAAAGCTATTCGTTTATTGAAAAACGGATGTCAAGCTTTCTTAGCCCATGTTACTGATTTAAATCAGAATACATCAGATTTGAATGATATTTCTGTTGTTAATGAGTTTCTTGATGTATTTCCCGAAGAACTTCCCGGTCTACCCCCAGAACGTGAAGTTGAATTCTTTATTGACCTTGAACCGGGTACAAAACCCATTTCTAAAACTCCATATCGAATGGCTCCTATTGAACTTCAGGAGTTAAAGGTCCTACTACATGAGTTATTAGACATCGGTTTTATTCGTCCTAGTACATCGCCTTGAGGTGCTCCTATTTTATTCGTAAAGAAGAAAGACGGTAGTATGCGACTTTGTATTGACTATCGGGAGTTGAAGCATGTAACCATCAAGAATAGGTATCCATTATCTCGCAGTGATGACCTGTTCGACTAGTTGCAAGGTGCGTAATTCTTCTCAAAGATCGATCTTCGTTCTGGATATCATCAGTTAAAGATTAGAACTGATGACATTCCAAAGACTGCCTTTAGAACTCGATATGCGCATTATAAATTTCTAGTAATATCATTCGGATTGACCAATGTCTATGCTGTGTCCATGGACATGATGAACCGAATATTTGAGAAATATTTGGATCATTTTGTGATTTTCATTATTGATGACATCCTAATATTTTTTTACTTAGAATGAACTCAATATGCGACAACGACGTTGGTTGGAGCTGTTGAAAGATTACAATCGTGCCATTCAATATCATCCTGGAAAAGCAAACGTGGTAGCTGATGCGTTGAGTAAAAGATCGTATGCGGGAACGAATGCGATGCTGTCAACACGTAGCCCAATTTTGTATGACATACAAAGGATGAAAATAGAGTTAAAGACTCTAGGGACCCACGTGATGATGTCAATTATACGCGTAGAACCAACTTTAAATTATAAAGTTAAAGCTGCTCAAGCTACAGACCCGGAGCTGATAAAGATGAAGAAGAAGGTACAAGAAGGTGTTATTCAAAAGGCGAGAATTGATGAAGAAGGAATACTTCGAGTCAAGTCCAGACTTTGTGTTCCTAACGATGCTGATTTGAAGTATAGAATCATGATGAAGGCACACAACACACCGTTTGCAATCCATACTGGAAGTACCAAAATGTATCGTGATCGTCAAACATACATTTTGGTGGAGCAACATTAAGAGAGAGATCGCGGAGTTTATCTCGAGGTGTTTAATGCGTAAACGTGTCAAGGCGAAGCATCAAGAGCCATAAGGTGTGAAGAGCCCCGAGCCTCTCGCTGGTGACGTCTTGTATGGGATGCACCGAAGCCAGACTCTTCGTAGGGGACGCCATTTTGTGCAAACTGATAGGTACCATTGTGAGGTACTATGGTTGAAGCACCATGAGAGTCACAGTTGGAATCGAAGAAAGAACCTGGGAGTTAAAATCAGAAATAAAAACGAGGTATCCTCACCTTTTCGACATACTAGGTACGTACGTCAATTTTGAGGATGAAATTTCATAAGGAGGGAAGGTTATAAGACCCCAACTTTTATGAATAAAAATTTAATTTTCTCTATATATTATTTTGAAATAGTAAGGGGTTGATTTGATGAATGTTGTAAGTTATGGGGTGATTTGTATAATTTTTACAAAGTAAGCAAGTGGCCATAAAATATTCATTGTGTTAGGAAATATTCGTTCGGTCGAGGGAATATTCTTTTTGTCGGGGAGTATTCGTACGACGGCGCAATCATTGGTGGGCCCCATAACGAAAAACTGTCGAATGAAGAAAACGACAAAAATAAGTTTTTCTAAAAATAACGACGTGGTTGTTACCGTTTAAACTGTTGAAATACCCGGTAGTTAAAATACAGTAATACGCGGTGTTGCACAATAACACACGGTATTGAACAGTAACTCTAATTATTGATTCTTACGTAAGAAGTCACTACTCAATAATTGTTACAGTAATTAGTGTTCAATATTTATATTATTGATTCAATAATTGCTACATTGATAATTGTATAATATTTTATTGATTCAATAGTTGTCATTGCACAGTATTTCACATTATCAAATCAATAATTCATATTATTTGAATAATATTATTAGATAGCATTATTGGCAATGTCTAAGAAAGTTCTGTCTAGGAAGAGTTATTTAATTGTGCGCCAGTAAGGAGAAATCCTTATCGGAAGGCCCCCTCTTTTCTGGGAACGACCTGGTTGTCAATTTTGTAGTTCTGTAATATTATTTGTGAATAATTAATTATTGATTTATATGATAAGAAAATATTTATTTTTGTGGATATAAAAGAAGAAATTAATGATGATGTATTTTTATCAGTATTTGTTATAAATTTGGCTTATTGCATGGACCCCTACTTATCCATTTTTCAAAATCGTCGAAGAAAGTTATCTCAGTTTTGTTTTATATATATATATATATATATATATATATATGTATAAAAAAAAGAAAAAAAAAGAAAGAAAAGGGGGTGGGGGATAGATGCCTTGGAAGGTTGGGAGTGTCTATATATATATATATATATATATATATATATATATTATATAAGTTTTGTTTTATTAGATTATAAATATAATTTATTATATTTTATTTAAAGTTTTTGTTTTGTTATAATATTTTATTGCACAATGATGAATAGTAAAAATCAGAATAATCAACGAATTCGTCGAATTTGTACGCCCGTGATTTCTTCTGTGCGTCCGTGATTAAAACTTCTAAATAGTATCCTGTCATTCTCCTATAAATAGGATGCTTAGTTTAAAAATAAAAATCACACCAAAATTAGAGAATTTTTCTTCTATATTATTGAGCGTATTTCTTTTGAGTTTAAGAAAGCTTTGAGTATAGAAAACAGGATAAGTTTTTTTCAAGAATATCTCCGCTATACCAATCGGAATACTCTCCTTTTAAGGTAAGGGGTATTATTTATTTCAGATTCGTTTACGATATTATTTTTAGTATTCGTAAGGAATTTTATTGTCGTTCAATATTCGTAAGGAATATTATCTTCGTTTAATATTCGTAGGAATATTATTTTTGTTCGACAGTTGTAAGAGATATTATTTTTCTCGTAAATGATGTTACTTTCTTTCAATATTCATAAAGAATATTATTTTCTTTCATATTTCATATTTTGAAAGCGATAATATTTCATTTCATATACAAAAATTAAAACTTACTACCGTAAGTAATGCTTCTATAATTCCTGAAATGATCAGAAATTCTTCGAATTTTGCGTTTCAACCAGTATCATTTCATTGGAAAGTTGGTAGGAATTTTATTATAAAATTTTTACCTTTTTATGTCGGGGTTGCTATTCACGTATACGACACTATTCACGTATACGACACTATTCAAGTATACGGCACTATTCACAGAAAAATTAAATTTTTTTTATTTGTCCAAGTTGTCTGTTATGGTTACTATCTTTGACTGTATCCATGTTTTGAACTTTATTTTTGAATTTTGCTCCACAATTGATTATTATGGAGTATTCTTGAACTTGGATAAACTAAATTACGAATCCCTAATCTTTGTCCTTTATCTCACTGAATTCGTTATTTATATTATTTTTCATCATCCTCAGTCCTAAATGGTGATATAACTGAATATCTTTGGCCTATAGAGCAAAGATAAATAATTACCTGATGAATATCTTTGGCCTGTAGAGCAAATATGAGTGATTACCTGATGAATATCTTTGGTCCGTAGTGCAAAGATGGACAGGTGTTGAGATGAACATGACCAACTGGTGATACAAATGAATATTTTTGGCCCGTAGTGCAAAGATGAATATTTGATTCGAGATGTATATTGATTGATGTTACATGGATAAAATATTGATGATAGACTTTTAAATCATAGAAGATAGTAGACTTTATTCTCTACTTAACTTTTTTAATGAATTGTTATTTTCGCTGCGAATATTGATCTAAAACTTGTTGTCCATAATATTTTATCTGATTTATTTAATGCTAACGATAATTTATTTTTCACTATCTTAGTCATAATATTCTTTACTGGGTTAGTTGAGCTCACCCTTTTCATCTATTGTCCTCTTTAGGAAATAAAAATATTGCGGGAACTAGTCAGGAAAACAGGGTGATGGTCAGAGTAGAGCATTAGTAGTTCTCACTATTTTTGTAAAATAGTGTGATAATAATTATAATTATTGAGGACTGAGTTTGAGTGTTTATATTTGGTATTATATACGATTTGTATTGAAACTCACAGTTGTATGGTCGTATTTCTCACGACTTTTTGTTATAAAAGATTTGTATTTGAAATTCTGTACCATGTATTTACCGACACAGAATAGGTTGATATTGAATCTATTTTGGGGGCGTCACAAAAGTTATAATCTTTGCATTTTAAAATTAAAATATATCTTTAATGACGATATATAGTATATAGATTTACTTAATAATACTTAACTAAATAAAAAAAAAAGGAAAATGATATGTTCAACAAAGAATTTAATAGTTTCATACAATCTCCGTTAGATGAAATGAAAATAAATACCACAATAACATGTGAAATATAATCCCTCCATCCCTATTTATTTGACGTTTTAGATAATAAATTTTATTCCTATTTATTTGACGTTTGTAGATTTATAGGAAATATTGATTACATTACTTTCTAAATTACCCTTAAACATTTAATACACTCCTTAATTCTCTCATACTTTTTCAAGGCTATTTTTTTCCCTCTTTTAATAACTTGATGGTATACTGTCTTTCTCTTTCTTATACTTCCTATATTTTCTCTATCCTCTAACAATATTTTTCTCTCATCTTTATCAACTACGGTTTAGCTTTTCATTTATCTATGCAAGGGTATTTTTGATAATACATAGTAATTTTAGTAGAATTTTTATAGAATTTTTAATTTTTTTAATAGTTGTGCAAAACTCTACAACGTCAAATAATTAGATATGGAGAGACTATATTTTTTTTGTGTGAAAATAATAATTTTCTGAAAATAATGATATGATAGAACTGCAGAGACACATGAATAATAAAAAACAAATAATCACGATTTTTAATGGTAAGTTATATCAATTTCCAAAACATAATCACCATCAAATTACCAAAACAGGCTTCACATTCTCAGCGTGTCTATAAAAAAAAGCCGATTTGTACTTTGTGTCGAAACAAAGAACAACCCACAATAAAACCGTCACCACGACGCTGACGTGGCCGTTCCCATACTTTTGCCACGTATACCTCCACCGGTGTCGGAGTTATTTATCGCATCAGTTTGTCGGTCTAATACGTCATACCCCTTCTATCTCTCCTCACTTTCTCTCTCCTTTTTTTATTCCTCTATATTTTTCCCCTTAAAAACCGATTGCTGGCACCGCCAAGCGATTCCTGTCTCTCTCCCAATTCTCTCTTCAGAGTTTTAGGATATACATACATATATATACAGACGTATATGTGTGTATATTTGTCTCTGAATTATTTTCAGCGGCTTGAATTTCTCGGTCCTCGTCTTCTCCAGGTATGAATTTGATATCTAACTTGCAATTTTTTTCCGTATTTTTTTCTTGCGATTTTTTGGATTATGTAATGTGTAATTTTTGTGTCGGCATTGGCTCATGATATGTGGAATTAGGGGTTTTGGTTTCGGTGAGATGAACAATTGACTTGATTATAGGTTTTTAGCTTCTTTTTCTCGGTGACTTTATGAATTTTAGTCTGCATTAGCTCTTGCAATTGGCTAAGTTAGGATTTCTGTTTATTTTTAGTTTATTGAGTTAAGTTTTAATTTAGATATGGACTCCTCAATTGCTCATTGTAGAGTACTTGCTCTCTGTTTGTGTATGAGAATTGTTCATTGGGAAGCTGCAAAGGAGTCTGATTTATTTAGATATAATGACATCTGTTGTATCTGTTGAAAAAGAAGTATTGAATAATTCAACTATAAGTGAGTTGTTGAATTGAGATTAGGCTATAATTTATGCGTCTAATTTTTACATTAAGGAATAATTTAAATACTTGCATATGTAAATATAAATGTTTAATCTATTGATAATAATATGAGGTAAAGATGATTTGTCCGAGTAATTTCAAACTATTCTGGTGTATATAATCTTAGAAAAAAATCGATATTTCAATACTTTTCATTATATTCAATTTATGTAGCTTTTGGTAATTATCTATCCATAGTGGGAGTCGGATTGTCCAATTTTTTAAAAAATTAGTGTGTTTCGGGGTTAGAGGCCTGGAAGGCAATTGGCTGTTTTTTCTGGTTTTATATCTTCTTTCTCTATTCTTATCATTTCTTTCATAATTGAAAGTAGGTGTATCATTTATTGTTGTCATCATCACTGTCACCAAATTCACAGTTACTCCTTGTATTCGGATGGCCAAAAACTGCTCGTCAAACTTTGTTCCTGAAAGGTGGAAGAAGAGAGACTATTAAAGTCCATGCCTTTCGAGACTCCTGAAGATCCTAATTTGTAACAATTTTTTCGCTTGTCGAACTTTGTTGCCGAAAGGTGGAAGAAGAGAGACTATAAAAGTCCATGCATTTCGAGACCCCGGAAGACACTAATTTTTAAAATTTTGTTCGTTGAGGTGTGTTATGAACGGTCAGAGATGCACCAAATAGAATAGTGTGCATAGCTAACTTTTTTGTTATTTCTCTTTTCTTTCAGTAGAATTGAAATTCGGTTTTCATCATTTACTGTTGTCATATTCACCACTATCAGCAATACACATATAGTCCTTGTATTTGCATGGACATTTGTCATTACAAAACAATTTTGTTGCCTGTCGAACTTTGTTGCTGAAGAAGGGGATGAAGAGAAAAAGAAAAGTCCATGCCTTTCGGGACTGTCTCTAACCTTTGGAACTTGGAAGGCATTAACTTTTTAAAATCTTTTTGTACTCTTTATGTTTGATAATCCTTGTTGAATTTTATATTATTAATGTTCGATAATCCTGTAGTTTGAACTCAATAAATAAATAAAACAATCTATATTATTAGTCTGCGCAGGTGCGTTTTTTTCCTTTTTCTTCCTTTGACAACTAAGAATATGCTCATTTCTTGCATGAAAAATTTGTAAATCAGAGTTTCTGTTCTTGCTTCTGAATTTTTATTTTTGCTTGATTTGTTAATTTGTTCTCTGGGCATGAATATTAACATAATTGGTAAATTATGTCTAGTGACCAAGTAGATACTGCGTTTGCATTTTGTCTTTTTTACCAGGACAGGATCACATTGTTTTGAACTTTATGTTCTTATTAAACCTGACTTATAGAAGGTAGATATGCTCAATGAGATATTGCCAATTGGAGAAAATGTATTGGATTTCAAGGACGGAGAATCATCCATGGATCCTAATTGTGCTGTAGAAAAATTATCAGTTTCTCTGCAGTCATGCGAACCCTTTTGCACAACTGTAGTTGATTCTTCTAAGAGCTTGGTTGCAACAGATACATTAAGGACTGATGTCATTGTTTGTGCTCTTAATTCCATCAGCATAGCTGAGTTGTCTGGACAGAATGATGATGAAGGAAAAAATAATGTTAAATGTGAGAATGCCTCTGAAACAAAATGTCCTGATATTGTTTGTTCTTCTCCTCGGAGGAGTACCAGCATGAGAGGAATGAAGCAGAAAACAGAGACTAAAAGGGCTGTTAGAAGATGTAGGGCAGCCAACAAAAAACAGTCAATAGATTTGATACTTTTGCAGGTTGCTAGACAGAGAAGAAGCTATTTATGCAAGAAAGCTCGTGTGTCTGAGTGGGGGTCGTTGGGAAATATTGGACATATTTTCAAGCCTAATGAAGATGTTGATGTCAATCAAAATGAGCAGAAAAAATCACTCAAAGCAAGGAGCAGTCAAGGAGGTGGTAAGCGAAATAAGAATCAGAGAAGCCCAAGCTCACAAAGGTCCAAGGAAGAAAGCCATACTTCAACTGGTCGCTTCCGCCTGAAGATTCTACTAAGGAAAGAAGTGGGTCAAAAATGCTTGATGGATACCACACCTTTTACTGAGAATGATGGTAAAAGCTTGTGGGGAACCAGGAAAGAATCTCCCAAATTTACCAAGGATATCAAAGATAAGTCCAAGGAAGAGATTCTTAGTACTGGAGTTCAATATTGTAATGCGAACATGGAGAAGGAGATATTGTTTTCGGGTGCTTGTGTTCAGGATGTTGTGCACCTTGCAGATAAGGACATCACAAGGAAGGTGGATGGGAAAATTGCAGATGGTCATAATGGAATTCCCACCCAGGAAGAGTTTGATGTATTGGAATTAGCAGTAGAAAACAGGTGCTTAGATTCAGGTACTTCACCTGATTCAGAAGTCATCAACCTGATTCCAGAGGGTCAAATTGGTGAAAAAGTTCCTGAAGTTTTGGATGATGTTTTATTTACCTCCCAAGATTGTGTTGCGTTTGGAGATGTCTCAAGTTTGAATATGTCACAGCCAAGCAGTAAGAAAGGAAATGACATAAATAAGGTCCATGAACAAGTTAATTGCAGTGTTGAAGGATCTTTTAGTCCAGAAATTATAGACAATGATGCACTAGCTGAGAAATTTGGACATTTAGAGAAAATGGGAGATGTCTCATACTCTAGCGAGGCTTCTATTTCAACCACTACCGGAAATGCTTGCTTCAACGCATCTAGTAAGGATATATTTTCTATTCAAGCCCTACATCCATCAGGAGCGACTGACTTTGGAGTATCCACTGAGACATTGAACTTTGTAAATGGTTCTGAAGGTGACCTATGTTCAAGGGGTGTTGCTCAACATGGCTCATTAGAGTCGGGGATTCCTGAGAAGTTTCTTCCTTATACTAAACCTAAGGATCACAAACTTTCCAAAAGTTCAAGATCCACAAAGAGCAGGTCAGAAGCACCTCAATCAGTGTGTTCGAAAGGAAATTCTTCCAGACAGAAGAGAAACCAATCTAATTGCAAAGTTAAAGAGAAGGGTGATAGTGTTCAAGTTAGTTTCAAAGAGGAGAATTATTCCAAAACAGGTTTGTTTAGTTATATGGATTTATGTACTTAAATAGTCTCCTTTCCTCTCCAAGTTTTTTATCGAGTCATATTTCTTTTGTACTGTTATAAAATTTTCAAGTGATGTACATTTAGCATAGACCAACTTGAGTATGTTTAGGAGTTCATTACATGTTCTTGAAAGTGATTTTAAGTAACTTGGTGTTGTAGGAAATCACACACTTGCTGATCTTGGAGAATTCAAATCTGGACGCAGCACAACCCCAGATGTATCTTACTTGGACATGGTGCCGAGTGGGGTAAGAGATCATTCTGTACCACCACATAATGCTTGGGTGAGTTGTGACCATTGTTTTAAGTGGAGGCGTATATCAGCTGCGCTTGCAGATTACATTGAAGAAACAAAAAACAGATGGTATGATGTCATGCTTATCTCACTTAAGCAATGCAATGTGCTATCAAAATAGTCACATGATTTACTGTGTGCCTATATGGGTTTAGTGGCTTATTTTGCCGAGTTTCATATGAAGACAAGAATGCGGAATTTTTTCCTTGTTGTCAACATCTTATTTAATAGTATGTGGGTCACTTGGTATAGGTATATCCTACTAGACTTGGTCAGAATTAAGCACACCCTGATATGTAGGATCTGGGCAGTATATAATTTGAATCAAGTGAATATTTCATTTTTTATATAGTTCCTTGATTGATAAAACTTGAGTATTGGACACCAGTTCAAGAGCATAGTTACTGGAAAACAGTAATATCGTAGTGAATTTTGTTTTGGTACAAATGTGCGGATACTTTTTTCTAGTAACTATGCTCTTAATTTTACGTATTTGGTTCATGTTTGTAATCATAGTCTATATAAGAGAATAACCTTAGCTTTCAAGCCATCTCTTCTTCTCCAAGCTACCTCTAAAATTCCTGACATACCCTAAACTCTTTATTGGAAATATTATGAGAATTTAACTTTTGGAAATATAATTACTACAATGAGATTATGGGTAATGAGATTCAAAAATTCAACTCGTGTACTGAACAAGGCCTTTGTGACATGCTACTCCTACATTTTTTATCGTGACAGTTTCTATTACACTGATCATTTCTAAAAGAGGTTTAAACAGATCATATCTGTTGCAAGTTCAAGTTACTTGGTTTGAGCTCAAGTTGAGTTTCACGATCCTCTTCGGTATTTGGCTCGGTCTTGTTCAACTAATCTTGAGCTTTGTTTGGGTTTGTTCTTTTGCAGCTTTTGTTATAATCCATAAACTGAAAAAAAAACTAAACTTGTTACTCGTCTATAACACTTGAATGAATTTAAAGAATCTCCTTGTTCTCTCATTATTACCTGATTGAAAGTAAAATTGAAGAATCCCATTTCAGTCTTCCTTGGTAAACATCAAGATCCAAATATGGAGGCTTCCATGCATATATACTTAATTTTGCTTTGTCAAGTTATTCGTTAATATCATTTTCCCTGGGTAAAGGAGGCCCGTTTGGGGTGTGTGGGGTGGGAGGAATATATATATATTTTTTTTTTGGGGGGGGGGGGTGTTACTCAAGTGGAGAGGCTTTTAAGTGTGGACATTTATAGTAATAAGGGTTCAAATGCATACAGTACTTAAGAAGTATAAACCTTACGTCAACGATAAACCAGTAAGAAAATTGGAGCAGTAATTTAGTGAATTTTAATTTATGTCTTATGCTCTCAGAAATACAATATTATGTCTATTTGAAAAGCTATATGTAGTATAATGTACAATGGATAATTCCTTATACTTGCAATTTATTTCAACTCTCAAGCTACTTTTTATTTTTTATTTCTTTGCTTTTCTAATGCTTTCATGGTAGTGTTTTTGGGTTGACGAGCAAGGAAAATATTATTTCATTGCTAAAAAAGCGGTTGACCTTAGCAAATTAATTTTCTGTTAAAGATTGGGCAGTTGTGTTGCGTAAGCCACCAATACTATGATAATATAGTTCCTGGACTGACTTCGTGCTGGTTGAGCTTGAACTTATACCGGGAACATATAAGCCTCCAGAGCTTCATCTTTTGACTTTAATTCAGATTAAATTAAAGGAAATAATTTTTTATGCATGTAGTTTATTTTGGAAGATATATTTTCTTTTATTTATCAAAATGTGGCAGGTTGACCCTTCCTTGACTTCTTGTTCCCGTGGCGGGCTATTATTGAAACCGATTGCATCTGTATATTGCTTTTAGTTTGGTTATTTGCTATTAGCACTGTGTTACCAGTTTGGTGTAAAGTGATCCTAATTATTTATTATAGGATTTGTAAGGACAACATGGATAAAACGTTTGCTGACTGCTCAATCCCTCAAGAGAAGTCAAATGCAGAAATTAATGCAGAGTTGGAAATATCAGATGCATCTTGTGAGGAAGATGCTGGTGATGCCCTCTTGAATTCCAATAGATTGGGAAAAAAGCAGCCAACAGGTAGTTGACTGTGCCGTGATAATATAGCAATAATATTGTCTTTTAGCCTTAATATTACTCCCATCTTCATGATGTGTATATCTTCCATGTTCTGAATATTAACAACATTTTAATAATATGCAGTTTCCCAACAATCGTCTTGGAAGCTTATCAGATCAAACCTGTTCCTGCATCGTACCCGTAAAACTCAAACCATTGATGAGGTTAATTCTTGTTCTCAGTTTCTAGCAAATTATTCATTATTAATGTCTGCTATAAATTTGGTTTTGGGCAGTTACGTATTTTTTTGAGTGGCTTAGGGATGAATATTAAGTTTCATGAATGCACTTAAAGGGTAATTGCAGTAGTTTGGTGATCTATATGGTTCAGATATGCTTTCAAATCTCTCCAGAGGTTTGAGGAATCGTTTTTTGCTCGTTGGACAGTATGTGCCTAACGTGGTGTTGATTGTAAAACAAAGATGATGTTTTCTTTTTGGTAAAAACCTATTATATCCAATAAATGGTTCAGTTATGTGGAAACTGAGTTTGTGGAGTTTGGTTTCTATCAATAGCTGGTGTATATATATATATATATATATATATATATATTATCAACAATATAAACTTTAAATTCAACCTTTTAACACCAGATGAGTGAATGGGAAGTATAGAAAAATGTGATTTTTTCCCTAAGCTGTTCAGTTATGATGCATTTTGTTGTGACATCCTTCACGTACAATAAACTGTTGTTGCTGAACTTATTATTATTGTGTACTTGCTGTGCCTGCAGATTGTTCTCTGTTTTTTTTAAGAATTATCCTTGTGAGATTGTAAAGTCCTTCTAATACATGCTAATCTTTGTCCATATGCAAAGTCTGTTTTTCCCCCTTTTGTCAATCTATTTGTCATTTCGATAAAACATAACTCTACTCTGATTATCTATCTTTAGACCATCCTCGGTACTGAGAGGCTTAGATGGTATCTGTCAATATGCTTGTCATTTTGGGCTTTGTGCATAAAGAATAAATCCCCCATCCCTCCCCACCCCAATTTGTTTTCCCCTTTTGTTACCGCTAACTATGGTTAACGTTGAAGTGTATCTAGCTTAGGTTTGAGGAAGGAGTTGGTAGTGAGGAATGTTCACTCTCCTATCAAGTTACTGCTAGTCCCTATATTTAATGCTCCCTCTGTTCCATTTGTTTGTGCTCATTTCCTTTTTGATGTCCCAAAACATTTTCCCTTGTTTTTCTCATATTGCATTATTACCATTGTCATTTCCTATGTATAGAGAAATGTGTCTTGGGGTTCAATCAAGGTAATCTAAACATTTAACAACTTATACTCCATTTTTCCATTAAAGTGCGTGAAAGTCAAAGAGGACATCTTATTTGGGTTAGAGATGATTTTACTTTTGCTCTATTTATTTGTGGAGTGATGGAACTCATGGAAGTGAAAAGTTCATAGTTATCAGCTGCATTACATGGACAAGTACTTTTCTGGACACGAGTCTACACGGGTCAGGTTAGCTGGACTGTCAGGCAAGGGTAAACTAGGAAGAAGAGAATAATTAGTATATTCTAGTAGATAGTATATTTTGAGTGAGCATGTGGGCACATGGGTAGTTAGTTACTCTCAAGTGAAGGATAAGGATAGTGGTGAAGGTTAGGAGAGTTATTTTCAGCATTGTTTTCCTTTAAATAGATGTAATGGGAAGAGTATTCCCCAAATATTTGGATATGAATTAGGAGGCTACTGCTTTCTACTCTTCTTTTTTTCTCTCTCACAAACTCGGTGAGAAAACACTGAATTCTTCTCCTCCCTCTCTAAATTCTCTGGTTTCTCTCTGTTTCTATCTATCTGTTTCTATTTCTCTTTTTTTTCAGGTCAGGATCAACAGGGGTCTGACATGGACACTCCAAAATTGTGTAAAATAGTGAAAAATGTTTGGAAAATAGGAGAGTCCAGTGTCATACACTTCCTGCTCCCGATTCAATGT
Organism: Panax stipuleanatus; assembly: GCA_020205555.1. Lineage (NCBI taxonomy): Eukaryota > Viridiplantae > Streptophyta > Magnoliopsida > Apiales > Araliaceae > Panax > Panax stipuleanatus. The sequence continues at coordinate 113,572,274 of CM035124.1, forward strand.
AACATAGGTTTTCAGCCATTTCATAAGGATGGTGCTATAATAATTTAGGAGGCCATCACTAAAGCATATTGAAAAACCTAAATAAACTTGTTTAGACTCCTATTTTTGGCTGGCCACTTGTTTAGACCTCATATTTCTAATTTCTCTATCCATTTATAACATGTAGACTTTTTGAGTCTTGGATGTGTCGTCCTTTCTCGTCGGTTTATTTGTTTCCTTCTAGGTTATTTCCCGTTTTAAAAGGGACGGGGGAGGGAAGGAAAATATACATATATTTATATATATACATGTATATGTATATATAATTTGCAGTTGTGCCTTATTCACTGTCATATGGTGTGTTTGGTGATCGTTATGTGTGGATTCTTAGTGGTCACTCTCTTTTGGATCATCTCCTATTATAAGTGTTTTTGTCTTCCATTTAGTTTTTGGCAGTGTGCTGGTTTTAGAGGAGTGGTCTTTGGGATGCCTATATGTGAATAAGACTCCCTCCTTTTTTCTTAATCTTGAGGAAGACTCGTTCTTCTCTTAGCAGTACTGCTGAATACCTATAAGAATTGTCATTTTCAAATTAATAATAAACTTAAAGTCTAGATGCTGGTGAGTGGACACCATACTCTATTCAATTTGACTGTAAGCTTTTATTTGGTGATGTTTGGTTGTACATATGATTCTTTTGACTTGCTAGATCTTAACCAAAGAAGCAGTGTCATTATTAGAAAATAACTTTCATAAGCATAGATTTAAAGGTTGTTACTTCTGTTACTTATAAAATAAAATAAGGATCATGTTTTTTGTTTTGAAAAGTGTAGTGCATTTTAAAAATTATAAGAACATCTCTGCCACTTTTGAAAAATGAAAAGAGAAGAAGAAAAGAACAATAAGAAGAGGATGTACAATTCAATTCACAAAAGACAACAAAAAATATTACTGAAGTACCAATAACTTAATTTGATGCCTATGTGATAGTTATTAGGTGTTTTGTTTGAAAAAGGAAAAGAATTCTATTTATTATTATTTACAAAATAACTGATGATACCTTTTTGTTTTATTTTAATTTTCTCTACTGGTGGGAGAATAACTGTGCAGTAGAAACTGCTAAATGGGGTGCAGGCCCAAGTACATGAATAGTAAACAACAACAAATAATTATATAGAAAAAGTAGCTTTGGAAAAAGTCTGAGAAGGACAAAGAAGAAGTAGACCTGGATTCCTTAATTCAAGAAACATCAACTGCTAAAAATAATTTTGCAAACTCGCCATTTCATCATTTTCAGAGTACTTATTTCTCGCCGAATGTCCTAAAAAGGCACAAGGGAGCCAACTCTTAAAACCCTCTATCCCTCCTCATCTTTTCGTAGAAAGGCAAGTTGAGTAGCAGTGCCTGATAGTACATGATATCACCCAAATTTTTTCCAGAAAAAACTATGTTGCCAGTACCACATTGAGAACGACAACACTCTTTCGCCATTAATCCATTGCTGGAATTTCATTATATTAATTTGCCAAGGGCTTTGAGTCAATTATGTGTTTTTCTACTGTTTCCGGTTACTATTTTTCTCTTGTCCTGCATCAAATTGGTTTCTGAGCTCAAAACCTGGCACTGTGTGATAATACCACTCTTTTCTATCTCTATCTAAAAGAAACCATCGCACAATCATCATCCCAAAATTACATTCCCAAACTCGGACTGAAACTCGCAGCCTCCAAAACACTATTCATCATCACCTGCATTACACCACTGCTGCTACATCACAAAGCCCTTAGCCTAACCGCCATATATATTGATGTAGTCCATAGTTGGAAGTTCATTATATTAATTTGAAAGGCCTTTTTGTCAATAATATGCGTTTCTACTGATTCCGGTTCCTATTTACCTTTTCTTTTTTCTTTTAACTCCTCCGGAATTTGTCCTGCATTAAATTTGTTTCTGAGCTCAAAACCTGGTCCTGTGTGACAATACCACCCTACTATCTCTACCTAAAACAAAACAATTATCCTCCCAAAATTACATTCACAAACTCGGTCCAAACTCCAAAACACTATTCGTTGTCACTTACATTCCACCACAACTACATCGCCAAGCCCTTAGCCTAACCACCATCACTTACAACCAGTAGCTGCCCAAAACCCAAATAAAAACGTTCTTCATCTTCTTTGTTGAAACCGTAACTGGGACCACCATCACCGATGCCACCAATTAGCAAATCTCCCCTTCCATTCATCATCACCAATCCTTCAACACCTCAGGTTCCCCCCACCCCCCCTCAAAAAAAAAAAAAACCATCTCTCCCCAATTGTCAACTGAACCAACAGCTAAATCATCATCTTCAAGCCCAGCAGACAATCCTCATGATAGCATCAGCATCTCCTGTGCTTCTGGTCCCCTTCATCAGTGAACCTTCTTCGACATCACCATAAAGAATGAAAACAGATCAAAAAGGAAGAGTAGAAGTAGTTTGATAAGCTCCTGTCATTGGAGCGGTTGATGGTGTTTTCACACCCTCGACCCTCGGCCACAAATCCTCTTCTGAAAAGAAGTTCTTGTGTGTCGGTCAATCATGTGAGACATTTTTTGACCACTATTTTACCGTAAATACGGACCACGGTGGTAGCCCGAAACTCACAATATATACTATTATGCAAAATCTCAACGAAGTCACCCATAGTTAATTACTCATCGCCCCTCCCCCTCCCCCCTAGTCCCCAACATTTTCTATATAATATAGATCTTTAATCCTGTTTAATTATTTGTTCTTGGGGAAAAAATTTAGTAAGAAAAAGGTATTGAAAAATAGGGGTTTCTGATATTTGGAACTGATGGAGGAAGTGAACAAAAACTTCGAGATTCTTATGCAAAGACAAAAAAGAGCACTACAAGAAAATTAAAGAGTCCAATCAAGCACTTACAGAAGCTCTTCAAGAAAAGGCCAATTTTGACGGTATGACACAGGAAGTCAGTGAACCCAAAGAAGGAAAAGGACTTTCACATGCTAATGCTCGAGGGGATCATGGAAAAAAGAATGTTGAGTTTGTTGAGCAGCTTGAAGTTATCATCAAGGAGCCATATGAACCCATGCTGAGGCTGAAGAACTCAACAAAAATGATGAGATATGATGGATATTTTGAGTCCAATGGAACACAAAGTGAGTTCAGCAGTAATTTATCAAGACAACTCCAATAGTATGTCTGATAAGAATCAGCTCCTTATGGTTTTCAAGTTATCAATATGCTTACAAGGAGGTTAAACATATATATGAAGTCAAGATTGTGGATTATGGATTTTCCCACACTTTAAAACTCGAGGATGAGTTTTTCTCAGTTGGGGCGAGTGATGAGGATTTTTGAAGGGGTTATTGTTAATATTATTATTTATGAATAATTTTACTGTAATTAAAGTACATCTTTCAGTAGGTTATTTTAGATTTGTAATTATCAAACATTATTTTTGTTAATTACAATTAGTGGGTTATTAGATAATAATGAAGAGTTTCTTTATCAAGTCAGATTACTTTAGAAGTAGAATTTCATGTTCTCTATATTTTGATGTTATCCATTCTTGGAATTTCAGAGTTGAATATATTAACTTGAAAAGGCTTGTGTGTGTGTCTCTACCTATTCCCTGCAAGGATAGGTTCCTATTTTCCTCTTCTTTCTTCCCATTTATTTCTTTCCTAAACCCTTTTTTTGAACTTGTCCTGCATCAGGAAGTCCATTTTGTTTTAGTCAATGAATTCTTATGTCTCTTGGATATTTTGTCAGATAATGGTTTGTCACTGCAAAGCATCTCTAGGTGGTCGAATGGGATGTGGGGATGGATGCCTGAATCGGATGCTTAACATTGAATGTGTTAAAGGGACGTGTCCATGTGGGGAACTCTGTTCAAACCGCCAGGTATTTGACCCTTTCGACAGATTATTGATTTATTTATTTGATCGTTCTCTATTTTTAAGGGCACACGTTTGATGTTATTCGGGTTGCACTTTACAGTTCCAGCAACGAAAGTATTCCAAATTGAAGTGCTTTCGAAGTGGAAAGAAGGGCTACTGGGCTTCAGTTAGTAGAAGATATTCGTAAGGGGCAGTTTCTTATCGAATATGTTGGAGAGGTAACTTGGGCACTTTGTTATATATTGGTTTCTGCTTTGAATGGTGAACAAAGAATTTAAAATACTGAGGATGACCTCTTTTTTAGCTGGTTATTCAAAATCATGTTTATGATATGTCCATCGATCCATCCATTTCGATACAATTTATCCAATTTGAAAGTTTTTATATTTATTGTACGCTTCTAACCAAGATAAATGGTTTGGTGACTTCTCCAGTCTTTTCTGTTCATCATCCTGAAATGACATGGAATTTGAAGTTATTCTTCTGCTAGTTTATTGATCTAACAAACTTAGCACTGATTTTATTGTGCAAAGATATGTGTGTCCGTGTCTTTTTCCATCCATTTTTTATTATCTCACGGACATGGAATCTGAAGAAGTTCTTCTAGCAGTTTATTAGACCTAACAACTTTGCACTAGTGTAATTCTCCGTATTTGTGTATATCTTTGTCCTTAATGAACTTGATTTCTTACTGATGAGTTTTTCTTGCTAAAAAAATCATGGTTTTATAGGTTCTTGTTATGCATGCGTACGAGGACCGGCAAAGAGAGTATGCTTTGAAGGGTCATAAGCATTTTTATTTCATGACATTGAATGGCGGGGAGGTTTGTCAATCGGCACTTCCTCGTTGCTACTGCAAATAGTTATTAAATTATTCTAAAGAACTACTGATTTTGCTTGTAGTTTTATTAAATGCCCAGTGCATAGTTAGTGTATTCTTGTCAGGGAATCATGTTTTTGCTTCTACAGAGACTGGTTGGTAGTATAAATAAGCATGTTGTTCCTAGTGTCAGTGATGTTGCAGCACATTTTAGAAGTACGTGAGGCGTGGTAAGGTAGTTGGGGGTATTAAGAAACAGACTTAAAAGTATTAGGTTCCTTTGTCACCCTCTTCTTCTCTCTCTGCTTGTCTTTATTTTCATTTGTTTGTTTGCCTGCTGAAAATTTTATTTACTATTTGTGTTTTTTCTTCAACATAACTCATGAACTTTAATTAAATGTTCTCGTGTTTTATTTATCAGGTAATAGATGCTTGTGCTAAAGGAATTTAGGTCGTTTTATAAACCACAGCTGTGAACCGAATTGCCGTACAGAAAAGGTGAATACATTTGTGAGCATGAATTCTCTGTTTATTTTAAAATATTTTTTTTTCTGCTTTCCTTTAAATACTTTGAAGATGTGTGGACGAGCTAGTTCAGAACGGATTTCTGCTGAAGACAGAATTTCTGTTGAGATTTCTTACCCTTTTTCCTTTCTACATCCTTCTAACTTGTTTCTCATTGTCTTCACCTTGTATAAACGTAATATATTTACCAATAGAAATAAAAGTAAATATATGTATAAATGTATCTATCTTTTTTTTTTTTATAAATTTGCAAAGTGAAACAGGGTAGCTTTGCTTGGGTTGAGAAGGCTGATGAAATATGAATCAATATTGCAATTTGATATTTATAATAAGTTTGAACACCAATCATTTGTGCAAACACCCTTACGCCTCCTATGACTATGTGGTATCGCTTCTCAAGGCAGTATTCATCCTACTTTATTTTTTTACATTGGAAATGTAAAATTTTCAGCAACTAGAAGATGGTTTTTGTAAAGATATCATAGTTCTTAGAAAAGTAATTTCGTAATTATTACGTGTTTGTAATCTGTTTGATTTCATGTGTTAAGGGTAGGGTATACTAGCCTGGGCTGGCATATTGTTTCAAATTTTAAGGGAAATAATAGGACTTTGTCATTTTGAAGCAGTGACTAATAAAAAGGTAATAAAAATCACATTTGTCATCGACTTATTTACTTATCAAATAGTTCTGATTTGTCAAGTTGTACTGGTTGGTGTTAGGCTGTATTCTTAAAGGGACTATTGTCATACTTATAAAGTAACTTTAATATTTCTTATGTTGTCCCTTCCATTATAATTTTTTCTTTATTCTTAGGGGAAACTATGGTTCTGTGTAATCTTTGCTCGATTTAAGACTTGTTTGCACCAGGTGGTTGGCTACGGGCTCTTCCTCCATTTAAAAAAGAAAAGAATAAAATAGGAAGACTTGTGTGATACATACTCTTGAAACTTGTAAGGAACAAGGCTTTAATGCAAAAAAATTAATATTTTTATTTGATTTTATATTCTTCAAATGGAACCTCAAAATACATTTAAATTTTAACTGGGTCTATTAAACAATTTTAAATTCAATTTCCCATTGGGGCCAGAATCCAGAATTAGTTATCAAAAGAAAAAAAATTGTTTATTAAATCTTTTTCCCCGTTTGACCTAGTTGACTAATAAAACTGTCAAATCGACCCAGTCAAATGTACACCGAGGGTTGATTCGCAAAAACAAAAACATCATGGTTTAAGTTGTAAATTTGGATAACATCTATTTTTATTTTATTTTTCATTACAGCCAAGAAATGACTAGTTTAATACAACGTAGCCGTTATCTCTATATAGTAGTTCGCTTACGTATGCATTTCTCTATATGGAATATTGGCTTAAACCTGTGTTATTGAGGGTTGTTGGATTTTGTTACAAGGGACTCAATTTTAGAAGTTGAATTTGTTGTTGCTTAACTTGCAGCTTCTGTGTTATAAATACATTTATATCTGTTGTCAACATTGTTAATTATTAACTCTTCTTGAGACAGTGGATGGTGAATGGGGAAGTTTGTATTGGACTCTTTGCACTGAGGGATATAAAGAAGGTACACTTCTTCATGCGCACTCAAATGCTTAGTCTTTTTATGTTTATTTAAATTCAAACTTGCTGGATAGTGAAGTTTGCTGCTGTAATTGTTTACTTGTAATTAAGATGGCCTAGAAAATTGCTTTGGTGTGCAATCCTGGCATGCAGAAAACTAAGTTGCTGCTAAATATGTGATTCATTGCTCTTCACTTCACTCTGTTGCTTTAATTGGAACTGTTTGTTTTAGCAAATTAATTTTTTTGTGAATCTGATGCACATTTTTGTTCGCCAACAATAAATAGGGTACTATGCAAATAGTAATAAGTTTCGTGAGTAGGAAATAAAGGGGAAAGAGGAAAGTAGAAGACATGATAGATTTATACTATATGACACCTTATTTTTATTATTATTAAAATAATTTTGTTTTGGTGTGTGTTTGGGGTTTTTTTTTTTTTTTTTTTTTTGGGGGGGGGGGGGGGTGGTGGTGGTTTGATTTAGATTTCTATGATTTTTCTAAACATTTTTCATGTCTACCAAGAAAAAAGTGCAAATGCTATGACATGTGCAAGAAATATCCAATTAGCTATATATATATATATATGCTGTTACATAAAGGAAAGAGAGAAATGGAGTGTAAACTAGGGTCCCCTGAGTGTATCTCCTCTCTCAAGTATCCTACTTGAGTTTCTATTCACAATCTTCTGATTCAATAGATGAAGATTTGAAGTCGCTGCCTTCATCTCCCTATATCACAACCTGATCAATCCAAAACCCTTGGTGACAATCAGCAGAATTACAAATGAAAAAGATTTAGAATCGAACTCAGGTAATACAACATTTTGAATTGTTGTAGTATTTTGAATATTTTTGGATACATTACATATAATCTCAAAAGGTTGGGATTCTATAGTCAAATAGAAATTTTCTCTAACTCAACTCAACAAATTCTTTCTATTCCATAGTTGGGATAGGCTGAAAAATTCAGAGACAAGGAAAAATGGTTTTCTGGTACAAAAGGACTTTCTTTTGTTGGTCAAATGGTTTTACGCTTTGGTCTTGTGATAAAAATTGTATAACTTTTAGCAGACCACACTTCATAGGTCTTACCACTGCATGAATTTAGTTTGATATGTTGAAGGCGTAATACATCTTAATAAATTAGATGATCTGAATGAAATAACATCTGAATCTAAAAAACTGTTTGATAACTAAAAAGTGTAAAACATATTAATGACACTATTTTACCATTTTAACCCTCTGAGTTATTTAAAATTTTATTTGAATGATCTTAAAATTTGAAATTGAAGGAGAACAATATTTATTGAGGCTATTTTTGTCCATAAATTTTAAATAAACTATTAAGAGGCAGCTCTTAATAGTTAAGATTTGAGTTTCTGTCTTAACGATTAAAAGGCAAAAAAAAAATTACCAAACAAGATTTGCCTTTGACCGAATCAGAGGCAGGTGAATTAAAAGTCATTCAGACACAAACAAACACCACCTTAGTCTATATCATGACTTGATGTAGAGCGGAAGTAGCAAACAAATCCAATTCTTAGCTTTCTAGCATAAGATTGGGCCGATGTGGTTAAATGTAAGTGTTGATAGGTGAATGAGAATTTAATTAACTTGTCCAAGTTAAGATGCTTGATTTACGGGGAATAAATCACCTAGAACAAACAATTGAATATCACAATTATAATATTATAATAACCAAAGATTAGTTGTTTCATGGGCTCTTTAAACATATTGATGAGGAGCAAAAGAAGATCAAGAAATTGATTATTTATTATTTTTATTATTATTTAGAGGCAAGTATTTTGGTAATTAATGCAATTATTTATTATTTGTATTAGGTAGGTGATTTTAGAAACTTAATTATGTTAATAGATTTTAATTAGGAGTTATATCCTTTATATTAGGTTTTTTACTTGGTACTAAGTCGTAGGTTTCCTATATAAGTAGTTGTAATCTTTATTGTTATTTTGGCTTGAATATATTATTGATTTGAGAAAATAATTATGTTGGGCTTTTTTGTGTGTTTCTTTACCGAGCCTTTGCAAGGATATGTACTCATATTCTTTATTTGCACCTTGTCCTACATTTCGTACAAAGAGCTATAATTCCAAATATATTTTGTTTTTACCCAATTTTTTCCTACCCATTTTTTTGCCTATCTTCTTTTATGGAAGTTCACTAGACAATTGAAATTTAATTTTTTGAGACAAAAGTAAGATTTGCAGTAGGAATCGTCATTGCCGTATTCTCCATCTATCCCACCAACAAAAAAAATCCATTGCCGCACTTACACGTACTAACACAAATGTTAAAGTAATTTTGCCAACTCATACAAATAAATTCAAGAAGTCAACTGTCCTAAGGTAGAGCAAGATCTTTTACATGTTTAGACTCCTCTTCTTGAAGAAGCGGAAGTTGTGGATGTTATACCAATTGAAGATTCATATTTGGTTTGCAATAACGATATTCCAGAGGTAATTCAAGTTGATGAAGAGATTGAACACACATAAAAAATGGAGATCGAACATATTGACTTTCTCATTCCAAGTATAGTATTTGAATCCCAAACTACATTAAAGTTCGCTATAATGTCAATATTGTTCTCGAAAAAGTTGTGATCATGGAATGGTAACATCGAATACACAATGGTTTGTTGGAACACATCTTCCAGATTGTGGTTTATTATCTTTTGATATTACAAAACTCGAGTTTTAAGTTTTTTTCAATGGTGGAGAGAATAATGCGGAGCAGAAGAAAAAGATCATGAAATTGATTATATATTATTTTGTATTATTATTTAGAGACAAGTATCTGTTAGCATGATGTCAGTAGTCAATGGTCAATGGTTTGCTAGTAAATGGTCAGCAACTCAGCATGTGTTAATATGTCAGTAGGATAGTCATATGTCAGTAGTCAGTAGTTAATGTAAATGTTCCCTTGTATTCTTGCTATAAAAAAAGCAACATCATGTAATCAATCTTCAATATATAGAAAATACATTCTCTATAATTCCTTACATGAAACTTACATGGTATCAAAGCCGGCTTCATTTAGCAGAAACTTTTTCCTTCTCATTCTAGTTGCTGCGTATTAACAGGAGCTTAGCTCCATTAATAGTAACTCTCGTTACTATTTTTTTCTCATACAAACCTTGCATAATCAGTTTTGTTGGAGAAATTGATGTCATATTAGGGTTCTAAACTACCAGGCAAGCAGACCGGAGTTTTTCTTTTTCCGACCCACTAGCCCACGCGCCACCACGCACCACTCACGCGCCTGACTGCCGACATCACGCGCCGACGTTGACCGGTGCGTGACACCTTTTCCGGCGACTTTTTCCGACGCGACACTCTTTCATTCCGGTCGTTTCTCTCTCCTGCTTCCATCTACAGTGGTCGTTTAGCATGAAACACAGGTTTGCATGGTATTATATCATTTTGGCCTTACAGTATTCCCTGGTAGTTACTTCTTTGGCCAGTTAACTATTCAACTGTGTTCACTGTCAGTTGTATTAAGCTTACTTGTTGGCTTTATTGCTCTAAATTAAGCCTGTTAGTTTCACTGCTATTTGTTTCCTGTTGTAACGGAAAGTCCATTACATTTTTTGGAATAACCCTGCCATTCCTTGTTAAGCCTTTAGATTATCCTTATTCTTGGATAAATTCTTGTTGCTCCTTTACCATGGCTGAATCTAGTTCTATTCATAATGATAGTACTACATAACCAAATACAGGACAGTTAACTAGAAACAATCACCTCAACTCTGCTTTGGCTCTCAGTTCGTTTAAATTGGATGGATCCAATTATTTGGCATGGTCTCAAGCATGTCGTATGTCAATTGAGGCCAATCGTATGCAACATTTTATCAATGGAACAACTACTATGCCTACACAACTACTATGCCTACACAACCCGGGTTGACCCTAGAAAAATGGAAGTCTGATAACTCCATGGTCAAGACATAGCTTTTCAACTTGATGGAACCAAGTCTGCGGAATAGTTATATGTTTTTAGGCATTGCCTATGAACTTTGGGAGGCTATTTCCCAAACTTTCTCTGTTTTCGGTGATATGTCTAAGGCATATGACATTCGAAAAAAAATCCGTGAGCTGACTCAAGGGTTTTTTTTTGTTGCTTAATTTGCTTGTATATAAAAAGGAAGAATAATGAAACAATGGCAAAGGGGCATACCCCAGCGGCTTTAAAATGATCATCATAGGACAACCCCCATGAGGATTAGACTAAAGAAAGACAACCAAATCAAATTGAAAGACAAAGGCCCTAAGCCTAAACAACCATACAAAAGATAACAAAGCGCTAAGCCTAAGCAACCTAACAAAAGGAGTCAAAGCATCCCTGCAGCCCACAAAAGACCAAAAACAGCAAGCCAAGCTACAGCTGCCCTCCAGCCCAAACAACAAGGAGAAAGCCTATGCATTCCAAAAGCCCAAGACATAGAGAGAACCCAAAGTAAACAGCAACAACAGCAAATGGACCAGCATATCCAACAGCCCAACTGCTTGATCTCCTACCCAAACCAGAAAGCAGGCTGGACCCGACCCGAACCAGAAAACAGGTTGGACCGGTGCTAAGACAAAGTTCGCAGAAGAGGCTGGGCAGCAACCCAGAAACCAGAGACTGTTTGCAGAAAACCAACCAGCCCCAGCATTACCAATACCAGCTTCCCAGTAGCTCATCAAAGCAGCAAAACCCATTTCAGAACAAGAAAACTACATCCACAAACGAAGGCTGGGACAGTTTTGAGCCGCCTTAAGGAATTTCGATGACGAAGATAATCGGGACTTGATAACATTTACTATATCCCTACTCAGGACCCAAGATGGCATCTTAACCCTATTATGAACAATGGAGTTTCTAACAGCCCATAATTTGTACACAGAAGTAGAAAAGACTAATTTTAAAATTTCAGACCTTAAGTTACTCCCTTTAAACTGAATAATGTAGTCCACAAGGCTATCCCAACTCAAAGGAACATTTGGCCAAGCTCCAGCAGCAAGGACAGAAGATAAAACTGAGGAAGAATAGGAGCATTCAAAGAACAAGGGAGAAAAGGTCTCAGCATGAGACTCGCAAAACACGCAGTTCATGGGGCGGAAGCTAGTGTAGGATGAGAACAAATCATTTGTGGGCAGCCTATGACGGATAGCCAACCATAACGTAAAAGAGAACCGAGGGATATGGTGAGAATGCCATAACAGATTAGCCCAAGGTACCTTTAGCGCATGGGATCGAATGGAATCCCAAATAGTGGAGGCCTTAATAGATTTTATCTCTCGGTTGTCCCAAAGAATCATGTCCACAGCATCAGTTGGTGGAGGAAGGGAAGAAATGATACTACGAAATTGCTGCACGTCATGATGGTTACGATGGTTACTCGAAGGTAAGGACGAAGCTCCCAAGGAAATAATGGAAGAGATACGAGCTGAAATGGGAATTCTGGAATTGGAAAGAAGGGACTCAGAGGGGTTAATGGGTAAGCCATTCAACCACGGGTCATGCCAGAAATTCTTATTAGCAAGGACTGCAGAATTGACCCATTTGGCCCATAAGGAAGGGGAAGAAGGGGAAATGACCTTAAGGAGATGGAGAATGATGAGAGCCATGTTCCATTCAACAAGATTCTTGATAGAAAGGCCCCCTTCACAAAGGGGGAGAGAAAGATCCTTCCATGAAACTTTAGTACCATGCGTGAGAAGAGACGGTTCCACAGAAATCTGCATAAAATGGGTTGAATAGATCGCAAAACAGCTTTTGGAAGGATAAAATGGGCTGCCCAGTAAGATTGAATGGCAAAAAGCACTGATTTAATCAACTGCACTCTACCAGCATAAGAGAGGAACCGAGATGTCCATGAAGAGACCCTGGCTGTGATCCTCAGAATCAGTGGCATGCAATCTGATTAATATACTAAAATATAATTTGCCAATCAAATTAATGCCCTTTGGCAGGAGCTTGATCATTACAGAGTTTTCTCAACCAAATGCACTGAGGATACAACCGCTTATCAGAAGTTTGTCAGCGAGGATCGAGTTGTTGATTTCCTGGCTGGTTTAAACATAGAATATGATCAAGTTCAAGCACAGCTAATTGGTCAGACACCTTTTCCATCACTACGAGAGACTCATGCTCCAGTCCAGCAAGAGGAAAGTAGACCTCGGGTGATAGTTCCAACCTTAAACCCCTGTTGACCGATCAACCATGGTCGCTTCACATCCAAAACCTACTTTTCTCATTCAGTCTCCTGTTGAGAAGGGAATCTCCAGAATGTGATTATTGCGGAAGAAAGAATCATACTAGGGATCGCTGCTTTAAACTTTATGGGCCTCCTAAAGGACGTGGAGGACGGTCTGGTCGTGGGCGTGGATCCCATGCCTACATGTGTACTCCACCTCTTCCTGTTGATGCACCCAATACTTCCGATACTACTTCTATTGTCACTCTTGAGGAAATTTTAGTTTTTCGGAAATTCTGCTCCAAACCTTCTCATTTTGCCTAGTTAGGTATACTTCCTTGTGCAGTTCATGTTTTATCCACTTGTCCTAGTTGGATTATAGATAGGTGCCTCTGAGCATATGACCGGATCCTTCAACCTCTTTATATCATACACACCCCACTCTGAAAAAGACATGGTTCGAGTAGCCGATGACTCTCTGTCTTCTATCTCCGAGAGTGGTGATATTATTTGTACTTCTTCATTAACACTATCATCTGTTCTCCATATTCCTTCATTTACTGCAAACTTATTATCTGTCCAACGTCTTTCTGAATCTCTACACTGTTCAGTCACTTTTTTTTTCAAATCGTTGTGTTTTTCAGGACTTGGTGACGGGGCAGATGATTGGCAGTGGTAGTGCAGTTGATGGCCTCTATTATTTAGATGTTCCCTCATCTAACATATTCTCTACTCAGGCTCTTCACTCTACTTCAGACTCCAGCCTGACCTCTCTCCATCAATGATATCGACGTTTGGGTCATCCTTCTTTTTCAGTATTGGAGTCTTTATTTCCTTCGTTAGTTAAGCAATACACCAAAACTCAGTTTCTATGTGAACCATGTGAATTCGGTAAACACAAACGATCGACTTATTCTGCTATTAACAGTCGTCACTCTGAGCCTTTTTTTATTATTCATACTGAGGTATGGGGACCCTTTCGGGTTGTTTCCCGTTCAGGCTTTAAATGGTTTGTTAGCTTCATTGATCGTCATTCTCGTGTCACTTGGATTTATCTTTTACGTTCCAAAAATGAAGTGTTTGGTTGTTTTCAGGACTTTCATAAAATGATTCAAACTCAATTTAACGGTAAAATCAAAATTCTTCATAGTGATAATGATCGTGAATATAGTAATAATCATGGTTTTGAAAATTACCTCTCTCAGCATGGCATCATTCTTCAAACCATCTGTGTCAAAACTCCAGAACAAAACAGAGTGGCGGAAAGGAAAAATCGAAATTTATTAGAGATCACCCGCACTCTTATGTTCACAATGACAACTCCTAAATTTCTATGCGGAGATGCGGTTTTGACTGCTGCATTCCTTGTCAACCGTCTTCCTTCTAGAATCCTTGGGAACAAAAGTCGTATCTCTTTTCTCCAACACATGACCAGCCCTTCTCCTTCGTCTCGAGTTTTTGGCTGCGTCTGCTACGTTCATGATAAGTCTCCCACTCAGGGAAAACTCGATCCCAAGGCTTTTCGTTGTGTCTTCATTGGTTATTCTCCAACCCAAAAAGGTTATAATTGTTATCATCCTCCTTCTAACAAAGTTTTTGTCACTCGTGATGTCACCTTTTGGGAATTGGAACCTTTTTATTCTGCTTCACCTTCTCCTCAGGGGGAGGATGTTATGAATGAGGAGAATCTTCCTTCTGAGGCTATAAGTTCTACTTTCCCTGTTCCTGTTGATTCCTTGGATAATTCTACATAGGGGGAGTTACATGTGCCTGAGCTACAGGGGGAGATACATGAGCCTGAATTGAGGACTTATGTTCGAAAAGGCAATAATAAGGTTACCATTTCTGCATCACTACACCAACCTTTGCTCTGAACCTAGTCTTGATAATGCTAATGGTAAGAATCCTAATCCTACTTGTTCTTATTCTGATGATACTGACATACCTATTGCTCTTAGAAAAGGGGTTAGATCTTGTACTCAACATTCTATCTCGAATTTTGTAGCCTATGATAAATTATCTGTATCCTACCACTCCTTTGTTTCCTCTTTGTCTTCAATATCAGTTTCTCAGGGTTGGAGAGAAGCAATAAGTGATAAGAATTGGAAACAGGCTATGATTGAGGAGATGAATGCCCTGAAAAAAAATGATACATGGGAGCTAGTTACTCTTCCTTATGGAAAGAAACCAGTTGGTTGCAAATGGATATATACAGTTAAACAAAAGCCAGATAGGACAGTTGTGAGACTTAAAACCAAGCTAGTTGCAAAAGGGTATACTCAAACCCATGTGATTGATTACTAGGAGACATTTGCTTCTGTGGCGAAGATGAATTCTGTTCGTACCATAATCTCATATGCAGCGAATCTTGGCTGGGATATTCAACAATTGGATGTGAAAAATGCATTCCTTGACGGTGACCTGCAAGAAGAGGTATATATGGAAATACCCTCTAGTTTTGCTTTATCTGTCACTAAGGGTAAGATTTGTAAACTGCGAAAGGCTTTATATAGTCTGAAGCAATCTCCCAGAGCTTGGTTCTGTAAATTCCACAAAGTAATGACAAGATTTGAGTACAAGCAGAGTCGAGCAGATCACACTCTATTTGTCAAACAGATAAATGGTAAGACTGTCATTCTTATTGTTTATGTTGATGACATTGTGGTGACAGGGGATAATAAAGAAGAGATAGCTAATCTCAAAGTAACTCTGGCCAAAGAATTTGAAATCAAAGATCTTGGTCCCTTAAAATATTTCCTTAGTATTGAAGTTGCAAGATCTTCCAGTGGGATTTTTCTATCTCAAAGGAAGTATGTTCTTGATCTGTTAACTGAAACTGGCTTGTTAGGATGTAAGCCTACTGATTCTTCTATTGAAGTTAATCATCATCTAGTAGGAGGCATAGGATCCACGGTTGATAGAGAAAGATATCAACGTTTGGTGGGACTATTGATATACCTCTCATACTAGACCTGATATATCTTATGCTGTGGGAATAGTGAGTCAGTATATGCATGATCCTTGACATTGTCACATGGAAACTGTTTACATCAGATTACTGTTCATTTGTTGGAGGTAATCTTGTTACTTGGCGTAGTAAGAAACAGTCCGTGGTCGCAAGATCCAGTGCTGAGGCCGAATATCGAGCTATCGCTTTGGATATATATGAACTAATGTGGCTTCAAGATTTGGGTGTTACAACTAAAATGCCTATGCAGTTATTTTGTGATAATAAGGCAGCTATTAGTATTGCAAACGACCCAGTCCAGCACGATCGAACGAAACACATTGAGATTGACAGACACTTTATCAAAGAAAAATTAACCAATGGTCTTATTTGCTTACCTTTTGTAAAAACAGATCATCAACTAGCTGATATTCTGACTAAAGGTCTTAGTGGTAAGATGTTTCATCCATTGTGTTTCAAGTTGGGTATGCGTGACATCTATACACCAACTTGAGGGGGAGTGTTAGTAGATGTCAGTAATCAATGGTCAATGGTCAGCATATGTTAATGTCAGTAGGCTAGTCATATGTCAGTAGTCAGTGGTTAATGTAAATGTTCCCTTGTATTCTTGCTATAAAAAAGCAACATCATGTAATCAATCTTCAATATATAGAAAATACATTCTCTATAATTCCTTACATGGAACTTACAGTATCTTTTTAATTAATCTAATTATTTATTACTTATATTAGGTAGGTGATCTAGAAGTTCAATATGGAAGTAGATTTTAGTTAGGAGTGTTTTTGGTATTATACTAGGGCTTTTTACTGGGTTGCAAAGTCGTAGTAGGTTTCTTATAAAAGGAGTTGTAAGTTTTGGTATTATTCAAACTTGAATATCTTATTGATTTGATTTTTTTTGTTCTTTTGTATGTGTTTTTTTAGCGATTATATAGGGTATATTGTTATACCCCACCTTGTCCTACATCATATATTGTTATAATAGGGAAAGATACGTTGAACTAGACAAAAATAATCACCAAGCAAAAGCTGTGTTACAAGACTCTTCATCTTTTGAAAAGTACCCGTATCCATATAAGACGACATGGGTGTGGGTAACAATGAAAAATATTTTTGAAATAGTCTAGTCCAGTGTTGGACACTTCCATGGATCCTTGTTAGGATTCCTGAGTCTATGTAACATGAAGTAAAAGATATCACTTGATTTTCAAGATAAACATAGAAAGGGGACATTTTGATATAATTTATTGTATACCTAATAAGATCTTCCTAATTTCCAATCAAATCAAATATTAAAGATATTCTAAAAAAATTTATCTTCCTAAATAAAAATAATAAAACATTATTACCCAGAAATATAAAATTAGTTTACATAGAAATATAAAAGTAGATTTCTTGGGCTACATTTTCCCTACATCAAAAGAAATTCGGCCTCGACTTTTGTTGGAGGTTGCTAAAGAGATTTCATTAATAGAATCTTTTTGAACTTGAGGAGATGTATTTTTTTTTTGCTAAGCAATATACAATGGCTAAGGGGCATACCCTAGAAACTATAGAGGGATCATCATGAGACATTCATGAGGATCGAACTATAGGAAACAACCTAAATAAAAGGAGAACTCATATAAGAGGGGATACATTTACAACCAAGTGTGATAAGAATGACATTTTAAAACACCTTGTTTGAACATAGTTGATGTAGAGAGACTGTCTTTGATCAGAGAGATTATTTCGTTATACAAGATGTTGAGGGGCAGCAATGAACCATCATGGAGCAGAGGAGATGTATTTTTGAGATTTGATGAACTTTGAACTTTCCAATCTTTGTAACAATATGTATCCAGTCAGTACATTGTGTTGCAGAAAAATAATGTATAATTAATTTCTTGATTAGCTATATATAGATGGACTAACATAACAAACATCAAATGGATCTTCAAAATGATGCTGAAC
Organism: Panax stipuleanatus; assembly: GCA_020205555.1. NCBI lineage: Eukaryota > Viridiplantae > Streptophyta > Magnoliopsida > Apiales > Araliaceae > Panax > Panax stipuleanatus. The sequence continues at coordinate 113,590,198 of CM035124.1, forward strand.
TTTAATCCACTCAACGCTACTGAAGATGATGGCAAACCGGCAAACCGGCAAAGTGGGCAAATTTCATTTCAAATGACCCAAACATTTGTCAAAAATTTATGGTGAAACGTATTCTTCTGAATGCCCAGAGTTAATCGTCAACTTGCTTCATTCGACAACTAGATCTGGAATTGGTTTGGATGTGAGTGACAACTCGATTTCGAACGACATATTTACTGGAATAACATACTTTGATACCAAGTGATGCAAAGCAGAATTAGCGAACCCACAAACTACCCTTAGCTTTCTAACATTGATTTCTATTAGAATATAAAGACAACATACTGAATATGCTAGCTGTGCTTCTCTATAGCCTTGCTAGCTGTGCTTCACTATAGCTGTGCTACAGCTGTAATATCATTTAGGAGAGTAACTGTTGCTCCTTGTTCCTCACTGTACAAGGCATATGTTAGCCCATAAGTCACTGTACATGGCTGCCCATGTACAATGCTTCTATTTGTATAAATCAGCCTCGAATGTAATAGAACAATACATAAGCAAATACTACAATGTAGATATTCAATTGAGAAGTCTACCTAGCATAGTTCTTCTCTTTCTTCTTGCTTTCAACATGGTATCAGAGCTAAGTTCCTTGTTTAGAGCTGCTGCTTATTAAACAGAGTTCACGGAACTCTCTTTTCCCTTTTTTCCGTTGCCGTTCTCTAGTTTCAATCAGAAAACTAGTCGAATCAATCCCTTTGGAGAAATTAAGCACATAAGTGGTTTACCCATTGTCGGACGACCAACACGGAGCTTTCCGTTCTCCGACCCACCGCCGCACGCGCCGTCCCACTCGCCTGCAGCCGACGCCACGCGCCTCCTTCTGCCAGGCGCGTGAGGCTTATTCCGGCAACTTTTTCCGGCACGGCTTTTTTTAGTTCTCTTTCCAGCTATGGTGGTCGTCTAGGTCGAAAATCAGTTTGCTGCTGTTGCGGCTGATTTTCGTCAGCTGCTGCTATTTTTTCTCTTAGTCCTGTTCAAAATTTGTTTTTGCCTCTTGTTTCTGCTGCTTGATTTTGGTTCTGGGCTGCTAGCTTTCTTCTTGAAACCAATTTCTTTCTTTTTCTTTGCTCCAGTTGTAGCTCACTCACTCTCAAATATAGCTCTGCAGCTCCTTGCCTTTGTTTCATGGTAATGAGCTAACTCATTAGGGGGTGGTGTGGTTGGATGCTTTGGTTTCATGTTTCATGGTCGTGTGGTTGAAAATCCCACTTGCAGCCACGTTATTGCTTAGTTGTTGCATCTGAATCCCACTTGCAGCCACGTTATTGCCTTGTTGTTGCAGCAGTTGGTCTGCACATGGTTTCCTGTTTGGGGCAGTGTGCGCTTTTCCCATGTGGATTGGTCTCTTAGTGCAATACAGCTGGTCCCTTCTTATTGCTGCACATTGATAGCTTATTTTGGTGCCCATATTGAAATAGCTGTTACTCCTGCTGTTTCTACTTGAGCTGCTATTGGGTTTGTTTTGGCTGCCCATGTTGTTGGTTCAACTGAATTTGCAGCAGCATCAAGAACCCATCATCCTGCAGCTTTCATCATGTTGATCAGTGGTCTTATAGAATGAGATTCAAGTTTGCTTGATGTTCACTGTCAGTAGCCTTTGTATGGCCTTGTGGTGCATCTGTTAGTTTTTTCAGAGCTTCCTTTACTACTATTTGACGTGAACTAAGACCCAAATTTTGAACTCTCTTAATAGCTCCTTTTTCGATCTATCTTTGGCCAATTCCGAGTGGTTTTGATGATGGCTAGAGTATTTAGAAGAGTTGGTTACTTAACATGATATCCATTGTTGATGTTTTTCCAACATGGAACATGCTTTCCAACACTCATTGTTGATGTTTCTTCCAACGTGAGATTTACCGTCATGCTAGTTTGCATTCTTCCAAATACTCTTTAGCTCCACTCTCTCGTGATTGATTCCTTGTGTTTCCAGTAGTCTTCCTTGTTTGGAGCTGCTGCTCTGTTTTGCTAGTATGGGTTACTCTTATGGACAATCCTTGTGCTTTCTTGGTGCTAATGGTCTGCTCTTTAAGATGGTTATTATTGCGGTGGACCTCGTGACTTCATTCTCAGCTCCATTGTGCTTGTTTCTTGCGCCTCCGCACTGTTGTTGTGCTGATGGCTTTGCTTACATCGCCTTGGGCTGTTAATTTCCTAATTCTCTAGCCACTTGCCTAATATACACTACCCTAAGCCTTCATTCCTACCAACTTGCAGTCCATTCCTTAACTAGTACCACTTACCAATTGGTAGTTACCTGTGGTTTACTAGAATCTTTCCTGGGCTTGCTTTTATGGTAGAGATCTTCTTATCCATTGTTGATGTTTCTTCCAACATGGATTCTTCCAACATTATATCCCTTGTTGATGTCTCTTCCAACATGGGATTTCCTCTTCTTACCCATTGTTGATGTTTCTTCCAACATGGATCCTTCCAATTTTATATCCCTTGTTGATGTCTTTTCCAACATGGGATTTCCCATTATGTTTTGTCGACGCTTCTTTGAGGGGGAGTATTAGCTCTTCCTAAATGCACTTTAATCAACTTTAGTTAAAGTTGCATTTGAGGGGGAGTTTTATGCTCTCAAGTTATATCCTTGTTGGTGTCTTTTCCAACTTGGGACTCTTTGTTCCAACACCTCTTTGTGAATCTTGGTTGATGTTTTTCCAACACCTCTTTGTTGACTCTTTGTTGATGTTTCTTCCAACAACTCATTGTTGATGTTTCTTCAAACACGGGACTCTTTGTTAGCTACTTTGATCTCTTTCAATTGCCCTTTAATGAACTTTAGTTAAAGTTGCATTTGAGGAGTATTAGCTACTTCCTTGTTTTCCTACACCCCACTTCCTGGTAGCTGATTTGCAGAACATTGGCTTCTTGGCATACTGCAGTTCTGTTGCTTGCTGCTTGGATGTATTGGTGGCTGTCTCCGTTTTTTATCTCCGGCATGGCTGGTACCTCCTGCCTATTAGTTTTGGGCCCTTGGGTTATTTATCGGGTTGCTGTGCATCTGTTGTGATCCCTTTGTCTCTTTCCTGATACTGCTGCTTGTGCTTTTCTGCAGCGACTGGAGGATGTCTTGTGGGTACCTTCTGCTGCTATCGTTTGCTGATTTTGCTGCTGCTGTTTTGTGCAGCTACTGCACTTCTTTGCTACTGAAATTTATGATTTGCTATGTTGTATCACCCATTCTGTTTCTCTGTTTCAAATTGGGTATGTGTGACATCTATACACCAACTTGAGGGGGAGTGTTAGAATATAAAGACAACATACTGAATATGCTAGCTGTGCTTCTCTATAGCCTTGCTAGCTGTGCTTCACTACAGCTGTACTACAGCTGTAATATCATTTAGGAGAGTAAATGTTGCTCCTTGTTCCTCACTGTACAAGGCATATGTTAGCCCATAAGTCACTGTACATGGCTGCCCATGTACAGTGCTTCTATTTGTATAAATCAGCCTCGAATGTAATAGAACAATACATAAGCAAATACTACAATGTAGATATTCAATTGAGAAGTCTGCCTAGCATAGTTCTTCTCTTTCTTCTTGCTTTCAACAATTTCGATGCGCTAAACATAAGCATTGCTTCGGTAAACGTGAATTTAATCAACTTGCCCAAGCCAAGATGCTTGACTCAAGGGGTATAAATACCAAAACACAGAGTATCAAAATTATAATAATAAAAGACTAGTTTGTTGTTGTCTCTTCAAAAATATATATATATATATATATGTGTATATATATCTATACATATGATAGGAGCTTTGAACTTATGCATACTTCATCACCAAGTTCCTAATTTTCAATTCTAAAAATCTTATTTTTCATAAAACTAATAAAATATTACTAACTAAAAATATGAAATTACCATTACGTAAAACTATATTTAGATTTCTTGGGCTGCATCATGACTCGTGTTGATTATGAAATAATAATCTTGGTTTATGTCGTTGCTTTCTCTGGTTATTGTATAGTCTAAACACTGAACAAATACAGGATATTCATGCTTCCCAAGTGGTCCCAGATCTTTAATGACTCTTATGCTATTGATGAAATTGCTTGTTAGTTGTCTGTAATATTTTTTATAACTGTGCTTCATATTATTAATTGCTTATGCTCGAGAGATGCATAATATCAGGGTGAAGAGGTGACATTTGATTACAATTATGTACGGGTTTTTGGAGCTGCTGCCAAAAAATGTGTCTGTGGTTCATCTCAGTGTCGGGGCTACATAGGTGGTGATCCTTTAAATGCTGAAGTTATTGTTCAGTGTGATTCAGATGAAGAATATCTGGAACCTGTTATGGTCTGTGAAGATGGTGACTTCGGCAATACAGTCTCAGCAACCAGTTCCGTTGATTTTATCGGAATGAGAACTGCAGAGAAAGATGACATGTGCCAACCAGAAAATGCTGTTGAACACTTGTTTACTGAAGATGTGCATACACCAGAGAGTTCGTCAAAAGAAAGCAAAAAAACTGATTCGTCCACAACTGCTGAATGTCTGGAGATGTCCTCAATAAATGAAGACTCTACAGAAAGAGATTCATCTGCTGGTTCAAAACTGGAAAGTTCGATGGTAATGGATGGCTTGGTGAGGTTATCACCATTTGTGCAAACTATAGAGACTTTCTTGCATCCAGATGATGGTAAGGGAGAAATCACATCTGCAGCTCTGAAAGAGTCCTCTGTACCTGAAGAAAGGTTGAATAGATCTTTTAGCACTGTCCAAAGATCTGAAACTTCTTTGACTACCAGATTAAGCAAATCAGTACCTGATTATATTAAGAAGAAGTCCAAATATGACCCAAAGGAGGACAGACATGTAGTTTCAACATCGCGTTCCATGACAAAGACATCTCGCCCATCATCTTCAGTTAAGAAAGGGAAATCCAGAATGAGTGCTGTGCATGTAAACAAACCTGCAGAGATAGTCAATAAATCTCATGTAGTACCCTACAAATCCAAAAAGCTAATTGAAGGATCCTCAAATGATTCCTTTGAAGCAGGTTTGCATTTTGTCCTCCCCCTATCCCGCAAGGGAATTTATTGCGCGGTCTTCCCATTGTAGTGAAATTTTCATTCTAATGCTTGCAGTTGAGGTGAAACTTAACGAGCTGCTAGATGCTGATGGGGGAATAAGCAAACGAAGAGTAAGCATTTTCTCCTTGTGTATTATTATCCCCCCTTTTTACCCTTTGGTGTGGTTCCCATCATCTTTAATTATAATTTTAATTGAATTCTTGAATGCCAATTCATTTCATGGTGGCTTCTTTACAGGTTTTATAGAAATTAATACTCCATAACAAATCTTATGATTTCTTACATTGATGCTTTTTATTGCTTCTTTTCCTTTCCTTCAAATTATTATAATGGCAATTAGCCCTCATACTTTTATTGGTAACTAACATATTATAGAAGATGCAATTAGCCCTCGCACTTCAAGCTGTTCCTTGTTAATAATACGTCGAGTTATATGGTTTTCTGTGTTTAATGTTTCTCTTTAACAGGATGCATCTAGAGGCTACTTGAAGCTTCTCTTTTTAACTGCGGCTTCAGGTGATAGTGCCAATGGAGAAGCAATTCAGAGGTTATTTTGAATCTTGCTCTTCATAAACTAGTCTTTATAATAAATGTAATCACTTTATTGAACTCATATTATGGATGGTTGTTAATTCTTTTTCTGTTGCAGCAATCGAGACCTTTCAATGATCCTTGACGCGCTCCTTAAGACAAAATCACGAACAGTTTTGGTTGATATAATTAGCAAAAATGGTGTGTTTCCTAGTTCTGCTGCATAAAATGTCATCTTCAGCTTTCTGTTGTTTTTAGTTGTTGTGCCCTTTAGCTTGAGGAATGACTTTGTGCTTTGTTTTTCAGGTTTGCAAATGTTGCACAATGTAATGAAGCGGTACAGAAAAGAGTTTCATAAGATTCCAATTCTCAGAAAGCTTCTCAAGGTGTTTCTCTTGGGAACTGTATATCTTTTTACTTAATGTTTTCCAAGACCTTGATAGATTAGTGTATATGGATATAATGTTCCAAGACTCCATAATGATGGCTTTGACGTGAGTGTAAATCTGGAGAATTCGGTTAGATGGATTCCAAATTTAGGAGACCATTTTGTGAAATACTGGTGCAAGCATAAAACTTTTTGGTTTGTCACCTTAATTCCACACTTCTAGACCTATATTCTCTTATTGAAACTGCTTCTCCGTATCTTAGTTGATTTGCTGGATTTGTTTGATTACCACACTTCTGGATTAATTTAGACTCTTGTTTCTACTTTCTAGTTAAAACCTTGAATGAATGGTCAATACCATGCAGTTATGAAAAGGAATATGGACAAGTACGTAACATGGCTCACTGTTTGTTTATGTAGGTCTTAGAGTACCTGGCTGTGAGGGAGATACTTACCTTGGAATACATCACTAGTGGCCCCCGATGTGCTGGGGTGGAAAGGTCAGAAAAAACAATCCTATTTTCATCATTAAATTGCTTTTCTTCTTTGATTTTATATAATTCTTTTTGGTATCTACTATTGGTCTGGTTAATTTTGACGGAGTTGTTTTAGTTGGATTATATGTGTACATATTAATTATATCCATATATATTTCAGAAATTTGGGTATGGATAATGTTTTAAGAGGGAGTCCTATGCACATGTAAAGCTGGAAGCCTGGAATAATTGGCAAACCCTGGCAAGATAGTTATGTATACATCTTATATATATATATATACACACACACACACACACACACATTTATCCACTACTTTTATAGCTAGAGGCAAAAAGTAATAAAACTAAAGTTTTTATGGTGTTAGTGAAGTTAAATTGCCCCAAAACGAATTGAAAAACTAATTAACTACCAAAGACCTTATACACACCCAAACTTTAGAACTCTTTGTTATTCAACTTAAACATAAATTGGCTAAAGAAATACTTTTTTATGTAGCTTAGATCTTTGTAGACTTTAATATTACTAATTTGTGAAATTTAATAATTCAAATCTAAAGGCCACATTTGGTGCATGAGAATGTAAGAATTACATAATCCATTAGATGACGAAGAATACTGGAAATGAAATATTCCCAGTCTAGTATTTGGATATGTCTGAGAAATTGAGTTAGAATTGTTTTTTGTTGCCATTTTCATGTTTGCTGTAGTCATAGATCGTTGAAAAGGAATCTTTCAATTCTTTAAAAAATTAGAAACTATTCACTTGAGGGGCATAAGATATCAGACGTCGCCCGGAATCCGGATAGAGTACCGCTTAAAATCAGAATGGCCACATGTTGTGTAAAATAGGTTTACCGAAGGTTTACTACTGTTCACTATGCCTGAGTCTCTCTATTTAAGATGTCCAAGAATATTCGAAATTAAATATTCTTACTCTACTGTTTGAACATGGCTGAGAATTTGAACTGGAATTTTGTATATCATTCTCATGTGAACATTGAGTCAGAGATTGTTGAAAATGAATCTTTCGATTTCTTATAAATTACAAAATTATTTATCAGAACTTAGAAGCACTTGGAGAATGTAAGATATCAGACATCTCCTGGAAAGAGTACTGCATAGAATAATACTAGCCACATGTCAGTGTCAAGTAGAGGTATCTCTGTATCTGATTTGTGTAGAGATTAGAGGGCTACACTTTTTTAAGTGCTCTTTTAATTTTGTTTTTTAGTCCATTGAGGGTGAACTTCTTGTTCCCCTTTTATTGTATTCTTTCTTTTCTATTAATAAAATTTCTTCTTTTATCAAAAAAAGGTAGAGGTACTTTACGGTTACTACTGTTTATTATGCATGTTCTCTCTCTCTCTCTCTCTATATATATATATATATATATACATATCATAGTTATCAAGGCGACAATTCGTGGCAAGGCAATAGCCGGGAGCTTAAGCGCTTAGGTGACAAAGCGCCCGACTAGTCGTCCGCAAGTCGACAAGTCTTTAAAAATGTAAATTTTATACATTTATATCTCTTTCGTTTCCTTTGATCTCTTCTTTTCTTCTCTCTTTCGTTTTTTTTCTCTTTTCCAGATCGTGCGCCTTGGAAGGTAGTCGGCCAAGGAGCCTAGGCCAACCCAAGGCGACGATTTCCTCACCAAGTCGCGCGACTTAGCTACTTCTCCCAAGTCGTTCCTTCGACTTGCTACTTGCTAACGCTCAGATGCCTAGGCGTCGCCTAGTCGACTACTTGATAACCTTGTATATATATACATACATACAAAGACTGCGTAGTCTCATAGTCAGACTCAAAATGGTGATGGAGCAAACTGCTTTCAAGGTGCTAATGCAAACTAATTCTGTACTAAAGTATCATAAGAGATTGTTGAATTAAAAACTTTTACACTGAAACCAGAGTAAAATATATTCCCTCTAATTGATGAGGCATTAGGGAGGCACAAGGAGTATTTGGAATTTCAAAAGGGCGACAAGGTGACTCTAGATCAACTCACTTCCGCAGCCTTAGAAGAGGTATTTGAAAAGGGGCAGAATGAGACCCTAGTGCAAAAACAGAAAAGTGAAGACAAGGACCTAACTCTGCTTATTCTGCTAATAGATGGAGGAAGCTCACTAAGCTTTCTAAATGAAAGCTACTCCAAGCAAAACCCAGACTGATCATCGAACTAGAAAACTTATTGGGTGGATGGATTACTAGTTCAATCAATGGTTGAATCGAACCATTATTGAACTAGTTACATCATAAATACATGAAAATATATGATTATTACTTGGTAAGATTTTAATATACTAAAATATAATGAATTTGTATTCAAATATGAGTAGAAATGTTTAATCTTAAAATTTAAAAACAAAATTGGTACCAAATTTTATTTTTTTTATTTTAACAAACCAGTTTATTAGGTCAATTTGAATGGTTTTATTGTTGAACCATCGGTCCAAGTCCAATCGGTTTTTAACCAAAAGAGTTTGATCAGGTCAAACTGAATTAGTTCCCGGTCTAATTAGTTCAACCATCTGGTCCAATTTTAAAAACATCGACTTCTAGAACCCTCTAGTGCATAGTTCAACCAATTACACCTATGGATTCCCTTCCCAAATGGTGAAAATTTTGGATCTAGGCCTGGTGAATGGACAACTAGGAATAGTTCATATGATGTAGGACGATGGGAAGAAGGAATAAGAATACCTATCCCCGCAGAGAATCGGTAAGGAAACACAAACAAAAGTACACAGTTTTAATCTCAAATCAATTCATATTCATAATCTGTCAAATAATGAAGTATTACAATACTTAAATAGAAAATAGTATTGAGACTAAGTAAAAACCCTAATTTAAAAAGGAAACAATCTCCTAATGAAAATCTACTACTATAATAACTCTCCTAATTAAAATTTATTACTATAATTAAAATTTCTAAAATATCCTACTGGATTATCCAGCTAAATAACTATATTAATAATCCAACATTTATCTCTAATTAACAATACAAAACTAATAATAAATTTCTTGAGTTTCCTCTTCCGTACCTGCATCATTCTCATTGTCTTTGAAAAAAACTCGTCCTCAAGTTTTGAAATACCGAAGAATAATAAATCATAGTCCGGGAGATGCCTTCCAACAAAATATGCGCACCCGATATTTCAATGTCATGCACAATTTTTGGAAATAACAGTGACATAATATATAAATTTGAAGTAGCTTGTGACCCGATTGTATCAACCGGAAAGAGAAAATTAACATGATTGACCTCAACTTTATCTTCCTTAATGTTTTCGCATTTGGGGTTAAACTTAACTTTAATTTCCTCACTGCGAACAATCTTTGGATATGCAAGTTATCCAAACACTTAACTTCTGTTTCATGTTTCTCCCGAGCATCAATACAATACTTAACTCCCGCTTCATGTTTCTCACAAGCATCAATATGTGATTTATCCTTGCCAACTTTATATTGGTTATTGATGTGATTAAGTATTGTAAGACATTCATCAATTGTCTTGTAAAAATTTGCATTGTGGGTTTCCTCTTGTGAATCCGTCACTTTAGTTGAATCAACACGATTAGGATGAACATTTCTTTGCACTTGAACAGAATATGGACGAACATGGTAGGCGGTTACGTACTCGTAACGTGTCTTTAAATTTGCAAGACTTGTTTCGAACCGTGCAAGCATAATTTCCAATACTCGATGCTATACGAATCATAAGACCTTTTACATTGCTCGTATTTGAGAAATGTTTGATGCTCAAATTGCTTTATCTTGGCCTGAAGAAAGTCTGGATCATTAAACTCGGAAGACATTGTATATATGTATAGGGGCTAAATTGAAAATTTCAGAAACTTTGGGGATTGAATTGAAAAACTTCAGAAACTTTGAGGGCTAAATTGAAATTTTCAGAAACCTTGGGGTACCAAAATGTAATTTGGCAGAAGAATCAGTGATGAACAGTGCATTCGGTACTGTAGCAGCAGCGTTGTACAGTTTTTTTTCTTCCAATTTTGAGATAAGTTTGAGACTACGTTGTTATCTTGGATATTGATGTCGATTCTCTAGCGAACTTCGACAATTGGCGGAAGCCAGAAAATTAGAGTAGTAATGAATCGGGTGAAATAAAAAAATATCAAGAATTTTGGTTCTTGATACTATTATGATGTAGGACAAGGTGAGAAACAGGAATAAGGGTACCTATCTCTGCAGAGAATCGGTAAAGAAATACAAACACAAAAACACAGAACTTTAATCTCTAATCAATTCATATTCATAATCTGTCAATTAATGAAGTATTATAATGCTTAAATAGAAAACTCAATACTTGGGGACTAAGTAAAAACCCTAATTTAAAAAGGAAACAATCTCCTAACTAAAATCTACTACTATAATAAAACTCTCCTAATTAAAATCTATTACTATAATTAAAATTTCTAAAATATCCTACTAGGTTATCCTACTAAATAGTTATATTAATAATATATTATAATTCAATATTTATCTCTAAATAACAATACAATGAGTTTCCTCTTCCATACCGCATCATCATATGGACTATTACAACAGTGGATGTTATCTTTTGTACAAAATGACTAAAACAGCTCAGAATAGTTCATATGGACTGCAATAATCCTTTATGGACTTCCTACATTAAGAGAAAGAAATCAGATCATGGGGGGAAGCACAAAAAAACAAACCAAAGAAGCTAGTTATGACCAAAGGGTGGTGGGTTGCAAAATTTACTCCTTGGAGATATAAAGTTGAAGTGCTTATGGCATAGTACTCACAGAAAACTATCACCACATGTCCTACTTTTCAGCACATAAATCTACTTTTGTTAACCAAAAACACAACATAATGATAAAGGGAATGTGCTATCAGAAGTTGTAGTAAGAAATCGTGTAAATCAGCTTAAAGTGGTCATTGGTCAAGTGAAAAAATGAGAAGGATGAAGTGCTAGATGAAATTTGGCGTAAAAGTATGACACCATTGCAAGCCCTTCAACCCAATGTATGCATAAAATACCACTCCAAGAGTCGAAACACCTAATGGAACCCGTGAAGAACTCATGGAGCGATAGCTGTACTAGTACAAGAAGTTAATGCAACAACCAATGTTCAAAACTGCACTTAGGTGGGATCTAGTTTTATTATTGCTGAATTAGAAGTGAAGGTTAATACAAGAATTTTCTAAGCTACCAAGCTATCCAGATTTCTTCGTTTCTTTTCAAGGAATCGAATGGCCCTCTAAACTATGTGAAAACGTAAGCCCTTGCTTGTAATACTCAAGTCCCACAGAACATGTGAGTTTTATTGTCTGTGTATATGGCTTAATTCTACTACCGAGGGTATCAATGGTCACGACGTTTGGGTGGTCTTGTGGTGATTGAAGAGCATCTATAGTGGATCGAGCATTCATTTGATTTGGACTCTGTGAAAGATAAAGCAAAGAGACTGAAGGCTTTTGTTCCATATTACAAATTTTGCAATCAAGAGCTTTGTTGTAGGCTTAGACTCACAACTGGGTGAGGAAAGGAGATCAGTGATTTACCACGGATTACTCCTAAGAGTATGTCCATCATATACTACCGATCACTCCTAAATTATGTCTATCATAACATGTTAGAATCCTCTAGAATTTTCTATCACTCCCCATCAAGCTAGAAGTCGTATGTAGTGATATCACTACATACTATTTATTACAAAATATATCCTAAGAGTTGGATATAAAATGATTCAAACATTACACAATCACACAACACAAATTATACGATTTTCAAAAATCTGTAGATTGAGATTCTCTCTTTAATTCGCATGAACTAAACGGCTCAAGTTCATGCATGTTAGAATCCTCTAGAATTTTCTAACACTCCCCATCAAGCTAGAAGTTGTATGTAGTGATATCACGACATACAGTTTATTACAAAATATAACCTAAGAGTTGGATATAAAATGATTCAAACATTACACAATCACACAACACAAAATTATACGATTTTCAAAAGTCTGTAGATTGAGATTTGCTCTGTAATTCGCATGAACTAAACGGCTCAAGTTCATGTCCATTGTTGATTTCTCTCCCTCAATACATAACTTCACACATTCACATTATGAGGATATCATGTTGCAGCAACAACGAAGAACGCTCGTCTCCTACAACAACTGTGACGGATTACCTATCTTTCCATAGCAAATATGAAGGACTCATTGCCTTCCTCAATAGAGGACACCCTGGCTTCCCAATAATCAAAGGACACTCGTTGTCCTTAAACATCGGCTTCATGAAAATCATTACTTTTCAATCAACCATCCACTTACATATTTCAACCCAAAATATTAATTTCTTAGGACAAACTACCTTTCTATTCTTCTTCTTTCCCAAAAATTTCATACAATACAGACTATTTTTTTCACCGACAAGGCGAAGCAAGACTTTTAGTTGGCCCTCCCAAGAGTTGAAGCAAGAGAAGTCCTACAAATTGCAAATCCACGAGGACATGGATGCTTTAAAGGGGAGAAGTTGTCAAGCTAATTGGTATCTTTAGGTGTAGAGTTTTCTAGAATAGGCATGGTCCATGCGAATTAGTTATGTGTGTTAGTGTAGCATAATTTGGTGTTGGATAGCCTAGTTTCTCAAGTAAGTAGATTGAGTCATGTAATTTTCATTTTCTTTGTTGAAGTTTATGATTGAAATCTCCCTTCTCCTTCTAAACCAAATTATGCTTGTAATCCCCTTATCTCTTTTGATTATCTTCGTCTCCTTTTATCATTTTGAATCTATGTCAAGCACCTAAGAGGGGCTTGATAAAAGCTCGATATCAGTATTTGGGGACGTGGTGGAAGAGAATGTTGACAATGTTGGGGGGTGAAGGAGCTAGGGGTTAGGGAGGGCGCGGATGATGATGGAGGAATGGTGGATGAGACCAACGGCGATGGTGGAGGAGAGAGTTTGATGAAGTCTTATAGATCTAGACAGGAGGTTTGATTTCGGGATCTGTAATTATTATCTTTCCTTACCCATTCCTTTGGAAGGAGTATAAGATAATCAGACCTCATCGTGGGTCTGGGGTGCTTAGGAATGGCAATGGGGTGGTGGAGGCGATTATACATCCCACCCCCATCCCCGGCCTTATAAAAATTCCCCATACCCGCCCCATTCTTCACGGAGATTAAATTTTAATAACCATCCCCATCCTTATGGGGATTTTAAACCCCCACAGGGAATTTATATCACCGCGGGGATTACTATTTTGTGAAATTTTTAAATAAAAAAAATTTAATTTTAGTTATATTTACAATAATACATATATGAAAATTAATCATATTTTAGTGCATATATGATAAAATTAAGAAAAATCAAATAATAATAATATATACACACAAGGAAACATATTTTAATTATGTAATATATACTAGTATAAACATAAATTTAATTAATATATAACTATTCGAGGGGTGGGTACGACGCAAGGATTGGCGGGTGGCGGGGGGCGGGGGGCGGGGGCGGGGGGGGGGAACCAAATACCATCCTCTCCCCATCTACATAAATAACATTCGGTGATTCCCCATCCTCGGTCAAAGTCAAAATCACGGTCCCCATTCGGGGTGGTGCGTGGGGATCACCTTGGGGATGAGACAAATTGTCATCCCTAGGGTGCCCAAATTAAATTGGTATCTAGTATTCATGCAAATTGCAAAAGGGATTTCCAGACAATTTTTTTTATAAAAATTAGACACCAAAACTGGGTATTTATGGTATAGGAATGGGATGCCTATTCCCACGGTCACATAGTCACATTCCTATTCGCCATACATGATGACTCAAGGGTCATATGACACACTGCAATCGGGTGGTCTGGGTGATTACTGTCTAGTTCAAAATGGTGAGGTCAATAAGACCCGTTTTGAATGGGTCTTGTTTTTCTAGATCCACGGGTCAATTGATTTCTTATCTCTACTTTCCACTTACAACCATTTTTCCAGCAAAAAAGACATGTACCAGTCTGCTTGGTACTGTACCATGGACTTCTTGGAATGGCAGTATATCCCAACTCCTAAGTAATCTTGGTGAGTGTAAAAGCAAAGGGGAAGGGTAAGAACTGTAATTATAAAGTGAGAGCACTTTAATAGCAAGCTGCCAACATAAGTTATTAACTGATACAATTTAAAGTCAAATCTATCAGATATCATACTCCAGAATATCACTACTATTATTGTATTCTCCCAAAACTTGTAAAATCAAAACACAATCTAGCTATATTTCCATTACAACAAAGAAACTTTAATGAACTTCCTTGCATCGACTGAATGGGACTTAAGATGTTAACCCAAAACAATTATTGGTATAGCAATATAAATTTCAATAAGTTACTTTTCCATACTAGAACATAACATTCAATTTAAATCAATAAGCTTCCAAAAAAAGCAAAGCTAATGCTATAAAAATAGGACAATTTGAGAGTGTTCAATTACTATTTTTAGGAACATCATGATGACATTCAACAATTAACATAAGAAAGTTGTTGCGGCATCAGTACTTGACAGAATGGCATTAATAACAGCTTCCTTGCCATTGCAAGGGATCACAATTATCATTCTTAGCCATAGGACCACATCAACAACAACTAAGAATCAGAGAGCGAGAGAGATAAGAGGGCAGACCTGTGTGGTTGGGCTCGATGGAGGCAGCATTGGAGAGAGGGAGGAGATGATTTGAGGGTGTTAGAAGATTATTCTAGAATCTTGAGTTTATTAGAGTATATTATTATTAGAACTTGGTCACCAAGCATGCTTGGTGTCACACATACTTGGCCCCTACTCAACTAGTAGACTATATATAAGGTTTTAGTACTCTTTGTAATGAGAACAATAATATTTCATGCATCTATTTTATCTCTAGCATGGTATTAGAGCTAGGTTGATCTTGACTATCTTAAATAAAAAAGTCTTGCTTCCGCCGCCGGCGGCACATATTCGGCGGCGAGTATTGTTAATTTTTATTGTTTAACTTCATCTTAAAGAAGAAAAAAATTTAGGTGGTTAGAGTTCAGTTATAGTTCTTTTGTTGGAGCTGTAGTTTAAGTTTTGTCATGCGTTGCTAAAGTTGGTGCTCTAGTACTCCGTTGCCCAGATTTAAGGTTTCTTTTCGAAGTTGCAAGTTCCTTGTTGCATAAAGGGTGATATATCCAGAGTAGTTAATTTCTCGGGTTGAAATATGTAAATGGTTTATTGGAAAGTAAGGATTGCATGGGGCCGAGATTTCAGGAAGACATGTGTCCTTAAATTTTTTTTAGGAGGCTAGTGAGTCCTTCGTTTTTGTTTTTGAAGGATATAGTCCTTCACATTTGTTGTAGGGGTCGAGTGTTCTCCGTTGTTGCTGGCACATGATATCCTTGGAAAGTGGAAGTGTGAAGTTATGTATTGAGGGTGAGAAATATAACTTTGGACGTAAGCAAAAAAATCAAACAATTGGGGATAACAATAAGTAGACTATATATTAAGTTTTAGTATTCTTTGTAATGAGATAACAATAATATTCCATACATCTATTTTATTTCTAACAGGGGGTCTGCAAAGAGAGGAATTGGGGATAACTTAGGGGATTTAGTATTTGTTAAGTAGTAATGCTACAGTTTGGATTGGAGTAATGAAGGTGGGAATGGAATGACTCATTCCTATGAAATGAAAAAAATTGTGTTTGGTTGCTATTGCAATGAATTTAATCATTCTTATTCCTCCCAAATTTATGAATTTTATTCCTTAGGGGAGAGTATGGAATAACTCATTCCAACTGAAATAGAATTAATCATTCCACTCTCCATTTCATTTCTTCAATCCCAACTTAGCATAAGTATTGGGCATAGTTGGAATTGGCGTCTTTTTGGGAATATTTATATATAAACAAAAAAAGGTCCGGGTCACCCTGCACTCAATGTCATCAAGGACCGGATTACAAGATCCATTTTGCCAGGTCATTTTCTTGAAAATCCAGAATGGCAAAATTAATGGGTGGTCCACATAATCTGGGGGTCTGGGCACCATATAAATTGCTAGGTCCAAGTCATAAGCATGTACTTTTTTTCCCTGTTCTCTCTTTTAACGGAATTATTTACTTGTAAAAAAAGACCTGTTTGTCATATTGAATTTTGTAAAATAAAAAAAAACCTCCTAGGTTCAAAATTTGGACATCAGAACCTAAAAGTGGAATATGGGCATAAATAAAAAAATTTAAAGTGAAAGGAGTTTCTGCCGTTCTGGTGGTAAAATCAAAACATATAGTTCGTTGGACATAGTTTGGGTGGTCCATTGTTCGTAAATTTGAATGTATCTATTGAGAATTCCATTACAAGCATGGGAATGGTACAGGTAACTATTTCTGCAGATCCCATTGTTGAAAGCACTTTAATTAGTCTAGAGAAACTGGATAAGGAAAAAGAGAGAGAGAGAGAGAAAGAAAGGAAATAGGAATAAGCACGATTTATTTGTATGTATAGTTGAAAAGTTTAGAGAGAGGACTTCCTTCATAGAATAATAACTTTTTAAAAAAATAGATAAAGAAGATTATTGATAGGAAATATAGGATACATGCAGAAGAGGATGCCTAAACCAAATAACTGAGAAATGTGCCCATAGCGGAGAACCCAGCACTAGAAATGCAGGAGATACTGATAGCATTCCATCTGCTTCAATTGTTCACAGTGTCCGTTCTATTAATAATTCAGTGTCCTCTATAAATGGTTGAAAATCCAAGCAATGCTCCCACTTTATTTTCGACTAAAATACAATTGGCACCCCAAAGTTTGTACGGTTGTTGAGGTTTGCACCGCAATGTTTTAATCGTATCTAAGTGCACCACAAGGTTCTTTTTGCTAAACAAAATGCACCCTCCAAAGGCTTTAATCAGTCAAAAGTTAGGGTGCATTTTGTTTAGTGGAAAGAACCTTGGGGTGCACTTTAACTGGTTAAAGCCTCGGAGGGTGCATTTTGTTTATCAGAAAATAATCTTGGGGTGTACTTAGATATGTTTTAAATATTGGTGCAAACCTCTACAACTCCATGACCTTTGGGGTGCAAACTGTATTTTAGTCCTTTATTTTAATTACGAAGATGTTTCATGCCTAAACATTGAAATTATACTTGCTCAGTGAATTTTTAATGGATTTTTGTACTAGAGGAGTGGTGTAAAATGATCTTTTATGAATATATGGAGTCTGGAGTCAGCCTGAGTATATTAGAGTTTAAGGAAACTTACAATATTCCCCAATTACAGGTTGACCTCAATATTTTATTTAGAATTGAAGTTAATCCTTTATTTGACTTTCTTGTTTACAGATTTCCTTCTTTGTTAGTCAACCATTCTTGATCTTGACCATAACGATATGCTGGTTTTCATTTTCTTAATTGTAGCTTATTGAATAATGGTTTACATATCCTTAATCCCTCTATGAGTTTCTAGCTACATGAATTCTATGTTACTAGTCAATTAGGTATTATATGAGATATTTTGAATACGGCAATCCAAATAACAAGAATTCATTAATTCATGTGTAAAAGACGAGATAATAGTTGTTGAAATTAGTTCCCTTCATACTTCTAAGAAAATTATGCATTTATTTACACCACTGACTTTTGTATTTGTGTTTTATTTTCCTAGTATTTATTTCCTTTTATACTTCTAAGAATATTAAGTATTATAGTTTTTTTTATACTTCTAAGAATGTTATTGTGACGCCCCCAAATCCGGGTCCCTTAAACCTCAGATTTGGTGCTCACGATACAACATACACATCTCATCTATCTACCCATTCTTTATCAATACCTTAAAACGAAACATATCATTATCCCAGGTCTAACCAACCTTTACAATACATGTCTAATAATACAAAAGATTTATATCAATATATAACATAATAAACAGCACATAAATGACACTATTCGGTTGCCTCTCTTTGCCTTTGTCCTTCCTAGAACCTTCGACTACCTCGGCTTTAGCTTAAAAGTTTTATTTTAAGCAAGGGTGAGCAATTAATTTGCTCAGCAAGTTCAAGTAAACAATAAATACAAGAACGATATATCATGGATTGAAAAAGAATTAGCAATACTGCAACAACATTCAATAGAGGGTTATTCCCAGATTTCAAGCTGAGTAATCTCTATGGATCGTGAACTCCTAGAGGAATTATCAGTTAATAAAACTGAATACCTCCAGAGTATAAGCTAATTACAAGGACTAGTTATCCTCTCTGCAAGTACGTAAGGTGATCAGCCTCATTGTACCATATATTATGCCTAATACTCAAACATAGCGCGCGGGATCGGATGTCCGACAATAAAGTTTCCCTTTTATAAGGGTTTTTCATCTCAGTCTTACATCATGAGTCCGTACCACAACAATATGGTTTGGATTGGTTTCAAATAAATGCTATGATTTCAACATATTATATCATTATCGATTTAGCCGAAACAAGTGACATAAATCTTCAATAACAAATCAGTTCACAAATAATAGAATGTTTCGTGCTTTAACAATTTAATATTAGTTTAGCCAAAACAAGTGGCGCAGATCTTCAATAACAAATCAATTCACAAATAATAGAACGTGTCATGCTTTAACAATTTAATATGAGTCTAGCCTAAACAAGTGGCGTCGACTTAGTGCTTAAACAATTCAGGCATAATTGAATTTTAAAGATAGCTTGAACACTTGTACAAATATAAAAGATTTGTATAAGTTTTAGGATTTACTCAACGTAAAAACATTGGGCAATTTAGAATTTCAAACATCGTGAAACAATCATAAAACAAAGCCAAATGAACATATGAACTTGCACACAATAATCATTGTACAAGGTTAGAAAATCAAAGAAAGTTAAGAAACTCGCATACCATAAAGTTTATAGAAACTTGCACAAAGTAATGGGGTAAAATGCAAATGTTACCACTAAGCTTTGGGTGTTTTTGGGTATTGAGCCCTTTTCTTTTGGTCAATGCAAATCGAGCTCCTTTCTATTCAAAAATTTCGATATTGAGCCCCCAGGTGCCACATGTGCGTTGACCTGATGACGTGGCACACATGGCACCGCTGACGTCGACATTTTTGCCACATGGAACCACTTACGTGTACATTTTCCAACTTATTGCCAAAAAACACGTTCCCCCAAGAATCGAACCCAAAACCTCAAGTTTGAAATTTTAATAACAAGACCACCCAAGCACCATGGGCCTAACTATTATTTTAGCAAAAGAATGAAGTTTTATACCAAATCAATTTATTTCCCCAGCAGAATATTAAAAGACAAATATACCCATGCATCTCCATGGTCGTCTCTCTCATCTAAAACTCATCATTTTTAGATCTAAAAAAGATTTCACAATTTTAATTGTTGTGTTCAATCTCTTGCGCATTCTTGTTGTACTCACTTTCTATTGGGGATTGAATTTGAAAAGTTGAACCTATTAAGCAAAAAAAATAAAAATTGAACCTTTTTTTGTTGTTGAAGAAGTTCAATTTAGATCGGTTAGTCTTTTGAGCTTCTCGATCTTCAAAAACGTTTCAGTTTGACAGTATTTGTTAAGGGCATTCCCAATCATTAGAGTTTTACTCTTGGGTTTGTTGATTATAGAAGTGAAAGCTTGAAATCGTGAAGTTCCTCTGAGTGCATTTATATTGTTTTTTAAAAGTTTTATTTGTTTAGAATTTGTATTGTTTAGATATTCGTGGGTTATATATATGTTCATTTTCTTTTGTATTGTGCCTATCAGATGATGAATTTGGGATAGGTATGGTATGTTCTGAATTGGCTTACGGGGAAAAATTTAGAAGAAAAAAAAAGTTCCGATGGGCAAGGCCAAGTAAGATCATACAATGTTTGTTGCTGATGTTGCTTTGAGTCAGATTGAGAAAGAGTTAGTAAGATTTGCCGGTTACATATATAGCGGGTCGGATTTTTTCTCGAGTGAATCCATTGTTATTTACCTCACTGTCTCCGGTTCTGTGATTCCCATACGTGTTTTGGAGTCCGATTCGATTGCGTCAGTGAAACTCAGGATCCAAACATGTAAAGGGTGTTGGATTGGAATCGCTTCTTAGCGATGATTTGGGTTGGGGAAGAGACTATTTGTTCTGTAATTGAAGTGGGTTTTGGTGAGATTGAACTGGGTTTGGATTAAAGTGGGTTTTGGTGGGATTGGTAGAGTGGGTTTAGGGGGATGTGGAATTTGATTTGAGGGGTTTTGGTGTGATTAAAGTGGGTTTATTATTTGTTGTTATTGGTGTGTTCTAGATATTTTCAATGGCGATTTTGGTTTTTGCTTTCTTAAACAATAAAGCTTTTTGTTTAGGAGCAGACATAAGAAGTGTCTGCACAGAGGCTGGTATGTATGCCATTCGAGCAAGAAGGAATACTGTTACCGAAAAGGATTTCCTTGAAGCAATGAACAAGATCATCAAGGGGGATGAATTATAATTTTAAATCCCATTGAAAAAGGTTGTATAAAAGTCTTGCCAAATTTTCATGTGAAAGGGGAGGGGTCTGGATGATGGATGGTTTCGAGCAGTGAGCTGTGGTAATTCCCTGGAGAAAAAAAGGGGATGAATTATAATTTTTCAGTATCTAAAAAAAGGGGACTAGTTTTTTAACAATAATAATAATAATAACAACAACAACAACAATAATAATAATAATATTAATAATAACAATAATAACAATAAAAACAATAACAATAATAATAATAATATTAATATTAATAATATTAATGAATTGATTTGGTATAAAACTTAATCCTTTTAATATTTTGCTGGGGGAAATGAATTGATTTGGTATAAATCTTAATCCTTTTGATAAAATAACAACTTAGTCTTGTGTAACTCAGGTGGTCTCATGTCCAAGATTTCAAATTTGAAGTTTTGGGTTCAATTCTTGGGGGGACCTTGGTTTTTGATAATTAATTGAAAAATGTACATGTAAGCGGTTCCACATGGCAAAAATGTCGACGTCAGTGGTGCCACGTCATTAGGTCAACGCACATGTGGCACCTGGGGGCTCAGTATCCAAATTTTTGAATAGAAAGAGGCTCGATTTGCGTTGACCAAAAGGAAATAGCTCAATATCCAAAAACACCCAAAGTTCAGTGGTCATATTTGCATTTTACCCATAAGTAATGTATGAGAAAGTTCAAGAAACTTGCACTAGGTGCGAATATCAATAATTATGATATATGTGGAATAATTGACAATAATTAATTCACTAACATACTTGAAAAATAATAACTCAAGTTTGAGTTTTGAAACTTGCTTGTTCTGCTGATTACCGCTAAGCAGTCTAATTTAATCTCTTATGAAAAGACCTATCATTAATATGATTGATCTTTCAATTAGCATAACACATCTTAACTCATAGTACTACTACTCTATAATAAATTATCTAACATTTAGTCACATAAACAAAAATTAGATAATATCTTAAACCATTGATAATATTATCGTCCTTTTATAATATTTCAATCACTTAATAATAATCTTAAACTCTCGTCTAATATTATTAATTATTTAATAATATTTTATTTATTTCTAATATTACTAATCATTTAATAATATTTTAATCCCTTACTAATATTTTAATCATTTACTAATATTATTAATAATTTAATAATATTTTAATAATTTACTAATATTATTAATCATTTAATAAAATTTTATTATTTATAAACTTTTAAACAATTTAATTTAATTGTTTATCTCTTTATAATTCATTTAACAAAAATACCATGCTATTGTTATAACATTTTATTAAAAATGACCAAATTACCCTTACAAAGTCTTAATACACCATTTTAACGATCATTAGTCAATAAAATTACATTACCAAATTTTATGACTTAATATAACTTAATTTTCTCAATTATTCTCAACTCATTCATAGGCATTAAAAATACCTACTTAACTTATTATTTTTATATCTTCTGGAAAACTTTAATATATAATATTTTAGTCACAAAATATTTTTTTTTTAATTTTTCAAGCTCATTTCCTATTTTTAAATAGGCTATTTTTGTCCTAAACTACAACATTTATTAAAAATTATCCTTTTATCAAAAAATTCCGAAATTCATACAGCAGTCTCATATCATCATACACTGACTCCAGTAAAAATTGCATAATTTTCTGAGCTATGGATTTCGAGTTATAACAGTTTCCTTTAAAAATTGCATCTTCTTTAATGGACCATAACTCCGTCTCTCGTAGTCGAAATAAGTTCATTTTTGGACAGCAATTAGATAACTTCATATATTAACATATCCCAGAAGACCAGAATTTTTAAAGCTTACTAACTGGCCGAAACAGCACATGGAAAAATATGGCCAGGGGGTTTTTAGGGTTTTCCGGCAGAAAACTGTTTTGGTAGAAATCGCGCTACGGTCGGCTCATTTAATATTTTTCAGTGATTCCAGTGGGGTTCTTTAGATAACTCATAGATCTAACTCACGGCTTTGACGGATCTTAAAAATAAGTTATGGTTCAAAAGTGGTGGTTGTCCAAAGTGGACTAAAATTCTAGGGTTTTTCTGGTAAAAACAGTTTTTAATTTTCTTTACCATCAAATCTCATCAACACATAAAATGACCATATCTAATCATAAAACATCATCTAACATATAGATCTACTACGATATGGTTTAAGAACATAAACTCATCATTTGATTCCAAAACAACCACATAAATATACAATAAACTATTTAGGGTTTGAGTTTAGAAAACTTTTAATCCTTTGAGCTTTGGGTGCACACTTTCTTCTCCTTCCAAGGTATGGGATAAAGCTTGAAGACACACGCTCACTCTCCTCTCCCCTTGGTATTTCGGCAGCCCCCTCCCTCTTTTGCTGTCAAGTATTTTGCTCTAGCTTTTTGAACTTAGGAAATAAAATGAAGTACCAAACTTTGATTTCACTTGTGAGGCCTCTTATTTATTTCCTTCAAATTGTATGGATATAACATATATATATATATATATATATACACATATTATCATTACATCTCCTCCCATTTTCTAAGCCTTGCCACAATTTATGGATCTCACATTAACTAAGCTAGTATAATTAGGGATAAGGGCAAGGAGAGTGGGTGAGCCACTTTGAAAATAAGAGACGAAGTATTAATAACCCCACTGTGGCTCTTAAATACCCCATTTTCTAAGCCTTGCCACAATTTATGGATCTCACATTAACTAAGCTAGTATAATTAGGGATAAGGGCTAGGAAAGTGGGTGAGCCACTTTGAAAATAAGAGATGAAGTATTAATAACCCCATGTGGCTCTTAAATACCCGACCACTCACCCCCTTTTTATCCCATTTTGATTTTCTTTTAATGCTTTATTTACTCATTTTATCTTCTAGAAATTTCATACCAATTGGGCTAGGGTTTGGGCCTATCTATTTATTTATTTGGGTCACATAAACTAACACATGCCCAACACATTAAATACCGTACCCTTTTTATTTAATTAGGGTTACTAGCCCACCTAATTTGGACTTTAATAAATTACTCACATTGGTTTAATAATATAACCCAATTAGACTTGCTATAAAATAGGTTGAAATATTAAATTAAATCTCTTAGCTAGTCTACTAGTATATAATTAAATACTTGGACTCTTAAGTACTTGTAACACTTAGGTTATTTAATCCTCATACCTACAATATATATATAAATAGGTTACAAGGCTTTCATCTCAAGCTTAGTTTGTTAGTAACATAAGCTTAACTCAATTAATTCTTATCTCTTGGACTTCCTTTTTGTTCCACCAATTCATTAACTCAATTATCCTTAATTGACTTGAAAACTCTTATCGTTCGATCAATAAATTATTACACATATCTATCCATATTCATACAATCACTCTATATTAGTAATACTAATTAATCACTTAATGATTATTAATTTTCTCATTTATCATTCAAGGTCAACATTCAAGCTATGTTAATTCACAATATAAGCTTATCTTGTTTTTCCTTAATCAACTTGATTAATTATTCATCTTGGCTTCCTTTTCATTTCTTAGTCAACTTAAATTAAGTAAATTAACTAACTTGCTTAATTCACATCACATATTAGTTCATTCCTCATAAAAATTCATTTCATAAAAACAATATATATAATCTTTATTGCAGCACATAGAATTCTCGGTCATTACATTCTTCCCCCCTTATAAGGATTTCGTCCCCGGAATCACTATTATCGTGTATTCGAATTATGTCTATCCTTATTTATCAGTCAATCAATTTTTATTGAATTACTTTAACATAGGTTTTACCTTATTTCTTCTTTCATTTACTCTTATTCTAGTAACTTTTAAAGTTGTATCATCAATTCCTTTATTTCTACATGCTTCATCCCATGTGGTCCTTTAAAACCGGCGTCGTCCCCGATACTATTTCTATCACAATTTGATTCTCCATATCTAGCAGAAGATCTGTCGATTTCTCCAGAAAGACGTTCATAAGCTCTCTTACTACACGCATCTGGCTCATCTCTACATTCGTCTTCTGGGTATTAGCTACATAGGCTAAATAACTTATACATTCTTCCATTATTGTTTGCTTGCATCATCGTTGTGTCTAGGCGATTTACTACAGTAAAATTAATAACTTGTTAACTACTTTGTTGTTCTAAGTATTCTCTAATTCTTCGCGAAGTAAGTTTAATTGCTTAGCAAATTCTTCAGAAACAAAAGAACAGGTAGTATCCAAATCAAATAATACGTACACAATATTTTTGATTGGAATTATACCTGACACTACTTCATTTGAAGCAACTGCATCCTGAACCGTCATGTTAAACATATGTGTCGTTGGTCTTCTTGGCTGAGTTGGTCCGTTAATCATCAGTTTTCCACTGCTATTCTCTTTGTTGTTGCTTCCTCTTTCTGCATTCTTCTTTGGAAAGTTACGACTCTGGTAGTCTAGCGATCCACACGAAAAACAACTATGCAATTTTTTCGGACTGGGACAGTTGGGAGAGACGTGTCCCTCTTGACCACAGTTATAACACACTTTTGCCCTTCAGGCAGACTCCCTGATGATTCTTACCGCAAATGGTACACGCTTCACCTCTCTTCTTACTCTCCTGGTTTATTTCTCGAGTTAGTGTTGTCGTTCCACTTACGTTTAGTTACTGCCTCCACTACTACCTCCCTTATTACCTCCTTCATTCGTCTTTTTCTTCTTCTGCTCCTGGTTGTACTTGGACAACGCTTCACTACCTCGGCGATGATCACTTTTTCTAACAGGGTCGAAAATGAATCAATCTGCAACACAACTATTTTGCTGAATATCCACGGCTTCAATCCGTTCTCAAAATGTTGCGCCTTTCGTTGCTTGGTGTCCACTTGATGTGAAGTGAACCTAGCTAACTCATTGAACTTGGCGGCGTATTCAGCTACCGTCATGTTCTCCTGCTTCAGATTTAGAAATTGCACTTCCAATCTATTCTGCATGCCCCTCGGAAAGAAATTCTTGAAAAATAGCTCTTTAAATCGATCCCATGCTATTATCCTTCTCCGGCTCTATTTTGGTTGGCTTCCCACCAAAAATTAGCCTTTCTTTTTAACATGAAAGTAGCAAAAGCCGTCTTTTGCTATTCCGCAACTCTCGCGACTATAAACACCTTCTCCATTTCTTTACTCATGCCTAGGTCTCTACCGGGTTCGTAGTTCCCTTGAACTCTGGGGGTCCTATGTCCTTGAAATCTTTGAAGTTTGCCAACTGGTTTTTTGGCGGATTTGGATTTCCTGCAGTAGTATTCCTATTTTGTAGGGCTCCTACTAACATGTCTACAAACTGCTGGATTGAGTTAGCTTGTTCTCTTCATTTATTCACTGATTATTCTTGCGTTGGTATTCTCCTCCTAGGCGGCATCTTTCTGCGTAATAAAGGTTATTGTTATTACCTTATCACTGATCATTCATCATCCTTTATTCACTGATTATTCTTGCGTTGGTATTCTCCTCCTAGGCGGCATTTTTCCGCGTAATAAAGGTTATTGTTATTACCTTATCACCGATCATTCATCACTTATTTTTAAAGCATTCAAGTAATTTTCAACACTTAATAATCTAAAATATTTTTCATAATCATGTTTATATTCAAATGCATTCAACTAGTGCATAGTACTTTACATCATATATCGCATATTGCTATAAACATTTAATATCCCTTTGCAACAACAAAAGTCGGGATTTACTGTTATTACACAACTTGTACAAAAGTTGGAACTTACAGAAGTTATCTCGATATTCATACAAAAGCTAGGATTACATCCATATATATATATATATATATACCTATCCATCATCTATTATACTACATTCCTAAGATATTATCTTACTTCAAAAGGGTCCTATCTCTCAGATTTAATCTTTCTTTTGTCCACTTCCTTCACCTGTCTTCTTCTTAGGACAATTCCGGACCTGATGACCTACCTCTCTACATGAATAACATCCTCCTTTCTTAGGTTTGGAGCAATTGGGAGTGATATGCCCTTCTTGTCCGCAATTATAACACACATTCTTACCCTTCATACATTCCCCAGAATGATTCTTTTCGCAGTTAATACATGCCTTCTTCTTCGGCTGTGAATTCCCTTGCTGGTTCCCTGAGTTATTGTCTCTGTTGTTGTTCCATTTCATCTTATTATTATTCCCTTTTTTCTTCTTACTTAGAGCTTCAGATGATACATTGCACTCGGCTCTCATTCTATTGACTTGTGCTTTCAGCTCTTCTTCTGTCAATTCACTCAATTCCCTTTTCAACCGATTATTTAATAACCTTTCCACCTTCCACATTTCCTCCAGGAAAAACACCTTATTCCTTAGATCTTGAAATTCCACTGATGTTTGACCATCTACGGCTACTGCACTGCATTTTTTCTTCATATATTGTCTCTATTTCTGGCTCTACCTTAGTCTCTTTGGAATCTACTTCCTCTTCATTTAGTTCCATTTTGGGGTACTTTTCATGATCACTTTCTAGATTTATCATAGGTTCGTCTTTTAAGACTTCTTTAACTGACACTCCTTCAAAATCTTTCTCTGAATCACCCACCGAATCACTCTGAGTTGGCACCTTGGTTAATAGCACTGGTGCAACTGCTAACATCTCAGTAGCCACATGGGTTTCTCTAATCTCATCATCTCCTGACATTCTACAATTAGTTTTAAATAACTTAATTAGTACAACACCAGTAAACACAATCCATAAACACTAAATATCTACATATCTTAGTATTGATGAATTTTCCTCAATTCATCACTTAGAAATCTAAATGAGTTTCTTTATCTTTCTTACGGTCATATTTTTAAGGCTTTTTCCCCCACCTAAAGTTTATAATCTATCAGCTTTGATACCAATCTGTGACGCCCCCAAATCCGGGTTTCTTGAACCTCAGATTCGGTGCTTACGATACAATATACACATCTCATCTAACTACCCATTCTTTATGAATTACATCATTCATTACAATATCTTAATACGAAAAATATCATTATCTCAGGTCTAACCAACCTTTACAATACATGCCTAATAATACAAAAGATTTTTATCAATATATAACATAATAAACAACACACAAATGACGAAAAGTTTTATTTTAAGTAAGGGTGAAAACTAATTTGCTCAGCAAGTTCAAGTAGAAAATAAATACAAGAATGATATATCATGATTGGAAAAGAATTAGGAATACTGCAACAAAATTCAATAGAGGGTTATTCCCAGATTTCATGTTGAGTGATTTTTATGGATTGTGAACTCCTCCTAGAGGAATTATCAGTTAATAAAACTGAATACCTCAAGAGTATACGCTAATTACAAGGACTAGTTATACTCTCTGCAAGTATGTAAGGTGATCAGCCTCATTGTACCCTATATTATGCATAATACTCGAACATAGCGCGCGATGTCGGATTTCCAACAATAAAGTTCCCCTTTTATAAGGGTTGTTCATCTCAGTCTTACATCATGAGTCCGTACCACAACAATATGGTTTGGATTGGTTTCAAAGAAATGCTATGATTTCAACATATTATATTAATATTGATGTAGACGAAACAAGTGGCATAAATCTTCAATAACAAATCAGTTCACAAATAATAGAATGTTTCATGATTTAACAATTTAATATTAGTCAAGCTAAAACAAGTGGCGTAGATCTTCAATAACAAATCAGTTCACAAATAATAGAACGTTTATGCATTAACAATTTAATATTAGTCTAGCCGAAACAAGTGGCATCGACGTAGTGCTTAAACAATTCAGGCATAATTGAATTTTAAAGATAGCTTGAACACTTGTACAAATATAAAAGATTTGTATAAGTTTTAGGATTTACTCAACATAAGAACATGGAGCAATTTAGAATTTCAAACATCGTGAAACAATTATAAGAACAAAGCCAAATGAACATATGAACTTGCACACAATAATAATTGTACAAGGTTAGAAAATGAAAGAAAGTTAAGAAGCTCACATATCATAAAGTTTATACAAGAGATAGAAACTTGCACAAAGTAATGTATGAGAAAGTTCAAGAAACTTGCAATAGGTGCGAATATCAATAATTATCATAGATGTGGAATAATTGACAATAATTAATCCACTAACATAATTGAAAAATAATAATTCAAGTTTGAGTTAGGAAATTTGTCTGTTCCGCTGATTACTGCTAAACAGTCTAATTTAACCTTTTATGAAAAGACCTATCATTAATAAGATTGATCTTTCAATTAGCATAACACATCTTAACTCATAGTACTACTTTATAACAAATTATCTAACATTTAGTCACATAAGTAAACATTAGATAATACCTTAAACCATTAATAATATTATCATCCTTTGATAATATTTCAATCACTTAATAATCATCTTAAACTCTCGTATAATATTATTAATTATTTAATAATATTTTATTTACTTCCTAACATTATTAATCATTTAATAATATTTTAATCCCTTCCTAATATTATTAATCTTTTAATAATATTTTAATCATTTACTAATACTATTAATCATTTAATAATATTTTATTCATTTACTAATATTATTAACCATTAATAATATTTTAATCATTTACTAATATTATTAATCATTTAATAATATTTTAATCATTTAATAATATTTTATTCATTTACTAATATTATTAATCATTTAATAATATTGTTAATCATTTAATAATATTATTTATCATTTAATAATATTTTAATCATTTACTAACTTATAATCAATTTAATTTAATTGTTTATCTCTTACTATATAACTCATTTAACAAACATACCATGCCATTCTTATAACATTTTATTAAAAATGACCAAATTACCCTTATAAAGTCTTAATACACCATGTTAATGATCATTAATAAAATTACATTACCAAGTTTTATGACATACTATAACTTAATTTCCT
Organism: Panax stipuleanatus; assembly: GCA_020205555.1. Classification (NCBI taxonomy): domain Eukaryota; kingdom Viridiplantae; phylum Streptophyta; class Magnoliopsida; order Apiales; family Araliaceae; genus Panax; species Panax stipuleanatus. The sequence goes on from CM035124.1 coordinate 113,620,152, forward strand.
CAATTATTCTTAACTCATTCATAGGTATTAAAAATACCTACTTAACTTATTATTTTTATATCTTCTGGAAAACTTTAATATATAATATTTTAGTCACAAAATAATTTTCTTGTAATTTTTCAAGCTCATTTCCTATTTTTAAATAGGCTATTTTTGTCCTAAACTACAACATTTATTAAAAATTATCTTTTTATCCAAAAATTCCGAAATTCATACAACAGTCTCATATCATCATACACCGACTCCAGTAAAAATTTCATAATTTTCTGAGCTATGGATTTCGAGTTATAATAGTTTCTTTTAAAAATCGCATCTTCTTTAACGGACCATAACTCCGTCTCACGAAGTCGAAATAAGCTCATTTTTGGACAACAACTAGATAGCTTCATATATTAACATATCCCAGAAGACCAGAATTTTTAAAGCTTACTAACTGGTTGAAACAGCCCACGGAAAAATATAGCCAGGGGTTTTTTAGGGTTTTCCGGCAGAAAAATGTTTTGGTAGAAATCGCGTTACGGTTGGCTCGTTTAATATTTTTCAGTGATTCCAGTGGAGTTCTTTAGATAACTCATAGATCTAACTCACAGCTTTGACAGATCTCAAAAATAATTTATGGTTCGAAAGTAGTGGTTGTTCAAAGTGGACTGAAATTCTAAGGTTTTTTCCTGGTAAAAACAGTTTTTGATTTTCTGTACCATCAAAGCTCATCAACAAATAAAATGACCACATCTAACCATAAAACATCATCTAACATATAGATCTACTACCATATGGTTTAAGAACATAAACTCATCATTTGATTAGAAAACAATCACATAAATACACAATAAACTATTTAGGGTTTGAGTTTAGAAAACTATTAAACATTTGAGCTTTGGGTGCACACTTTCTTCTCCTTCTAAGGTATGAGATGAAGCTTGAAGACACACACTCACTCTCCTCTCCCCTTGGTATTTCGGCAGCCCCCCCTCCCTCTTTTGCTCTCAAGTATTTTGCTCTCTAGCTTTAAGAACTTGGGAAATAAAATGAAGTACCAAACTTTGCTTTCACTTGTGAGGCCTCTTATTTATATCCTTCAAATTGTATGGATATAACATATATATATACATATTATCATTACATCTCCTCCCATTTTCTAAGCCTTGCCACAATTTATGGATCTCACATTAACTAAGCTAGTATAATTAGGGACAAGGGCTAGGAGAGTGGGTGAGCTATTTTGAAAATAAGAGATGAAGTATTAATAACCCCATGTGGCTCTTAAATACCTGGCCACTCACCCCCTTTTTATCCCATTTTGATTTTCTTTTAATGCTTTATTTACTCATTTTATCTTCTAGAAATTCCATACCAATTGGGCTAGGGTTTGGGCCAATCCATTTATTTATTTGGGCTACCATTTAATTTATTTGGGCCACATAAACTAACACATGCCCAATACATTAAATACCTTACCCTTTTTATTTTATTAGGGTTACTAGTCTACCTTGGACTTTAATAAATTACTCACATTGGTTTAATAATATAACCCAATTAGACTTGTATAAAATATGTTGAGATATTAAATTAAATCTCTTAGCTAGTCCACTAGTATATAATTAAATACTTGGACTCTTAAATACATATAACACTTCGGTTATTTAATCATCATACCTGCAATATATCTATAAATAGGTTACAAGGCTTTCATCTCAAGCTTAGTTAATTAGTAACATAAGTTTAACTCAATAAATTCTTATCTTTTGGCTTTCTTTTTTGTTCCACCAATTCATTAACTCAATTATCTTGAAAAGTCTTATCGTTCGATCGATAAATTATTACACATATCTATCCATATTGGTACAATCACTCTATATTTGTAATACTAATTAATCACTAATGATCATTAATTTTCCCATTTACCATTAAAGGTCAACATTCAAGTTATGTTAATTCACAACATAAGCTTATCTTGCTTTTCCTTAATCTACTTGATTAATTATTCATCTTGGCCTCCTTTTCATTTCTTAGTCAACTTAAATTAAGTAAATTAACTAACTTGCTTAATTCACATCACATATAAGCTCAAAAAAAAAATCCTCATAAAAATTCATTTCATAAAAAAATATATAATCTTTATTGTAGCACATAGAATTCTCGGTCATTACAGTTATGCCACCATACCTTCTTTATATTGTCTCTGTGTGCTAATCTAAAGGAACTGTTATATTAATTCTTTCTTTAATTTTGCTCTATCTATTTGTTGCTACCATGTCGTGTTGGTTGCAAACAAAATTAGTGTAGTTATTTTAAAAGTGCTGGTTGCAAACAATATTCGCATCTTTTGATGTTTCACTCATTGTTTTGTCCTCTTCATTTTATTTATATATTTCTAAAATGTATGTTTCTATGCAGTTTTAGGGAGTCAATTTTGTCATTGACAGAGCACATTGACAAGCAGGTAATATTCTCCATCTGATATTGACATCTTAATAAATTGTTTTACATGCATGTTGGTGAGATTGATGAAATATTTACAAAAACGTAATTGATGCTATCACGTGTATGGGGGTTCAACTATCTTCAATAATGTTTTTTTCATTGTTACTTTTATTAAAAAATTCTGTGGCATTTGCTGTCATTTTTATTTCCCTCTTTGCACTTCTTAAAAATATGGCTTATCTATGTGATGCCTCGTTACTTTTTGTTTAATTCATCCCTTTTCTTTTATATTATCATTATTGGATGTCCTTTACCTATTTATATTTTTATTTAAAAGAAGCATAAACTTTATTATTTAAGATACAGGTGGTGGTGTTCAATACTCCTGCATCATGATCTTTTTCTATTCTTTCTTTTTTCCCCTGATAAGTGGGACCCATTGGATTGTTTGATAAGGAAAATCTAAAGTTCTCTGTTGTTGACATAACCAATGGCAATGAAAATATCACAGTCCACCTGTCACTTTTTGTTCTCCCTTAATATTTGTTATGCTAAGTCTTCCTAAATGCTTATTTGGTTCTAAAAGAGTCCCATTTGCTAAATTATTTGGTTTCAAATGAGTCCCATTTACGCAGATGCTAGTATAAAATTAGATAATGTTTTTAAGTTTACCATCACAATTTCATTATCATGCCACTAGGACTAAACTAAACACTCAATAAATTTAGGGATAAAAATGGATCAAAATATATCCTTCTAATTTGTAAATTTTACAAATGAGACTATTTTTGTGGAACAGGAATAGTAAGTATATAATAGGTGACCTTGGGAAGGCACTGTTGTATTTTGAAGTAGGATATCTAATACTACATAATATGTTTCCCGGGGTTTTAGGATCACAGTATTGAAAAATAAACAATGAATTACAAGAATATTTGGTAGGATTTCTAAGAGGTGCCTTTAATTTATTGAGGCTAATAGCGTCCATGGTGGTTCAGACCCTTAGGGAATTAGGAAAGGAACTATTTCCTTCATCTTTAGTGTAGAGTGGTTTTCTCTGGGGATGTTTTCGATGAAATCATCTTTTTGAATTGTTTAGCTCTTTCTTCTTCACTGAAGTCTTCTAATTCTTAGAGTACATGAAATTTTCTGGTGCCACTGCAGCAATTCCTGAAAATTGAATGAGATTTTTCTAGCAAATGATAAGATTATTGGATGAATTGTAGGCTGAAAATTTTGGATTTCTTTGTTTTATTGCAAAATAGGTACATAAAATTGCACGTAATTTTCGAGACAAGTGGATTCCTCGGCCTGTCAAGAGAAATAACTACATGGGCAGGGATGTTCATAGGATGGACTTTCACAGGTCGTCAGCATTATACAATCAATCTTATGATCTGGGTGGAAGACCACCTGAAGCAATAGATTGCATCAAGCAACCAGTTAGTGCAACAACTACAGTTGGTGCTGGTAGTCTGGACAGCAGCTCCGCATCATGTAGTACTGGTTGTGCCACTAATGAGACGAGGATTCGTAAGCGTAAAAGCCGATGGGATCAGCCAGCAGAGACAAACCTGGGTATAGGATCTCCTCCACATAAAGAACCAAGGATTCATTCTAGATTAATGCAAAAGTCACATTTAAGCCCACAACCTGAGATCAGCGAAGTGATGCTTAACCACATACCTGGTAGTACCGGCGAAGACAAAAATTCTCGTCGGTCTATGGATCATTCCTCTCAGCAAAGTGGTACTAAGAATGTAGATGATGGCGGGCAGAACTTCGATAAGGATATTCCTCCTGGATTTTCTCCTCCTTTTAATGGTCTTTTAGTCTCGCCCACTGCTTCCTCAACTGCTATTGGTCTCCACCAAGAAAAAGGTCTCCATTCAGAGTACCCTAGTGAAACGGTTATGGGTCATCCACAGGAGAGATTCATTTTAAGGTTGCCTGTGGCATATGGGCTTCCATTGCCTGTTGTGCAACAACTTGGGACACCTCAAGGAGTAACTTCTGAGAGTTGGGCTGTTGCTGAAGGAATTCCTTTCCAGCCTTATCCGCCACTGCCCCCATATCCCCGTGACAAAAGAGGCCATACACCTGCTGCAAGTTCTTTGACAGTTAAATTACCTGCAGTAAAAGTTGAAGAGGGTTTCCAAAAACCAAATGCTTATCATGCGGATCATAATACTCCAATCACATATGTTGCAAACTCACTGCATATGGAAATTTCTGGTTCAATCAACCAACAAAACTTTGAACGAAAAAGGAGCTCCTCTAGTTGTTTGGGAGGGAAATACTTAAAGCAGCCGAAGTGGAACAATTAAAAATTGCCCCCTCCCTGGGTCCGGAATAGAACTGGTCATGAAAATATGGGAAACAATCGAATAAATGGGATGAATGGAATAGGCATAGGTACGGGAGCAAATGAGCCCAAAGTTCCATATAGCTCTGAGCATGTAAACTTTGGAGTAACGATGAGTTATGGTAATACTTTTTACCAACATCCACAGCACCAAAATTAGCATTTAATTATTGGAAAATCTCTGAAAGTTTCTAAACTCTGTCCAGTTTCCCTATGCACTTGCGCTATTCTTTAGTACCTTGTTCTTATTCAAAATGGATACCACAGTAATCTCTAGGACTGTCTTGAATCTCAGTTTATATAGTTTGGGTCCTGAATTATTTTTAATTTAGTTATGTACCTGGGACTGTACATTCACACCTCGAAGAGGTAAACCTCATTGTGCTACATTATTTAATTGAAATTAAAGACTTGTGCAATAAAACTTTAGCCAATCTTTCTTGGGTAGTCGTCTTTATTAGATTGTCGGTACTTTTAATTGCTGTGGGTTTGGTTTCTGGTATAGCTTAGCAGGCAAGATACATATGTGAGATTTATCTGTATTTGATCATTGATCTTTCTTTTAGACATGAGAGAAAATGGATTTTTTCATTGATCACATGTCGGGAGCAACAAAGTTTGCTCTTCCTTATCTGTCTGACATTCTTTTCCCCAACACTGCCTTCACCTATGTTACACAGACTCTTTTCACTTGGTTTGTGTAAAAATTGGCAAAATTGAGAAGTAAATGTGTCAGACTCTTCAAAATACCGTGTCCTATAGCCCTTTGCCACAATAAATGTTCCATTTCCAAAAAAAAAACACAAACTTGTAGGGTATATATATATATATATATTCAATTTTCTACCTAGTGTAAAAATAATAAACGTGCTCTAAATTTTACAAATTGATTGGAAAATATGCTACAGTAAATTTTCAAGGAGTATATGTAAATACGGTGAGCTTAGTTGCTGTGAAGAATCTATAGTTTGTTTAGTTAGCAATGAGATACATTACAAAAGCTGTATTTAGAAGACTTGAAAATGTCTGTCTTCATTCTGAAGCTCCTGTTGGTATATGGAAAACTAGAAAATAGTTAATCTTTGGAATTTTTTGTTCTTTGTTTCATTCTTGTTTTTGAAAGTAGTATGTCTTTAAGTCAATCACATCGGATGTGATAAGAATTTACTTTGTAATCTTATTCATTTATTAATAAAAAAATTTATTTTATTAAAGTCATTCTTTATCCATTTTAATTAGTTGAATTAAATAAATATGATAAACTCATAGTTTTGGAGCAATACTTTTAGAATAATGATCATGATGTTGATCGTGCTAATGAGATTTAAATTCAAAATAGCTCAAAACTAAAATGTTCCTAATTATTGGATAACTAATGTGAATTTATTAATTCCGGATAGATTAGTACATATTATGCTTGCTCTATTGAAGAGGATGATTGATCTAATAATTATTTGTGAAGACACTAAAACATGTATGTGTTTATTGGAGAATAAGTTCATTGATTGTAGCTCGCTTAAAAGAACGCCTAATGGAGTTTTACTTGTCTGACAATAGGAGTTTATGAAGTGATAGTAGTACAAGTGATTCTTGAACTTGAGATTATCATAGTACTTTGTGTAATCTGAATTATACTTTTTCATATTCCTTAATACTTTAGAGTATGTTATAGGGTATGTTTGAGCATAATAAAGTGTACATGGAGGTAGGTGAATGATCAACAAAGAAAATCTTACACCAAAAGGCATATATATACAAACTACACTTCAAAAAATTAACTAAATACTAAAAACTGGAAAGTCCAAAACTAGGTTATTAGGAACTTAGAAATTACCATGAACAACAAGCACCAAAACTGAAATTCTACTGAACCTAAGCATTTGACAAAAGCAGTACCAAAATGTTTATACATACTAACAACGTAGCCACTAGGATTTTATAAATCAAGCTTACTCAAAAGGCTACCGAGACTAAAATAAAACTAATGGCTACCAAAATCTTGCAGAAATAGACTAACATACTTACTAACATGCTTACTAAAGAAAATATGTTATATATGGCCTATGAACATATTACTATCATGAAACTAACAAAAGTATGGCAATATACATATATATTACTAAACTACTAAAACTAGATGAAAACAAACTTATTAACATAACAGAAAACTAAAAGGATATAAGAGTGATACTGAAATGGGATTGCCTCCCCATCGAGCGCTTGTTTTAAAGTCGACAGCTTGACTATTTCCCCCCGGCTCATACCAGGTCCCCAAGGGTAATGGACGTCATTTGACGATCGACGTTGCCACCCCAGTAATGCTTAAGATGTTGCCCATTCACTTTGAAAGTTCTGGTAGAATGTGGATCCTCAACCTCAATAACACCACGCGGATAAACCATCGTAATTTTGAAGGGCCCCGACCATATGGACTTCAGTTTCCCGGGGAAGAGTTTTAGTCTGGAGTTGAAAAGAAGCACATTCTGCCCCGGTTCAAATTCTCGTTCGACTATCTTCTTGTCGTGCCACTGTTTCGTCTTATCCTTATATAACTTGGTGTTTTCATACACTTGGAGCCTTGAACTCGTTCCACTCATTCAGTTGTAATAACCGTTTTTCACCCGCCGCATCCAAGTCAAAGTTGAGCTTTTGAATTGCCCAATACGTACTATGCTCCAATTCGACAGGGAGATAGCACGTCTTACCATAAATAATCCTATATGGACACATTCCAATATGTGTTTTGTAAGCGGTGCAATAGGCCCACATGGCGTCATCAAGCTTCTTGGACCAATCCTTACGGTTCGAATTCACAATCTTTTCCAAAATTCGTTTGACCTTCTTATTCGACACCTCCACTTGCCCACTGGTTTGCGGATGGTAGGCGGTGGCAATTTTATGAGAAACCCTATATTTAGCAAGAAGGGCCTTAAAGTACTTATTGCAGAAATGTGAGCCTCATCACTAATAATTTCCCTAGGTATGCCAAATCGTGTAAAAATGTTCTTTCGAAGGAAATTAAGCACGACCTTAGCATTGTTGGTAGGAAATGTTACGGCTTCTACCCATTTGGATACATAGTCCACATCGACTAGTATGTAAAGATTGTTGTAGGACGACTGAAACGGGCCCATGAAGTCTATACCTAGACATCGAAAAGTTCTACTTCGAGAATATTTTGTAGAGGCATTTCATGCCTTTTTGAGATATTTTCCACTCTTTGGCAATTATCGCAACGCGATACATACAGTTGAGCATCCTTAAATAAAGTTGACCGAAATCCGATTGGAGAACTTTTGCTACCGTTCTTTGCCCACCAAAATGTCCTCCATAATTAGACGAATTAAAGTGATGGAGAACGTCATCAATCTCTTCCTCAGGCAAACATCTTCTCAAGATTTGGTATGCGTATTGTTTAAACATGAATGGCTCATCCCAAAGATAGTGTTTCACATCATTCAGAAATTTCTTCCTCTGCTGATAGCTCAGATTAGGTGGTAGCACATTGCAAGCGACATAATTTGCAAAATCAGCATACCATGGTGCTACACTGTGAACAACAAACAACTACTCATATGGGAAAAATCATTGATTGCCGTGTTTGTTTCTCCCGAATGGCTTGGGTTCTCCAATCTCGATAGGTGATCCGCTACTTGGTTTTCAGTTCCCTTTCTATCACGAATCTCCAAGTCAAATTCTTGAAGGAGAAGGACCCATCTAATTAACCTCGGCTTGACATCTTTTTGTGAGATTAGATATTTGATAGCTGAGTGGTCGGTGTATACAATGACTTTCGTCTCGATGAGATATGAGCAAAAGTTATCAAATGCATGTACTACTACCAATAGCTCTTTCTCAGTAGTGGTATAATTAAGCTGAGCATCTGTCAGGGTCTTACTAGCGTAGTATATAGTGTGAAATACCTTGTATGTTCGTTGACTCAACACCGCTCCAATGGCGAAATCACTGGCATCGCACATAAGTTGAAAAGGCAATTTCCAGCTAGGGGCCACTACAATGGGAGCAGAGACAAGTTTCTCTTTTAGCAGTTCAAATGCCTCTAGGCATGCTTTGTAAACCTTGAAAGGCACATCTTTTTCCAACAGGTTGCAGAGCAGCTTAGTAATTTTAGAGAAGTCCTTTATAAGCCACCTGTAAAACCCTGCATGCCCCAAAAAACTTCTTACTCCTTTCACTAATGATGGCGGTGGAAGATTATCAATTACATCAATTTTTGCTTTGTCTACTTCAATTCCATTAGCAGACACTCTGCCCCAAAATAATCCCCTCTCTAACCATGAAGTGGCATTTCTCCCAATTCAACACCAGGTTAGTCTCCACACATCTTTCCAATACTGCAGTCAAGTTTTGTAGACATGCCTCAAAAGAACTCCCGAAAACAGAGAAATCTTCCATAAACACTTGGAGCGTCTGTTCCACCATGTCAGAAAAGATGGACATCATGCATCTTTGGAATATTGCAATAGCATTACATAATCCAAAAGACATTTTCATGAAGGCAAATGTCCCATATGGACATGTAAAGGTTGTTTTCTCTTGGTCTTCGGGTGCTATTACAATTTGATTATAGCCCGAGTACCCATCCAGGAGACAGTAGAATTCATGCCTGATGAGCCTATCGAGCATTTGGTCAATAAAGGGCAGAGGGAAATGATCCTTGCAAGTGGACTTGTTTAGTTTTCGATAGTCTATACATACCCTCCATCCAGTTACAGTCCGTGTAGGGATAAGCTCATTATTCTCATTAAACACCACTGTCATGCCGCCTTTCTTTGGTACACATTGGATTGAACTAACCCAAGGACTGTCAGAGATCGGGTAAATGATACCCACATCAAGTCACTTGATGATTTCTTTTTTGACCACCTTCTTCATGATGGGGTTTAACCGCCTTTGATACTCTAGAGAAGACTTAGAACCATCCTCAAGGAGGATCTTATACATGCAAATAGAGGGACTGATGCCCTTGATATCTGAGATAGACCACCCCAAAGCTGTCTTGTACTCCTTGAGAACTTGCAGGAGCTTATCTTCTTGACTCTCACTTAAAAATGCAGAAACTATAACAGGTAGAGTTGATGATTCTCCCAAATAAGTATAACGCAGATGGCTTGGTAGAGGCTTTAACTCCAAAACAGGTAATTGCTTCTTGGAGGTAGATTCTGATCTAGTCAATGGTTCAACTACTTGCTTTGATTTAGGGAACTGTGAGTATTCATTCAACAACTTCACATACTCGAGATGAGTAGACTCTTCCACATTACTAACACCAGTCAGAGTGGCCTCAAGTGAATCAGAAATGCAATTTTCATAGAATACTTCATTCACTGCTTTGTCAATCAAATTGACCCGGAAGCACTCTTCAGAGGCACTAGGAACTTCATAGACCTGAATACATTAAAAGTTACTTCCTGGTCTTAAACTCTCATTGTGAGTTCCCCCTTCTGCACCTCTATAAGTGTCCTGCCTGTAGCTAGAAATGGTCTGCCCAAGATAATACGGACCTCCCTATCCTCCTCAAAGTCCAAAACAATGAAATCAGTGGGGAAAATGAACTTGTCCACCTTGACAAGCACGTCTTCAACTATTCCCTTCGGATAAGTGAGGGATGTGTTGGCCAACTGCAGAGTGACATTGGTAGGCTTGGCCTCATTTAACCCCAACTTCTTGTAGGTAGACAACGACATCAGATTAATGCTAGCTCCTAAATCACATATGGCTTTTCCAATGAACTTATCCCCGATGGTGCATGGAATAGTGAAGCTTCCAGGGTCTTGCAACTTAGGTGGAAGCTTATTCTGTAGAATAGCACTACACTCCTTTGTAAGTGCTACTGTCTCATAGTCCACCAGTTTCCTCTTTTTGGATAAAATGTCCTTCATGAATTTCATATAACCGGGTATTTGTTCCAACGCTTCAGCAAACGGGATATTAATTGTGACGACCCCAAATTCAGGTTCCAAGAATCTCGGACCTGGTACATTACGGTACTTCATTATCATACATATTCTATCATCTAATGCGGAATATATAAACATATATTATTTATTTCACATGATTCTATAATATTTTTCAAGGTCTATTAACCTTAACTGAATACATACCTTCAAAATTACAAAAGGTTTACATAAGATAACTAAATAGTTATTCGTGCATAACAATCTATTATTGTACTTTGCTCGTCTCTATCCTTCTTCAAGCCTTCGTCTTAATCTGAAATTTGTTATCATGATATAGCAAGAGTGAGCAACTACTTTGCTCAACAAGTTTAAATTCAATGAAGATATATCATGATTGAAATAAAGAATAAGCTTTCGAATTTTAACAATATAATAATTCTGAAAGAACATGAGTCATAATGTCAATAATTGAATGACTGAATCAATAATGTTTAATGTTAACAAGGACCATAAACAACTTTACTGAACCTTAGGGTAATGAAGGTGATCAGCCTTTCATATCTGATGAACATATGCAACATGCAATAAGTGCGAATCAACAATCAGTATAGATGTGAATAATGATCAAGAATTATTCACCTAACATACTTTGAAATATAACTCAAGTTTAAGTTAGAGAACTTGCTTACATAGTCGATTACTGCTACGCAATCTAATTTAATCTCCTTATTGAAAAGGCCTATCAGTTATAAGATTGATCTTTCAATTAGCATATCATACTTTATCTCATATTACTACTACTTTATAAGTAAACTATCTAACATTTAACCACATAGTCAAATACTAGATAATACCTTAACACCATAAACATTTACAAGTCTAAATCTAGCACACATCGAGTCGTTAATAGTATTCAATATAGTATACTGGATGGATTTCCATAAACAACCAACAAATTAATTTTCGTCTCGTCTACATTATTTTCGCAGCGAGTTAGATCGGTTGCTAATTCGTATATACCTCCGCTCACTGAAAGAATTGTTTAGCCCAAATACTATACATAAACTATTGCAGAGTACGAATGTACTACTTTAGACTTAACACTTACTCTCATTATCTTATATTAACTTGTCTAACATTCAATCACACAGTTAAGTATTAGACATTACATTATAGTCTTAGTATTATCATTACACTTTGATAATCTTTTCATCATGTCATAACTTATACTTATAAGTTGTCTCTTTATATGTCATCTTAGTAAACTAGATAGCATTTCAGTAAACCTGAAAATATTATTTCAGTAGACCAGATAACATTTCAGTATCCTGAAATCACTATTTCAGCATCCCATAATCAGTTTCAGCAGACTGAATTCAATTTTAGCAACCCGAAATCAAATTCAGTACCCTAGATTCTTCTTTCAACAGACTATAAACATAATATAGTTCCTTGAATACCAAATTCAACAACTACAATTAAAATAAAGTAATTCTTTATTTTAATTTCTCGTTTAATATTATTAATTATTTAATAATATTTCAATCTAATGCTACTAACCTTTTAATAATATTTAAGTCAAATATAACTAATAATATTTCAATCTAATATTATTATTTATGTAAAATTATTTTAAGCTGTTTATTACATTAATAAATAATTTATTTCAATTATTTTCTTTCATTAATTAATTCATTTAAGCCTTCTAAAACACCATAAACATAACAAATCTTCTCACAACCGACTCAAACCTTCATCAAAAATCTGCATAAACTATGGTTAAGGGTCTCAAGTCGTAAAACCTTATTTTTAATATTTTTGACATCATATATTTAATTAAATTCATTTATTCATATATCATCATTTATATAAAAAATAGCAAAACAACTCCAAAATCATTTCTTTTTTGGAAAGTAGCTATATATAATCCCCTCATGATAATATATTTTTCAAGAAAATTTTAAAATACATTTACTATATTTAAATAGTCCATAATAGCCAAATATTCTCAGATTTATCATAAATCGAGATTGTCTCCAAATTTTTTGATATTTTTAGGGTATGCTCCTGTTATATACATGTACTTCCAGTACAATTTTTATAAAATTTGGAGTTACACACAGAGAGTTATTTGGGTATATGTTTAAAAGTAGTCCTTGGCCGTAAAATGCATAACTCTCAATCCGTATAACCAAAAATTCTCAAATTTTTACAAGAGTTACATAACTACTCATATTATTCCTCCAAATTTTTCCAAATTTTTTAAAGCAGAAACAGTTGACCAAAAGCCCTTGTGGCTGACTGATCAGAACACTTTTTATCCCTTTTTATCCACTTCACGGACTGTTTAGACTAAAACCCACACCACGACTCTTAGACACTGTGATTTTTGAGTTCTACCACTTGGGTTTATTAGTCAACTCATGTATTTAGCACCCCTCTTTGACGGATCGTGAAAAGAAGGTGTAGATCTAAAATACTAGTTGATCAAAGGAAGAGAAAGCTAGGATTTTCTAGTTTTATAGAAACCTAGTTTCCTTTCTTTCCTTTTGATTCACTTTCTAACACTTGAAATAGTTAGATCCATACTTGAATCCATAGAAAACACATAGATTATAGGGTTTTAAACTTCTAAATCATAAACCCCCTTTTCATAAAACCACTATAAGAAAGGAGAGTAAAGCTTAAAAATTAGGATTATACCTTGATTTTTCTTGCTTGCTTCCATCTCCAACCAAAATAAATTATGGATCTTGGGTGCTTATGGATTAAGTCTTCTTTCCGTCTTCTTCTTTCTCCCACCGAATACTCTCTCTTGTTCTCTCTCTAATATCTTTTGTTTTCTCTCTCTCTCTTTCTTTAGAAAATAAAGTGAAATGAGAAACAAAATGACTATTAAATTTACTTAGTAAAAAAAATGATTAGATACATCCCATCTATTTATTCATATCTTTACTAATCTTGATCCCTTCTCTCTCTCATCATTACTTGAAAGGATAAGCTTGAGTGTTGTCTCCATTCAATGGATGACACCTAGCTTAACTTGTCCACTCAAAAAAAATAATGTAATCATCATATTCACCTCCCTTTTCTCTCCCACTAATTTCGGCCACATGCGGCCATCTAATCCACCCACTTTTGTTTTATTTATGCTTTATACAATGACTAATATACCCCCTCAAGTGAGCTTAGTTTGGGCTTTAAGTTAATTTCTTTTTGGGCTTGCATTTTTCTTATTTTGCTTACTAACTAAATTGGGCTTGGACTTTCACCATTAATTAAATTGTGCCATCACTATACTTGCCCTATACATGTTATATTGGGCTAGTTTAATAATTTAATGGCTATTAAATCAATTTATCTACATGTCCAATGCTTAATAAAATAAGCGGGCTTGTTTAAATTGCTTACTCTTCTTAATTTATTATCTCTTGAACTAATATTCATTATTATTGATATTTACATATTTTTATCAATCAATAATGTTATTTCACTTGCATAACCCAATTAGACTTGCCGTATTCAAGTATATTGAGTATGTAATTAGGATTTAATACCTTAAATCAATTTTCTGGATCAATAAAATACTTAGGTTATTAATTGAGATGTAAAAAATAAATTCCTTAGGGTTAGCATATTTTTTTTATACACTAACATTCTCTTATATTATAACCCATTAGGTTATTTAATTACTATACCTAATATATATATATTAGGTTACATAACTTTATTCTTAATAAATGCATGCACATTATATAATATATATTTATTTAATCATATACATAATTCACATATGTCATCACATATTCTATTCCTAACTCTGATTTTGACTTTTCTCCATAAAAGTCAAATGTCGACTTTGACCAAAAGTTAACCCTTACACATTTTGTGTTTACTGTCTTTTCTGACTAAACTTGACGTTCTAGACGTAACCGAGCAGTCCGTGCTTCAAAATTCCATCTCTAACTCAAATTTTGAGTTTTAACTTACTCTCTTTTTATTGCTAATCATATTAGCTAATGACTTTATACTTATTCATTTTCTTATTTGCCAGTCAAGGCCAACATTCAAGCTATGCTATTTACTAACATAATTTTATCTTGATTCTCATATCCTTATCTTAATTCATCATTCCTCTTGCTAAAATATATAACACCTTACTAAGTATATATATATATATATATATATATATATTATATATATTTCTATACATATACTCATATTTGTTTAACCTCATAGCATCTCTTCATGTGAAAATTTATTTCCTTAATAAAATTTTCACATGTATCATTATAACATTTCTTACACTATTCAGTTCACATCAACTTTATAGGTATCGTAATACCTTATCCTTAACATTCCTTCAAATACATATAACTCCATTTCTAGGGGTTTTATAATTTTGTAACCCATATTTTCTCTATTCTCATTCAAATAGGAAACCATATAGGTTCTTCTTAAAATTTTAAATAAATCCTCAAATTCTCATCTAGGTTATATTCTTTAACCTTTATTTTAATCATTTAAGATCTTATAAATCTTTGGGTTGTCACATTAATATGAAGTTTCTTGAAAACTTGTAGGAACTTAGAAAATTGTTTATCCAGCTTTTGCTTCTGAAGGCGTTGGGGAAATGGTACAGGTTGTACTACAGGACTAGGCTTGTTACCAGTAGGAGCTGGTATTGTGGTTTCCTTTGACATAGTCTCTTCTCCCCCAGACTTGTCACAATTGGGCTCAACATTGCTCTCCTCTACAATCACTTCCGGTTGCACTGTTGAGGTTTCTCCTCCAGTTTCATTTAATGTCCTTGCCACTCTGGAGAGTGACTTCTTTGCATTGCTCCTTGCGCTCCCGTTTTGGGTTTACATCTGTGTCGCTTGGCAAGGTGCTTGGAGGACGACTATTTAAAGCAGTTGCCAATTGTCCCATTTTGGATTCCAAATTCCGAAAGGACGCTTCTTGGCTATTGATCCTCGTTTCATTCTGAGAAATGTACCGGGAGAGAAGATCTTCCAAGCTAGGATTTCTTTCCTGAGGAGGTGGGGGTTGGTAAGAGCTTTGTGTATGTTGATTTTGAGATTAAAAACCGAAAGGATTTGAATATGTTGGTCTAGTGGTAGAGGTTTGAGCTTGGTTGTTGTTATTGTTGCTCCACGAGAAATTTGGCTGATTTCTCAAACTATGATGGTAGTGTGTGGGAACATTTGTGTTCTGCTGCCGCCCGAAATTTGAGATAAATTGGACTGACTCAGCGCTAATGGCGCACAGATCAGTAAGGTGGCTCCCTGCACACAAATCACATGGCACCGCCACACTTTGCACTGTTTGCTCCACCATAACATTAATTCTTTTAGTAAGGGTAGCGACCTGAGCAGATAACGCCGTAACTGCATCAACCTCATACACCCCTGCCACTTTCTGTGGTGCTTGCCTATCGTTAGTGTGACGCCCCGAAATTCGATTTATTTTCACACCCGAATTCCGTACGGTACGAGTAATACTCATTCCATACATACATCATAATATCCTGAAGACTAATGATATAGCTATTCAATTCCCAGGTTCTATTACCTTAAAATCTTCATTCATTAAAAATAATGATAATTACATTATTCTTATCATCTTACAATTGTGACTTAACTAGTCACCATATCTATAGAATAGTTTAATCTAACTTGTAACACCCCCTTTCTGAAAGAGAAAGGGAGGTTACTCAAAACACAACATAACTGAACGAAAGCTCTATGCCACAAAAGAATAGTATTTAAAACTAATAAATATCAACAAGGTCAAACTAGAATAAATGCCAAACTGGCTCAAACCATAATCTGAAATAATTATTACAACTCCAAAGAAATTAATATGTCCAGCCTAAACAGAATATCTAAATCATTGGATCGAATTGAGATCTCATCACACTTGCCCTTGATCCCCCTGAATACCTGCTGGAGGAAAAACACAGCATGAGCCAAACGCCCAGTACGGATATAGAATACAAGAATAATGAAACGAAATAACTAACTCAATAAATGAACTGAACGGAACTGAAATGAACAAACTAACACAATGAAATAATAGGCTGAATTAAATGGCTGGGTGTTATTTCATACCGAGCTCAAAACAAAACAGAAATATACCTTGCACACAGGCAAGTCAAATAATGCTACACAGGCAAGTCACACACATTGGACCGCGAATCCAATGCATGTAAAATCGAAAGGCGTGCTTGGCACAAACATCACCACTCCGCAGAACAGAATAGAACAGAAAACTAGGGTCGACCCATACGCCTCCCACAACAAAACACCAAATGGCCAACTCCCACCGGAGCACAAAATGGAGACGCCGTGGACTGATCACACCGCCACGGAAGGTGTCATGTCTCTCGTGCCAAGACTACATGCCTGTGGTACCCCCACAGGTGGTTATAGCTCAGGTATACCCTACGGTATATTCTAACAAAGATACAATGTCACAACACATGCGACACAATATCAACACAAAGGTTCTAATATGTACAGGTTAAACTGAAACGAATCATCAACACAAAGTCTCCAAAATATATTAACATTTACTTTCTACAAATATCAAAATAAATACTAAAGATGATATACTAGATCAAAGAGTACAAACACGAGTTCCCAGGATCAATATTAAAACGAAACTATCACATGAATTTGAGAACGAGCAATCATGCGAAACAATAACTAACTTCTAAACGAAAAGCAAAACGAACAAATAAAAATAAAGGATTATCGCTGAAGGAGTACGGAATCTGTACCTGGATTAAGCAATGTAATACCAAAATTATATCTCAATTAAATTCGTTAACCCCTTCGGTTCGATCTAAATTAAACAATTTAATAAATAATATAAGTATACAATTATATAAGTAATAATACATATAAACTGTTTATCTAAAAAAAATATTTCATGTTCTTCGAATTACAAAACATAATTTTTTTTTACTAAATTAATATAACCCTTATACATAGCCAGTGCCTTAACATATATTTTATAAATGATAATTCTGTAAGTTTTATAAATAAGAAATAATTTAATTTAAAGAATCATCAATTTCTCACGTTAAGACCAAACAGGATGACAACACATATTATATGTATATATGTATACTTAGATACAATATCATATATAATACACATCTATTAATTTGCCTGCATATACACCTTGTTAATAAATTAATGGCATCAATTGCCTTTATCTATGATGGATACCCAAAATAGCAAGATAGTTTTATACTTCCACAGTTCCACCACGTGAGCATGTTGCTATCAACTATTCTCAATGGTGTGTATGTATTTTCCAATGTCATCATACAGTTGCAGCACATAATTATATCAATCACAATAAAATTACTTACCGGAAGATAATTTGTTATCGGACTACCGCCGCCCTTTTTCTCCGTTATTTTTCCTCAGTCAATTCGTATTAGACGTAATGTTGAGGAATTAGGTTTTAGGTATTTATTTATATATCTTATTAACTCTCCAAATTTTAATAGAATTTTAATATTTCACAATTATAAATTAGACCCAATAAGTTTTAAGGCCCAATTAATATAATCCACATACTTAAATACATTTTTACCCAAACACAAGAAAAGTCTAATTAAATATAAAAAGACAAAGTCCACTTAAAATATTTAAAAATATAAAGTTAAATGTTAATTTTTTTTTTCGGATATTACATCACTTACCCCTTAAAAAGGATTCCGTCCTTGGGATCAAAAGAACAAAACGAACTTAATTACCAAAAAGATGCGGATACTCCGCTCGAATTGACTCCTCCATCTCCCAAGTAGCTTCTCGCTCCGAATGGTTTCTCCACAAAACCTTAATAAACGGAATTGTCTTCCTCCTCATAACTCGCTCTTAACGATCCAAAATCGCCTCGGCTTGCTCCACACAAGTAAGATCATCACTAATCTTATCGAACGGATATTGCACCACATGCAACGGATGATATTTATAACTTTTCAACACCGACACATGGAATACATTGTGCACAGCTAGCTGTGGAGGCAAAGCTAACCAATATGCAACCTCACCAACCCTCTCCAGAATCTCGAATGAGCCAATATAACGCGGACTAAGCTTCCCTTTCAGACCTAAATCGCCGAATACCCTTCCAAGGAGAAACGTTTAGGAACACATGCTCACCAGGTTCAAACTCTAAGGTCCTTCTATGCTTATCAGCATAACTCTTCTGCCGTGAACGAGCCGACTTCAATTTTTCCTTTGCCACCGCTACCTTCTCTGTAGTGATTTGAACTAACTCAGGCCCTTCTATAGCTCTCTCGCCAATCTCATCCTAACAAGTTGGTGCCCGACACTTCCTACTATACAACGCCTCAAACGGAGCCATCCCAATACTTGTATGCCAACTATTGTTATACGCAAACTCAACTAGGCTCAAGTAATCATCCCAATTACCTGACCACTCAAGTGCACAAGACCTCAACATGTCCTCCAATGTTTGAATGGTCCGTTCGGACTGCCCATCGGTCTGCAGATGGAAAGAAGTACTAAAGTTGAGCCTAGTACCTCAAGCTCGTTGAAACCCTTTCCAGAACCGTGAAGTGAATCGTAGGTCCCGATCCGAAATAATCAACACCGGAGTATCGTGAAGTCTAACAATCTCCTGCTGAACGATTTGTGCCAACCTATCCACTGAGTAACCCTCATGGATAGCCAAGAAGTGTGCTGATTTGGTCAACCGGTCCACTACAACCCAAATAGCATCATTCTTCCTGAAAGTCTTCGGCAAACCAGTCACAAAATCCATTGTGATATCCTCCCACTTCCACACTGGAATGTCTAACTGTTGCAGCAAACCACTAGCTCGTTGATGTTCTATCTTCACTTGTTGACAAGTGAGACACTTCCCAACATATTCAGCCACATCTCGCTTCATCCCATTCCACCAAAAATTTTCCTTCAAATCCCTGTACATTTTTGTAGAACCTGGATGAATAGAAAATGGCGAACTATAAGCCTTCCGTCAAAACCGACTCCCGAATGATTGGATCCGACAGTACACATAATCGTTCACCTAAACAAATCACACCATGGTCATCAATACGAAAGTCGGGCTGCTTGCCCTCCTCCATATTTTGTGCCATACTCCACAATTCCCCATCTTCTTTTTGAGCTTCTTTAACCCGCGAGATAAGAGAGGGTTCCACTCTCATACATGCCAAAAGCCTATCTGAACCTTGCACAAACAACTCCAACTCTAGCCGCTCCATATCGAAATAAGCTGAGGTTGTGTAATAAGAGCTGCTACACTTCCTGAACTTTTTTGGCTAAGAGCATTTGCAACCACATTTGCCTTCCCCAGGGTGATACTGAATCCTCGCATCATAATCTTTTAGAAACTCCAACCAATGCCTCTGCCTCATTTTAAGCTCCTTTTGAGTGAAAATGTATTTAAGACTTTTGTGATCGGTGAAGATATCACAAGTCTCTCCATACAAATAGTGCCTCCAAATCTTTAGAGCAAAGATCACTGTTGCCAACTCCAAATTATGTGTGGGGTAATTCACCTCATAAGGTTTAAGTTGCCTAGAAGCATAAGTAATCACCTTACCGTGTTGCATCAAAACACACCCCAAACCCTTCTTAGAAGCATCACTATAAATTTGGAAACCTCCAGTCCCTGACGGCAATGCAAGTATAGAAGCTGTCACAAGCCGTTTCTTCAACTCTTCGAAACTCTTCTCATGTTCCTCATTCCATACAAACTTTGTGCCCTTTTTCATCAACTGAGTCAAAGGCAAGGCAAGCAAAGAAAATCCCTCCACAAATAAGTTACTACCAATAGTACCTTCAGTCATGACTTTTGGGTGAGCCTGTGGTGGGCTAAGATGACCCAAGAAGATACTATTGGGCCAGTGGTTTAAAGCCTTATTTGGATGGATTTGATTGGATTCGGACTTGGGATTTGACCAGAGATTTGTTCTGGACTCGGAATTTGACCCGAGTTTTTATATATAGTATCAAAGTCGACTCTCGAAAGCTCAGGTCGGATCATCCGATCGGGTTGCCAGCGGGGGAGACATGAAGGCTGGTGGTATTATCCCACAATGGAGAGATGGAGGTCCGGAGGTGGGGACACGAAGCCAGCCGGTATTATCCTACAATAGCTAGAGAGGCAAAGATCTTTGGGCTGTGTGTGTGATCGATTCTGATGGGGACGTTAGAAATTTAAGTGGGGGAGTTTGTAAAGCCCCAAATAAGTTACTACCAATAGTACCTTCAGTAATGAGTTTTGGGTGAGCCTGTGGTGGGCTAAGATGACCCAAGAAGATACTATTGGGCCAGTAGTTTAAAGCCTTATTTTGGATGGATTTGATTCGATTCGGACTTGGGATTTGACCTGAGATTTATTCTGAACTCGAAATTTGACCCGAGTTGTTATATAACTACTCTACAAGTCTTGGCTTGATCTTCACGCTTGTTCATAACATGAACAATACTTCATCTTGTGACGCTAATGGTACTCGCAACCATAGCATCTCACCATAGCAGGACATCGATCCTCTTGATCTTCACAGGGTCCTTTAATACATACTACCGTTGTTTGCTAAAAATGTTTTTATTTCAAGCAAGTGTGAGCATTCAATTGCTCAGCAAGTCATAACAGTTGAATATTAACAACTCAAAAATCAAAATTCTTTTAAGACTTTAATAACTGAACAATGGTTATGAAGTAGCTCGAATAATAGGAATACGTTCTGATTTCTATCATTTTAAAACATACATCACATTTACTTTGTCATACTTTCATCCTTCTACCTTTTTCATACACATTATGTCTGGCTAGAATCATTAGCACAGACTCAACAATAACGATTCATGAATAAACCGAACTTCCTAACATGAAACGGTTCAACCATAGAATAGTTCAATCACAAAAACACCAAAGTGTTAACATTGCGGCATAAGGCCTCATACATATTATCATCTTGTACAAACATTACACATTTGCACATACGAAATACTTTCTCATGTTCAACATCTAAGAAAGTTAAGAAACTAACATTCATAATAAAGTATGAATGAAGTTAGGGAAACTTGCATCAAGTAGAACTTGAACAAGATTAGGAAACTTGCCTTCGCACAACTACCGCTTACGGTTTACGCTGTACCGTTCATCGTAATCTTTATATAACACAAAAGGAATAACACATATCCATTAGTCATTTACTTGACTTATGCATTAGCTTAACTTTACTTTACTTCTTATGGTTCGCGTTCTTGTAATCTAAGGTTACGCGACCAACCCCCATATTCATTTCTTCTATTCCTTTGACAACATTATACTTACCACAAATCGAGTCTCTAACAGTAGTCAACTATAGTACACTGAGTGGTTTTCCACAAACAACCAACAAACTAGTTTTCCGTCTCGTCTACACTGTCTTTCATAGTGAGCTAGATCGATTGCTAGTTCATATATATACCTTCGCTCTCTGACGGAATCATTTAGCTCAGATACTATATCTCCACCATTATAGAATACGCTTGCATTACCATTTTAGACTTAACTTATCTGAACCATTATACTATAATGTTCGTTAAGTTAACCTTCATTACATTTCTTACCACGTACGGTCCATTCGTCTCGAAACGTTATTCAAGTTACTACCATTAACTCGGCTTTTCAATGTTATACGTTATTCTTCATTCTCTTATTACCATTTTTACGGCTTATTAACATTCATATGTCATCAACCGACTCCCGTCTATCGTCGTTAGATACAACGACAAGCGAAACCCTAATCTATTTTCTAGGTCGCACGCATTTCCACATGATTCCCATTATCAGAATTCGTATAGAAATTAAATAAGTTTTAACTTCAATTCTTAACATTCTTGTATGCCACACCCCTATTACATATCATGTAACCTTGAGGCGCGCATTAAACTCGACTACAATCCACGATTCACATTTTAGGATTTCAAGTTTTAAATTTAAATACGTTTGTTCAACGTTTAATTCTTATAAAACCATCTTTAAACATGTTGTTTAAATGTTCTCTCTTCATGAATATTAATCATTTACTTGTCCCATAATTACCAGGTAAAAAGTTGACTTAACAAATAACCAAGTCAGAAATTTTACCCTTATGGGCGCTGCGGCGCCACCCTAAGGGTTAAATCCGGCGCTGCAGCACTGGCTTGCAGTGTCCAGCTCCTTGGTCTGGCGCTTGTGGCGCTAGCTTAAAAGGCTTGGGCGGCGCTGGCCTTGTTCCATTGAATTTTTTTAAGTTTTTCAATTTTTGAAATTCCCGAGCTCATAACGTGATCGTTATAACTTGGAATTGGCTCGTTCCAAAGCCAATAGTTCATATATAACATGTTCTACGATTCCATCCAGTCGGAATTCATTTCTTAATCAGTTGACGAAAAATTCACCGTTTTGTCCATTTTTACGCGTTCGTTAAACGTTCGACGCTCAATTCTTCGTTTTAACTCTGAATTCGCTCGTTCTTGCTCTCGCAAGTCTTACTTACCTAATTATAAGTTATGCCATCGAAAACCATCATTTTCAAATCAAACGACGACTTTTGACTTCTATTCCGGGAAATTCACGATTTCGACGCTTAACGTCTAATCGCGTAACTTTCACCGAATCTTCGTTACTCGATATTTTCACTCCAAACCAAATGGAATTAATCCATTGGTTATTCATCTATGATTCTAACTATTATAAACATCTTAGTTTTAATAGCTTTCTTCATTAAGTTACTTAACCATTTCATTATGGTTTTAACTCATTTCTTCATTAACTTCATTAACCATTTCATCATAGGTTTTACTTGTTCTTGGTTATTAGTGTTTTAAGGTTCACTAACATCCATCTTATCATATCCTACAATTCATGCTCTATCAATTTTCACTTCTCTATCAATCTAAGAATTGAAGGACGATGAAAATTCAAGGTAAACACTTATACCTTTTAAGTGTTCTTGAGTTCATGACTTTGTTCTTGATCAAAGTCTTACATAGCTTCTTTGCCTCATTGATTGCTTGTCAAAAGCTCCCCCTCTTCTCGTCTCTCTCCATATAAGAGTTGTTGGTGATTTTCCAAACCACCAACCAAAGGTTAAGCTTGCTATTTATAGAAATGCAAGACTAATGGTAGAATGGTCAATGAGCAAACCTCCTTAAGCCCATCACCCCCCACATGCTACCCCATGTCCTCCCATGTGCTAGCACATGGCCACCATGTCACACCATGTCTCCCCCATGTGCTCCCATGTGCCATCATGGGTTGCATCGTGGGTTTTACCCACCCGTTTACCCATCGGTTCGACCCATGGGTTTAGTTATTAAAATTAATTCAAATTGAATCTATTTACTTCGTATAAAATTCGTATTATACGTCATATTAATTCTTGTATTCTCTTCGTACCATACTCGTATAATAACTAGCATTATACTCTAATTCGTTATGTATAATAATAGTTATTATTACACTTAACTATTTTCTTCAATAATTTTAGTTTCCCTAACCCTTACAGTTTTAAGTCTGCAAGCGAAAACTTCGCGAGCCATAAAAAAAATATTATTACATATTTCATCTCGTCTTAGAATCTTATCATTATGTGTTTCTCAAAATTTCAATAATAATTCCCGAGCTGAAATGGATGAATAGTGTTTTTCTTTCGAGAAAACCTTTCTCGGCTATCTTAACTTTTCACAGAATATTACCATTAAATCTTTTGACATAATGTCATCCTGACATTCTGATCTCCCAGAAAAGCTTAGGGTCTCAAACCCTAACCCTTAGGCATATATGAATAGTGCCTATTTTGTCTTTTTCTCAGAAATAATTTTAATCCCGAAAATCTTTTATTTTCGTCTTGAAAATTCTTACTCGTTCATTCTAGCTCGTAGCTAGAATCTTCCCCATTTCTAGTCATCCTATGTCATAGAATAACTAATAAACACATAACACATAATATAATCAATAAAAATTTATTTTATTAATTATTAATTCTTTAAACCTAATTTCTGGACAATCCGATTTTTCGGGTTGTCACATTCTTCCCTCCTTATAAAAATTCCGTCCTCGAAATTTCTAAAACCACATCCATACCCGGATGCTTTATCCTTTCAACCTTTCACGAAGGTTTAATCTCACTTCTTCTTATTTATGTTGAAAAATCTTGACATACTAATTCAATTAGGTATTTACCTATTTATTCCTTCTCATTATCTCTTCAACATCCTTCCCCCAAGGATCATTATCTGCTATAATCGTCAAATGATAAACATCCTGACAACTATACTTCTAATCTCTCATGTTATCACATTCACCCTTTTTTCTAAAAATTTTGCCCTCGAAATTGTTAACATAATCTCTTTCTCAACTTTTCTTTACAGAAGTTATCATCCTTCGCCCATTCAAGAATCTTCATAATATATAATGAGTTATGAAGTAGAATGAATAGTTAGGAATATACGGATTCCTTTACAATATTTCATAAAGGAACATCCCAACACTAAAGCCGTATGCTCGATATATTCATAAAGGAACATCTCGGCACTGAGGCCATATGTTCGATATATCCTTTTCATCCATAACAGAACATCCCGGTATTAAGGCCGTATGCTCGATATATCTTACTAGCAAGTCCAGGTGATTAACCTATAGTACCCTGTGTTAATCAACACTCAATCCTTAAACGTTTTCACGTTTAAGCTTTTTGGCAACTCCTAATACCCGTCGAATTAACGACATTAACTCTGAACCCGCACCAAAACAATTTGGCTTGGTACAACTTCTCAAAGAAAGCTTGATTTTTTTTAAAAAAAATGACATACCATTTGTCTAGCCAAATCAAATAGCTTAGACCATACCAATAAATTAGACACCAACTTGAAATAGTCGGCTAGTCAAATCAATTGACATCGACTACTCTTTTTAAATTCTTTCAAAACGTTTAATGCTATCATGATACCGTACTGATTTACAGCACGTTGAGGACTCTGTCTTTTTACCACCTATGCATCAAATGCATTGATGATATAAAATTTATTTTGATATTTCAAATCAAACTCTGCCTAGCCAAAATGATTAGCATATACATACAAAGAATAGTTCTTTTAAAATCCATTGGTTTTCAAAAGTTGAAACCAATATTTTCAGTCCAAAGACATACACATCAGCACGATGTTAATAAATTTCAAAATCTAGCATAGCTAGAAGACTTGGAATTTTCTACTTTCTTCTTCTCCATTCATTGTCATACTTGCGACAATCCTAACTTCTTCTAGCACCTTAAATGCTACTTATACTGAAAATAACTTGTTTTTAGTCTAACCATTTCTATACCATAGTATAGTTCATCAACTTACCACACTTTGTGTTTAGGAACTTTCCACAACCATATGTGCTTAAGAACTTATCTTCGCAGTATGTAATCCAAAAATAAATCAAGGACTATCCATATGCTCAGGGCTCAGAAACATAGCATACA
This sequence comes from Panax stipuleanatus, assembly GCA_020205555.1. Lineage (NCBI taxonomy): Eukaryota > Viridiplantae > Streptophyta > Magnoliopsida > Apiales > Araliaceae > Panax > Panax stipuleanatus. Next base: position 113,646,376 of record CM035124.1, read on the forward strand.
ACTATGAGTCACAAACTTTTCATAAGTATGAGTTTCAAGAACTCGCACCTAACTTAATACATTCTACTATCTAATATACACATGAGAAAAGATTCACCTTCTTGTCATATACATATTGATAGCGCGACATTACTATTTCAATGATTATCACTGCAATAAACTAAGTGTTTGTTACACCAAAGCACAAACCTTTGCCCATACAACTCAACTATCACATGAGTCCTAAATTAAAATTTACCACCTTCTAATTTACCATTTCCTTAATACGAATTTTCTTTAACTCGTATTTCATCCTCTATCACTCGATCTGAGTTCGTCTTCCCGTACAATTCACAGTACCTGTCCATTATAGCAATCAACTATAACTCATCTACCGTTTAACAGAAAATCTGTTATTACGACTTCATATGATCACGTCGTGATCTTCTTCCCTAATCGTTTAGCTCAACGATTTTCACACCCTTCCCTCTTAGGCTATAGTCTTAGGAAATCATACCTAAGGTTTATAACCTATCAGCTCTGATACCAACTTTTGATGCACCAAAATCCGATCTATCTTCACACCTGGATTCTGTACAGTTACGAGTACTACTCATTCCATACATACATCATTATATCCTGAAGATTAATGATATATCTATTCTAGTCCCAGGTTCTATTACCTTAAAATCTTCATTCATTAAAAATAATGATAATTACATTATTCTTATCATCTTACAATTGTGACTTAAATAGTCACCATATCTACAGAATAATTTAATCTAACTATTCTACAAGTCTTGGCTTGATCTTCACGCTTATTCATAATATGAACAATACTTCATCTTGTGATGCTAATGGTACTCGCAACCATAACATCTCACCATAGTAGGACATCGATCCTCTTGATCTTCATAGGGTCCTTTAATACATACTACCGTCGTTCGCTAAAAATATTTTTATTTCAAGCAAGTGTGAGCATTCAATTGCTCAGCAAGTCATAGCAGTTGAATATTAACAACTCAAGAATCAAAATTCTTTTAAGACTTCAATAACCGAACAATGGTTATGAAGTAGGTTGAATAATAGGAATACGTTCTGATTCCTATCATTTTAAAACATATATTACATTTACTTTGTCATACTTTCATCCTTCTACCTTTTTCATACACATTATATATGGCTAGAATCATTAGCACAGACTTAACAATAACGGTTCATGAATAAACCGGACTTCCTAATATGAAACGGTTCAACCATAGAACAGTTCAATCACAGAAACACCAAAGTGTTAACATTGTGGCACAAGGCCTTATACATATTATCATCTTGTACAAACATTACACATTTGCACATACAAAATACTTTCTCATGTTCAACATCTAAGAAAGTTAAAAAACTAACATTCATAATAAAGTATGAATGAAGTTAGGAAACTTGCTTCAAGTAGAACTTGAATAAGATTAGGAAACTTGCCTTCGCACAGCTATCGCTTACGGTTTACACTGTACCGTTCATCGTAATCCCTATATAACATATAAGAAATAACATATATCCATTAGTCATATACTTGACTTATGCATTAGCTTAACTTTACTTTACTTCTTATGGTTCGCGTTCTTGTAATCTATACGGTTACTCGACCAACAAACTAGTTCCCCGTCTCGTCTACATTGTCTTTCACAGTGAGTTAGATCGGTTGCTAGTTCGTATATACCGTCGCTCTTTGACGGAATCATTTAGCTCAGATACTATATCTCGACCATTACAGACTATGCTTGCATTACCATTTTAGACTTAACTTATCCGAACCATGATACTATAATGTTCGTTAAGTTAATCTTCATTACATTTCTTACCATATCCGGTCCATTCGACTCGAAACGTTATTCAAGTTACTACCATTAACTCGGCTTTTCAACGTTATACATTATTCTTCATTCTCTTATTACCAAGTAGGAAATTTTTCCCTTAAGGGCGCTGCGGCGCCACCCTAAGGGTTAAATTCGGTGCTGCAGCGCTGGCTTGCAGTTTCTGGCTCCTTGGTCTGGCGCTGCGGAGCCAACTTAAAAGGCTTGGGCGGCGCTGCGACGCCGGCCCTGTTCCATTGAAATTTTTTCTAACCTTTTCAATTTCTAAAATTCCCGAGCTCATAACGCGATTGTTATAACTCGGAATTGGCTCGTTCCAAAGCCAATAGTTCACATATAACATGTTCTACGATTCCATCCAGTCGAAATTCATTTCTGAATCCGTTGACAAAAAATTCATCGTTTCGTCCATTTTTACGCGTTCGTTAAACGTTCATGAACGTTCGACGCTCAATTCTTCGTTTTAACTCCGAATTTGTTCGTTCTTGCTCTCGCAAGTCTTATTTACCTAATTATACATTACGCCATCGAAAACCATCATTTCTAAATCAAACGGTGACTTTTGACTTCTATTCCGGGAAATTCACAATTTTAACGCTTAACGTATAATCGCGTAACTTTTGCCGAATCTTTGTTACTTAATATTTTCACTCCAAACCAAATGGAATTATTCCATTGGTTATTCATCTATGATTCTAACCATTATACACATCTAAGTTGTAATGGCTTTCTTCATTAATTTTCTTAACCATTTCATTATGGTTTTAACTCATTTCTTTATTACCTTCATTAACCATTTCATTATGGTTTCACTTGTTCTTGGTTATTAGTGTTTTAAGGTTCTCTAACATCCATCTTATCATATCCTACAATTCATTCTCTATCAATTTTCACTTCTCTATCAATCTAAGAATTGAAGGACGATGAAAATTCAAGGTAAACACTTATACCTTTTAAGTGTTCTTGAGTTCATGACTTTGTTCTTGATCAAAGTCTTACATAGCTTCTTTGCCTCATTGATTGCTTGTCAAAAGCTCCCCCTCTTCTCGTCTCTCTCCATATAAGAGTTGTTGGTGATTTTCCAAACCACCAACCAAAGGTTAAGCTTGCTATTTATAGAAATACAAGACCAATGGTAGAATGGTCAATGAGCAAACCTCCTTAAGCCCATCACCCCCCACATGCTACCCCATGTCCTCCCATATGCTAGCATGTGCTAGCACATGGCCACCATGTCACACCATATCTCCCCCATGTGCTTCCATGTGCCATCATGGATTGAACCATGGGTTTTACCCACCCGTTTACCCATCGGTTCGATCCACGGGTTTAGTTATTAAAATTAATTCAAATTGAATCTATTTACTTAGTATAAAATTCGTATTATACGTCGTATTAATTCTCGTATTCTCTTCATACCATACTCGTATAATAACTAGTATTATATGCATATTCGTTATGTATAATAATAGTTATTATTACACTTAACCATTTTCTTCATTAATTTCACTTTCCCTAACCCTTAGTGTTTTAAGTCCGCAAGCGAAAGCTTCGTGAGCCATTAATGAAATATTATTACATATTTCATCTCGTCTTAGAATCTTATCATTACGCGTTTCTCGAAATTTCAATAATAATTCCCAAGCAGAGAAAACCTTTCTCGGCTATCTTAACTTTTCACGGTATATTACTATTAAATCTTTTGACAGAATGTCATTCCGACATTCCGATCTACCAGAAAAACTTAAGGTCTCAAACCTAACCCTTAGGGTTTCATATGTGAATAGTGCCTATTTCATCTTTTTTTCAGAAATAATTTTATTCCCAGAAATCTTTTATTTTCGTCTTGAAAATTCTTACTCGTAAATTCTAGTTCGTAGCCAGAATCCTCCCCATTTCTAGTCATCCTATGTCATAGAATAACTAATAAACACATAACACAGAATATAATAAATAAAAATTCATTTGATTAATTATTAATTCTTTAAACCTAATTTTTGGACATTCCGATTTTTTGGGTTGTCACAGTTAGGCCACTAATAATTGTTTGCAGCCATGGTTTCCACCAAGTCATAACCTTCATCAAATTTCTTCGCCATAAAGGCCCCACTCGCCGCGGCATCAATACTCGATCGAGTAGAACCGAATAATCCTTTATAGAAGGTCTGAATTGGAAGCCAATTGGGCAATCCATGGTGTGGACATCATCTCAATAAATCCTTAAATCGCTCCCACGAGTCGTAAAGAGACTCAGATTCATGTTGTGTAAAGGATGTGATACCATGTCTGAGCCTTGCTGTTTTCAGGGGCAGAAAGAACTTCACCATGAATTTTTGGGCCAAGTCAGCCCAGGTTGTAATGGAGCCTAGCAGAAGCGAATGCAACCAACTCTTGGCTTTGTCCCGAAGAGTAAATTGGAACAAACTGAGCCTGATAGCATCATCGGATACTCCACTACATTTAAAAGTGTCACAGATTTCCATGAAGTTTATCAAATGATCATTCGGGTCATCATTCGGCATCCCTTAAAAATTTAACATTGTTTTGTATCATTTAAATAGTACCCGACTTGATTTCAAAGTTGTTTGCTTGAATCGCGGGCCTTAGTATGCTCGCTTGAATATCTGTGATGCGTGGCATGACATAATCCCGTAAAGATTTTTGAATTTCCTCAGCCATGATAACTGGATTTGGTATATCCGAGCTCTTTCTCGCCTCAGTCGTCTAAATGTTCTGTCAACCTCAGGATCAAGAGGTATTATATTTCGATTCCTGCGAGGTGGCATACACAATCAAGAGTACCTGAGAGAAAAGTTTAAACTGAAAAATCAGATTAAATTAAGATCGTCATTAGTATTAATATTGAAAAATAAATAATACTAAGTCCCTGGCAACGACGCCAAAAACTTGTTGGTTTCGATTTAACGATCAATAAAACACGCGCAAGTATACGAGATCAACAAGTAATACAGTAATAAGTTGAGTGTCGAACCCACAGGGAAATAGTACTAAGGCTATTCAAATACTAAAATTATATCAATTCGGTCTTATCTAAACAAGTAAGTAATGATGGTGTGTTTAAAGCAATATGATTAAAACAGTAAATGGTGAGAATGAGTTGTATCAAATATGACAAGATATAATTGCAACTCCTCTAATGCTTCGTATAACCTCCTAACTCTCTAATTATCTAACAAATCACAAAAATGGTCAACCGAGAATACTATGTATATATAAGCCTCTTCCGAAGGTCAAATATAAATCCTTTAGCTAAATAAATCATAATATTCCTAAGGTGAAATAAATTAGACTAAGAGTCATTAAGCTTTAATTCTCAATGGTCACACAAGGCAAATAGACATTACTATTCTATTATGCAATATATATGCCCTCATTCCCATTGGAATAGTCATAACAAGTGTTATTATATTTAGGGTTAAGCATTAAAGTCCATTTTCCAATATAAAATCAATACCCATATCAATCACTTAGCCATGCAATCAATAAATAAAACATAAAATACAATTACCCATTCAAACATGATTCATTATAATAAATAAGAGAGAAATTCACTTAGACTCATCATTAGGTTACATTGCAATCCTAGAAATGGAATTAGTTCATAACTATAGAACTAAAAAACATTATCAATGTATTCAACATGCTCAAAATACGTAATAAAATGAAAGACTTAGATAAAGAAAACTCCTGTTTTAAAGTATTCTAGCTCTAACTCTTCTCTTCGCCGTGTAGAATCTGAGCAATGAAAGAAGCAATGATCTTTGTAGCTTTGAATGTCCAACTACCTTCTCTACTAAGCTATCTCTCTCTCTAAGCTATATTGTGCTAAAAACTGATAAGAAGGCTGCTGGAAAGATAAGTGATAAGTGATAAGCTTTTTAGGTCATTAATACACTGCTGTCTGCCTGGAAACCGAAGGTGGCGCTGCGACGCTGCCCTTTTACATTGGACAGGCGCTGCGGCGCCAGTCAAAGTTAACTGGTCAATAATGTAGACACTCAAAATTTCATTTCCATGTTACTAACCTTGTAGAAGGGCAAAATTGTCTTATCAAATTAACCCCGGTTTCAATACCGGGCTACCAAATCAACCCAGGTCTCAATACCGGGCCATCAAATCAACCCCGGTCTCAATACCGGGCCATCAAATCAGCCCCGTTCTCAACTCGGGGGGCACAGGTCGGCCCCGGTCTCAACCCGAGAGGTACAGGTCAGCCCCGGTCTCAACCCAAGAGGTATATGTCAACCCCGGTCTCAACTTGGGAGGTACAGGTCAGCCCCGGTCTCAACCTGGGAGGTATAAGTGTCTCAACCCGAGAGGTACAGGTCAGCCCCGGTCTCAACTCGGGAGGTACATGTCAATCCTGGTCTCAACCCGGGAGGTACAGGTCAGCCCCGGTCTAAACCCGGGAGGTACAGGTCAGCCCCGATCTCAACCCGAGAGGTATAGGTTAGCCCCGGTCTCAACCCAAGAGGTATAGGTCAGCCTCGGTCTCAACCCAGGAGGTACAGGTCAGCCCCGATCTCAACTCGGGAGGTACACAACCCTTGTCTCAACCTGGGAAGTACAGGTCAACCCTGGTCTCAACCCGGGAAGTACAGGTCAGCCCCGGTCTTAACTCAAGAGGTACAGGTCAGCTCCGGTCTCAACCCGGGAGATACAGGTCAGCCCCAATCTCAACCCGGGAAGTACAGGTCAGCCCCGGTCTCATTCCGGGAGGTATAGTTCATCCCCGGTCTCAACCCGGGAGGTCAGGTCGAGCTTAGGTCCCAACTTGGGAGGCCAACTCAACTTCAGAGACAAACCCAAAGCCTCACATCATCTCTAGAGAAAAACATGGAAGAACTAAGTTAGCCTCAGGGATAACCTTGAGGACAAACAGAATCGGCTGGGATCCAAACCTTGGAAACAACCCCATGAAGTCAGTCGAAGGTAATGCAAGCACTAAAAGCAACCCCAGGGGGGGCAAAATGGTTATTTTACAAACTTTAAGCCTATTCGGTCAAACTCAAGCCGAATTGATGCCACCAAGGTCAGAACAAACCATAACAATGATCCTGAGTGGAAATAGCGTAAGACAGCTCAACGGACAAACTGTGAGGAATCAAAGACCTGGTTATGAACCTATATTTTTGGACTCAAAAAAAGTTTTCTCCCATGTCATTGCGACACTCTCGGCAAGGACTTTCTAGAAAGGTATCGTACGCCTCAAACGGACGCTCTGATCAAAAGTTAAAAAGTTTCAAATCTGAGCTCGCATTGCTCGGAGTGCACGTACTTTGATGCAACGGGCCCCGTAATGTGGAGCCGACCTCTACCTGCGGCTGCCGCACCTCTACCTGCGGTTGCCGCAGGTAGAGCTGCTTCTACTGGGTCTATATATATGAGGTGACCCCCAGTTCATTTGATAATCGAAAACGCTCTGAACCTCTGTCCGTTTGGTTTCTCAGCCATTTTCTTGTCCTCCAAACCCAAATTTTTTCACTCTAACACGTAGATACACCCACACAATACCACATATAAAAATTAACCAGTAGAAAAAGACGTTTAAAGCCTACGATTTGGCAAAAAGCCCGTGTAGCAGTCCATTATGAGTATTTTTACGAATCAGGAAGTTCATATTACTTCATTGCACTTTTATACAGTTGCACGTTAAGTTTCACTTTTTGAATATGCCCGGAACTCAGTTTTGTGGCCGTTTTTGCTTACGTTTTGTACATTTTAGTACATGAACGCATTTTCTGACATTTTTACAACTCGGATCGTCGATCCGTCGCTTCTAACAGCTTTTATATACATATATCTTCGTTTTTAGCAACTTCGCCGGACTGGGTTATCTTCGCAGTCAGGGTTTGGCTTTTTTATGCGTATATGCAACTGTATATATACTAATTTTTCAATTCTGTCAAGCTCGGATGTCAAATTCGAGGTAGTTTACTGCTTATATATATATATAATTATATATATATATAATTTTTCTGACTTATTTGGGCTTAGATTTATACTTCGTGGCCTTTTTATTGCTTTAATATATATATATATATATATATTATTTACATTCCAGTTTGTCCTGGATCATTTTGTGGCCTTTTTACTGCTTTTATACATATATATATATATATATTTACATTTCTGTCCGGGCAAAGAATAAAATGTCCGTCGCCCTTTACCGCTTATATATAGATATATTTACAATCTGTCCAGCCTGGATTATTCTGTGGCTTTTATACAGCTTTTATATATATATATATATATATATATATATATATATTTCATTCTAGTCCGGGCACTGGAGTGAAAACCCACCGCCCTTTACCGCTTATATATATATATATTTACATTCTGTCCAGCTTGGATCATTCCGTGGCTTTTATATAGCTTTTATAAATATATATATATTTCCATTCCAGTTTGGGCCTCAGAGTGAAAACCCACCGCCCTTTACCAATTATATATATATATATATATATATATATATTCATTCTGTCCAGCCTGAATTATTATGTGACTTCTATACAGCTTTTATAAATATATATTTATTTTCATTCTAGTCCAGGCACCGGAGTGAAAACCCATCACCCTTTACAGCTTTTGTATATATATAATTATATATATATATATATATATATATATATATTACTTTACTCATTCTGATTAAATTATTGCTTTAAATATTCATTTAATATGAATTGGCACTGACCTTTCTACGGGCGAACTAGATTTCTTTAAATCTCGCCAACTCTAGCTTTAAAACGGTTCACAATAGGTCCAGACGGAATCGGAAAGCTAGAATGGCTGAGATTTACTTAAATCTAGCATTTTTTAGTTTCAGTTCTTAAAGCAACCTCGTGGCTCTTAGATCGTTATCTAGTGGCAACGAGACGCTTCGGCCATGTGCGAGCCAGAAATTACTGATGAATCCTTGGTTCTGGCAACATTTAGATGTAAATATATCTTTTTTGTACATATTTGAGCTATGCAGGTTTTATTGGCTTCCCTCTGTGAGCCTAGGAATCAAGGGATTCATGATCAAACTGATCAGAATCTGATTCCCACAATGGACAAACTCCATTTTAAAAATGTACCCGGTCAGTTTTTCTGTAAAATGTACATTTGAAAGACCTTAAAACGGTTATCCGGGTTTAAGGTCTCAATATAGTGAAATAATGGTTTGTCGTGTCAGAGTCACTTCGGTGGCTGTCATGCCCATGAGAAGACCGACACTTGTATATATTTTGTGGTCGAGGATGCTTTGCAGCCCGACAAATCATCCTTCAAATTGAGCCAAAAGGCTGAAAAGATAAAACTGAAGTTCAATTCCTATGTTAGCGTAAGAGTTTGAAAACCTGCTTTAAAAACCTCATTTTAATATCTTGTCTAAAAAGAGACTTTTGCAAATCAAATCAAACCCTTCGTATATAGGTTCAACGATGCATAAACATACTTTCAATCAATAATAGGCCCAATTTCTCCCAGCATTCACATACACATATTGTAGATTTAAAAGGGAAATATTAAAAAAATGCGGTACCATGTTTTCACGGGAGTTGTGGGGTGCCTAACACCTTCCCCACACTTAACCAAGCCCCCGAACTTAGAACTTCGGTTTTAAAGATTTAGTTTCGACAGTGTCCAACAATTGGGCCTCTTTTCAAACAAACTCGGTTGAGTTGGTACAACCATTTCAAATCTACAAACTGGCGACTCTGTAAAACGTTCAAATCGGCGACATGATACATGTTGGCCTTTTCCTAAAAAACCCTTCAAAACCTTTTTTACAATAAAAAAGAAGGGTAGACAAAACTTAGGAAGAGAGAAAGATCCGGGTTTGACCTGACCCGAATTTTTTCCCGACGTCGACAGGTGGCGACTCTACTAGGTATCGTAGAAGGCTTAGGCCGCGCTCAAATCTTTTCGAAATCTCCCTTTCATATTTGCGAATGTGTGAATGCTGCATCTCTACATTGAATGAATGCGTGAATGCTGTATCTTTACATTGAATAAATACGAATGAATGCTTTCCTGCTTTATTAGTGCTTCGCACCAATGTCATCATATGTATACGGTGAGACGCAATGTATGTGAATGTATGTTGTGTAATTCCTCCACTAGGAGGCAAACTCGTCTATGACAGAGTAATGTCTTCTAGGACGGCTAAGTCTTCGGGGCTCATGAAAAAGCACCACTCAGATTCTTTCCAGTTGAAAGATCGGATTAATTTCCCCTCTAGTAAATTGCGATGATCTGGGGACCTTAATGCCAAAAATCCGCAAGAGTAGCTTAAGATAGGTTAGCCTCTGATTAACCAAATTTGAAGGGAAGCCTCTTCATGCCATCCTCTTTCAATATAATGTCAAGTTTTCAATTCCAATGTAAATAGCATAATGTAAAAATACATTCTGTCATGTTATCCTGTCATCAAAACAACTGACCTCTATTTTACAGGATAAGATTAAAAAAATCTTAAAAATACATCATGGTATGCATCCTATCCATACCTATCTCAGGAAATTAACACGCCTACGTTTGGTTGTAGGTGAAAAATTGGTCCTGTCACTAGATCTAAATCCAAGAAAGCAGTAAGTCCATCTCCGGACATGACTTCCAATGCTCAGCCAGAATCCACCCCTGTCTCTAGGGAAGAGTTTGAAGGACTGAAGAAACAGATAGCCGAATTAGCTCTTTTCCTATGAGAGTAGAGTAAAGCTCTTAAAGGGAAACAAGTACAGGGTCACACAGAACCAGGAACATCCAGTGGAAATCAAGAGACCGGGAAGACAGACACTCAGATTCCTGATCCACAGAACCAGGATACAACCAACAATACCCATGAAATCACCATTCTTAACAAAGAACAGGAAGTTGGTGACATTCTCAAGAAAGTCCAACAGATGGAAGAGACCATCCGGTCCATCAAAGGGACTGGGGTATTTGGCAATGTCAATTATTCAGACTTATGTATTTTTCTTGGGGCTCGTTACCCTGAAAAATTTAGAGCTCCTGGTTTTGAGAAATACGATGGATTGGGAGACCCCTACACTCACTTGAAGGTGTTCATTGGAGAGCTCGGATCCTATGCAGAGGACGAGAAACTCCGAATGCAGTTATTCCAGAAAAGTCTGACCGGAGAGGCTAGAGCCTGGTATACCCTTCTGGACAACTCTAAAATACACAGTTGGGAAGAGTTGGCACATGCCTTCCTCAATCAATAAAGTTTCTAGTCTCAATTTTCTCCAGACAGATATCAAATAACCAAAATCAAGAAACAAAGTACTGAGTCATTCAGAGAATATGCTCAACACTGGAGACGAATAGCCGCACAAGTCACTCCACCTATGAATGAGTCCGAGATAGTCATGACTTTCATCGACATCCAAGAAGCCCCGTATTATGAAAAGGTCCTAGCAGGCATAGGAAAGCCATTCTCAAATGATCGAGCATGGAGAAATGGCAGAAATGGGGCTCAAATCTGGGAAGATAAAGGATCTGACCGCCTTAGAAGCTGTTGTTGAACATATCTAGTCCGGGAATTATGGGAGTAATCCTTGAAAAGTACACAAGAAGAAAGACGAAGAAGGGTCCTTAGTATTGCAAGGACAGAATCAGAGGGGTGATTCCAGCAGTATGCCCATTCAAAGGAGGAACTATTCCCCTTTTCAAGCTTCAGTACAACCTTCGAACCCGCCATTCCAAAAAAATTCAGAGGCCAGACATCGAAGAACATTCACCCCGTTAGGGGATTCACTTGAAAATGTGGTAAAATTGTTGACGGCACATAAAAAGATTGTGTAACTCCTCCCACCAACCAATACCGGTGGACGAAATTTTGATCCAAGCAAAAAGTGTGCTTACCATTCTGGATCCCCATGCCATAATACACAAGACTGCTGGTCGCTCAAGTACAAAATCCAGGACTTGATAGACAATGGAGAGATTGTGGTGACCAAACTGGAGCAACCGCATGTGCAAGATAATCCCCTCCCTCAGCACAAAGAGGATAGTGTCAACATGATTAGCATGCAAAATGGAGAAGGATCCAAATATGTCTGATACATCGGAGAATCAACTCAATCCAGCCCAGACAGTTGGGAAGTCTCAGAAAGGCGATTCCTGATAGAACAGGAGATCAAGTCTATCAAGGAGCAGATTGGGCAGTTAGCAGAACTGGTCGTATACCAACATTAAGTCACCAGACAGTTGATAAACCAGACCAACCAGTTCGATGCAAATCCTTCCACCCCAGAAATTAGTCCCATTGCTATGAGGGACCATTATCGATTTCATCAGCAGGAACCCTGGGCCGACAAGATGGCCAAGGAAGATAAGTTCCAGGCTGATAGGGAATTCGCGTTCCGGAGGAATTTCACCAACCTAAACCAGCCAATGAAGGAAATCCTCCAGATGTTAATCAGTGAGGGAGTGGTGTCAAACTTATTACCCCCGATAAATCCTTGATCCAGGAAATTCAAACCTGATCGAATTTGTCAGTACCACTCCAATGCACCCGGCCATGATACTGAGGACTGCTGAGCACTTCGTCATTTAATTTAGAATATGATTGAAAGTGGTGAACTGATAAAAGGGAATCAGGATTATGTCCTCCCAGATGAAGAAACTCTCTTTATTCCCACTATATGGAATCAGGATACCGTGGCTGTTATTTCCTGTGATAAGGAGCCAGCCCTCACACCCCTAATGCTACCAGGGAAAGGGGTCCAAGAAATACAAAATCCTGTGAAGTTGGCCATACCCGAGTCTTTAATCCTACCATTCAGACCCCAGTATCTAGTGATCAGTCTGAAGAGAGTCCCATGGAACTACGGGAATGATGAAGGTTCCACCTCCAACAACATTGCCATTGTATCAAAGGAGAATCCATTGTATCTGCCTCATCGGGTGATCAAAGCAGCCATCAAGGCCAAAGAAAAGGTGGCTGAATAGAAAATCGAAGAGTTTCTTAGTAAAATGGGACATAATAAAAACAAGGTGGTGCAAAGCCTAAAAGAGGCACCCAAGCAGATGTCCATCCTAGATCTGGTCTTATCCTCGGTGGATCATCGCAACATTCTGGTGAAAGTATTGGAAGAAGCCCATTTGCCATATACTGTGGATGCCAAGAAATTCCGTCATGTGGTAGAACACATTTTCAACAGCAATGTGATATTTTTCACTGACGATGATATACCGCAGAGGGGACGGGTCATCGCAAGTCATTGCACATAGCTGTAATGTCATCCAGATATGTGATAGGAGGTGTGCTGATAGATGGAGGATCATCCCTTAACATCTATCCCTATGACACCTTGGAGAGAATGAAGATTAACCCGAACCGGATCAAAACCAGTCAGGTGGTCATCCGAGCTTTCGATGGATCTCGCCGATAAGCTATGGGAGAAATTGAGCTTCCTCTGGAGATTGGTCCATACACTTTCTATGTGTCCTTCCAAGCACTCAACATCACCACAGGATACAACTTATTGCTGGGATGGCCATGGATTCATATGGCTTGGGCAGTGCCATCCACCCTCCATCAGCAACAGTGAATGCCGAACTAGAATACCCTGTCTGTATACAGGGAGACATGCCGGTGATCAGCCTGGATTCAGGGATTGAACCTGCCAATTTTCAAGCCTTGGAGGTGAGCGATACTCAGTACCTACCAGTTGGGGCACCAGCTTTGAAGCCTAAAGTCTCCCTAGAAGTGATGACAGTGGGCCAGGAGATGGTATCTTTGGGTTTCCAACCTGGAGAAGGGTTAGGAAAGAATCAGCAAGGCATTAAAAGTCCAGTACAAATCCCGAGTCAGTCGGGAAAGCCGGATTAGGTTATTCATCTGGGTCAAACCGTCGGAACCCATATAAGCATCCTAAGGCTCATGCTTCCACTATACTATTGCCAAACCTCACTGATGCAGGGTTTGTGATGCCAATGAGGAAGATTCCTGCTGTGGTATCAGCCATGCTATTTTCTCCAATCATACCGGTAAGTAAGAGAAAGACCCCAAAGCCTGAGGGGGATAGTAAAAAGGGAAAAGAAAAGCTCTTGTACGAAGGACGAGACCCATTTGCTAACATGCGGGTTCTCATACACTACGAGGGTATGAATGATGACATCCCAGACAGTGACGAGGAGGATCAGATCCAAATTTCTTGCATCAAGAAAGAGAAGGGAATCAGTTCAAAGAAAAACCCCAGCCCTATTTGGAAGGATGTCATAGTCATCATCCGAGATGAGGCTAACGAGCACAATTCCGTGATCCTCCCTGTTCATGAGGATCTGACCCTGGATAATTGGAACAGCGTCCCTTGCCTCATTCAAAAAGGGTAAAGGGGCAGAGAATCCATCTGCCTTGTAACATGCTTTTATTTACTATTTATTTTTTATTGCACAACTATAGCAGTAACTTTTATCATGCTTTGACAAATGCTTTGTATATTTAAGAAGTTGCATATATTAAAGTGAAAGCATTTTGTTTTCAGGACTTTAAAATTGGATTTGTTTGTCCCTACTGATGAGATGCCAACCTGTCACAGTGATTACAACATTGATGTAGAAATGAACTTCGACTTGATGGATATTGATCAAGAGGATGGAGATGACTATGAGGTGCCCGAGGAGATCAAAGAATGGGTTAAAGACAAACCCAAACCAAACCTCGACCAAACCACCCCTATAAATATAGGAACTTTCGAAGACCTCAAAGAAATCCAGATAGGCATAAACCTCACCCAAGATCAAAAAACCAACCTGATTGAACTCCTAACACAGTTCCAGGATGTGTTTGCATGGTCACATGAAGACATGATTGGCCTGTCTACTGACATTGTCATCTATTGAATGCCCATCAAAGATGGATTCAAGCCTGTCGAGCAAAAGCTTAGGCGATTGAAACCTGAATGGAGTCTGAAAGTCAAAGAAGAAGTGGTCAAACAATTCAAAACCGGAATCATCATGGTATCAACATACCCAGAGTGGCTATCAAACATAGTTCCCGTACCTAAACCCGGAGGGAAGGTACGAGTATGCGTGGATTACAGGGATTTGAACAAAGCTTATCTCAAGGACAATTTCCTGGTACCTTTCATCCACATCCTGATCAATAATACGACGTAGTATGGCATGTATTCCTTTGTGGATTGCTTTGCTGGTTACCATCAAATCATGGTTACTGAAGAAGACTAGGAGAAAACAGCTTTCATCACTCCCTGGGGAACTTTCTGCTACAGACGACTATCCTTCAGCCTCATCAATGCGGAGCCACATATCAGCAAGCCATGATGGCCCTATTTCATGATATGATGCATAAGGAGATAGAGGTTTATGTGGATGACATCATCATCAAATCTCGGAAGGAGGACAATCACATTGACCATCTTAGGAAGCTGTTCAACAGGTTACGTAAGTACAACCTCAAGCTGAATCCAGCCAAATGTGTTTTTAGCATCAAGTCAGGCAAGCTGTTAGGATTCCTAGTGAGTAATAGAGGCATTGAGCTGGATCCTGCCAAGATAAAAGCCATCACTAAGATGCCAGTACCTCGAACAGAGAAGGAGATACGTGGGTTCCTGGGAAGGATCAATTTCATAAGCCGATTCATTTCCTAGCTCACAGCAACTTGTGAACCCATCTTCAAACTACTACGGAAGAATTCCTCCACCAAATGGAATGAGGATTATCAGAAAGCCTTCCTTGACATCAAGAAGCAGCAGATCGAAGCAACAGTATTGGTACCCCCAAGGGACGGAGTTCCCCTGTTTACGTACCTGTTCGTTAATGCCAATGCAATGGGCTGTATGATAGAACCTAAAGATGATAGTAGCAAGGAGAGAGCCATCTACTCTATCAGCAAAAGATTCAGCAGCGGTGAGAAAAAGTACACCCTGATCGAGAAGACATACTGTGCATTAGCATGGGCTGCCATGAGGTTGCAACACTATCTGTATGGGCACACGACCCACCTCATCTCCCGCATGGATTTGTTGAAATACGTATTTAACAAGCCAATGTTAAATTGTCGACTGTCCAAATGGCAGTTGATCCTCCAGCAGTTCGACATTGTCTACGTGACTTAGAAGTCCATCAAAGGTCAAGGCATTGTAGATCAACTAGCCGAAGCACCATCAGGAGGGTTTGAACCTCTAAAAACTTATTTCTCGGATTATGGGATCATGACAATTCAGCAAATCCAACAAGAGAATACAATCCAACCATGGAGAATGTATTTCGATGAAGCGGTGAACATGGAAAGTGCTGGAGCTGGGGCAGTCCTTATCTCCGGTACAGGAGAACAATATCCTGTGGCCACCAAGCTACAGTTTGTCAACACCAACAATATAGCTGAGTATGAAGGCTGCATAATGGGGTTGAAACTAGCCCAATCCATGGGTGTCAAACATTTATTGGTCTTTGGAGACTCTGAATTGGTTATCAGACAAACCACTGGGGCATATCACACCAAAGAACTGCATTTGCTACCCTATCATTGGTAGGTGGTCAAAATATCTACGGAGTTTGAAGACATAAACTTCATCCATATTCCTCGGAGTAGGAATGACTTTGCTGATGCATTGGCGATGTTGGCTTCCTTGATCCGCATATCCGATAGGAGTGGGATTCCCGACATCAAATTCACAAGCTAAAAGGCCCCGACATACAGGGAATTATATTGGAGAAGTATTAGATGAAATACCTCCTATCAAACAACCTTGGTATCAAGACATCAAGGAATATCTCCGAGATGGATCTACACCCGCTGGGGCAAGCCAATCCGACCAAAAACGAATTCACAAGATGGCTATGAAGTTTTATTTGAGCGGAGACGCACTATATAAGAGGGATTCCGGAATCGGACTCTTAAGATGCCTTGATAAAGAGCAAGCTCAGAGACTGATGGATGAGGTACACGGTGGAATATGTGGTCCACACATGAGCGGTCATCTGCTGGCCAAGAAGATATTAAGAACAGAGCATTACTGGATCTCTCTTAAAGCTGACTGCAACGACCACGTCAAGAGGTGCTACCAATGCCAAATCCATGGAAATGCCATACACGCACCTCCAAATGAGCTTTACAACATGAGTTCGCCATGGCCTTTCTCCATATGGGGAATGGATGTGATAAGCCCCGTAGAACCCAAAGCAAGCAATGGTCATCGATTCATCTTCACCATGATCGATTACTTTACCAAGTGTGTTGAAGCTGCCTCTTTTTCCAAAGTCACCAAAGAGATAATCACTGGGTTTATCAGAAATTATGTCGTCTGTCGATATGGACAACCGGAGGTGATCGTATCTGACAACGCCAAGAATCTAAACAATCAGATGATGAGAGAACTGTGCAGTAAGTTCCACATCAAGCATCTTAATTCCGTCATCTATCGGCCCAAGATGAATGGTGTTGTCGAAGCGGCCAACAAGAACATCAAAAAGATCATGTAGAAAATGTCTGTCAATCACAAAGAATGGCCTGACCTGTTGCCTCTAACCCTGTTAGCATACAGGATGTCGATGCGTACCTCTACTGGGGCTACCCCTTACTCATTTGTCTATGGCATGAAGTAGTACTTCCCAAAGAAGTATAAATGGAGTCCTTGAGAGTGCTGATAGATGCTCAGGTGGAGGAAGACCAATGGTTGATAGATCGGTACCACCAGCTGTCCTTGATAGATGAAAAGAGGGCTACAACCATTTTCCACGGGTAGTTATATCAGCAAAGGATTGCTCGATCCTACAACAAGAAAGTTCCGAATACGAAAATTCAAAGAAAATAACTTGGTGCTGAAGAAAGTTCTGGCCAATCAGGACGAAGCCAAAGGAAAGTTCACCCCAAATTGGGAAGGCCCTTTCATTATCAAGGAGGTCTTGACAGGAGGAGCTATCAGATTGCAAGAGATAGATGGGAGCAAATGTCCCCAACTTATCAACTCAGACACCATAAAAAGGTACTATGTCTAAAACACATGTATACCAGCATCCTAGTCCTGCGAATCAAATTAGTTTCGATTTTCACTAGAAAAACAGAACTACGAATGACCTGATCTCCCTCAGCTCGGGAGTACGTAGGCTGCCATTCTTGGTGCGGTTAAACCAAGCACAAAACTCAAAAACTCATCAAACCAAACTCAAAAGAGACTTCTCAAACCTCTCTCACACAAAAGATGGAACTACGAATTACCTGATCTCCCTCAGCCCGGGAGTACATAGGCAGCCATTCACGGTGCGATTTGACCTTCAAATAAATATAAAAAACCAATAAAAACCAGTCCCAAGACACCGAAACCATATGAAACCTAAATCCTATCAAGCCTTCCTGGTCAACAGGCCCATCTGAGATATTCTCTAACATCTCACTGTCAGTCCATCAAGGAGAAGCTCATGATACATCAACAACAACAAGTCATTGAAGAAGTGGCCATCACTTAGCAATGACAATACATATCTAACAGGGAAGTGAATCAAAATATATTTCTCTGATATATAATACTGTTTGATATATACAATGTGTCCTGCACATGACAAAAATGGCTGATCTAGTATGTGTAGGAAAAATAAAGCTAGTCTATGGACCCATGGACAAGCGGGACAACAATGCCAATATGGAGTCTCTCTCTGAAGATGGAGGAGCCGCTGCAAGCGCAATACCCTCAGCCTTCATACGTGGGCCAAAATATCTACAGCCATTTGCATAGTGGCACTGTGATCATCAATATAAACACTCATCTCGGTAACCAGACCATGAGTATAAGATCAGAGAGCAGTACTGTCGGCAATGTGGAAATCCCGGGAAGCTATGGCCTCATCCCTCTCCACAAAAACAGCATCCCTGGCGATCAAAACCTCCTCAACCCCCTCAAAGCCTGCATCTCTGGCAGATCAGATCTCATCCCTCTCTACAAAAGCTGCATCTCTGGCAATCAATGTCTCCTCAATCTCGATAAAAGCAGCGTCTCGAGAGGATTGAGCCTCATCTCTCTCAACCAATGTCGTATCCTGAGTGGCTCGAGCCTCATCTCTCAGCAAAAGCCATATCTCTGCCATACAGGGTAGTCAACATCAGCGCCCTAGCCTGATCCCTCTTAAAGGTCATCATAGCTAGTGAGTCTGCCAAAGCTGGATTTATCCCGATAGGAATGATCGGTGGGTCACTAACTAAGGCTACTGTCAGACCCATGAACAAATCATCCTCCGTAGGAGAGTCAGGATCCTCTATAGGCTCCTCCTCATCTGAATCCATAATCGGAGCTGACTGGATGAATGTAGCTGATGCTATATCGGTCTCTAACCATACCGAATACTCTGGAGAACGATCCGAATGGCTAGTGGAGAAATCAGCCCTATCCCTATGAGTCCAACACTCATAAATCCTGATCAGGTCAACTGATGACATAGAAAAAGCTGGCATCCGCTGATCAATATCCCCCTCAAACTGGTGCAGGATTTGGAACTGATCGAACTGACCCATAACTGCCAAAGGATGATAAGTGGTCACTCCCCTCAATCCTGCTAGGGGTAAGTAGTCCATGCCAGATGCATGGGTGATGAAGCTATAAGGGGAGACTAGCCCGGAGCATGGCAGAATCAAAAAAGGATGCACAATATCGGACAGAAAAGCTGACCATGTCTCTACATCTGAACACTCTGCCGACTAAAAGGAGTATGACATGGCTATCTCATGGGTGAAATAATACCCCTGGTGTCTGAAGAAGCCAATTGGACGTAAGTGGGATATGAGCCACACGTACAACAAGACAGAGCTACCCCTGAAAAACCCCTCTGGATGGGTAGGATAATAGGTAGCTGACCTTAGTGTCTCAGCCAATATCATCGACAGAATGGTGCAACCCTGTCTAAGGGCCCGAACCACGACCATCAATCCGACGTCTAAGTGGTCTAAGGGTAGTGGCATATAAACGTAGGCCACGATGCACATCAACAAGACGTCTACACGGGCGAGCTTCCACTCATCTATCGAAATAATAAAATCCCCAGAATACCGCTCGTAGCTGTCTAGCCGGCCGAAGCTATCGATTAGAAAGTCTATGGATATCACATGTCCTGTAATAATCTCCCCAGTGATAACTCGGTGTCTCATAGCCGACATAGTCATAAATGGTCTCTGCATGTCATTGATAGCTGTACAAGCGCAAGGCAGATCCAGTACCAAGCCTATAAGACGCTCATACTCCTCTAAGGTAGGGGGTCATCTCGTAGAGTCCAAAATGGAAAACCTGTCGATCAAGTATCCAGCATGATAAGTGTAGACACTCAAATTTTCTTTCCATCTTACTAACACTGTAGGAGGGCAAGACTGTCACTCAAATCAACCCCGGTCTTAATACCGGGCCTTCAACAAAACCCCAGTCTCAATATCAGGCAATCAAATCAACCCCGATCTTAATATCGGGCCTTCAGATCAACCCTGGTCTCAATACTGGGCCATCACTTCAACCCCGATCTCAAATTGGGCCATCAAATCAACCCGATCTCAATATCGGCAGTCAAATCAACCTCGATCTCAAATCGGGCTATTAATTCAACCCCGATCTCAAATTAGGCCATCAAATTAACCCCGATCTCAATATCAGGCCGTCAAATCAACCCCAATCTCAAATCGGGCCATCAAATTAAACCTCACTCTCAATATCGGGCCGTCAAATCAACCCCGATCTCAATATCGGGTAGTCAACTCAACCCCGATCTCAAATCGGGTCATCAAATCAACCCCGATCTCAATATCGGGCTGTCAAATCAACCCCGATCTCAAATTGGGCCATCAAATCAGCCCTGGTCTCAACCCGAGAGGTACAAGACAGCCCCGGTCTCAACCTGGGAGGTACAGATCAGCCCCGGTCTCAACCTGAAAGGTACAGGTTAGCCTCGGTCTCAACCCAGGAGGTACAGATCAGCCCCGGTCTCAACCCGGGAGGTACAGGTCAGCCTCGGTCTTAACCCGGGAGGTACAGGTCAGCCTCGACCTCAACCTGGGAGGTACAGATCAGCTCCTGTCTCAACCCGGGAGGTACATGTCAATCCTAGTCTCAACCTGGGAGGTACAGATCAGCCCCGGTCTCAACCTGAGAGGTACAGGTCAGCCCCAGTCTCAACCCGGGAGGTACAGTTCAGCCCCGATCTCAACTCGGGAGGTACAGGTTAGCCCCGATCTCAACCCGGGAGGTACTGGTCAGCCCCGGTCTCAACCCGGGAGGTACAAATCAACCCCGATCTTAACCCGGGAGGTACAGATCAACCCCAGTCTCAACCCAGGAGGTACAGATCAACCCCAGTCTCAACCTGGGAGGTACAGGTCAGCCCCGATCTTAACCCAGGAGGTACAGATCAACCCCGGTCTCAACCCGGGAGGTACAGGTCAACCCTGGTCTCAACCCGGGGGGGGGGGGGTACAGGTCAGTCCCCATCTCAACTTGGGAGGTCAGGTCAACTTTGAGAACAATCTTGAAGACTTACAACATCTCCAGAGGAAAATCTGTAGCAACCAAGTCAGCCTCAGAGACAACACTGAGGACAAACAGGCTCAAATGGAATCCAAGTCTTGGAAACAACCCCAGGAAGTCAACCGAAGGCCGTGCCGAGACTAAGACCACCAAGGTCAGAACGAACCATAACGATGATCTCGAGTGCAAATAGCGCAAGACAGCTCAACAGACAAACTACGAGGAATCAAAGACCTGGTTATGAACCCATCTTCTTGGACCCGGAAAATATTTTATCCAATGTCATTGCGACACTCTCGGTGAGGGCTTTTCGAAAAGGTATAGCACGCCTCAAACGGACGCTCCGATCAAAAGTTAGAAAGTTTAAATTTTGACCTCGCGTTGCTCGGAGTAAACGTACTTTGAGATGACTAAACGCGGCACGTGGGCCCACCAGGGGAGCCGCACCTCTACCTGCGGTAGCATCAGGTAGGGTGGAGGCTCCCTGACCTATATATATGAGGGCACCCCCCCTCATTTGTAAAAAAGAAAAATGCTTCGAATCTTTGCCCGTTTGGTTTTTTGTCCAATTTCTTGTCTTCCAAACTCAAATATTTTCCCTCTAACACGTAGATATACCCACACACTATCACATAAAAAAAATAATCGGTAGATTCGGACGTTAAAGGCCTACGATTTGGCAAAAAGCCCGTGTAGCAGTCCATTGTGTGTATTTTTATGATTAGCAAGTCAATACTACTACTTTGCACTTTTATACAGTTGCACGTTAAGTTTCGTTTTCTAAATATGCCCAGAACTCAGTTCCGTGGCTGTTTTCGTCAACTTTTGGTATATTTTTGTACATAAACACATTTTCTGGGATTTCTACAACTCGGATTGACGAACCGTCGCTTCCGGCAGCTTTATATACTTGCATCTTCGTTATTAGTAACTTCGCCAGACTGGGTTATCTTTCCAGTCTGGGTTTGGCTTTTTTTGTATATATTTAACTGTATATATACTAACTTTTCAATTCTGTCAAGCCCGGATGTCAAATCCGCGGTAGTTTACTTCTTTTATATATAAATATGCATATATAAGCAGCTTTCACCACCACTGGGTTATCTTCCCAGTCTTGGTTGACTACGTTTCTATCTTTATATATATATTTATATGTTTCAGTTCGGCCTGGATTATTCTGTGGCCTTTTTATTGCTTTTATGTATATTTATGCATATATAAGCAGCATTCACCACACTAGGATATCTTTCCAGTCTTGGTTGATTACGTTTCTGTACATTTCAATTTCAGTCCGGGCACAGGCATGAAAACCCATCGCCCTTTTCTACTATTTTTTTATATATATATTTCAATTTTTTCCAGCCTGGATCATTCCGTGGCTTTTATACAGCTTTTATTATATATATATATATATATATTTCAATTCCAGTCCGGGCACCGGTGTGAAAACCCACCACCCTTTACAGCTTTTGTATATATATAATTGTATATATATTGCTTTACTCTCTTTTATTAAATTTATTGGAAATTGCATATTCAAATTTGATATTGAAAGTAAATATAAATGCTTAAGTGTAAAGTCCTTCAATGATCATATGTACAAGGACTTAGATGATAGATCAAAATTGTTAGGTTGATCTGTGCTTTAATGTTTATCATTCTGTAAATGAATGTATAGAAGAAGGATCAAATCTGTTAGGTTGATCTACTTTGAGATGTAACTGTTAGGCTTGACAGAATTGTAGTCTGTCGAAAGCCAGTCTGCAGAACCCAAGGCAGAATCGTGGAGCTTAAATAAAGATGTCCAGAATCGTAGTCTGCCCTTGGAAGCCACACTAAGAATCGTGGAGAAGATCTGAGCGCCTGCCGAGCTAAGTCAAGAATCGCAGTGTGCTCTCGGAATCTTGGTGTGACATCCCGAATTTTTAAGAATTTATAAATGAGAATTTAATAAATAAAATTCTTATTATGAGATGTTTCGAGTTTGAGTATGTGTATACGTGTCATATATTGTGAAATATGTGATTTGGTGTGAAGAGAATTGTATATATTAATTTTAATATTTATTGAAGTAAATAAATATTTTAATTGAATTATTTATTGAGATTATGTGATTATTATGGAGTAATATAATTAAGTGTAATATATTAATTAAGTAAATATTTAATATTAATTGACGTAATAATTTTATGTTATAGTTCTAATTTAATTGGGATAATTAAATTAAATGAGTTATGTGATGAGTGTTACGCGAAATTATAACTAGCGAGTAATTATAATTATGTGATAATTTTATGTGATTAATTGATGTTAAACTTTTAATTAATTAAATTAGAATGTTAAGATTTAATTAATTAAAAGTGTAACATCAAGAATATGTGTTAAAGGATTTATTAAAAGAGTTAAAAGAGTTTTTAAAATCGTTTTTTCAAACAAGGCCCTTACTTTTGTTTTAAATTCGTTTTGCCAAACGGGGCCTTAACTATTAAAATCTATTTTTAAAATAACTTGTTTTGCTAAACAAGCCTTAGGGCTTTTAAAATTCAAATTTGTAACTTATATATTAATTATAATTATTATAATTAATAAGGGTTATTATGTTTATATTTATGATTGTATTATATGTATATAGATATATGTATATTACAATATACATTAGTTAAAATAAAACAAGTTAGTCAGTGTTAGAAGTTAGAACAAACCAAAGAAGAAAGAGCAGAGAAAGACAAAAAGGAAAACACATAGAAAGATAGAGAGAAAATAGAAGAGGAAGAGAGAAAGAAGGTAGAGGAAGAAGAAGTTTGAGAGACTCAAACACCTCACCATTATCATCTTCATCTTGTTCTCTTAATCGAATCTAAAAGGGTATAACTCCAACCTTATAAGTTCTAGAAATTGTATTATTATGTTCTGTGAATTTTGAGTTCTCTGTGAAGTATAGAATTTCATGAAATTACAATAACATGAATTGTATATTATATGATATAAATGATTTTTAGGAATCAAATTTGTTTTAGAAACAAGTTTTACATGAAGAATTGTGTTCTTATGAAGTTTCATACATTGGTTGATTTTAGAATGGTAAATTGATGATTTAGTTATATGTTATGGTATAAATTGAAAGATGTTCATGATATTATCTTCAATAATAAAAATAATACATGTATTGTGAATTTAATTGGTTGAGAATTGGATTTATGGTGAATTGTTTTGATAAAAGTATGAATTTTATGAAACTAGTAAAATTGGTTTTTAAAACCTTGAATTTTGATTTTGTAAATGAATTCTGTGAGTTGATTATGAAGATTAAGTTTAAATTACGATAATATATCAAGAAACGAACAAAACATGCTTTGAATCATGTGATTTGGGTTAAAAACGAACTCACAGTGTCAATTTTCGTCAAGAACACTTAATAATGGTGTTTTCTTCAAAATCATGAAAATTAGGTGCGTTGATTATGTGTTGTAGTGTTATTGTATGTTAAAATCATGTTAGAAGTGTAGGATTTTGATTGTATAAAATTTCATGTACATTGTGTTAGTTAAAATCGGACTTCGGTGCGAAGAAATAAGCCAAATTAGCTTATTTCTCTGCAAGTTCGCGAGCCGGGGAGCCCAACAGCAGGGTGGCCCGTCCCAACGGGACTTTTAGCCTTGGAAGACCCGCCCCAGTGGGTTACCATGCTGTCCGGAGTTGTTTAAGTGTTATAATGCAAAACTATTTTGACCTCATGTAGTAAAACGACCATAACTTTTTCATACGAACTTCGATTGAGGAGATTCATGATGATCCAGAACGAGAACGAGTAGTCCTACAACTTTTACTTTTTTAACTTTTTTGATTTGAGGTCGTTAGAAGGGGGAAAATGGTTATCTTTGTGACTGATGCGTATTCGGAGGCAATCGAAGGGCGTCGGACATGCACATATGCAAGTATAGTGCTGTCGACAATATTAGATGTTGTTCTAAGTTATAAAATATGAATATTAGTAATTATAATGATGCTTAACATTAATAAATGATGTATTAGATAAGTTATATAAGCACACTAAGCATACACAAGAGAGACGAATCGGGCGTGTGACGAATGAACGTCGAAACGCCGTGACAAGTGTTAATGTACGTAAAAAGTGTTTCAATTCAACTGAAATGAACATTATAAGATATAGAATGGGGTTAATATAAAACCAATAAGTAGTCCTAGCAAGACTTAAACACTTGAATGAATTTCTAATATAGTGAGATATAAGTCGAAAGTTAACACAATCAAATTGAACATTGTGTATTGATAGTAAGAAGAGTTATGAGATGTAGAGTAGAGTTTAAATTACAACTACTATGTGTTTCTATGTGACTAATAGTTGATGTGCATGATTATATAATTGTGTAGGGCACGTGAAGTGCAGATAGTTGTAAGCTGTTAAACTGTTATTGGTAAACAACGATCAAGGCAAGTCTTTCGGTTCCTATTTGTCTACGTGAACTTGATGAATTGTTTTAAATTGCATGATATGTTATATATGTTGTAAGCGAGCATGATATGTTATACATGTTGTAATCATGAAATGTTAAAGTTAATTTATGACTACATTGTTTTGGTTAAATAATGTTGATTGAATAAGGAACTCAATCTTTATATTTGTTATGTGAATTAAAGCATGTATGCCATGTTACTTTAATTATTATGATATGTATGTTGGGCATATTATTATATGTTATGTGATGCATGAAAACTGTTAGAACTTGCTGAGCTTTCGAGCTCATTCTTGCAAATAATAATTGTTGCAGGTCAAGATTTCAAGGTAAAGATACGTGCTAAGTGAATTATAGAGATCCATATTCACGAAGATTATTTATATTTTATGAGAAATGTATTTAATGTTTTGAATGTAACATGTTGTTGAATTATAAGTGGAGTTATCAAATGTATATGAATATTACTTTATGATGTAAGACTTTGTATAGTCATTTTGTTGTAACGATTCATGATATAGATTTGAATCGAAGAGATGTTATGTAAAGGTTACGATTTAGGACAATAAAGAAAGAAGTTTATAAAAGTTTTAAATATTCTGCATTTTTAGTGATTTTAATATCGAATAATGATGTAAAGATAGATTAAAGTTGTATTGTTAATGATCGGGAAGGAGAATATTATTGTATTAATTTTGGGGTCGTTACACTTGGAGTCTGCAAGACAAGCAAGCAGGAATCGTAGTTTTCCAAAGAGCTTAAGAGGAATCGTAGTGTACTCTACGATTAACTCTGAGTCAAGCCTGTGCAAGCTAACACACAACGATTATGGTACAATGACCATAATCGTAGTGTTCCTCCAGTCAGCATCAAAGTTCGTAGTTCTGATGAAGGGAGGAAGAGCAACAAATGAAGAAAGGCTTATAGCCGTTGACAAATTGATGGTCCTAATGATTCCATATTCATCCTTAGTCCAAATCGAAGAAGCGCATTGAAGAAGCTAAGGAAATGACTAAACTGCCTGCTGAAAACATCTTTTTAGGTGTTAGGTGAGATTGCAGTCTGCTGTGTCAGTGGGCCAGTCGGCTGTGCAGCAGGAAAGCAGGATGTCAACATCAACTGCATAAAATTGTCTGAAGCATTAAATGCTACAACGGATGCATTCAAACGGAAACATTTTGAATGGCTCTTTTATAAGGAAATCAGACAAGGATTCAGACTAAGCAAGCAAGTTAACAAAAAGAAAGAATATCAAGAGAAAAGCTCAAGAATACTCAACGATCAACTCTACGATCCTAAAAGAGGAAAGTTTGCTTCGCTACTCAGTTCTTCAGAACTGATGCTTAATTACAACTGAGTAGCACACCCAAGAATACAACTATCAACTCAAGTGAAGTTCTAAGTCATAAGGACTTGAAGAGTTCAAGAGTGAACTAAGAGAAGTACCAAGTCTGCTGTACTTGAAGAGTTCAAGAGTGAACTAAGAGAAGTGCCAAGTCTGCTGGACTTGAAGAGTTCAAAAGTGAACTAAGAGAAGTTCCAAGGCTGCTGGCCTTGGAGGAATCTAAGTGATTCAAGTTGTAAGAGATATCCTTAGTGGATTTCCTACTCGTGGAGTAGAAGAGTGGACTAGGAGCCTTGTGTGCTCTGAACCACTTAAAACCCTTATGTCTCTTTGTCTCTCATTAACTGCCATAACTGCTATATCTGTTATAATTGCTATAACTGCTTATCAAACCATAACTGCAATATCTTGAAGGGGGAACAAACATATATTCCGCTACTATCAGTATATTCAATACTGACGAAGTATTTTAAATAAAGAAATTTTAAAATATCTATTCAACTCCCCCTTCTAGATAACTAACCTGCCTTTGGGAACTAACAAAATTGTTTGCTTTAAATATTCATTTTATATGAATCGGCATTGACATATCTGTGGGCGAACTAGATTTATTTAAATCTTGCCAATTCTAGCTTTCAAACGGTTCAAAATCGGTACAGACGGAACCGGGAAACTAGAATGGCTGAAATTTATTTAAACCTAGCATTTTTCTAGTTTCAGTTATGAAAGCAATCTCGCGGCCCTTAGATCGCTATCTAGTGGGAACGAGATGCTTCGGCCAGGTGTGAACCAAGATTTACTAAATGAATCCTCAGTTCTGGCGACATTTGGGATATATATCTGTTTCTGTATAAATTTGAACTGTACAGATTTATTGGCTACTCATATATGAGCCTAGGAATTATGGGATTCATGATCAAACAGATCAGAATCTGATTCCCACGATGGACAAACTCCACTTTACAGATGTACCCTACCAGTTTTTCTGTAAAAATGTACATGCAAAAGACCTTAAAATGGTTATCAGAATTTAAGATCTCAACATATTAAAAAAATATGGTTTGTAGTGTCAGAGTCCCTCCGATGGCTATCATACCCATGAGGAGACCGACACTTGTATATACTTTGTGGTCGAGGATGCTTCACAGCCCGACAATCACCATTCAAATTGAGCCTTAAGGCTGAAAGGATAAAATTAAAGTATCAATATGCCTCAATTCCTATGTTAGCGTAAGGGTTTGAAAACTAGCTTTCAAAACATCATTTGAAATAATCTTATCGAAAAGATAAGCTTTTGCAAAGCAACTCAAATGCTTTTACAAATCAAATCAAATACTTTTGCAAATCAAATCAAACCCTTTGTATATAGGTTTAACGATGCATAGATATGCTTTCCAATCAAACATAGGCCCAATTTTCAAACAACATTCACACACACATTTCAGTTTTTAAGGAAAATATTGAAAAGATGTTGTACCGTGTTTACACGGTAGTTGTGGGGTGCCTAACACCTTCTGATAGTAGTGTGCATACAAGCCAATCATGTATGATGATAAAGCACGTACTTTGTAAACAATCTTATTTATTTATTAATAAAATATTCATTTATTAAAGGCATTTAATTATCTACATGTTGCTGTTTTTATAATATGTAAATAACCCATAGTTTTAAGCAATGCTTTTAGAATCATGATGATGATCATGCTAATGAGATCTAAATTCTTAGAAAGTTTTAAAACTAAAATAGTTCCCAATCGTGGGATTACTAAAAAGGGGATTAGTAAATTCGGATAGATTGGTACATATGTTGCTTGCTCATTGGATGAGGATGATTGATCTCATGATCATTTGTGTGGAGACACTAAAGCAAGTATGTAGGTGCTTATTGGAGAATAAGTTCACTGAACGTGATTCGCTATGGAATACCTAATGGAGATTTACTCGCCTGTCAATAGGAATTCCTAATGTGATAGTAGTACAAGTAATCCTTGGACTTGAGATCATCATAGTATCTTGTATGTAACAAATTATACTTTGACTTATTCCTTAAGACCTTTTAAGGCATATATAGGGTATGCTTGGGTATAATGAGTTACATATGGAGATAATGAATGATCAATAAAGAATCTACCACCTCTAGTAAAAGAGGAGATATGTCCCATGTGATTAGTTAAATGACAACCCAGGAATCCTTGGCCAAGGTGAAATGAAATTAGAAAGGAGTTTCTAATTTGCATTATTTGGAGTTGTGCATTTTCTAATCGAAATACATATAATTAAATAAAATAAGACTTGATAGTAAATCCATGTCTTATATTTAATTGGGACATTGTATGGTGGAAGGATTGAATTGTATGGTAACTATTAACTCACAGGTTCTTTTATGATTAATGTTGAAATCTATATTATCTGGAAAGTCGTTGATCGCTAGGGAGGCTTATCCCTATTGTAGAATAAATATTATTTATTTAAATAGATTATTAGTTTAATTTATTTATTTAAATAAGATTAAAATTGTTTTAATTGATTTATTCACAACCGGTTTAATATGGAGAACCTAAAGGGTCACACCATAAAAGGAAGAATAATTATTTAAGAAGGTAATGGCATAATCGTAATAATGCATTAAGTATAATTAATTTAATCTATGGTGATAGAATAAATTAAATAGCTTAATGCTTATTATTTAATATTTTGGAAATATTAAAGATAAATTAATAAGAGGAGTCTTATTAATATTATTACAATTATTATTATTTTAATTTCTAAAGGAGTTTAGTAATTAATTTAATATTTAGTACTCTCATTTATTCCTAATAAGATTAGGAGACAAATTAATTAAATGAATTTAATTAATTATTCCCATGTGGTGGGAAGCCTAAATTAATTAAAGGAGTTTAATTAATTAAAAGAAATCCCATGTCTAATAGGATTAGAAGGGTTGACCAATGTCTATATAAGAGAAGTCTTATAATAGATATTAGATTGATGTAATTCCAATTGTTGGAGAGTACTCCTTTTCTATAGAGGATAGAAAACTAAGGTTAAGCAAAACACCCTCCTTCTAGATAATTCATCTTCCTTGGTGGATCACCTCTAGAGGCCAAACACTTGGGTGGCTAACGTTGATCAAAGAAAGGAATCTAACCTGAAAATTCAAGGAGATCACGAAGAACAAGGAGTTGAACTAGTACCTGTGGAAGCTTCGTTCTACAAGGGTATGATTCCATAACTTCTTATTTATCGTTTTAAATTAATAATTTGCATAAAGGATGATCCGGGTAATGGTTTTGTAGAAATTTTTTTTAAACTCTGATATACCATGCTTCCACTAATTTTTGCAATTTGATTGCGTCACGATTTCGTACAAACCCAACAGTGGCATCAGAGCCAAATTTTTATGCAATTATTAATTTATTTTTGATTTCATATACATATGGGTATGTATTTAAAATAATTTATTGGGCATAATTTTATTGTATAAAATTATATTTAAAAAAAAAGAAAAAAAAAGACTTTTTTTGGGACGAATCACAATTTTTTTTTGGTGCTAATCTTGAATTCTGCAAAGAAAAGGTGTTGTCTATTTCCTACTCCAAAAAGAAGGTGACCCATCATGAAAGGATTTTTTTTAATAAACCTGCAGGACTCTTTTAATAAAAGAAGGTGACTTCTTTTTAAAAAATAAATATGATATATTTATATATTATATTCTAAATAATTTTATAATTAAAATAAAGAGTTTATTTTAATCTTGAAATTGGATTTCATGCAATTTAAAATTGCCCATTAAATGATACTCATATATATATGGAATGTTTTAATTCATGAGATGAATATTTATTTATTGATATATATGGTGATATGTATGAAAATAAATGGGAATTGATTATGGACTATTTGACCAATGTGATTGGATTTTATTTTAGTTGAATGCTTGAATGAATGGGTTTTATTAAATGGGGTCTGCGTACCTCGTCTTCTCTAATTTTTTTTTCTTGATGTAAAATTCTATCTCCTTCCTATGTACTTCCCCTTGACTGTTGATCAAGGTTTCTATTTAAATTAAATAGTTTAATGTAATAAGAATAGTTAGAATTATCTTGAAGAAATTGGAGACCAAGGAGCAAGGAGCGCGTGAAGACCCGTTTGTATGGAGCCCGAGTTTAAATGTAATAGTTATATTTAAATTTAAATTCTTGCACTCCTAGGTTTGACCTTTTGGTTCACTTGGTGGCTCTAGTGAACCAAACTAGAATAAAAGTCCATAATCAATCCGGGTAGAATATAATATTCTATATTGCATGCTAAATATTATATATATTATATTTTATGCAAACATGCTTCGCATGTTTAATAAAATGACGCGTATTTTATATATATATGTGCATGCGCGCTAAACAAGATGAGACAAATAATAACAAACCCCTCAAAGAAATAATATTAAGTCTAAAGCGTTCAATGATATTTGGAATATCGAACGTCGCCTTCTAGCATGATAAATTAATAGAGTATTAAATATTTAATATGAGCTTGTTGTGCTATCCACAAGGCGAGTATTGCGTATTTAAGATGTTAATTAATCACATTTGATGCTTATCAAGAAAATTGAACGATCTAGTCTTGTTGTGCTATCCACAAGGACGAACATTTTTCTTTTTTGAATTTATGGAAGTGCTAGGCTGGACTTAACTTAAATCATTTTAGTTCGGATGTGCACACACTTGACCATTATGATTTAAGAGGCAAAATAAAAGGAGTTATATAGTGTTGTAATTGACAAGAGTTGTCTACCTATTTATTTGTATATCGCTTGTTGTGCTATCCACAAGGTTATATACATTTGAAATGGGATCCTTATTCTCACTAGCAAATCTTTAATTAGATGTTGCCGAACTATATAAGTGAGGGTAATATAGTTTGATGAAAATAGTGGGAGATACCAATTTAAAATAAAGACCTAAATTTATTTTGGTATGCAAAATTAATAAAATGAATGTTTGCTAAAATGTTATTTTTCACATGCAGAATTTTAAAAATGTCTAAATCACTAATCTCACTACGAAGCATACTTGATGCAAACAAGCTTACCGGGCCGAATTATGAGGACTGGCTAAGAAATCTGAGAATTGTTCTCACTGCT
Source organism: Panax stipuleanatus (assembly GCA_020205555.1). Taxonomy (NCBI): domain Eukaryota; kingdom Viridiplantae; phylum Streptophyta; class Magnoliopsida; order Apiales; family Araliaceae; genus Panax; species Panax stipuleanatus. Next base: position 113,678,661 of record CM035124.1, read on the forward strand.
GAAAAGATTTCTTATGTCCTAAATTCAACTGTCCCTGAATCTGTTTCAGAAACAGCCTCTGAGGAAGAGATTGCCACTTTCAATAAGTGGCAAGATGATGCATCTGTGGCTCAATGCATCATGCTCGCATCCATGAATAACGAGCTTCAGCGTCAGCACGAAAAAATGGATGCTCCTGCTATGCTGCTTCACCTCAAGGAGTTGTATGGTGAACAGAGTAGGACTGCTAGATATGAGATATCTAAGGAGCTCTTCCGATCTCGGATGACCGAGGGTACTGCCGTCGAGACTCATGTCCTGAAAGTGATCAATTTGATTGAACGCCTTGGACAGCTTGGGTTCGTCATGGATGGGGAGTTGAGTCAAGACTTAGTCTTGCAGTCACTCCCTGAGACCTTCTCGCAGTTTGTGGTTAATTTTCACATGAATAAGCTAGATGTCAGCTTGCCTGAGCTACTTAACATGCTGAAAACTGCAGAAGGTCACTTTCCATCCAAGAAGAACCATATCTTGATGGTGGATTCTTCCAATAAAAGGAAGAGACCTAAGGTATCTTCTGAAAAGAAGAAATTCAAGAAGGCTAAGGGAAAGGGGAAAGAAAAGGAACAAAAGAAACCTGAACCAGCTAAAGGAATGTGCTTTCATTGCAACAAGCCGGGACATTGGAAAAGGAACTGCAAGAAGTATCTAGCAGAGAAGAAGCTTGGAGAAGCTTCGACTTCCAATCAAGGTTTGTTTATGATTGAAATTAATTTTTCTGAAAGTCATAATTCTACTTGGGTATTGGATACCGGCTGTGGTTCTCACATATATAATACTGTGCAGGGACTGGTCAGAAGTAGAAAGCTGAACAATGATGAGGTGATCCTACGAGTGGGGAATGGAGCAAAGGTTGCTGCATTAGCTGTAGGAACTTATTATTTAGCAATGCCTTCGGGCAAGTCCATTTATCTTAATAATTGTTATTATGTTTCGAATATTATTAAAAACATTATTTCAATTTCTGTATTGGATATGGAAGGATTTAACGTTGTTATAAAGAACAATAGTTGTTCTATTTATAAAGACGATGTTTTATATGGTATTGGAAATTTACGAAATGGACTTTATACACTTGACTTACAAGAAAATATATTTCAAATTGAACAAACTAAGAAAAGAAAAAGAGATGATATTAATTATACCTACATGTGGCACTGTAGACTCGGTCATATCAATGAAACAAGATTATCCAAGTTGCATAAAGATGGGCTCCTCGAGCTATCCGATTATGAATCATATCCAACTTGTGAATCTTGTCTCATGGGTAAAATGACTAAATCTCCTTTTAGTGGAAGAGGAGAAAGAGTTACAGAGTTGTTGGCATTGATTCACACAGACGTTTGTGGGCCTATGACAACAAGTGCACGGGGTGGGTATTCTTATTTTATTACTTTCACTGATGATCACTCAAGATTTGGATATGTGTATTTAATGAAATACAAGTCAGAATCATTTGAAAAGTTCAAAGAGTTCAGAAGTGAAGTAGAGAAACAAACGGGCAAGAGTATAAAGATACTTCGATCAGATCGAGGCGGAGAATACTTAAGCGGTGAGTTTCTCAATTGTCTCAAAGAAAATGGTATAATCTCACAATGGACTCCTCCAGGTACACCACAGTTAAATGGAGTATCTGAAAGGAGAAATCGAACACTGTTAGACATGGTTCGATCCATGATGAGTTTTACCGACCTTCCAATTTCCTTCTGGGGATATGCCCTAGAAACGGCTGCATACCTACTTAACAAGGTACCTACCAAATCCGTCCCAAAGACTCCATATGAGATGTGGAAGGGGAGGAAACCAAATCTTAAGCATGTTAAGACTTGGGGTTGTCCAGCTTATGTCAAAAAGTTTGAACATGATAAGCTACAGACTAAATCCGAAAAGTGTAGATTTGTGGGATACCCTAAAGAAACTGTAGGGTATTATTTCTATCATCTAACTGATCAAAAGGTGTTTGTTGCGAAACATGCTGCCTTCTTGGAAAAGGAGTTTATCCATGAAGGGGTCAGTGGGAGTAAGATATATCTTGAAGAAGTTCAAGAACCACAAATTACCACGGATCAAAGTCAGGTACCTGACCAAGTAGAAGAACCTACTATACCACACCCTGTTCGTAAATCTTGGAGAGTACCGAAGATACCTGAGAGGTATGGATTCGTTATAGAGGATGACGATGAGGTACACATCATGAATGATGATGATCCATTGAATTACGAACAGGCCATGAGTAATAAAGACTCAGGGAAATGGCTTGAAGCCATGAAATCCGAAATGGACTCTATGTATGAAAACAAAGTATGGACTTTGGTTTCACCACCTGAAGGCATTAAGCCTATTGGGTGTAAATGGGTCTTTAAAAGAAAGACTGTAGCGGACGGCAAGGTGGAGACCTATAAGGCCCGACTGGTTGCAAAAGGTTTCAAACAAAGACAAGGAGTTGATTATGATGAAACCTTTTCACCAGTAGCTATGCTCAAGTCCATTCGGATTTTGCTTGCAATTGCAGCTTATAACGACTATGAGATCTGGCAGATGGACGTGAAAACGGCCTTCCTCAATGGAAAACTTGAGGAGGATGTGTATATGACACAGCCAGAGGGATTTGTTTCAAAGGTGGGAATAAATCAAGTCTGTAAGCTGCAACGATCCATTTATGGATTGAAGCAAGCTTCTCGTAGATGGAACATTCGTTTTGATGAGACAATCAAAGAGTTTGATTTTATCAAAAATGACGATGAACCATGTGTGTACAAGAAGGTTAGTGGGAGCGTAATTTCATTCCTTGTATTATATGTTGATGATATATTACTGATAGGGAATGACATTCCTATGCTACAATCAATTAAAATCTGGTTATCTAAACACTTCTCCATGAAGGACTTGGGAGAAGCATCCTATATTTTGGGGATAAAGATCTATAGAGATAGATCTAAAAGGATGCTTGGTTTATCCCAAGGAACGTACATTGATACGATGCTAAAGAGGTTTAGCATGGAAGATTCCAAAAGAGGTCTCATGCCGATGAGCCATGGAATACATCTCTCCAAGAAACAGGCCCCAAAGACACCTGAGGAGAGAGACCGTATGAGTAAGATCCCTTATGCTTCTGCAATAGGATCTATCATGTACGGTATGATATGTACTAGACCGGATGTTGCTCATGCACTTAGTGTAACGAGCAGATACCGGTCGAATCCTGGAGAAGAGCACTGGAAGGCAGTGAAAAATATCCTAAAGTACTTGAGAAGGACTAAAGATATTTTTCTTGTCGACGGTGGGTCTGAATTAAAACTCGAGGGCTTCACAGACTCAAGTTTTCAAACGGACCAAGATGACAGTAAATCTGTTTCGGGGTATGTTTTACCTTGAACGGAGGCGCAGTGAGTTGGAAGAGTTCCAAGCAGCAAACAGTTGCTGATTCAGTGACAGAGGCAGAGTATATAGCTGCAAGTGAAGCTGCAAAGGAAGCTGTTTGGATGAAGAAGTTCATAACTGAACTTGGTGTGGTTCCTAGCATTGGAGAAGCAGTTCCCGTTTACTGTGACAACACAGGAGCAGTTGCACAGGCTAAGGAACCCAGGTCTCATCAGAAATCTAAACACGTGTTGCGGCGATTTCACTTGATCAGGGAGATCATTGAAAGAGGGGACGTCACCTTGGAGCGTGTAGACTCTCAAGATAACATTGCAGATCCATTTACTAAAGCTTTAACACAACAGCAGTTTGATCGTCACTTAGAGAAGATGGGTATGAGATACCATGGCGATTGGCTTTAGTGCAAGTGGGAGATTGATAGTAGTGTGCATACAAGCCAATCATGTATGATGATAAAGCACGTACTTTGTAAAAAATCTTATTTATTTATTAATAAAATATTCATTTATTAAAGGCATTTAATTATCTACATGTTGCTGTTTTTATAATATGTAAATAACCCATAGTTTTAAGCAATGCTTTTAGAATCATGATGATGATCATGCTAATGAGATCTAAATTCTTAGAAAGTTTTAAAACTAAAATAGTTCCCAATCGTGGGATTACTAAAAAGGGGATTAGTAAATCCGGATAGATTGGTACATATGTTGCTTGCTCATTGGATGAGGATGATTGATCTCATGATCATTTGTGTGGAGACACTAAAGCAAGTATGTAGGTGCTTATTGGAGAATAAGTTCACTGAACGTGATTCGCTATGGAATACCTAATGGAGATTTACTCGCCTGTCAATAGGAATTCCTAATGTGATAGTAGTACAAGTAATCCTTGGACTTGAGATCATCATAGTATCTTGTATGTAACAAATTATACTTTGACTTATTCCTTAAGACCTTTTAAGGCATATATAGGGTATGCTTGGGTATAATGAGTTACATATGGAGATAATGAATGATCAATAAAGAATCTACCACCTCTAGTAAAAGAGGAGATATGTCCTATGTGATTCGTTAAATGACAACCCAGGAATCCTTGGCCAAGGTGAAATGAAATTAGAAAGGAGTTTCTAATTTGCATTATTTGGAGTTGTGCATTTTCTAATCGAAATACATATAATTAAATAAAATAAGACTTGATAGTAAATCCATGTCTTATATTTAATTGGGACATTGTATGGTGGAAGGATTGAATTGTACGGTAACTATTTACTCACAGGTTCTTTTTGATTAATGTTGAAATCTATATTATCTGGAAAGTCGTTGATCGCTAGGGAGGCTTATCCCTATTGTAGAATAAATATTATTTATTTAAATAAATTATTAGTTTAATTTATTTATTTAAATAAGATTAAAATTATTTTAATTGATTTATTCACAACCGGTTTAATATGGAGAACCTAAAGGGTCACACCATAAAAGGAAGAATAATTATTTAAGAAGGTAATGGCATAATCGTAATAATACATTAAGTATAATTAATTTAATCTATGGTGATAGAATAAATTAAATAGCTTAATGTTTATTATTTAATATTTTGGAAATATTAAATATAAATTAATAAGAGGAGTCTTATTAATATTATTACAATTATTATTATTTTAATTTCTAAAGGAGTTTAGTAATTAATTTAATATTTAGTACTCTCATTTATTCCTAATAAGATTAGGAGACAAATTAATTAAATGAATTTAATTAATTATTCCCATGTGGTGGGAAGCCTAAATTAATTAAAGGAGTTTAATTAATTAAAAGAAATCCCATGTCTAATAGGATTAGAAGGGTTGACCAATGTCTATATAAGAGAAGTCTTATAATAGATATTAGATTGATGTAATTCCAATTGTTGGAGAGTACTCCTTTTCTATAGAGGATAGAAAACTAAGGTTAAGCAAAACACCCTCCTTCTTGATAATTCATCTTCCTTGGTGGATCACCTCTAGAGGCCAAACACTTGGGTGGCTAACGTTGATCAAAGAAAGGAATCTAACCTGAAAATTCAAGGAGATCACGAAGAACAAGGAGTTGAACTAGTACCTGTGGAAGCTTCGTTCTACAAGGGTATGATTCCATAACTTCTTATTTATCGTTTTAAATTAATAATTTGCATAAAGGATGATCCGGGTAATGGTTTTGTAGAAATTTTTTTTAAACTCTGATATACCATGCTTCCGCTAATTTTTGCAATTTGATTGCGTCACGATTTCGTACAAACCCAACACCTTCCCCACATTTAACCAAGCCCACGAGCTTAAAACTTTGGTTTCAAAGATCAAGTTTCGACAGTGTCCAGCAATTGGGCCTCTTTCAAACAAAACTCGGTTGATTTGGTACAACCATTTCAAATCTACCAACTGGCGACTCTGTAAAATGTTCAAATCGTCGACATGATACATGTTGGCCTTTTCCTAAAAAATCCTTCAAAACCTTTTTCACAAATAAAAAGAGTAAGGGTAGAGATAACTTAGGAAGAGAGAAAGATTCGGGTTATGACCCGACCCGCAGATTTTTTCCCGACGTCGACAATAAGATGCCATCAACAAACCCATACAGAACCTGGAAAGCTAAAAGGGCTAGAGAATGTCCTAGCCTCTAGTCTACTGTCCCTTTGGCTGTGAGGGGCATACTGTTACACCACGACTGCAATGAAGTTGCCACCAAGGACGGTGGCGCGTGCTCAATACGGCTGACGGTGGACGACGACATCTGTATCACCATATCACAAGACCATCTAGGGGTCAAATCTGAACTCATCTGTCTAAATGCATATCCATGATATAATACATGCATAATGACAATGAAAAACATGATGCAATAGATAGGAAATATCATGCATATCTATAATAAACTGTTTACTACAAGCATCATCTCTGTCTGCTAATAAAGTGCAAAATAAAAGTACAGGGATATGGGGCACAACCCCCCAACTACTAACAGTAGCCTATCAAAATGGGGCACAGCTGTCCAACAGCCAAAACAGTGGCTGGTCAAAAGATATAGCTACAATAGCTATACAAAAAGATTTAAAATATCTACGCTCAGGTGGTTAACCTGCTCCATCTCCTCCATGGACACAAAGTCTCAGCCATCAGGAATGTCAGGGCTGTATAAGGGAGGATCAGCCCCTGTATAACTGTTGGAAAATGGACATGTGGAAGGGCCCGCTCCGGAACTGGATGGATCAAAAGAAGATGCCTTTGATGGATCTCGGCCAAGATGCCTGATGAATAAATGAGCTCTCTCCAACTGCTGGGTCAGTCCTGTAATCTGATCTAAGTGAGTAGGCTCCCTGAGGCAAGCTATCCAGTCTGTCATCATCACAGTCCCCGGTACCATGTCTACCATAAATTGGGTAGCACGAGTCTGAGCCCCAATAGTGTGAGGAATCCACCAACTGTTGAATACCTCCTGGCTGTACGGACCCTTTAACAGGGTGAAGCCATCTATGCCCTCCATCAGAATGTCTGTGAGCGGCTGAACTAGTGGCCAATGGTGCCAAGCAGGAGGAACAATGGGAATGCGGATCTGTCCCGTAATGCTTATGATAGTACGCTCTCCTAAATATAGCTCCCAACCTCACTCTGTCAAAAATAGGACTCTGTAGGTATATAATGCATACTTCCGCCCAGTGGGGAAGCCTCCCTCAAATCCGACTGTCAAAAAGTCTGAGGTATACGGTACCCATGAGATCGATTCAGCAGTCAAAAGCTCTAGCTAAAGAGGGAATGGGTGAAACCCTCAGCAACAAGAACCTCCGTCAGAGTGGAGTGGTGCCAATGCAGTCCCCGGGGATAAGTCTCCAGGCCTAAAGTGGTAGCAGGACGAAGACAAGGAAGCCTCTCATATGCCCATAACTGGCCATGCAAATATGAAAAGTCCTCAGTGATTAAGACTGACAAATGTAAATGCAGAAATTAAAAAGGTACAAGAAAGATGTACTCACCAGCAGGAATGGGTAGAACCCTAGCCAAGCCTCCGTCACACCCTCCGAGGGCATCTGCATACTAATGTAGATAAAACCACCTCATGATGCATAATATCCATACTCACTTATATCCACTTATGATAGATTCAAGTAAGACATCCTAATTAACCAATTCACTATATTTCTATGTGAATTACAATTAAAAAGAATTTATTACAAAGTTTTCTTTAAGATTACATATGGCGTAAAGGCATACTTCTACCCTAAACACGAATCATAATTTCTATCTATGTAGAAATCACGAACATATGTCACTATGGTTAGTTCTAATCCTTTATGTTCCTTCACAAGTTCATAAGAAATAACAGATAATCGTTGATCAGACAATTATATAAATTAACCACACGCATAGCGAATAAACTGGTAATAACATTCATAAACTGATTTTAAGAATATTTAATCATCCATTACAATCAAAGATCCATCGTAGGCTTAAATAAGTAATTAGTTCATATTAAAGAAACAAAAACCCATAATCCTCATCATAGCAGACATTACGATTACAAGATATAAAGAGAAAGAGATAATAAACTTCAGAATCGTATCACCAATCTCCGCTCCAACCCTGCGTTCGTCATGTTCACTTGATGATTCAAATCTCCGCCCCAAGTTAAAATCCCAAACTTTATGCTTTGATGGTGGCTAGGTCCCTTCATAGGCTGCTACATGTCCCTTATATATTACCACAAATGTAGCCCTCATCTTCCCCATTGTTTTCATCCGAATTCAATTAGATCAAGGAACAATACTGCTATTTCTCATGCTTCCTCGCCCCAGCGGGGAGTTCTTACTAATTTGCCCCGCCCCAGCGAGTAATGTTACTGCCTAGCCGGCTATTTTTCTTGCTTGGAACTCGCATGCATCCTTTTTGTTGGTGGGCCCTTATTTGCTATATCTTTGCAAGCTCCTGCATCCATTTAGACCCCCTCCACATTAAGAATGCAAGCAAGCCATGTGCGTGGCCCACTTGAATCTCTGACCCACAATAATTCGTGAGCTGCTTGTATGATTCTTTGGCTGCTTCACTTCCCATCTCTCTGACCCACTTGCTAATTGCTAAATGCTAGGATTCCTTCCTCCAATTGATTGTTAATTTTGTGAGCTACCAATTCACATCATTTGTGGCCCACAATAGTTATTTGCATGATAATTTCATGGATGCTTTGTTCACCTTTGCAAGCTGCTACGTGGCTCTCTATATATTTGTATCATGTCACTTTTTATATCACCACATTAATTACCCACATAATTCCTTTTACAAGCCATAAGCTACAACCCACAAAACATCCCATATTAAGCTGCTGATTTCGTGAGTGCTGCTTGCCTCAAGTGAATTGCTAATGAAAAGTTGCATGGATTTAAAGCAATCCGTGGCCCCCACATAACATAGATGAATGGAATTACTTGAGTCCCAATTCGTGAGCTGCTCCCCCATGCAACAGGTCACTTGTCTTTTCATTTTATAGCCAAGAACCTAAGCCCCCCAATCATGCCTTTCAAGTCCATTCATTTCCTAATTCTCGTGCCCCACTTAATTATGTTGCTTACTCAATTCGTAAGATGCTATCTCTTCTCACGCATATGCATGACCCACTTGCTGATTATATTGCTTGCATGCATATGCTAATTCCGTGAGCTACTAGACCTTTAAGCCCACATCATATATGCTGAATATAAATCAATTGGAATCCATGAGATGCTACCTGTGGTCCTCATATAGTCCATTCTCCATGTAACCTGCTTGATCGTGGCACATAGGAATTGGCCAACCTCATGTACGGATCTGCTCATACAATTAAAAGGCTGACTGAATAGGAATGCCTAGCATAATAACTCGGCCCACTTGATAGTTTTGATGCCTTCTTGACCCATTGCCTAATTGGGTCAGCCCAATTGGTTCCATTGATTTCACATTTTAGCTCCAATTCCGTTGGTCCAATAATACTCAATTTGTCTCTAAATTATTTCCAACGTCATGGACCTCTTCAATTGATAAAAATAAAAGAATACCGAGTATATTTAGGCACAATAAAAGAGAAGAAACATTAAAGAATAGGCATATACATACAAATTTGTCCTTTAAAGCTAATTTCACCTCCATTTTATTATTTGCACATAAACATATACACTCAGTAGAAATAATAGGCAAAGTACTCGAAAACATTCAGAATCAAGCTATAACGACTACCGATTCATAGGTATAAAACCCACTCATCAAATACCCCCAAACTTGAGACTTTGCTTGTCCTCAAGCAAAAACCATGCATATGCAAGACTATACAATGACCATAAATGCAACTGTTAGTGTATACAAAGCTAACTCATCATGCCTCAGAGAATTCACAATAGATATAAACATTAACTCCAACTAAAGACCGATCCGCGCATCAAACCAATCAATGAATCTATACATGTCAACACCTTGCTGTGTGTGTGCTTAACAACAATACACTCAACTACAGATCAATTATATCTCATAATACGCGTCTTAGAATGCAATTCGAGTTCAACTCAAGAATTCGCGTAAACAAGGTACAGTGAATTCAAGTGAACGTCAACCAAGTCGGAAGTTAATATGGAGGATTTTCTATCTTTCTTTATTCACAGAGGCATTTTTCTCTTTTTTTCGTATCTCAAATTTCCTCATGACTGTGCAATGTGTAGTTCCCTTAGGCTCTTCAATGATACCCATGTAGCGAGCTTTCGACCAACGACTCCCAAACCCAATGGCTTTAGGGGGCTGGGTGTAAAGACATCCCCGAGGACGTACTTACTCGAATATCAAAGGTCACGAAACTAAACTAGTCACGGTGTTTATTCATAAGTTTCTATTTTTGACATTTTTTAATTTTTTTTCTTTTCTCTGTTTTTTCTTTCTTTCAGATAGCTCCCATATCTTCCCCCAAACTTAGGTTTTCGTCTAATCTCAGTCACTACTACCAGTTCACTAAATTTCCTTCATTAAAACCCAATTTCTGTTCAAGACAACAATTATGTGACTATTTGAATTAGGTTGACCACATTGTTGTCTATCGTGCTAACCGGTGCAATAATGTCAAACAGGTAATAACTCGTGTAAAGGTCTGAATACACATCAACATTCTAGTTATCATTATGCTTATGTTCTTATACAAATCCAGTCTCATCACAGGCTAAAGCTATTTCTTGCTACTGACATATGACTCAGACAATTCTAATTAACAACTTTTTTTTTGTTCTTTTATGATTTTTCATTTTTTTTATAAGCATAAAACTTAACTAACGCTACTAAAACAAAGAAAACTAATCTACTATGAAAATTATACTAACCTATACTATTCATGCAACCATGCTAACAAAATTATGATTATTAATAAGCAAACACCCCCAAACTTAAACTAAACAATGTCCTCATTGTGAAAAACATAAAATTTAAGTGTCAAGGACTTCCCTATTCTGTTAAGCATTCGGTCGAAATCCACGTTTGGATGAGGGCCTTTTTCGACACATAATCTGTGGACGAGGCGGCATATTGTTTTCGTGCTCAAAAGTGACGAATTTATGAGGAATTATGGTTTAAGACTTTCGTCGAACACATGGTAGGCGTTGTCAACGTGGCTTTATTTTGAGTGAGCTTGCTTACTGATTTCCACAAATTTGCGTACTCAATCCAAGCAATTAATAGCAATATAACATAAATCTCCACCAATTCAATAGTACTTTCCAGACAAACAATACTAACCCCCACTTTTTCGTCAAAAATGTCCACCCAATTGAGGCAATTACCTTAGTTTGATGTTGAACAATGGTGTGGTGGATTGAAGGACTTGGTGATGTTAAGTTGCCAAAATTTGGTGATGCTTGAACTTCTTTTTGAATTTGGATTTGGAGGTAGTAATCGGTAGGAATTGCTGTGTTTGTTGAATTCATGGGGGTGGATATGAGTTGCAATTGAAGTGGGATTTGCTTTGTGTTGGGAGTGCAAGAGATAAGGTGGGTGAGTTTGTATATAGGTTATAGTGGGGGGGGGGGGGGGGTTCGGATATGGGAATTCGGTAGTAAGTGGGAAGTTCGTGGGGTTGTGATACCTTTGGTGTGGAAAGGATTGATATTAGGCTGGTGGAGAGGTAGTGGGGGGGGGGGGGGGGGTGTTCGGATATGGCGTAGGTGAGTGGAGGTTTATTATATATGAATTAGGGTAGTGGATGTAGTATGAGATAATGGAGATAGGAATGATGCTGAAGGTTCCGCTTCCCCGCCCCAGCGAGAGTATTGCTTTGTAGATCCCCGCGCCAGCGGGGCAACCCACTGTCTGGGTAGTGGCCACACCCGCCCCTGCGGGAGTTTTCTTCATTGAGTCTCCGCCCCAGTAGGGCTGCTATGTTACCCAGCTGCTGATTTTCTGTAGTTCCCTTCCTTCTCACAACCCAATCAATAATTTTAACAAAGTTCACTCTTTGGATTAGATGCTTGTTTGGTAGGGATTATCTTGTAAATGTTCCTGTACTCCCTTTTTGTGATGATGTGCCTTCACTGTGATGCTATCTTTGCGTGCTAGTATGAATGTCCTGTATCAAGTACACCATAAAATTTTTGTTAGCCATGTATTATGATGACAAAATTACTAATTATTGTACATTATTACAACTAAATGATTTTTACTGTAAATAAAAATAAGTGTAACCGATGGGTTGCCTCTCATCCAACGCTTAATTGTAAGTCGTTAGCCTGACTCTTTCTTTGATTTGCTAATCAGGATCTGCTGGGATGTTGCAAATGCTCTTGGTCCCCACTGTGCATGCCCAACACTGATTCACTCTTTGTCCTTTGTTAGCCGCGCTTGGCGTTGTACTGTGATTCCCCTCTACAATTCCCATCCGTTCACCAGCTTTTTCTCGGAATTCTTCTGAACTTTTTCGTGACTTCCCTGTGATCACATGAATATCTTCAGCACTACTCGGGAATGTGATTGCCTTAAACACTTGAAATTTTACTTCTTGGTCATTGACTCTCATGGTTAATTCACCGTTTGGCACGCCAATCACAGTTTTGCCGGTGGCCAAGAACGGTCTTCCCAATATTATTGGAATGTCTTTGTCCTCTGCATAGTCTAGTACCACAAAATCTGTCGAGCAAAATTAGCTTGTCAACCTTAACCAGAACATCCTCTACTATGCCGAATGGATATGTAGTCGTTCTATCTGCCAGTTGTAGAGTGATATTTGTTGGCTTGGCTTCCTTTAGACCTAACTTCTTGTATATTGACAGTGGCATTAAGTTTATACTCACTCCCAGATCACATAAGGCTTTTCCCACAAACTGGTTCTTGATTGAGCAAGGGATGTTAAAACTCCCCGGATCTTTCAATTTCGGCGGAAGCTTTCTCTGCAGAATTGCGCTACATTCTTCCGTTAATGCCACAGTTTCATACTCGCTCAACCGACATTTTTTTGATAGTATATCTTTCACAAACTTCATGTAACTGGGCATTTTCTCTAGTGCCTCGGCGAACGAAATATTGATATGTAGCTTCTTGAACACTTCCAGAAACTTTGTGAATTGTTGCTGTAGTTTCTGCTTATGGAGCCTTTGTGAAAATGGCGGTGGAGGGTAAACTACTGGTGTAGCCACTTGTTCCTTTTCTGTAGGTTTTTCTCTTGCTTCCCTTTCCACTGTTTGTTCCTTATCAGTTTCACTTTTCTCTTTGGTTCCTGGCTTCTCCAAATCCTGCTCCACTAACTGTTTCCCACTTCGAAGTGTTACAGCTAGACATTGCTCATGGCCTCCCCTTGGATTCTTTTCTGTGTCGCTTGGCAAAGTTCCTTGGGGTCGATTATTCAGTGCAATCGCCATCTGTCCTATTTGAATGGATAGATTCTTCATTTCCATCATTAGAGATTTTGCCATCACATCATGTTCTATTTTCTGTCTGGCTAGAGCTTCTTCCCAACCTAACTTTTCCTCCTGTCGTGGTGCGGCCTGTTGCTGCTGATTCTGAAAACCAGGAGGGTATGCTTGTCGTGGAGCCTGCTGCTGGTTTTGAGTCTGGGTGTTGCTCCATGAGAAGTTCGGGTGGTTCTTATTCCCTTGATTGTATGTATTCTGGTAGGTGTTGACTGGTCTGTTATAGTTACCCACATAATGAACTGCAGCTGCGTTAATTATACACTGTTCAATTGGATGTTATCCTACACAAAGTTCGTATACGACTACTACCTGCTGCATGTTTCCCTTTGTCATGGTCTCAATACTCTTTTGTAACGATGCCAGTTGTGCCAATATAGCTGTCGAATTATCCACTTGCATAACACCTGCTACTGTGGGCTGAGTCAATCTTTCAGTCGGCCATTGGTACCCATTTGAAGCCATCGTTTCTATCAATGCCCATCCGTCCTCAAATTTCTTCGTCAGAAAAGCTCCCTGTGAAGCTGCATTAATGCTAGACCGTATCTGACTCGATACTCCATTGTAAAAGTAACTCCACTGCATCCAGGGTGGAAATCTGTGATTGTGGGCACTTCCTCAACAACTCTTTGTATCTTTCCCATGCTTCATACAGTGGCTCCCCTTGGTACTGTGCAACGCAGATATCTCTGACCTTATCTTATGTGTCTTCGATGGTGGGAAGAACTTGGCCGAAAAATTTCTGCGCTAGATCATTCCATGTCGTGATCGACCCTGGTGGTTCAGAATGTAACCAAGTATTTGCCTTGTCTCTGAGCAAGAAGAAAAATAACCTTAACTTGAGCGCATCGTCTGACACTCCATTGTACTTAAAGTGTCGCATATTTCTATGAAAGTGAAGATATGATCATTCGGATCATCATTCGGAAGACCCCCAAACTGACAAGTATTTTGCACCATCTATATTGTCCCAGGCTTAATCTCAAAATTATTTGCATTGATCGCTGGCCTGGCTATACTTGAGTGAATTTCTGAGATCTTTGGTATAGCATAATCCTTCATCGGTTTATCTTCCCGTTGCTGCTCTGCCATGTTTGTTCTGGGTGTTTCAAATTCCTCTCGATTCTTTGCAATCCACTTAGTTAATCTCCGAAATCGTTGGTCAATGTCGTCCTCCAAGGGCAACTAATTCTGGCTTCTTCGATCTAGTTTGCATGCACTACTCGAAAGTACCTGAAATAACACAACAAACAAAAATAAGAATAAATATATATATGTTTAATTAAAACTGATCTACTTAAATCGATATTGTAGGTAATAAACACAATTACTTTCCCTGGCAAAGGCGCCAAAAACTTGTTGGGTATTTTCTACGCGCAACACGCAAGTGTACGTGATCCACAAGTAATAAAGTGATAAATCAAGTATCGTACCCACAGAGACAATAATTATGTTTAATCAAACAATTACCAACTTTGTAATATTTTAGCTTTATCAAACTATCTGTAAAAGATGTTTTCTTTTATAACTAAATTAATAATGAAAATAATCGCAATACTAAATCGAGATTTTAACAAGTTTAAGAGAATTAAGCCCACAACTTCACTTATAATTGCACTTCTGATGATATCCTTTTCCCCAGTTTATTTCAGTTACCCCAGATTATTAATCGAAAACACTAATGTAGATAAAACCACCTCACGATGCATAATATCCATACTCACTTATATCCACTTATGATAGATTCAAGTAAGACAACCTAATTAACCAATTCACTATATTTCTATGTGAATTACAATTAAAAAGAATTTATTATCAAGTTTTCTTTCAGATTACATATGGCGTAAATGCATACTTCTACCCTAAACACGAATCACAATTTCTATCTATGCAGAAATCACGAACATATGTCACTATGGCTAGTTCTAATCTCCTTATGTTCCTTCACAAGTTCATAAGAAATAACAGATAATCGTTGATCAGACAATTATATAAATTAACCACACATATAGCGAATAACCTGGGAATAACATTCATAACTAATTTTAGGAATATTTAATCATCCATTACAATCAAAGATCCATCGTATGCTTAAATAAGTAATTAGTTCATATTAAATAAATAAAAACCCATAATCCTCATCATAGCAGACATTACGATTACAAGATATAAAGAGAAAGAGATAATAAAATTCAGAATCGTATCACCAATCTCCGCTCAAACCCTGTGTTCGTCACGTTCACTTGATGATTCAAATCTCCGCTCCAAGTTAAAATCCCAAACTTTATGCTTTGATGGTGGCTAGGTCCCCTCATAAGCTGCTACATGTCCTTTATATATTACCACAAATGCAGCCCTCATCTTCCCCTGTGTTTGCATCCGGATCCAATTAGATCAAGGAACAATGCTGTTATTTCTCACGCCTCCCCGCCCCAGCGGGGCAGTTCTTACTCAATTTCCCTGCCCCAGCGGGTAATGTTACTGCCCAGCCGACTATTTTTCTTGCTTGAAACTCGCATGCATCCTTTTTGTTGGTGGGCCCTTATTTGCTATATCTTGCAAGCACTTGCATCCATTTAGACCCCCTCCACATTAGGAATGCAAGCAAGCCATGTGTGTGGCCCACTTGAATCTCTGACCCACAATAATCCATGAGCTGCTTGCATGATTCTTTGGCTGCTTCACTTCCCAACTCTCTGACCCACTTGCTAATTGCTAAATGCTAGGATTCCTTCCTCCCATTGATTGTTAATTTCGTAAGCTACCAATTCACATCATTTGTGGCCCACAATACTTATTTGTAGGATAATTTCATGGCTGCTTTGTTCACCTTTGCAAGCTGCTACGTGGCTCTCTATATATTTGTATCATGTCACTTTTTATATCACCACATTAATTGCCCACATAATTCCTTTTACAAGCCATAAGCTACAGCCCAGAAAACATCCCATATTAAGCTGCTGATTTTGTGAGTGCTCCTTGCCTCAAATGAATTGCTAATGAAAAGTTACATGGATTTAAAGCAATCCGTGGCCCCCACATAACATAGCTGAACGAAATTACTTGAGTCCCAATTCGTGAGCTGCTCCCCCATGCAATAGGTTACTTGTCTTTCCTTTTTATAGCCAAGAACCTAAGCCCACCAATCATGCCTTTCAAGTCCATTCTTTTCCCAATTCTCGTGCCCCACTTAATTATGTTGCTTACTCAATTCGTGAGCTGCTATCTCTTCTCTCACGCATGTGCATGGCCCACTTGCTGATTGTATTGCTTGCATGCATATGCTAATTCCGTGAGCTGCTAGACCTTTAGCCCACATCATATATGCTGAATATAAATCAATTGGAATCTATGAGATGCTACCCGTAGTTCTCATATAGTCCATTCTCCATGTAACCTGCTTGTTCGTGGCACATATGAATTGGCCAACCTCATGTACGGATTTGCTTATACAATTAAAAGGCTGACTGAATAGGAATGCCTAGCATAATAACTCGGCCCACTTGATAGTTTTGATGCCTTCTTGACCCATTGCCTAATTGGGTCAGCCCAATTGATTCCATTGATTTCACATTTTAGCTCCAATTCCGTTGGTCCAATAATACTCAATTTGTCTCTAAATTATTTCCAACGTCACGGACTTCTTCAATTGAACCTAACATAAAAATAAAAGAATACCGAGTATATTTAGGCACAATAAAAGAGAAGAAACATTAAAGAATAGGCATATACATACAGATTTGTCCTTTAAAGCTAATTTCACCTCCATTTTATTATTTGCACATAAACGTATACACCCAGTAGAAATGATAGGCAAAGTACTCGAAAACATGCAGAATCAAGCTATAACGACTACTGATTTGTAGGTATAAAATCCACTCATCAGTTGGCATGGAGGAATCTCGAGGGATGACGACTCAAATCTCCCAGCAGATCTTGGACTGGCACAACAATGTTTGGGAGCTCCGTACGTGGGGCCTGGCCTGGAATGGGAGCAACAAATGGAGCATCCTCATCGTCTATATCGAATGGCGGCTCATCTTGAGCTGGAAGAATCACCGACTTCGCTAACCTACGAGGCCGCCGGGCTGGTTGTGGTTGAGGAACATCAGAAGCTCTCCTCCACTTAATGCCTGAAACGATTCTGTTGGTACTACCAGGTCTATCTAGGTCCATAGACGGAACAAAGTCTCCAAATCACCTCAGAAAGGGTGTGGTAAGCCTAAAACTTGTGGCTTATTAATTTAAATCAGTACTTTATGCATTTCTAAGTCCTAAAACATGCATGGGTTAATTAAAAATCCCCAGTAGAGTCAAAACTGCATGTTTTTCAAAAGCTAAATCCTTAAAAATGCATGGGTGGGTAAAAAAAAATAAAAATCCCCAATAGAGTCAAGAACTGCATATTTATTAAATGCTCGGGCTTTTGAAAGAATTTCGCCAGTCTCCTTTGTAAAATGGACTGTCCACATGGACAAAGGCATGTCTAAGTGGCCATTCAGTAGCACACCTTCCCAAAAACAGAAACAGTTCATATTTATAAAAAAAAATAAAAAATAAACTCCACATGGTAGCCAAATTACCATGGACATCTTTTAGTAAACAATCCAGGCTCACTAGGCCTCAAAAAGGATGAGTAAACTGATCAAAAAGAGTAAAAATTGACTGTCTCAGAATCTGAATGTTCTTACATAAAAACGTGCATTGCAGTAAAATATGCATATTTATGAAGTCAGAAAATTTTTATCAAGTCATATAAGTATACATTTTTGATACGTTGTGTTCAAAAGCACCCTACGTGGTTTACATCCTTCTAAAGGTCAAAACTTGAAAAGAAGGAATCTAAATGTTACCGGAGATGTTCAGAACGCGTAGCCGCTGACGAAATCTGAAAAAAAGCTGCCCGAACTTCGTAGATCTGAAAAAGAAAATCAGATTCAGTTTGAAACTCGAAACTAAAAATGAACATATGAGCTCCTCGCTGCCCATTTTAAAAATGCAAGAAGGAGCGGCCCCACCCGCTGCAGCCGTACCTTTACCTGCGGCTCCTTAGGGTGGGCCCCACTCCCTCTGGCTCGATTCGGTTCGAGATGAAACGGAGTTTATATGAGTTGAAAAGTCAAATCTGAGAAAAAAATCTCTACACGATTGAGCAGTTTGTCCTGAAATCCGGCGTTTAAGAAGCGGATTACTGACAGAAATAAGATCTTAGTGAAAGCCATTCGTATTCATCCCGAAGCAATATCTGGGAACCAATGATGAAAACTGCTGAAAAATTATCGAAAAACTGAGCAAAATTGCCGAAAACTACCACTTCTGAAGCGTTGGGTACTGACCGATGACAGTTCAGCCGTTGGCACAACCCCAGCGAAGCGTCGGGTACTAACTGATTACAGTTCAGCCATTGGCACAACCCCAACGAAGCATCAGGTACTGACCGATGACAGTTCAGCCGTTGGCACAACCCCAGCGAATCGTCGAGTACTGACCGATGACAGTCCAGCCGTTGGCACAACCCCAGTGAAGCGTCGGGTACTGACCGATAATAGTTCAGCCGTTGGCACAACCCCAGCGAAGCGTCGGGTACTGATCGATGACAGTTCAGCCGTTGGCACAACCCCAACGAAGCGTCGGGTACTGACTGATGACAGTTCAGCCGTTGGCTCAACCCCAACTAAGCATCGGGTACTGACCGATGATAGTTCAATCGTTGGCACAACCCCAACGAAGCATCGGGTATAGACCAATGACAGTTCAGCCATTGGCACAACCCCAACGAGGCGTCGGGTACTGACCGATGATAGTTCAGCTATTGGCACAACCCCAACAAAGTGTCGGGTACAGACCGATGATAGTTCAGCCGTTGGCATAACCCCAGCGAGGCGTCGGGTACTGGCCGATGATAGTTCAGTCGTTGGAACAACCCCAGCGAAGCGTCGGGTACTAACCGATGATAGTCCAGCCATTGGCTCAACCCCAGCAACATCTCAGTCATTGGCCCAATCCAGCAAAGCATCAAAAATGATCCGATGATGGAAACAATATAATAATCCATCCCCACAAAGGACAGATGATGGAATCTGTTATACACATCCTCAGAAGGAGCACCAAGAAGGATTGGTGATTCTACCTCCTGTGGCCAATTACCGATGCAAATTATCATCGAGATATACATCGGGAACACCCATTGAATTAACTCAGGTGGCAGAGATATCCCCAGCTGAGGAGCCTTTAGAAATGAACAACGGTATCAGCTGAAGGGAAATATGTCTTAGGGAGAGTATTGACTGACGTGGGAAACCATTGGTCTCAAACCAAGGTAGCATCAATAATGTCATCCCCATCAGAGTCAACAAAGCTATCACGGATAACGTCATCCCCTGCAGAAAGTGACAAAAACTTTCTGTGCTAGCTTAAATCTGATATCCTACTAGTAACCGCCTGACAGTGCTGCCCTAAGGGTTATCATGAATGACGGTATCCCCAGCAGATAGTGACGTGAATATTCAATGATAATCCTAACCCCTCACAGGTATCTAACATTCATCACATATCATCCCATGCATTGCCTTATCTTTACATTTGCATTTCTAGTGCCTAGCAATCTTTATCCTGTTCATTCCATTCCATTGCATTGCATGAACATGATAAAGAGGGGCACCTGTAGACACTTGAAATTTCGTTTCCTTATAACTAACCCTGTAGGAGGGCAAAACTATCTTATCAAATCAACCCCGATTTCAATACTGGGCTACTAATTCAACCCCAATCTAAATATTGGACCATCAAATCAACCCCGGTCTCAATACCGGGCCATAAAATCAGCCCCGGTCTCAACCCGGGGGGCACAGGTCAGCCCCGGTCTCAACCTGAGAGGTATAGGTCAGCCTCGGTCTCAACCCAGAAGGTATATATTAACCCCGGTCTCAACCTGGGAGGTACAGGTCAGCGCTGGTGTCAACCCGGGAGGTACAGGTCAGCCCTGGTCTCAACTCGGGAGGTACATATCAGCCCTGGTCTCAACCAAGGAGGTACAGATCAGCCCATGTCTCAACCCGAGAGGTACAGGTCAGCCCTGATCTCAACCCGAGAGGTACAGATCAGCCCCGGTCTCAACCCGGGAGGTATAGGTCAGCCCCGGTCTCAACCCGGGAGGTACTAGTCAGCCCTGGTCTCAACCCAGGAGGTAAAGATCAACCCCGGTCTCAACCCGGGAGGTACAGATCAACCCCGATCTCAACCCTAGGAGGTACAGATCAACCCCGATCTTAACCCAGGAGGTACAGGTCAGCCCTGGTCTCAACCTGGGAGGTACAGATCAACCCCGATCTCAACCCGGGAGGTATATATCAACCCCGGTCTCAACCCGGGGGGGGGGGGTGGGGGTACAGGTCAGCCCCTGTCTCAACTTGGGAGGTCAGGTCAGCTTCGGGAACAATCTTGAAGACTCACAACATCTCCAGAGGAAAACCTGGAGTGACCAAGTCAACCTCAGAGACAACACTGAGGACAAACAGGCTCGAATGGAATCCAAGTCTTGGATACAACCCCAGAAAGTCAACCGAAGGCCGTGCCGACACTAAGGTCAACCCTGGGAGGGGCAAAATAGTTATTTTACCAACTCTAAGCTGATTTAGTTAAATTCAAGATGAATTGATGTCACCAAGGTCAGAACAAACCATAACGATGATCACGAGTGCAAATAACGCAAGACAGCTCAACAGATAAACTGCGGGGAATCGAGGACTTGGTTATGAACCCTTCTTCTTGGACCCGAAAAATATTTTATTCCATGTCATTGCGACACTCTCGGTGAGGGCTTTCTGAAAAGGTATAGCACGCCTCAAACGGACGCTCCGATCAAAAGTTAGAAAGTTTTAACTTCGACCTCGCATTGCTCGGAGTGCACGTACTTTGAGATGACTGAACGCGGTAACTCGGGAGGTCAGGTCGAGCTCAGGTCACAACCCGGGAGGCCAACTCAACTTTAGAGATAACCCTGAAGCCTAAAATATTTTCTAGAGACAAACCTGGAAGAACCAAGTCAGCCTCAGGGACAACTCTAAGGACAAACAGAATCGGCTGGGATCCAAACCTTGGAAACAACCCCAGGAAGTCAACCGAAAGCCATGCGAGCACTAAAAGCAACCCAGGAGGGGTAAAATGGTCATTTTACCAACTTTAAGCCTATTCGGATCAAACTCAAGACGAATTGATGCCACCAAGGTCAGAACAAGCCATAACAATGATCCCGAGTGGAAACAGCACAAGACAGCTCAATGAACAAACTACGAGGTATCAAAGACCTGGTTATGAACTAGTCTGTTCGGACTCGAAAATAGTTTTCACCCATGTCATTGCGACACTCTTGGCGAGGGCTCTCCGGAAAGGTATTGCACGCCTCAAACGGACGCTCCGATCAAAAGTTAGAAAATTTTGAATCTGACCTCGCATTGCTCGGAGTGCACGTACTTTGATGCAACGGGCCCCGCCACATGGAGCCTCACCTCTACCTGCGGATGCCGCAGGTAGAGCTGCAGATGCCTCACCTCACCCATGTCATTGCGACACTCTTGGCGAGGGCTCTCCGGAAAGGTATTGCACGCCTCAAACGGACGCTCCGATCAAAAGTTAGAAAATTTTGAATCTGACCTCGCATTGCTCGGAGTGCACGTACTTTGATGCAACGGGCCCCGCCACATGGAGCCTCACCTCTACCTGCGGATGCCGCAGGTAGAGCTGCTTCTCCTGGGTCTATATATATGAGGTGACCCCCAGCTCATTTGATAATCGAAAACACTCTGAACCTCTGCCCGTTTGGTTTCTCAGCCATTTTCTTGTCCTCCAAACCCAAATTTTTTCACTCTAACACGTAGATACACCCACATACTACCACATATCAAAAATTAACCGGTAGAAATGGACGTTTAAAGCCTATAATTTGGCAAAAATCCCGTGTAGCAGTCCATTGTGAGTATTTTTACGATCAAGATGTTCATATTACTTCATTGCACTTTAATACACTTGCACGTTAAGTTTTACTTTCTGAATATGCCCAGGAACTCAGTTCCGTGGCCGTTTTTGCTTATGTTTTGTACATTTTAGTACATAAACGCATTTTTTGACATTTCTACAACTCGGATCGTCGATACATCTTTGTGCCTCCCGGATGAACGGGATATGTCGTATTGTGTGCCTCGTGCAAAATCTCTTCTCTCAACTCGATTATCGCTGGTACCCACACTCTTCCTTCGAATCTTAAGATACCGTCTTTATCCATTCGAAATTTTTCTTCCTCATTTTTCGTGATCCTCTTTCGGATTTTCTCACACTCTTCATCCTTTTCCTGGGCTTCCTTTACTCTATCCAACAATGTCGGATGAGCTCCAATTACAAACAACTTTTCTTCGGACCTCTCGGGTCCCTTCACTTCGATCTTCAATTTCTCCATCTCTCTTATCAACTCTTCCTGAGTCGTTAAATTAAACAACTTTTCCCTTCCTTTTCTACTCAGAGCGTCGGCAACTATGTTTGCCTTTTTCGGGTGATAAAGAATATCGCAGTCATAATCCTTGATCAATTCTAACCACCTCCTCTGACGCATATTCAACTCCTTCTGTGTGAAGATATATTTCAGACTCTTGTGGTCCGTGTATATCTCATATTTCTCTCCGTACAAATAATGCCTCCATATCTTTAACGCAAAAACTACTGCCGCTAACTCTAAGTCGTGAGTAGGGTATCGTTTTTCGTAATCCTTAAGTTGTCGTGACGCATACGCAATGACCTTGTCGTGTTGCATGAGCACACAACCAAGTCCCTTGTGCGATGCATCACTATACACCACAAAATTTCCCGCATCATCTGGTAATGATAACACAGGTGCTTCGCTCAATCTCTTCTTCAACTCCTGAAAACTCTCTTCACATTTGTCGGTCCATACAAATTTCACCGTCTTTCTAGTCAAATTGGTCAGCGGGGTTTCTATCTTAGAAAAATCTTGGATGAATCTTCGATAGTATCCGGCTAACCCTAAAAAGCTTCTCACCTCCGTCGGTGTTCTCGGTTGTTCCCAATTACTTACTGCTTCAACCTTCGCAGGGTCTACTGAGATTCCATCCTTATCCACCACGTGGCCTAAGAATTGAACCTTCTCCATCCAAAATTCACACTTAGAAAATTTCACATACATCTTCTCCTTCCTTAGTGCCTCCAAAACAATCTTCAGATGTTCGGCGTGTTCTTCCTCTGTCTTCGAGTAGATCAAAATGTCGTCGATAAAAACCACTACAAATTTATCCAAGTATGGCTTGAAAACTCGGTTCATCAAGTCCATAAATGCTGCCGGAGCATTAGTAAATCCAAATGACATTACCAAAAACTCGTAGTGTCCATAACGGGTTCGAAACGCAGTCTTTGGTATGTCCTCATTCCTCACTTTCAGTTGATGATATCCTGTTCGCAGGTTAATTTTCGAGAAACACTTTGCTCCCTTCAGTTGATCAAACAAGTCGTCTATCCTCGGTAGCGGATATCGGTTCTTGATCGTTACTCTGTTCAATTCTCGATAATCGATACAGAGCCTCATCGATTCGTCCTTCTTCTTAACAAATAGTACTGGTGATCCCCAAGGAGAAACACTCGATCGAATGTAACCCTTATCCAACAATTCTTGCAATTGTATCATCAATTCCGTCATTTCTACTAGCGCCATACGATATGGAGCTTTCAAAATCGGTGCCGTTCCCGGTGCTAAGTCTATTACGAATTCGATTTCTCTGTCTGGCGGAAGACCAGGCAGATCGTCCGGAAATACATCTTAAAATTCATTCACTACGGATATATTCTTAATTTCTACTCCCTTTTTTCGAGTATCAATGATGTAAGCTAGATAACCTACACATCCTTTCCTTAACAATTTCTTGGCCTGCATCATCGTAACGCAACACGATTGCTTAAGCGACGAGCTACCATAAAACACTATCTTAGACTCATTCGGAGTCTGAAGGTTCACACACTTGTTCTGACAGTCAATTATCGCAGCATGGTTATACAACCAGTCCATCCCTAGTATTACGTCAAATTCTCCCAATCTAATAAGAATCAAGTCTATGCTCAGTTCATGTTATCTAATATTTGCGCGATAATTTCGATAAATGTATTTTACAGGGATTATTTCCTTATTCGCAACTTCTATGTTCAAAGGATTTTCTAATCGTTCTCGGGGCGTACTAAGTCTACTAGCAAATTCTTCAGATATAAAAGAACAGGTGGCACCCGAATCAAATAATACATAAGCGTTTATATCATTGATTGGGATTATACCTGACACCACATCCTTTGCAGCCACGGCGTCCTGGACGGTCATGTTAAAGGTTCTGGCGGTTGGGCGGTTGGATTGTGCCGGTCCACCGATCATCAGTTTGTTTCCTCCTTGCTGATTGCTACCCCCGCCACTTCCTTTCTTTGGGCAATCCTTAATACGGTGCTCAGTTGAGCCGCAAGAAAAACACCCTTGGATCTTCTTTGGATTCGGACAGTTGGGCGAGATGTGCCTTTCCTGTCCGCAGTTGTAGCATGTGCCACGTCCCTTCCAGCACTCGCCCTGGTAATTCTTCCCACACTTTGGGCATCTTTCAGCCCTCTTCTTGAAACCTCCACGTAAATTCCTTGATTAATTATTATTATTTTTGTTGTTGTTGTTGTTCTCCCACTTTCTCTTTCCCAAGTTACTTCCTCCACTGCTGCTTCCTCCAATACGATTCTCTCCTCCAGCATTCTTTCCTTTCTTCTCCTTGTTATACAGACTTAAGGCCTCACTGCCACCTTTCGCAATGATTGCCTTCTCCAGTAATGTTGCAAAGGAATCAATTTGAAGAACTGATACCTTACTGAACAACCACGGCTTCAGCCCTTGTTCGAAGCGTCTAGCCTTCCTCTCTTCATCTCCAACTTGGTGTTCTGCAAATCGCGCTAGTTCATTAAACCTAGCCGCGTACTGCGCCACCATCATCTCACCTTGTTTTAACTTTAGGAATTTCACCTCCATCCTATTCTTCATACTCTTCGGGAAGTAATTCTCGAAGAACAGCGTCTTAAACTTATCCCAAGCTATTATCCCTTCTCCAGCTCTTTGTTGATTAGCCTCCCACCAGTAGTTCGCTTCTCCCCTCATCATGTACGTGGCAAACACCGTATTCTGATCTTCGCCTATGCTAGCTATAGTGAAAGCTTTTTCGATCTCTTTGATCCACGTTTGTGCAACGATTGGGTCGGTAGTTCCCTCGAACTCCGGGGGTCCTACACTCTTAAAGTCTTTAAAGGTTGTTACTGGCACAGTCTGAGGGTTTGGGCGAACGGGTTCATTGTTCCTTCCCCTTAAGGCTTCTCTTAACAGGTCTACCAGTTTCTGGATCGGGTCTACTTGTTCCCTCTCATTGTTCACTGACTCCTCAGGTGCAGTCAATCTACGGCTGGGCGGCATTATCTGCATCATAAATTTTTATTTTATTATTATTCAAGTATATTACTTAAGTATTTCTTTTAATAATAAAAGAATAAATTTATAACACATTTCTGAAATAAACTTCATTTATATTCATATGCCAAATCGTTTCATTACATGATTTCCCTAGCATACTGCTATAAATGTTATCATATATATCCCCTAATATCACAAAAGACGGGGAATATACCAACCTACTACCATACTACCCCTCTAACAAAAGCTAACACAGTGGTTCACATCATTATCCCACATCTTACACAAAAGATCGGGATTACAACATAGAATGTTCAACACATAAAGATAAATGCTTCTAACTACTACTAGACTGACTAAGGGAATCTCATCCCATCATCCCACGCTCCACTGCGCTTTTGTACTCCAACTGTGCTATATACGCAACCAGCTCTCGACTCAAAGTATATAGAGTCTGTCCCTGCTCTGCCGGGTAGTGGTACACACCATCAATCACCCTCTCAAAAGCTGAACGGAACACATACCCCATCTTGTTCATCTTTCTCTTCTTGCACCTGACCTCGTCCTCTAGGTCGTCAACTCTCTCATTGGACGCTTCCCACTTCTCCTCGAAGTGTATCCTATCCATCACTTCCAACTCTAGCTGAGTACGGAGTGCCTCTTTCTCAGTCTTCTCACTCAATTCCCTCTGTTCTACTTTTTCCAGTTTCCCTGCTATATCTACATTTCTCGCCACCGACCTGTGAAATAAGGTTCCCATCTGGATCCCTGCCTCCCTGCGGTAAGCGATCTCTACCTCTAGCTCCTGTATGGCCAGCTTCCTCTGGTGGTCCTCGTCCCTCAGCTTCTGGAACTCAGACTCTCTCTCTTTGGCCTCTGCCTCCAGCTCCTGAACCCTGCAGTCTAACTCTAGGATCCGTTCCTCATACTCGCCTAGCATCTGCTCCTCTACAGTAGCCTCATCAGAGTCCTCTACTGGCTCATTCCCCACTGGTGATAGTAGTGTGCATACAAGCCAATCATGTATGATGATAAAGCACGTACTTTGTAAACAATCTTATTTATTTATTAATAAAATATTCATTTATTAAAGGCATTTAATTATCTACATGGTGCTGTTTTTATAATATGTAAATAACCCATAGTTTTAAGCAATGCTTTTAGAATCATGATGATGATCATGCTAATGAGATCTAAATTCTTAGAAAGCTCTAAAACTAAAATAGTTCCCAATCGTGGGATTACTAAAAAGGGGATTAATAAATCCGGATAGATTGGTACATATGTTGCTTGCTCATTGGATGAGGATGATTGATCTCATGATCATTTGTGTGGAGACACTAAAGCAAGTATGTAGGTGCTTATTGAAGAATAAGTTCACTGAACGTGATTCGCTATGGAATACCTAATGGAGTTTTACTCGCATGTCAATAGGAATTCCTAATGTGATAGTAGTACAAGTGATCCTTGGACTTGAGATCATCATAGTATCTTGTATGTAACAAATTATACTTTGACTTATTCCTTAAGGCCTTTTAAGGCATATATAGGGTATGCTTGGGTATAATGAGTTACATATGGAGATAATGAATGATCAATAAAGAATCTACCACCTCTAGTAAAAGAGGAGATATGTCCCATGTGATTCGTTAAATGACAACCCAGGAATCCTTGGCCAAGGTGAAATGAAATTAGAAAGGAGTTTTTAATTTGCATTATTTGGAGTTGTGCATTTTCTAATCGAAATACATATAATTAAATAAAATAAGACTTGACAGTAAATCCATGTCTTATATTTAATTGGGACATTGTATGGTGGAAGGATTGAATTGTATGGTAACTATTAACTCACAGGTTCTTTTATGATTAATGTTAAAATCTATATTATCTGAAAAGTCGTTGATCGCTAGGGAGGCTTATCCCTATTGTAGAATAAATATTATTTATTTAAATAAATTATTAGTTTAATTTATTTATTTAAATAAGATTAAAATTGTTTTAATTGATTTATTCACAACCGGTTTAATATGGAGAACCTAAAGGGTCACACCATAAAAGGAAGAATAATTATTTAAGAAGGTAATGGCATAATCGTAATAATGCATTAAGTATAATTAATTTAATCTATGGTGATAGAATAAATTAAATAGCTTAATGTTTATTATTTAATATTTTGGAAATATTAAATATAAATTAATAAGAGGATTCTTATTAATATTATTATAATTATTATTATTTTAATTTCTAAAGGAGTTTAGTAATTAATTTAATATTTAGTACTCTCATTTATTCCTAATAAGATTAGGAGACAAATTAATTAAATGAATTTAATTAATTATTCCCATGTGGTGGGAAGCCTAAATTAATTAAAGGAGTTTAATTAATTAAAAGAAATCCCATGTCTAATAGGATTAGAAGGGTTGACCAATGTCTATATAAGAGAAGTCTTATAATAGATATTAGATTGATGCAATTTCAATTGTTGGAGAGTACTCCTTTTCTATAGAGGATAGAAAACTAAGGTTAAGCCAAACACCCTCCTTCTTGATAATTCATCTTCCGTGGTGGATCACCTCTAGAGGCCAAACACTTGGGTGGCTAACGTTGATCAAAGGAAGGAATCTAACCCGGAAATTCAAGGAGATTACGAAGAACAAGGAGTTGAACTAATACCTGTGGAAGCTTCGTTCTACAAGGGTATGATTCCATAACTTCTTATTTATCGTTTTAAATTAATAATTTGCATAAAGGATGATCCGGGTAATGGTTTTGTAGAAATTTTTTAAACTCTGATATACCATGCTTCCGCTAATTTTTACAATTTGATTGCGTCACGATTTCGTACAAACCCAACAGTGGCATCAGAGCCAAATCTTTATGCAATTATTAATTTTTTTTTGATTTCATGTACATATGGGTATGTATTTAAAATAATTTATTGGGCATAATTTTATTGTATAAAATTATATTTTTTAAGAAAAAAAAAGAC
Source organism: Panax stipuleanatus (assembly GCA_020205555.1). NCBI lineage: Eukaryota > Viridiplantae > Streptophyta > Magnoliopsida > Apiales > Araliaceae > Panax > Panax stipuleanatus. The sequence continues at coordinate 113,707,475 of CM035124.1, forward strand.
TTTTTTTGGGACGAATCACAATTTTTTTTTTTTTGGTGCTAATCTTGAATTCTGCAAAGAAAAGGTGTTGTCTCTTTCTTACTCCAAAAAGAAGGTGACCCATCAGGAAAGGACTTTTTTAATAAACCTGCAGGACTCTTTTAATAAAAGAAGGTGACTTCTTTTTAAAAAATAAATATGATATATTTATATATTATATTCTAAATAATTTTATAATTAAAATAAACAGTTTATTTTAATCTTGAAATTGGATTTCATGCAATTTAAAATTGCCCATTAAATGATACTCATATATATATGGAATGTTTTAATTCATGAGATGAATATTTATTTATTGATATATATGGTGATATGTATGAAAATAAATGGGGATTGATTATGGACTATTTGACCAATGTGATTGGATTTTATTTTAGTTGAATGCTTGAATGAATGGGTTTTATTAAATGGGGTCTGCGTACCTCGTCTTCTCTAATTTTTTTTTTCTTGATGTAAAATTCTATCTCCCTCCTATGTACTTCCCCTTGACTGTTGATCAAGGTTTCTATTTAAATTAAATAGTTTAATGTAATAGAAATAGTTAGAATTATCTTTAAAAATTGGAGACCAAGGAGCAAGGAGCGCGTGAAGACCCGTTTGTATGGAGCCCGAGTTTAATTGTAATAGTTATATTTAAATTTAAATTCTTGCACTCCTAGGTTTGACCTTTTGGTTCACTTGGTGGCTCTAGTGAACCAAACTAGAATAAAAGTCCATAATCAATCCGGGTAGAATATAATATTCTATATTGCATGCTAAATATTATATATATTATATTTTATGCAAACATGCTTCGCATGTTTAATAAAATGACGCGTATTTTATATATATATATGTGCATGCGCGCTAAACAAGATGAGACAAATAATAACAAACCCCTCAAAGAAATAATATTAAGTCCGAAGCGTTCAAATGATATTTGGAATATCGAACGTCGCCTTCTAGCATGATAAATTAATAGAGTATTAAATATTTAATATGAGCTTGTTGTGCTATCCACAAGGCGAGTATTGCGTATTTAAGATGTTAATTAATCACATTTGATGCTTATCAAGAAAATTGAACGATCTAGTCTTGTTGTGCTATCCACAAGGACGAACATTTTTCTTTTTTAAATTTATGGAAGTGCTAGGCTGGACTTAACTTAAATCATTTTAGTTCGGATGTGCACACACTTGACCATTATGATTTAAGAGGCAAAATAAAAGGAGTTATATAGTGTTGTAATTGACAAGAGTTGTCTACCTATTTATTTGTATATCGCTTGTTGTGCTATCCACAAGGTTATATACATTTGAAATGGGATCCTTATTCTCACTAGCAAATCTTTAATTAGATGTTGCCGAACTATATAAGTGAGGGTAATATAGTTTGATGAAAATAGTGGGAGATACCAATTTAAAATAAAGACCTAAATTTATTTTGGTATGCAAAATTAATAAAATGAATGTTTGCTAAAATGTTATTTTTCACATGCAGAATTTTAAAAATGTCTAAATCACTAATCTCACTACGAAGCATACTTGATGCAAACAAGCTTACCGGGCCGAATTATGAGGACTGGCTAAGAAATCTGAGAATTGTTCTCACGGCTGAAAAGATTTCTTATGTCCTAAATTCAACTGTCCCTGAATCTGTTTCAGAAACAGCCTCTGAGGAAGAGATTGTCACTTTCAATAAGTGGCAAGATGATGCATCTGTGGCTCAATGCATCATGCTCGCATCCATGAATAACGAGCTTCAGCGTCAGCACGAAAAAATGGATGCTCCTGCTATGCTGCTTCACCTCAAGGAGTTGTATGGTGAACAGAGTAGGACTGCTAGATATGAGATATCTAAGGAGCTCTTCCGATCTCGGATGACCGAGGGTACTGCCGTCGAGACTCATGTCCTGAAAGTGATCAATTTGATTGAACGCCTTGGACAGCTTGGGTTCGTCATGGATGGGGAGTTGAGTCAAGACTTGGTCTTGCAGTCACTCCCTGAGACCTTCTCGCAGTTTGTGGTTAATTTTCACATGAATAAGCTAGATGTCAGCTTGCCTGAGCTGCTTAACATGCTGAAAACTGCAGAAGGTCACTTCCCATCCAAGAAGAACCATATCTTGATGGTGGATTCTTCCAATAAAAGGAAGAGACCTAAGGTATCTTCTGAAAAGAAGAAATCCAAGAAGGCTAAGGGAAAGGGAAAGAAAAGGAACAAAAGAAACCTGAACCAACTAAAGGAATGTGCTTTCATTGCAACAAGCCGGGACATTGAAAAAGGAACTGCAAGAAGTATCTAGCAGAGAAGAAGCTTGGAGAAGCTTCGACTTCCAATCAAGGTTTGTTTATGATTGAAATTAATTTTTCTGAAAGTCATAATTCTACTTGGGTATTGGATACCGGCTGTGGTTCTCACATATGTAATACTGTGCAGGGACTGGTCAGAAGTAGAAAGCTGAACAATGATTAGGTGATCCTACGAGTGGGGAATGGAGCAAAGGTTGCTGCATTAGCTGTAGGAACTTATTATTTAGCAATGCCTTCGGGCAAGTCCATTTATCTTAATAATTGTTATTATGTTCCGAATATTATTAAAAACATTATTTCAATTTCTGTATTGGATATGGAAGGATTTAACGTTGTTATAAAGAACAATAGTTGTTCTATTTATAAAGACGATGTTTTATATGGTAATGGAAATTTGCGAAATGGACTTTATACACTTGACTTACAAGAAAATATATTTCAAATTGAACAAACTAAGAAAAGGAAAAGAGATGATATTAATTATACCTACATGTGGCACTGTAGACTCGGTCATATCAATGAAACAAGATTATCCAAGTTGCATAAAGATGGGCTCCTCGAGCTATCCGATTATGAATCATATCCAACTTGTGAATCTTGTCTCATGGGTAAAATGACTAAATCTCCTTTTAGTGGAAGAGGAGAAAGAGTTACAGAGTTGTTGACATTGATTCACACAGACGTTTGTGGGCCTATGACAACAAGTGCACGGGGTGGGTATTCTTATTTTATTACTTTCACTGATGATCACTCAAGATTTGGATATGTGTATTTAATGAAATACAAGTCAGAATCATTTGAAAAGTTCAAAGAGTTCAGAAGTGAAGTAGAGAAGCAAACGGGCAAGAGTATAAAGATACTTCGATCAGATCGAGGCGGAGAATACTTAAGCGGTGAGTTTCTCAATTGTCTCAAAGAAAATGGTATAATCTCACAATGGACTCCTCCAGGTACATCACAGTTAAATGGAGTATCTGAAAGGAGAAATCAAACACTGTTAGACATGGTTCGATCCATGATGAGTTTTACCGACCTTCCAATTTCCTTCTGAGGATATGCCCTAGAAACGGCTGCATACCTACTTAACAAGGTATCTACCAAATCCGCCCCAAAGACTCCATATGAGATGTGGAAGGGGAGGAAACCAAATCTTAAGCATGTTAAGACTTGGGGTTGTCCAGCTTATGTCAAAAAGTTTGAACATGATAAGCTACAGACTAAATCCGAAAAGTGTAGATTTGTGGGATACCCTAAAGAAACTGTAGGGTATTATTTCTATCATCTAACTGATCAAAAGGTGTTTGTTGCGAAACATGCTGCCTTCTTGGAAAAGGAGTTTTTCCATGAAGGGGTCAGTGGGAGTAAGATATATCTTGAAGAAGTTCAAGAACCACAAATTACCACGGATCAAAGTCAGGTACCTGACCAAGTAGAAGAACCTACTATACCACACCCTGTTCGTAAATCTTGGAGAGTACCGAAGATACCTGAGAGGTATGGATTCGTTATAGAGGATGACGATGAGGTACACATCATGAATGATGATGATCCATTGAATTACGAACAGGCCATGAGTAATAAAGACTCAGGGAAATGGCTTGAAGCCATGAAATCCGAAATGGACTCCATGTATGAAAACAAAGTATGGACTTTGGTTTCACCACCTGAAGGCATTAAGCCTATTGGGTGTAAATGGGTCTTTAAAAGAAAGACTGGAGCGGACGGCAAGGTGGAGACCTATAAGGCCCGACTGGTTGCAAAAGGTTTTAAACAAAGACAAGGAGTTGATTATGATGAAACCTTTTCACCAGTAGCTATGCTCAAGTCCATTCGGATTTTGCTTGCGATTGCAGCTTATAACGACTATGAGATCTGGCAGATGGACGTGAAAACGGCCTTCCTCATTGGGAAACTTGAGGAGGATGTGTATATGACACAGCCAGAGGGATTTGTTTCAAAGGTTGGAATAAATCAAGTCTGTAAGCTGCAACGATCCATTTATGGATTGAAGCAAGCTTCTCGTAGATGGAACATTCGTTTTGATGAGACAATCAAAGAGTTTGATTTTATCAAAAATGACGATGAACCATGTGTGTACAAGAAGGTTAGTGGGAGCGCAGTTTCATTCCTTGTATTATATGTTGATGATATATTACTGATAGGGAATGACATTCCTATGCTACAATCAATTAAAATCTGGTTATCTAAACACTTCTCCATGAAGGACTTGGGAGAAGCATCCTATATTTTGGGGATAAAGATCTATAGAGATAGATCTAAAAGGATGCTTGGTTTATCCCAAGGAACGTACATTGATGCAATGCTAAAGAGATTTAGCATGGAAGATTCCAAAAGAGGTCTCATGCTGATGAGCCATGGAATACATCTCTCCAAGAAACAGGCCCCAAAGACACCTGAGGAGAGAGACCGTATGAGTAAGATCCCTTATGCTTCTGCAATAGGATCTATCATGTACGGTATGATATGTACTAGACCGGATGTTGCTCATGCACTTAGTGTAACGAGCAGATACAAGTCGAATCCTGGAGAAGAGCACTAGAAGGCAGTGAAGAATATCCTAAAGTACTTGAGAAGGACTAAAGATATTTTTCTTGTCTACGGTGGGTCTGAATTAAAACTCGAGGGCTTCGCAGACTCAAGTTTTCAAACGGAGCAAGATGACAGTAAATCTGTTTCGGGGTATGTTTTTACCTTGAACGGAGGCGTAGTGAGTTGGAAGAGTTCCAAGCAGCAAACAGTTGCTGATTCAGTGACAGAGGCAGAGTATATAACTGTAAGTGAAGCTGCAAGTTGATGTTTTAGATGAAAAGTTCATTACAGAACTAGGAATAGTTCCTAAGTCTCATCTTGAATCTAAACATGTGTTGCGGCACTTTGATTAAACAAATCATTGAAAGAGGAGAGTGTAGACTCTCAAGACAACATTGCAGATCTATTAACTAAAGCTTTAACACAACAGCAGTTTGATCGTCACTTAGAGAAGATGGGTATGAGATACCATGGCGATTGGCTTTAGTGCAAGTGGGAGATTGATAGCAGTGTGCATACAAGCCAATCATGTATGATGATAAAGCACGTACTTTGTAAACAATCTTATTTATTTATTAATAAAATATTCATTTATTAAAGGCATTTAATTATCTACATGGTGCTGTTTTTATAATATGTAAATAACCCATAGTTTTAAGCAATGCTTTTAGAATCATGATGATGATCATGCTAATGAGATCTAAATTCTTAGAAAGCTCTAAAACTAAAATAGTTCCCAATCGTGGGATTACTAAAAAGGGGATTAGTAAATCCGGATAGATTGGTACATATGTTGCTTGCTCATTGGATGAGGATGATTGATCTCATGATCATTTGTGTGGAGACACTAAAGCAAGTATGTAGGTGCTTATTGAAGAATAAGTTCACTGAACGTGATTCGCTATGGAATACCTAATGGAGTTTTACTCGCATGTCAATAGGAATTCCTAATGTGATAGTAGTACAAGTGATCCTTGGACTTGAGATCATCATAGTATCTTGTATGTAACAAATTATACTTTGACTTATTCCTTAAGACCTTTTAAGGCATATATAGGGTATGCTTGGGTATAATGAGTTACATATGGAGATAATGAATGATCAATAAAGAATCTACCACCTCTAGTAAAAGAGGAGATATGTCCCATGTGATTCGTTAAATGACAACCCAGGAATCCTTGGCCAAGGTGAAATGAAATTAGAAAGGAGTTTTTAATTTGCATTATTTGGAGTTGTGCATTTTCTAATCGAAATACATATAATTAAATAAAATAAGACTTGACAGTAAATCCATGTCTTATATTTAATTGGGACATTGTATGGTGGAAGGATTGAATTGTATGGTAACTATTAACTCACAGGTTCTTTTATGATTAATGTTGAAATCTATATTATCTGAAAAGTCATTGATCGCTAGGGAGGCTTATCCCTATTGTAGAATAAATATTATTTATTTAAATAAATTATTAGTTTAATTTATTTATTTAAATAAGATTAAAATTGTTTTAATTGATTTATTTACAACCGGTTTAATATGGAGAACCTAAAGGGTCACACCATAAAAGGAAGAATAATTATTTAAGAAGGTAATGGCATAATCGTAATAATGCATTAAGTATAATTAATTTAATCTATGGTGATAGAATAAATTAAATAGCTTAATGTTTATTATTTAATATTTTGGAAATATTAAATATAAATTAATAAGAGGATTCTTATTAATATTATTACAATTATTATTATTTTAATTTCTAAAGGAGTTTAGTAATTAATTTAATATTTAGTACTCTCATTTATTCCTAATAAGATTAGGAGACAAATTAATTAAATGAATTTAATTAATTATTCCCATGTGGTGGGAAGCCTAAATTAATTAAAGGAGTTTAATTAATTAAAAGAAATCCCATGTCTAATAGGATTAGAAGGGTTGACCAATGTCTATATAAGAGAAGTCTTATAATAGATATTAGATTGATGCAATTTCAATTGTTGGAGAGTACTCCTTTTCTATAGAGGATAGAAAACTAAGGTTAAGCCAAACACCCTCCTTCTTGATAATTCATCTTCCTTGGTGGATCACCTCTAGAGGCCAAACACTTGGGTGGCTAACGTTGATCAAAGCAAGGAATCTAACCCGGAAATTCAAGGAGATTACGAAGAACAAGGAGTTGAACTAATACCTGTGGAAGCTTCGTTCTACAAGGGTATGATTCTATAACTTCTTATTTATCGTTTTAAATTAATAATTTGCATAAAGGATGATCCGGGTAATGGTTTTGTAAAAATTTTTTAAACTCTGATATACCATGCTTCCGCTAATTTTTACAATTTGATTGCGTCACGATTTCGTACAAACCCAACAACTGGCTCGTCCTCCATCGACTCTTCCTCTAGATCAGACTCTATCTCAATCTCATCCTCGTCGTCAGACTCAAACGGTGCAATAGCCTGCACTGGTGTAGCCTCTAGAGGTGCCTCGTATACTACATGTATATCCCTGGGCTCCTCCTCTGCCACTATACTAGGTACACCTGTGTCTGTATCCTACATCACAAACACAGGACAAACAAACAGCAACTCCATTAGAATGTTAAATAAAACATAAGTTCATTGTATAGAATGAAGTTACATTTCATAACAGACTAAGTCTCTCGAGGAAAACTCTACATGAGTTTTATCTCCTTCCTAACTTCTAAGTTCGCCTAAGTTATAGTTTAAGGACATTCATTCCTATGGTCTATAACTACAGCTTTGATACCAACCTGTGACGCCTCCAAATTCTAGGACCGTCATGGGGTCGCTCGAATTCGGTTCATCACGTGCTCATGGTAATACATCACAATAATAATAACTAAATAACATACATCACAGCGGAAAATCTATTCTAGAATAATTTACAATGATTTATTATAATTATTCCCCCAAGTCTCGCAACCTACAGTACTTAATAGATTACATAATAATATCAATTAACGACTTATTACATAACCTAACTTAAGCTTAAACATAATCAAAACCAGTCTTACTACATCATCTTAATACAACATTAAAATATTTAAAATATAACAGAGACAAGCTAGTTGGTAGCCTTGTCCTTGCCCTTATCAACGCCCGAAGGTTCGCCCTGCTCTGCCTTAACTGAAATGTTTTAGGGAAAGCAAGAATGAGCACAAATTGCTCAGCAAGTAATATACAATAAGGGTAAGTGATATAATTCTTAATTCTCGAAATGGTATAACAAAGTTTGATAGTTCGAGGATAATAAGAATATCAACAGTTTTCAATAATAGTCACTAAGGACAGAATAATATCAATATGATTCAATAACAAATCAATTCAAGATTTAAAGATAACTGAATACTGAGCAGTCACTATGGACCATGAACTTCTACTAGAATTAACAGTAATAAACTGAAAATCTAACAAAAATAGGTACAACAGGTGATCAGCCTAAAGTACCATCGTTATGCATAACAATCAATCATACTCAAGTGTGCACGTCGGTTCTCCGACAATTATATATTCCCTTCAAAGAAGGTTGTTCTTCTCAGTCAAATACAAGATCCCGCACCAATCAATTAGTTTGGGTCGCTTTTCAATAGTATAAGTCTAGCCGAATCAAATGGCATAGACACTTTCACAATATTCAAGAACAATACTAAGTTCAACATGAATAATAGCTTTAATGAAATAAGAGTTCAAGTATGCTAATTCAATTCAAACGATTAAGTAGGAAACTCATTCGCAATATACAAAGATAGAATACTTGTACAGTAAAAGAGTGTAAGTTAGAAAACTTGCACAATCATAGATTTCCTTGCATAAAGTAAATGTGTCGGTTAGGATACTTGCCTTTAGAGTAGTTTATCCACGTTAAGTAAATCAACACTTTCGAATCCTATTTATAGTGTATTATAAGTATAGGATATTCATTAGCTAACTCATTCGGTACATAAGCTTGTTACTCAAATATACACACATTGTATTTCCTAGTCACACGTCATTACATACTTATACGCATTCGGTATGAAATCAAATTATAAGTTAACATGAATTCAAATAACATTTGTATAGCATTATGTTATTTTTAATCGAGTAGGCTTCATTTAGCTTATGGAATTACTTTTCTTAAGTTAATCATCTTCATACAGTATTACTATCATGTAAGACTACCACAAATGGAATTACTTTTCTTAAGTTAATCATCTTCATACATCATTACTATCATGTAAGACTACCACAAATAGCAAATATATTCAAATTAGCGAGTTATAGCATTACTTATAAGTTAACCGTCAAAAATTGGATTCAATCATTAACATGTGATATCACCTTAGCTATCATGTTTATTTTAAACATATGAGGCGATTATATAACTCATTCCAGGCATGCTTATGAGTATTCATGTAATTATCGTAGTTATTAGTTTGAAAACAAGTTTCGTTTACGCTAAACTTGGTTTCACGACATGTAGCATAGTAGGCAATCATGAATGAGACTTTAACAAGTCTAAAAGTATTATCAAGTATGATCACAACTTTCAGAATACGAATCCTGTATTAACATGTTAAGGTTCACCATCAAAGCTCCTATTTTTATCAGTAAGTCTTACTAACATGTTCGTGTTACATCATGAAATCCGTATACATAAGTCAATAGGTCTGACACACATTTCAAGGTTATATAAACATGCCCGAAAAATCAGAACCTAGAATCCTAATATAACATGTTAGAGTCCATGTAAATGCTTATGTTTTCAAAATCACGGGTTCTCTTTTTATGTTAAGTAAACTATGGAAACATATATTGCATAAGAGGGACTCCATAAATCATGTTACATTTACTTAGTATGAATTATAATTTCACTGCTGTCGGACTGGACAAACCGATAGTCAAGATAGTCATTTCTGGTTTACCTGCACAGCGACGCTGCAGCGTGGCAACAACAGCAGCAAGCTGGCGCTGCGGTGCTGGTGGCGCTGCGGCGCGCCAACATCAGCATCAAGCTGACGCTGCGACGATGCGGCGCTGCGGCGCGGACAATGGCGCTGCGGCGTGGGGACAGTTTCTGCACACTGCCAAAACTGACCCAAAACCTCCCATTTCATTGATTTCAACATACCCAGATGTTATTAGACTTCTTTAACTTACTAACACACACACACACACACACACACACATATATATATATATATATATGCTTATATAACAGTCAATCGCCATTTATCGATTCCCAATTTCATGAACTCCAACTAAATTCAGGAATTGGAACAGAAATCTCAGAACAGAAAACGAAAATAAAGAACGATGAGCTTGTGAGCTATATTGTAGTTCCAACATGTATGTAAGTCCACAATACACTACACAAGCTTTCTACAATTCAATTATACTTCAATTTCATATGATCGAGAATTTAGATTTTTGACAGAAATAAGAAATGGAGTTTTTGTCAGAGGATAAAAATGATAAACAAGGAAGAGGGATTATACCTCTGTAAATGAAATCGAACTTGCTAATAAGAACTCTCTCAGCCTCAGAGAATGCTATCACTGATATATGTATATGCTCTCCCTTTCAACACTTAGCAAATCTCAGCAATTGAAAATATGAAAGAGATGAGTTTTATTTATAGAGAAATCCTTACACAGACAATGCATTTGTCCATTAAATTGAACCAATAGATTGAAGCTTTGTATATCAGCTAAGGAAGAGTTGGTAGATTGGTTGAAGAACACTATTGTGCCCACTCCCCATATCATGATTTGCTAGAATGCTGAGTTTGAGAGAAGAGAGTAGGCTAGCTTCATGATGCATTTCACGTGTACAAGGTTTGTGTTTATTAATATGGGACAAGGCAATATCACTCTCAGCACTCTATCAATTTGTACAATGCAATGTTATAACATATATTATACACTTAGGTTAGCTCATATATATACATACTGTATATTTAGATTACAATTAAAGTTACAATGTAATCCCAATAATACTACTATGTAATTCATACAATGTAGTAAATATAATTTACACACATATAATCCATGTACATTTTATTACACCGGTATAATTTAATCGGATACTATCACATTTATTATTAAATTCTACAATCAACAATTGATTATAATATATCCATAACATATTATTTTAATGTATACTCATACACAATTGTCACCTAAGCATTATCATGTAGCTTTCTCAATACAATATCTTTACTATATAGTTTACGTATAATTGTATAACCACATTGCACTACTTCATACCACATATAGGTAGCTACCATACCTTATACATTTAATTCGCATGCTTGCATGTAACAATTAATACCACCTCATTTTATTCATAACTTACTTATTTGTTTTATTATTCATAATGTCAAATAAATAAATTATTCATCTTATTGATTAATTAACAATAATATTAATTAGCCCATTCCTCATCGATTATTAATAACACCTAATTAATAATCATAGGATTAATTATCACATTAACAAATATAATTCCCAGCATATTTATAACCAAGTGTTTTATTATTATTATTATTATTATATTTATTGCAATAATAATAATCACATATTATTAATCAATCACAATTAATATTCCACAACAATTAATTAATATTCTACAATTAATATAGATTAACTGTTTGCTTAAATTAATATAATCATTCTCATATTACGTCACTGTGCCACACAAGGCTATCAATGAGTTTATCGCAAACTCCATCAATTTCTCAATTATTATAATTATTCAATTTAATAGAATTGAATTACCCCTTCTCATAACACAAAATCATTTATATTAAATAAATTCTCATTTTTATTAATATTTTCATTTAATAATAGATGGAAATTCTCGGGTATTACAAAGGGGGTGAGCTGGCAGACATGTGGCGCTGCACGCCTTTTTTGTTCTATGAACCGACGCTGCGGCACTGGCACTAGGCTTAGCTATCATATGAAGGCGATGCAGAGCCAGTTTATAAAGGAAATTCGGTGCTGCGGTGTTGGTTGTGAGAAAATGATAGTTTTGCTTTTTAAAAGCTGGAAATGACCTTTTAAGCCAAATAATAACAAACACTATATAAAAACATTATACAATAAGATAAACAAGCATCTTCTTAAGGTTTAGAGTGTTCGATTCACTGGTATAAATCCCACTCATCACCTTATGACAAACCCCTCTATTTATATCAAAAATTAAATAAATATCTACCACAAATCACTTATCTTCAATCAAAACTTTTTTAATCTTTCAACATTTATTCACCATTAATATTATAGATTCACAATACTGACAACCAGATCGTTCTCAAGAAAGAGGGGGCTTTTCGATAAGGATTTCTCCTTACTGGCGCGCAATTAGATAACCTAACCCCTTTCCTGAACATAACTTTCTAGACATTGTCGATAATGCTAATCAATAATATCATTTCAATAATATGAGTTACTATGTGACGAACGAGATTTTTGTAATTTAATTTGAATATTTATTGAATTAAATAAATATTTTTTGATGAATTAATTATTGAGTTAAATAATTAATTGATGAATTTGTGGTAGATTAATTTAATTATATGTGTTACATTGATTAAATTAATGTGAAAACATTTTTATATTCAATGATGCATTTAATTGAGCTTGATTGATTTAATATATTAATTAATAAGCTTAATGTTATTCTAATTAATTTAATAATTAATTAGAGAATTAATGATTTGACATAATTAATAAATAAGAATTTTAATTATGTGACTAGGTGATTTAATGTGGATTTATGCTATTTTTATTTAATTGATATAAATAACATTATTTGATTAAATTGGGTGTGACATTAATTAACTATACAATAAAAGCTTTAATTAAATTAAATGAAAAGGAGGAATAAGGGACAAATAAACAAAGCCTTATTGGGGGTTGGGGCCAGTTAACCCATTATAGGATTAACTGACGACCTATGACTCCACTACTATTATATACGTATATGCATATTAGACCTTATAGCTTATATCTTATATCATATATGTATTACTATTATTTTCATCAGAAAAAGGCTAGAGAGAATCTGAGAGAGAAATTATGAGGAAAATAGTGAATTGAAGAAGAATTAGTGAGAGATCTTTATCCTTGAATCATCTTAACAAGTAGCAAGGGTAAATTCTTTAAACTAAACTCTTAAGTTCATGCTCATATACCTTCTCCATGAAAGTTATTTTAGTTCTCTGTAAAGTGAGTTTGATGGCCAATTTGTTAAGAAATTGATTATATATGTTTATTAGCATGTATAATCCAATTCTATATAATTTGTATGCGAATTAGAGTAATTAAAATTATGAATATATGCTTTAATTAAAGATTTAAAAAGTTACAGAGTTTTCCATTTACGTGTTTTAAAATTATCTGAGAATGGGAAAATTTACATTTGTTCATGATATGGCTATATATATATATATATATATTAATTGATGATCATAACATGTTGTATATCATATATGCGTAAATTATAGTGGTTAATTTCATGTAATTATGTGGTAATTGAGATTTTCAAAGTTTTAGAACATAAAATGGCCCATATGGCCCTTATGTACCAAATTTACATACCTTAAATATTTATTTAACTTAAATTGATGATGTAATATAATTACACACGTTTAAACGAACAAAACGGAAGTTAAACGAACGGATTCGGTGTTATAACGAATAAGTAATGTTGAATTTCTTATTTTTCTTCCAAAACTTTATAAAGTATGAAAAATAGTACATTTGATTGCTATAACTTGTGTAATTACGTGATTTAGAATGCTAAGATCATGCTAGAAATGTTGTATAGTATTTCTGTGAAGTCCATACTTCATGGGTAGCAATTAAATTGTTGTGGTAGCATTAAATAGTGAATTCTGGGCCTGGTTCTCTGTTATTCGTGAACTGCAGATTCTAAAACTGGCGTGTGGAGCTGCAGTGCCAACTTTAAGCCTAAGAGTGGGGCTGCAGTGCCAGTGGGGCTACAGCGCCAGTGGAGCTGCAGCGCCAGCTTTAAGCCTAAGATTGGGGCTGCAGCGCCAGTGGAGCTGTAGCGCCAGACTTAAGCTTAAAGTCTGAGCTGCAGCGCCAGTGGAGCTGCAGTGCCAGACTTAAGCTTAAAATCCGAGCTGCAGCGCTAGTGGAGCTGCAGCGCCATTTTTAGTTCAAATGGTGAAGCTGCAGCGCCACTTGGCAGATTTTTCCCAGAAATGAGATTTTAATTGTTCAAGTCCAGGAAATGTAATTGGAACCTAATGTAATAAACATGAAGACATGATTAAACATATAATAAGAGGTTAATAACTTATATTACGTGAGTAATTAATAAGTTAATTACGTGACTTAAATCGTTAATTGTATAGTCCAATAACGTGATCAAGACCGATGTGTATGATTCGATACGTATATCGAGTTATTGATTAATGTGTATTATGAACGTATTGATATGTAGGATTTAATAAAGAACGTGAATTATAAATTGTAGCTTGTGCAAGAGGTAAGTTTCCTAAACTCAAACTTTACTTTTACATTGAGCAAGTATCCTATCTCTAACTTATTGTTATTAAGCAAGTTTCTTAACATTCTAAGTTATTCATTTATCAAGTCTTAGACTTGTGTTTTATATCGAGCGAGCTCTTGTTTTTAATTGTTCAAGTTCAAAGGTTTCATATTTGATGCTATAACTCTTTTAAGCATGATTCAGCTATACAATACTTATTCAATTGTATACTCTTGAGATTTACCATTCAAGTTGAATATCGATGTTATTGTTGAACTTATAGGACTAGTGAACTCTTATTTATTCGACTAGCCCATAGTTGATGTACGTTCTAAATTCTAGAATACTTATTGAGCTTATCCAAACCAAACTTCCTTTGGTGCGGACTCTGATGTCAAAACTGAGATAAACAACCCTGTAAAGGGGATTATTTACGCTTTAGCGTTGAGATATTGTGCACAGTATGGTACTAAGGGCTGATCCTCCTAAGTACGAGAAGTAGAGTCCATAGTCTTATGACTGTTAAAGGTTTGAAGTTTAACACTTTACAACCTAGGACATAGGTCGAGGTCTTATGACCCTCAGATGTTCTTTTGATTCATGTTATTTATCCTTGAGTCAAAAGTTGAGTTTCTTTATTCAGATGTCTTTGATTCACTCGCATGTTATTATATTGTTGTCATATTATTATACTTGTGGGCAATCGTGCTCACTCTTGCGTAATAATAATATTGCAGTTAAGAACGAGAGGTCCGACGAGCCTTCTACTAGCAAAGACAAGGGCAAGGTCAACAAGTGATGAAGACTTGTTGTTTATTTTATGTGTTTATATTTCAGACTTATGTTAAAGTTGTGTAAGACTAATTTAATTATTTATGTTTCCGTATTTGAGATTTAAGGTTAAGTACGGCCTGGGATTGATGTATTTATTTTCAGATGTTGTAACCCCATAAGGGGAGGATTATTTCTATTTATTTCATGGTTTGCATTTATTATGGGTAGATAGATAGATGATATTTGTACAGTGAACACCAAGTCCCATGGAAATTGAAGTACCCGAATTTGGGTGTGTAACATACTATGTCGTGATAATTATTGATTTAATAATATAAAATATTGTGCAGATGTTACTGTAATAATTATTGAATCAATAATTGAGATACTTTGCAGCAACTACTGTGGCAATTATTGAATACTGAGCGACTTCTTACGTAAGAATCAATAATCAGAGATACTGTGCAATACCGCGTACTATGACGTCCCCAAATTTGGTTACTTGAAACCCGTACTTGGTGCCAGACGATACTATTCATTCGAACTGCTTAATATATTACAAACTTAAAAATTATATCAAAGTTGACTAATCCCCAGGTACGACAACCCTTAAGTACTTTATTACATGATAGATATCATATCATCACAATACTAAAGTCTAGATATTACAAATAACACCTTATAGCTATTCCTTCAACTTCCCATTTCCTTTGTCCTTGCCAGAACCTTCTGGTCGATCACGCTTAGCTAAAAACATTTAATTTTAAACCAAGAATGAGCATTTAATTGCTCAGCAAGTAATATCAGATAATAAACATCAACTGAAAGAAATAAATATTTTCTTTGAAGTATACTTCTTTAACAAATCAATAGTTGTGAAACCATTTGAAATAATTCATAATAACATATCAAACCATTTACATTTTTGAAACGACGTAGTGACTATAAATGCTGAGCAGTTAATAGACCTTGAACCATTATTTTCAAGTTTGAAAAGGTTTGTACAAAAATTCATCTGCAAACCGTCATAACTTACAGACACGTTGGGTGATCAGCCCGTATGCCCTGTATTGATCAACACTTCTTAATAAAATGACATTTACGTTCATCATAATCTCCTTTGGCGCATAAAAATTTCCAGATTACGAGATGTTCATACCCAGTTTAGAGTCCGAACTAAAGCACTTCTGTTGGACGACTCTATCATAACCAACAAAACTCAATGATACCTTTACAACTATGTTTAGCCAAGTCAAATAGCTTAGACAACTTTTAAACTATGTATACATATCGAAATTCAATAGTATGTATCAACACTTGTTCAAATACAACAATTTATACAAGTGAGGACACTTGTATAACCAACTTAGCTTACAAAGAACATAACAATTTTGATTATATATGAATCATACGAATACAGTAATAAGATACTTGTAAACAATGAATGAATCGAATGAAATCCGATAAAGTAAGGATACTTGCATAAACGAATAACAAAAATCATTATGGATGTGAATAATTAACAATAATTATTCACGAACATGCTTTGAAATTAATAACTTATGTTGAGTTAGGAACTTACATAACATATACCTGTTTGCACAAAATAAAAGTAGTGCGTATGGTTTAGATATTTGCACAATAAAAGAGTAAAAACTTGCCTTGATCGTTGACTACTGCTACGCAATTTAATATAACTTCTTTTGAAAGACCTATTATTGTTAAGATTGATTTTGCAATCAGTATATCACATTATATTTCATAATACTACTACTTTATGTAACAAACGAGAATTTTGTATTTTAATTTTAAATATTTATTAAATTAAATAAATATTTTAGCTAATTTGTTTTTTGCAGTAGAATAAATAATTGATGTGATTGTTGTGGAGTAATTTAATTAAGTGCAATATGTTAATTAAATTGATGTTTGAGTAATTCTGTGATGAAATCTTAATCTAATTGAGATAATTAAATTAGACAAATATTATGTGGTATTTGATAATGAGGATATAATAATTTAATTTGAATAATTAAATTAGAGATTTACTAATTTGTTACATGTGATTATGATTAGTGAGTAATTGTAATTCTGTAGCAATTTTATTTAATAAATTGATGATAGATTTAATTTAATTAAATTGAAATACTTGAGATTTAATTAAATAAAGTGTGACATTAGAAACTATGTGTTAAAGGAGTTATTAAAATAAATTAAAAAGAGTTTTAAATTAGTTTTACCAAACAAGACCCTTAAATCTATTTTAAAGTAGTTTTACCAAACAAGGCCTTAGTCTTAAAAATCTGTTTTTAAAAATTAAGGGTTTTTTGCCAAACAAGCTTTATGACTTTTGATTTTCAAACAAAAATATAACTGATAACTATTTAATAAAAGGTTTTAATATTTATCAGTTATATATTATATGTAATTATATGTATATATCAGTTACATGTATATTTTATACTACGCTAAGTTAGTCAGAGTTAGAAAGAACAGAGAACTAGAGAGAAAAGAGAGAAGAAGAAGAAAGAAAGAGGAAGAAGAGCTTTGAGAAATCAAAACAGAGGATTGCCATCATCATCATCATCTTCTCCTAAATCAACAAAGGTATAATTTAATTTAAGTTTTTGTTCTTCCTTGTGTTCATAATTTTAAGTTTTCTGTAACTTGATTTTTATGAGAATTCAAGCAAATATAGTTTATATGCATTAAATTGTATGTATAAACTATTATATATGATTGTTTATGTGGTTCAATTCACTGTGAATATGATGAACATGAAGAAATCATGTTCATAGCAAATTATAGTGAATTAAATTGAAAAATAGTTTGTTAAGTATTAAAAGTGGTATTTGATTGTGATATTGTAACGATTGAGAATTTTATATGTTAATTGTAAATATTTATTGAATTAAATAAATATTTTATGGAATTTATTTGTGAAGATAAATAAATAAATTGTGCGATTGTTGTGGACAATTTAATTAAGTGCTATATGATTAATTAAATTGATATGTTAGCAATGGTGTAGCATCATTTTAATTTAATTGGGAATAATTTAATTAGAGTTAATGTTATGTGCTAAGTGATAATAATTTGTTAGACGAATTATGTTTAATAAAGGAAATTCAATTGTGTGACAATTTGGTATTATGTGAATGTTAGTTTATTTAATTGAATTAGAGTGTTGTAATTTAATTAAATAAGTGTAATATTTAATCTATGGATTTAAAGAGTTATTAAAAGACTAGAAAAGGATTTTAAAGTGTTTTACCAAACAATGCCCTTGTACTTGTTTAATCTTATTTTACCCAAACAAGGCCTTAGCACTAAAAACCTATTTTTCTAAGAGGTTGCCAAACATGGCCTTGGACTTTTTAAATTTTGTAACCTATGTTATTAATAAGAATTAATATGGTTATAAGTAGTATATTTATTATATATAAGTTACATATCTATTATATATGTATATTGTATATTGTATATTATAATATATGAAGTTAAAAGTTAAGTTAGTTTTACAAAACAAAGAAAGAAAGAAGAAGATGGTTAGAGAGAATTGTCAGAGAAGAAGAAGAGAGAAGAGGAAAAAAGGCTTGAGAAGGCATAAGAGGATCATCATCTTCATCATCTATTCTCTTTAAGTAAAACTAGTAAGGTTATACCCTAACCCTTGTACTCAATCCTTATGTGTTGTAATTCTTTTTATATCAAATTAGGTTTTTATAGTCATGAAATTATATGTATATATGGTGTTCATATGTTTTCATATGTAATTGTATGCCATGAAAGGGTTTTCAAAATACAATTGTTGTAAAAACAAGTTTTCAAAGCATATTCTTTTATGTTTTCATGGTTTTAGTACTCTATGTGAAAGTCTCTTTGTGAAAGCTATTTATTTTGATATGTGAATGAGATATGTATGTATATATATATATATATATATGTTTACATGAGGGTTTCATAGTTGTTTAAGAATTTCAATTCATAAGTATATGATGAATACTATGAAATTCATGTTCATAGTGTTAGATTATGAATTTATGTTGAAAATTTCTTTAAATTCTTGATGTGAGCATGAATTATGTGTAATATGTGATATAACATGATTATATATGAGTTATATGGTTGTTCTAGCAATTCAATCAATGAATTTTTGATAAACAATAGGAAGTGTGTTCATAGTGATTTTCGGTGAAGTTATTTCTGAAAAACGGCTTTTAAAACTATCAAATTGATGTTGATTTTGAGTCATTGTTAAAATTGATCATGTATTAAGTTAATATGTTAAGAATATGAGTGATTACAATTGGAATCACTTGAATTGGATGAAAAAACGAATTCGTAGTAGCAATTTTCGTCAAGAACGCTTAAAATTGTGTTTTCTTTGAAAATCATGAAATCTTGTTTTGGATTATGTGTTTTATGGATTATATATGTTATGAGCATGTTAATAAGTTTAAAATATTGTTAGTATCAAGTTTTATGTTTATCATGTTGGAAAAAAATCGAATTCGGTGTGAAGGAATGAGCCAAATTGGCTTAATTCGCCACCAGTTCGCGAACCAAGTGGTGCAGCAGGGGGAGCACCCGCCGCAGCGGGTGTATTGCCCTATGGGGACCCGCCCCAGCGGGTGATGTTGCTGCCCAGAAAATTTTGAGTTTTGTTTTTGAGTTTTTATGCCCCGTTTGTTAAGCTAACTTGTTTCTAAGACTTGGAAAGTGAAAGGTGTAATAAGATAACATGTTTTTGATGTGTTTAAGTTAGATTGAAATATATTATGAATGTGTTACATGTGTGTGTGTGTGTTGCATTCATGAGGCACACAACACGATTCATTGAGTTATAGGCTTATGAATGTATGCCGTGAGTATAGACTCACGTACTTGACTAATTAGCAACCAATGTGGTAAATTATATTGTGAGTTGGACTTAGATATGAAGTTCGATGGTTTAAATATTGTAGTTGGATACTAATAGATAGTTTGAATGTAATATAAATGTGTAGGGTGTTTATGAAGTGGTTATAATTGTTAAAGTGTAGCTTGCGCTTAAGGCAAGATCTCTTACCCTTATTCTTTTATGTTAAGCAAGTTTCTAAACTTGTTATTTATATTGTGCAAGTTCTTTAAGCTACTCTTGAATGCTATACAAGCCTATTCATTGTATATTTTCATTGTGCAAGTTTCCTAACCCTTGCTCAAGAAATCATGAAAGTTCATTCACGTTCCTTAACTTGTTATATGTGGTACAAGTTATACCACACTCATAAAGCGTAAGTATTAAAGCGTTATTTTAGTAATATGATCTTGACTTAGTTGTTCAAGTAAGATCTACTTAGTCTATCGAATGCTTTAAGTTGTTTCTAATAGCATGCCTATCTATTATGAAGTTTATTGTCATATTTTGCAATTGGTTCATGATTCTTATATTATTGAACTGTAAAGAACTGAAAGTCGATTCAACTACTCCTAGTTGATGATAGTTGAACTCTAAAGTTCCCTTATCTATCCAAACCAAACTTTCTTTGGTGCGGACTTGTATTCAATTTCTGAGAAGGAACAACCCTATTAATTAGGGGATATTTTATGCGAAAGCGTTAAGATGGTTGTGCACAATTCATGGTACAAAGGGTTGATCCCCCTGAGTACGAGTTAATGTCTATAGTCTTATTGACTGTTAAAGGTTTAAATAGAAATATTTATAACCTAGGACAATGGTTCAAGGTCTTATGACCCTCAGATGATTCCATATTCGAATTCTATATATTGATGAAAGAATTATAATTTAATTCTTTATATTGATGAAAGTAAAGTTATTCAAACTCTTTTGAAAAGATTCACTTATGTCATATCACTGTTGTATTTTTCAAGTGAGCTTTTGTTTGCTCAATCTTACCTGCTTTACCACCACTTGCAGTTGAGACCAAGAATGTTGACATACCATCAACAAGTAAAGGAAAAGGAAAGATGAATAAATGAAGGCCTGTTATGTCAAGTTGCTTTTGTAATAAGACTTAGTTGGTTATGTTTATGTTTCCGCATTTACGTTATCTGAATGATGTTAAGGTTTAGATAACCCTGGGATTTTATTGAAGAAGTTGTCATTCTTTCTAGAGGGAGATTTTTATTAAGGTTTTATGAATGTTGTAATTAGTTTGAAATTCTTTATTACTGGGTAGATGTATGTTTTAATTAGAAAGTGAACACCAAATCATGTGGAAACGAAGTACCCGAATTTGGGAGTGTCACAGATATGTTATATAAATTAATCATGGGTTGTAATAATATGTTAAGAAACGAAGTTAATATGATTTGAATTATGTGATTTGGTTTAAAAACAAACTCACAGTGTTTATTTTCTTCAAGAACACTTAACAATGGTGTTTTCTTCAAAATTATAAAATTAAGGGTGTTTGATTATATGTTGTGATGATTATATATGTTAAAACTTGTTAGATGCTTAAAGTTATGATATTATAAAGTTTTATATGCATTATATGTATTAAATTCTGAGTTTGTTGCGAGAAAATAAGCCAAATTGGGCTTTTTCCTGCATAAGTTCGCTAGCTGATTTTTCCCACAGCAGGAACATCCGCCCCAGCGGGCTCTCAAACCCGCCCCAACGGGTTTCCTTGCTGTCCAAAAAAATTTGTTGTGTTTTGGTAGTTTTTATGCGTTACACGATAAGCTAACTTAATTTGATGAATTTGATGACATGTTAAGCATACGTTGAGATGTTAGAACATATTTCACGTGATTAACTTGTAAGTTAAATACGTTATGTATACCGTTATTCGAAAGTCTATTAACGTGTTCAAAATCGATGTTCATAATTTATCAGACTTAGAATTAATTATTATTGCAAATGTAATGATATGTAGGGTTAATTGAGGAACGAGAATTGTAATTTGTAGCTTGTGCACGAGGCAAGTTGTTCTATCCTTTCTTGTTACGTTTATGCAAGTTGTTCTATCCTTTCTTATTTACGTTTATGCAAGTTATTATATTCTCTATTGTTATCAAGTGAGCAAGTACTCTAATTTTCATATTGAGTAAATATCTTATTGAAGTTCATTATTAAAAATAATGTAACCTTGTACTTAATTATTCAAGCAAGGTTTTATTGTATCTTTCAAATGCTTTAAGTTTAATTCTAAAGCATTATTATTAAATATGATGTCTATTGTTGTGACTCATAGTTATTTCATAATTCTTTTGTTATCAAATTCTTAAATTATCGTAAGTTGATTCAACTACTCTTTAGTTGATGATAGTTGAACTCTAAATTACCCTTTGAGCTTATCAAAACCAAACTTTCTTTGGTGTGGACTTGTTAATCAAAACTGAGATGAACAACCCTATTAATATGGGATTACCATGCGAAAGCGTTAAGATGTTTGTGCACAATACATGGTACGAAGTGCTGATCCCTCTAAGTACGAGTTAAGGTCCATATAGTCTAACGACTGTTAAAGGTTTAAATAGAAATGTTTATGACATGGGACATAGTTCAAGGTCTTATGACCCTCAGATGAATTCTAAATTCTATATTCAATTCTTGATTATCGATGATAGAAATATCATTTAATTCAGTTGAAGTTATTCAGTGATATGTCATCATTATTGATTGTTATTTCAAGTGAGCTTTTGTTTGCTCACTCTTGCATTTATATAACCATTGCAGCCAAAGTTGAGAGAGTTGACGAACCGTCAACTAGCAAGGGCAAAGGCAAGATGAACAAGTGAAGACTTGTTCATATTTATGTTATGGAGTGTATTAAGACTTTATTATGTTATGATGTTTTAATTTATTAAGGTTAGGAACCTGGGAACGATTTGATAAAGTTGTAATCCTTTTTAAAGGAAGATTTTATTGGGTTAAGGTTGTAATTTATTTTGCATTCCATATTTGTGAGCAGTAGTTATGCTTTATTTAAATAGTGAACACCAAATCCTGTGGAAAGGAAGTGCCCAGATTTGGGGGTGTCACAAGTTGATATCAAAGCTTTAGGTTATGAACCTTAAGTGGGGAACCTTAGGTAGTAGCCTTTTAGGAGATCGAAAAGATAGTGCTGATAGTTAAAGATAATAAACTACCTTATGTGTTATGTGTTTACGTTTATGTACCCGAGGAGTATCGATTGGTATATCACGTAATAATTAAACTTTAAAAATTTGTGTCAGGATGATGAACGTTGGAGAGTCTAGTCAGGCTAGAGAGGAGTTACCTCAGATGCCTAGGGATGAGGAGCTCCGCGACATCCATACTGTCTGAGAGCAGTTGGTTTAGAGAGAGCCATCTCCATTGATCACCATAATGGGTCAGGAGAATGAGCCAGTCTTTTACCTAGATAACGAGGATGAGCCAGAGGAGGAGGATCCTGAAGAGGAGATTCCACCTAACTCCATCAGCGCTGTGATGTAGGAGGAGGTCTACGATCGTAAAATTGAGCTGCAGGGTCGAGTCGGAGAGCTTGAGGAACTGGTGGACGAGAGTCGGACTACTATACAGCAGAGGGAGGAGACAATTAAAGAACTGGACGATCAGCTTGGAAATGCGAAGTGGGATCTAGTTCACGTGGAGAGTGAAAGGGATGATACACTGGCTAAGCTAGAGAAATTGAAGAACGACATTGAAGAGGAGTCAGCGAAGCGTGCCAGAGCAGAAGATGTGTGCTTGAAGGCTACTCAACGTGCATATCGAGCTGAAGACGAGGTTCAAGCGAAGAAGGCCAAGCTAAAAGAGACAGAATACACTTTTCATTCGGCTATAGATAGGGCCCAGGATCGTGTCTTTTATTACCTAGCTCAGTTCAAGAATTTACCGTGGTATATGGTGGATCGCAAAACAGTGTTCCGGGTGATGGAAGAAGAACGTGGAGAGGCTGTACGACATCTTAACATGCCTAGATAGTGGAGTAACAAACTATGTGTTTCTTATGAATTTAATAAATGTAAATACCAGAATTTGAGATAATAATGGGATAAGATAATGATGAGGCTATCCTGTAACTTGTCCAGTTTAGGAAAGACGATGTAAATAGCAGAGATGCTATCTATTCTATGTTTTAAAACTATGAATGAATAAATATCAAAATTTATTGACATGCTATGTGTTCAAGTGTGAATTAATTTATTTTGAATGTTTAAGTTGATCTTAAATATTTAAGAGACGAGTAGAGATCTAATAAGAGTAAGTATTAACAGAAAGATGCCTCCTAGAAGAAGACCTGCACGACAACCACAAGAGGGTTCTACAAATAACAACAACAATGATGGGATGAATGCCAATCTAGTTCAGCAATTGGTGAACTTACTTACAGGAGCGCTTACGAATCAGCCGTAAGTTCAAGCCGTGACGTCAAGGAATTCAAAGCGGTAGGACCATCGAAATTCTGGGGATCTGTGAACCCGATAGAGGCCCATACATGGGTGATGGAAATTGAGAAGGTCTTTGATGTGGCCAGGATTAACGATAACCAGAAGTCGGCTTTCGCGATATTCATGCTGAAGTTAGAAGTTAGCTACTGGTGGCAGGCTAATAAGACTAAGGGAGGAGAAGGTGTGATAGCATGGGACCGCTTCAACGAGATGTTCTTTGAAATGTACTTTCCAATAAGCTCGCAGAACCAGATGTAGGTTCAGTTTCTAGAGCTGAAGCAGGGAACAATGATAGTGCCAGAATATGCTGCAAAGTTCAATGAGCTGGCAAGGTTTGCAACATACCAGGCTCAGTACTGATGAGAGGAAGGCAAGAAGGTTCGAGCAGGGATTGAAGCCATGATTATACAGTAAGGTATCCATGTGTTGGAAAAGGCGATCATCGCGGAAGGATGGAAGCAATGCTTTGACCAAATATAATCAAGACCAGAAGAAGAAGAAGAATAAGATAGAGAATAAGGCTGGTGGTGGTGGTACCAACCAGAAAATAAAGTGAACCGACAACACATTTGCTAGGAGTCAACAAGGAAGCCAACAGAAGAGAAGAATTGATGCATGTACTACATGCGAAAAGAATCACACTGGAGTATGTCTGAGAGGAAGGCGGGTATGTTTTAACTGTGGTCAGGAAGGCCACATTGAGCCAAATTATCCTAACCCGAAGAAGGGAGAGTGCTTCACATGCGGGTCTAAGGATCATATGGCCCGGGATTGCCCAAAGAAGCCAGCTGGAGGGTTGACAGGAGGGAGAGGAAATGGCAGCGGCAAGCACTTTGGCTATCACTGGACCCGACCTACTGCCAGAACATTCAACATGACCGTGTAGGATGCTGTACAGTCAAAGGATGTAGTGTCAGGTATCATTCCGATCAATAGTATTAATGCTTACGTATTATTTGATTCGGGTGCCACTTGTTTATTTATATCTGATGACTTTGCTAAGACTTTAGACTTACCTAAAGAGGAATTAACTTACCCTTTAAACATAGAGATTGTGAATAGGGAGGTTATTCCTATTAGGTTTTTACACAAGAACTGTAGGTTAAACATTAAGGGTCATGAGTTGATGGTAGATTGGATTCCGATTAAACTTGGGAAATTTGATGTTATACTGGGAATGGATTGGTTGTTCAACCATGGGGCCGTAATTAATTGCCAGAAGAAGTCTGTAAACCTTACGACTCCGTCGAAGGTAGTGTTTTATGGCAGCAAGTCGCCTAGGCAAGCGAGTTATTTGACGATTATGTAGGCCAAAAAGCTATTGAAACAAGGTTGTGTAGGGTACTTAGCCTACATAGAGGATACTCGTAAGGAGAGTCCAAGGATGGAAGAGATATCAGTGGTTAAGAAGTTTATGGACGTATTTTTGAGCGATTTTCCAGGACTTTTGCATTGATTATAGGGAGTTGAACAAAGTCACGATCAAGAATAAGTATCATTTACCTAGAATTAATGACTTGTTCGATCAACTGAAGGGTGCTAGATACTTCTCGAAAATAGATTTGAGAAGTGGGTATCATCAGTTGAAGGTAAGAAGAGAGGATGTACCGAAGACGACATTTAGAACTCGGTATGGACATTACGAGTTCTTGGTGATGTCATTTGGTCCAACGAATGCACCAGCAGCATTTATGGACTTAATGAATAGGGTGTTTAAGCCATTTCTGGACAAGTTCGGAGTGGTGTTCATAGATGACATTTTGGTCTATCCCAAAACTAAGGAGGAACACACTGAACATTTGAGGCTGACATTGGAATCGCTGAGAAGGGAGAAGTTGTATGCAAAATTCTTGAAATGCGAATTCTGGTTAGAACGTGTGCAATTTCTTGGCCACAGTGATTGACAAAGATGGGATATCAGTAGATCCGTCGAAGGTTGAAGCTGTAATGAATTGGGATCAGCCAAAGACACCGTCAGAAGTGAGGAGTTTCTTGGGTTTGGCGAGTTACTACAGAAGATTTATTCAGGACTTTTCCAAAATCGCAACTCTGTTAACGAATTTGACTCGGAAGACGGTGAAGTTCATTTGGACGGAAAAGTGTGAGGAGAGTTTTCAGGAACTGAAGAAGAGGTTGAGTACTGCGCCTATGTTGTCATTGCCGGATAGTTCAGAAAATTTTGTGGTATACAGTGATGCTTCACATAAAGGATTGGGTTGTGTACTGATGCAGAACGGCAAAGTCATTGCTTATGAATCACATCAGTTGAAGGACTATGAGAAAGGGTATTCGACCCATGACTTGGAATTGGCGGCAGTAGTGTTTGCTTTGAAGATACGGAGACACTACCTATATGAAGAAAAGTGTGAGATATACACAGATCATAAGAGTCTGAAGTACATCTCTACACAAAAAGATTTGAATATGCGCCAAAGGAGATGGTTGGAACTTATCAAGGACTATGCTTGGGAGATTCTATACCATCCGAGTAAATCTAATATCGTTGCCGACGCCTTAAGTAGAAAGGGTCGCGAGAAGTTAATATGGCTAACTGCTCAGGAACAGTTGGTAAATGAGATGGCTAAATTGGAGCTGGAAATTATGCATCCGAAGGAGTCGGATGAGAAATTGTTCCAAGTAACTACCGGTTCAACTTTGGGAGACAAAGTGAAAGAGGCACAACTACATGATGAGGAATGTGAGAAGATCTGGAAGAGAGTAACCGATGATGAAGAGATAAAGTTTAAGATTGATAATGACGGACTGCTACGATTGGAAGGGAGAATCTGGGTATCGCCAGTACCAGGAAGTCAAAGAGAAAATTTTGGGCGAAGCTCACAGTTCGAGATATTCGATTCACCCTGGGAGTACGAAGATGTACCAGGATCTCAGAAGACATTTTTGGTGGCCGAATATGAAGAGAGACGTTGCTGAATATGTTGCGAAATGTTTAACATGCCAGAAAGTCCAAAGCAGAACATCAGAGACCAAGTGGATTATTACAACTGCTGGAGATTCTGGAATGGAAATGGGAGCATATCACGATGGATTTCGTGATTGGTCTTCCTACGACTCCGAAGGGATTTGATGGAGTATGGGTTATCGTGGATCTACTGACAAAGTCAGTGCATTTCTTAC
Source organism: Panax stipuleanatus (assembly GCA_020205555.1). Classification (NCBI taxonomy): domain Eukaryota; kingdom Viridiplantae; phylum Streptophyta; class Magnoliopsida; order Apiales; family Araliaceae; genus Panax; species Panax stipuleanatus. Next base: position 113,735,167 of record CM035124.1, read on the forward strand.
CTATCAAGATTAGATTCAACTTGGATTAGTTGGCAAAGCTGTACGTTAAAGAAATTATTTCTAGACACAGTGTTCCAATATCAATTATATCAGACAGGGATTCGGTTTTCACGTCAAATTTCTGGAAGCGATTACAGGAATGTTTGGGAACGCAATTACAAATGAGTGCTTATGAGAGGGAGGTATATAATTAGAATATAATATATATTATATAGTCTAGTATTTTTATTCAAGTAGGACACGGATGTATCAATGGGAGAGATAAGGCTGCTAGGGGACATGAGACGTAACCAACATGGAGCAAGCAGCTGGCATTCTTTTTCTTTTCAATTCGGATGGTGGAGGCCACAAGTATATAAGATATCTAATGGGCTAGTCTAAGAGATAAGGTCCATTGTGATGATCGAGTGGATCGCTTGCTTTTAGGAGCCTTCTCATCAGTCCCAAATCGCAGCTTTGACTTATCAGGTGGAGATGTTATCAATTTACTGTTGTCATTTGGGTGGAGATCCGTCATTAGCTGGTACTTTTGATTCCCAAGGGCATAAGGCATGACTATTAGGTATTGGTGGCTTTATGGATGGAGAAGGGTCCCTTTGATTATTGCCCAATTTTGCAAGAGATGCCTCATTTTCAGGATATGCAGGATGTCCATTACCATCCAAATATGTAGGGTATGCCTACGCAGGATGATCTAGCTCAGGTTGATCAGTTCGATGATTCCAGCACCTTCATGGAGGATATGGATATTCTTTTATAGGCCTTTGTTAGACTTTAAGCATATGTGCCCCATTATCCTGTACTTTTTATTTTTTAGTTTTCACATGTATCATAGGTATGACATTGATGTATATATAAAATTGATGTATTTTATTTTGATATATATAATGCTGCTTTTTTCATTTATTCATTTCATATGCTATATTATCGCTCATTACGATACATGTTTTATATTTAAATGCTTGGATAGAGATTGACCCCTGTATAATCTTTTTGACATAATTTTTACAGATGACTTCCTCTTCCGTTGTTCGCTTGGATCGCCTTCTGCCTAGTCGGATAGCTACCAGTTTAAGGGTTTAGCACGACAGTCTGCTTGATTCTGACCGCTTAGCAGTTGGTCGCATATTGGACCACTCCATATCTTTGTTATCCTTTCAGGTTCCAGAGGAATTTATTGATGGAATGCTCACTCATTGAATCCCAGAGCGCCATATCTTCAGGTTTGGCTCTGATGAGTTGACTCCTACTTTAGAGGAGTACGATCGCATTTCAAGTTTGTCGATTGATGGGCCCTGCACCAGAGTGGCAGTGGGATATGTGTGCCGTCAGTTCATAACTGTTACCTATTTGAGGAGGGCAGTCGTGTTAGCCGAGGTTGGTAGTAGCCACATCATCTCGATTGACTTTATGATAGATCATTTCAACTCTGCTGACAGCTTCCTTGTCTATCAGGAAGATTTCACTATTTTTGAGGATCAATGGCAGACTACATAGGTAGATGCCCTGATCATGTGCATCTTATCTTACTTGTACATGCCCTTCTATGCTGATCATATAGACGTAGGGATGTCGATGGCCGTCAGGGCTCTCAAAGATGACTTTACCATTCTTCCCCTTATCTTAGCGGAGACCTTCATTTCAACATCTTTCTATCGGTCTATTTCAAAGTAGCTCTGTCCTTCTGTACATCTGGTTTATGACTCACTTGAGACCTATTGGTAGGCTCCGCCGTCATGGTTTCTGTTTTAGCCATGGTATGTCTTTGACCTACTATTTTTTTCTATCTTCATGTGTGGACGTGACGTATTGGATCGTATTTTTGGATGTTATGGAGGACCCATTTGAGATTATCATGTATTCTAGCTATTGCTTCTTCCTGTGTTTTATCACTCATGTGGCTGATATAGACTTCCTTCCGTTGGCCAGTTTGAGCGGTGTGACCACATATTATCCTCTGGCAGTGATGTGTCAATATGATCAGTATCAGGATGTTTATGCATTCGAGGGGACTGAGGATTATCGATTTCCCATTTGCTCAGCCACCGAGGCAGATTTGGTCAGGGTTTCGGGTTTTGGTCCCATTGACAGACTGTAGAGTTTAGAGATAGCCATTTGGGCCGATCAGCAGAGTATTCAATCTGGTTAGAGTCGGATACAACTCCAGTTGTAGCGGATCAGGCAGAGGTAGGGGATTGGTCGACTGATGATGAGGCACCGATGGAGAACCCTGTATCTTCTATTAATGAGAATTTGTTTGCAGGTTTGACAGCGACTTTAGTTAGCACAGCTTTGAGTTCTGCTTCATCCTCTTGGGATGAGTTGGATCGTTATGTGTGTCTCTTAACTTTTGAGATGGATCAAACTCAGGCCTTGATGTTGACCGCAATGACAGGTAGGGATGCAGCCATTGCTGAGAGAGATGCCGCCATTATTTCTTAAGATGAGGCTATAGCTGATAGAGACACAGTCTGATATTTTGCGGATGGGCTTACTGGTCATGCTAGAGAGGTTATTCAGAGTCAATAGGGTTTTTTAGGTCTGCAGTAGAGATGCTGAGATGGATTGATACACTGGAGCAGAAGATCAGGGCTGGTCCTGTGACTGCAGATACAGCTGGGTACTTGGAGATGTTGTCTCGCCTAATCGCAGATTTGTAGTCCTATTTTATTTCTTTGTACAGACTATGTTATTATCTTTTATCGCATACTAGAATAGATTTTGTATTCTAAACAGTTATATATATGAAAAGTTACAAGTTTAGCCAACTTTCCTTGTTTGAGTATGTCTAGACCTGTATGCTGACTTAAAAACTTGACTTGATATATATATATATATATATATATTTATTTTTATCAAGTTCAAGTGAAAAGAGGTCTCATACATAATATCGTTTCAAAGAATCAGAATTGATCAATTGCGGGAATACTTCATTGTCCATCTCTTCCAACCTTATACCTCCGCCTGAGAAGATTGTTTTGACAACGAAAAGTCCTTCCCAATTCGGGAAAAATTTTCCTCTTGTTGCATCCTGGCCTGGAATGATCTTCTTCAGTACCAAATCATGCTCTTTGAATGCCCGAGGTCTTACTTTCTTGTTACATGACCGAGAAATTCGTTGCTGGTATAGTTGACCATAAAAGATAACTGCGACTCTCTTTTCATCTATAAGGGACATCTAATCGTATTGATCTTGTATCCATTGGCGCTCCTCTATCTAGGAGTCTAGAATTACTCTTAGCGATTCTAGTTTAACTTCTACGGGGAGTACCGCCTCCATGCCATATACCAATGATTAAGGTGACGCCCCGGTTGAGGTACGAGTCGACGTTCGATAACGAGTAAGGTTAAAGGCAACAAATCCGGCCATCCTCGGTGGTTTGCCGACATCTTCGTCATTATCTTCTTGATGTTCTTATTAGCAGCTTCTACCGCACCATTCATGTTTGGGCAATATATAACGGAGTTGAGGTGCTTGATATTGAACTTACTGCACAATTCCCTCATAATCTCATTATTTAAATTCTTGGCGTTGTCTGACACGATAACCTTAGGTTGTCCATAACGACAGATGACGTTGTTTCTAATGAAACCAACAATGACCTCCTTGGTAAATTTGGGGAAAGAGGCTGCTTCCACCCACTTGGTAAAGTACTCAATCATGGTGAAGATGTATCTATGACCGTTACTGGCTTTATGTTTAACATGTCCGATCACGTCCATACCCCACATAGAAAACGACCATGGCGTCGTCATGTAATGGAGTTGGTTAGGTGGTGCTTGGAGCACGTTAGCATGGATTTGACATTGATAGCAGCGCCTAACGTGATCATCATAATCAGCTTTGAGTGATATTAAGTAATGACCCGTCCTTAATATCTTTTTAGCAAGTAGAGGCCCACTCATATGTGATCCACATACTCCACCGTGTACTTCATGTATGAGCCTTTGAGCTTGATCCTTGTCAAGGCACCTTAGAAGGCCTACGCCCGGATCTCTCTTTTAGAGGGCATCTCCGCTTAGGTAGAACTTCATTGCCATCCTCTGTATTCACAAATTTTGAGCTTGGGTCATTCCCTCGGGGACGGATCCATCTCGTAAATATTTTTTAATATCTTGATACCAAGGTAGTCCTCTAGGAGATAATTCAATTGATATTTCCCGAACGTTGTTCCCATAAGCTGGTGCATCTTACGTCATGAAGGTGATAACAGGTAGGCCTTTTCTCGACGACATATTGATCAATGAGGCTAATGTTGCCAATGCATCGGTGATGTCATTCCTATCATTTGAGTATGTTGAGACTTGTATGCTGATTGTCATTTCTGCTTCATAATTTATTATTTTGATATAGAGCGGCTCTTATCATCCTTGTGCAAAATCGGATAGAGCGATGTCGAGATACCAAAAGATTCTTTCAGTATGTGCCGTCAACCTTGAGGGTTTTATCTGTCTATTTTTGGTTTTTTGATAGTTTAAGGTTTAGTTTGATATGAGGTAAAATGGTTTGATTTTTATTTTTGGAGAGGTAGACCATACCATAAATGGCTGCCTACGTACTCCCGTGGATGGGGGGAGATCAGGACTTTCGTAGTTCAGGCTTGACCTAAAAACTTGACTTGATATATATATATATATATATATATATATTTATTTATTTATTTTTATCAAGTTCAAGTGAAAAGAGGTCTCATACATAATATCGTTTCAAAGAATCAGAATTAATCAATTGCGGGAATACTTCATTGTCCATCTCTTCCAACCATATAGCTCCGCCTGAGAAGATTGTTTTGACAACAAAAAGTCCTTCCCAATTCGGGAAAATTTTCCTCTAGCTGCATCCTGGCCTGGAATGATCTTCTTCAGTACCAAATCATGCTCTTTGAATGTCCGGGGTCATACTTTCTTGTTATATGACCGAGAAATTCGTTGCTGGTATAGTTGACCATTAAAGATAGCTGCGACTCTCTTTTCATCTATAAGGGACATCTAATCGTATTGATCTTGTATCCATTGGCGCTCCTCTATCTAGGAGTCTAGAATTACTCTTAACGATTCTAGTTCAACTTCTACGGGGAGTACTTCCTCCATGCCTTATACCAATGAGTAAGGTGGCGCCCTGGTCGAGGTACGAGTCAATGTTCGATAGACGAGTAAGGTTAAAGGCAATAAATCCTGCCATCCTTAATGGTTTGACGACATCTTTGTCATTATCTTCTTAATGTTCTTATTAGCAGCTTCTACCGCACCATTCATGTTTGGGTGATATATAACGGAGTTGAGGTGCTTGATATTGAACTTACTGCACAATTCCCTCAGAATCTCATTATTTAAATTCTTGGCGTTGTCTGACACGATAACCTCAAGTTGTCCATAACGACAGATGACGTTGTTTCTAATGAAACCAACAATGACCTCCTTGGTAAATTTGGGGAAAGAGGCTGCTTCCACCCACTTGGTAAAGTATTCAATCATGGTGAAGATTTATCTGTGACCGTTACTGGCTTTATGCTCAACATGTCCAGTCATGTCCATACCCCACATAGAAAACGGCCATGGCGTCGTCATGTAATGGAGTTGGTTAGGTGGTGCATGGAGCACGTTAGCATGGATTTGACATTGGTAGCATCGCCCGACGTGATCATCATAATCAGCGTTGAGGGATATCCAGTAATGACCCGTGCTTACTATCTTTTTAGCAAGTAGGGGTCCACTCATATGTGATCCACATACTCCACCGTGTACTTCATCTATGAGCCTTTGAGCTTGATCCTTGTCAATGCACCTTAGAAGGCCTACGCCCGGATCTCTCTTTTAGAGGGCATCTCTGCTTAGGTAGAACTCCATTGCCATCCTCCGTATTCACATCTTTTCATCTTGGGTCATTCCCTCGGGGACGGATCCATCTCGTAAATATTTTTTAATATCTTGATACCAAGGTAGTCCTCTAGGAGATAATTCATTATGTAATACCCGTAAAAAAATAAAATAAAATAATAAATGAATAAATAAATAAATGACTTTTTAAAAAATTATTTTAAATATTTTAATTGGGCTTTTCTTGTGTTTGGGTCAAATTGTATTTAATTATGTGGACTACATTAATTGGGCCTTAAAACTTATTGGGTCTAATTTATATTGTGTAATATTAAAATCCTATTAGGATTACGAGAGTTGATAAAATCTGTTTTTAAGTGAATAAATAACTAAAACCTTACCTGATACAAAATCGAGAGACAGAGAAAAGAGGAAAAACGGCGGAAGAAAGAACAGGAAGCAAAAAGGTAATGTTCTAATTCTATTAATAATGAGTTGTTTGAAATTATTACTTGAATGATGCATGGATTGGTTAATCAATTGTTTGGAGCGGAGCTGCTATTACTATATATATGTACTGCAAGCCTGCAATTTCAAAAAGAAAAAGAAAAGAAAAGAAAAAGGAATCTGATGACAATTCCTTGTTGGAACGGAGGGGGTACTATATAGCATATATGTATAAATAATGTTTGATTATGTAGTATATATTTATTAATGATGCAGTGTATCATGGAGTAGAACAAAACGGAATGGTGACTAGATTTAATAATAATAATAATAATAATAATAATAATAATAATAATAATAATAATAATAATAATAATAATAATAATAATAATTAATTAACAGATTAAAGATGGAAGGAATATTTTGCAAACATACTTATATTTATTTATTTATTTTGTTTAGTTCGGAAGGAAGGAGTTTAACGAACTATATTTGAGGTTATAATTTCGGGTATTACATTGCTTAACTCAGGTACGGATTCCGTACTCCTTCAGCGATAATCCTTTATTTTTGATTTGTTCGTTTTGTTTTCATTTAGAAGTTAGTTATTGGTTCGCATGATTGTTTGTTCTCAAATTCAAGTGATCGTTTCGTTTTAATATTGATCCTTAGAACTAGTGTTTGTACTCTTGATCTAGTGTATCATGTTTAGTATTTATTTCAATATTTGTAGAAAGTACATGTTAATATGTTTGGAGACTCATGTTGATTTGTTCGATTTAACATATACACGTTAGAACCCTTTTTGTTGATATTATGCCGCATGTGTTGTGACATGATAATATTATTAGAATATACCGTAGGGTATACCCGAGCTATAACCACCTGTGGGGGTACCACAGGCATGTCTTCTTGGTACGAGAGACATGACACCTTTCGTGGCGGTGTGATCAGTCCACGGCGTCTCTGTTTTGTGCTCCAGTGGGAGTTGGCCATTTGGTGTTTTGTTGTGGGAGGCGTATGGGAATCAAGGGCAAGTGTGATAAGAGCTCCTTTCAATCCAATGGTCTAAGAATATTCTGTTTAGGCTGGACATATTAATTTCTTTGGAGTTGTAATAATTATTTCAGATTATGGGTTGGGCCAGTTTGGCATTTATTCTGGTTTGACCTTGTTGATATTTATTAGTTTTAAATACTATTCTTTTGTGGTTTAGAGCTTTAGTATTATTTTTTGTAGTTCTGTTGTGTTTTGAGTAACCTCCCTTTCTATTTTGGGAAGGGGGTGTTACAGAGTTGGTATCAAAGCTTAGGTTCTTTCTTGTTGAAAACCTATTTAGGTTTGACCTGTGAGTTATGGGTAGACTTCTGGGTTAGGTTTTTGTTCAATTTGATTTTTTGTTTAGCTATATTCGAATCTGTCCTTAATCTATTTTGCTGATATTCGTTGATCTATTCTTAGATGGCTCGTCGATCCTCTAGAGTTGCTGGAAGGCAAGGTAATAATAGGGGAAGAGGTGATGGTCAGCCCGATGAGCAACCTAATAACCAGATTAATGCTCAGTTGGCTACCTTGGTGAATCAGGCGGTTAATCAGGCTTTACCGCAGTTGGTGGCATAGGTGGTACAGGCAATGCAGCAGCCGCCAAAAATTCCTGAGCAGGGGAACTCGGGAAATAATGGCCCACAGGCAAACGAAGAGGAAG